>CM057386.1:31073809-32445079 GCA_030015415.1 Cynopterus sphinx
GGGGGACACCTGTCGGGGGGGGGTGGAGGCACCGTGTATCAGGCCCCACGACCAGCGCGAATGATCTGACTTAAATTAAGTTTCTCTTTGGAGAATGTTTTCATTTTCTTTGAAAGAAGAATATCGCTTCCTTCTGAGAACTCGGCCCACAGCTCTTTCTTAGGAAAGTTACAGCGCGCAGCGGTCCCTTTTTCTGCCACTTTCAGGCGCCGAAGGCGCTGTGGTCTAACTATTTTTGTATAAACGCCTCAAAACCTCGGAAAACGTGTCTGCTTTTCAGACGTTAGTGCGGGGGCCTCTCCCCGTCAGCGTCTCGAGTGGGGGCCTCAGGAAACGCGGGGTCAGCATTTTCCGTGAAAGGCATCCCGGGGTGGGAAGCGTGGACTCCGCGCTGTGGCTCATGTCGCTGCCGCAGGACACCCCCGATTCCCACCGGCGTGCTCAGTGCCTTTCGTGGAGTCCTCCGACGTCAGTCCATTCGTCCTGTGAGAACCTGAACCGCCTTCTCTTGGCCACTGCTCGCCCTGTCCGTCCCCACTCTTGGGTGCGCAGTCTCTCTGCTTGCAGGACCGTCATCTGGGCAGCCATGCGCCAGGAGCCAGACTGTGCCCACTGGGACCCTTAAAGGGGAAGAGGCTGCCAGTGGGGTCTCAGGGCCTGGCATGCAGCTGGGGGGCCCTCTGGTGGGCGCGAGAAGCAGGTACCCCGGGGAGTTTGGGGGTGTTTACCGGGGAGTTGTAGCGCAGAGGTGGTCCTGAGAGGGGGCAAGTGTGTCTGGAGAAGGGGACTTCAGCGGGATCAGGGTGGCTTCTTGGAGGAGGTGATCCCAGGGAGGCAGATGAGTAGATTCCAGGAACTCGAGCCTGTTTCCGGTCTTCTCTTTCTCTTGAACTGAGCTGCTTGGCTTTCAAGCTAATTATCGCAAAGCTTTCTCCTGATTGCCCTCTTTTTTGTTTTTGATTTCAAAGCCGCTTTGCCCTTGGTTTCTCCTTGTTGCAAATTCAGCCCTTCTTTTTCCCTTTGTGTCTGCTCTGGAGGAAGCCCTGATCTTCCAGCTGTGGAGATCACTGGTCTCCCTCCATGCTTGCTCTGTCCTGGTTTCCATGCTTTTCCACCCAGCTGGCTGGACTCATCACAGCATGAACTCCACCCCTCCCTCCCTTTAAGTTCTTGAGCCATCCTTTGTCAAAAGTCAGAGGTGAGGGAATGCATGACCCTGGGGGGCAGTGGCCTCCTCTCTGGATACCCTCTGCCCTTTCTGGCCTCAAGGGCATGTATTTCCTTCTGTCAGGACTGGTGACTGCCGCAGTCCCTCCTACCACAGAGCCTTTGCACACGCAGTGCTCTCCACCTGGTCCACTCCCTGCCCAACACTTAATTAGTGGTCAGATCCTTCAGATCTCAGGTACACAAACCAGGCTCCCAGTTATTACACTTCACCAAACACCGAGAATTTCGGGCCCCACTTCTCTGAAAGTGGCACCTTCGAGTCCATTTTCAGGAGTTTATACCAACCTGTTGAGACCGAGGAAGCAGTGTGAGAACCAGACTCCGAGCCAGGTACATTGCCCACAACCCCCCAATCCTGATGCTAAACCCACCTGCCCCTAGGATATCATCCCTGATGTCAGTACCTCGTGACACCTCTAACTGCTTTACTCACTATCAAGAGAATAAGGTACTTATTTTCTTGATGTCTACCTCCTCACCAGATGTTGTGTTTTCCAGGCCAGGGCCTGTCTGTCTTCGCAGTGCCTGGCACATAGGCACATAGTTGGTACCATAGCCTGAGTCAGACCCTGCCCTGGCTTTAGGGTCTAGACTTGGAGCCCCCTCCCTCATTGGTTTGCAAGTCCAAGTGCAGCCTAAGTGGCCCAGTGAAGGAGCCAAAGGCGGGATATAAAGACCCCAAAACAGGACTTTGCATGAGTACTATACACACTGCCCATCAAGTGTGTGCATGTGTGCCCCAGGCGGCATACACAGGTGTGCTTTTGTGCCAGACCCTGGGGTTAGTGCTGGGTCCACTGCAGAGTGTGTGTGTGTGTGTGTGTGTGTGTGTGTGTGAGAGAGAGAGAGAGAGAGAGAGAGAGAGAGAGAGAGAGAGATGTTGGGCTGGGATGACGGGCTCTTGGAGGGTCTTGGGAGTGAGTCTTAAGCCTGGGGTGCCATCATGGACCTAGGGCAGGAGTGGCTGGCTTCCTGCTACTCTTTGGCCAGGAGAGTACCTCCTGTGGGGTAGAAGGAGGAAGGGACTGGGCAGTTGGGCAGTGATTTTTGTGACCTGGGAGGGGCGGGGCATGGGAACCCACAGCAGCAAAAGTTTGGAGAGCAAACTTTTGTGGGCCAGGGAATGACCTGGGGTCAGTGGGCCAGTCCAGATCAGAGGCTGAGCGTGGTGATGTATGGGTCTCTGCTCACCAACATCTCCTCTCACCTCCATCCCCAGCTCTGTGTACTTGTCGAATGCTCCCTGAGAGGGCTGAGGGCCGCAGGGGAGGGGTAGACTTAGCCTGTGGGGGCTCCAGGATGGCCCAGGGCTGGGATATGAGGATGGGTCTGGGAGTGGGGTCAGGGTTCAGGTCACTGGTGACCTTCCACCCAGCACAGCTCTGGAGGACCTGCTCCTGCACAGTGTGTGGGTCTGTGTGCACCCTGAATGGGTGTCATACCTGGCTAATAGAGGGACCTGTGTGTACGCATGCTCTGGGGACTGGGTGACTGCTCAGAGCAGGCCTGGGTGAGGGGCTCAGAGATGAGGGTAGGGTATATGGCCTGGGGTGGAGATGGAGAAGCTTTTCCTGAGCCATCCTTGGGAGGAAGTCTGTGTGGCACTGTTTCCTGGGATAGCAGGAGCAATCTGGGGCAGCAGGCACTCACCAGGTTCCTGGTTCCTGGAGACGGAGCCTAGGATGTGTCTGGAATCTTGGAGAACCCAAGGGGAACACAGGTGTAGCAGAAGGGTGCCTTCTACCCCTACTTCTTCCTTCTCTGACCCTGAGGGCACTGCTGGGCTGTCCTCCCTACACCTGGGGGTGTGTCACAGGTGGATTTTTTCCTGTCCTGCGTGGCAAGGGCCTGAGAGGCTCCCAAGGACATCTGGCCTCTATGAGCTGGGGGACGGTGGCCCTGAAACATCTGGTACTTTGAAGGAAAGTGCTCACCTGTCCGTGCCCAGCCTCTGACCTGTCACTCCCGTTCCACCCCAACGCACACTCTCCTGTGCAGATATAACTGCGCATGTCGCACATACCTGCCCTGCCCACCAGTTACGTGACTCCCACAGCCTCTACCTGCCTGAAGTTACGTGCCACACACCTGTCATAGGCACTTGCATGACATGGCTGGCTTACTCCTGTGTGACAATTCCGGGCCATCACTGCCTTGTCCACTGTCAGCCTTGCAGACACTGAGGGTGGGGTTCAAAGCCATGGAGATGCATTTCACCAGGCCTGATGTTTACTCGCCTTCCTTCAGTCCCAAAATGTTCTGGAAACTCCCAGTTGCCACCTGAGCCAGTGGCACTAACAAAGATTGCCGGGTCTCTTCAGCTGGGCCCTGTGCCTGACCCATGGCCTGGTGTTGCCATATTCCTGAGCTGTGGGGATCTCGGTCAGGACCTGCTGTCCTTGCAGCCAGATAAGAGCTTTGAGTCTCTGCCTGTCCCCGAACTGCCCCTTCCCATGGCCCTTCCCAGCTGGGCTCAGCTCTCTCCATCCATCCCCCAAGAACTTACTCAACTCTGACCCTGGGGACACGGTACTTACTGACCCCAGGGAGAGGGGCTCCCTCCAACCTGAAAGGCAGCTTTCCTTCATGGGGTTGGAAAGAGTCTCACTGCAGAGAGGAGTATCTTTAGAGAGGCACAGAGGCTCTATCTGCTATGGAGGAGGTCGAACTGACCAGGTCTGTGCCACGTGGGGGAGCTTTGAGGTGCTGCTGGCTCTGTCATGGTGTGTGGTTCAGGGGCCACAGGAACCCTGGGTAGTGATCGGGAGTCTCACTGTTAGGGGTCAGTGGGGACAGATTACATTTAGTCATAATGTGAACCTTCCCTCTCTTCTTCTTTTCCTCTTTCCTTCCTTCTATTCAAAAAACAAAACAAAAAAAAAGTATTTAAAAACTTTGTTATACTCTGGTTGGAGAAAAATAACTCATTAGCTTTTGGCCTGAGTGTCTGGGTGGACGTATCAGTTTCCCTGGAGGGGAAAGGCACAGCTGAATGGGTGTGTGTGCGAGTGTAAATCGAAAACTCTGCTTTTACATGTGGAGGTGTCTGTCACATGGAGCCCACATATAGCTGGTTATATAAGTTTGGAGCTCAGGGCAGGAGTCATGATGGAGATACATTTCGGAGCCATTTGTTTAAGTCACAGGTGAGATCACATGGAAAGAGGGAGAGACAGAAAAGAGAAAGGGCCCAGGCCAGAGCCCTGAGTTGTTCCCACATTTCTGCCTTGGCGCCAGGGGTAGAGCGGGGGCAGCGGTGAGGTGGGCTGGAGTAAACATCAGAGAAGCCTTGGTGAAATCAGCTGCAACAGGGTTTGGGAAACCGGAGATGACCGGTGAACTTGAATAAGCTGTTTTAGTGCAGCAGCGGGGGAAAGCCCACTGAGATGAGGGGAAGGAAGAGAAAGCGAAGAGCAGCCAACCTTTTCAGGTGTTTTGGGAAGAGGTGCAGAGCCAAAGGGGGCTTGAGAGGGGGGCGTTCTTTCAGAATATAAGAGCATGTACACCCCACGTGGGCATTCCCAGGGTTGATCCTACCCCTGGGCCCCACTCTTCATGCGGATGGGGTCTGTGTCTGCAGTGGTCACAGTCCCTTGCCCAGAATCTGGCTCCCAAGGTGCTGGTGAACATCAGTTAAATGAATGGCTCAGGACACTGACAGGTGCTTAATAGATGCTCACAAACGTGACTTACTGTTGGCTGGTGGACCAAGAAGTAGCTGAAGACCAAGTGATGGTAGTTCTGGAAGCATTGCGCCAGAGCTAACATGAGGCCATGGTGTCCCTAGTCGACTGGACTAGGGTGACGGTTCTGGGTCCCAAGAAGAGGTGGGGTTAGACGCCCAGCAGCAGCAGCGTGCAGACTGCTTCGTGTGCCGGCACTGCAGCCAGCTCCCACACTGGACTGAGTCTCCTCTACGAGCTCACAGCTTGTCCCTGCCCGGGGGAGACCAGGAGGAAGAGGCTAACTCAGGAGGGAGCCACTCATTGAACTTAGCACGGACGGCGTCAATACAAAGTGCCATGGCTTGGCTCCGACGGGGAGGCATCTGGTGGCGGCAACATGGAGAACATCAGCCAAAGACTGAAGGTCACTGGGGGTCCCTTTTGACATCCTGTCTAGCCAGAGAGAGGTGGATCACCACTGTGTGAGGAATGCAGATCCTCTTTTAGACCAGCTGGACACCGAGCTCAGTGTCACTGAAGATGAGTGTCAGGACTGCAAACGTCGTTTGAAGGTCTTAGAGCAGATCTTAGAGTGAGGATGACAGCCGACAGCTACAGATGGAGCTGTGTGAGCTGTCATTGGAGGAGGAAAGGCTGATTCAGGAGCTGAAAGATGTGGTAAAGAGCCACAAGACAGTGGCAGAAAACTCTGGAGCCTTGCCAGGCTGATGAGGCTGGGAGGAAGCTCAGTATCAGAGGGAATAATGATTTGAGTGACAGCAGTGGCCCTGGATGATGGGCTGAAGAGCATAGAAACCAGATGCAGCTGGGCAAGCTGAGAAAATACCTTCGAGGAGACCTTTAACATCTTCACAGTGGACAGTTTGGTAGAGTCAGTAACTTCACACTGGGTCGCCTGCACCGTGGTCCTCTGGAATGGAATAGGGCTGACACAGCGTTCTTGCTTCGTGCCCAGACCGGTAAGATGGGTCTGAAGTTTCAGAGGTATCGACTCATTCTAGGAAAACCACTCACATTTGGAGCCTCAGACAAAACCAAGGAGCTGCTGTTGTGTTGTTCCAGGGGTTTGGGGGAGGTATGGTTTTCTTGGGGTAAATTTCGCTCTGATGGTGGCTTTCCTGGGCTGTGTGCAACAAACAGTTTAAAAAAAAAAGGTTGCAAAAAGTGAGGCACATTTTTGCCTTTTTTACAGGATGGATGTAGAGAAAGGTAAGATTGAAGACGTAAAAGGCAGTGGTAGCTCCTGTTTCATCAAAACTCAGTTTAACTCTGAGGAACAGTGGGCAATAGTTCTCAAGTTCATGCTTGATGAATCTTAAGTGGGGTCTTGCCGCACAGTTTCATAACAAATTACTTTTTTCCTTCAAGAGATGCTTCTCTTAAAGGCTTTAGTTTGAAAAAAAAAACAAAAAACTTTAAGGTCAGGTAATATCAAACATGACATGTTTATAAAACCCCCAGAATGTACAAAACCACTTTATTTTAAAATATCATATGACAGTTTCCAGAGCTCTGACATGCTACCAGCCTTTGTCATAGTTTTGACTCTTAATCCTATGTCTTCTTTTTCCTCTCTTCAAAATTAAATTTGCTTTTTAAAAAAGCTCAATTGAGGGGGTGGCTCCATGGTGTAGTGGTTAGCACACCTGCTTTACACATAGAAGGTCCTGGGTTCATGCCCAGGTGGAACCACGTGTGCCAGGCCCCAAGTGCACACCGCGAGCGTGTGGGAGGAGATGCCCTGCCCTCAGAGATCCAGTGCTTAAGGGGAAATGGCAACATCCAGAGGTCAGGGGTGGAAGTGGGTGGCGGGGGTGGGGAATTAAAGGGGGAAAGAAATGGGCAGAGAAACTAAACAAACATTTAAAAAAATTGAGTTGAGATCATTGTTTTTTCACTGGATTTTATTTCTCTCAACTTCCTGTACTTAGAATATGAAATAGAAACTTTGCCTCCAACTTTGATGACAAGATTTTTGAGACAGTTGGATAATGTGAGAAAACATAAGCTTTGCCTGTCACCATGTGATGTGATCAGAAGCTTGAAATAAAACAGAGTTCTAGTACTGAGTGGCTACTCTGCTCCGTGTTAGAGCTAAGAAATGGGGTCTGACACTGAGATATCTGAGAGATTTGATTATTTGTAATAAAAGATTTGCTGACATCTGGGGGAAAAAGTGAGTAACCGTTATCATCTAGGTAAGCGACTGTAAGCTAAAGCATTTCTGCAGTTTGTGTGTGGGTCCTGGCATGGAATGGTGGGGATCTGTGTTACTTCAGCAGTAGTGTCTGTGACACTGCATGTGTGGGCACACTTGTGTCTGTGAGACCTGCCACTACACAGCTGGGACCACCTGCTGAAGGGACACATGACTCAGATGGGGCATAGTATATGGAGACTGCCAGGTTCCTACTTTCATGGCCCCAGCCAGGTGGTCAGACGTCAGTCTGGCTTTGAGGTCACAGCAGTGTGTCCCTGTCTCAGGTCAGCTCCCTCTTGCGAAGGGGCCACTGAGCCAGCTGCAGACAGTCTGCACATCGCCTCCAGGGCCATGCCCGTGTTGGAGGTGAACGTTCAGGGCCAGGGCCTTCTGACCAGCTGTCTCTGCAAGTCCCACCCTGTATCACAGTCATTCGCCAGCTCTTTGTGCTGCAGGGACTCATCTCACCCATTGGTGTTGCTCTGAGTTTCCTTTGTCTGGTGCTGGCTGTCTTCCTTTCCCACCCTGCTCAGGGATTAGCCTGCCTTCATCAAGAGGAAATGTGGGTTCAGTTACTCTTTCTCTCTCTCAAACCCATTGACCTGCAGCAACCCTGGCTGCCTCCTCATCACTGTCATGGGGAGAGTGTCTCGTAAGCATGTTCAAGCTGTCCCCACCCTAAAAACTGCTCCCTACACCCAGAGGCCTGTCCTGTTCCTGCCCTGCCCTCAGCGTTCAACTTGAAGTCATGGTTTTTCTTTTCTTTTTCAATTTTATACTGAGAATTATATATACTGAGGATAGAAAACACACATACACGCTCAATTTGAAAAAAATAAAAACACGTACCAGTGGACCTACTTTCTAGCTCAAGAAATAGAGCATAATCAGTATCCTACATGTGCCCTGCTCCGAGCATGTGCCCCTATGGTTACCCTCTCCAGCCTAGCTATCATGCCAGATCCTGTGTCGATGACTCCTTTACTTCTCTATATAGTTTTATCACCTATGTATGCTTAATTATTGTTTAGAATTGAATGCATTGGGGTTTTATGTTAATTAGATCATCCTGTATGTATACTTCTGTGTTTACTTCTGTTCAGCCTTACATTTTAGAGATTCTTCCATGTTTACGTGTAGCGTCATCATTCATTTTAGTTGCTGGGTAGTAGTCCATTGATGAAGACCGTACAAGTGATTTAATCTTCACCATTGATGGCTATTTGAGTTGTTTCTAGTTTATAGCTTTTATAGATAGTGTATCTAGGCACACTCTTATCATGGTTCACATATTTAGGAATTTCTCTAATACATCAAAGAGTAGAACTGCTGGGTCATAGGGTATCTGTAATATTTCATTTTTCTAGATATTGTGAAATTATTTTCCAAACTGGTTGTAACAATTTACTCTCCAATTCAAATTCAAGACTATAGCATTTAACTTACCTTCTAACTCAACTATGTTACATCTGATCTATATTATATATGCATTCATCTATATTACATATATTTAAGGATATGAGATTATTCTGATACTTCCAATTCAAATTCAGGACTACAGCATTTTTTACTCCTTTTCTCTCTTCTACTTTATGCATTGAGTGTCTTGGTTCATGAGGGCCCAGAGGAAAATAGTCTTAGAAATTTTCATAATTACTCACTTTATTTATCTGGTTTTTGTCTCTTGTTTCTGGCACAGAATTTCAAAAACCCTTGGAATATCTTGAGTGATAGGAGTGTCTTGTTATGCTAATGAGGTGAGTCATTTTGGTCCTCTAGGTAGTTTCAGGATGGGGACTGATTATTGGAAAGACTAACCGTGTGATTAGAAGGTTGGGACTTTGGGTCAGCCTGAACTCTGCTGGGTGGGGTGGGGAGAGGCTGAAGATTGAGTTCAATTATGTGGTCAGTGATTTAGTCAGCTATGGCTACAAAATAAAACCCAAATAAAAACTATGGAAACTGAGGCTCAGTGGAGCTTCCTGGTTATTGAACATATTGATGTGTTGGGAGAGTGGTGTGCCCTGACTCCGTGAGGAGGGGTCATGGAGGCTCTGCTCTCCTCCACCCAGACCTCACCCTACACATATCCTTTATAATAAAATTGTAAGTATAGCTCTTTTCCTGATGTCTGTGAATCAGGCTAGTGCATTTTTAGACATGAGGAGGTCATGGGAGCCCCCAGATTTGTAGCCAGTTGATCAGAAGTGTGAATGGCCTGGGACCCTACCAATGGCTGTCATCTTAAGTGACAGAAATCTTGTGGAGGACTTTCTCCTTAAACTTGTGGAGTCTGATTCTAACTGGGTAGTGTCAGAATTGAACTGCAGTTCTCCACTTGGGGGTGGAACAGAATACCACATTACATACTTAAGAGTCTCAGATTAAAAGTAGTAACATGATTGTCACTATTATGATTATGAAACCAGTTAAAATTTTTCTTTTGGCATATATTCTTGTTTTTTGTTCATTTAAACATTATTGAATTATATATTGTTAGAGCATATAGTTATTACATATCAGACTCCTTCTTAACTCTCCGTTGGTCTTAGTTCTAAAATAGTTATATATTTGATCCTCATCACCGGGCATAATTTTGATGTCTCAGTTATGTTGGCTGTATGAAGCCCATTCTCTAGGAGATAATTCAGGCAAGAAACAAAAGAATAATATTGCCTGAATTTTTGCATGTCGATAGTAGTTTTTCTGTACCTTTTACCTGAAAGTCAGTTTTGCTAGGTATAAATTTTTCAGGTCACATTTTCTTTCCTTGAGTATCTTAGGTAGAGTAATCCATTTTCTTTTGGCATAAAGTATTGCTGTCAAAGTCTGATGATAACTTTTTTCCCTTCTGAGATTTTTTTTTTGCCTAGAAACTTTTATTTTAAGATTTAAAAAATTCTCTAAAGCCTAATAAACTTATCAGAATATATTTTACTGTTGGCCATTCTGAGTGATTATTTTTAGAAATATAAATACCTTTTCAATATATAATTTCAAATATTTTTATTTCAGGAAAGTTTTCTAGAATTATAGTTTTAGTATTTGTTTTGTTCTCTTGCTTTGGTTTTCTTCTTCAGGGACTCCTGTGTTCTGTATGTTGGCTCTTTTTTTTTTTTTTTTTATCTTGGAATGTCTCAGTTTTTTTTTCATTTTTGAAGGACAGCTTTGCTTGATGTAGTACTCTTGGTTGATATTTTTCCAAAGAAGACATATAAATGGAGGACAGGTACATGCAAATATGCTCAACATTATTAATTATTAGGGAAATAAAAATTGAAACCACAGTGAAATATCACCTTACACCTGTTAGAATAGCTGTTCTCAAAAAGACAAGAGACAAGCGCTGGCAAGGATGTGTGTTGTCTGTTTCTCCCTTCAGATCTGTTGGTATCTGCTCAGTAAGGTGCTCTGATGTTGGGTGCATGTGTATTTACAATTATTAATTCCTCTTGATAAATTGACTCATTATTATAAAATGATTTTTTGTCTCATTATAGTTTTTGACTTAAAGTTTATTTTGTCTAATATAAACATAGCTAACCTTGCTTGCTTGCTTTTTGTTTCTACTTTCATGTAATTTATTTTTCTCTTCCTTCACTTTGAACCTACGTGCCCTTAAAGCTGAAATGAGTTTCTTATAGGCAGCATCTAGTCCATTCAGCCACTCTATGCCTTTTGATTGTAGAATTTAGTCTACTCACATTTAAAGTAATTACTGATCAGTAAGGACTTACTAATGCCATCTCATTAGCTGATTTCTGGCTGTTCTGTAGTTCCCTTGTTTCATCCTCTCTTGATGTCTTCCTATGTGAAATGATGATTTTCGATAGTGGTATGCTTTGATTCCCCTCTCTCTTTTTATTTTGTGTATCTACTGTAGGTTTTGCTTTGTGGCTACCATGGAGCTTACATAAACTTCTTAATGCTATAATAGTCTATTTTTAATTGTTAATAACACCTTTGATTGCATACAAATCTCTACTCTTTTATTCCTCTCCATTTACATTTCATTATTATAATTTACATTTTTTATAATATATACCCATTAAAAATTATTGTAGATATAGTATTTTTTAAGATTAAAATTTCAGTTTATTTTCCTTTCAAATATAGTGTTTGAAGTCTATATGTAGTGTTCCTTTTGGAGGCAATTCAGGGACCCAGGCTTCTTTCATCTTGAGGCCCTGCCATCCTATAGACTTGGTCAACCATCCTATTGTGGCCGAAAGGTGCTGGATGATCCTTTAATTTGGAGTTTGGATGGGGTCCCTCAGCAGGTATACTCTGAAATTCTGATGGTGATGCCAAGTCAGGGAAGTTAGGAGAAGAAAAGTAGGAAAAGTGGACAGGACCAGTGGATTCCTGCTCAGTTAGAGAACAGGTCTCTCATCAGCCCCATAGAAAGGCATCAACCATTTTCCTAAGTCTGATTGATGTGCACAGAATAGGGAAATGAATCCCAGACACTCTCAGATGAGAGGAGTCATGGAAAACTTGGGTAGGACGAGTTTACATCCTTTGATCCCTTCATGGTTGTCAGGAAAGATGATGCAGGACAAGGCAAATTTCCCCAAGTGATGGGGAGACCAAACCCTGTACCAAGAGAAGAAGAGAGTCCTTTGGCAGAGAATGTAGAAAGAATTCAACAGACACTCCAAAGCTAGAGTCAAAAGAAGAATTTATTAGAAAAGGGGTAACACTCCACAGAGTGTGGACTCCTCTCAGAGGCGGAGAATGAGAGGGACAGTGAGAGAGACAGAGATAAGGCACTGAGAGGGATCTGTAGTGTTTTTTTTATATGCTTGTCCTTTACGTTTTCTATTAGAGTTAAGTGATTATCACATCACCATATTACAGTATTGGAGTATTCTGAATTTGTATACTTACCTTACCAGTTTGTTTAATGTTGCCATATTTTCATTTTACTAATTTGAGTCTTGTAATTTTATAAGGGAGAACTCCTTTGAGCATATCTTGTAAGGCAGGTCCAGTAGTGATGAACTTTGGTTTGTCCGAGAAAGTCTTGGTGTGGCCTTCATTTCTAAAGGACAGCTCTGCTGGGTGAAGTATTCTTCATGGGCAATTTTTCCTTCCAACATTTTGAATATATCATTTCATGCTCTCCTGGCCTGTAAGGTTTCTGCTGATTAATCGTTGGTAGCCTCATGAGGAAGGGTTCCCATGTATGTGAGGATTCATATGCCTAATAGAACTCCTCATAGTTGTCACCTTTAAAAAAGTTGGCCTTTGATATCTCCACAACCCAGATGACGAGTGTTATTCATCCAACTAGTATTGTTGATACTGAAGCATAATAGTGTTGATTGTGTTGTAAATTTTAAAACTTCATATTTTCCTGATTCCTCAATATCCTAAAAAACAAACAAACAAACAAACAAAAAACCCCAAAAAACTGTGATGTGATGAGGCTGATCCTTGTCAGAAGTTCTCTTTTTTTCCTTCTCATGACTGAAACCTAGTAACAATCAATGCACCAATGAAATACCTTGTGTGCTCCACTCTGACCCCACATGAAGGCATTTATGCCTGGGTCCTCAGCCTCTCTTAGCTCCTTAATGCTTTGTGGAGCTTGTTCTCTTGGCACTACTCCCCACTGTGAGATTTGCCATGACTCTCTCTTTAGAAACTGTGAGTAGAATAAATAATTTCATATGCCTCTCTGAGCATGATTTCCACAGCCATGTTGAAGTAATCTTTAAAGGTCCACAAGGGGGACCTATGACTATTCCCCCATTTGCAACACACCCAGTCCCTGTGTCAGTCTGTGCAGGCAAATCAACTATGTCCCTCTGTTCTTGTCCCTTCTTGGCGCACTTTATCTTTGAGTCTTGCTAAGCTCCCCTTCAAACTTCTCTCCTATTCTTCATCATTTCTTTTTTTTAAATTTCAAATCCTCTAATAAACCTCCCCCAATTCTCTTTGGTATTATGAGGTGATCAATTTTAATATTTCTTATTCTCAGCTCCATAATCTCAGTGAGAATTTCATCAAAGAGAGAGGAAACACAAAAATGGAGATACAAAACATAAAAAGGGACCATTAAGAAATGAAGAATACAATAATAGTAATAAAGAAAACATTAGTGGGAATCAGCAGCAGACTAGATGAGGCAGAGGACTGAATCAGTGATTTGGAAGAGAAAGCAGAAAACACCGAATCAGAACAGCAACAAGAAAATAGAATCCAAACAAATGAGGATAGTTTAAGGGGCCTCTGGGATGACATCAAGCATACCAACATGTTCATCATAGGGATATCAGAAGGAGAAGAGTAAGAGCAAGGAATTGAAAACTTACGTGAAGAAATAATGATGGAAAACTTCCCTAACCTGGTGAAGGATATAGACGTGAAAGCCCAGGAAGCACAGAAAGTCACAAACAAGATGAACCAAAAGAGGCCCACACCAAGACACATCATAATGAAAATGCCAAAGGCGAGGATCACTGGGTTGGGGGACACCACACCATCCTAAGGCTGGGTCCAAGATGAGTGACAAGGCACCGAACATTGACCTGAAGAGAAGAAGCAAGCAAAGTAAGCTAGATGGAGATTTCAGTGAGGTGGGAGGAGATCCGTGTGTGGAGTTGCAGAAGTCAAGGGAACCGAGAGTTCAGTATGGAAAGCGTGGCAAACCGTGCGGAAATTTTCCAAGAGAGATTAAGTAAGATGAAGACAAAGAAGCAGGTATTGAATTTGTTAACTGAGAGAGGCAATGAACATGGACTGTTGGGGACTGTTGGAGATGGAAGCCAGGCTGTAGTGGACTGAACATGGATATGGACATGAAGGAGTGGAAAGTAGAGAGAATATTGGAAGAAGTTTGGCTTGTGAATGTTTGCAGTGCGGGACTAAGAGGGTTTTATTTTAAAGGCAATAAACTAGAGGGAGTTTATTGAAGGAAATGCTGTGGTAGAAATGGCATCTACCATTTTTCTGCTGAGAAAGGAGAGCACACATGAAGGTGAAGTACTCACAGGTTTAAGGAGAATTCCTGAGGCCAGAGGGCTGTTACGCTGTGTGTTCCCTGATGAAGTGAAGATGAAGACTTCTGGGTAGGACCATTCTCATAAGATGAAGTTGTGCCATGAAGAGGTTTTAAGAATGGGGCTCGCTTTCTGGAAGGGAGACATGAGGACACCTGGAGACTGCAGAGAGAAAGTTGTTTTGAAACTACAACGCGATAACCACTTCACCCCCCCACAGGGTGGATAATTTTTTTTTTTTTAAGTTGAGGCAACACTTGGTTGACCTCACAGATTGCAAGGACCTTGTCAGCTTACAAGGCATTATTTAGTTTTTACATCTACAGCACCTGGTCTTCCTAGGCCTGACCCTGCTTAGCTTCCAAGATCAGATGGGTTTGGGCTTGTTCAGGGTAGCATGGCTGTAGGTAATGTCAGCTGTAGAGTGTGTGGTCAGAAGTGAGGGTGCCTAAGCCCCAGGGCTGATGTCAATGTTGAGATCTGAGGGGGAGTATAGTGATTTCCTGTTTTCTTCCTGTGACCAGGAGCAGAGAGAAGCGTCCAGGGAGGATGCAGCAGAAAGGCCATCAAAGGGCACATAATCCGGAGCGAACACAAGAGCAGGGGCCTGGAGGTGAATTGAGTGAGGTGTTGTCTGACAACTGGTTGCTGTTAAAAATGGCTGTGCTGGATGGAGGGAAAGTTGGGAAGATGACTCTCACTGTGGGCTAGTCTCAAAGTAGGGTGATCAGTGGCAGATGAGTGGCAGAGGGGTCAGTGTGAGGACCAAGCAGGGTGAGCCAGGGGAATAAGGCAGAGGGGGAAACAGATCTTTCCTGAGGCATGAGAAGATGCTGGGGCTTCTCAGAGGTCAGGCCTCTAGAGCTACGCTGACAGGGAGTCCGCGGGAATAGTGACACACATCACAACACAGTAGAATATGACTTAACGCATCAGAGCAGGACATGGTGTCACTCAACTGTAGCAGAACAAAGATGAAGGACTGCCAGGGCCAGAGGAAGTCATGGGGCAAACTGACTAGAATTGGGTCCCTCAGCCAAACCCCCATGTCCTTAGCCTTGAGTAACCTACTTCTTTGTGATTACTGCAAAACGCTTATCTCCTTGGGACTGAGGCAGGAGCTCGGGATAGAGTCCAGTGTGATGTCTGACATCAACCTCCTTGCCTCTTAAGCTCAAGCTGTTTTGGGAACTTGATGGTCTTCCAGCTGAGCCAATAGAGCTGATGGAGACTTCTGAGTACCCTCAGCCAGGTTTCCCACCTTTCTGACCAGACTGGTCCTCATGTGACATGGAAAATGAGTGCCCTCTCCACTTATGGAACTGTGCGATTCTTGGCCAGGGACTGTTGGCCCCGTGGCGAGGCTGGGATGTGCATAGTGGCCCTGTCCTCAAACAATGCATTCTCCACATAGTTTAATTCTTTTGCCTTTCTATGGCCTGGGAGGCTGGGGAGTCACATTGAATCTGGGAAGAGGAGCCCTCTCATGAGGGGCTGGCCTAAGGATTCTGGGGCAGGAGTTGGAAAGATGACACTTTCTGGAAAAGGATGTGAGACAAAGACCTCAATCTGAGACTGCAGCAAGAGAGCTTGCTGACCAGGGAGTGATCACAGTGACGCCCCCTGAAGCGGGGTGGGATGGGTGTGGACCCTGGTGAAATGCGGAGGAGACTGCCGCTATGGATCAGTTCCTTTGGAATTTGGGCCCCGGCAGACTTGCATATCTTTGACTGCAGCTGCAGGATTTTCATGAAGTAGAATAGACACTTCATTGTTCCAGCTTCTCACCTCAAGCTTCTGAAAGGACCCGAGAGCACCATCACATGCATGTTCAACATTCACAAAGCCCAACACACCTCCTATTAAGAGATGTGGTGTCCAGAGCTTTTGCACTTCCTGATCAAACGCTGGAGGCTTCGGAATTGCCTCACAATGCCTGGATATTTTGCTGTTGCTAGCCTTGAGTGTTTTCTTTTTGGTTTCCCTTGACTCTGCTCACACCACAGCAATAGGCCATTCATTAACTGCCTTCAGGTTTCCTTTGAGAGTGTGTCATTTATTTCCTACAGGAACACCGACCCATAGCTTATTTATCTGTTCTTTGGAAACATTTGTATTAGATTGGAGTTAATTCCTCATTGAATATTTGCCAGAACTCACCAGAAGATCCATCTGCATCTGGAATTTTCACTGTGAGAACTGAAAACAATAATAATTCATATCATAAATAGAAGACTGCGTGGGCACTGGCAATGAGCTCAGATTCTGATTGGCAGTAAAACTCGCAGACACAATCGGCATTCACCTGACACTAAATTAGCATGTGTATGGAGGATAAAGAAAGAAATGCTACATTTCTAGCATTTTCAGTTTTATTCAGAGGTTCGGTAGTAGTCTATAATTTCACACCGCTGCACCAGAAGGATACCTATTTGGGCGTTGAATCCAAAGTGCACGTGATTCACCTGAGCATAAGAAGCATCATTATTCTGATCCACAACACCTTACAAAGCATGAGCTCAGCTTCCATGTGCTTTCGCTGCATGGGGTACACTCACAGGATACAAATGGCCACTTTAGTTCAAGGAAGTCATGGCCTTGCTCTCCATCAGTCTTTATATCATTTAATCACGCAGTTACTCAGGATGTATGTGCCAGTCAGTCTCTCTGGTTCAGGTAGAGTTCCCAAATAAAAGCTCTCTTGATAGACCATGTCTCAAACACAGTATTTCTTTTATCTACGTACATTTTAAGGAAACAGTGCTGACATCATCTTCCCAGGACTGGTTCTACGGAAAGAGCCTAGGACTGCTGTTAACAGTTTGGCCATAAGAACTATTCCGGGTTTCTCTTTATCCTCATGTCAGTTTTAAAAATATTTTTCTTGGAACTTGTACATTTTATCTAAAATTTTAAAATGTACATAAAGTTTTTATAACATCTTCTTAGTTTGATGACTAAAGGATCTTCGGTGAAGTTTTAACAATATCGATTATCTGTGCCTTTTCTATTTTTCTTTTTAATATCCCTATACCCATAGTTTTGTCAGTTTGTCGTAGATTAAACTGTTCAAAAACATTTACTCTGCGGCTACATTGCAGAAGTATACTTTCTTACTCCACTGATATTAGTCTCAGCTATGTCACGTGATTTGGACAATGGGATGTTAAGTAATCAATTACTTCACTATCACTGTACAGTTGGTCTTTCCTTCTCTCACCTCTGGCATCACTGAGACTATTTTCCCTCTAGTAGCACAGGTTCTTTAGCTTGAGCCCAGAACGAACAGGTGTGGATCAGACTTGAGCCCAATCTGCAGGAGGAGCCGAGTCCTACCACACCCACAGCTTGAATGGTCACTATCTAGCCAAGCCCGGTTTATATCAGCTGACACTCCAGCCAACCTGTAGCACATGAGTGATCATAAATAATTCTCACTTTAATCTATTGAACTTTGGGGCTGTTTATTACACAATAAAAGCAATCCAACCTAATCATTAATTTCCATAAACACAAGGATTTTCTGACTTTTTAAATTATTGATTTCTATATTAATTCATTGAGACCAAACTGTATGCTCTGAATAATTTCAAAATCCTTTGAAAATTAAGGAATTAACATACAAGAAGTACACATATTTAAGTGTACATTTTGTAACTTTTGACAATTGTATAAACTAGAAAAAAACACCATGATCAAGATCAGTCACTTCTAAAAGTTTTCTTGCACCACTTTGAAATGCCTCTCTCCTGCTTCTCCTTATTTTCTTCCTCATCTCAAGGTTATGACTTCCTGTCGGTACAGTAAGTCCTCACTTAATGTTGTCAATAGGTTCTGCAACTTCAAGCAAAAGAACCCATAACAAAACCAAATTCACCATAAGCTACTTGATATGAATAAGAGTTAAGTTCCAATGGCATCTTATAAACATTGTAATAAAATGGTGTTGAACGAAACGACATTATTTGAAGACCGGCTGTACAGGTGTTTTCTAGAACTTTATGACATGGAAACATGCAATATGCACTGTTTTTGGTCTGATTTCCTTCACTCAGCATAATTTTTGTAATTCAACTGAGTTATGTGTGTCAATATTTTATGCCTTGTTTGAGGCTTATATTTAAAAATTTGCATATAGTAAAACTTACTCTGTTTTGTTTACCTTTCCATGATTTAGAAAAATAGGTTTTCCTCAACTTTATTAAGATACATTTGTCATGTGACATTGTATCAGTCTAAGGTGTACAATATGTCAATTCACATTTTCTATTGCAAATGATTACCAACATAGTGTTAGCTAACATCTTCATCACATCACACAACTACCATTGCTGGGCTGACAAATGGTGGAGAGACAGAAAAGAACCGGCAGCACAGTTTGCACTGTGTGTAGTCATGTACAGAACGTGATCAAGGGTGTCACACTGGGCTTCCGTTACAAGATGAGGTCTGTGTCTGCTCACTTCCCCATCAAGGTCGTCATTCAGGAGAATGGTTCTCTTGGTGAAATCTGAAATTTCTTGGGTGAAAAATACGTCCACAGGGTTTAGATGAGGTCATATGTTACTTGTTCAGTATCTAAGGCCCAGAAAGATGAGTTAATTTTTCTCATTGAACTTGTATTAAATTTAACTTCTTTGATTCAACAAGCCATAACAGTTAAAAACAAAGATGTCAGAAAGTTTGGGGATGGTATCTGTGTTTCTGAAAAAGCAGGCTGACAAATGAGTTCTAAGTTATCCAGAGAAGATATATAACAGCTTCCATTGTACAGTATAGTGACCAGTGATCTGTGTAACTCATGAGTGGTCACCCCACTGAACCAGGTACTCCTCTTTCCCCTTACATATTTTTTACAACATTGTTGACTATTTTCCTTATGCTACACTTTATATCTCCATGACTATTTTGTATCTATCTATTCATACTACTTAATCCATTTGTCCTTTTTCACTATTGCCCCGACCCCCCCATCTAGTAGTTCTCAAAATATTGTCTGTATATATGAATTTATTTCTGTTTTTATTATTGTTGTTATTTTGTTCTTTAGATTTCACATGTACGTGAAATCATGTAGTGTTTGTCTTTCTCTCACTTCATTCAGCACAATACCTTCTAGGTCCATCAAAACAATATCTTTTCCATCCCCTTCCTTTTAGTCTGTGTGTGTCTTTTAATCTGAAGTGAGTCTCCTACAAGCAGCATATGTAGGGGTCTTGTTTTCTCATCCATTCAGCACCCCTATCTTTTGGTTGAAGAACTTAATTCTTTCCATTTGAGGTGCTTGTTGGTAGGAATGTAGTTATTACCATTCTTTATTCCTGTTTTTGATACATGTTTCTTAAAGAAGTCCCTCCGACATTTCCTGTAATGCTGGCTTGGTGTTGATGAATTCCTTTAGTTTATTTTTGTCTGGGAAGCTCTTTATCTGTCCTTTGACTCTAAATGATAGCTTTGTTGGATAAAGTAGTCTTGTTTGTAGATCTTGGGGTTTTAACACTTTGAATATTTGGTAGCTAAGCCCTTCTGTTCTACAAAGTTTTTGGAGAAATCAGCGCCAATGTTATGGGTGCTTCCTTGTAACTAATTGCTTTTCTCTCGCTGCTTTTAGGATTTTCTCTTCGTATTTAACCTCTGGCATTTTAATTATGATGTGTCTTAGTGTGAACCTCTTTAGGTTCATTTTTTGGAGGACTCTGAGCTTCCTGGGGTTGTATGTCTTATTTTCTTCACCAGGTGACGGAAGTTTTCCATCATTATTTTTTCAAATAGCTCTTCAACTTGTTCTCCCTCTTCAGGTAACCCTATGACATGGATGTTGCTACCCTTAATTTTGTCCCATAGGCTCCTTAAATAATTATCATTATCTTGGTTACCTTTTTCTCAATGTTTTGATTGAGTGTCCTTGGCTTCCTCATCCTCTATATCAGTGTTTCGATCCTCTTCTTCCTCTACTCTGTTGATTCCCTCTAATATACTCTTCATCTCAGGTAATGTGTTCTTCATTTCTGACTGGTTCCCTTTTATAATTTACATTTCCATTTTTATGTTTTTTATCTTTTTGTTGAACTTTTCACTGAGTTCATCTACACTTCCCTTAATTTCATCGAGCATCTTTATAAACCGTGTTTTGAAATCTGCATCTTTTAGATTGCTTGACTCCATTTTTCCTGTCTGTTCTCCCATATGGTTTCTGCTTCTTTGCCTTCCCATTTTGGCTGACTTTCTGTGTCTATTTCTGTGTACTAAGCAAAGCTCCTAAGTCTCCTGGTCTTATTAGTGAGGCTTTATGTAGTAGGTGTCCAGAGGCGCAGTCCTGAGAGGAGTTCAGCTGCAGGGCAAGTTTAGCCCCAGCCTGTGCTCCTCTGGGGCCACCTGTTAAGACTCAGTAAGCAATCCACAGGTGTGCTTATAGTTGCCTCAAGAAGCCATGCCGGAAACTGAGACCAGCTGCTACCATTGTGAGTCTTGGTGCTGCTCAGGAAGTGGCACAGGACTCTCCAAGGACACAACTGAACGTGGCTTGAGTAGGCCCACGAGTTTTAGGGAATCCTCTGGGTGGAGTGACCTCTGTTATCCAGTTTGGTGATGTCTCACTATGGAGGTGCTGAGTCTGCATAATGGGAGCATGGAGGGCTCAACAGAGGAACAATGGATACCCACAGCACTTCTGCCAGGAGGGAGCCTCGCTTCCGGCCCTTCCTCGCTCTGACAACTCAGCGTCAGTCCCTGTAAGTCCCTGGTGGCCCCAGTGGAGCCGACCCTGTGCTGATGCTCAGAGCAAGCAAGTCTGTCACCGTGAAAGCCTGCTTGCTGACATGGCCCCTTTAGGAAGCATCTGCAGCGGCCGCTACTGCCACAGCCTCTGTGCCACTCATTCGCTGGGGACTGGGTAGCCTCGCTTCTTCGCCCCCTCCGACCTCCAACCATTGCAGGGTGATTTCTTATTTCTCTTCCTAGTGGTAGAGCTTCTGTTCCTCTGGACCCTCAGGTGACTTTGCTTGCTGTTTGCTCCGTGTTTCCATCTCAGTTTTGACGTGATCACAAGAAGGAATGAGCAAAGCTTTTATCATCTACACCATTCTGCCTGGTCTCTCAGTAATCCTTTGTTTTGTTTTTCTGGACTCTATTTTGTTTATTCTCACTCTGATCTTTATTGTTTCCTTCCTTCTCACTTTGGGCTTTGTTTGCTGTTCTTTTTCTAGTTCTTTTAAGTGTAAGGTTAGATTGTTTATTTGAGCTTTTTCTTATTTCTTGAGGTAGGCTTGTATTGCAATGAACTGCCTTCTTCGGACAGCTTTTGCTGTGTCTTGTAAGTTTTGAATTATTGTGTTTTCATTTTCATTTATCTCTAAATATCTTTTGATTCTTCCTTGATATCACTGTTAACCCATTCATTGTTTATAGCATGTTATTTAGCCTCCATGTCTTTGTGTATTTTCCAGTTTTTTTTTCTCGTACTTGATTTCTGTTTCATACTATTCGGATCGAAGAACACGGTTGATATAATTTTAATCTCAAATTTTTTGATACTTGTCTTGTGTTCTAACGTGGTTATCATTGTGCACTTGAGAAGAATGTGTATTTTGCTGCTTTGGGGTGAAATGCTCAGAAAATATCTATTAAATCCGTCTGGCCTAGTGTGTCTTTTAGGCCTATTGTTTCCTTGTGATTTATTTTGTTGCCCAGATTGTTCCAGATTTGACCATTGGGAGGTTTCTCAAGTTTTTTTTTCTGCCTGAGTTTTCATGAATTGTCTCATCTCATTTGTGCCAGCAAAAGGTCTTCCTGAAGTAGAAGGCTGAGTTTAACTCTTGAGAGAGTTTAAGCAGATCGAGTGCTACCTCTGGTCAACCTGGCACTCTGGTCTGTAGAACTCCAGCTCATAGGGCCTGTAAGGCTGTGGACACCTCAGGGTCTCTGACACAGGAGGCAAACTGCACAACTGTTCACTTATGTTTCTGGATGGGCTGTGCAATCCAAGCCCCTCTTGGGGCCAGATTCACTGATGGTGGACGGTGAGACAGCCAGGAGAACAAAATAAGTCTGGAGCCACTGGGAATCATGAAGGTGCCAAGGAATTTCCTCCCTTAAGGGTGAAAGGGAAGCTGGTGGCATGATTTGAAATTGTAATACCACTAGCCCCTGAGAAAACCCACATGGTCACAAGTTGCGACTTTTCTGATTGGGTGTAATTCAGAGCCCAGGGATGGTGTCCTCCTGTTTTGGGGGCCTGATCCAGAGAGTGCAGCAGTTAATATGTTTGAAGGGCTCCAGCTCCCTATATTTGTCTCCAGGAATGAAACCTGGGCAAAAGTAAGTTTTCTGGTTGACTTTTTGTTTATCTATAGTGGCATAGACCTGTCCTTGTCCCTCTTATGATTTTTGTCTCCACATTCTGGGAAAAACTATGGTTAGAGCTAGGCTAGGGAGAAGGATGAGCAAAGGATGACCAGGAAACAGAGGTGACAGTTGGGGCTGAGACAACAGAGCATTTGACTCAATGAAGTCAATTAGAAATGTCAGCTCCAATTAGTCTTTTGTCAAAGGTGAAACCACATCTTCTCTGGGAGCTTTGCTCTCAGAGTAGGAGGAGCTTCTCACACATAATACCCCAATGACTAAGAGGGCCATATGTGCCATGTCCGTGCCCACAGGACCAAGAAGGGCTATGGGCTGGGCTCAAGTAGTTAGTAATTTATAAGCAGCAGATCCTGTTCTGAGCAGAGCATTTCAGCTGTTGACACTATGAAGGGGACACTGCTTATGTTAGCTTTGCTGGTGACTAGTGGACTGAGCATTGAGATGGGTAAGATGGGAAGGAGGGAAGAGATGGTCTTCTGGACCCTTGCCGCACTCTACTTCACTTCCCCTAGTGGTGATCTTTGAGCAGCTTCTAGCAATAAATCTAGGGGGCAGCTGGGAGATCATTACCCAGGAGTCATGCAGAAAACTCCTGGGGTTTTCAGTCTTTGAATGGAGGGAGAGGTTTGGAGGAAGAGGGGTCCTTCATTGTGCACACGTAGGGGATAGTTGTTTGGGGTAGTGGTGCTTATCTGATGGGCGGAGGATCTCTGGTTCTAGCCCCTCCTACTGTTCCCTTTAGCTGGGAGTACATTTTTTACATTTTTTTAACTTTATAAATTTATTTATTTATTTTAATTAGTTTCAGGTGTACAATACATTGGTTAGACATTTATATAGTTTATAAGACAATCCCCCTAATTGCTCCTTCTCTCCTCTGGCTCTCCACCTGGCCAATATATTATCACTAACTGCATTCCCTATGCTGTGCTCCACATCCTGTGACCATCAACTACTAATTTGTACTTCTCTAACCCTTCACTAGCTGAGAGTACTTCTTAGAGAACATTTTCTCTGCCTGTGATGCCAGCAGTCTTGGGAGAGGGAAGGTCTCTGTGGAAGGTGAGTCAGGAGATACTGGATATGTAAGTTACTTTCAAGTGGTGAGGAAACGGGAACTCATACCTTGGTGATTCCTTTAATGAAATCTTTTCTGTCTGGGTCTCCAGTGGAAGCTGCCTTATTTTTTATGGAATATGGTGTGGTGGCTACTGGAGACAAGTTACTGTTGAGCACCAACCTCGATCTGGTCAATGTTACCCGACCAGGAAAAGTAGCCTTAGGATAAATTCAGGATTGCTACAGTGAGGGAGGACTCACATTCAAGATCTTGGATCTGATGGTTATGGTAATTTACTCTCCTTCCCGTGACCCCTGCCCTGAAGACACACATACAGCATATTGCACAATGCCACATACAAATAGACTATGCAATCACCGGATACACAACGGACGAGATACACTGTGGACAGTCAAGCACATAAAACTTTACTTCGCTCTAGAGCACATGTAATGTTCGAACAAATGCTACACGCACGTCCAGCCTGCTCTGCTACCACCCCTCCCTGTCATGCCAGTTAGCTTACCCACGGTTGGAAAATAGGGGATTAGTATCAGTGTAATATAGAAAGTGTATTGGCTCATGTGATTTCAGCCTGGGTTGGGAGAGCTAGCATTGAAGGAATAGAATTTTAACCTTTGGCAGGAAAGACAGAGTTCAGCTTCTACACACATAGGATCCCTGCGTGCTCTGTTTTAGAAAAATTAAAAATGCGCGCTTAGACTCTTTTAGACTGCTTTTAGACTCTTCCCAGGAAGGGACTCCCTGGCTTTGCAGGCTTTCTGGGTTTTGATCAGTTTCCCTTCCTCTTGCACCCGCCTCGATGGCTATTACTCTGGCTCAGAGCTCTTCTTCCATCTGTACTCAGTGCCCATGAACCAGAAATTCCACTTTGTTGTTTTGGTGCCTGAGGCCCCTGGGATAGCTTCTAGATACATCCAGCTTCTCACCAGGGCTGGTCAATGTACCTCCTGTAGAGCGATCTTTTATTTTATTTTATTTTTTTACATAGTTATAGATTTTGAATATTCTGTCTCTTACCCTATTTTTCCCCAAAGTGCTGATTCTGCAAAATGAGAGATTTTTCAAGAAGCAGAATTTCTTGCATTAATATAGGCAAAATGGGCATGGGATTGTTTACAACACACACATAGACATTCCATACATCCAATACGCCTAGTCTCAGGTACAGGAGATACCACATAGACATAAACTCAGCGGCCTTGCCCCTCTCAAGCCCAGCCTCAACCATGCCCTCCAGAACCTCATTATCTCTGCTGGTTGTTTAAACAGCCTCATAACACTAGTGTATGGGCAATTAGGGAACCATCCTCATCTTGGCAAGACTGATCACAACCCTCTCTAGTGGTGGGCCTGTGGGCCAACAGTTCTTGCTGGGGCTAGAGCTGAATCACTGACGATGAGGAGTGAGGTTGATCCTGGGGCGATAGGAGAGCCCTACCGTGGGCTCAGGTCCTTTGCCCTGATCATCCTACTCTCTCTTAGGGTGCCATCACCACCAGCAAGGAATGTGTTCACTAGACATGGACAGGATGAAGTAGGATGCTCAGAAATTTTCCAGACTGAACCCTTTGGGGAGATGAACCTTTGTCACTGATACCTAATCTGAACTCCACCTTCTTTCCCTCTTCTCACCTGAAGCTGGCATCTAGACACCTGTCCTCGCCTGATGCAGTCTTTAACAGGCTAACTCTAATAAAATAGCTACAGCTTAGCTCAGTGCGCTATGTCCATGTGCCGTGCAGGAAGAACATGAGGCCTGTCAGGAGATCTTGGGAAATGATGAGGAGAAGTGACATGTGTGCTCACTGAGAGCATGGGGCCTGGAGTCAGGAGAACCAGGGTAAATCTAGGTGCTGGCACTGACAAACTGTAGGATAATGGACAAACTGTTTTTTCTTTCTCAAGCTATTCCCTCATCTGTAAAATGGCGATTGTGTATGATGATTAAGTTAAATAACATACATGTGACCCTAGACTTAGCCAGCTGAAAGGGATAAAAATGTCTCAATAACTATAGATAATGTCTCTCCTACTCTGGCCTCTATCACATTCGCAGAGCCTCTAGTCCCTGAAATATGCTCTGGTGATTGAAGGGTGACTCAGGCGATGACTTGAGTGGGTTTATCACAAGTCCTCTCTGTCTTCTAGTGGCATTCACCATTTATACTTCTTAGGTGGGAGTTCCGAGGAGGCTGACCTTTCTGCAGGCATACTTAGCACCACTGATGATCTTGGGCTCTGACATCGGGACCAGACCCCCATGCAATTTTGGCCCAGGAGGAAGGAAGAAGGGGAATAGATGAAAGAAGGGAATGTCGCTGTCATCCAGAGGGAATGTTGCTGTCATGGAAAAAGCTCAGGCTCTGAAGCCTTACTTACAGCATAGTACTACCTCAAGCAAGTGTCATGAACCCTCTGAGGTTTCTTCCAAAAGCATCAGATAAATAATCATATCATCAGTAGGCAACTTGTGAAGCTACAAGACAGGGACTAGGTTTTACTTCTGTTTCTTAAAGACTAGAATAGTGTTGGGCTACAGGGAGTATGGGCCCCACAAAAAGTGGCACAACTGGTACATCTTTCTACCTTCCTGGGCCAAGTAGGAACAATAAGGTCACATAAAGGGAGTGAACTTGGGACTTGGGGCTAAGAGGCCTAGCTAGGCTTGAGTCCTTGGCTTTTCTGACCCACTGGCTAATTTTAAACACTTGAATTCTTCTGTTTGCTCATTCTACACCTTAATTTTTATATCTACCAAGGGCTGGACACTTTTCTAGACTTAACATTAAGTGTTTGGGTCCTACTAGAAAGGTCTAAAAATGTATTGAGATGTACACGTCTGATCTCGGAAGCTAAGTTGGGCCTGGTTAGTACTTGGATGGGGGAAGTACAAAATAAAATTTGAATCGATAAAGGGCTAAATTACACCCTTGTATGGAATAAATCAATATTATGGAAATATCAACTATTCACAAATACATCTAAATTAATCTTTGTTATAATTAATATTTATTTAGAGTTATCAAAAAGAATAAGTGCTGGAAATCAACCAATAAATTTAGAAAAACGAGAACTATGAGCAGGGTCTTTTTCATTCGGTATTATAGGTATATGTCTATGACTAATGAATAATTTTAGTAGCAGAATAGATAGATAGCCATTGTGAGAGAAGAGAAAATGCACAAGTAGATTCAAAGATAGTTTAAGATATAATAATAACAGCTTTTTGAATTATGAAGAAATAATAGCTTACTTTTTGAAATGGCATTGAGAAGAATAGCCAAGTACTTATTAAATTTTTAAATTATTATATTTTTAATTACAGTTGACATTCAATATTATATTAGTTTCAGGTGTAAAACATAGTGGTTAGACATTTATATAATTTATGAAGTGATTTCCCCACCCGGCACCATATGTAGTTATTACAATATGATTGACTGTATTCCCTATGCTGTACTTTATGTCTCTGTGACTATTTTGTAATTGAAAAATGGCCATAAACTTAAAAAAGCAGGATGCACCTGCTAAGCCTTTCCCTATGGATTAATGTGGATTAATGATTCAGTTCCAGTAGTTAATTGTTCATTTGTCACTACTGATCTCTCTCTTAGTTTGATTTTCATGACATCACATCTTAGTCTCTTGGCTTTTCTCCTACTTTACAAGATGATCCTTCTCAGCTTCTTTTCTGGCTACTTGTGTCCTGTACCAGGAATCATTCTCTTTGCATCTCTTTTCTTTTTTCCATACACTCACTTTCTTAGTGATATCACCCAGCTCACTTTTTTTAACTTGATCTACAACTTCTGAATTTAAATATCCAACCCCAGTACTAAAACATTGCAAGGCGTAGAATAGGCCCTCACCAAATATGTGTTGAATTAATGAATACTAAAAAAACCCCCTAAAATCCTCATGAGGGACAAATATACAAAAATTTAAATAAATAAAAAGATTATTGAATGGGAATTTTCAAAAGAGCAAAATATTTATTTATTTTTTTCTTTAAAATAGCTTAATGTAACCCTAATGAAAATAACAACAGGATTTTTTTGGAAGAAAAACTATTCTTACAAAATCAATCTTATTAAACTTATCATATGACTCGAAACCTCTTTGGTTTTCATTCAAGAGAAATAAAAAATTTATGTTCACATAAAAACCTGCATACCAATGTTGATGGCAGCTTTATTCAGATTTAAGTTTATCACAACTGGAAACAACCTTAAATGTCCTTCAACTTGTGAATGGATAAACAAAGTGTGTCAAACTCATACAATGGAATACTACACAGCATAAAAAAAGGAACAATCTATTGGCACATGCAACAACATGGAAGTAACTCAAACATACTATTAGTAAAAGAAGCCAAACTCAAAAGACTACACTTATATGGTTTATTTACATACCACTGGTGTTACATTTGGAAAAATAAATGAGAATAACATTTTAAAGTAATTACTGGCATTAAGCCCTTTGAAATACTGATCTGAACAGACATTTTTCTCAAGGAGACAAACAGCCAACAGATATATGAAAAGATGCTCAACTTAACTAGCTATTAGGGAAATGCAAATCAAAACCACCACAATGAGATACCACCTCACACGTGTTAGAATGGCTATCACAACAAAACAAGTAATAACAAGTGTGGAGAGGTTGTGGGGGGAAAGGTACCCGCATACGCTGATGGTGGGAATGTAAAGTGTTACAGCCACCATGGAAAACAGTATGGAGGTTCCTCAAAAATATATAATTTTCAGAGAAACTTACAAGTGTGACCCTTTCTGTAACAAGTTAATTTCTCTCACAATCCACATCCAATCCAATAAGAAATCCACTTGGACATTTTAAAAAATATATTAAGAATGTGAACATTTTCATCACCACCACAGCTGCCACCTGGTAAGAACTACTTTCCTGCTCACCTGAATCACTATATTATCCTTCTAAATGCGCTCCTCATTTCTAATGTTAATGTTCATACTCAATACAGGGGCCAGTGTGATCATGAATAGCATAGTCAGGTCCTGGCCCTCTACTGCTTAAATCACTTTCATGGCTCTCAATTCACTCAATGTAAAATGAAATCCTTAAAAAGTCTGTGCTGTCTCACACTCCTGGCCCCTGTTTCCTCGTTTCCCACTCTCCTCATTTGCCTGCTTCCACTGGCACCTATTCCTGGAATAGGTTAATTCTGCCTATTTTAAGATCTCCTTTCAAAAGGCTTATTGCTCGTTTATTCTTTGGAAGAGAAGAAAAGCCACAGCCCTGTTCTTGTTGAGGACCCCAATATTATCAGCACTCCTGACTTTCTTCAAGCTGCTGTATCATTTATTTGTGGAGACACTTGGAAATGTGATACTGTCCTGGTATGTATATTTCTCACATAACATATATTCCCATGTCTAGTTCAACAAGAAAAAATCACTGTAGTTCTTGAAAATTAGTCTCCTTACTTCTAACAATTCTTAACACAAAGAATCACAGTAATTTGTTAACAATATAGACAGGTACTGTTCTTCTGTTTAAATTCCTGTTAGGGTTTCCCAATTTACTTGTTGATAAATAAAAATGTCTTTAAAGTGGCCTGCAATGCTATACACATCTGGCTCCTGTTATATCCTGTTACTTATCTCTTTCTATAATCCTCTTCACTCACTTGGTTGAATATACACCAGCCTCCTTGTTTTTTCTGGAATGGAACAGAAATAATTAAACTTCAAGTCTTTGATATGCCTGTTTTCTTTACCTGGTTCTTATTCCACAAGATAACCACAGGGTCCACAGCGTTCAGGCCCTTACCTCCTTTAATATTTCCTTAAATGCCTTCTTACTTTCCTTAGTAGTATATTCCTCATATTCAAGAAACAAAAACAAAACATTTTTCATTTCTTAACACTTTTAATGTTTTCTTTTTCTTACAATTACATGTATCACATATAAAATACAATTTACTGTTTTGTTGTTCATGCTTACTCTCCATGTTTCTTGACTAGAATGTAGACTCTGCGAGGGCAGAGGTCTTCGTATCTTTAGATTCTAATATGTCCCTTGTACCTATAATAGTGCCTGGAATATAGTAAGGATTTAATGATAATTCTTTAAGCAGGGGATAAATACGACACTGTTAAAAACAAAAAGTTATTCATGGCACTTGTTGAAAGTGATAAGGCAAAATTTATTCAGGACCATGGCAGTAGGTATAGGGACCACTGCAATGGGGTTTTGCAGTGGGGGAGAGAGATTGGGCTCATCTCCAAAGAAAGGATGGGCGGTGGGAATTTATAGCCAAGAAATAGGATAGTGTTGGGGGTCAGTGGATGGAAAATTACTAAGAGGAACATCAAGGGTAGCCAGGGATTCTGGCTATAACAACCTAACAGGATTGTAAGAAGTGCACACATGGGCCCAGGAGAAGGTTCGGGAGCCTGACGAAAGTTTGGTTGAGCAGAGGATCTTTGTCAACATCACCTATTCCCTGTTCCTGTTCAGTATGCTGGCAACTCTACCTGGATGCCCTTTTTAGTCCCCTTCAAGCTAGTATTGCTCGATGTTCTCAAAAATGATTTTTTAAAGATCTCATTTTACAAAGTCAAAAGCCTTCCAATAGCCAAGTTTCTAGTGCAATTAGCTTCATTCTCTTAGTTTTCAGATTTCAGTGACCCTTGATCAAAATACTGAGATTTTAAACCTTTTTTGCATCTCATGATGTTTCCTCAAAATTATACTGGTTACACTTGAAGGAATATATCAAAATTATTAATAGCTTTCATCTATTAGATATTTCACAACTGTTTTCCTAAGATATTCTCAGCTCCCAATGCTGATTTTCTTTTTTTTTGCTTCAATTGCTGGTGAAATAATAATCACTTTCCAGTAAAGAAAGATGATGTAACCCTTTATCTCCGTGGTAAGATGCCCCCTTTCCAGTTAGTTGTCCTCCAACAGAAATCACTGCGGATGCTGTCCCCACAGGAAACGTCACTTGGTGTAAGTAGCTCTCTTTTTCAGATAGATGTCCAAATCCTGAGAAGCAATTGAATATATCTCAGGATACAGAGTAAAACATGTTATCTGGATGAAACGCTCCTGGGTTGGACACCATCATTAATTACATACGCAGGGATGTTTACTGTGGGAACCAGCAGCAGAGCTCCACACTTGTTCACCTGCTCAGGTCACCCGCTATCCCTTCCCTATCTTCCCCCCATCATGACCTTGTCTGATTTTTTCTCTTGCCACTGACCAAATCTACTGAAGCCCCCCAACCTGGCTCCAGTCCACATGCACTTGAAGAGCAATGAGATCATATGCGTTAGCTTCCGAGGGATCAGTGGATGCACTGCGTATCGGACCCACAAGGCTTCGTGCGGATTTCGATTTTGCAGCTTTGGGAAGCATCTGAACGGTGTCTCCAAACGTGACTGTGTTCAGTCGCAGACTCCTCCGCACGGACATCTCTGCGCATCCCTTCTCAAAGCAGCGAGACCCCATCGCTTCGTGGCCTCTGGCCTGTGGGGGGCACCGCTTCCCGGCCGGTGCCTGGCTGGAAGCCTGCGCAGCGCGCCCCTGGCCCCGCGGGAACTACATCACCCAGAGGCCTCTGCGCCGCGCGCCCCTGGCCCCGCGGGAACTACATCACCCAGAGGCCTCTGCGCCGCGCGCCCCTGGCCCCGCGGGAACTACATCACCCAGAGGCCTCTGCGCCGCGCGGCGGTGGCGCGGGGCCCGGTGGGGAGGGGAGGGGAGGGGTGCGCCGGCGCCTGGCGGCGGACATCGGCGGGGGCCGCGGGCGTCCTCCCGGCTGCGCTGGCTCCGCTTGCCCTTGAGGGGCCAGCCCGATCCCAGTGCTAACTCCCGGTCTCGTCTAAGGTAAAGTAAGCGGGCAGGGGGCAGGAGACGGTGGCCGAGCGCCTGCGGGCGAGCTCGTGCCCGGAGAGGTCGTCCCCTGGGGTGACGCCGGGCGGGGGGTGGGGTGTGGGCTGGGCCCGCGGCGGGCACCGTGTGTCCCAGCTCCTCCCCCGCCCCCGAGCCCCACGGCCCGGGCGAAGGGTGCCTGGCCGGGTCAGCCTTGCCCCCTCGTTCAGGGCAGTGGAGTCCCCGAGTCTGACACCCCGCGGGGAGCGCTGTTGCCTGCAGAGGGACCCGCCTTGGCGAGGCCTGCGGGTGCGCCTGAGGAGCACCCCGAAAACCTGCGGCAGCCGCGCTGTCTGGGGAGCCAGGCGCGCGCCGCTGCCGTACGTGGGAGGGCAGGCCGCCCCTGCCCGCTCGGCCTGCGTTCCGAGGGCCCTGGTGGCCCTGGAGGGTTGTGAGTGGGGGGGGACTAGACGTGAGTTAGAATTTTACACGGATGCGCAGAGGAGATCAGACCTGCGGGCAGAGTGGACGTGGGGTGACCTTGCGGACGCTGATGCAACAGGCCCTGTGAGAGTTACCATGGGAACGGGACCAGGGAGGTGAGAAGTGATCCAATCAGATCTGTTAAGGATAGAAAACTAGCAATCACTCAGCCTGCTCAGCGTCCCCCCACCTTCCCCCATTTTTATCATAGTTTATGAAACAACCGCTCGTTTCAGCATTAAGAGATCAAATTCTTCCAAATGTGTACATCCAGGTTGGCTATCAAACACGGAATATGTGACTTGAACATGTTAACTTTATGCAGGCACTTAATATTTAGTTCACACCTTAACATACCACAGAGCAGTATATTAAGACACTACAAAATTTTAATACATTTAAAAAAATACTTAAAAAGTAAGTATAACACACATCTAAAATTTCAAAAGCTCATCAAATAATTTGCACTGAAAACAGTGATAAAAGCCTTAATTCCATGGACAGTTGTTCATATTTAACACTTGACGTACACTAGTGCATTTGATACCAACAGCAGCCTTATGAGGCTGGCCCTGTTCTTATGCCTGTTTTACTGGTGAAGACACTGAGGCACAGGGAGATTGAATCCTAGGCCAAGGTCACACAGCTAGTAAGAGAGCAGCAACAGCTGAAGCCCAGAAATTCAAGATAGCGGGAGTTCACCTTGTTTCAGGGCGGGTACAGGAGGTTGGATCAGACCCCACCATGGATGCTCTTCACTCACAGTCTCACTTTTCCCACAGGTTTCCATGGCTTTAGAAGCACTTAAGAGCCCTGCACAGGTGAGTAAAGACAGTCTTAGGTCCTTTCCCTCTCCATCTCCCACTCATGGTCTCTGGGATGTGTTCTGGGACTCTGCCTGTCACTTTACTGTCATTGGTTCTGAGGCCTCTCCCCAGACTCAGGATCCTGAATCCAGGCCAGTTTATATACAGGGCTCCTGATATCTGGCCACCAGTAGGCTATCCTGTAGAAGATATTACAGACATAGGGATCACCATGTGCAAATGCCTGGAGATGAGTGGCAACCACAATACTCCATTATGTCTTGTGGGACTAGAGAGCTGGGATGGAGGAATCAAGCCAGAAATGGCAGGATGAGGGATTGTGTCTCTGTTCTGAAGGTACTGGGAGCCATGGGAGTTTTGGCGTAGAAGATGGGAGTGATCTAAATCAGACGTTAATGGACTATCTCTGGGTGCAGAGCGAAGAACAGACAATAGGGCTGAAGGAGGCTACTGCAATAGTCTAGATGAGTGTCAATGACCACTCTAGATGACAGCACCAGGGTAGTGGCTGCTATATGGGAGAATATGTATTGCTTTTTTTTTTTTTTTAAAGTAATTCAAACAAAACTTTCTGATGTGGAGAGTGAGAGAGAAGGGGAGGAATCAGGGATAAGCCAAAGTTTTGGCATTTGCAGCTCGGAGGAAGGAGATAACATGAACTGAAATGGGAAAGTCAGTTGTAGGAGTAATTTTCAGAGGGAGTATCAGGAGTTAGGTTCTGGCCATCGGGTCTGAGATGTTGCAGAGGTTCTCAAGTGGAGGCACTGAGTAGACAGCACACCACTGTGGAGTTCAGGGGTAGAATTCAGGTTGGAGACACCATAAGTTGGTGGCCTGTGTGTGAATCATGGCAGAGCTGTGAGTCACATTTAGGAGGGGGCATCTTTAGGTCATGGTGACAGTGTTAGGGGGCAAAGAAGGGGAGGGCCAGATTGGAGGACTGGACCCTCTCTTGATTACCTGAATGGGGCTGGTGAGCCTCACAAAGACAGGTGAAGGAGAGTAGCAGCCGTGGGAGAGAAGTGGGTCTGGTAGTAGACCAGGGCCTCCGAGGGGGAATTGACATGGGATGGATGAGGAAGCAGGAAGCATAGCAGTAATGAAGGTGATATGACAGTGAGGCCAAGGTCAGTGTTTGTTCATCCCTTTAAAGTCTCGTGATGATCCTTGGTGAGGCCTGTGGGGTTTCACTCAGGCTGGCAGATAAGCTCAGGGACAAATGGGTCAGCTGGGGGAGTTCTAGGTCTGGACCGGGGAACCAGTGGTGCTGAGGGTTGAATGTTGGGTGGAAAAAGGGAGACTGAGACCAGTGAGGGGACACGGGTAGAAGAGAGCTTAAAGTATTTGACAACTGCATGTGGTTCCAGGTGGTTGAGGCTGAAGCAAGGAACCAGGTATGGTGGAGAGGCCTTAAAGACTGCCATTGTGGGCCGTCAGAGGGCAGGATGGAACTCTCTGGATGCCTTGTACGGAGGAGCATGTAGGGAGGCCAGGGAGATGTTTTTGGTGTGGGCTGAGGTGGAGGAGGTGGTGGGGCCTCAGATGTGAGGGAGGCATGGTTTACAGAGTGATGTGCTCAGTGGGGAGAATGAAAACGGAAGGTTCCAGGGACGTGCTCCCAGCTTCTTAAAGGGGAAAACTGAGCCCATGTTTGGTCGTATCTGGGGGGTGTGGTCTGGGAACCCTGCTGTGATGGATAGCATTTACTTGTCTATACGCCTATAGTTGAGGTAGGGTGACACCATAAAAGGAAAGAGGAGAGAGCTGAAACCATTGGTATCTGGGCCTTGTGTATCCTGAGTTTTGGAGCTGGAGAGGAGATTGGGCAGGGAGTGGATAGTTGGGGATAAACTGAGGGTATTGGTGAGAGAGGCTGCTTCGGGACAGTGTTCTCTCCATTATAGCAGGGTGTTGTGACCTTTGAAGATGTGGCTGTGGACTTGTCTCAGGAGGAGTGGGAGCTTTTAGATGAGACTCAGAGACTCCTGTACCGTGATGTGATGCTGGAGAATTTTGCACTTGTGTCCTCACTAGGTAAGTCCCTTGCACTCACCCCAGTATCCTTGACTAGGCTCTTTACTTCTACATTTTCCAGGGCTCACTCTTTCCTTTCTACAACTAGAGTATGAACATTGCTTCCTTTTTGGTTTTCTTCTGTAGGTGCCATAGGTGCCAGGCTGGGCTGAGTGCACTTCCCTCTCCTCTCCCCAAGCAGCCCTCAGCATCCCTAAAACCTTGCAGGGAAGGATATGGGGGTAGGAAATCTTGCAGTGAAACCAGTAGATCTCACCAAACTTGGCCTCATCTTGACAGAATGCCTATCCAGAATACTTACACTTCTCTGCCCCAAATACTTCCCCTTTCCCTCCAGGTGACATTTGCTGGTGCCTCACTATGCCAGGAATTGCAAACACCAACATGGTCACTTCTTGTGGGGACCACTGAGCTTTTCCGATAAGACACTTCTCCAAGGTCCTTTTTGTAATTAGTTTTCTTTCCTGTGGTGTGTCTTGGGCTGGATTGCTCCATGATAGTGCTGTCTGCTCACCTGCCTTATCTTTCCCTTAGGACTTTCACGTTCCAGGTTCCATGTCATTGCCCCACTGGAGCTGGGGGAGAGATGTAGGTGCCTGACAGGGCAGATGTGACTCCAGCCACAGCGAGGGGCCTGGCTTTGGGGAGTGGAAGATGGAGGTTAGCTCACCATCAGGGCTGGGTTCAGATCATACCAGGAACCTTTCCAGTGCCTATCGTTGTTTTCATACCAAGGACAGGAATCATAGCTTATTTCTGTCTTTTAATCCTCCTTGACATTTTATCCACTCGTCATTTCTACTCTGACTTCTGGCTAGGGCTAATCCACACCAATCTAGCCTTCAAGTCTCCCCTGCTCCTCACCACTGCTCCCTCTGAAGTGCTCCTCCAACACTGAGCTACTCATACTGGGTTGTGAGATGTATACATATCCTAAATAGTCCTCGAACACCAGCGACTCAGTTGCAATTGATTTTCCTGAAGAGAGCTGGAAACCCAATCTCTCCTCCCTGTGCTGTATCCCATTGCTGGCATTTCCCCATAGTAGACTACCCTATTGTATGATTTTGTTAGGCTCAGTACTGCACAGTAGACCCATTCTCACCTTAGCTTTAGTCCCCTTGTCCTCCCAAAAGTCCTGTGTACTCATTACTGGGTTTGTAAGATAGACATTTGTGATGAGGCCGCCCCCTCCACCAAAGTCTACATGTACCTCACTAACATTTCTCTGCTTTCAGATTTTTGGTTTCAGATGGAAGCTGAGGAGGCAGCTTCTCAAGGCATGTCACATCTCAGGAATGCCAAGGCAGGTTTGACCACCCAGAAAGCCTACTCATGTGGGATGTGTGGCCCTGTCTTGAAAGAAATTTTGCACACGCCTGAGCACCAGGGACTAAACCCCAGTCAGAAACTGCACCCATGTACAGCATGTGGGAGACAGCTCTGGTTCAGTGTAAGCACTTATCAGCAACAGAAGCAGCACAGTGGAGAGAAACACCTCGGAAGGGATAAGGACTTGCTTGTTAAGGACTGCTGGGTCCACATGTCAGAAAATCCCTTGAAATGTGGGGACAGTGGGAAGGACCTCCTGCCCAGCTTGGGCCGTCGCCAACACCAGACCACTCGTAGAATGAGGAATTCACCCAGAAGAACTAAGAGCAGGGAGGCCTTTCACAATGTAGAAAGGAATCATAGATGTGATGAATGTGGGAAAGCCTTTAGCCAAAAAAATAGGCTTGCTGAGCACCAGAGAGTTCACACTGGAGAAAGACCTTACGAGTGTGCTGAATGTGGGAAATTCTTTAGTCATAGCTCCAGTCTTACTGTACACCAGAGAGCTCATATGGGTATAAGGCCTTATAAGTGCAGTGAATGTGGGAAAGCTTACAGCAAAAGCTCCCACCTTATTCAGCACAAGAAAGTTCACACTGGGGAAAGGCCTTATAAGTGCAATGAATGTGGGAAAACATACAGCAGAAGCACGCACCTTGTTAGGCATAAAAAACTTCATACTGGAGAAAGGCCTTATGAATGCAGCAAATGTGGGAAAACCTATACTAGCAAACACATACTTTTTCAACACCAGAGAGTCCACGTTGGAGAAAGGTCTTATGTGTGTAGCAAATGTGGGAAATTGTTTAGTTGTAACGCTAACCTTATTGTACATGAGAGGGTTCACGCTGAAGCAAGACCTTATGAATGCAGTGAATGTGGGAAATTCTTTAACTATTACTCCAACCTTATCATACACCGCAGAATTCATATCACAGCAAGGCCTTATGAATGCAGCAAATGTGGGAAAGCCTTCATCTACAAACACAGACTTATTAAACACCAGAGAATTCATACTGGAGAAAGGATTCATGAGTGTAATGAGTGTGGTAAACCTTTCAGACAGAAATACAGACTTGTGCAGCACCAGAAAACCCATACAAAGGAAAGAACTTATGAATGTAGTGAATGTGGGAAATTCTTTAGACAAAGTTCTGGCCTTATTGAACACCGGAGAATTCACACTGGGGCAAGACCTTACAAGTGTAGTGAATGTGGGAAATCCTTTAACCGCAAAATCACACTTGTTCGGCATAAGAGAATTCACACTGGAGAAAGGCCTTATAAGTGCTCTGAATGTGGGAAATTCTTTAGCCAAAGCTCTGGACTTATTGCACATGAGAGAGTTCATACTGGTGAAAAGCCGTATGAGTGCCTAGAATGTGGGAATTTTTTTAGCCAAAGATCCAGCCTTGTTTTACACCAGAGAGTTCACACTGGTGAGAGGCCTTTTGTGTGCAGTGAATGTGGGAAAGCCTTCAGCCTTAAATCCACACTTGTTCAGCACCGGAGAATACACACTGGAGAAAGGCCTTATGAGTGCAGCAAATGTGGGAAATTCTTTAGCCGCAAGTCCAGCCTCAATAAACATCAGAGAAATCACACTGTTGAAAAGCATTAAAGTCCAGGGACTATGGGACAGCCTTAAGCTCATGGCCTTTCCTAATTTGGTACTAGGAAGTTTCAACTGGGGAAAGGCCTTTGGAGTACAGGGTTATGTGCTATCGGTCAACGAGGATGATACCAGGGAGCAGTTCTGAGAGCCTTTATGAAGTATCCATAAATCAGAAGTTGTATTGCATACAGCTGAGCATCCACATTGGAGAGATTCCCTGTGAGTGCTGTGTATGTGGGAAGCTTTCGGGACCTGCACTGTACTTTCTGACTTGCCTAAGACCCTTGCCTCAGTTCTTTCACTGATGATACCTGTGGCAGAAGCTATCTCACCTCTACCAGTTGGCACATGTGCATCAGGTTACCCAGTATACTCAGGGAAGGCAAACCTTTGTACTCGCCTCTTCTCTGGAAGAAGTGAGTGGTTTAAAGTCATCAGAGTCCACCATGATTACGTTTACACACGGGGTGATTAATAGAGAGTTTGGGTGAGCAAACTAGAGAGGATGTGCCCCATCTCTTTCTTGTGGTTCTATGTTCTATAAATATTCTGGTCACAGCAGTGAAGGTTGAGAATGTACAGATATCCTTAGGGTTTCTAGATTTACATCTCTCCTATGAAAAAGGGCAGACCAAGTAATCTTAAAGTTTTCTGGATTCCTGAGACGACTTGGGCTATTTACCTTAAAGCCACTGTTTGTTACTCAGTCAAGAAAATGAAGACTGAGAGAAGAGAGGTTGCACTCTGTGGATGTGAATCACAGTCTTTATTGCTTGCTAGTCTCCTTTCATTGAAGCAGGGCTGCCCCACCAGGGATATGAGGATAGTTACGGTCAAGACAATAGAAGTCCATCAAATCTCCCGGTTTTTCGGGACTTACATAGAACCATTTTTTAAAAAACTATATTGAGATGTAATTGATGTTCAGTAAACTCTGCACAAGTAAAGTATAAAATATGTTTTATTGTATATATACACCCATGAAACCATTACTATGGCCATGATATTGTATATATCCATCACCCCAAAGTTACCTCATTCCCTCTTTACTGTCTCTCCCTCTCTGATCCCTCATTCCCATGATCATTGGTCATAGTGATCTTTCATTATAAACTTTATCTTTCAGAATTTTATATAAATGGAATTTTAAAAATGTTTCTCTCTTTTTTTTTTTTTTTGCCTCCCCTCTCCCCAAACAGCTTAATTATTTTCAGATTCCAACATTTTGCAGGTATGAGTACTTTATTTTTTTTAGCACAGAGTAGTACTCATTTGTATGGATATGCCACAGTTTGTTTTTCTGTTCATCTCTTAATGGACATTTGGATTGATTCTAGTTTGGAACCATTGCAAATAAAGCTGGTGTGGCCATTTATATACTAGTCTTCTCTTGGGTTAATACTTAGGAAGGAGTAAAGGGCTTGAGTGTCTCATTTGGACCCATGGGATTTTAACTTATGGAATTGATCAAGTGCCAGCATGGAGAGGTCAGTAGCATTGAAAGAACGGTTTATTATATTGCCCAAGGGAAGGGGAGCACACCGTGCCACACACAACCATGTGGAGAGTGGAGAGCAACAGTGTTTGTCAGAAGGCTGAAAAGAGTGAGGGGAAGGCATAGGCCACAACTTTTATTTATTTACATTTATTTATTTATTTAATTTTTTTGTGGGAGAGGAAAGGCAGGGCAGAATAAACAGTTTAGGATTAGCTACTTTGAATAATGTCAGTGGGTTTGAGATTATAGGATTGGTCTCTCAACATTAGATACCTGGCCCTGGGATGATTTAGGGCAGGGGAAATCTCTTGGTGTGTGGGAGTTAGCTAAGAAGAAGGTTGCAGATACTGACTTGGATTGGTTGGTTTGCATATGAGAGATATGTTCCTGGCTAAACCATTTGCTGTCTCAAGAATGGGATAGCATGGGAGAGGTGGTCTCTTCCTGGCCAGCAAGTTTTTAAGATGTCAAAATATTTAAAAAATACGGAAAATAAAACAACACAATAATACACCAAGTCAAAGGGTAAATGGATGTATGTCTTTTTATGAACTGGCAAACTTCCATTTACATGCCCACCAGCAGTATATGATCATTTTAATTGCTTTATAGTCTCACCAGCACTGAGTATGGCCAGTCTTTTTAATTTCAGCTATTCTTGTTAGATGTGTAGTGGTATTCCTCTGTGACTTTACTTTTATTTCCCTGATGACTAGTGTTCTTCAGAATTTTTACATATGTTTTCTGCCATCCCTATGTTTGATTAGACACCTCTTCATATCTTTTGCCCATTAAATTTTTTTCTTTTGTCATATTGAGCTTTGAGAGTTCTTTAAAAAAATTATTTATTTAAATTAGTTTCAGTATACAGTACATTGGTTAGTACATTGGTTAGTACATCTATATAGTTCATAAAATGATCCCCCCAATTGCTCCTTCCTTCCCCAGGGCCTTCAACTAGACATTATATTAATGCTAACTGCATCCTCTCTGCCATGCTCCTCATCCCTGTGACCAACTGTTGGCTACTAATTTGTACTTCTTTAACCCTTCACCCCATTCTCCCAGCCCCCTCAGCCCCCTCTCCTCTGTTTGTCACCAAATTGTTCACTGTATTTGTGAGTCTATTTTTATTTAGTTTATTCTTCTTGTTCCTTAGATTTCACATATAAATGAAATCATATGGTATTTATCTTTGACTTATTTCACTCAGCATAATAACTTCTAAGTCCATCCATGTCATTGCAAATGGTGGAATTTTATTTTTTTAATGGCTGAGTGATATTCCATTGTATATGTGAACCATAACTTCTTTATTCAATTTTCTGTTGCTGGGCATTTAGGTCGCTTCCATATCTTGGCTATTGTAGTTGTGCTGCCATGAATATTGGCGTGCATAGATCTTTACAAATTATTGTTTTAGTTTTTTTTTGATAAATATCCAGAAGTGCAATTGCTGGATCAAAAGGTATATTCATTTTTAATTTTTTGAGAAACCTCCATACTGTTTTCCATAGTGGCTGTACTAATTTGCAATCCCACCAACAATGTATGAAGGTTACCTTTTCTCTACATCCTTGCCAACACTTGTTTTTTGATTTATTGATGATAGCCATTCTGACAGATATGAGATGATAATCAGTGTGGTTTTAATTTGCATTTTTCTGATGGTTAGTGACCTGAGCATCTTTTTATATGTCTATTAGCCATCTGTATTTCCTCTTTGAAATACAGATGGGTCTTCTGCCCATTTTTTAATTGAATTTTTTGTTTTTTTGTTGTTGAGTTTTATAAGTTCTTTATATATTTTGGATATTAACCCCTTATCAGATGTTTCATTTGTGAATATCTTCTCCCAAACAGTCGATTGTCTTTTTTTTTTTTTTGGTTTCCTTTGTTGTACAAAAACTTTTTAGTTTGATATAGTCCCATTTGTTTACTTTTTCTTTTGTTTCCCTTGCCCGAGGAGATATATTTGAAAAGAACTTCCTGTTAGTAATATCAGAAAGTTTACTGCCAATGATTTCTTCTAGAAGTTTTATGGTTTAGGGTCTTACATTTAAGTCTTTAATCCATTTTGAGTCTATTCTTGTATACGGTATAAGAAGGTGGTCTAGCTTCTTTCTTTTGCATGTATTTGTCCAGTTTTCCAACACCATTTCTTGAAGAGACTGTCTTTCTCCCATTGTATGTTCTTGCCTCCTTATGTATTAAGTGAGCATATCGGTGTGGATTCATTTCTGGGGCCTCTATTCTGTTCCATTGATTAATGTATCTGTTTTTATGCCAATATCATGCTGTTTTGATTACTGTAGCCTTGTATATAGTTTGATATCAGGTAGTGTGACACCTCCAACTTTGTTCTTCTTTCTCAAGATTGCTGTGGCTATTCGTTTTTCTTAATGGCTCTGTATAAATTTTAGGATTATTTATTCTAGCTCTCTGAAAAATGCCATTGGTATTTGATAGGGATTGCATTTAATCTATACATTGCTTTGGGTACTATGGCCATTTTAATGATGCTGATTCTTCCTACCCATGAACACGTTATACACTTCCATTTATTTGTATCTTCTTCAATTTCTTTTTCAATGACACAATTTTCTGAGAACAGGTCTTTTCCCTGGTTAATTTGATTCCCAGGTATTTTATATTTTCAATGCAATTGTAAATGGGATTTTTCTTTCTGAAAGTTCATCATTGATGTATAAAAATGCCGCTGACTTCTGAATATTTATTTTGTAACCTGTTACTTTACTGAATTCATTGATTAGTTCTAACAGTGTTTTGGTGGAATTTTTAGGGTTCTCTCTATATAGTATCATGTCGTTGGCAAATAACAAGAGTTTTACTTCTCTTCTAATTCAGATGCCTTTTATTTCTCTATCTTGTCTTATTGCTGTGGCTAAAACTTCCAATACAGTGTTGAAGAGGAGTGGTGAAAGTGAGCGTCATTGTCTTGTTCCTGATATTAAGGAAAATGCTTTTAGGCTTTCCTCACTGAGTATGATGTTAGCTGTAGGTTTGTCATATACGGTCTTTATTATGTTGAGGTATGTTCCCTCTATTCCCACTTTGCTGAGAGTTTTTATCATAAATAGATACTAGATTTTGTCAAATGCTTTTTCTTCATCTGTTGATATCACATGGTTTTTATCTTTCGATTTGTTAATGTGGTGTTTCACATTAATTTATTTTCAGATATTGTTCCAACCTTGCACCCCAGGAATAAATCCAGGTTGATCATGGTGTATGATATTCTTAACGTATTGCTGAATTTGGCGTGATAATATTTTATTGAGGGTCTTTGCATCAATGATCATAAGTGATATCTGCCTATAGTTTTTTTGTAATGTCTTTGTCTAATTTTGGAATAAAGGTAATGGTGGCCTCATAAAAGGAGTTAGGGAACTTTCCCTCTTGAGTTTTTTGGAATAGTTTGAGAAGAGGTGATAATTCTTTGAGTATTTGGTAAAATTTGCCTATGAAGCCATCTGGTCCAGGATTTTTGTGTTTTGGGGAGGTTTTTGATTATTGATTCTATTTTATTGGTGGTAATTGGTTGGTTCAGATCTTCTGTTCCTTCTTGACTCATCTTGGGAGATTGCATGTTTCTAGAAATGTGTCCATTTCTTCCAGATTGTCCAGTTTGTTGGCATATAATTACTCATAGTACTTTTTGTGATCCATTGTATTTCTGTGGAGTCCATGATTATTTCTCCTCTTTCATTTCTGATTTTATTTATTTGAGTCCTCTCTCTTTTTTCTTTCATGAGTCTGGCTAAGAGTCTGTCAATTTTGTTTATCCTTCCAAAGAACCTTTTTTTGGTTTCCTTAATCTTTTGTATTGCTTTTCTAGACTCTATTTCATTTATTTCTGCTTTGATATTTATTATTTCTGTCCTTCTACTCACTTTGGGCTTTGTTTGCTGTTCTTTTTCTAGTTCATTTAGGTGTTAGGTTAGATTGTTTATTTGAGCTTTTTCTTGTTTCTTGAGGTAGACTTGTATTGCTATAAATTTCTCTCTTAGGACTGCTTTTGCTGTGTCCCATAAATTTTGAGTCATGTTTTTATTTTCATTTGTCTCTAGCTATCTTTTGATTTCTTCCTTGATCTCATTAATAACCCATTCATTGTTTAGTAGCATGTTATTTAGCCTCCGTGTGTTTGTGTATTTTCCAGTTTTTTTTTCTTGTAGTTGATATCTAGTTTCATACCATTCTGATCAGAGAAGATGGTTGATAGGATTTCAGTCTTCTTAAATTTATTGAGACTTGTTTTGTGTCCTAACATGTGGTCTATCTTGGAAACTGTTCCATGTGCACTTGAGAAAAATGTATATTTTGCTGCTTTGGGGTAAAATGCTCTGAGAATATCTATCAAATTCATCTTGTCTAGTGTGTCTTTTAGGCCAGTTGTTTCCCTGTTGATTCTTTGCCTGGAAGATCTGTTCGTTGGTGTCAATGGGGTGTTAAAGCCTCCTACTATGAGTATATTACTGTCAATCTCTCCTTTTATGTTAGTCAATAATTGCTTTATGTATGTAGGTGCTCCGATGTTGGGTGTGTATATGTTTATTAGGGTTATGTCTTCTTTATCCATCCCTTTATCATTATGTAATGCCCTTTTTTTTGTCTCTTATTATTGCCTTTGTTTTAAAGTCTATTTTATCTGATGAGAATCACTACCCTGGCTTTTTTTTTTTTTTCATTTCCATTTGCGTGGAGTATCTTTTTCTATCCCTTTGCTTTCAGTCTGTCATTCTATCTGAAGTGGGTCTCTTGTAGACAACATATGCATGGGTCTGGTGTTTTTTTCTATTCAGTTATCCTGTCTTTTGATTGGAGTATTTATTCTGTTTACATTTAAAGTAATTACTGTTAGTCTACAGACATGCCACTCTGAACAAGCCAGACCCCATCTGATCTTGTAAGCTAAGCAGGGTCAGGCCTAGTTAGTACTTGGATGGGAGACCATCTAGGAAGACCAGGTGCTCTAGGTGTAATAAATACAAAAATATAATAAGGGATTGTAAACTTACAAGGTCCTTGCAATCTATGAGGTCAACCAAGGGTTGCCTCACCTAAAAGCAAGGGATGGAAGGAAGGAAGGAAGGAAGGAAGGAAGGAAGGAAGGAAGGGAGGGAGGAAGGGAGGGAGGGAAGGAAGGAAGGAAGAAAAAAGTAATTACTGATAGGTTGATAGGTACATAGTTACTGCCATTTTATTATTCTTATTTTCCCACTTTTTACAGAAGTCCCTTTAACATTTCTTATAATACTGGCTTGTTGGTGTTGAATTCCTTAAGGTTTTTCCTGTCTGGGAAGCTCTTTAACTCTTCAGCTCACCTTCCATTTTAACCGAAAGCCTTGCTGGGTAGAGTATTCATGGTTGTAGATTCTTGTTTTTCATAACTTTGAATATTTCTTGCCACTCCCTTCTGGCCTGCAAAGTTTCCATTTAAAAATTAGCAGGCATTCTTATGGGGGTACCCTTGTAACAGCCTTTCTCTTGCTGTTTTTAAGATTCTCTCTTTGTCTTTGACCTTTCACATTTTAATTATGATGTGTCTTGGTGTGGGTCTGCTTGACTTCCTCTTATTTGGGACTCTTTTGTGCTTCCTGGACTTGTATGTCTAATTCATTTGCCAGATTAGGGAAGTTTTCTGTCATTATTTCTTCAAATACATCCTCAATCCCATGCTCTTTCTCTTCTCCTATGATCTAGAAAGTTTTGTGTTTCATTTTGTCCCAGAGGGCTCTTAAACTATCATTTAAAAAAATTTTTTTTTCTTGTTGTTATTTTGATTGAGTGTATTCTGCTACCTTGTCTTCCAATTCACTGATTCAGTCTTCTGGTTCGCTCTATCTACTGTTGAATCCTTCTGGTCTGTTCTTCATTTCAGTTATTGTATTCTTCATTTCTGTCTGGTTCTCTTTTATGGTTTCTATGTCCTTTTCTATGCTGTCAAGGTTCTCATTGTGCTCATCCATTCTCCCCATAAGTTCATTGAGCATCTTTATAACCATTATTTTGAACTCTGTCTCTGGTAGGTTGCTTGCCTCCATTTCATTTAGCTTATTTTCTGGAGTTTTCTCCTGTTTCATTTGTGGCATGTTTCTCTTTTCTCATTTTATTAGCCTCTGTGTTCATTTCTGTGTGTCAGAAATATTTGTTTCATCTGTCAACCTTGGTAAGATGGCCTAATGTAAAAGTGTCCTGTGTGGCCCACTGGTACACTCACCCTGATCCATTATGCCAGGGGCTCTGGACTTGATCTTTGTATGGGCCATGTGTGATCATTCTGTTGTTACCAAGACTTTATTGTTAGTAGATCAGAGGATGGGATTGATACTCAGGCTGACTAATTGTGGGAATTGGCTTCACCCACAGGGTGAGTTGCTATGTGGGGCTGACCCCACTGAGTGGGATTTGCCCTAGCAGGCTTGTGTACTTGTTGCAACCACCCTTGTTTGTATCACTAATGGATCAAGTCAGGAGTTGCTCTGATATGGTCTGGTGCCAGTCTCTGGATATGCTGGTTTTGCGGCCCCTTGGGAGGGCTCCTTAGTAAGTCAAAGTCAGCCACTACTTTTGATTCTCAGTGCTACACTGTGGGAACTACAAAGTGATCCGGAGATGGTTGCTGCCTATGCTGGATCTATAGGTAAGTGGAAGAGACAACGCTGTATGTGGTAGTCTGGATATCCCCCATCCCTGACCTAGGGCAGTTTAGCAGAGGGACTAGTGCTCCTCCAGGTATGACATTGCCTGTCAGTTGCCTGTAAATCTCTGAAACTGAAAAGCCTCTGATATATGTGTTGGGTAGTGCAGGGACCCCAGGAGGCTCCTGAGTCTATTGAGTATATTTCCCCCTGCCTCTGCAGTATCAATCTACATGCCCACACTGTCTCTGTGGCTCCCTGTACAAGTTTCCAATTATGGCAAGGTCAGCTGCTGCCCATCTTGGGCCTGAATGCACCACCCCAGGGCAGGGGCAGCTGCCTATCAATGTGCAGCAGGCACTTTGTGTATTGGATGGCATAGGAGCTCAGGGAGTCAAGGACTGTCAGGCCAGTACAGACCCCTGCAGTCCCCTCAAGAGATGTTGCAGCTTGTACAGGCAGCAGTGGTCAGTCTGAAGAGGAATTTTTCACTCAAATGGCTAACCTTGTAACCAGCTCTTTGTTCTGCTTCTGTAGACATGCTTGCCACATAGGCCAAAGGGCAGGGTGACCTTGAGATCAACTGAAGACTCATCCTCAGTTCTGCCTAGATAACAGATGTATCCCCTTTTCTTGTTCTGTATAGGTAACAGATGTATCCCCTTTGCTGGTTTTGTATAGGTAACAGATATATCACTTTTGCTTGTTCTGCCTAGATAACAGATGTATCCCCTTTGCTTGTTCTGTGTAGATAACAGATGTATCCCCTTTGCTTATTCTGTATATGTAACACATGTATCCCTTTTGCTTGTTCTGCCTAGATAACAGATGTATCCCCTTTGCTTGTTCTGTGTAGATAACAGATGTATCTCCCTTGCTTGTTCTGTATATGTAACACATGTGTCTCCTTTGCTTGTTCTGTCTAGATAACAGATGTTTCCCCTTCGCTTGTTCTGTGTAGATAACAGATGTATCTCCTTTGCTTGTTCTATAGATAATAGATGTATTGCTTTTGCTTGATAACAGATGTATTGCCTACATTCCTGTCTGAAAATCTCATGAGCCAATTGGCCCATGCTAACTGTAACTGTTCAGATAAGTCCTATAAAATAAGGTTACCCCTGAGCTTGGGGCCCAGATCTTCAGAGCGCTAGCTCTTCTGGGACTGCGGCATAATAAACCTGAGTTCTCCTACTCTCCGAGTGGTGCTTGGTTTCTCATCAGTCTGGTTTTTCTGCAACAAGTCTACAACTGTTTTCCCTGGAATACACTTACTGTGTTAGCCAAGATCTGTTGCCTGCGCAGAGTGCACAACCTTAGAGCCAAGCAGGGCAGGGAAGACTGCCTGTCAGTGGGCTGCAGGCACTTTGTGGCTTGGGTGATGCAGAATCTTAGGGAGACAAGGGCCATTGGCCAATACATCCTCAATTTTGCTACAACTTCTGTGCCTGGGCATTCCTGCTGTAGTCACAGATCACAGTGAGACTATTGGCCATCTGGGGCAGTCCCATAGAACCCTGTTCTTACCAGACACAATATTGCAACTCTTGCAAGGAGCAGAGTTCTGCCTGCAACTGATTTCTGTGCAGTGCTCACCCTGGACTAGCAAGTTTGTTGCCTGTGTGGGTAGGGAGACCCGGTGGGGAGGGGCAGGACAGTGGGAGTTCACTGTAAATTGGCCACTTAGGGCAATTTGTGGATAGGGTGGGGTGTGGTCTCAGGGAGACAATGGCCATCAGATCAATACAGCCTCAGTTTTGCTGCAGCTTCATTTTGTGTGTTCCCGCAGAATTCCCAAATCACAGCAAGACCAGCTGCTCTCTTGGACTGGACGACTGATCCTCGATACCTGCCCAAGTTCATGTTGGCAGCAGTGTCTGCCTGAAACTATCTCTGAAATGCGCTCTCATCTCACTGGCTTCCAGCTCTGAATGCTAGGCCCTGAACTGGTGCAGGGTGGGTCCAGCAACCAAAGTCTTGGACAATCTGCAGGTTGGGTGGGGTGGGCTGATCCACTCAGGCCAGCAGCTTCCTAATGGCCCTGTGGGAGGGGTCTGCACAGTCAAGCTGGTGAGGTCTATAGGTTGCCTCTTAGCAGGGCCAGACTAAGGCACAATGGTGGCTGCTCTGCTATCCCTCGTTCTGACGCCAGGTAATGCAGACTTTCTCGGTACGAATCCCGCATGAACCTCTGACCCACTGCCAGAGTCCTGGGTGAGTGTTCACAGGTCAGAAAGCCTGTGCGCCAGTCCTTCAAAGGGGAGTCTAGGTTTCAGTCTCTCTGTCTCACCCAGATGGCCAGAATCCCCTCTGGTTTATACAGTCAGAGTTATTGGAATCTCCTCTTCCCTGGGTTGGGACCCTGGGCTGGGGAGTCCCTGTATCAGGCCAGGATCCCCCTCTCTTTCAGGGGGGTCTCGCTTTCCCTCCTGCTGATCCTCGACCACCTGTGGGTGCAGGTCCATCCTGATTCGAGACTTTGCCCCTCCTACCGGCTTTGTCAAGGCTCCTTTAGATTCCCAGATGTAAGTGTTACACCCAGCTGGACTTCGGGTGATTTTCCACATTGATTACATTATAATTTGGTTGTAATTTCACTGCGGACCTGGAAGGAGATGAACCCTGCTTTTACCTAGTCTGCCATCTGCCCAAGCCTCAAAGAACAGGTTTTAAAAGGCATGTATATACAGATTTCATCCACCCCAGAGCCCATGGTAGAGACAACTGACTGAAAAGCACTTTGTGAAAGAGGCTTATTTGCTTATCTTAAACCATTGGCCCAAGGAGCAGATATCTAATTTAACACACATCTACAGGCCTACTGATATACTCCCTAATGACAAAAACTAATGGGCCCCATCTTTGCACTTGCCCTTGCCTCCAGCTCTTCCTGGAAGGAGCTTGTACCCTCATCTGGCACTGCGATGTTTGCAGCTGCTGCCCAAAGGACACCTCTAGATTGCTTGGCTCTGGTGGCCAACTGGGCTCACATTTGTGGGTCCAACGAGACTAACTTACAAGCAGACATTGGCTGGCCTCCATCCCTAGGACACTAAAACATACACCCTGTCTGTAAAAGAGGTCTATTTATTTGTTCTAGAGCCTCAGCCTGGAGTGTAATCTCTGGTTTGGCAGACATCTTGGGGCCTACTGAGGTGCTTTCTGGGGGTGGAGGCTGGTGAATGCCATCTTTGTGCTCTCCCTCTGCTTCACTCCAGGTTGCTGGTATCCTGAAAAGGAAGTTGTGGGTGCTATCTTCCTGCCCTCCCTCTGTTGTGCTCCAGAATGCCAGGTGTCTCCCAGAGGGGAGCTTGCTTGTACCTGCATCTGGTGCCCTGGTTTTTAAAGCTGCCACCCAGGGAACACCCCTTGATTGCTGGCTCTCACAGCCGGAAGGTACTTTGTTCACCAGTTCAGTGAGATGGTAGTAAAGAAAGAAACAGTTCTTAACTTGCTATCACCCCAGGCTCAATGCAGAGAGATCAGACAGAAACACTCACTGTCAGTGCCAAGAGGATCATGTCAGCCATGCCAAGTCAGCGGTATTGCTGATGAGAAGGGAAGGTTCGATGGTGAGACACCCAGTTGGAAGAATGCACAAGAGGCAGATGTGAGAATGAAATGGCAGGCGCCAACTTTAACGCATGGAGCGCACTTCTCTTGGGAAGTGCAGCTCTATGGGGGTAGCACAGTACTGCATGCACTTCTACTCCCCTTTTTGTTCTCCCCTTCTGCCCTCTAGGGAACCACATGGCTCCTCACGTAGCAGGGTACATGCGTGATACAATAAGCTGAAGTAAGTTTACATAAATTCTAAATCTGGGGTCCTATTCTTAGCCATAGGCCTGGGTCACAGCCTTACCTTGGGCCAGTCAGGCCTTGGGTCAGCCAGGCCTTGGATAACAGCCAGATCTTGGATCACAGCCGGACCTTGGGTCAGCCAGGTCTGGCGCCCACCCTCATCTCCTGAATTTCTCTGGAAAGAGCTGTATATTTCCATACTTTAAAAGCTGCTGCCTGGGAGGTCTGGCTTTCAATCAGCCTGAATCTAGGTGCTGACTGAAATCTTATTTATTTATTTGTTTGTTTCCCATTTTTATTGTAAGATAGTAGACAATTAGTTGTTTTTACATTGTACAATTCCATGAGTTTTCCCTAATTATAGTTGGCATACAATGATATTCCAGTTTCAGTTGTATAGCATAGTGTCACAGACCCAAGATCACTTGCAAAGTGATCCCCCACTAAATCTAGCACCCCTCTTCCCCCTGACATATTTATTACATTAATAACCATCTTCCCCATGCTACACTCCACATCTCCATGTCTATTCTGCAACTGTCCGTTTGTACCTCTTAATTCCTTTGCCTTTTTTTGTCCCCTCAACCCTGTTCCCATCTAGTATCCCTCTAAATATTCTCTGTATCTATGTTTCTGTTTTTGTTGTTGTTATTTTGTTCTTTAGATTCCACATGTACATGAAATCATGTGATATTTGTCTTTATCTGACTTGCTTCTTTCAGCGTAATACCTTCTAGGTCTATCAAGGCAATATCTTTTTCCATCCCTTTCCTTTTAGTCTGTGTGTGTCTTTTACTCTGAAGTGAGTCTCTTGTAGGCAGCATATGTAGGGGTCTTGTTTTCTTATCCATTCAGCCACTCTATCTTTTGGTTGGAGAACTTAATTCTTTTTCATTTAAGGTGCTTGTTGATAGGAATGTAGTTATTACCATTCTGTATTCCTGTTTTTGATACATGTTTCTTCTTCTTAAAGAAGTCCCTCTGACATTTCCTGTAATGCTGGCTTGGTGGTGATGAATTCCTTTAGTTTATTTCTGTCTGGGAAGCTCTTGATCCGTCCTTTGACTCTAAATGATTGCCTCTTTTGCTGGATAAAGTATTTTTGGTTGTAGATCTTGGGTCTTCACCACATTAAATATTTTGTGCCAAACCCTTCTGTCCTTCATGGTTTCTTGTGAGAAATTAGTTGCGTCTTATGGGTGCTCCCTTGTAGGTAACTAACTACTTTTCTCTTGCTGCTTTTAATATTTTTTTCTTTGTATTTAACCTTTGGCATTTTAATTATGATGTGTCTTGGTGTAGGCCTCTTGGAGTTCCTGGTTTTTGGGACTCTCTGAGCTTCCTGGGTTGTATGTCTATTTCCTTCACCAGGTGAGGGAAGCTTTCCATCATTATTTCTTCAAAAATACATTCAACTTCTTGCTCTCCCTCTTCAGCTTACCTCTATGATATGAATATTGTTATATTTATTAGTGTCCTGTAGGTTCCTTAAATTATTATTATAGTCCTGGCTTCTTTTTTGTTGCCATTCTGATTGAGTGTTCTTGGCTTTCCCATCTTCTGTTATAGGTTTTTTGATCCTCTTCTTTATTCATTCTGTTTATTCCATTTAATATACTTCTCACCTCAGATAATGTGTTCTTCATTTCTGACTGGTTCTTTATTAATTTTAATTTTTATATTTTTTATCTCTTTGTTGAAGTTCTCAGTGAATTCAACTACATTTCCCTTAAGTTTATTGAGCATCTTTATAACCAGTGTTTTGAACTCTGCATCTGTTAGATCGCTTAACTCCATTATTCCTGGATCTCTGTTCTGTTCTCTCATACGGTTTCTGCTTCGTCTTCCCATTTTTGCTGCCTTTCTGTGTCTGTTTCTGTGTACTAAGGAAAGCTCCTAAGTCTCCCGGTCTTATTAGTGTGCATTTGTGTAGTAGGTGTCCAGTGGCACAGTCCTGAGAGGGGTTCAGCTGCAGGCCAAGTATAGTCCCAGCCTATGTTCCTCCAGGGCCACTTGTCAAAATTCATCAAGCAATCCACAGATTCTGTGCTTATAATTGCCTCAAAAGGCCACACCAGAAACCGCGATCAGCTGCCACCAGTGTGAGTCTAGGTGCTGATCAGCAAGGGCCACCTGACTCACTGAGGATACACCTGGATGTGGCTTGGGTGGGGCCAGGAGTTGGGGGATGTGGAGTTTCAGGGAATCCTCTGGGTGGAGCAACCTCTGTTATCCAGTTCCTTAACATCTCAGCTACGGTGATGCTGAGTTTGTGCACTGGAAGTGGGAAGGGCTCAACAGAGGAACAGTGGATACCTCCAGCACTCTGTACAGAGTGAGTCTTACCTCAGCCCTCACTCTGACAACTCAGTTTCCTCCTGTAAGTCCCTGGTGCACCTTGTGCAGCCTAACCAGGCACTGGTGCTCAGAGAGAGCAGGTTTGTTGCTGCAAAAGTCCACTGGCAGACACATCCCTTTTAGGAGGCATCTGCAGCTGCCACTGCTATGGCATCTGTCCCCCTCAGCTGCTTGGGATGGGACAGCCTCGCATCCTTGCCTCATCTTACCTTCTGCCATCATAGGGTGATTTCTTAGATTTCTCCCTAGTCATGTGGCCTGTTCATCTAGATCCGAGGTGATTTTCCTTCCTGTTTGCTCCTTGTTTCTGTCACAACTTTGATTTGGTCACCAGAGTAATGAACAGAGCCTCTATCATCTATGGCATTCCTCCCTCCCCTGCAGCTAAAATCTTTTCTTTTGGAACTCTGACAGATCTTGACACACCCTCAACTACTGGGAGACACTAAAAATAAAGTAGACTGGACAGTCCCGAAAGTTTGAGAAACAAGAACTAGGGCAGGGTTGAATGATAAGATTATCTCCTGCATGAGACCACTCCTTCAAGACTGGGAGAGGTGGCTGTTGTATCTAACGCATAGAAACCAACACAGATTCAAGAAAAATGAAAACAACAACAACAACAACAACAACAACTGAATATGTTTCAAATGAAAGAACAAGATAAAACCTCAGAAAAGACCTTAATGAAATGGAGATAAATGATTTACATAATGATCATATTTTAAAATAATGACCATAAAGATGTTCATTGAACTCAGGAGGAGAATGAATGAACAAATTGAGAATTTCAGCAAAGAGATAGAAAATATAAGAAATCACCACACATGGGGGTGGCTCCCTAGTGTAGTGGTTAGCATGTCTGCTTCACATGCAGAAGGTCCTGGGTTCGTGCCCCAGGTGAAGCCACGGACCATGCCCTGGGTGTGCCATGCCCTGGTGCGCCAGGTTCTGGAATGTGCTGTGAGTGTATGGGAGGAGATACGCCGCCTTCAGAGATCCAGGTCTTAAGGGAAGACAGCAACATCCATAGGTCAGGGGTGGAAGTGGGGAGGGAGGGATTAAAGTGGCGGGGGCGGGGGGGAGAAAGGACCATACAGAGGCCACCTTGTGGCATCTCATTTGGTTTTGACTTGCGTTTCCTTGATGACTAGTTATATCTAGCATCTAGCTTATTGGCCATTTCTATATCTTTCTTGGAAAAATATCTTTTGAGTTTTTTTCCTTATTCATCTTTTTATTGTTCAATTGAAAGTAGTTAAATATTCTTGATACTGGTTTCTGAGTTACAAATATTCTCTCCCATTCTTTGTCTTTTCACTTTCTTGATATATTTTTTACAGCATAAAAATGTCTAATTTTGATTTAGTTGAAATTATTTTTTATTTTTTGTTCCTTGTGCTTTTTGTGCCATATCTAAAAAATTCCTTTGCCAAATCTGCTGTCAAGAATATTTTTCTGTTTTCTTCTAAGTTTTATAGTTTTAGCACTTATATGTAGGTCTTTTATCAATTTGAGGTAATATGTAAATATGGTGTGAAGTATGGGTTCAGTGGCTTTCTTTTCATGTTTTCCTGTCACCATTTGTCCCATCATCCAGTTGTTCCAGCATCATTTGTTGAAAGCAATTCTTGGCTCCTTTGTCAAACATCAGTTGATCATAATGTAAAGATTTATTTTGGGTTATCTGTTCTATTCCACTGGTCTGCATTTCTACACTTGTGCCAATACCACAGTGTCTTGTAATAAATTTTGAAGTGGAGAAGTATGACTTCTGTAACAGTGTTCTTTTTCAAGAATTATCTTGAGTATTTTGAATCCTTTGAAATTCCATATTAATTTTAGAATTAGCTGATTTCTACAGAGAGGTCAGCTGGGATCCTGTTAGGTATCGTGTTGAATCTATAGATCAATTTGGGTTTATTGACATTACTGAGTGTGCTGATCCATAAAAATAGATGTTTTTCCATTTGTGTAGATATCCAGTTTCTTTTAACAATGCTTTTCATCTTATAATATTTCACTTTTTTAAAAATTTATTTTTTATTAAAGTAACATTGGTTAATAACATAAATTTCAGGTGTACAACATTATAATCTGATATCTGTATACTCTATTGTGTGCCCACTACCAAAAGTCTAGTTTCCACCTGCTGCCAAATATTTCCCCACTTTGCCCATCCCTTCTGCTCTAGTAACCACCATTCTGTTGTTTGTAGCTGTAAGTTTGCTTTTATTTTGATATTTCGTTACTTTTTGTTTTATATTCAACTTGAGTGAAATCATATGAATTTTTTTCTTTCCCATTTGACTTATTTTACTTAGCATATATGCTATTAGCATATACGTGTATGTACATATGTATATTAATAAATGTCTTGATCTATTATCTTTTTTATCATTATAAAATGTCCATATTTGTCTCTTACTATATTTTTTGTCTTGAAATCTATTTTGTCTGGTATAAGAATGGCTATACCTGCTTTTCTCTGGATATCATTTGATTAGAGTATCATCTTCCACCCTTTCACTTAGAGTCTACATTTGTCTTTGGAGCTGAGATGGGTCTCCTGAAGGCAGCATGTATTTGGATCCTGTTTTTTAAGCATCCAGCTACTCTGTGCCTTTTGTTTGGTGAGTTCAGCCCATTTACATTTAGGGTGGTTATTGAAATATGAGAATTTACTACTGCCATTTTATCCTTTGTTCTATGATTGCTTTGTACCTCCATTGTTTTTTTTTTTTTCTTGTGTTTCTGTCTGCTATTTTAGTTTGGTGGTTTTCTATGATGTTTTCCTCTGTCCTCCTTTTTTATGTTTTGTGCCTCAGCTCTGGATTTTTGTTTTGTGGTTACCAGGAGGTTTGTATAAAATGTCTCATAGATAAAATAATTCTTTTTTCTCATAGTATCTCATCCTCAATCAACTGTATAAATTTTATCCCTTTCCATCTCTTTTAATGTTTTGGTTGTCACTAATTATCTCTTTTTATGTTGTGCATCTGTTACCAAATTGCAGTAGCTATAGTTATTTTTAATGCTTTCTTCCCTATAACCTTTATGTTATAATTAAGTTTTAATACCCTATTCTAAACTTTGCATACCTTTGTCTTTTTGATTCAGGTAGAAGAGCTCCTTTACACACACACACACACAATTTGTAATGCAGGTCTTATGGTGGCAAATTCCCTCAGCTTTTGTCTGGAAAAGGTTTATTTCTCCATATCTCAAGGATAAGTTTTCTGAATATATTATTCTTGGCTGGTGGCTTCTATCTTTTGAGTTTTGAATATATATTATGCCACTCTTGGTCTGTAATGTTTCTGTCAAGAAATCTGATAACCTGATGGGGTTTCCTTTGTTGATTTCTTTTTCCCCTGGCTGCCTTGAGAATTCTTTCTTTGTCATGAACTTTTGACAGTTTTAAAATAATGTGTCTTTTTGTGTTAAGATAATTAGGTGTTCTGTTAGCTTCTTGTACATGAAATTGGTTTCTTCTCTAGATTCTCTGTTCCTTCCTCCTTCTGGGATACCCATTATCCTTATGCTTCTTCTTCTAATGAAGTCAGATAGTTCTTGCAGAGTTCTTTCATTAAGAAAAAAAAAAACTTTTTTTTCCTCTCTCCTCTTCCACCTGAATCTATCTTCAAGCTAATTCTCTCTTCCATATGGTCTGCTTTGTTTCTAATGTTTCTACTGTATTCTTCATCTCATTTATTGAGGTCTTTACCTCCAGAATTCTTTTGGTCCTTTTTTATAGTTTTACTATCTTTGGTAAAGTACTTCTGTGTTCATTAGTTTCATTAGTGAGCTCAATGAACTCCCTGGGTTCTCTTGTATCTGAGTTTCTTCATGACTGTTCTATTCTTTAACATTTTGATCACAGTCTCCCATGACTTTGAGTTTGGTTTCTGGAGAATTGTAATTTTCTTTCTGTTATCATGTTGCCTTGTTCAGCGTGCTTGGCGCATTGTTCCTTTGCTGGTGCGTTTGAAGTAGTCCCTTTCTTATTTAGGTATTTTAACAATTCAACAGGTTGATAATTAATGTCTTTCTTTAGTTTTCCAGTAGATGGCACTATAGCAGAAAGTTTTGTTTTCTCTTACCTGTGTTCCCTGTGCCTCCCGGGTCACAGTTGGGAACGTAACTGTAATCGTGGTGGGTGTTCCTGCTTTATATGGGTTACCTAGGTCACTGGCACCACTACGGATGTGGCATGGGGGCTGGGAGCAGGTTCCTGGCTCCCTATGGCTGCTAGCACCTCTGTTCTAGAGCTGGAAGTCTATAGATACATATCTGCTGCTGCTACCAGGCCCTGCTGAAATTGGGAAGGGTGGAGGATGGGAGCCAGATCCGTGAGTGCTGATGCTGCTTTTGCCTTTCTTAACCTCTGCTTGGCCTGTTGTTTGGGGCTGCACCCCAGCTCCTCCAGCACCACCACATTGGCTGAGGCCTCAGGGTGAGCTTCAGGGACCAGGTAACAGTGTTTGCAGATATCATCCTTCCTTCCCCCAATCCTGCTTCTCCTATGTGTTCCAATACGCCCTCCTTCAGATGTACTGATGTGTGGATCTTTCAGGCATGTTAATAAACAGAAGAACCTTAGTTGAGTTATAGATGGCTGCCTAGTAGATTTAAAGGGAGATACAAATGGGTCTTCTCATTCCACCATGATGCTTACATCAATCCTTCCATTTACTTTTAAAGTCATTACTGACAGTTGAGGGCTTACCATCACCATTGTGTTTATTCTTTTGTGTTTGTTTAGTAGTTCTTTTGTTCTTCCTTTACTGTTTCCCTTTGTGAGTTGATTTTTTTGGTAGTGATATACTTTTTATCTGCTATAGATTTTTTCTTTGTGGTTACTGTGAGGCTTGCATAAGACTTATTAAGTCTATTTTGAGTTAATTAAAACTTCAATCACATACAAAAATATTTTTACTCCAACACACTTAATGTAAATTCATTTTTTCTATTGTATACCTATTGATCTTGTGATTATTCTTTTTAATTTTTACACTAGGGTTAAAATTTATCTATGAATCACCCTTAGTTTTACTTTATATTTGTCTACATATGTATCTTTACCTGTTACTTTTCTTACTGTTTTAAAAAATCCTTTGATTTTTGACAAATTATAATATCTCTAGCTACCTACCTCTTTAGGTTCAATTTATCTGTATTTTTTGAGCTCTTTGAATTTGGATGTCATTTTCTTCATCAGATTTGGAGTTTTCAGCCATTTTTTGTTTAAATACACTTTTCTGCCCTTTCTTTGACTTCCATAATGTGTACAGTTATCCCTTGCTATCCTCAGGGGATTAGTTCCAAGACCCAGTATGCATACCAAAATCCTTTATATAAAATGGCATAGTATTTGCATGTAACCTAAGCACATCCTTCCTGTACTTTAGACCATCTCTAGATTACTTATACCTAATACAATATGCCATGTAGTTTATATTGTATTAGGGAATAATGCCAAATAAAAAGTGTATGTGTTCTGTACAGAGGCAGCCATTATACTGAACTACATATTACATAGACCTAACTACATAGTACATGTCTGCAAAGATATAACTTTTTTCCCCCAATAGTTTTGATCTGTGGTTGGTTGAATCCAATGATATGGAAGTCTGCTTAGTGGTGTATGTTTTGTACCAGTCTCAGCCTATCAATAACCAGTGCTGTGGTTGGACCAGCCCCTGTGTCTCTTATGACTGCAAAAAACCCTTTAACAGTAACTATCAGGAAACTCTGAAATGATACAGATTTATTATTACAAGACCTAGAAATTACACAGCGAGTTTTCAGGCACAGAGAGCACATAAATCTGGGGTTCCACTTTTACTGGGGTTGAGGGTGGCGGCCTAGGGTTTTATAGGCTCACTCTATACTGTTGGATTTAAAACATAACAGTGGGAATTTAAAGTGCCGAAAGAGAAAACAGCCCACATAGTTATAAAAATCAACCATGACCTCTAAAACAAAGGAGCCTTGGTGGGGGAAGGTGGGCTGGTTCTTTGGCTGTGTGGCTGGTGATGTGTGGATGCAATAGCTATTTTTGAAATAGATGCCTCTGAAACAGATGCTTCAACAATCAAAGCTAAATCAGGCACTTGCATTACGACAAAACAAAACAAGCAAATATCAGGGCTTCTTCCAGTCTCCCAAAGTCCAGTAAACAGCCTTTCTTTACTTCCTTCCGTTTTTGTTTCTGCGTACTTTCAGAACTGTTTTTGAACTTGCTAATTGATCGAATTTGCTCTTGTCATTATATTTACTTCCATAATTTGGTTCTTTTCTAAAATTTCTATTCCATTGTTGTCTTGTTTTATTTATGTATTGTTATCCTGATTTTGCTCTCTTGTAGCTCACTAAGCCTCCTTAATTATTTTGAGTTATTTTCAGTCTATTTTGTAGAGCTCTATACATTTAGGGTCAGTTATTAATACTTTCATTCTTTTGGTGGCACTGGTTTCCTAATCCTTTGATTCCTTCAGCCTTGCATTCGTGTCTGCACACTTAAGGAAATTACCTCTTCCAGTAATTACAGGCTTCTACACAGAGAGCTCTTCACCAGACAGCCCGGGTAGACATTTCTGGGAGCAGCTGCTGGTGGTTTCCTCAGGAAAGCCTGGTACCAGAGTCCATGGGTGGACAGGCCTGGTGCCAGGGTCTGTAGGAGCTGGTCTGACACCAGCCCACTCACCTATAGACCCTGGCACTTGGGTGAACCAAAGATTCAGCCACATGGCCTATCTATATGGACAGACTTAAAGTCTGGGTGCATAGAGTCTGGCTTGTAACCAGGAACCAATATGGTAGGCCTGGAGCCTGGTTCCACTGGGGCTAACCTGGCACCTGGATCATATGGGGTGGGCCTGGAACCTGGGACTGAGTGGGTGGCCTGGTGCCAGGAATATTGGGGCAGGCTTATTGCTTCTGTTCATGGTTGCTGGCCTGAAGCTTGAGTCTGCAGGGCACAGCCTGGAACCCAGATAGGTAGGTCTGGATACTGAGTCTGAGGGAGAAACCTTGGTCCCAGGGTCCAATGCGGAAGGACTAAGCCTGGGTCTGTGGGTGCAGGCCACTAGGATGGTGGTTGGTGGGGGATGGAGTGGGGACTGAAGTAGCCCTGGAAACTGCTAAAACCCAGGTCTGCTAGAATCCAGGGGTGGACCTGGTCCCTGGATCCACAAAAGTCAAATACCCAGTCCACTCTTTTCTCTAGGAAGAAGCTCCTGAGTGGAGAGAATCTCTCTCGATTCTCAACTAAGTGGGTTTGAGGTAGAGGTGATGCAGGAAAACGAAATCTGTTGATTCTATCCTTTTCAATGCATCTTTTCTCATGTCTATGTTCCACCTGAGCGCTGAAATCTCTCACAATGGATACCAGAGCATTCAAGAAGGCATTTCTGCATGTGGATCATTGTCAGATTGGAGCTTCTGAGAGAAAACGAAGGATGAAACTTCCTATTTCACTACCAAGCTGATGTTGCTCTTTATGTCTTAGCCTTTTTATATCCTAAGTAAAATGAAATGAAATGATTCATTCTAGGTGTTTCTAATAGCATCCAGATGATACAGATCCCTTGAAAGACACCATGAAGATAAAGAAGGTCAAGGAAATAATCTGACTTGCTGAAATGGATGAAAATGGTAACTACTTGATCCAAGTTGGGAATCAGGTCTATCTCTGGTATCGATGCTCTTTAACCAAAAACTTAACAAAATTGCTCCAAAAGGTCTTGAATCCAGGCTTAACACAGTGGGACCGTAACTGCCAACCCACATCGACTCAAGGAGCAAGAAATTCTGTTCTTGGGTTTTTTCATACATGAAACCATTTACTCTCACAACAGCCCTGTGAAGTAAGTACTATATGACTAAATTACCCATTTTAGGTAATTTAGGAAACTGAAGCAGAGAGAAATGAAATAACTCTGCACAGGGGCAATACAGCTGCTAGCCAGCAGAGCTATTTGACAGCAACTGTTATGGCTCCAGAGGCTGGGCCCCAGAGACTTATAGTAGGCCCAAAACACCTCATGGCTCATGCAGGAGCCAGCAGCCTTGGAGGAAATACACCATGATGGTACAAGGGGGAGGTGAATGAGATGATATAATGGGGAACGCGAGAGCAAGGGGTGGGGCATTTTGGTTTCTTCATGAAGTAGTAAAAAATATGTTTCCTATAGAGAGGATCCTATTACGCTGGATAAAGATGAATATTAAGCGAAAGCAATTCCACACTTACTGGCTTATCTCATGTGAATCTGCTGGTGTTTAGAGGTGTAACTTGAGAGTAAAAGCTTTCTACACTCATGGGGCTTCTCTCCAGTGTGAATCTTCATGTCACCCGAAATTAGAGTAGCAGCAAAAGGCTTTCCCATCACTTTGCATTCAGAGTTTTTATCCAGTGTGGGTCATATGATGAATACGAGATGAGCGGTGGTTAAAGGCCTTTCTATATCTGTGGCGTTTATGAGGCTTCTCTCCAATGTGCTGCACATTCATGTGCTGACGTAAATTAAACTTGGAGCAAAAGGTTTTCCCACATTCTTTGCACTTAAAGGGTTTTTCACCAGTGTGGATCCAAGTATGTTGGACAAAACCAGAGTGGTAGGAGAAAGACTTTCCACATTTACTGCATTCATAAGGCTTCTCTCCAGTGTGAATCCGCCGGTGCTCTGTGAGGTGTGACTTGCGACAAAAAGCTTTCCCACAGTCACCACAGTTATAGGGCTTCAGTCCAGTGTGAATCTGCATGTGTTGAGTCATATTATACCTGTTGCAAAAGGCTTTCCCACAGTCTTGGCATACAAATGGTCTTTCTCCAGTGTGGATCTTCTCATGCTTAATTAAATTACACTTATTGAGGAAGGCCCTGCCACATTTACTGCATTCATAGGGCTTCTTTTCAGTGTGACTCTTCATGTGTTGCCTGAGAGCAGAACTGTTGCAAAAGGTTTTCCCACATTCGTGGCACTCAAAAAGTTGTTCCCCAGTGTGAATCTGCTGGTGCTGCATGAGGTCTGATGTACAGCTGAAGGTCTTCCCACACTGTATGCATTCATAGGGCTTCCCTTCACCATGTACACAGCCATGTGCAAGATCCCGATTCCTGATATTCCTGCATTCACTATATTTGTAATGGTTCTTCCCGGCTTGATTCATGGGGTCTTTAACTAGTCTGTGTGCATGACTTTCATGGAGAACACCTCCTGGAGAGATGTGCTCCTGTAAAATCCTTGCGTGTAGATTGTCATCTAGCCCCAACTCATTGCATTTATGATTCATCTTCCCAGGGCCAATCTCCTTGTGGGGGTCTGCCACTAGTTTTAAAATTCTTTCCTGCATTTCTGATGGTTCTACCTGAATCTTGGTTTTTCTAGTCCCAGAGTCCCTTGAAGCTCCCTGTTCCAGCCATTCCTGAAGTGAAGGTTGCTTGGACAAAAGCAGCTGAGAAGTAATTAGCTCTGTAGTCTCTGATTTTGTTTTGGCTCCTGAAAAGAATTCAATACAAAAGTAGCCTATTAGTGATGCCAATACAGAAGAAACATATCACCACTTTTAGAGGGGAAATGAAGATGAAAATAATGCATCTGAGCCTGTTATGTTTTCACACACCTGAAATCCAGGTTTACAACTTGTTCTTTTCTGTTCCTTCGGCTCTTGACATTTAAAGAGGGAAATTCAAGAGGGGGTGCTGGGGCAGAGGACAGAGGATCTGGTGGGAGAATCCTTATAGTCCTGAATCAAAGAGGGTGGACAGAATTATGGTGACATATACAGTGTGTTGACTCTAAGAGAGAACATCTCATCACAGTGCCAGGGAAGCGTTAAGTAAGATATACCAGTTCTGGTCCAGAAGGGAGTGTGAAAGAGTGTCTCAGGAGGTGTGCCATGAGTTCCTTCCTAATAGAGAGATAGAAACTGCCTGACAGAAAGTGGAAGGGGGTGCTGTAGGCAAAGGAGAGAGAATGTCCAAAATCAGCCAAGTGAAACCTGGATGCCTAGAGAACTTCAGGGCATGAGAAGATGTTGGAGATATGGAGGTAGAGGTACACAGAGGCAGAGGGCAAGGAGAGTCCCAGGATCCTGACTCAGGCGCCAGTGAGCACAATCATTGCCTTCCTCAGACAAGGTTTATAAGTCAGAAGTGAACAGACATACTGAATATGCTGTGCCAGAGGAATGGCCAGGTAAAAAAAACACAAAACACATATAATCTAAATACTGAAAATTATAAGTATTTACATGGAGGCATTATGTAAATGGAAATATTAACAATATAAAGGTAGATTATTGGATTAATAAAATCAGTAAACTCTAGATAAATTCACAATAGTGTTTTTCATAGAACTTAAAAAGATGATTCTAGATCTTTAATAGAAGAATAAAGGGCCAAAAACATAGAGCCAGATTATTTACTGCTAAATTTTATGAAACATTTAAGGAAGAAATAACACCAAATATCAATTCTATATAATCACTTCGAGAAAAGAGGATGGAACACTCTCCATCTCATTTTATAAGGTCACCATTATCTTAATACTAAAACTGAAAACAAATTATTACAATAACTGCAGACTAATACCACTCAAGATCATAGACATAAAAATAATGAACTACATATTAGAAAACTGAATACAAAATATATAAGAAAATATATCACAAAGAACAGACAGTGAATACAGGAATAATAAGCTGTTTCAGCATTTAAAAATAAACTGATGTAATTGGCCCTCTTAAAGGACTAAAAAAAGAGAATTGTATAACTACATCCAGATAGAAAAATCAAACAAAATTCCATACCCATTAATGATTAAAAAAAAAAAAAAGACTGTCAAAAACCTACAGAAAAGTATTGGTTAAGTATAAGTCTAATATGTGCAGAATTTGTATGCTGAAAATTACAAAACATTGTTGAAAAAAATCAGAGCAGATCTAAATAAATGGAAAGATATTCCATGATCACAGATCAGAAGATTAAATACTGTTAAGATGTCAACTCTCCTCGATTTAATCTTTCAAGTCAATACAAACCTAACTGAAATTCTATCAAGTTCTTTTTGAAGATATTGAAAAGGCAATTATAAAATTTAAGTGAAAAGGCAAAGAAAATAGAATCAACAGAATAATTTAGAAAAAGAACAAAGTCAGAGGATACACCTTACCGATTTGAAACCTACTATGAAGTGACAGTAATCAAAACTGCAGTGTTGGCAACAGTATAAAGACAGATAGATCTGTGGAACGGAGCAGAGAGCCCAGAAATAGCCACTTTAGAATACTGTAAGCTCCTTTCTAAGAGACGCATAGTCAGTTCAATGGAGAAAGGATAGTCTTTTCAACAAATGGCTCTGGATGTTCACAAGGGGTAAAAAAAAAAAAATACACTTGAACACATACCTCATATTTTAGAGGAAAAATAACTCAAAATAGATCGAAGACCAAAATGTAAAACATAAAAATATAAAATTTCTAGAAAAGCACATAGGAGAAAAGCTGTGAGATCTAGTGTTTGGCGATGAATATTTTAATAAGAAAAGCACAACTACTGAAAAAAAATTGATGAATTGGACTTAATCGAAAGTAAAAAACTTGTTCTATAAAAGATACTGTTAAGAGAATGAAAAGACAAGCTGCAGATGGAGATAAAATATTTGCAAATCATATATCTGATAAAGAACTCATCTAGCATAAAAAATCCTTAAAACTCAAAAAGAAAACAACAAAATGAGAAGACCTAAATAGACAATTCACAAAAGAAGTTATACATGAAAAATGAGCACATCATTAGACATTAATGACAATCACTTCTCATTATAGAAATAAAAATTAGAACATCTACATATGTTATAAATGGCGAAAATGCAAAAGAAAAAAATTGACAACACCAACTGGTGAAGATATGGATCATGAGGAATTCTCATTGCTGGTAGGAATGCGAAATGGTATAGTCACTTTGGAAATCAATTTGATAATTTCCTAAAAAAATAAAAGACGTACCATATAACACAGTGATCTAATTCCTAAATGTTTCTGCAAATGAATGGAAATCTTATGTTTATATAAAAATCTGTATGTGAATTATCACAGCAGTTTTATTCATAATAGCCAAGCATCAGAAGTGGCCAAGACAATGAATGAATAAACAAACTGGTACATCCATATATTGTGAAACTATTCAACAATAAAAAAGAATGAGTTGTAGATTCACCCAATGACATGGATGAATATTAAATATATTTTGCAAATGAAACAAGCCAGGCTCAAAAGGTTACACATTCTGTTCATATAGCATTCTGGAAAGAGTAAAACTATGGACACAGAAAACAGATCAGGGTTACTAGTGAATGAGGAAGGGGAGAGTGGCTGACCAGATATGAGATGCCAAGGGAAATTTGTAGGTAATAAACCACATTGTATTGTACTGGGGTGCCAGCAACATGCCTCTACGTATTTGTCAAAACCCATAGAACTGTATATCAGTGAATGAATATTAATGTGCACAATTTAAACCAAACCAAACCAAAAACACAGGGTGTCAGGGGATCTCAAGATAGAATGCAGACTGTGACAAATGAACCTATGTGAATTATAAATGTATGGCATAACTCACTGAAAGAGGTGGAGGAAAACAAGCTGATGTAAATAACTTTGGAGAATGGTGTTTAGACTGCACACTGTAAGCTAAAGACAAAGATAACTACAGTTGACACTTAAACAACACGGGGGTTAAGGTGTCCATCATCTGCGCAATAGAAAATTCCCGTAAAACATAGGTCATCTCTCTGCATAGCAGATTCCCAATTGCAGTTCTAAAATTTGTATAAACGTTGTACTCTCTAGTTGGTAAATCTGTTTCCCAGGGGAACTACTTTACATGTGTAATTGAGTTGAAAATAAAAAAGTCAATAAATTGTATATAATTCAGGTAGAAGCCAGGTTTGTCATGGTCAGAGAAGGAAGTTATAAAGAAGCAAAGAGGGACGGCTAGAATGAACCATGTCCAACAAGACTGGAGTTGAGAAATAATTATAGCATAGGCACCCATATTTCTTAGCTCTGTTTTGAGAGGGTCTAGAAGCAACACTGTAGCCACAAGCCCACCAGGGCCTAGACCTTGGTTCTTAGCATTATTATTTGATAGTATTTTGGAAAGAGAAGCAAGGATCCTTGGAGAGACGGCTGAGTCCATGGCAGAGACAAGGACAAGAGAAATCAGAGGCCTCCCACAGTACCAGAAAGTGAGAAAGTCACCATATCAAAGGGACACAGGAGCCACCCTGAAAGTACTCGCAAGGTCCAAAGTGTGCACAACAAAACAAATAAATGTAATATTAGGTTACAACTCCAAGTATAAAACAAATATACATGAGTCTACACTGATATAAATAAATGATCAACTGGATAAATAAAGAATGTGGAGGAAGGGACAGATTATTTTAATAGAGGATCCCAAATAACATATGTAGGTGCTTTTCTCCTTGAGTGTGGGCTGGACTTGAGACTTACTGCCAAAGAAGAAAGTACAGAAAGGGAAAAAATCTGGTAAACACTACCTTAAACCAAGAGCTTGAAGTCATCATCACTAGTGATGCCACATGGAAATTATGTATTCTTCATATGAGGTGATGAGAAGGACACTTCACCTTGTGGCAGTCTTCTCAAAACCTATCACCTCAGTCTAAACATGAGTAAAGTATCACAGAAACTAAATTGAAGGACTTTCTACAAGATGCCTGACTAGAATTCTTGTTCAAAGTTGCGAACGACAAAAAATAAGGCAAGACTGAGAAACCATCACAGGCCAGAGAGACTAAGGATATATAACAACCAAACAGGATAAGCTACCCCAGATTAAATCCAAGGCAAGATAAGGAACATGAGTGTTAGGGCTGGTGATATCCAAATAAAGTCTGGAGTTTAGTTAGTAAACTAAACTTGACACATGTAGCATGGTGATATATAATGTTAACTTAAAGAGTAACAGGTGAAGAAAGAGTACACAAAAACTATACTATTTATACAACATTTCTGTAAACCTCAAATGATTCTAAAACAGTTTTCTTAAAAGTTTCAAAGGAAACTTTTGAAGTTTCCATTGAAAGCTATACAATAAGCTGTTAATTGAGGTATCACAATTATACCTATAAAAATATTTAAATAAACTAAACAATTCTCCTATTGCCAGTATTAAGGAAAGTTGGGATTTGGGATAAAATCTCTTATATCAATCATGATTCATCTCATGACAGGAGAAAATATGAGGTGGGTACTGTATTAGATGATGACAATGCCAAAGTTGAATAACTGAATAACATTAATTCATATATTGTTAAAAAGTATCATTAAAAAGTTCTAAGTCAATAAAAGACAAGTAAAAGATTCAATAAAAACTAGAATATATTTGCAACATATATAGTTAATAGGACATTAGTATAAAGAATGTATAAAAATTCTTAAAATTCTAAAGCAGGAGTGCAAAATCCTTATAAAAAAGACAAAAACCTATGAACTTACACTTCATAGAAGATATACATTGGCCAAAACACATGAGTTCAGCCTCAATGGAAATGAAACGTAAATAAAGACCAAAGTGAGAAACTTTGTACCCATTCAATTGGATAAAATTATAGAGCTGGACAATATTAAGTGTGGAACACGATGTAGTCTATGAAATCTCTTATTCATTGCTGGTGAAGTTAACAAAGTTTAAAACCTCTTTAGAAAACACTGTGTAATATCTTATAAAGTTGTTTTCCATCATCTAGTCATTTCGCTCATTAAAAATATTACAACTCAAACTCCTGCACATGTGGATGAATACACATATATAAGGTTCTCCAGAGCAGCAGGTGATGACCGCACAAAAATAAAAAAAGGAAGAAAGTATATTTTATTGATCAGTTTAGTCATCAGAGTTTTTTGGATATAATTATGGAAAAGGTAGATGTCCACAAAAATGGACAAATACATTGGGATATACTGATGTAGCAGAATATTTTGAGAAGAAAAAAAACTACAGCTAACATACCATGATTCTTAGTAGTATAATGCTGAGCTCTAACAATGCATGTATCAGAAGTCCATTTGGGCTGCTAAAACGAAAGACCACACACAGACTGGGTGGCTTATAAACAACAGAAATTTATTTCTCCAAGTTTTGGAGGCTGGAAAGTCTGAGATCAAAATGCCAGCATGGCTGAGTTCTGGTGAGAGCTTTCACAGCACCTTTTCACTGTGTCCCCACATGGTAGAAAGGGCCAGAGATCTCTCTGGAGAACCCCTTCATGACGGTTCTCCTCTTACAGCTTAAGCACCTCCCAAAAGCCCCATCTCCTAATGCCATTATCTTTGGAGGTTAGGATTTCAATATATGAATTTTGCGAGGCATGTTCAAAAAATAAGAATCAACTATGACACTATCAGAAGTTAAAGAAAACAATACCATACCCTGTGTAAATATGCTTACAAATGGGTATAATAAAACCAAGCAAAAAACTGACAACTAGTTAAATAGACAAATTGTTTGAAAGATACAACATAACAATACCAACACAAACAGAAAATCTGAAGTGTACCATCTACAAAAGAAATCCAAATTATAATACAAAACACTCCCCTATATAAAGTAATGAAAGTATAAAAGCAAAGTTAAAGAAAGTGATTCTTCATGGAGAAGGGAAAGACGGGAAAGGGAAGAAGTGTATAGACTGACAATAGGATACTGGTCATGTTCCTGTTCTTGCATTGGCTGATGGTATTCATTATAACTTTTTTAGAGGGAATAAATGACTGGAAAAATTTTTAAATAAACACAACAGCTCACTGACAAATGTTGAGAGTTAGTTATAAAACAAGGTTTATGATGACTATGACTCTGTACATCTGTAGGCAATTACAAATGTTAGAACCCGACAGAGTACTGTGCTTACCATCACAGTACCTAGAGACAATCAGCTCAGGCTCAAAGCCTAGCAACAGCTTTGCTAGTTTTGTGCCCTTCGGTAACCAAGCAACTTTCACAGGCTTCTGCTCCCTCATCTAAAAACTGGGGATAGAAATAGAGCCTGCCTCAAGTGAAACAGTACATATACAGTGCTTAACAGTGCGAGCACCGAAAAAGCAATGGATATTGTTAACTACCCTGTCTATCTCACGGCTTTGATATGGGACGCAACCTCCCTTAGTTGAAGCTGAAGAATGAAGTAGAGGTGGATCATTCTGGAAGGCGAATGACAGTACGAAGAGAGGGCTGTGAGATGCCAGGAGAAGCCAATATTGAGAGGGGGTGATTAAGGTAAGAGGCAGATAACAGTGCAGTCAGAATTGGAAAAGAGGGAGAATGGGACTAAGCGCTACCAAAATTCAAGTGTAATAAAGCAGAATAAGTTTTTTCTGCAACGAAAAGTAGTATAATGTGGTGAAGACTCACTTCAGTTCAAATCCTGTCTCTACCAAGCAGTCATCTTGACAATTAACTGCCTCTAAATCTCAATTTCCTACCCTGAAAAACTGGGAGACTCCCAATTCCTAATTTATGAGTTGCCATAAGTGTAAACAATACCTATAAAGTGTACAACATACTGTCAGGCACAGCATGATGTTCAGTAAATTGTGGGTCATTATCCATTGTCGTTATTATTGTTGTTACATTGGCATTTAGGATAAGAACAGCAGCCCTAAAAAAAAAAGGCAGGGGAGATATCACGTGCTGAAGAGGATGTGAAACAATGGGCACTCTCGCACATGGCTGCTGGGAGTGTGGAAGGGTGAGGCCATATGCAGAACTGTTTGGCAGCTGCTGTTCAAGCTAAGCATATACCTACCATAAGACCCAGTCACTCCACTCTTGTATATATTCCCACCAAAAATAATGAGGAGATGAATATGCATAATATCAGATGCAGGAAAAAAATTAAAGTGGCAATGACAAGAGAAAGGACACGCTTACAATGAGATCCTGCTGAGTATTGAGTAAGAGCAGAGTTCGACTGTATGCAACTACAAGAATGCATCTCACAGACATACAGATGATCAAAAGCAGACAGACATGACAGAGTGTACGATGGGGTTCCATTTCTATTAATTCAAAAACAGTCAAAACTACTCTGTGGTGATAGAGTCTAAATACTGGTTACTGGTCTAGGAGGAAGCATGAGAAGCCGCCCGAATTGCTGGGAGTACTCTATATGTTGACTTGGGTGGTGGTTACTTGGGCTTATAACTATGTAAAATTTTCTCAGACTAAACTCTGAAGATACATGCATATTGCCACATATAAGAAAAAAAAGAGAGTAAAGTAGAGCTAAGGAAGTCAAGTGTAGACGACTTTGAATAAGGACTCCTCCAAGAGTTTGGTTGTACAAGTGTAGTGGTCAATGCTACTCAGAAACTGCCATGGAGCCAGGACTGTTGTCTTTTATCCATCCCAAGAAAGCACCCTGAGTATGTTTATGTTGGATAGAGAAAGATACAAAAGGAACAGAAAATAAGTGAAGGAGCAAGGTCCCTCCTGAGAAGACAGGAGATGTGATGTGGTCTCTGGTGCAGGAAATGGCCATGGCAGGGGGCAAGACCTCTGCTATAGAGATTAGAAAGAAAGATACAGGTATGAGACAAGACAGATAAATCTGTAAGGTTGAGGAATAAGCTCAGGACATGAAGTAGGTTGCCTGCTGAGACACTGGTGGCTCAGGGAGTGGTCAATGTTTGGATCCATGGTTGAGTGGACAGGGGAGCTGGTACAGAATACAGAGCTGACCAGACACAGAGCGCAGATGTGGGTCGACCAGTTAGCAGTGTGTTCATGTCATCCTGACAAAAGGTGATGAAGGCCTGGATTAGGATGTTAGTGGTGGAGCTCATGGAAGTGGTGGAGGTGACAGATTCACTCAATGTGAAAAACATAAAATAAGCATGATGAGGATGACTGGATGTTTAGATGGACGCAGTGTCACGGGTTTGTACGAGGGTGTTTCCCACATTCTTGACTGAGTGACAGGGCCATCCAGTGACTGCGGAGATGAAGGAGTGGGAAAGATCATGATTTCCTTCTAGGCATGAAGAATTTGACAGAACATGTGGAATGTAATTGAAAGATAAAAGGAAGAGGTTCAGTTGGGCTGAAAAGAGGCTGGCTAGAGCCAGCTGAGCAGTGCAAAGAAGGAGAGGGGCAAGACTATGGCTTTGCAGTGGCACCAATCAACACACTCGACGACTCCAACTGCCCTCAGTAGCCCACATGTGAGACAGACAAAACCAAATCACCTTGAAGTTTTGCAGTAAAAGAGGGACAGGAGGCCAGTGGAGCTAGGAATTGCTTCTGCCTGACAAGTGAATGGGTGAATGAAGAAGGGGGGGATGCAAAGTATAGGCAGATAGGGTAAGACAGGCTCTTTTCTTCTGAGTCCAGAAGGACATGTGAGATGTTATGCATTGTCAGTGATACCAGTACATGAAAGACCCTATTTTGTTGAGCTCCTAACTACAGCTCAGGCACAGTGCTAAGCAATTTCAAGCATTAAATGATGATGTCTTTAAACAACCCAGTGAGTTAGAAATTCTTACCACTTTGATTTTCAGAAATAGGCTGAGTGCAGCAGACTGGGCTGATGTGAGCCAAACCCATCTGCTCTTCTCCTTGGGCACACAGCTAAACCTCATCTCCCTGCTGCATCCAAAGACAAAGGGACAACTGCTGAGTTCTTGAATAGAATCTGAGGGAAGGTGATGTGTGTGTGCGCAACTCGGTGTGACTCTATCCTTTCTGTTTCTCCTCTGCCAGCAGAGTGATGCCAGGATAATCATAAAGCCACATATGACAGAAGGCACATGGGACTCTGAATAATGTGATATGAACTCCCACGCTGACTGACAGGGACCCTGCCATGAGGGAGAAAAATATTTTTCATGTGTTGAGCACTGAGATAATGTAGGTTATCTATTACTGCAGTGAGCATTAACTTAGCCTAACTTAGCTAAATGAGGCACAACAAAACCATGACACTTCCTTATTGTCACAGGGCTGGTGAGGGGACAAGGTAGGTTTTAAGATCAAGCAATTGAAGCCCAGAGCCTCACTCTTACCTAACAGGGCAGGTTCTTTACCCAGTGGCAGTAAAAAATGCACTGAGGTGAGAGGACAGAGGGGCCTCAAGACGAAGGGCTCTGCACCGACCCATGCACCCAAGGAAGTCACAAGAAGCTTCTCACAGAATCCCAGAGGAGTGGTCCCATGACACCCACTGCCTAAATCTTGGCCACCCACCTGGACAGACACTTCGGGAGAGGCCTCTCTTCACCATCCATATCTCCTGCCTGTGCTCTGGTAGATGCATTGGCTCTAATTGGGTAACTGGATATCCTGTTTGTGGAGAAAGAAATAAGATATGCACATTTTAGCAAAGACAAAGTGAAATGCCTCAGTGCTGTCTGGGACATTGGGATGGAGAGGATGCCTTGGAATGAGGCTGCTCTTGTCCAAGTGGACTTGTGACCTGGAAACCAAGGCCAAGAATATCACTGGGCTCTAAAGGCTGAGTCAGGTACTGCTGCTGACCCATCACCCTTGACTCCACCCCAGAGAAGCCCCACAATTGTTCAGACGCAGTCCCGGGACCTGAGCGCACCAGTGATCACAGAACATTAACTATTACCATTGCTATTAATTCCTTTTTAAATTACTGACCAATAGTCAAAAGGGCATTAAAAAAGACTCAACACAAAACAGACTTTCTCCCTAAACAATCAGTAAGCAGGAAAAGAAAAGGAATGGCTTTCTCTGATTGTCCATCGATGCCATTTGTCATGTTTATAACCCCTAAAATGATCTTGCATACCAAGAGAGGATCATGGTCCAGACTTTAGGACACAAGGGAAGAGCAAGTAGGCATCAGGGGCCACAGAATCCCTTAAAATGAATTGTGATGCCTAGAATGACAGTAGGACTCACAAAGACGCCTCCTGGTGTCTTGTCTGGTTGACTCATTTTCTGAACAACATCCCATTACCCATGGGTCCTGCTGACTGGGCTATGAACCAACCAAGCCTGGCCACTCAGCTTCCTTCCATCTTGTGGGAATCCGGAGAAGGGACAGACTAGGGCTAGCCTGTGCCAAGTACTGCAGTGAGAGGTAAAGGGAAGTGTGGCTTCAGGTGGCTGTTTCCTGCCACTAGGACATCTGCATAGAGACAACCAGGTAGAGAGGAAGACAGAGAAATGAAAGAAAAAAACAGAAGTAGAGATAAGAAATTGTAGGGTTTCTTAGACGAGGACAGGGGTGGCCACTTCTGGCTATCAACTCCACATGGCAGAGAAAGCCAGTCTGCTGAGAATGACACAAGGAGACCTACAGAGACATAAAGATCAGAAATCCCTGAGGCCAAGATCTAATCAGGATCCCTTCCATTTCCTGAGTTTAGTCTTTCAGGTTCCCAACCGGATATCTTGCCTTTGGATACTAAAAGAAGCCCATATATCCTCATACAACTCTTCCTCCTTTGGCCTCGGAGATATCTGGAGGGGAACTACATTTCTTGCCCAAAATTCCCTGCAGGAGATTGTAGGAAGACAAGGCAGGAGAAGGTAAAACCAATACATGTTGGGGCTGCGGGGATCCTGCAGAAATCTTCTGAACAAAAAGTGGAACGAAGAAGGCTGTAGGTCCCCACAGAAAGGAGCAGTGAGGCCTTACCCAGGGAGATCAGGAGCCTACAGGTCTCCAGCATCACTTCCCAGTATAGGGTCCTCTGGGCAGGGTTCAGCTGCTCCCACTCGTCCTGGGTAAAGGTCACTGCCACATCCTTGAAGGTAACTGATGTCTGCAAAGTCAAACAGAGGTAGCTTCGTTGGTCCAGGGCAGGTGAGTTGAGAGTAGAACCCAATGCCAGGTCACTGGTAAAGGACCACTGGGCCCTAGGCCACTATCAATAAGCACTTCCTGGGAGCCTAGCTTAGTGCCAGGTTCCAAAGAGTCAGACCCTGCCATTGGACAGAATGTGACTGTGTTAGAGACAAAAGCTTTTTATGCCAAAAGCATTCATGGAAATCACAGGCAATGGCATGGCTGTGATACCTACGAGGCATAGACAGCCAGCACTTTGGGAATGAAAAGGAATAGGGAGGACATGACAACGATCAAAGCACTAATCACGACAAAAGCAGCAGCAGTTGAATCCTGCTGGTCTTTCCCGTGTGCCTAAGCCATGCTGAGTCTTCCCAACCCACTCCAGCTCTAGAGCAAGATTCTGACTGAATATGGCCTTTGGGAATGATACCCACCTTCTATAATCGGAGGGAAGTCAACTTATTTCTCTGATCTCTGATTTCCACATCAATACAGTAATAGATCCCACTCACTAGGTGGTTGGAAAATTAAAGAAAAAATGTTCACGAAGCAAACACTGGAGTGCTTTGGCACTTGTCAGCACTTGCCATGTTTTCTCTACTTTCATGAATCCTCCCACAGCTATGATGTAAACACCATCATCTGCTCTAGGGCACAGTCAATACCTGAGGCTCAGCAGCTTGAGCAAGTCACCCAGAGTCACATGTTCCAGGAACACAGACAGAATATGAACGTCCTTAAAAGACCGCACCATCTCACCCTCCTGAGACGCACCTCAGAAATGCTCCCTGCCAATGTGTATACACTTCCATGTGGCTGGAAGGTTAGCCATGCCCCTCGTTCACAAGTCCACATGCCAAAGAGACACCTCCTGCCTTGCAAACTCCGGGCCTTCCCAGGCCACTGTGGGTGAAAGAATGATTAAGGAAGCAGCCTCTGGTGGTCAGTGTACTGGGTGTTGACTTTGGCTATTTAGGAGCTCTGTGACCTTTGGTGTGGGGTTAGTTTGGAACACAGCCTCTCCATGTACTCAGAAGACAGAGGGCTGCCTGGTCAGCAGCCATAAGGAAGGCAGTGAACTAAGGGATCCTGGCAGTACCTGCTCCCATGGACATTATCTGCTCGATCAATCTGAGAAGGCGGCTGCTCGCCCAATGAGATAACCCCTCTCTCTGCTTGTGTGTACAAAACGTTGCTTCCTCTTAGCTGGGTGCAGTATTTTGCAGCTCAGACCAGCCACCATTGGAGCTCCCTTGCCTCGTGTGTAATAAATGGCATGTCTGACCTCTTTGGTCCTCGCTCCTGGTGGATTTTTGGAATATCCAAAGCCCAAATGCAAGTTCCAGGCCTGGAGCTCCTGTGTTACAGCAGGCCTCAAATTCCTTGTCTATACAGCAGGGGTGAAAAAAAAAAAAAAAAACTAACTCTGAGGAGGTAGGGATAACTCTGCCTCAGCACAGAGCAAATGCTAAACGAAGGCTTCTAGTGGTTATTTTTCCTCTTTGTTCCCAGAACACTCTGGAAACAAAAAAACCCAAAACAAATGAGACCCCATTTCTGCTTTTGTAACTGTACCAGAATCTGTACACAAGATTTCAGAAGATGGGCAGGTGGGGGCAGGCAATACTTTATCTAGAATTAGCAAGGCCAGGGAAAGGCCCTTCCAAGTGACACTGGTGCAGAGCTGGGAAGGAAGAGGCAGCCCTGTGGAGATCTGGAGGTGGTTTTCAGGCTGAGGAAACTGCATGGGCAAAGCCCAAGAAGTGAGAAAGAGCTTGGAATGTTCAAGACAGCCTAGCTGGAGAGCAGTGAGCAAGGAGGAACAGAAAGAGAACAGAAGGGGAAGGGGCAGAGCTGGGTGGAGATGAAACAGCCTTGTGGGCCATGGCAGAGTGTGATGGCAGTCCTGGAGAGGAGTCATTCACAAATTAACCACAATGGAGTGCTGGTCATAGGCCCTGTACTGTTCTAGGCCTGAGGATAAACCGAGAGCAGGAGTCAAGGACCCAGGTTCCCAAGAAGGAATGCAAAATACTATCTTGAATGCCTTGAGTATTCTACAGACAACAAAACAGTGAGGGCATCAGGGATTGGGATGACTTTAAATGGGGTGAGTGGAGAAGGCCTCCCTGAGGAGGGAACATGAAATGAAGTGAGAAAGGGAACCACATAGACAAATAAACAGGACAGGTCCTGACAGTGAGTAGGGTTATGACAAAAGTGAATAGGGTGCCGAGCTAGAGAGCAATCCAGGGCTGTCATGTGTTTATGTCTAAAAAGACACAACACTCTGGCACATCATCATTACTGATGTTGATATGAGAAACGTTCAAACAACTTGTAGAGAAGTTTTAGAAGAGTTTATTTGAACCAAACTGGCAACATTGCCAAGAAGTAAGATCTCAAATACTCCAGAGAATGCCAGTTCAGCAGTTTCTTTTTATACATGTGGAATTAAGGAAAGAAGTAAAGATTACACAAAGGTGGGAGAGGCTGCTAAACAAGATCATGTGCTCCCTTGTGGGTGGTTACAACATCCAGGGGTCTGGAAAAGAGGACTGCTTCTGGCATTTCAAAGGTGTATTAAACTAGAAGCACAAGAACAGTGGAAGGGTTTGCTTAAGGCAAAGATAAACTAAGGAAGTTATATGCCTGTGGCATGCCTACCCACCAGGACCTGCCCAGTTAGGAATTTGTGATCAGATCATCCAGTGAGGGGATTTTCTGTCACTGACTTATTATAGCACCACTTTGCTCATTCACACTGAATATGCAATGGATTTGCTTTTCACATGTGTCTTAAACATGTAGATTGATTCACTGTTGTCAGTAGCATGTCAACCCCATTTGCAAGATGTCAATTGCCAAAGATGATTTTAGGAAACTTCTTGGCTCTCAGCCCGACCTGTCATCTTCAGTGCTTCGGCAGAAGAGCAGCATCTCCAAAAGTGTTTTACCCATCCACCTTTCCCCTCAGGCTATCCACCGCCCACTCCACTCATCACTTTGTAGAGGGCAGAGCCCAGGAAGGCCCAAAGGCTGTGGGCACCAGACCTGGCTGACCCAACGTCTGGCTGTTATCGAAGGCCTGGCTGATCCAAGGCCTGACTGGCCCAATGTCTGGCTGGTCCAAGGTCTGGCCATGATCCAGACCCGCGGCTAGGAATAGGACCCCAGATTTAGAAAATATGTAAACATACTTCAGTTTATTGTATCACGCATGTGTGGCTGAAGGCCACTTTTGTACTCTGCCATGTGAGGAGCCATGTGGTCCCCTGGAGAGCAGAAGTCGCACAATACCGTGCGCCCCCTGCAACAGAGTGACGGCACTTCCCAACAGAAGTGAGCTCCGCACAATAAAGTTGGTGCCTGCTGTTTCGTTCTCATGTCGGCCTCCTCCAGCTGGGCATCTCACCACCTAAACCACCTTCCCTTTTCGATCAGCAATGGTGCTGACACTTGGCGTAGCTGACATGATCCGCTCAGCCCTGACAAAGGCCAGATTCTTCTTGGGGTGAAGCCTTAAGATCAACGTGGGCTCTGGCAAGAGTGCAGAAAAGGATGCACCCTGGGCCGTGCTGGGGGACAGACACAGACTAACACCAGTGTCCTCTCCAGTTCCCTCAACCAGGAGGGAACAACTGTTAATACTCCCATTTTGTACCTGAGGAAATACAGGCCACGGTGTTGAGAGGACTCTGACAGGGCCCTGAGGTGTCTGCACTCAGCAGCCCGTGTTCCCCCCAGCGAGGAGGTTTTCACAGACGGAGTGCGTTGGGAGGATTCCGAGAAGCTACAGCTCTTCCTTCCACCCCTCAAACGGGTGACTGCTGGAAGGCAGAACCTCTCCACCCGGCCTGCCATGGGCGGCCAGTGCTCCATGCAGGGCCCCCAGATCCAGGTAAAAGCAGCTGCCACCGTCGGGGCGTGTCGGGTGAGGGGCCTGACACACGAAGTGGATGCGGTCAGGGCCCCCGCAAGCCCGGCGGCCCCCGGGGCCTGCGCTGCCGCGTCCCGCTCACCCGCAGGCCGCGCGCGCACGGCGGCCCTGGCTGGCCGTCGCCCCTGGCCGTAAGCCGTCCTGTGACGCGGACAGCCCCGCCGTGTCCTCCCGCTCGGCGCCCCCCGAGCTCTGGCCCCCCACACCTGCAGAGCAGGGGGCGCCAGGCAGAGGGGGTGGGCGGCGGGCTGGGGGGGTCCGGGGCCCCGGCACTCACCTGCGCCGCCGGGCCCATGGGCGTCAGCGCGGGGCCGAGGGGCGGCCACAGCCCCTCCCGTGGGCGGGCCGACGAGGCGCGGGGGTGGCCGCCCCGCAGGGTGCGGAGGCGCCGGCACGCACGGAGGGGGCGGGGCCGGAAACCCCCCCACAGGACGGGCGCGCCCCGGCCCCGCCCTCACCGGACCGGCCGCGCCCCTTTCCCCGCACAGACTTCTGGGTCTCGTAGTCCCGCCCCGGCGCGCGCCGGCAGGCCGGGTCTGCTCTGCCCGGTGGTACCCCGGCCTGACGGGCTGGGGCGCGGGGAAACAGGGACTTGCAGAAGGGGCGGGAGTCCTCTTTAGGGCCCATCCCACACGACTTCGCAGGCCCGCGTAGGAGAGGAAGGAAATTCCCCCCCCCCCCAGGGTGCTCTTGGCTAGTCTAATAGTTACATCTACCAAAGACAGGTTAACGAGAGAAAATAGCCAAATTTAACACACGCCTACTCCGAACAAAAAAGGGGGCATGCAGGAAATCTGATGAGCTCAGTGACCAAGGTGACCTCACAGTCCTGACTGGGCAGGTCGGGGTGGAGAGTCACGCCCCAGTCCTATAGCTTTGTAACAGACCTTTGAAACGCCCATGTGATTCTCTTCTACAGAACCCTGGAAGGGGTGACTACCCTCAAAGGAGCACGTGATGTTTTGTTGCCTGTAACACCACCCCTATTTACTGTAAATGTTAAATGTCAACTGCTAGGTAGTTAGTCAGGGATGAGCAACAGGAGCCAAGGCCCAGCTCTGTCACCATAGAAAGGTCCCTTGAAGGCCTTCCTTAAGGACCTCCCAGAAACACCTCCCTTTTAGGGTTAGAAATTACCCCAAATCCTAGAGCATGAAGGTCAGAAAAGCTGCTGGCTAGACCAGCTACAAACGCATGTGCAGATGAGTGGAGTACTGCCCATAACTTCAGCCTCATTATACTATCATAATACCATGACTGTGCCTGGAAGTTCATGAATCTGATTGTAACAGACTGAATTCTGGGTAAGCACATGCACGTAGGCAAAGCATCCTATAGCAGCCAACTGTCAGTCAAGGTGACCTCACAGACAGATCATCTAGGACTTCCCATCTTGGAATTTAAACAGACCATTTCTGATTGTTACAGCTCTCCTGGCTGAAAACCCACTACTCCCTCTGGGGTGTGCTGTCTTATCTCTTCGTCTTCCAAATTCCACAGGGCTAGTGCAGCCCGGCTCCTTCTAAAATGTACTTTCAATAAATCTCACTTATTTTCAATCTCGCCGACCTGTAATTCTTTGCTGCAGAATTCTTTGCTTGGGAAGAACCAAGGGACAACATACAACGCCACCATCCTCCTTCTCCTCCACACTGGAGTGACGCCAGATTTCACATCACCCCAGCAGTGACATTAACTATCCTGCACTTACCAATATACTTTTTATCCAGTCCTAGAGATATCCTCATTTTGCTTTCTCCTGCCTCTTTAAATTATCAGCAATGGATTTTGTGTAACCTTCTTTACGTTTTCTCCTTTGGTTCTATGTGTAAAATGAACTGCAAAAGTTCCATTCTCTAGAGCATTTTCTCAATCTGTTGAGATTTTGCTTCAGTGCCAGTCCTCAGATACAAAATTTTTGTAGATTTGGACAGCCCGCAAGGTCTCGATTGTCTTTGGCTCAAAATAATATGCATACTACGGAGGCACATTTTTGGGATGACTTGTTCTGAACCCCCATAGTTCCCTCCTCTGAAATTTCCTGAGAAATTTCATATTTCCAAAGTTGGGTTGATAGATTGTTCCTTATCTCATTAAACTCAGCCTGAGTTTAGGTCAGTTTAGTTAAACAGTTGTGTCTCATTTCAGGAGGTAGAGGTATAGGTGGGCATCCAAAGCTAGGTCCATGGTGCAAGCAATCAAGTATTTAACAAGAGGTATTTCTATGGAAACAAAAGGAAAACAATAGTTAATGAGTGAAGTAATTATAACCCCATCTGCTGAGTTTTAAAGGCAGCCAGTTGAGAAGATTTCTTGATGTCTGTCCCAAAGCATCTTCAGATGTAGTGGATGCGGGAAGTTATGGTCTGATAGATTCTCCTTTTCTGCAGTTTGAATGTCTGTAATACTTTTCTGCAAGAGGCACGAAGATTATTCATATATGAACTGCTGTGGTGATTTTGATGGTTTGTATCAACTTGTCCCACTTCAGTTTGCATGGCTTTGGCAAAAGGGCAATTTTAATTCTCCATAATTCCAAGTCAAAGGATGGAATAAAAAAAAAAAAGTTAATTTGGAGAGTAATAGGCAGATTTTGGAGGAAATTGAAAGAACTCAGCATCCAGTCCAGTTTATAGGTAGGGGAAAAAAAAAAAAACACCTCAAAAGACAACAAAAAGCACCAGAATCTAATATCCACAAAGGTGTATTACTGAAGTATAACTTTTCTCTCTAAAATCACTCTCACTTTAAACATAGATAGCCAAAGTAAGACTAATTTATTTGCAAAATAAGTTTAATTTCAATAAACTTGCCTTGATTATGAGTATAACTCATAATCAATACTAGTTAACCATATTGGCTCTTTAAATCTGCTTTGTTGGAAATTTTCATTAAGAATCTTCAAATTGAACTTCAAATGGCCTCTCAAAGCAAGAAAAACTTGCCATCAGATATCGCCTGCTGTACCTATAGATGTAAATGAATTCCTCTTTTCTCAAGGTCTCCAAAATAGCCAGAGGTTCCTATGCCTGCCTGGAAGTGACATTGTTTACTAACCCAGTAAGGCCTTTGGGAAAATTGTAAGCAAGGTGTCAGACCAATTTTTCCAAGAGGCTTGTATTGGCTTCCATAAGTCAGTCTTAATTCCTTAAAGTTGTATGGTCATTTATAACTCTATTCATGTCTCTCTCAAATATGACGTTCCAATCAAAGCCTTGGGGATATAACCAGTCTCCAATTGTGTCCTATTGGAAGGTGAACAAATTCTTATTGAACTTATGCAAATAACAATATTGCCATGAAAATAAGAATACTCACTGAAAGTTTCCAAATTCTGGACGGATTACGTAGGAAGAAAAAGATCAATGTTTCAATGCTGCCTAGAAAGGTATAATTTACCAAATTGCTCTGAGTTTGAGAGAAAAAAATTCCTCACATTTGGGAAAAACAAACAAACAAACAAACAAACAAACATTAAAGGACCAGCAATATTTCAAATAAAAATTCACAAAATTGTAATCATCCCCTCAGTTCATTTGGTTCTATATAATTAAAACTTGTTCTATTCCCATCCAGTTTTTCCATTATTTCTCTGGCCTGATAATTGAGGGTGATAAGGTCAGTGATAATTCCAAGAAGTTAGCAAGGCTTTTTGTCAAGGTTCATATGATTTGCCCAATGAAGTGGGTGCCTTGATCACTGGAGATTGTGGATGGTGCACCCCAAGTGGGAAACATATTTTCTAACAGTTTTTTTTTTTCCATTGTGAAGGCATTAGCTTTGTGGCAGGGGAAGGCTTCAACCTATCTGGAAAACATACATGCAAAAAGAACATATTGATAACCTGTACTAAGTGGTAGTTAAATGAGGTCCAGCTTAAATATACTATGGTGGATGAAAAGAAGGCAAACACTGAAAGATGGCGTTTGCTGGGAAGCCTGTTTTGGGTTTTTCATAACCTTATTTGTTTAATTTATAGTTATTGCTTGCTCATACGATCTGAGAGAGGAAAGGAGGCATCTGAAAAAATGCAAAGGGCCTGCAGAAATAACCGACTCAGCTGGTTAAAAGTGCTCTCTCTTCCCCCATTCTGCCCTATGCTCTTCAGTTAACATGTTTTCCACAGCTGCATCCCCCACCTCAAGGATTCTCCTGCCCTGTCCTTATCTCTGTAGCTGTGTATGAATGTCAAGACTATGTGGAACTGTTTGTTGTGTTACAGTTAGAGCTCACTCTTTGGATAAGGAACTCCCTGAGCAGGCGTGATATCAATGAGTGCTGCTCCCTGTCCGTAAACTAGGAGTCCTGGCTCTCTGTTTAAGAATACAATAATAGTGCTGATAACATAACGGTCTCAGACTCTACAAGACAAATGACCTGTAAGGCCAGGGATCTAGAAACAGCACTTAATGATCTATTTAACGAAGTGACAATCGAAGACTTCAAAGATGAATATAAAGGTTACATAATTGTTAGCAAAATTTAGTTCTTACTGTTGAGGATGCTGAGTTTTCTTAAGTAATCAAGGACACAACAAGACAACACAGAACACAAAAAATTATTTTGATAAAGACGAAATCTTTGCTTTCTAGCCAGAAAGCTTTTTCATAATATCTTATTAGTAGCAGACCAATAGTCCAAGACCAAGAGTCCCGACCAAGTGCTGAAGCTTCTCTGTATCATGAGTAATAAATGGCATGGCTCACTCCTCTGGTCCTTCTGGTGGTTCCTGGCCTGGAGCTCCTGCATTACAATTGGCGTAGCTGGGAGGATGTTCCAAAAAATACCCCGGGTAAGTCAACCTTAGGTGGGAACATGCTGGGGAAACTCTGCAAGGGGATCTTGAGTCTGCTGGGGAGGAATCCTGAGTCTGCCAGAGGAAATTCCAAGTCTGCGGGGCAGGGGTGTGGGGGCCGGAATCCTGGGTGAGAGTCAGCAGAGTGGGGCTGGAAATCCCAATGCCAGGGGGAATCCAGGGGTGGAACTCTGGGTCCATGTTGTTTAATGTGGCAAGTCTTATAGATTCTTGGGGCCCATCCAGGAAATGAGGTGACATCTCCAATACACCTATAGTCTCTTACAGATTCTACTGAAAGTGGGGGAGTATTGTTCTTTAAAAAAAAAGGAGCTGCAGGCCATGGCGGCCACAATGGGTTGGACCCCTCTGCAGGGGCTGTGAAGGCTATTACTAAACAGCGGCAGGATGAAGAGAATAAAAACCCTGGAAGAAGTAAAGTTAGAAAGAGACAAGCAAGTCACACAGGCCAAAAACAAGGATATTCTGGGTCAGCAGTTAGAACAGACTAGCCTGTCGCTTTGCGAGAGTGTGGGGCGAAAGCTAATGAGGGCTCAAATACGTGCAGTCACTGTATGTCTGAATGGAACCCCAGAGTGGGTCCCCACAGTGGAAAATGAGTCGAAGTCTGATGAAGAAGTTGAGCTTTCCCTACAAGGGGAGGCTACAGGTACGTCTTAGGCTCTCCCAGTTATAGTCCCAAATGAAAGATTCAACAGGAACTCTTGGAGGGGCAGGACTCAAAGAACCTACCTTCTCCCTTGAAATATCTACACACACCTCCACCTTATCACATACATCTGCGGAGCTGGTAGAACTGGTTGCCAAATTCCACCAGAGAAGATAAGAGTCCATTGTGAGATGGCTGTGCTGTCCCCAGGACACTGGGGTGGACGGCATAATACTGACTGGGGATGAATTGACCCTACGGCCTCTGTGGAAACCCACACTTCCTTATGCCAATGCATACATGGGGCAATCCAATATGCAGAAAATATGAGGCTGCTGAATTAGCTCATGGTGGGTTGCCACTCAGTGTGGCCAAATGAGGGGGATCTGCCAATGGCCCAGCTGTGCTGGACGTCTATGCATGAGCTACAAATGTTCCTCACGGAGAAGGGAATGCAGCATGCTTTTTATATCAAGCCATTTGGATGACTTGATGTTGTGTCATTAGCATCATCTAAATGGCCTCACCAACCTATTATGAAGCTTTAGTGCCCATCCTGTCCACTCTAATGGGAAGAACAGTCCAGGTGGCAGCTCAGGCCAATCCTGATTTGGGGAAAATTGAACTGGCCAGTCAGAAATGAGGGGTCCAACAGGTCCAGGGGAAAGAAGGGGATCTACTATAAGTGTACAGGCAGAAAGTAAAGGCAGCCTGGTAAAGGTGACCAGAAAATAGCTGTGGATGGATTGGATAAGGGCTGGCACTGATTCTAAAAGAATTGATAAGCAACCTAATGTGATGTTGGTGGCCCTATGGTGGCAGCTTAAATCAGAGCAAAAATTCCAACCCCTGACTCACTGACAGGCAACTTAGCTGCATCCTGGAACCATCTAGCCCTCAGCCCCTTGCCCAGTTGAACTGTCGGAAGACCAGGACCCACTCGAATTAAAGTAACAAAGGGCCTATCCAGAGGACAACCCTGTTTGACTAGGGGCATGACCAAAGTCTCCAGCCATGTGGGAGGAGGGTGCCACAGGAGACCAGAGGCCTCATATGGAGATCTCTATCGACTGGTCCCCCACAGTGTTCAATGCATGTTAGCCTCAGCTGATAGTGGGGCCGAATGTGCCCTGATCATGGGAACCCTGAAAAGTTTCAAGGGCTCCTTTCCACAGTTGATGGGTATGGAGGATGGTTGATTCAGGTAAGACAAGTGATCCTCCCCTTGGCTATTGGAAGACTACACCCCATAGCCATACAAGGTTCATATCTCCCCTGGGCCAGAATACATACTGGGGATAGGTGTGCTTGCCGGCTGCGCTTGCAGGCAATAGCAGGCAAATTCTGGCTGAGGATTCATGTTGTAAAGCCATCCTCCGAGGCCACCCCTAGGTGGTCCTCCTGGTGCCATGTCGAGTGGTAGCTGTGAAGCAGTACTGGACACCCAGAGGACATAAGGAAACAGGACAGATCATCCAAGAACTGGCCAAAGTGGAAATTATTTGTTGAGCACACAGTCCCTACAAACGCCCACCTGCAGCCAGTGCATAAGCCAGGAGAATCCTGACGCATGACTATGGACCATAGAGAACTAAACATAGTAGTCCCACCTCTTTTCTCTGCTATACCCAGTGTCACCACCATTATGAACACTTTAAGCGTAGAACTGGGAACTCACCATTTGTGCTTGACTTGGCTAATGAATTTTTCCTCTTAGACATTCACCCAGACAGTCAGGATCAATTTGACTTTACCTGGGAAGGATGGCAATGATGGGGTATTTCCATAGATCTGCTATCTGACATGGCTTTGTGGCTGAGGACTTGACCGACTAAACCCTTCACCATACAATTGTACCATTATATTGATGGTGTCATGCTAACCTCTGATTCTCTTTTAGACTTGCAGCAAGTGGCCCCAACATTGATAACACATCTGCAGTGGAAAGGACAGGCCATCAATGAAAGCAAGTTGCAAGGCCCTGGCTTGTCTGTCAAATTCCTGGTTGGGTAAGACAAGGGTGATGCCCACGGCAGTGATAGATAAGATTCAAGCTTTTCCTCTATCCACCACAGTTAAACACCTGCAGGGGTCCCTTGGGACATTGGAGGGTTTTCATCTCATACCTAGCACAGCTGATATGTCCTCTTTATTGTCTCATTTGCAAGAGGGCCACCTGGAACTGGTGGGAGAAACAACAGACAACCTTCATGGCTGCCAAGAAAGTGGTGGGGACAGTACAAGCAATAGGCATCACTGATCACACATGCCCATGAGAATTAGATATACATGTCACCCCAGATGGCTATACAATGAAACTATGGCAATGGCAGGAACGAAGATGTGTCCCCCTTGTTTTGCAGAGAAGTGAAATAGCCCCATTGAACAAATCATTGTTGTGTGTCAAGCTCTTTTGGCCATCAAGACCTTAACTAGGCCCACTGACATGGTGGTGAAGACCACTTACCCATTGACAGGTGGGTTCATGATGTGGCCACCAGGTCCAAAAGTTCAATGGCCCAGTGCTCCACCTCAGCAAAGTGGAATGCATACCTGCTACAGCACAGTAAGCTCTTCAGTAGCCTGTTGATCCATAGACTATAACAGCCTCTGGGGCCAGTACTCTACCAAGCCCCAGCCACACACAGGCACATTCTGGATGTGCTGGAATCCACTATCTGAGAGGGGAAACCCCCTGTTCTGGAAGACACCTGGTACATCGATAGCTCCTACAGGGGCTAGCTACCCTCATCGTGGGCCATTGCCTACCAGCAAGTGACAGAAAGTACATGGATAAATGAGGTGACAAAACACAGTAGCCAATGGGCCAAGTTACATGCTATTTGACTTGTAATAGCCAATGAGAATGACACTCTAACCATCTGCACTGATAGCTGGGATATGTACCATGGGCTGACTTTGTGGCTACCCTGGGTTTAGGCTGATCACTGGCAAGTGGCCCAGAGGCCCCTCTGTGGCCAAGGAATGTGGCAGACATATGTTGTCTTAGTTGGCAGAAGACTATCATATTATACCATGTGAATAGACATCAACCTTTGTGATGCCCAAACAATGCAGAAGCAGATGAGTTGGCCTGCATACGAAGGTTGGAGGAGGCCCCTGAGGAAAACACAGCAGCTGGGCTACACCAGAATATGAAATATGCTGGCCAATAAAACCTTTGGGAGATAATGAAGGCATGGGGTCGCCCCCTCCATCTTGCTGATGTTATTGGGGCCTGCCAGTACTGCCCAATCTGTGTAGAAAGATAGCCTCGCCAGCTGCCTCAAACATCTGGAGGCCTCTGAAGGGGAGACACTCCCCTGACTTGGTGGCAAATAGACTATATCAGACTCTTGCCTATGTCAGAAGAAGCCCCGTACATCCTTACCTGTGTCGACACAAGAATGGGGATAATGCAGACATACCCCTCCAGAAAGGCCAACCAGCGAACCACCATTTGTGGTCTGAAAGAGTCGTGTGCTTCCTATGCTACACCAGAAGTGACTGAAAGTAACCATTTCATTGTATACCAAGTGCAACGATGGGCAGATGACACGGGCATTGACTCTCATTCCACCTGCCCTACAAAACCATGGGTGTGAGACTCATTGAGCTCTACAAGAGCTTTCAGAAGCAACACTAAAAACAGACACTCATTCCTGAGCAGGTTGGTCCACCGGCCTATCTGATGCCTTTTGGGTTATGAATTAATGACTGTGAGCTCAATTGGGATCACCTCTAAGCCTCCTCAGGAGGCCCTGGGCTGCTCCAGTGTGCCTACAGATCTGGGCCGTGGATTGCACCACACACCTTGGAGTGGGCCACCAAACAACCTGCTTTTGCCAGCCCCCCAGGACATACTCCTGAGCAAAAAAAAACCCCTTCTGTTGGCCTTGGACAGCACATATAGGACTCCAATGGTGTTCTCTGGTGACTCCCTGTGGGGAAGATCGAGACAAGGGCTTGACCTTATGACTAAGGTCACTGACTCTTAGCCTTTGTGTCTTCTTTGTCCTTAACTCCGGTACATAAACTATTATGAAGGGCACATACATTGGTTCCCTTTGACAGGTATGGACTCCCCCCACGGGTAATTTCCCTGGATTCCTGCAGAGGACAGGCCCCCATTATTGTTACTCTTCTCACCCAGGACTGGAAGGTAGCATGTGTCCACCCAAATGAGCAGGACTTACCTCTCCTGGTACTCATTAAGCACTTATAATATCATCCTTAGTCTTATTGCAGGTAATGCTCTTCTGCCATGGGCTGGCATAATGGCAGCAGTGAGCAACCACTCTGTTGGGTCTCCACAAAATTTCTAAAAATGGCTCTGGCCAATCTCCCCTGATGGATAGAACCAGCTGACGCCTCCACCTGGAAATGGCTGCACAACTGGAACAGCACAGATGTGACCTGCACCTCACAGCAACTTTACTACTGATTTAAAGAAATTTACCATGACTTATGACTTAACTTGTCAAAATTAAAGGTCTAATGAGGTTTTTCTAACTCTCAGTAACTTTCAAAATCTTGCAGATGGCCAGAAATGTAAATCCAGCCAATACTGCCTAAGAATGGGATAATTGAAGAAGAAAAATGGGCACTTTTAAAGATAAGTGGCTAGCTTCACAAGCCGTACCCTGTACCCACCTTTTCCCCAGCCTCCTTAACACTATCAAGGGCAAATGAAAAATCTCAAACTCTCAAGGAAGAGGAAAAAATGGTGTGGATGACAGAGGCTCTGTTCATTTTCCTTGCAACCAAATCAAAGTTGTGACAAAAACAAGGAAGAAACAGTGAAGAAAATCACCTGGGATCCAGATGAACAAGCCCTACAACTAGGGAGAGAAACAAAAAATCACCCTGCAATGAAATGGTAGGAGGTAGGAAGGGATGAGGACACAAGGTTGCCTCCAATCCCCAGTGGCTGAGTGGACAGAGCAGCAACAGCAGCTGCCAGAACAGACTTCTCTTAAAGGGGCCATATCAGCAAGCAGACTTTTGTAGCAATGAACCTGCTCGCTATGAGGACCAGTGCCTGTGCTGTGCAAGGGGCTCCAGAGACTGAGTTGTCAGAGGAAGGGCTGGAGGCAAGGCTTTCTCCTGGGCAGAAGTGCTGGTGGTATCTATTGTTTCTCTCGTGAGCCCTCTCTCATCCTAGTGTGCGGACTCTGCCACCATAGCTGAGATGTCATCACACTGGATAAGAGATTGCTCCACCCAGAGGATTCCCTGAAACTCCAACTTGCTCATCCACCCAAGCCACATCCTTCAGTGGGTCAGGTGCCCCTTGCTGAGCAGCACCTAGACTCACCCTGGAGGCAGCTGGCTTTGGATTCTGATGTGGCCTTTGAGGCAACTATAAGCACAGCATCTGTTGGTTGCTTGCTGAATCATAACAGGTGGCCCCAGAGGGGCACAGGCTGGGTCTAAACTTGGCCTGCAGCTGAACCCTTCTCGGACTTTGCCACTGGACACCTACTATACAAAGCTGCATTAATAAGACCCAGAGATGTAAGAGCTTCGCTTAGAAACAAACACAGAAAGGCTGCCAAAATGAGAAGACAAAGAAGCAGAAACCACATAAGAGAACAGAACAGAGATCTAGAAATAACAGAGTCAAGTAATCTAACAGATATGGACTTCAAAACTCTGGTTATAATGATGCTCAAAGAACTTAGGGGAAGTATATAGATGAATTCAGTGAGAACTTCAACAAGGAGATAAAAAACATAAAAATGGAAACTATAAAAGAGAACCAGTCAGAAATGAAGAACACATTATCTGAGATGAAGAGTATATGAAATGGAATAAACAGAGTGAATAAAGAAGAGGATCAAGTGACCTACATAGAAGATGGGAAAGCCAAAGACACTCAATCAGAATGGCAAGAAAAAAGACACAACTACAAAAATAATAAGGAGCCTATGGGACACTAATAAATGTAAAAATAGCCATGTCATAGGGGTACTGGAAAATGAATAAGATGTTGAAGAGCTATTTGAAGAAATAATGATGGAAAACTTCCTTCATCTGGTGAAGGAAATAGATGTACAACCCCTGGAAGTTCAGAGAGTCCCGCAAACCAGGAACCCAAAGAGGCCCATACCAAGACACATCATAATTAAAATACCAAAGGTTATATACAAAGAAAAAAAAATCTTAAAAACGCAAGAGAAAAGCAGTTAGTTACCTACAAAGGAACACCCATAAGACTGGCAGATGATTATGAAAAGAAATCATGAAGGACAGAAGGGCTTGGCACAAAATATTCAACGTGATGAAGACCCAGGATCTACAACCAAAAATACTTTATCCAGCAAAGCTATCATTTAGAGTCGAAGGACAGATAAAGAGCTTCCCAGACAAAAATAAGCTAAAAGAATTCATCAACACCAAGCCAATATTACAGGAAATGTCAGAGGGACTTCTTTAAGAAACATGTATCAAAAACAGGAATACAGAATGGTAACAACTACATTCCTATCAACAAGCACCTCAAATGAAAAAGAATTAAGTTCTCCAACCAAAAGATAGAGTGGCTGAATGGATAAGAAACAGGACCCCTACATATGCTGCCTACAAGAGACTCACTTCAGAGTAAAAGACACACTCAGACGAAAAGGAAAGGATAGAAAAAGATATTGTCTTGATAGACCTAGAAAGTATTGTGTTGAATGAAATGGGTTGGATGGAGAAAGACAAATATTGCATGATTTCATGTACATGTGGAATCTAAAGAAAATCAACAAGAATAACAACAAAAGCAGAAATAAATTCATAGATACAGAGAATATTTAGAGGGATACTAGATGGGAACAGGGTTGGGGGGACCAAAAAAAGGAAAAAGGATTAAGAGGTACAAATGGACAGTTGCAGAATAGACATGGAGATGTAGAGTGTAGCATGGGGAAGATGGTTAATAATGTAATAAATATGTCAGTGGGAAGAGGGGTACTAGTTTTAGTGATCTGTTTGAGACTTATATGGATATCTTATCACTACATACAACTAAAACTGGTATATTATTGTATGCCAACTATAAGTAAAAAAATACATATTGTACAATGTAAATACAAGTAACTAATTGTCTATTTCAATAAAGACAAAAATATTCTGAAAAAAACCCACACATTTGCAAGAATGCATTTAAAAGAATATTCTTCACACATTTAAGTAAAAATATGAGCAAAAAGCAAACGTTCATCAAAAAGAGACTAAATTTGTTACTGTTATAATTACTAATATGGAACACTGGATATTCTAATGGCAGTGTAGGTTGTATGTTGCTAATATTGCAAGACATTCACAATAGATTGAGTGAAAAAATGACAGTATACATAATAAATCCATACTTGTTAATAAATGATACTTTTCTTTCAATACATTACCATGTCGTCACTTTCATAGGATGAGTTTTTTAAAAATTTTGCAGTAGTGTTTATTGAACTTTTAAACAAAATAGTGACACTTTCCCTCCATCCACTTTTGCCCAAGACTAACATATATATTAGAACTCATCTCCCCTAAGCCATTTTTTTAAAAGAGAAATCATGCAAAATCAACAAGTAGGGAGAATTTGAGCCCTCTACTTATTAACCCATGAGAGCATTTTCAGGTTTAAAGTTTAAACAAAGTCCCTTCCGATGGAAATAATGCAAGGTTTATTCCAATTCTTCAATGATCCAAGAGGGAGGAAAAGAATGAGATAGGCATCCTCTTCTCTATCATATCTGCAGGGCCCTTAACACCCTGTTTCCCTCAGGGACCAAGCAACAGACCAAGCAATGGCTGCAGGCTAGCTGGTGAAACATCTGCAAACCTGACACTTACTATTGAATTCACCCTTTAGTCTGGTGTTACCTGATACTGGTGAAATAATCAGATGATGGATGTCAGAGGTCTTCAAGGATGGAAGAAGAGAACAAATGAAGGTCTTTTTGGAGGCTTTGGGTCAGACTGGGAATGGATAGGGCTTCAAACTAGTGACAGGAGAACTGGGACTAGGTTCTTGGATTTAAGTCTTTGTCCTATTCCGGGCTGTGTAGGCTCATTTCATAGTGATAGTTGGAGGATGAATGGGAACAAAGACAAAGATCTCTACCAGAGGTCTCAGCTGGAGTTTCTCCTTACAGTAAATGCATGATTTTTGGTCATACCCCTCCAGAAAGGCCAACCAGCGAGCCACCATTTGTGGTCTGAAAGAGTCGTGTGCATCCTATGCTACACCAGAAGTGACTGAAAGTGACCATTTCATTGTACACCAAGTGCAACAATGGGCAGATGACATGGGCATTGACTCTCATTCCACCTGCCCTACAAAACCATGAGTGTGAGACTCATTGAGCTCTACAACAGCTTTCAGATGCATGATTTTGAGCTAGAGTTCCAAACTTCCTTATTGCCTGAGTCCTAGAACAGTTTCAAGCATCAGCATAAATTGGCTTCTCTTTTCCCAAGTTTGTATTCTAAAATGTGCCCTTGGCCAGATAAATTTCAGTAGTAAGATCATTTATTGTAAACTTTGTCTAATAGAAAAGGGAAAGACAGCAGTTCAGGGCTAGTGGAAGGGAGTGGATTCAGTATGACATGTAGAGTGTTTTCCTTTCTCCGTATTGATCTCTCCTGGCCTATTTTCTTTCTCAGGATACTGGCATGTGTTTGAAACATAACCTGCCCCTCAATTTCTCCCCCTTAGTTTCTACTCATCAGAAGGCCTCTATCTTTCTGTTAATAATGCAAGCATGGAAAACTCATGTTAGAGATTCAGCTTCAAAGCAATGTTCTTTAAGAAATGGCCAGACATAGCCATTGAAACAAAAGGACTAGCCCTCCATTTAAAGTTCTTCTCACCTCTGCTCTTAGTCACATCTAGTGCTTTAATGGAGCTCTCCCATGAACTTAATCATGTTCCAAATATCTAAGGGTTCACACTGGAAAAGCTTCATAATTCCTCCAGGAAGCTCATAAGGAAAAGCAGCAACAATGAAGAATACCTATGTAAGATTTTCTGGATAGACCGAGCAGGATTTTCATGTTTTAAATTTAGTTACAGTGGTTCTAGATTGGTAGTAATCCCAGATCTTGTCTGCAAATAAAATTGTATAATCTGTAGAAAAGAAAGGCACTTTCTTCCAAGGATATTGGGAAGCCCCAGAAAATCTGTTTTCAAGAACAGAGTGACACACAAACATAATCAACCAAAACATGAAACAAACTGAGTGAAGAATTTAAAAAATTGACAAAGAAATTTATAAAATCTTCAGTTATTGGTATTAAGAGATGCATATTTTGAATCAACTGTGCCTAGTATGTTACAAATATCTTTGAAAAATTGAAATAAAGAACACTCTCTTGGAAAGAGAATTATAAATAGGAGATAGTTCAGAAAAATTACCCAGAATGCAATACAGACTGAAAGGTGGAAATTATAGAGAAGGATTTAAGACATATGGAGGATAGAATGAAAAAACCTACCTTATAATGAATTGGAGTTTAGAAGAGGAGAGAGAAAGAATGGGGAAGTATATAAAGAGAAGAAAAATTTGCTGAGCTCAGGAGGATGCACTTCACAGATTCAAGTTGCTTAACATATCCCAAACAGGAGAAAACTCAAAGAATTTCACACCCAGAAACATACAAAAAACTGGGGGAAACACATTTGGTGTCTGAAAGCAGTTCAAAGCCCAGGATTCTAAGAGGAAAAAAATTCTAATTTCCTAGTCTCTGCATGCCCCTTTAAAATTTTGTATTTTTCTGTGTAATTTGTATTTTAACATTACAAAGGCCATTGTTGTAAAAGAACATTCAGCAAAAGATGTGTAATTCTCAGAGAAGGGAATACTAAAGCCAAGAGACACATGAAAGGATCTTAACGTTATTAACAATAAAAGAAATGCAAATTGAGGCCACAATGCCCTACAATTTCATACTTAACAGACTGGCAACATTTGGGAATTTCACAAAAACAAGTGCTGGCATTAAGAGTTGGCAACCAGAATAACTATAAATGGGTTCAACTTTGTAAAACAACATCTTTGTATAACAAAGAGTAGGTGGGAATATACTTTCTTATTACATACTCAAATCTTATTACATAATCTAAGCTGCAGAGGAATCGAGCTGATGCCAAAATGTTTTTAAAACTATTGCTGCTATAGGGATTAAATACCAGTCACAAAATACACAAAGGCAGGAGCAAAGTCTAGTGAACCTGATGCGTATAAATACTTGACGTATACAAGGAAATCAGTTACACTATTTATAATCAAAAATAAGTAAAATTAGACTTTTAAAACAGTAAAGGTCAACAACCCGGACGTACAGCAACAGGCTGCCCCGGCCTGTGGACACCTGCGAGGAGCAGCGCCGCTGTGTGGGGCCGTGCGAGCTCGGGGACTACCAAGCGCTTGCAGGGTCCGCGAGGGGCGATTCGCCCCGGAACGGTGGGTCCCCGTCCTCCAAGCGCTCCCCGGGCTCATAGTCCGAGCCGTCCCAGGCCGTGCTCCGCACGTCGGAGCCACAGTGTGTCCCGGCGACAACGTGGCCTCACGCGTTTCCGGGAAGTGTCCGCCCACACACGACTCACGGCGGGGACAGCCTGGACACACGGGACGGCCCGGAAGCGCAGTCCGGGGCACGGGGGCCCCAGGCCCTTACGGGCCCCGTAGCTGGCCCGCGAGGCAGCGGCGCTGGGGCGGGAGGACGCGGCCCTTCGGCGGGCGGAGGCCAGCTCCTGCGCGTACGCACGAGCAGCCGAAGGCCGCCGATTTGCCTAGGGAGCGTGGTCCGGGCCGGGACACCAGCGTCCTCACGGCGCACGGAGGGGGTCGCAGGACTCGGCAGACGCGCCCGCGGGGCCGACACTGCGCACGCGCGCCCCTGCACGCCCCGCCCGCCCGCTCCGGAGGGGCCGCGTCTCAGAACGCCCGGCGGTTCTCGCGATGCCCCGAGATCGCGCGCGGGCGCGTAGGCTTCTGGGAAGTGTGGTTTTGCAGGCGCCTAGGGACCGGTGTGTCCCTGACACCCAAGAGTCTTGAGACGGCCCGCTCCGGTGCGGCTCCGCCCTTGTGCACTCCGCGGTGGTCCCGTGCCAGGCGGCGGCATATTCTCCGTCCCGGAAGCTGGAAGGAGTCTGGGCAGTGCAGATCCCAGCGGCCATTGTCAGCTCGCAGCGACCCGGCGCGTCTCGTTGGCGGCGGTGCCTGCTCTGCTCGTCCCCGCCCGGGCCTCGGGCCGGCTGAGGATTCGGGCAAGTGTGGGTCCTGGGTGGGCGGCCGGGGCTGGGTGCCTTGCACGGCCTCCAGACCTTGCTGGTCCCGGGGTCTGCCCTGCTGTGTGAACCCAGGCAGAGCCATAGCTTTCGGGCCTCTCTGTCCTGCAAAAGGGGCTTCTGGATGGCGCTTCCCTCCTAGAGCTTCGCCAAAAGAAAATGGGCGAGTAGGTGTACGCAGGGCGCACTGAAAGAAAATGCCATCTACAGTTTTCGTTTTCCAGTCATTAAGCTGGCGCTTTCCAGTTGTATCAGCTGGAACAAGTTGCTTCAATATCGCCCAGTTTCAGTCTTCTCATCGTTTAAAAAGGAAAGCTGGAATAATGGGATTGCCCACCATGCACGGAGTGGTGAAGATTGCACGAGCTCATTTTTAACACTATTATTACTGTTGCTTTATGAGTTTGTCTCTTAATGCATATAAAAGTTGATTTACACTCAGGTGCCACCTAGTAAATGGTTATGTCGTGCCAAGGAACACTCTAAGTCCAGGGAAAGACTGGAATCTTAGAAAATGATTCTCATTTTGTTTTTCCATCAGGTATGTCACAGAGCTGCAAGATAGCCTGATTTTCGTGACTGCTTTTTCCTGTTCTTGATCTGCCTTCTCAGGACACTGCTCTTCTATAAGACAAGAGCCTGGAAAGAGGACTATATTGACTACTGGAAATTGCAAAATCATGTTCCAGGTAAGTCGGTATGTCTCCAGATCTTCCCGGAACACCTTATCAGGATTCTTGAGTGTTTCCTTTGCTTCTCTACCAGTTCACATCTAACAAAGTCCTTTTAGGGATTGGATCCATGATTCCTTTCATTACAGCAAAAGGATGGAGCCCACAGAATAACTCCAAAATACTGTCATCTTTCATTTTCTCTTTTCTGCCAGTTTTCTACGAGAAGCCTTTTTAGAGTCTTGAACAAAAACTTTAAAATTACAATTCAAAATGCAAGTTTGGAGTTTTAGGTTATTTGCTTTATAGTTGTCAGAACTCTTTCATGTAGTCTCAATGGTATATCAATCCTTTCAGTTGTTCAAGTGATGTTTAGAGTCATCATAATTCCTCCCTTTCTCTTATAACTCACATTCAGACATTCTAGTTGGTTCTAAAATATATATAGTATCTGATCATTGGTGACCCCATCACTGCCACCGCCACCACTGCCACCCTGATCCAAGCAACCTAGGTTATTGTAGTAGTGGGATTCTCTGCTTCTGCCTTTGATGCTCTTTAGTCTCTTCTCAATACAGCTGTCACAGTGATTCTCTTGTTATATAAATCCTGTTATCCCTCAGCTTATAATTGTTTACTGGCCCTATCCCAGAATAGAAATCAGAGCTCTGTAGTGACTGAAAAAACTTTTACATTTAGGCTATTACCTCTCTGATACCACCTTTCTTCTCTGTCTCCTTGTTCCCTGTAGGCTCCAGGCCTTGGAAGTTGCTGTCCCATCTACTTGGAGTATTCTTTCCCTAGATGTACACAAACTTTCATTCTTACTTTCTTTGTGTCTTTGGTCAATGGTTTTTTTCTCAGTAAAGCTTCCTTGAACACATATTTAAAATTGTCAGTCACTTTCTTTGAACTGTCACTTCCACTCCTCCATCACTGTTCTGCTGTTTGTCATAGTGCTTATCATCCACTAGCTGATAGACTATATGTTTAGTATATTAATATGCTCATTATTTGTCTCCTCCCACTGGGAGGGATTTTTTCCTTTTTTATTTATCCAAGGTGGGAACTGGCATAAAACAGATATAAATAGTTGTTGAGTGAATGAATGATGAAAAAATGATGGGCAGAATCGTGGGGTGGAAGATGAAGCCTGCACAGGACAAGGTATGAGTGGCAGATGTGCATGTTGGTCCAGGTCTGGTTTCTTGGGAGTATTAGATAATTAGAATTGAAAAAAACAGTTTTTTTTTAAAGTAAAAGCTAAAGTGGACTGAGTGCCAAATCATTCATTGATTCATTTCCTACACATTTATAAAGTACACTCACATGCAAGACCTCATGTGCAATACTGTTTAAGAGACTTTTCTACAGTGGTAGAAATGTTCTGAATGTGTACTGTCCAGTACGGTAGCCACCAGCCCCATGTGACTATGGTGACTATTGAGTACTTGACCTATGACCAGAATAGCAGAGGAACTGAATTTTAAAGTTTATTTATTTTTTTATTAATTCCCTCTTTAGTTCCCCCGTTTCCCCTTGGCACTTTACCCCTGACCCATGGATATTGCCATTTCCCCTTAAGAACTGGACCTCTGAAGGCGGGGCGTCTCCACCCCTCTCCATGCACTTGCGGCACACACACCAGGGGCCTGGTGCACTCAGGACCCAGTGCACCCGGAGTATGGTCCATGGCTCCATCTGGGGTGCAAACCCAGGACCTTCTGCATGTAAAGCAGATGTGCTAACCGCTACACTGTGGAGCCACCCCAAAATTTATTTATTTAAATTTATATAGCCAAATGTGGCTAGTGGCTACTGTATCGAGTAGCACAGGACTGGTAGAAAAGTAAGAAAGCATAAGAAATTAAGATAGGTACTAGGACAAATATCCTGAATTCTTCTGAGGACAAAGATGAATGAATCTCCCTGGCTGCCCAGGCAATTGAAGGGGAAGAAAGAAGAGAAGCATCCTTGGGGAAGCAGGGATGGAACTGGTTTTGATGGCCTGTAGTACCTGGGAGGCAGAGGTGGAAGCGAAGTTATACTGAACTGAGAGAACACCTTGAGCACAGGCAGAGATGCCTAAGAGAGTCTTTGAAGGAACTGAAGTCGTTCTCAAATGTGAGATTTTGTTCCCCTTGACCCTACCCAAAGGGCACATTTGGCAATATTCAGAGATATATTTGGTTGTCACAACCATGTTGGGGGAGGAGGGGAGTTGCTACTAACATCTAATGGATAGAGGCTAGGGATGCTGCTGAACACCCTACAATGCCCAGGACTGCTATCCACAAATAAGAATTATCCAGCCTAAAATATCAAAGTGTCAAGATTGAGAAACCATAATCTAAATAAAGAGCAAAGAGAATTAATGAGATTATGTGTTTTCTTCTCTAGACTTTTGATACAGTGCCATTCATTAATGTGCTCAAAACTTAAAATAAGAAACGTTTTTGTATCGGAATAAAACATAGTTGTTTTATGCATTTAATATAGTGTTGGCAAGAGTAAATACAAATGGAAAAAATAATTTTCCCTAGTGCTAAAAGGAAAAAAGACCTCCCCATTCCTTAGAGTATTTCCTTGAGAAAAATCTGTAATTAAATCTTTTCTCTGTCCCCTTGAGATGCTTATAATCTTCTTCAAAGGAAAATAAGCCCCTGCCAAATTTACAAGGCTTTAAAGTCTTTCTTCAAGCCTTGGAGCCATTTCTTTGAAATGCAAACAAAGAGGAAGATGTACCATTAATTACCTATGTGAGAGTTTAGCCTAGGCTCCTGGCTCCAAGTTCTAACTACCTGCTTGTCATAATGATATGAAAAGTTTTATTTTTCTTATTACCAGGTGAATTTAGGATGAACTATGTGTAGCAAATGACGCTATCAAATCCTTTTAGTGGAGGACAAGTTATCATTTATTTTGAAAGCATATATGTAATGGATTCTGTCTGCCTGGCTTTATGAAAGGGTGAAATTTCTTTCTGTCCTTAGAATCTTGTTAGTGATTGCCTATCAAGTACTTTACAGTCTGGTTTAATGCTTATTCAACAATAAAACTGTCTTAATTCCACATCATAGAGAGGATTTTCTGCTTTACAAATGTGGTTTTTAAATTACCTAGCAAAAGTAAACTCCTACTTGGAAACCAAAGACTAGTATCACTGGTAAACATACATGCAAAATATCCCAATAAAGTAATAGAATATTGAATCAACTACTCGTGGGGTGAAAATTTACCATAGCCAAACAATATCTGTTTCACCAATGAAAGATAGCAGTAATGCCATTTTACATGCATACATTTTTAAACATAAGTTGACTAGTCAGTAAACTATTATTGAACATTGAAGCTTTTTCTAAAGTTTTGCTATTTTAAATAATACCATGAATGGGTACTGTTGAGGAGAAATCTATTGCCTTAGAAATTTGCCCTTTTATTCTTTATCTTTATTTTAAGCTCCTTCTCAAGGTCTGCCTATGGCATGAAACCATCCTTCAGTCTTCTTGCCCAGGAGGTCACAAATTATTTTAATTATAGATTGATTATTAATAGTAGGTTTAAGTATATACCATACATGTTTTTCTTTTTGTTTATCTCTACTATAAAAAGTCTTTTTCTGAACCCATTGGATTCTTTTTTTAAACCATAGTGGATCATCATTTTTTATTATTTACCTAGCATATAGCTATAAAAAACACTATTAAACACTTGACTATGTGCTGTCAAATGTTGAATGCTGATTTAAATTTTTTTTTTATCATTCTATTCCCTGAAAGAATTAAACCTCCTGAAACAAAACCTTTATATTTGTCTCACCCTTGTTGTATAGTAATGCCAAGAACATAATTATCCAATTATTACTTAATTTAGATCAGAGTTCTGATTATTGTCACAACTGCTGAATCTTATTCCCTTTCTTCAACCAGGGTAATTTTACCCCCGTCCAGTGACAGAAGCGGCCTGGGCTATGGGTGAGCCTAGTATGTTTGCTGTTTCAGGTAACATTTAGTGATGTGGCCATAGACTTCTCTCATGAAGAGTGGGGATGGCTAGATTCTGCTCAGAGGAATTTATACAAGGATGTGATGGTCCAGAATTATGAGAATCTGGTCTCTCTAGGTAAGCACCTCTCTCCCTCCACTTCAGTAGGGAGATCTCTCATTGCCACTCTGATTTAATGGAGACCCTCCTAAGTAAATGGCTGAATTTCTATTCTATGTTCCCAAGGAAATGTGTAGCTCTGTTGTGCCCTGCCTGAAGCTTACCTTCACATTTCAGTGAACAGCCTTCAAACCATCCTTTGGTCTTTTTTGTAATGATGGCTCCTCCTCCTTGAGGTTCACAGCTTAAGCAAGTTCTGTATTTTTCCTGTAAGCAGGTCTTTCTGTACCTAAGCCATATGTGATCACTTTATTGGAGGATGGGAAAGAACCTTGGATGGTGGAAAAAAAACTGACAAAAGCTATGTTTCCAGGTAAGTCATGGTGAATCAGGCAAATTAGGTCTTTGTTAAAGATGCTTGTAGAAAGTGCCTGCTGGTGGGGAAGGGGGGCATTTTAGGATATTTTAGAGAGAGTGTCTTCACCAATTCCCAAATGTGACAAAAATGTGTGATCCTTAGCTTGGATTTCAAAATGAGCATTCCTCCATCCCAAATTATTTTCTGTGTTACTCATGTCATCAAATTAAAAGTGGAGTTTTCTGCCATCATGACCGTTCAAATTATTTTATTAGAAAGAAAATAAGGCAAATTACTCTTTTTAAGTACACTTAAAAAATATACTGACGGTTTTAGGTTAAGAAAAGCTGTCAATGAGATAGAAAATCAGTTTTCCACTAAGGCTGAGCTTCAAAGATCAAATATGAATGTAAGTGTTAAAGGAAGTAAGGAATGTATGAGATGGTCTCTAAGAACAATATTTTCTAATGTTCAATAAATAATATGATTTCACACAGATCTAATTTTAATCCAATTCCATTTCTATCATAGAAATTACTTTTCAAGAAGTACCAAAAAAGCAGTGTTTTGCTTTCTTGATATATTTCAGGTTGGGAATCAAAATGGGAAAACAAAGAATTATCAGTGAAGGAGGATATATGTGATGAAGATTCACACCAAACGGTAATAATAGAAAAAATTATAAAAGTCATGAATTTTCAAATTTTAACAAGGACTGGGAATATACATAGAAATTGGAGGGGAAGCATGAAAATCAGGTAGAGCGTATAGACCAGTGACTCTCACCTTTAGAGAAAGTCCCACTGGGGAAAGTGTTTACAAATACAATATATTTAGAAGCATCTTCCATTCAAATTTAAAGTCTGTTCTTTCTGAACCACAGAGAATGTCTGCTGGAGTGAAATCACGTAAACATGATATATTTGAGAAGAGTTTCCCGAAAAAATCACTTATAAAAAATGAGAATATCAGTGGTGGGAAGAAATTTTTGAATTCTAATGAAAGTGTGGCAGCCTTCAGCCAGAGGAAATCTCTTACCCTTCACCAGACTTATAACAGAGAGAAAATCTACACATGTAGTGAATGTGGGAAAGCCTTTGGCAAACAATCAATCCTTAATCGCCATTGGAGAATTCATACAGGAGAGAAACCCTATGAATGTCGTGAGTGTGGGAAGGCTTTTAGCCATGGCTCATCCCTTACTCGACACCAGATAAGCCATAGTGGAGAGAAACCTTATAAATGTATTGAATGTGGAAAGGCCTTTAGCCACGTCTCCTCACTTACTAATCATCAAAGCACTCACACTGGAGAGAAACCATATGAATGTATGCACTGTGGAAAGTCTTTTAGTCGTGTTTCACATCTCATTGAACATCTGAGAATTCATACTCAAGAAAAACTCTATGAGTGTCGAATATGTGAGAAGGCCTTCATTCACAGGTCATCTCTCATTCACCATCAGAAAATTCATACTGGAGAGAAACCTTATGAATGTAGTGAATGTGGAAAAGCCTTTTGCTGTAGTTCACACCTTACTCGACATCAAAGAATTCACATGATAGAGAAACAATTCGAATGCAACAAATGTCTGAAAGTCTTCAGTAGCTTCTCATTTCTTATTCAGCATCAGAGTATTCATACTGAAGAAAAACCCTTTGAATGTCAAAAATGCAGGAAGTCCTTCAACCAGCCTGAATCACTGAATATGCATTTGAGAAATCACACTAGATCGAAACCTTATGAATGCAGTATATGTGGGAAAGCCTTCAGTCATAGGTCTTCCCTGCTTCAGCATCACAGAATTCATACTGGAGAGAAACCCTATGAATGTATTAAATGTGGGAAGACCTTCAGCTGTAGTTCAAACCTTACTGTACATCAGAGAATTCATACTGGAGAAAAGCCATATAAATGTAATGAATGTGGGAAAGCTTTTAGCAAAGGCTCAAATCTGACTGCGCATCAGAGAATACATAATGGAGAGAAACTCAGTGCGATAAGTGTGGAAAAGCCGTTAGGACATATGAATCACTATACATGTGAAAAATCATGTCAGAGAGAAACTGTATGAAAGCAGTATTTGTAATAATACACTTCAGCCATTGATCGCCCCCGATTCAGTATCAGAAAATTTATATTGGAGAAAAGTCTTACGGATGTGATGAATGTAATGGAAAGGTCTTTAGCAATGGTGCAAGCCTTATTGTTCATCAGAATTTACAGTGTAGAGGAATCATGAAGGCAATAAATGTGAGAATGCCTTTGGCCAGTATTAATCCCTTAATTGACATAAATCACACTGTATTTACTGCTACATATATATAACAATTATGAGAAAGATTAGGCAGTATGACTCATAACACATGTATAAACATGTACAGGAGAGGAACAGTATGAATATGAAAGTGGAAGGTCCTTCAGTTGAAGTGCATCCCTCGTTCTACATCAGAGAACTCACTGAAGAGAAAGCTTATGTAAGAAGTGGAGCAAAATGTTCACTAAGTTCTTATTTTTCTAGACATCAGAGAATTAATGCTAGAACAGCCTGAAGGAGGTACAAATTATGTGTAAATCTTTGCAATGATGCCATTTGTAAACGGTTCCACAGGAGAGCAAACAAGCATATTTTAAGCAAATATGCATTTCTTACAGCAGTAGCTTGCAATTTTACTTGAGTCCTACATAGAAATCATCTTTAGTTAATGGGCATGTGAAGATATTTAGTCACCCAGTGGATCCAGTAAATGTTATAAAGTCGGAAAATTAAAGCTGCAAAAGAAATAAAAAATGTGAATAAAATTCTTGGTCTCTAATAAAATCATTTGTATATAATGAACTCTTTCACTGTGACATTGATATTTCTTGCAAAACTTCCTACTACTCTTGTCTTGAAGAATTAAGATCAGCCTTACTATAACCTTTAATGGAAGACTAGCAAACCTATGGGAAAACAACTTGATCTCTGTGCTAAGAATATTGTTATTTTGGTACGGATAATTCACTGTCCAATTCCAGTTTGGATTAATTCATACATTTTAAGTTTTACAAGTTCTATATGAGAACAGAACCAAGAAACAGCATACTAAAAGGAATCAGAACAGGCTTAACAGTGGGTGTGCTTTTTAATCCGAATCCTAAGGGATGCATACTAATTACGTAGCTGTGTGTGAGCACACACATGCTGAGGGTCATTCTAGGCAGAACAGACAAGTTCTGTCATGTTTGCTGCAATAATCCATATTGAACTTCTATAATCCAGGGTCTGGTTTCAAGTTTTGTAGCTTTGAGGTATTATTGCTGGCAGCATCACTTAGTAACAACAGCAGTCACTTCTCCATCCCCGGATCATAGTTACAGGGAGTTTACCTTGAAATTAATAGTTTAGAGATGTCTCCATTACTTCTCCAGCCTGCCTACCACTGTTGAAAGCATTAATTTTCTGCAGCACATGTCTCAAAATTCTTAAGATAATTTTTGTTTACACCACTGAAACTTGACAGATAATTACGGTTTGTAAGGAGGATGGCTTCAAATATTCTAAGTTGTAGGTAAACAGAATTGTCTTACTGGCTCCCATGGTTTCCCATCTTGTCACTAGAAAGGTAACAGATCAATGACTAGGATTATGTGGACACTCGCATGTGAATGGCAGTTCATGTAGTTTACATTTCAGACTGTGTTCTCTGGCATTTGATAATTGTCAATAAGAAATTATCTTAAATAGGAATATTATATCACTGATATAATAATTCTGGTGTGGACTGAGTGATAGGGTTCTGACTTTAGACAAAATACCCTCCTACTCCAGTACATATGCTACCTTAACTGAAAACTAAGAGGTGAAGGCACATTCCATAGCAATTCTCAATAAAGATAGTGAGTTTGGAATGGAATGATGAATTTTTAATATTAAGCAGAGGTTTATCTTTCCTTTTTTAGTCATGAGATTTATATTGAAATTCTAGAGAATGTTGAAGGATGAGGAAACATGGCATGGTTTCAAAGTTTAAGAGCCGGTATACTTATGGATCTCTCACTTATATCAGAACTACATATCTAGATATATAAATATACATATACATATACATATATATATATATATATATATATATATATATATATATATAGAGAGAGAGAGAGAGAGAGAGAGAGAGAGAGAGAGAGAGAGAGGAGAGAGAGAAGGAATGCATGCTGTGGGATAATGTCAGTAGCTTTCTGTTTCTCCCACTCTGTCCTTCCTCTGCTCCCCCAAGCATTGGTGCTGCAAAGGTGAAGTAGTTCTTTGATTCCTCAGATCTAATTTGCTTTCACTACAGTTTTACGCCATCTTGTTATTTTATTATGAAAGGATACATCCAAATATCTGTACTTTGCCACTTAAAAAGCATATGCATACACAATGTTTTACATTTTATTTAAAATGTCTTCCAATGACACTAGAGTTTTAAATAAATAGTAAAGGTTTTAAGAAAGCAATAAGTATATTACCTTGTTATGGTAAAATATTAGGCTGAGATCATAATGTTATAATTTTGATGGAAAATCATAGTCATGTCAATCATTTCTGGAGCATCTACTGTGGGCCAGATAAATAAGACATACTCTACACCTTTCAGGAGCTCAAAAGTGCATGTGCATGCACATGTGTATGTGTGTATCAAGAACATAGCCTCTGCAGCCAAGGTCCTTGGATATATATCCAAGTTGCATGTATACAGGCTTTGTATGACATTGGACCGATTACTTCACCATGCTTCAGTTTCCCCATCTGTAAAATGGTGATGATAACACCTATGGTAAAATGAGTTAACAGGTGTAAAATGCTTACGAGCCTGGCACCTCAAAAACATTCAATGAGTATTAGCTATTTTCATCAGCATTATTTATATGGCTGTTTCATCATTCTGGTCTCAAATGTTACATCTAGTGGGCCTTCCTAATCACTTGTCACTCTTTTCTGCTACTGTCACTTTTTATGGGGCTCTTACAAGACACTCCCATCTCCTCCCAACAAATTCTCCTTTGTTCTTTTAGCCATTTTGAGGGGGAATATATTTATTACCCAAAATGCTCTGAGGAGACAAGCACCTTATAGAAGGTGAGACAAGAACACAAGGCTTCAGGAAGGAGGGAGGGTGCCCTACAGAGGTGGTTTGGAGAAAGGACAGAATGAAGGAGGCTTCAGGTCCTCATATGGAGGAGAGGTAAGGCTTTAGCTCATGAGATGAGAAGCATGAAAGACTTCAGCATCAGTTAGTACAGGGTCGTCTGGGCTGAGTGCAGCTGCCCTACGACCATGTCATCGTAGGTCGCTGATGCCTGGAATGTCTGAGTAGCTTCAGTAGCCTTGGACTAGTCAGATGTGCAGAATGTGCAGTCATTGGTAAAGACCCTGAAAGAACCAGAGCATATTTCATTGAGTACTTCCTGGGAGATACTCTGTGCTGAGCATTAAGGGGGAGTCAGACACTGTCTTTAAAGAAGATGCAATTTTGTTAAAGACAAAAACTGCCTATGAAGGAGCCACTGATGAAATACAATGACAAGGCTGTGTGTCTTGAGAGGCACAGAAAGAGCTCTGACATTAAAGATATTGAATAGGTAAAAGGGGTCAAATGTATGGTGACAAAAGGAAATTTGACTTTGGGTGGTGAAAACACAATGTAATATATATGTGACATTGAATTGTACACCTGAAACTTACACAATTTTATTAACCAATGTCACCCCAATAAGTCTAAATAAAATAAAGATACAGAATAGGGAAAGAATTCTAATGATAACATTGTTAGCAGCAGCAGCTGAGCCTCATGGGTGTGTACCTGCACTGTATACTGTACACTTGCACTGTATGCTGAGTATTTTTATGCATCATTCAAGAAATTAAATGTTCCCACCTCTGAATCAGCCTGTGAGATTGACACTTGCCCTGGTGAAGTTGCTTCATTTGTCAAACCTTGATTTTTGCATTAAAAAAAAAAGTCTCACTCTTCCAAGTAGCTGTGAGAATTAAAGATGTAATATTCATAAAGCAAACAATGGAGTGTTTGGCAGTGTAAGTTGCTGGGTATGTTCTTTTATTAAATGGAGAGGTAGTTGTAACACCATCTCGTTGCAGATGACATGATCCTATATACAGAGAATCCCAAAGAACTCACAAAAACTAATAAGGCTAATAAATGAACTAAGCAACATTGCAGGAAAAATCAATACCCCCAATGATTTGTGAATCTATAGAACAGCAATGAACAACCTCAAAAGGAAATTAGGAAACTCATTTACAGTAGTACCTACAAGATTATTTAGTAATGAATTTAATCAATAAGGTGAAAGACTTGTAAGTGAAAACTAAAAAAACTGCATGAAATTAAAGACCTTAAAAAATGGAAAGATATCTCATGATCAAAAGAAAGACAAAATTGCTAAGATGTCAGTACTAACAAAGGTATATATGTATTCAATGCAATCTCTCTCAAAATTCCAACAACCTTTTTCATTTTTGCAGAAATGTGAAAGTCAATCCCCAAATTCATATGGAATTGCAAATGGCCCCAAACAGTCAAAACAAACCTTAAAAAGAAGAATAAAGTTTGAAGACTCATATTACCCAACTTCAAAATATATTATAATGCTACAGTAATTACAACAGTATGGTACTAACATAACAGATATACAGACCAATGGAATAGAGAACCCAGAAATAATCCTTCACATATATGGCCAATTAATTTTCAACAAGGATGCCAAGACCATTCAGGGAGAAAGGATAATCTCTGAAAAAACTGAAGAAAAGGCAACATTTCCTAACCCATTCTATGATGCCCGAATTGTCTTAATACCAAAATCAAAGACACAAGTAACTTACAGACCAATTTCCCTTATGAATATGGATGTAAAATACTAGAAATACTAGCAATAGGCATATCTCCAAAGAAGATATATAATGGCTAATAAGCACCTGAAAAAATGGTCAACATAGTCATTAAGGAAAAGCAAATCAAAACCACAGTGAAATAAATACCACTTCATACTACTAGGATGTCTACAATAGGAAAAAGGAAATAAGTGTTGGTGAGGTTGTGGAGAAATTGACCCTTTGAGCATTGCTTGTGGGAATATAAAATGGTATAGCTGTTGTGGAAAACAGCATGGTGATTCCTTAAGAAGCATAAAATACCATAATTTTCAGCAGTTCCACCATTAGATACATATTCAAAAGAATGGAAAACAGGGACTCAGATACTTGCTCACCAACGTTTATAGCAGCATTATCCACAAGAGCCACAAAAGATGAAAACAATCCAAATATCCATCAACAAATGAATGGATAAACAAAATGTGGTGTATACCTATAATGGAATACCATTCAGCCTTAAAAGGAATGGAATTTTATATTCTATGATATGGATGAAACTTGGAAACATGCAAAGTGAGATAAACCAGACACAAAAGGACAACTACCGTATGATTCCGTTTATATGAGGTACCTAGAATAGGTAAATTCATAGAGACATAAAGTGGACTAGAGGTAACCAAGGCTTGAGCACAGGGTGTAAGGAAGGGGTGATATTGTTTAATTAATACAGAATTTTTGTTCTAGAAATGGATAATGCCAGTGAATGCACAATGTTGTGAATATACTTAATGCTATTAAATTGTACATATTAAAATGATTAAAATGGTAAAATTTACATATACCTTACAATAAAAATAAAGAAAAAATACACAATACATAATCTTCCTTGTTCTTGGGAAATTAGATACTATGTCTTTGATTCTAACAGAAGTATAGCAAAAGGGAGAAACCCAAGCAAATTATCCAAATCTCATTTAAGATACTGTATATTTCAAGGTAATTTTCAGAGTGCTATAAATCATGCCTGCTAACACTGATCTCTTTTGGAAGTGAGCTAACCTATTTCTCTTAGAACCTACGAGTAGACAAGTTAATGGCAATTACACATTGAGGTTGGAGTATTGTCAAGAAAGACAGAACAAAGTCCATTAAGTGCTCACCAGTTATACTGAGAAGAATCAGACTTCCTGGAAAGAATATGTAAAGAAATTGCTTAATTGTTTTTAGTTTTATTTCTCCTTTAAAATTTATTTTTGTAAGAATAAAATTCTCATACAGGATTACTCACCAATAATTAGCATTTATGTGAGAAAATAACCAAGTCTGCAACCATGTTGATGACCTTTGTTTGCTAATTATGATTTAAATTTTGTGATGTGGACTTATTGGTTGTAAGTCTTGGGAGAATTAAGACAATAAAATAAGGCCCAATACATGGACACAGGAAATATTCAGAGGATATGTAAGTTTTTATAATTGAATCAGTAGTTTACAGTGTGTGGTCCCTGGACCAGCAACATCAGCATCATCTGGAAACCTGGAAAGATGCAAATTCTCAGGAGATTGTTCTTGACCGAAAAGAACACCTGAATAAAGGCCTGGCAGCGGGACAGACTGGGTTTTAGGAAGAGAGAGATCCGTTGGGGTGGAGGTAGTTTGGGGTGGTTGGGAGAGCATTCATCAAGGCAGGGAAATGGATGGGGTTGTAGCTTAAGGTATATTTCCTGACATTACGGGTTTGGATTTCATCCGTTAAACAAAAGGGAACCTGGATGGAAACAAAGGGCATGCTCTTCATTAATAAGGGAACAAGTTCCACCTGTAGAATAAAAGTCTCATACAGAATTACTTTAAGAGACACTGTTGCAGCCATCCAGCCTCTACTGTAGGCTTTCCCCATTTCTCACAGGAGTCCAGGCTATTATAAAATTACCCAGATTCTCCATGGTGGAAATTGATTCAAACTTTTTTTTTTTTTTTTTAAATAAACCCTTTGGATAGCCAAACCACACCTCAAGGCTTATGAAAGAAATGGGACATGGTACTCTCATTGCATCATAATGCTGCTTGTGCACAACAGTTGCAGTGATGCAGTTTTAACTTAAAAGCAGGTCGAGTGACACGCTATGCTTCTTACCCTGATATTATGTTTTATTTCTGTTACCAATGTACATCCATCATGTCAAAATAAGAACAGAAAAATGGACTTCAATTGTCATGCTTTTAAGGCACAACAGTCAGTTATTTTGTTATTGAATTAGATGACATTGTGCTTAGTATGCAATAATGTTATAACTGTAATAAAAATAAATTAACATTACTAGGTGAACACAAAAAATGGTCAGAAAAATAAGGAACTCTACAATGAAATATTTTTCACAGCAAGTAATGTCAATGGTTTTATTCATTCACATGGCCTTAACCGTTATCAGTTCCAGGAATTTTGGCTGAAATAAACTGAGTATTCTGAATTGTTCCATGATACAGGAAGTTCGGTTGCTTAGTAGTGGCAGTTTATTATGATTTTTAAACTTAGTGCCAAGAATAAAATTTTCTGAATGAGAAGAATTACTTTCAACCACTATTACTGAACACTGTATACCTGGAAATTAGCTTTTGCTTATAACTGGATGTTTCCTAATAAATTCAACCTAAAATTACAAGGCAACGTGTACTTACACGTAAAAGTTAAACTGCAGTAAAGTCTTTTCATCAAAAACTAACCTTGTTTCAATCACAATACTATCAGCAACTTTATACACATCTAAGACGACAATCGTTATAACAAGGAGATCTTCACTGAGCACACATTTGTATTTGACAAACTTCCCAAACTCAAACTACAATTCCTTCATTGATTTTCAGACCTTGATGCAAGTGCAAAGGAGATTTCCTTATTTACAAATCCGTTTAACTGTGTCACTGAGAAATTTTCACTTTGATAGGAAATCACCTGAATTGGAAATAATCTGCAGTGTAATTACATGCAAAAAGGCACATGTCAAGAGAAGAATCTAATGGAATTCTATACCTGTTCCCCAAGTGATAAATGTGCTCTATTTAAATTGTATGCTCATGGACTATTGTCAGTATTTGACAGTACTGATGTCTATATAGAGACATTTTAAAATATAAAATAGATAGTAACGTTTTATGTGTCATATTGCATTAGATTAAAATTCACTGCAAATTAAAAAAAAAACTAAGGTAAATTCAGATTTGTATTAACAGATTTATAACCTATTTTGATAAGAAATAGTAACTTTTATCTCTAGTTAAGTGAAATGTTAGCTCCCCTAAAATAATATTTATCACATTGGTATATCTATATTAGAAAAATATATAATCATTATTATATTTTGAATTTTTTAAATAAAAAATGCATCATGGTGATCATTTCTTTAGGTATATAAATATTGAATAATTATGGTGTATACCTGAAACTAATGGAATATTGTATGCTAGCTATAATTTAATATGATTTTTTAAAAGAAAAAAGAATTAAAAATGTATAAAAAATTCTTTTCTCAATTGTTATATATGTGCTAAAATAATATCTTTGATTTTGTCTCCTGGCCTAAAATAGTTACTGTTTGGCCAATTAGAGAGAACGTCTCTAACCTCTGATGTAAACCATAAACTCTAAATCAATCGCCAAACTTAAAAAAGGTAATAAATAAGTAAAAGGAGATAAAAAAGAATAAAAAACAATCCAAAGTCAGAATAGTAAATACTGAACCAGTGCCACCTTAGGGAAATACAGCTTTGGGTTTCTGAGAGCCTCTATTCACGACCACCAATCAATATGTTATCTTTTATGAAATTTTTTTTTTCTGTTTAAAGACACCTTATTTAACATGTTTCTTATAAATAAATTATATGCAGTATTTCATTATAATAAAATATTTCAATTAAATCGTTTTGGTAATATACTCTTGTTATTGTACTGCTTCAACTTTCTGTCATACACACAAACAGTACATATGTACAGTACACAGACAATAAAACAGAAACACTGCACAACACTATGAATACATACTATGCTATTCAGTACAGTCATGTAAAGAATTCCCAGGAAAAAAAAAATTAAAGATTAACTATTCATGATACTCTTTTGGCCTGAGAAATATCTTACTCAGTATCTGATAATTCATACTGAGGATAAACATCATAATTGTCATCCCTATGAAAGCTTTTTGTGGCAGGTAATCACTTGTCATCCAAAGGGTAATATGAGAAATGGACCCAGCCTAGAGCCTTACATTACACCTGAGATTTATCCATGAGAGAGACCCAGTGGTTATCATGCATTTAGGAAAAATGTCAATAACTCTTCTCATGTTTATCTTACAAATCCATCTGGAGAATATTTTAAAAGGAGAGGTAGAGAGGGAGATGTAGAAGGGAAAGGAAATAGTGTGTCTAGCTTCTAATTTTCCTGCCATGCTTATAACAATTTGTCATTTTGAGGTGAGGGGATTGGGTTATGAAAGATAAAAAGCCCTCATTGCCTCTCTGTGATTTTTTTTTTCCAGATAACATCCAGAGTCAGCAGAGTTCACCATTAAGGGCAGTCCTGCCAACATTTATTAAAAGTACTCATTCCAACATTTTCATGTCTTTCCCTTGAGGAATGTAAGCAAGGTGATATGCAGACCCAAGCAACATGCAGGAGCCCTAGCTAGGATTGATGGTGGAGAATAGTAATCCAGGAAAAGAGAACCACATATCTAAGGCCCTGAGCTGGCAAGAACCAGAAAGAACCAGGTCAAGGGTAGTATGGCCTGACTGAGAGAATAGCAACTGATGATTGATGGAGTGGTAAGAGGACCAGATGCATAAAAAGGGCACCATGGGAATCTGGATTCAGTTCTAATTGTTCTGTGAAACCACGGGATAATTTCAGCAGGAACACAAAAGATTTTCTCATTTCTAAAAATTTTGTAGTTGGCTGTTTTACATTTTGGTTAGAATTTCTCAAACTTCTAAACACTGCATTTTGGCTGCCTCTCTGCATTTGTTTACCTGAGCTGGGTGCTCCAGAGGTTTATCCACACAGTGTACTGCCCATCACACATCCTGCAGCTCTATCAAAAGTAGAATATTAGTTAATATTCATCTTTAGTTATATTCAAAAGGAACGGTATTTCACCAGAATGAGTTCATCAAAATTGACTGAGGTGAACACACTTGCAAAAACCTTCCTATACCTTTTAAACTCTGGTATGAATCTTTCGATGGTGAGTGAAAGATGAACTGTGGCTGAAGGCCTTTCCACATTTGCTGCATTCAAAGGGTTTCTCTCCAGTGTGAGTTCTCATGTGCTGAGTTAAGGCAAAGTTGTCACAAAAGGCCTTTTCACATTCTTTGCACTCATAGGGTTTTTCTCCAGTGTGGATCCTATTATGCCGAACAAAATTTGCAGGTTGGGTAAAGGCCTTTCCACATTCTCTGCATACATAAGGCTTTTCTCCAGTGTGAACCCTCATGTGTCGATTAAAGGAAGAGCTATAGTAAAAGACTTTTGCACATTCTTTACACTCCAAGGGTTTTTCTCCACTGTGTGTCCTGTTATGTCGGATAAAAACAGAGTGGTGTGTAAAAGCCTTTCCACATTCCCTGCACTCATAGGGCTTCTCGCTAGTATGAATCCTCATGTGTTGAATTAAGGAAGAGCTGTCACAAAAGGCTTTGCCACATTGTCTGCACTCAAAGGGCTTCTCACCAGTATGGGTCCTCTTATGCCGGATAAAAGTGGCACGATAAGTAAAGGCCTTGCCGCATTCGTTGCACTCATAGGGTTTCTCTCCAGTATGAATCCTCATGTGTTGAGTGAAGGATGAGTTGAGGCAAAAGGTTTTTCCACATTCTTTGCACCAAAAGGGTTTTTCTCCTGTGTGGGTCATATTATGCTGGATGAAAGTGGAGCGGTGGGTGAAAGCTTTACCACATTCTTTGCATGCATAGGGCTTATCTCCAGTGTGAATGTGCTGGTGCTCTGTGAGGTGAGACCTTCGTCTGAAGGCCTTCCCACATTCGATACACTTGTATGGTTTTTCCCCAGTATGAAATCTCATATGTCGAATAAAATCAGCTATATACCGACAGGCTTTCCCACATTCATTGCATTCATAGGGCTTCATTCCAGCATGAATCTGTTGATGCTGAATAAGAATCCAATTCTTGCTAAACCCCTTTCCACATTCCTTGCATTTGTAGAGGTTATTTCTCATACCAACCATAGAGTCTTTCCCAGGTCCTTGGGAATCATGTTCATGCAGAATGTCTTGTGTAGTGACTTGTTCCTTTAATCCCCTTAAACACAGACTATCATCTGTCTCCAAATCATCATGTTTATGGCTGAGCTTCCTATGATATGTCTCCCTGTGGGGGTCTGTTCTTGACCTTAAGCTCTCTTCCTGAATTTCCAATAGCTTTTCCTGATTCTTTACTTGCCCCAACCTGAAATCCCTTGAGGCTCTCTGTGTTACTCTTTCCTTAAAAGCGGCTTCTTCAGTGAAGGCCAGCCGTGAAGCAGGAGGCTCTTTGGTCTCAAGTTTTGCTTTTTCACCTGAAGAAAATCCAGTACCAAAAAAGTATGTTTAGTGATGTCACAAAGAATAAACAAAATCACCACCTTAGTGGAAGAATGAAGATAAAATAATGCTTCTAATGCCTGCTGCTTTTCACATCTCTTGAACCCAGGTTTATGATTTCTTTCTTTACTAATCCTTGGACTCTTGATATCTTAAAAAGGAAATCCAAGAGTTGAAGCTGGGGCAGGGCATAGAGAATCTGAACTGGAGACTCCTCCTCAATCTCCAGAACGGGGGGAGGTAGGCAGAGTAATGACTACATTGTATGTAATGACTGTGCTCTAAAAGAAGATATTTCATGTTGCTATGACAGCACAGGGAAGGTGCACCTAATTTGGCTGAGAAGAGAGACAGAAAGAGGTTAGTGGGAACTACTTGGAAAAGGTACTATGTGGATTTATTTCTATAGGAGAGTAGAAAGTCCCAGACAGAGGAATTAGGAGGGAAATTGCAGCAGACAAAGTACAAAGGTTCAGAATCTTAAGAGACTGCTGAATGCCAAACAACGTAGTGGATGAGAGGACGGTGGAAATGAGGTTGAAAAGGCAGGCAGAAGAACAACAGATTCTGGCCTGTGTAAAAGTGGGGAAGGATAAGAAGTCACTGGGTAGACATACTATGTCAGAGTAAAAACTAGGTGAACAGACATAAAACTGAAAACATCTAGATGAAGATTGTTATAAAGCTTCTATAAAAACACATTCTATACTCACTTGACTGAAAAAACTTAAGACTCTGACAATGTCAAGTGTTAGAGAGGATGTGGATTCATAAACTTGTTCATACAATTCAGGTGGTATATAAATATGTATAAATAACCATTTTAGTCAACAACAGGTCATCACCAAATAAAGTTTTCATTTTGCTTACCTTCGAATCCCAAAATTCCAATCCTAGGAACATTACTAAGAGAAATTCCTACACATGTGCACAAGAACACATGTATGTGAATTTTCATGACAGTACTGTTGGTGGGTACAAAAAAACTAAAAACAAAAAAATGCCCATAAAAATAGATGAATACATTGTGTTATATTCATGCAACTAAATACAGAAGGAAAAAAATGAGTGAGCAATAGCTACATATATCATGAACCTTAGTAATATACCGTTGAGTAAAAAGTACAAATTTCTTAAGACAATATAAAATATGATATACTTTTTATAATGTTCAAATAAAGAAGCAACACATACACACACACACAAGTATGATGAAACAAAATATTTTTTGAGAGGTCAGTTTTTAATGGCATTATAAAAATAATACGTACATGTCTTAAGTTTATTTTTAATATTTTTGACTGTGGTAAAATATGTACATAAGATGATATTTACCATTTTAAGATGAAACCAACTTAAAGAGTAACAGAATAATTAGATAAAGCTGACAAATTCCTTAAGATTCAAATTATCAAAACTGAAAAAGAAAAAAACAATATATGAATAGTCTCATGTGTATCCAAAAAACAAATTTAGAATAACAAACCTTCCTAAAGTAATGGAATAATAAATCCAAAATAAAATGGTTATCTATGTAGGGAGGCATCATAGGAATGGAAAAGGAAAGAAATACATTGATAGATGAAGGGAGTAGATAACTTTCTTATACTTAGGTGAATGGTTTGTAGGTATTTATTATAATCTTTTAAATGAGAATAAACAAACACAAATAAAATGAAATAAAATAATGGGACATGCATTGACTAATGATAATGGTATCATAAATCACAATTGCTGGTTTTTCTAAATCTGTCAGCCCCAGGACAATTATAAGTTAGAGGGCCTACACAGTCTTACTTGTAATTATCTTTAGGGTCTCTGAGATAAAGACCACAGTCTGAAACTCCAGCAATATCTCACCCTAGTTCTGTGGCCTTTAGCCAGTCATTCAAATTCCTTTAGCCTCCTGAGAGGTCTGTCATGAGAATGAAGAGTGCATATACAGTGCTTAGTAAGGTGCCAGGCACCAAGTAAGCAATCAGTGCATATTAGCCACTGTGTCTACACCATGGGATTTAACACACTTGGGCTGAAGTTGATGGTATAAACATGAGTGAGTTCACCAAGAGAAAGTGTATAGTAAAAGGTAAGGGTTGTGAGATTCTTGCTGAAGCCAATATTGAAAAAAGGATTTGAGTAAACATGATGATGGTGAAAGTCAAGTCAGAAGAAAGAAGAAACAAGAGCAAAATGTTACAAAGGACAGGCATGATAAATAACGTGGGAAAAGTATTTGCTGAGTTGACAGTCAGTAAATCATCATGGTTGTAAGTGTGGTGTATGAAGGTAGAATATCTCAGTTCCAATTCTGCCTCTACCAAGCTAGGTGTTCTTGGGGAAATGATTTAACTTTCTGTTATGAACTGAATGTTTGTGTTCTCCCCAAATTCATGTGTTGAAGCCCTAACCTCTAATGTGTATTTGAAGATAGGGCCATTGGAGAAGTAATTAAAGTTAAATGAGATCATGAAGTTAGGGACCTGATCTGATAGGACTATTGTCTTTATAAGAGACACCAGAGAGCTCCCCCTTCTCTCCTCCAGAGAGCAATCCAGCTAGAAAAGGCCATGGTCTCTTCCTCTTCTTATAAGGTCTCTAATCCCATCATAGGGCTCCACCCTCATGACAACATATAAACCCAATTTCTCCCAAAGGCCCCACCTCCTAACATGATCCCATTGGGGGTAAGGGCTTCAATCCATGATTTCTGAGAGGACACAAACATTCAGTCCATAACAATGTTACACAAGAAAAAGCATGTAAACCAAATAGAAACAGTGCATGGCAAGTGTTCAATAAACTGTAGATCACTAACATTAGTATAGCTGTTGCATTTGACAATCAGAATGTCAACAACAACCTAAGAACATTTTCAGCACTGAGGTGCTGAGAAACACCACTATTGGGCCTCCAAGAGTAAAGGGGAAGATACATTTGCTCAACAGTAGGTGGATCAATGAAGATTCTTACAGATCGCTGGTGGGAATGTGAAACAGAGCAGTCACTTTGCAACAGTTTGGTAGTTTTCATTAAAGCTAATCCTATCTATATCATGATTCAGATAGTCCACTCATATGAATATTCCCAACAGAAATGTGTGCTTATAGCCAACTATAATCAAGACTATGCATAGCAGCATTCTTCATATTTTGAAAATGCAGACCAAACCAAATGCCTATCAACAGATATATGCAATCTGTTCACTCAGATATTGCACAGTAATAAATGACCTTCAAATGTATGCAACCAAACCACATAAATGAATCTCACAGTCATAATGATCATTAAAAGAAGACAGACATGACAGAGTATTATGTACTGTGGGGTTCCATTTATAAGCCTTTAAAACTAATCAATAGTGAGAGTCTAAACACTTTTGTAGAAGGGGATATTGACAAAGAGGGAGCATAAGAAGCCTGTGAGGTGCTGAAAATTTGGTATTTCTAGATCTGTGTGGTGGGTACTCTGGTTTATATGAACCTTTAACATTTTTACATTCACTATGTGTAAATTACACCTCAGTATGAAAATGAAAAATGATCATCAAAATAGTACAGGGGAGGTCTAGAAGTCCTGTTTAAATGTCTCTTCTGAGAATGAGAAATCTCCTCCAAGAAGCTTGGTTTTTGGGTCAAGCAGAGTCAATGTTTAGATGCTGTTGGAAAGCCAAGAACACTTTTTGTTTTATGTTTCCCCCAAGTGTCAGAAACGTTGCCATGTTTTTCATGTTGTATAGAGAGAAGAGGAAGATGTAGAAGAGGTAAAAAATAAGTGAAGAAGCATGTCCCTTGATGCAGTGGACAGAATCATGTATGGCTTCTCATAATCTCTGCCTCATGGTGTTCACATCCTTTTCTGATCCCCTCTGCCTAAATGCTGGCAGGACCTTGATTTGCTTCTAAAGAATAGAATGTGACAGAGGTGACAGAATGAAGGAGATAACGTATATGTGTAGCATTTCCCTTGCTGGAGTCTCTCACACCCATACTTGATTTGAAGATGGTGAACTGACATGTTGTGAGCTACTGATTACTGCAGCTTTGGCAGAGGACCCATCTAAGCTGTGTTTGAACTTCTGATCCATAGATGAGAGATAATAAATGAGTGACAGGTTAAGCTGTTTGTGGTAATACTGCTATACAGCGATAGTTAACTAACATACCTGAGAAGGCAGGTGTAGGTCTGATCTAGACTCTGCTGGGAGAATAAGCCATGGCCGGGGATGAGAACTCTTACTCAGAGGTGAGAAGGAAGCTGCAGGGATGAGTCAGTGAGGGTAAAAAAGCAAGAAAAACAAGTGCATAGCCTTTATTTTCAAAATGAAGTCAGTTGTATGCCAAGATATCAGTGGCTAGGGAGATGGTGATATTTGGAATAAGGTGTGAGTGGATGGGAAAGTGAATGTAAGACATTGCTGAAGAGAGGCAAGGGGAAGATATAGAGAGATCAGTTAGGAATTTGTTAGCATCACACAGGCAACATGATGATAGCTTGCGCTGGAACTGATAGAACTGGCAAAGGTGATGGGTTCAGGAGATATGTAAAATGAAATATGACTGAGTTTTTGGTGATGGCTGGATACTGGGTATGATGAAGATAGAGGTGTTGAGAGGATGTCGAAGTTTGTTACTAGCTTTCTCGACTTACTGAATGACAAGGTCATTAATTCAAAATGAGGTCCTTTTTAGGCATGGTAGATATGAGGTGCCTTTGCAACATTTAAGACATGCAATTGTAAAGAGGGGTGAAAGGGTAAAGTTTGACTCTGAGGGAATGAGAAGAGGATGGCCAGAAACACTCAATGGCTGAGTGAACAGCCTGAAGGAACACTAGAGGGGAGAGATCATGAATCTGCCTTGGTGCCGATTCATACACCTGATGGTTCCAGCTGCCCTCAGCAGTCCAGATGTGGGGTGGACAAGAACTTGCTGTTTTACAAGACAGGAGGGCAAGAAGATAACAGGACTAGAGATTCCTTCTGATTATCTGATTCACAAATGGATGAATGAATATATGCATGTATGGATGTATAGACAAATGATTGGATGGAAAGGTAGAAAAGAGTGGGATGCAAAGTATAATTGTAGGTAGTGATCTTTAGAAGAAAAAAGGACTGTCTTTTCTGAATCTGGAAAAAAGTTGAGATGTCACTATTCATTATGACTAATAATACACGAATATTACTAATAGTAACTTTTGTTGCACCACTTACTTTGGGTCAAGCAGTGATAAGCAATGTTATCTAATTACATTCCCAAACAATCCAATGATACAGTAACTGTAATTACTGTTTTTCCAATGTAGCCTAAGTTAAGCAGACTGAGTGTATCTGCATCATACTCATGGCTTCTGCTTTGGCACAAAGCTAAACCACATTTCTCAGTCTGATACAACATGTAGCCTAGTGCCCAGTTCTTGTCAATGGAATGTGAATGGAAGTGATGTATGCATGCAAGTGGCTATGACTATTTCCCTTCTATTCTTCTTGGCCAGCTGTATGATGTCCAGGCAACCTTAAAGCCATGTATGGCAATATACACCTTGATCCTTGGATAAAAAAAAAAAATCCTTGGATAATATGGTATGAACTTCCCCTGCTAAACCACATTAAACATGACATGATGAGAAAAAAAAAAAAACTCATGAATCTGTTGACCCATCAAGATTTTATAGTTTATCTTTTAAAGCAGGTAACATTTACTTAGCCTAATTTGTATACCAAAGGCACAGAGAGATCATGCAACCTTCCTAGGGTCATGAGGCTGGTGACTGGCTAAACATTTAGCGCATGTTTCTTATCTAATATACCACATTTCAACCCCAGTAAAGGCAAAGAGTGTGATGGGGATGGGACAACAGGGGAAACACAGACCAAAGTGCTCCGTGACCACACAGGAAGACCACGAAAAGAAACTGCTGCCTGTGGAATTTCAGACACAGTGATCACCTGCTAACTGCCATGACACTCATCTGCCAGACATCAGTCACTTACCCATACAGGTGCTTTTGTAGAGATCTCTCTTCACTGTCCATAGTTCTTGCCCATGGTCCAGGAGGTACATGAGCTCTGGAATAGGAACAGGCTGCCCTGTGCATATAGAAATAAGTGAAGCATGGGTATAAAGGCAAATACAAAAAGCGAAGTTTGAATTATACAGGAGTATGCACTTATAACACACTACCATGAAACTCCATAAAGGGGACTCCTTCTTCCAGAAGATTTTCTCTAATTAAATCAGTAAAATTCAATCTCTTCATGCATCAGAACTACTTAGAGATGTCTGGTTCTAAACACAGAACACATTAAACCAAACCTCTGAGCATAAGGACCAAGTCTTGGTAGTTTTTAAAGTACCCAAGGTGATTCTCGTAACCACAGATGGCTAAAAATACTAGACTAAATTAACTGATGAATGACATCTACTGATAGTTGTCTGAGGTAAGCTGTGACCTAAAACTGCCACCCATTCTTAAAAAAAAGCCTTTAGTCCAGGCTGGGAAGATAGGGCCAAATGTGGAGACCGGTAGCCCTATGTGCCGGTGTATCATCCTGTGCCTACTTCAAGGATTCTGGTGTGATGACCTGGAACAGGGAGAAAAGGCAGATAGGGAGAGAACTGGTCTGGCAACTACCAATCCAGGAGCTAGCACCACCTCAGGGCTTCTCTTTCAGCGAAGCAATAAACTTTTTTAAGGTGAAACCTGTCTGAGGTGGTTTTTTGGTACATGCAGCCAAACATATTTTGTCAATTGTGAAAGCTGCAAACCAGGAGGACTCTGCAGAGAAGTCAATGACTTTGGCATCAGTACCCACATAAGCTTTGAGTAGAAAATCCTGTACTACAAGCCAGAATGTGTCCAGTCTCATTTAGCAAAATTTCACTGACATCTCATATATGCTGGCACTGAGCTCAGTGATGGGGCAGTACAAACAGTAAATGAGGCCTTCCTTCATCTCTGTAAAAAACTGAACTAACTATCCCCCAGAGACTTGACTTTTGTCAGTCCCCCGACCGGGAATACTGTTCCCCATATTTTTCCTTTCAACGACTAATCACAATTGTCATAAAAGAACACAGCATTTACTGCCATGATGACTGACCTCCTGGGAAAGACTATATGGATATGATGCTGGGAAAGCCCCGTCAGAGGTAACGATTTGGACATCTAGGAAAAGGGAGACCTCAGGCCTCCATTCAATTTGTTTTCAGACTGCTTTCTGGGTAAACTGGACATTTAGGATTTAGCTGGAAGAACATTTCAAATTTCTTAATTTATTTTATATAACAAATATACATGTAGCATTTATTATGTTCCCAGTTTTATTTCTAAGCATTTCAAAGATATTAATTCCCTTGGGATAAATGAAAGACTACTATAAAATGATAAAATCAAAATAATCATAGTCCCAGCAAGCTTGTGCTGCTTCCTCAAGTTTGTGAGCCCTGCAGCTGTTCTGTTTGCTGAAGGGAAATGAGCCAACAGCCATGTGGGTGTTAAGGATGTAGCACAAAGCCCAGACTCTCTCAACAACAATCAAGAGCCAGGAAAGGAAAGAGAAACAGCTTTCTCAGATGCCCATCACTGCCATTTGAAAATGTGTGTGCATCTTCTAAAATTAACTCCTGTAGAAACAGAGAAGCAAGGCATAGGCCTCAAGAAATAAGGGACAACTATGCAGGTACCAGGGGCCAAAGAAGCTTTTTAACTGAGATTGTGTTTCTTAGAACCAGTAGCACTGATGACCAACCTTCTTGTCTGTCTGATTCACCCCCTTCTTGGAGAACCTCCCAAGGTTAATTACTCACAGGTCCTGCTAACTGGGCTGTGGAGACATTTGACCCAATCAAGCTCAATCAGTCATTTTCCTCTTATGGGAATCTGGAATAAGGACATCAGAATGAGGCCCGCTTGTGCTGGACAACTGGGTAAAAGTGTGGAGAAAACCGGTTTCTTATACAATAATCCATGACACACATATACACACAGAAACCAAGCAAGAGGAGGTTATACCAGAATACACTGAGGCTGTAGGAAGAAGGAAAGGTGGGTTCCTGAGGTCCCCTCAACCAGCCATGCTTAGAGAGAAAGGATGGAATGAATGATATTGTGGTTCCAACATGGGAGAGAGATGAGGCCTTACCCATTGAGACCAGGAAGTCACAAGTCTCCAGCATCACCTCCTGGTATAAGGTCTTCTGTTTCAGGTCCAGATGTCTCCATTCCTCCCTACTGAAGGTCACAGCCACATCTTCAAATGATACCAATGCCTAGAAAGTCAAATAGAGATGGTGGGGTAGCTGTACACCTACTGAAAGTAGAGCCTACTGCTTGGTAGGTGACAAAAGTCCAGAGAGATCCAAGGCCTGAATCACTGAGTATCTCTTGAGAAATTAACTCTGTGCTGGGCTCAAGAAATGGTGCCTTTGACAGAATACAAAGGTGTGGGAGGGAAAAGCCTCCTGTATGTGAAGCCATTGGAGAGTGATACGAAAAATAATAATCTCATGTGGACTGTGAAGAGCTGACAGTGAGTGCTTTGGGATGTTGGAAAAGTCTGATAAAAGTAATAATTCCAATACTGACAATATTATTAGATAATTCCAATAATGATAACAGCTGAGCCTCACTGGTCCACACTGTATGCCTGTTCCTGAGGGCTTTAGATGCTGTGTTAAAGCAACTCATATTTCTAGGTCTGGAGCTAGACTCCCAAGGTTTAAATCCAGGCTTTTGAACCAACACATGCTAATTTCTTTTGAGTCTCAACTTCCACATCAATCTGATAGTTCTAAAAATAAAATATCTCTAATAATAATAATAAAAAAAAATACGATAGTTTCCACTTCACCAGGTGGTTGTGGGAATTAAAGAAAAAATGTTCATAAAAAAACACTGCAGTGCCCAGCACAAGTCACTGCTAGATGTTTGTAAATTTCATTAACCATTCTGCAGCCCATGAAGTAAATAATCACTGTCTCCATTTCGCAACCAGCAAACAGAAGGTCAAAATCAAGTCTCCTAGAGTTGTATGTCTAATGAGAAGGGGCAAAATTTGAACCTAGGTACGTCTGGTCTAGCCATGGTGGGGGCGGTTTAGATTTAACCTAAGTATAACTGGAGTCCTAGTGAGTAGTCTTTCATTCATCAACCACTTAATGAGCATCCGAAACAGGTTCTAGGCCTCGGGCTAGGGTAATGAAAAGGAGCTCAGTGGGAAAAGACAGACAAGAAACTAAATATTACCCCTAAGGGCTTGGAAAACAACAGAGTTAGATGACTACAAAGATGGTGTGGGGGGGCGGGGAAGAGGAATTTATATAGGAAAACCAGGGAAGACGTCTCTGAAGGACACGTGAAAGAGGCCAGAATGAAGTTAAGAAGCAAACCAGCTGAGAAAAAAGGAATAAATAAGTCCCAAAGGTGATCAGAGCTATGATGAGAGCAAATAGGTGCCATGCTGGAGAGTAACTTACGGCTTGTTGTCCGTTTACATCCCAAGAGGCACGTTTCTATGCACTGTCATTAATGAATACTGTAATGGATTCATTTTTCAAACATAAGTAAATGTGTTAAACAGGAAAATGGATTCACTGCTGTAAGTGGCAAGCGAACTTCATCTGAACTAGAGGGATGGCATGTGCAAAGAAAAATCCAGTGACGGTTTTGTCTTCCAGCCTGTGCTCGCAACTTTTATTAGGGGGCAGCAATTCCAAACGCGCTGCTCCCGTCTCACCGCTGCTCTCCAGGCTCTCATCCTCCCTCTCAGCTTTCATCTGGGTCAAGGCCTGAGGCAGGGAGTCCTGAGAGTCAGCCTCTCCGCGAGCCGAGCGAGCCTACGGTAACAGCGGGACCAGGGGAGTAGCTCTCTGAAACCACACCCACAGTGATGCCGTCTGGGTCGTGCTGAGCTGAAGGACGCACGTCACACGTACACCTGACCCTGTTCTCTCAAGCGCGAGAGGAAAATTAATCTTTCAATTTTAGACCGGAAGGAATGGAGGCCGGGGAGGCGAAGCGACAAGTTAAAGGTTAAGCCAGCAATGGGGGGCAGGGAGCCCTCCACTCACCGGCGCCGGGGCCGCCATCGGGAGCGGGACCGTGAGAGGCGGCGACAGAAGCCGGTCCGGCCTGCTCGGGCGACCCCCTCAGGCCCCCCCTCCCCGGGCGGAGCGCCCGGAGACCGCAGCGTCCGTCATGGGGACCCCGCGCAAGCCCCGCGGCGCCGCCTCCGCCACCAGAGGACACGAACACGTGGCGCCGAGGCCCCGGGGAGCGCTCGGAGGACGACCCGGTCACAGGTGGGGTCCCGCGTCATGCGACGACATGGAGGGGCGTCCAAGCTCCTCACGGTCCTCTGCTGCGTCCGGAAGACCCTTCGGGGAAGCGGCTCCGCCCACGCTCCGGTCGCGGACCGCGTAGGGACCCTCCCACGCCCAGACGCCGGAAGTCCCGCCCACGCCGCGAAGACACGCCCCTTCCGCCCCCGCCATTGTCCCAGCGCCCGCTGCGGTGTGTGGCGCCCTCCCTTCTGGATCGTGTGGGTCTGACAATCCTTTCGAAGGCAGGAGATTCCTAAGAGAGGGCGTAGCATCGCTTCGCCTTAAAGGAGACGCGCACAGACATCTGGAGCACTTGGGGCACTGTCCGGACCCTAAAGGCCTTGAACGTATGATGCACGCCTTGACCTTCTTCCCTGTAACCCGTGCGTGAGCACTTCACCTCTTTGAGCTTGGATTTGCGGTGAAAAAATGAGGATGATTCTTCACTATAGTAATTTTAAATGTTTTCCGACTCAGTAGTTTCATCCCACAGACCACATCATCTTTACTTGCGAATTTGTTACAAATGCAAGTTCTCAGGCCCTACTTCAGATTGAACTGAATCTGATACTCTGGGGTGGGGCCAAACATCTGTGCTTAAACAAGCCTTCCAGGGCAGGGGTCTTTAACTCCCAGGTAGGCCTCTGACCAGTAGGCTCTTTGGCCAGCTAGGAACCCCAGCCGCAGAGCAGGAGGTGAGCAGCGAAGAGCAAAGCTTCATCTGTATTTGCAGCTACCACCCAGAGCTAGCATTACTGCCTTGGCTACACCTCAGGTCATCAGGCATTAGATCTCATAGGTGTCCTGCTTCCTGGTGCCAAAAAGGTTGGGGACAGACAGGGACCCAATGTCAAAGTAGATATGACAAGTGGTAAAGTTTTAAGAATTAAGAAGGAATTATATAGAGGAATTATGGACATTACCTTTGGAACCCAAACAATGGTGAACAGGGGACAGGTTCTGGTATGATTTGAACCTTGTCCTTGATGTCATGTCCTCCTCCATCCCCCACTTAGCAAGGCCAAATCCCTTCTGGGGACATCTTGCCATGACTGTAACAATGCTTGCTCTATTGAGGCACACAGGGTTCTTCCCTTATTTCTACTTGGGGACTTAGGTAAGATGCAAGTCCTAAAGGAAAGGCATGGCAGGTGGAGTTGCCCAAGTGAACTACTCTGCCATGGACTACAGAGAAGAAACATAAATGAAACAAAATAAAACAAGTAAAAAATCCATATGAAGAATATCTTGTCGGACATTCATTTCAGTGGGCCACCAATGGACCAACAATCCAGTGGTCCCAGCCAAGTAGTGACTACGTCAGTGCCTATAATTCCTGGCACAGCCAGACCCCAGGAAATGTCAGCCTAAAAGGGGGTCAGAATTTGAATCACAGAATTGTCCTGGAACTGGACAACCATCCGAATAGGGAGTGGCCAAGCCAGATGGGGTCCACTGGGCTAACCTTAAGACTCCTGACTCTCAACCCCTTACCTGCAAGGAGTCAAAGTGGAAGTTGTTGGGGCTGATAGAGTAGTGAACGGCTCTGAGTAATGCATACAACTTGGCCCTGGAACCCACGGTATATGTGCCAGAAAAGTAAGGAAGAAAGAAGTGTTATAGCCATGGGAAAGACACAGCTGCCTCTGGGGAAGAAGAAGATGGGCATAAACTAGTTCAGGTCACTGGGGTAGATGTGAATATCTTATCCAGTAAAGCTATAGATAAGAAGCTGTCCAAAATCACTTCACAGTACAGGATTCTCTGGGTGGGGGTATGGACCAGATTGGTTGGTACTCACAGGTAAGTTGTTCACTATCTCTAGAAATTTGGTAGCTCTAGGAGGGGCAGTCTCTTCAGAATCAGCAAGGCCCCAAGATAGCAAAGTATCACAAATACAAAAAAAAAGGTGATTAATACAAAGCCCAACCCTATCTCTTAATCTTACTAAGGTCATAATTCCCAGATACAAACAAATATGAGCTCGGTCTTCTTCCTTCAGCCCCCAAACCAGGATCCTGGGACCAACAGTTAATGATTGCTTTAAACATGAATATCACTCTTTAGATTGCCTGTCCTTCGCAGCTCTAGACCCCACCCATGAACCCCCATCCCCACTGCTACACTACCCCTGTCCTACACCAGAGCCATCTCCAAAGATTCCACAAGTAACTCTCTGTACATGGCATACAGAGTGTTCAGCAAAAGCAACCAGGATTTAATCCTGCCTAAGACACTGTATTAGTTTTCTTGTACTGCCTTAACAAAGTACCATAACTGAAAAGTATAAATTATTATCTCACATTTCTGGAGGTTATAAGTCTGAAATCAACCTTAGTCATAACGATACACATATGTCTGATACCCTCACTCCTCTCTCTCATTTATATTGTGTATTCTGCTTCCTTTTCTGCTGAAGAAATAACTATTTAACTTTCTATACACAGTAATCATATCTTAAAAGAAAGAGTATGAAATAAAACTATTTTAAGTCATAAGTGAGAAATTTAATGTAAAATTAAGCTTCATGAAACAAAATTCTTATTTGAGATATTTTATTTAAGGGTAATAGAAAGTGATCTGTAATGGTAGAAGATTGAGGATCCAAGACAGAGGTGCATCTGTGGATTTTTAAAAAAGTGCTCATTATCTGTATAAAAAACAATAAATTGCATAGAACTAACCTCATGGACCTTGGACTCAAAGAGGATTTTATGAATTTGACCTCAAAGGCAAGGGAAGTGAAAGCAAAAATAAATGAATGAGACTAAATCAAACCCAAAAGCTTCTGCGTAGTAAAGTAAATTATCAACAAGGCAAAGAAACAAACAACCATCCGAATGTGAAACTATATTTGCAAGCAATACCTTTGATAAGGGCCTAATATTCAAAATATACAAAGAACTCATACAACTCAATAACAGCAACAAAAAAATAAATGGTCCAACCAAAAAATGGACAGAGGATCTGAACAAACACTTCTCCATAGAGGACATAGAAATGGCCAACAAACATATGAAAGGATCCGCAACACTGCTAGCTATTAGGGAAATGAAAATTAAAACAGTTGTGATGTATCATCTCACACCTGTTAGAATGGCTATTATTAACAGAACAAGAAATAAGAACTGTTGGAGAGGATGAGGAGAAAAAGAAACCCTCATAAATTGCTGGTGGGACTGCAAGTTGGTACAGCCAGTATAGAAAACAGTATGGAGTTTCCTCAAAAAAACTAAGAGTTGATCTACTGTATGATCTAGCAATCCCTCTACTAGGTATTTACCCCAAAAACTTGAAAACCCATATCCAAAAAGACTTGAAAACTCATATCTGAAAAGCTATGTGCACACTGATGTTCATAGCAGCATTATTCACAGTGGCCAGGACATGAAAGCAACCGAAGTGTCCTATGATAGATGATTGGTTAAAGAAGCTGTGGTACATATTTACAATGAAATATTACTCAGCCATAAGAAGAGATGAAATACTGCCATTTGCAACATCCTGGATGGAACTTGAGATCATGCTAGAAAAGTTGGAAATCACAAGATATCACTTATATGTAAGATATAAACCTAAAAGCAATAAATGAACAGGATAAACAAACAGAGACTCATGGTCATGGACAATAGCCTAGTGGTTACCAGAGGGAGGGCGGGGAAGGAGGAGGTAGATGGAATAAAGGGGGTCAATATTGGTGACAAAAAGAAATCTAAGAATGGCAGCTGAACACACAATGTAAATGTGTGTGTGTGCGTGTGTGTGTGTGTGCGCGCCTTACTGTTACAATGTACCGTTGAAACTTATTGAATTTCGTTAACCAATGTCACCATAAAAACTTTTAATTAATTAATTAATTAAAAATAGAATTACACAGCGACGTGGACAAATCTACTTTTATTTCTGAAGACTTCAATAATTCTTTCAAATAACTGATAGAACAAGTAAACAGAGAATCAGTAAAAAAAAAAAAAAAAGAAAAACTAACTTAGACAATACTGCTATGGTTTGAATATTTGTGTTTGCTCTGAGTTTATACATTTAAATCCTAACTCCAAATGTGATGGTTTTAGTGGGTGGGTCCATTGGGAGGTGATTAGGTCATGAGGGTGGAGCCCTCCTGAATTGGATTAGTGCTCTTATTAAAGAAATTCCAAAGTGCTCCCTAGTCCCTTCTGCATTGTGAAGATACAAGAAGTCAGTGACTCAGAAGAGAGCCCTCATTGACCATGCTGATACCCTGATCTCAGACTTCCAGGCTCTAGAATTACAAGAAATAAATTTCTGCTGTTTATAAGCCACCCAGTCTGTGTTATTTTCTTACAGCAGCCCAAACTAAGACAAATATTATCAAACAACTTGAATTATTTGATATTTGTAGAATGTTCTAGCCAACAGCAGCAGAACACACACATTTCAAGTGAACATGGAACATTTTCTAAGATAGTCCATATAATGGCCCATAAGACAAGAATCAATAAATTTAAAAGATTCAAGTCATGTCCTCTGACTGTAATGTAATTAAGTTAGAAATAAAGAACAATATCTTAAATTACAAAGTACTTTTCAACACCTAATCATTATTTCTTAAAAAAAAAAAAAGAAAGAAAAAGACCCCTAAGCATACTAAAAATAGAAGGGGACTCCCTCTGCCTGAAATACCTGAAGTAAACATCAATTTTAATAGTGAAAGACTTAATGATTTCCCCTTATGATGAGAAACAAGGTATGGATTTCTGACCACACAACTCTTGTTCTTATTTTAACTTGAATCCTAGCACTGTAATAAGCAAGACAGGAAATAAAATGCATACAGATTGGAATGAAAAAATTAAAATGCTCCATCTTTGGATGAGACAATGATCTGTATTAGCTTGTTAGGAATTTCATAACAAAATATTACTGGCTGCGTAGTTTAAACAACAAAAATTTATTTTTTCACTGTTCAGGAGGGTAGAAGTCCAAGATTAAGGTATCAGCTGGTTAGATTTCTCCTTGGCTTATATGACCACATTCATGCGATGTCCTCATATGGCCTTTTCTCCTTGATGTGCTTCTTTCTGTAAAACTTGATCTCTTCTTGTAAGGACTCCAGCTGTATTGAATTATGGCATACCTCAACAACCTCATTTAACTTATTTACCTCTTTAAAGGCCTTTTATCTAGATACTGTCACATTCTAAGGGTTAGCACTTCAACATATAAATCTTGGGGAACACAATTCAGTTAATAATGGTCTATGTAGAAAGTTCCATGAAATTTATAATAATACTTCTAAACCTAATAAGTGAGTTCAGTAAGGTTGCAGGGCATAAGATCAACGCACAGAAATCAATAGTATTTCCATATACTAACAACAAACATGGACATAGAAATTAAAAACACAGTCTCATTTACAATCACTCCAAAGATTTGAAATAGGTAGAAACTTAACAAAACACATGCAGATGCTGCATGTTAAAAATTATAAAATACTAATAAAATAAATCAAAGAAGATGAAAATAAGTGAACAGACATACTGCATTCATGGACTGGAAGAATCAACATAGTAAAAATGTCAGATTTTCCCCAAGTGATCTATAGATTAAACACAATTCCTATACAAATCCCAGCAAGTTTTTCCTGGATAAAACCACTCTCATTGTGAAATGTACATGAAAAAACCTAGAAGGCTAAATTTTATTTTGAAAAAGAACAAAGTGTTTTTACAATGCAGGTTTTGTTATTATGCAGGACTGGTGAGGTTTCCTTCTAGGTGTGGAGTGTAGGGATGTCCGTGTTGGCAGAGAGCTAGAACTCCAGGATCTTGGGCTAAGCAGATGGTGAGCTTAGGAAAAATAACAGAGTCCGTAATACCAAAGGAAGAAAAGCAATAAGTGTTCTGTGTCTCCTTTGTGCTTTAGAAGCAATCCATGCATGTCACTGGAGAGGAAGTTTTAGTGTCAGGGGTGAAGTTGTCTTTGGCACAGGAGACAAAGTCATCTCCAGCAGTGAGCTCCTGGGCTAGGGCAGCATGAGTATCACTTTTAAGTGGATGTGGTTTTGTTTTTATGGCTATAGAGGTTATTATGAGGCTGATAGTTTGGAGTTCCAGCATAGCCTGTAGCAAGCCCTCTGATTTGGCCAGTTATTATGGGTCCTTTTCTTCTGTTGTTGTTTTGGTTGGTGACAGGCAAGCTGGCAAAATTGTGGGGTTAGAGGGCTTATATTAGCCAAGCTTGATGGCACGTAGGCCTCACCATTGATCATGTCTGGTTGAAATGATGGCTTATTTGAAGGGTATGGGCCTTTGGATTGCAGACCAATGAAAGCACCCACACTTGTAATAAGACCAACAGTCAACGTAACAGTGTGAAAGTGCACTTGATGGGTTTTGTTTTCGCTTTCTTTTTTGGTGGAAGTTTAGATTCAAATGAGCTCCCTATCATTTGCCTTACCCAAGGGACGTCCTGTAGCTAAAGGGTTCTACGAGAGTATGTACCCTCTATCTGGCCTCCAAGCTTTGTGGGATGGGGACAAGTAGGGACACACATGATTGTGATTTATATTTTTGGGTATCTATTAGAGAAGAGAATTCCAGAGATTTTGACACTGAAGGCAACAACTCTTAGGCAATGGTCCAACAGTTTGTAAGAAATGTGAAGATAGGGCCATTTGTTGGCCAGGTCATCCAATGCTACCTGAAGTATGACCAGTTGTATTGATCCATGTGTCTCATCTTTTATCAGGGAGATCATGGCTAAGGGAAAGAAGCAGCAACATTCCACCGATTTAAAAAATGAAAAACGATTCATTTTTATGTTGGCTGGCAGGGCCATTCGTAAAGTCTATGAACACCCATTGCTGTTCATTCAGTTAATCTCAAGGGACTGCCTAGGAAGCCAAGGGGTCTAGAGGAGTGACCGCCTCCCTTTGGTATCTGGAAAGGGCATGAGAAAAGGTGATGCCATTTTCCAACCCCACTCCCCATAGGCAGAATATTCCAGAGAGTCCAGGTTTGGCTCCATCTTGTTTCAAGGAGGTCTCAATAGTTGTGCCAAGCTTGTTGGGTGCTGTTCCTATGACCCAATGCATAATTGGCAGCTGAGTATGTAGGGTCACAGGCTCAAGGTCTGTAAGAGCCTCTATTTCCAGGAGAGCCAAGTATGGAGCCAGTCATTTTGGTTTAATGTGGTATATAGTGCAGGGCCAGGATAGCCATTTCCTTGCATCGGAAATTCTTAGGTAAATTGTGGTCATCACAGGTGGTCCAGAGACCCTAGAATATGTGAGAAGAGGTTGCCACAGCCTCAATAGTGAAAGAACCTCTAAGAACACTAACTTATGTGCCTGTTGGTTTTAATTTGGACGTATTTTAGAGCTTTTGTTGGAGGAGATCGCATTTGAGGGGAAACTGATGGTAAGAGTTACATGATGACAAAGGTTATTAGTTATAGTAAAGGAGACAATGTAGTATTGGTTCAAGAATGAACACATAAGTCAATAGAACAGAATAGAGAACTCAGAAATAGGCCCACACAAACATGGCTAACTGATTTTTGACAAACTAGCAAAATCAAGTAAATGAAGGCAGAAGCCTTTTAAATAATAATAATGATGATGATGATGATGATGATGATAATAATAATAATAATAATAATAATAATGCTGGAGCAGTTGAACATCCATAGGCAAAAGAAATAAGCATCAACCTAACCTCATCTTAAACAAAAATGAACTCAAGCTGAATCCCAGACTGAAATATAGAAGTACAAAACATTTAGAAAAAAAAATTGTCATGACTGAAGGCTAGGTTACGGCTACATAAACGCATAAACAAATAAAAAAGTATATACAAATATCTCACTTTCCACATTTAAAAACAGAAAAAGAAAGCAGAATATAATAAACATCTAAATAGAAATTAATGACGTAAATAGAATAAACTAGAGAAAGTTAGGGAAGGCTTAAGAACAATAAACTTGATAAACCTCTATGCAAGGTTTATCAAGTTAAAAAGAGGAAATATATAAATTACCAATACTAGGAATGAGAAGGCACCAGTAAGATTATACAAATATTGAAATGGGATAAAGGAAAATCATGACTATTTATGCCAGTAAATGAGTAACTTAAATGGACAAATTTTTTAAAAGATACAAATGACTAAAGTAAACATAATAATGTGTGTTGCTCTATATCTACTTTTTCTTGGAGAATAAAATTTTATTCTAAAACGTATGTCAGTAACAATAAAATACCAAAAGTGGGTCATAATAATAAAAAAGAAATTTGCTTAAAGTTTTTTTCCTGAGAAACAAAATAATCAATGTAATATACTGCCAACACTCATTTGTCTGAATTTGAATTATTCATTTTGTGGATTATCCAAGAAAGTTTTAAAGTCATTGCCTGAATTCTGCCTAATATTTAGCTATACAACTGGATGCTTTTATCTTCAAGTAAATACATTCTCAAGCAATGCAAACAAAATTGTACATTTGCTTAAATTAACACTATTAGGAAGGTAACTATATACTTAGGATAGGTTCTCCAAAGCAAAATATTGGTTTGCATCACAATTTCTCTCTTTTGAACATAATAAAAACAACCCCCCCCAAAAAAACTTCAGACTGCGTTAAAGTATTGGTATTAGAAGTAACAAATTATACAGCACATATACAGAGAAAAGACAACTCAGTTATTTCAAACCCAAAGCACAGAAAAATTTAAAGGTGTTTAATGATGTTTATTACTTAAAAAGTTATATGTATATGTATATCTTCAAAGTGCTAAAGAAACAAGTACTCAAAAAAATTTCAGACTTGTCTACAAAGTTCTAACTGATTTGAAGTACTGAAATATCAGGAATGCAGGGGATAAAGCAACTTAAATTGAAAAGGCCCCCAACACTGTAAGATGTATCTTAAATATGTTTTTGCAAAGAAATGAAAGCAGTAGTTGAAAGATCAGTTAAGGTTAAGGTAGTAAAAGACAAATTACCTATTGGCCCATATTTTTTTTCAAACTAATGTAAACACATGTTTTACAATATTTCTTCCACACTGCATGTGTCACATACATCCTGTCATATTTGTATTTTGGATAATTTTTATCATCCATATTCATCACATCAGTTGGCTGTGATGCAGTGAGTGGACTTGACCTTTTATATCAAAATTCTTAATATATGATATTCTCTGTAAACCAAAAGCTAGCTGATCACAAAAGTTACATTTAATTCCTATTAAATGTGGGTACATGTTCAATAGGACATCTTAGCTCATTTTTAGACCGTTAGAAGTTGGTGTGTTTTACTTTGACCAATCTAAGATAAAAATACTATCCTAGCATTTAGGGTGACAAAATGCCACTTTTGTCAAAACTTGACCCTGAGTTTGAATGCTGAAATAAACTATAAAATTAAAAACACTCTAACATATGTTAGCTAATATTGGTGTCTGTATAGTACTCTGCCTTTTCCCTCTGTTAACGTAATAGGTATGAAAGTGCCTTGTCTAAAGCAGGCGTCTCGACCCCCTGGCCATGGGCCAGAACTGAGCCACACAGAAGGAGGTGATTCTCGGCCAGCCAGTAAAGCTTCATTAGTATTTGCAGCTGTTTCCCAGCACTAGCATCACGAACTCAGCTCCACCTTGGATCATCAGATCTTAGATTCTCATAGGAGCACTGGTTCCAGGTGCCAAAACGGTTGGGGAACGCTGGTCTAAAAAGTACCCAAATAAGGAAGCAGAAATTTCCTGTCTTAAAAATTCCTATTTTAAAACTTCCTAAGAATTTATTCCAGAATACATTGGTGTTTTATTATAAAAATGCTGTTTTTCAAAATTTTTGAGCAAAATCAACAGTGCAGGAAAATGCAGCGTTTCCATCCAGTTTCAGTTATTCTCACAGTTGCAAATATTCAAACTTCTTATTTAAGAACTAAATCGTGTTAAGCATTGCATTTTGCTGAAATTACAGAGAAAAAAAGAAATATTAAGCACCATTGAAAGCTCAAAAGAAGTTATTCATAAAAACCCAGGCTCTTCAGTGGCTTTCAAACCTAAGCCCAAATATTGTTTCTGCTTTTATTTGGTCTCTTTTTGGAGCGTGTGAATTTTGTTTCAAAACCAGTACAAAAGCTTTAAAACGTATAAAATATTGATGCTTTCTCAAGAGACACTTAAACTAAAATTATGCTTAAGACATGATTTACACATAAAATTTCTTCTGTGGCATTAGTAATTAGGATTTATCCAGCCCTGAGTAGCACCGAAATTCTTTGTGTGACAAATACAATCAACATCTTGAGTGCCGTCACAAGTTTCTTATGTGTATGTCCAGGTGGCATTGTGCCTGTCGGTGATCTCTTCCACTTACTGGCCTTATGTGACCCAATATCATATTGTTTTAAACTAATTGGCAGGGCTGCATCAACGTTCCATTGGTCCTTAGATTTCTTTAAATTATGACATCTTCATCAAAAGTTCTATATATAATGCCTCTTCTCGAATAATACATTTTGCATTCAATGTAAATAGAAAAAATAGATAGCAATATTACCAGCAAAGCTGCAATATCAAATTTTAATCCTTTGTTTTCTTTGGAATTTATAGTTGCTGTGACTGTTGCTGATGAAGAAGCAGATGTCACGGGACTATCTGGGTTGTGGTCGTCGTGGTGGGTGTTGACAGCTGGCGTGTGTCTTGTGGAACATTTGTTATTTGGGGTGCAGACTTCGAGGTGGTGGAATCGGATTGCGGAGCCCGAGGAAGCTGGAGTCGCAGACGGTCTCACAGAGCTGTGGGAGGCTTCGCGTGTGTGGGGGGGGGCAGGCGCGTGCGGGGTGCTGGGTGCCGGCCGAGCAGCGAGGCCTCCAGAAGAGCGGGAAGGTTTCCGCCTGGGGATGCCGCCACGCCTTCGCGGTGGCACCAGCAGCGCCCCACGACGGCGAGGCCAGTACCCAGCCCCATTGTCTAGGGGCGGAGGGGACCGCGGCCCCTGGGTTCCCAGCGCAGGCGGGGCTGGTGCCGGCGAGAGCTGCCCTTCTGCGCGCGGGAGCGCCCAGCCCCTGCTCCACACCCCCCTGCCCTCCTCCACCTGCCCACAGCGGCCGGCAGCGCGGTGCGGGCCTGGCGCAGGCGCTGCGAGCCGAGGCCCTGGCGCGAAACCCGGCGGCCCCGTATCTATTAGGGAAATTAAATTCCGAAGGAGGAACCTTTGCACAAAGCAAACTATGGGCTTAAATGCTTTGGCGGTGAATTATCTCAGACATCCAGGAAAGAAAACATATAGATTATACACAGACTATTGGGGGGAAAAAAGGAAAAGTAAGAAACGCTTCCCAACGTATTCCGCAACACTAACATTATACTAAAACCAAAACCTGACAAAGGCGTTACAAAAAAACCACAGACCGATGTTCTTCATTAACATAAAGGCAGAACCAGAACAAAATTTTAGCAAACTAAACCCAATGTTATACATAAAAAGGATAACATATCAAGAAAGAGTGTATCCGGGAATGCAAGCTTTGATATTTGAAAATTAATGCCATCCTTAAAACTGCTAAGAATGGAAAATGTATAATTATATGGGGGGCTCTAAGTTAACCCCAAACCCTTACTTCCCAGTAGTCTCACCCTTGTGTATCCCTCCACATTTTCAGAATTCATCTATATGAACACTACAGTATGGCAAAAGTGAGGGGACATCATCTCCAATGTTAGGTTGTATTTTTGCTCTTGGATCACTTGGTTTGAGAGAACCCTTGTGATGAGCCTCCCTATAGAAAGAAAGACCTATGTCAATAGTCGGGGAACTTAAAATGGAATCTTCCGGCTTCAGGCTTCAGGCTTTCAGAAACTGCAGTCCTAGTAAACAGCTTGACTGCATAGTTTCATGGTGGAGGTTGAAGTGTAACTGCCTACCTAAGCGGCTCCCAGGTTAATGTAATTTTCTAAAAATTGTAAACAAATGTATAGTGACAGAAAGCAGATCAGTGGTTTCCTGAACATGAGCAGGTAGGGACGAATTACAAAGCACAAGAAAACGTTTAATTTTATATGTATAAACATCTATCAAAATGTATATGTTAATATAAGTAGTTTAGAGTTGTTATGCTGTTTATTTTTAAGTTAATACGCAAAACATTATTTTCTAATTAGTACATGTTACTATTATCTATGTTTTACAGATTATTTACATCGATTGTATTTCTATAGTAGAAATAGAATACAATGGTGTGTAATACACATCTTTTCTCAATTTCACTTCAGAGACATAAAGTTGTAGCTGAAAACTGGTTGTGTGGTAAACACTACACCTTAGAGATTGATTTATTATTTCACTTGCTGTAAAGATCTAAGGAAGTCAAGAGTATGCTAACAATTCAGATTAAACTTAAAAGTGTATCGTGTCTGTTTTCTACTGGGAACAGCACAAAGTTGTGAGGAAATGTTCCTTTGGTATTCAATGAGTATTACCCCATTAAGCAAATTACTAACATAATTGATGAATGACTGAAGTTCCAACAGACTTCTTTGCTGTGTCACTGTATTCTTGTTAATGAAAATAGAAATATCAACCAACATTTATTTTAACAACAGGTAAAATATATGAATGGACATTTCACCAAAGAAGATAGGTGACAAATAGACACATAAAATACACTCACGATCATAAGCATAAGAGAAATGCAAGGTAAAGCCACAATGAGTTTCTACTCTACATGCCTATTAGAATGGCAAACATTAAAAATACTGATCATGGCAATCATTGGTGAGTAGACAGAACTTCTTATTCATTGCTGGGGGAATATAACTTAATAACCACTATAGAACACAATTTGGCAGTTTCCAAAATTTTTAAATTTTGTATCATAGGCTCATATGAAGACCTGCACAATCACCGTCATAGTAACTTAACAGTCAAAAAGCCAGATGTCACGTAACAAAAGGGTTAAAAAATTGTGGTGCATTTGAGTAAGAAATCTAGAAAAATGATAGAGTAAGAAGCACCAGGAATTCATTTCCTTACCTAGACAACAATTGCAGAACGTGTCTAATATAACTAGTTTGGAACTCTGGAGCCTATACAAAGGTTTGCGACTTCCTGAAGAAGGCTTGGACAGTAAATTGCAATTAATTTTGGTCAATTTCAGCCCTTAGCATTGTAGCAACTACCCAGTCCCCATACCATTGACCTGTGACAGTCAGCTGTGCATATGTCCCTGGTTAGCTTGCATATAGTTTGTGGGAGCCAGGTGAGACCTTGCTCTCCAAATATTGAGGATCTGATTGCTGCTTCTGATTGCAGAGGTGAAGACACAGACGTGGACAGCCACCACTTTGTGCAACCTTTATCCCACTGTTTGTTGCAAGCCCTTCTCTGGCTTAAGCAACTTCTAGGGGATTTAAGGCACCAGCATATTTCCCCCTTCATTTCCCTCTTTTTTTATTTTTCCAGATATTTTGGACTAAGACATTCCAACGCAATCACATATAGAAGGGAATTTAGAAGGTCACTTCACATAGAAAGGCACAGTCTCAGAAAAGACCTCAGATGATCTTAAGTTTACACCTCTGGCTGATTCCCAGCAGAGATAGCCCACAACACTGACAAATTTATAAAATAAAAACAGCAAACACTGAGGAAGGTGGAGAATTTGATTTCCAGACTTATGAAATTATTAGATTCTAGTGTCCAGTGTTCAACAAAAAAAAATAAGGCAAACAAAGGAGCAGGAAAGCATAGCTCATTTGAAGGGGGAAAAAAGTCATTAAGAACTGTTCCTTGAAAAGATCAGACAGTAGATCTACTAGACAAAGGCTTTAAAACAACTGTCTTATAGATAATCAAAGAAATAAAAGAAGACATGGAGAAAGTAGAGAAAAATGGTGTATGAACAAAATGGAAATATCACAGAAGAGACAGAAAACATAAAAATAAATCAACTGAAAATTCTGGAGCTATAAATAATTCAAAATAGATATGAAAAGACAAGACAGAAGAAAAAATCAGTAAACTTTAAGGAAACCTTTTTAAAAATTAAGGAAAAGTGAACAGAATATAAGGAACCTCTGGGACACCTTTAAGAGTAACAACACACACTTTTTGGGAGTCCTGAGGGAGAAGTGAGGAAGGGGGAGAGATAACTTGAAATAATGTCTGTACTATCTAAAGCAGTATACAAATTCAGTGCAATCATGATTAAAATACTAATGGTATCCTTACAATTAGAAACCCCAAATTTATATGGAACCACAAAAGACTCTGAATAACCAAAGAAATTTTGAGAAAAGCAAAGTAAGGTATCATACTCTCTGATGTCAAACTCTACTACAAAGCTAAAACAATCAAAATAGTATGGTACTGGCCTAAATGTAGATATATAGGCCGATGGAATAGAATAGAAATTCCAGAAATAAATTCTTGTTTATACAGGCAACTAATCTATGACAGAAGAGGCAAGGATATACCATAAGGTAAAGACAGTATCTTTAACAAGTGTTGTTAGAAAAACTGAATATATATAAAAAATTATATTGAAGCACTTTCTTACACTATATACAAAAAAACCCAGAAAACTCAAAATGGATTAAAGACTTAAATGTAAGACCTGAAACCATAAAATTCCTAGAAGAAAACATAAGCAGTAAACTCTTTGACACTGACCTAAGCAATATCTTTTGGATATGTCTCCTTAGGTAAGGGAAACAAATGAATAAATAAGTGGGACACTACAAAATAAAAACATTTTGTGCAGAAAAGGAAACCTTCAACAAAACAAAAAGACAACCTACTGAATGGGAGAAGATATCTGTAAATGACACATCTGATAAGGGGTTAACATCCAAAACACATAAGGAAGTCATACAAGACCCCACAAAACAACAACAATAACAAAGAAATGAAAAAACAACCCAATAAAAAGTAGGGAGAGGACCTGAATAATTATTTCTTCAAAGAGGACATACAGAATCCAATACATATAAAAAGATACTCAACATCATTAATAATCAGGAGAATGCAAATTAAAACCTCAATGAGACATGTTCAGCCACGCTACCCTGAACAAACCCAATTCCATCTGATCTCAAAAGCTAAGCAGGGTCAGGCCTGGTTAGTATTTGCACGGGAGACCACATAGGTGCTATAGACATAAAAAAATAAAAAATTAAAAAATAAGGGATTGTAAACTGATAAGGTCCTTGTAATCTGTGAGGTCAAGCAAGGGTTCCCTCATCTAAAGAAAAACAAACAAAAAAACAACAACAAAAACCCACAATGGGATATCATCCCACAGCTGCCAGAATGGCTATCATCAATAAACCAACAAATAACAAGTGCCAATGAGGATGTGTAGAAAAGGGGACCCTCATACACTGTTGGTGAGACTGTACATTAGTGCAGCCACAATAGAAAATGGTACGGAGATTTCTCTAAAAATTAAAAATAGAGCTTCCATATGATCCAGTAATTCTACTTCTGGGTAATTTATCCAGAGAAAACAATAACACTAATTCAAAAAGATATATTTACCATATGTTCTTTGAGGCATTACTACTAATATATAATATATATAGAAGTAATCTAGATATCCATTAATAGGTGAATGTGTGTGTGTGTGTATATAAACACAAACATACATACACAGATATACACATACATACATATATTCATACATACAATGGAATATTAATTAGGAATAAAAAAGAATGTAGTCTTGCCATCCGCAACGACATGGATAAACTTAGAGGTTATTATGCTAAGTGAAATAAGGCAGAGACAGAGAAAGACAAATATATAATTTCACTTATATGTGGAATCTAAAAACAAAATAAATGAATAAACAAAACCAAACAAACTAACCCATAGATATAAGGAGCAAGCTGCTAGTTGTCAAAGGAGAAGGAGGTGGGAAATAAGAATTTAAAAAAATAATCATGTTACCCCAACAAAAAATAAAAAATACCACTCCCCAAAATTAAATTAAAAAATCATATACAGGTTCCTTTTGTTCCCAAAGGATAGAAAAAGAAAAAAATATACATTTGATAGAGATTTTAAGTTTGTGTTTCAAAACCAAAGTTCTGTTAAAACAAGCAAGAGCAGTATGCCAAGAAAAGGAACTCAGAAGTCCTTGGATTTGCATTTTTCATACTATGCATTTATCATACAATTCTAATACTGAAAAAAATAATACAAACATTTATTTGGAAAGTCTATTCCTTATTTTATGTAGAGAGGTATGAAAAGTATGGGGGAATGACTCAAATTTCATGTGTGGGCTAATTAAAAATAAAGTAGAAGCAAACATGAACACACACACACACACACACACAAACACACACAATCAATGGTTGGTAATTCCCCAAATTTGATGGAAGTCATGTGTATAAACATCTAAGAAGCTCAATGAACTCCAAGAAGGGTGCACTCAAAGTGACCTGAAACAAGACACATTGCAATAAAAGTGTCAAAAGACAAAGAGAGAATCGACTTGTCACGTACAAAGAATACTCAATAAGATTATCCACAGAGTTTTCATCAGAAACCTTGGAAGCCAGAAGGCAGTAGGTTAGTATGTTCAAAGTGCAGAAAACAAACAAACAAACAAACAAACAAACAAACAAATGTTGTTACCAAGAATCCTATATCTGGCAAAAATGTCTTTCAAAGGTGAGAAATTAAAAATTTCTGAAAAAACAAAGTGAAGAACGTTTGTTATCACGACTTGCCCAGCAAGAAATGTTAAAGGGGGTCCTTCAGGTTGAAATGAAAGTACAAAAGACTAACTTGAAAGAATATAGACTAACATGAAGGAAAAAATATCTTTGGTAAAAACTACGTTATTGTAACTAGTTGGTATATCCATTTTAAAAATTTCTACATGATTTAAGAAACTAGTGCATTTTAAAAACCAAGTATTAGTCTATGTTTTTGGACATACAATGTATAAAGATATAATTCTGTAATACCAATAACTGAGAATTGGGGACAGAATTGTATAGGAGCAGAGTTTTTGTATGTTATTGAAGTTGGGCTGATATAAATTCAAATTCGAGTGTTGTAATTAAAAAATTTTTAATATAATCCCCATGGTAATAATAAAATAGCTATAGACTATAAACAAAATAAGACAATCAAAATGTTTCACAGTAAAAAATAAAAACAAGATAGTAATAAAAAAAATGAGGGCCACAAGAGCTATAAGGCATATAGAAAATAAATAAATTGACAGAAGTAAATCCTTTCTTATCAAGAATTACTTTAAATGTAAATGGATTAAACCTTCCAATCAAAAGACAGAGATTGCCAGAATTAAAAAAAAAAAAAGGAAAGAAAAAAGAAAAGAAATATCTACCTATATGTTATCTATAAAGAATAACTTTAGATCCAAAGACATGAGTAGGTTGAAACTGAAATGATGGAAAAACACATCCCATGCAAATAATGACCACAGAGAATAAGAGCGGTTATACTAATATCAGATAAATACTTAAATTTTTTAAAGGTTATAAGAGACAAAGGCCATCTTAATATAATAAAAGGTTTTATACAGCAAGAATATAACAATTATAAACATTTATGTACCTAATAACAAAGAAAAAGTATATAGCAAAAACTGACAGAATTGAAGAAACAGACAATTCTACAATAGCTGTAGACTTCAATAACCAAGTCTCAATAATAAATAAAACGATCAGACCAAAAACAAAAAAAGAAAATCAATCTCTATGTAGAGGATCTGAACAAGAAGAAACCAATTAGACCTAATGAAAACATACATAAGACTCTACCCAATAGGAGCAGAAAACACAGTCTTCTCATGTACACATGGGACATCTCCATGAGAGACCATGTTAAGCCACAAATTAAGGGTTAATCAATTAAAAATAATAGATATTATAACAAAATATCTTCAACATCAAAGGGATAAAGTTAGAAGTTGATTAAAAAAAAGCAAACTGAAAAATTTACAAATCTGTGAAAATTACACACACACTCTTAAACAATCAATGGGACAAAGAAGAAATCACAAGGAATATTAGAAAATACTTAGAACAAAAACGCAATATACTAAAATCTATGAGGTGCAGCAAAGGCAGTAATAATGAAGCTTACACCTTTAAAGCTTACATTAAAAAAATCTCAAATCAATTACCTTACTTTACAACTTAAGGAACTAGAAAAGAAGAACTAAATCACAAGTTAGAAGTAAAGAAATAAGAGATCAGTGATAAATGAAAAATAAAAAAAATAGAGAAAAATCAATAAAACCAGAAGATTGTTTTTCAAAAAGATGAGCAAAAATTGACAAATCTTTAGCTAGAATGATTAAGAAAAAAGAGAGAAGACTCAAATTACTAAAATCCAAAATAAAAGTAGGGACATTACTACCAAGTCTACAGAAATAAAAAGAGTACTGTGAACAAGTATATAAAAAACTTGGAAACTCTAGATGAAATAGACATTTTCTAGACACACAAATCTATCAAGACTGAATCATAAAGAGAATATCTAAATAAATTTATAACTAGGAAGGATAATGAATGACTAATCAAAAATCTCCCAACAACAAACAAATCTCTGGACTGGACATTGTTATTGGTGAATTCTACCAAACATTTAAAGAACATTAATCTTTGTCAAAATTTTCCAAAAACCAGAAGGGGGAATACTTCTTAATTTATTGGTCCTGAAACCAAAACCAGAAAAAGATACAAGTGAAGTATAGACCAATATCTTTTATGAACTCTGATGCAAATATCCTTAACAAGATAATAGCAAAATTCAGTAGCATACTGAAAGGATTAAACACGTTTAAGTGGAATTTATACTAGAGTGCAAGGATGGTTCAATATATGAAAATCAATCAATGTAATACACCCCACAACAGAATAAATGAGAATAAAGAGAAAAAAGATATAATCATCTCAATTGATGCAGAAAAAGCATTTGGCAAAATTCAATACCTGTTCACAACAAACCAGGAACAGAAAGAAACTACCTCAACATAATAAAAGCCATATAAGAAAAACCCACAGCTAACACCATACTCAATGGTTAAAGACTCTCTCCATTTCTATTCAATATAGTACTGGAAGTTCTACCTAGATGAATTAGGCAAGAAAGAGAAATAAAAGGTATTCAAAATGTAAAGGAAGAAGAAAAATTATCTTTGTTCACAGATAATATAATCTTATATGCAGAAAACTCTCAAGGCTCTACAAAATTACTGTTAAAACTAATAAATGAATCCAGCAAAGATATAAAACCAACATAGAAAAATCAGTCACATTTCTAAACATTTCTAAATATAGAATCTGAGTTGGAAAATGAAAACAATTCCTTTTACAATAGCATCAATAAGAAAAAATACTTAGGCATTAGTTTAACCAAGAAGGTGAACACTTGTACTACAAAACGTTTCTGAAATGACGACATAAATGAAAATACATCCCATATGCATGAGTTGGATGACTGAGTACTTAAGATGTCGACACTACCAAAGAAATCTACATATTTCATGCAATCCCTATCAAAATCCCAATAACTTTTTTGCAGAAACAGAAAAAAGCTATCCTAATTCATGTGGAACCGCGAGAGACCACAAATAGCTAAAAACAATCTTGAAAGAGAATATCAATGTCAAAGGACTCTCATTTCCCAATTTCAGAACTTACTACAAAGCTGCATTAATGAAAACACTGAGATACTCACATAAAGACAGACATTGAGACCAATGGAATAGAGTGCCTAGAAATAAACCCTCACTGTATGAAATGATTTTTGACAAGGGTGCTAAGATCAAAATAAGATGATATCCACATGCAAAAGAGTTAAGTTGGAGGGGAGAATTCAGGGTTATTATTTAATAGTTGTTGAGTTTGTTTTACAAGATAAAGAGTCCTGGAGATGAATGGTGGTGATGGTTACACAATATGAATGTACGTAATACTGCTGAGCTGAGCACTTAAAGATAGTTAAGATGGTAAATTTTATGTAATTTTATTAGAATTTTAATTTAAAAAATAAAACAAACAAATATGGTGGATTCATTCAATAGAGCACTACTCAGCATGCATGTATAAACTATTTATACACACAGCATGCAAGCCTCAAGACAATTATGCTGTATGACAAAAAAAAAAAAAAAAGACCAAAAATAGAATATAAATACTTTCTGATTCTGACTGCATAAATTGTAGAAAAGACTATACTAAAAAAATGGTAAACCAGTACATTCCTTCAGATGTGGCTAATGGTTTCCTGGGGATGGCAAAGAGAAATAATAAAGAGAATGAGGTAGTTCTGAGTGGTGGATAGGTTCATTATGACAGTGTTGGTTCCCTGAGTATATACATATGTAAAAACTTATCAAAGTGTACACATCAAATGTGTACAATTATTGGCTGACAATTTTATCTCAACAAAGCATTAAAAGAAATGGTTGCACATAAAAATCTGATCTCCATTCATTTTAGAAAACTGGAAGATGTGGCAACCTTAAATTGATTCTACTCTCTCCTTGTCTTGGCAATGAAGCAATGACCTTGAGGTGAATAGAGCAGTGAGCCTGCAGTAATCAAAAAAAACCCTTTAGATCATTTTCTCTGCCAATAGGACAGAGGGCTGGAGGTCTTGGCTATTTCTGCAAAGCCTGAATTCTGTAGAGTCAGATTTAAGGGAACATTTGAGGATGCAGTTTTAGAACAGGTACATTCTCTTTACTTTGCTGCAGTCTCATTTACTCTGTTATCATCTCTGCCCAGTGTTTCTGTATAAATTATGGTCCCAACTGGGCCCAGTAAGTCTTACAGTTAGAGACACCTGTAAACCAGATGTTAGACTTCAAGGTCTATGGCTCCTTGGCAGATTCCAGGTAAATAGTGTCTTGTTCAACAGTGCTAGGGAATGAGGCATCCCCTGAAAACTAGGGGAAAATTTGTGCTGCTCTCAGATGCACTGGAGTTTGTCACAAATGCCTCCTCCTCAGGGCAATTTCTAATCCACAAACATTTATGCCATGCAGACCACATTAGGGCAAAAGCCCTACAATTTTACCAGGAGGCCTTGCATAGTAATACAAATGAAGCCAAATCTGACTGAGAACTGTTCTCTGCCATCCTGCTGTTCCTTCTGAGGCAACAAATTTGAAAAACCCTGTTCATTGGGTAGCCCTTAACTCTGTTCTCAATCCATGACACACAGTGATCAGAACGCAGAAGATTAAAGGTGGCTTTATCAATAAGACCCTCATTATCACCCAAACCGGAGCAATCTAAAATAGGCAGTTGTTGGGATGGGTAATACAGTGGCTGGATAAATTCTCCATGAGCATCATATGAGATCAACAATGTTCCTGAAAAAGGGAAACCTCAGCAAGCAGCCAGCGGAACCCAGCTCGAGTCTTCATGGCCAGAGATGGGTCATGAGCACAGCTAAGCCAGTCACAATGGAAGGGAATGAGGCACTCTAATGGCCACAGGCTACTCGCAATTCCCTCTTAGAGAGGACAGAGGTCTGCCTTCCCTGAGTGAAGGGAGCAGCTGACACACACTCTGGAGACCTGCCAGTGGGTGGAGCTGAGATGGCTTCTGCCGCCAACACTAGCAGTGACAAAACTCTGCTCAAGTTCATGGTCAGAAAATGTAATTTAGCCCCAGAAAGCTTCCAACACATCTAGCATTCATAGGGAATCTCCCCAGTGTGAATATTATTTGGATGAACGAGGTTTAGCTTCTGGCTGACGGCTCCCTTACGAAAACTACTCTAAGAGCTTCTCTCTAGTGTGTGTTCTTGAATTGAAGGAGGCAGTACATTCTCTGTACTCCTTTCTCTCGTGTGAATTTTATGATGCCGAATGAGGGTAGGCCTTTGGCTAAAGGCTTTTCCACATTCACTGCACTTATATGGCCGGTCTGGTTTGTGAACTTTCTGGTGCTGTCTCAGATTAGACCTTTGTCTGAAGGTTTTCCCACATTCCAGGCATTCGTAAGGCCGCTCACCGGTGTGAAGTCTCCGATGATTATTGAGGCTGGAGCTTTGGTTAAAGAATTTCCCACATTCAGGGCACTGGTAAGGCCGTTCACCAGTGTGAAGTCTCCGATGGCTATTGAGGCTGGAGCTTTGGCTAAATGATTTCCCACATTCAGGGCACTGGTAAGGCCGTTCACCAGTGTGGACTCTTTGATGTTTCATGAGATCAGAGCTTCGACTGAAGGCTTTCTCACATTCACTGCACCCATAAGGCCGTTCACTAGTGTGAACTACCTGATGTTGAATGAGACCGGCAATGTGGCTAAAGAATTTCCCACATTCATTGCATTTATAAGGTCTTTCTCCAGTGTGAACTCTCCAATGTTTAATTAGCCTTGAGTTGCAGCTGAAGGATTTCCCACATTCACTGCACTCATGAGCACTTTTACCAGTGTGAACCCTCTTGTGATGAATGAGGTTGGTGCGCTGGCTAAAGAATTTCCCACATTCATTGCACTCATAAGGCTTTTCTCCAGTGTGAACTCTCTTATGCTGAATGAGATTAGAGCTTTGGCTAAAGAACTTCCCACATTCGCTACACACATGAGGGCTTTCACCAGTGTGGACTCTCTGATGCTTAATGAGACTGGAGTGTTGGCTAAAGAATTTCCCACAATCACAGCACTCATAAGGCTTTCCTCTGTTATGATCTCTCTGATGTTGTAAGAGGCCAGCAGTGTGGCTAAAAAACATACCACATTTGCTGCACTCATAAGGCCTTTCTCCAGTGTGGGTTCTCTGGTCTTGAGCAAGTGTGGGTTTGTCACTGAAAGTGTTCCCAAATTCACTGTATTTGTTATGGCTTTGCACAGTGTGAAAATCCTCCACACCTTCGGTGCCCTGCTGTGGCTCCTCTGCACTGTGAGTGACCTGATGCCGCAGAAAGCCAGATGTGGCCACAAAGTCCTCCCCACCCTCGCTGAGCGTGAAAGGTTTCTCAGATGTGTCATCTCTGCAGCTCTTCAAAGGGGAGGCACTGCCCTCCCCACTTCTGATAGACTTGTCTACATCCCGCTGCATCTTTTGCTGCTGAAGGTTTGCACCGAACTCAAACTCTCTCCCATTTGCCTCATACATGTACGGTTTCTGACTGGGATGTGTTGCCCGGTGTTCAGCCAGATACAAAATGTCTTTTAAGTGTACGTCACACATGTCACAGGGGTAGTCCTTCTGCGTAGACAGAGACGCCCTGAGATTCCTGTCCTGTGACACTCCTTCTACAGAAACACTTTGCTCAGAAGGTGACTCCTTACCCTCCATTCCATGGCAAACATCTGAAAGTAGAGAAATGCTGGTGAAGTTCATGTTAACTTTAATAAAAGAGAACAGCCCCATCACAAATGCATGTCTAACCCAGGAATGAGTCCATGGGACTACTGGCAAGATGAGAGGACTAAGGTCAGGGTAAGGAATGGCCCGCTCTGCCGTGCTCTGCCCTGCAAGGTCACAAAACACAGGAGGTCTTACTAGGACCTAGGACACAAAGATGGGGTACAGTTTGGGCAGAAAGGCAGGGTCTCCAACTTCTCCTTTTCAGCAAGGCCCTGGCTGCTGTAGCATACAAGGCCTGTGCAGAAAGGTATGTCTAGACTCAGGAAAATCTGACTGCAACTGGGTGTCTGGTGTTCAAGGACTACGAAAGGGAATGTGCACATCTCATGACATTAAGTGTAGGCCCTTGTTGGAGAGTGCCACAGAGGAAGCTGTGGAGAGTAAGACATGGAGGTCAGAAAGGTGGGGCATAACCAGGGGCACCAACTCAGAGTAGAAATGACAAGTGGGCAATGTGTCAAGAATGTGAAAGCAGTGTACGGTCATGCCACCACGAATGAGCCCGATCCCGTCTGACCTCGAAAGCTAAGCAGGGTCCTGCCTGGTAAGTACCTGCATGGTAGACCACCTAGGAAGACCAGGTGCTGTATGCGTGGAGGAAAAAAAAATGTGAAAGGAATAAATAAATTTTAAAAAATAATAAAATTTTAAAAATTGAAAAGAGAGGAGGAAAAAAGAAAAAAGAATGGGAAAGGAAAGGTAAAATAGAGATACAGCCATAGGCTTTGGCACCAAAACAAAGATTTAAATGAAAAAGTTGCAAGTGTGATGTGAAGACAGTAGCAATGTCACATGTTCCGCATCTCCCACTTACCAGAGCCAGGCCCAATATATGCCCCTCTAGCCGTGGCTGAAGACATGTCCACTCTGTCAGGCACCCAGGGCTCTGCCCCCATCTCCAGCTGCGTAACTATGTGGGGCCTGAAAGATGTAAGTCCTAAGGAAAAGACAGGGCAAGTGAATGGCTAGTTCTTGCCCAAGTGAACTACGCCACCAGAGACCACAGGAAAGAAAACAAAATATTTAAAAAACAACACACACGTGAGGTCTGGCAGGAACATCCAGGGGTCACAGCAAATAGTAACCACATCAGTGCCTAGTGTTCCTGAAAGTCAGGCCTTAGGCAATGTTAGCTACAGGAAAGGAGCAGGACAGCACTGGCACACATCTGGGCGGTCACCCAGACAGGGAGTGGCTGAGCCAGACGGGATCCACTGAGCTGATTTAAGACTCCTCGTTCTTGGCCCCTTCCCTACAAGTTTTTGAAATACCACCTGTTGGGGCTGCTCAGAAATAGGGTGGGACTCTGTGCAAAGCTCAGCTCTGGAACCCACAGCACATACACCAGGGAAGTGGGGAAGGGAGCAAAGCCCATGTTCTGGAGTGGAAAGGAAAGCGTTGCCTCTTGGGAAAAGGGGACAGGAAGAGACGAGCTCAGGACACCTGGGTGAGTGTGAAGGCCTTACCCAGTGAGGCTATCAGTGCAAAGTTCTCCAGCATCACGTTGCAGTATAGGAGTCTCTGAGCCTCATCAAGGAGTCCCCACTCCTCCTGGGAGAAGTAAATGGTCACGTCCTCAAAGGTCACACAGGCCTGCCATGATGGGGACAGTTCATTCCATGATCAGCGTCTCTCCTCAAGACTCCTTGTCTGTCCCCTGGTAACCCCCCTCTCCAGCTCCCCAACTCAGAGGAGATCCCAGGTCCTGGTTCCACCGGCATGTGCTTTTTTTCCTCAGGCTTCACATAATTGCTGGGTCAGCCCACAGCACCGACAGGAGGTGGGCAGAGAGACACCAGATAAGCTCTGGGCCAAAGTGCAGGGCCCAGTCCCCCCTTCTGTGAATTCCTTCCCCTAATGTCACCAATGTCATCCCTCCCAGATGGAAATGTGGGCTCATTCTTCTCCCATAATCCCCAGTGCAGGGCTCTAATGCATATCACTTTTGGATTGCATTTTCTTCACACACCGCACCTCACCACTGCATCTCCATGAACTCCCACATGTCACTCTGCACAAAGCATCCAGAGAATTCTTGTCAAATACAACCACGATCCCATCCTGCCTCAGACCTTCAATGGCTCCCATCGCCAAGGACAACACCCACTATTGATTTGGGGGCCTCCTCAGCTGGCCCTGTTCCTGGCTTCAATCTAAGCCACTCAGAACAACACACAGATATCAGATCCCCAGGGCCCCTTCCTTTCTGTTCCACCTTCTGTGCCTTCATAGTCACACTCATTCCAAAACCAACCCCTCTGGTCCTCCTGCCCCTACCTACCCTGGGTCTAGTGACTCCCCCAGCTGACCCCATTTGCCCCTAACCTCATTTCCCAGACTGATGGAAAATACTCAGGCCCCATTCCAGGTTACCACAAGGGCCTGGTGAGAACGATGGGAAAAAGCATCAGCCCAGGCCTTGCTGTAACATTACTTCCATTATGGTTAAACCTCAAAACTTCTCTATCTCTATGTCCCCAGGGAAATTTGGCCACCTGCCAGACCCCTTTTCCCTTCAACCCCACTCCTTTCCCCCCTACCACAACCACCACTATTCCTCATCTTTATGAAGCCAAACAAGCCAAGATGATCCCTAAGCAAAAAGCCTTGTGCTCTGTTCTCAGGCTCCATCCTTCTCTTTCCCTCTGTCACTGCCACCAGGATCTGTAGGGTCACCCTTCTAAATCAGACAGAGCTGCACCCTTGTCCACACACCAGATGCCACATTTTGGATGTTTTTAACTGTGGAAATAAATTAAGAGCAACCAAGTGAGAAAATCAAAGCTTATTTATTCTGGGCTTGATATAACAAAGGAAGTAGCCAATGTTGCTTAGGTTTTGAAAACTCAAAGGCAGGTAGAGGAGTGGGGAAGCTTTAGAGAGACAAAGGGATGGTTTCGGATGGGCCCTAATGAGAGGGTGGTGCTGTAGGCAGGCTAACTAGAAGTGAGGTGGCCCATGTGATTGGCTAAGGTTCACATTTGACCTCTAGAAGGTCCTAAGTTTGAAGAAGGAAGACAAATAGAGGCTGCCAGTTATTAATCAAGCCCTGGCCACTGGGGCCAGTTGTTATAAAGGTTGTTTATCTTCTTAGACTGTCACTAGAGATAGTAATCTGACTTCTTGCAAGTCTGACTGACAGCAGGTTGGCTTCCTGAGCTGTTTATTGTACATAAAGGGTTGGTTTCCTGGGCAGTTTGCTGCATGCAGGTTGTGGACCAAAGTTCCATTTTTACATATGGTTTGGCTTTTGTCCCTTCATGTATTCAGTCTCTCATCACTTTAACTGTACCTCCCCCAGAACACCATAACTGTGTGTCTAGCTGCCCACTCTTCACTTCCACTCGGGTCTCTGTTGGGAGCCAAGGCGAAGTGTGCGCCAGCGCCCACCGGGCGCCCCACTTCCTGATGAATGGGGCGCGCCGCGAAAAGCCTGCGCGTGCCAACTCAGGGCACCACCCCTACCCACCCCCACTTGCATCACGCCATTGGTGCGACAAATGACATTGTGCCACGTACCTCCCTACATCAGCAGTCCTGCCCCCCTTTGTTCTTTCTGTATATAAGCGGTTGTGAAAAATAAAAATTTGAGGCTTGATCAGAATACTGTCTTGCCTCCACTCCTTTCTCTCGCCCATGTTTCACTTTCAGGTGAAGTCCCCCTAGAGCCACGCGAATAACTTGTCCCGCGGGACGGGACAAGTGGCGCCCAACGTGGGGCTCGAGGTACGGATCTTCATCAGACGGCGTTTTCAGTGTGCACACGGAGAAAAAAGAAGTGCCTCTCGGCGGCTGCCACCCACAGACGTCCGAGCACGGCGGACCTATCAGGTCGGTGAGTGCCGTCCCATTATTTATTAAACATGGGCCATTCATTGTCGAGAGAAGAGACCTTCATTAAGGAGATAAAAAGGTCGATCAGGGAGAGAGGAGTTCGGGTTAAAAAGAAAGATTTAGTTAATTTCTTTTGTTTTATTGATGAGAAATGTCCATGGTTTATTCTTAATGGTCCAGATATTTACCCCCTTAGTTGGCAGAAGGTGGGTCGAGATCTCAATAAATGTCTGAAGACTGAAGGACCGAGTGCTGTTCCGGTCAGTTGTTTTAGTTATTGGGGGCTCATCAGAGATATTATTGAAGGGGCCGAGACAGATAGAAACAAGAGACAATTATTGACTGTGGCTACTGAGACCACAGAATTCAGGTCAGAAAAAAAAAAAAGAAAAAAAGAAAAAAAAAGAATAAATAGGACTTTTAAGGAAACGTTGACTAAATTCGAATTAGAAATTAGTGAAAACTAGGTAAGCCTCCTTCCCTTAGCTCTTTTAAGAGCACAATGCACCCGCCTACTATCAAAGAAATCAGGTTTGTGTGTTTAGGCTTTTTAAAAATTTTGTAACAACTATTGGATAAAGGAATTTAGTAACTCACTGTTATTGAGAAATTTGTTTTTCACTTGTGATTTCACATAAGATAATTGCTGTAAAATGTTGTTTACTAGTGTACCATATTGTTAAAAGCCAATTATAAATAGGTAATTGTACTTATTGTACTTAGAAAAACAATATATTGAATAGTTGAGAACATTATTTCAAATGTAAATATTTAGATACTTTTTGTTTGTTTCAATATTCATTTACTGCATCAACCATAGTCTCAAATTTTACCTTTTAAACAGCTTAGTTTCAAAATCTGTAAAATGAACTAAGAATCTTGAGTATTAATTCATGCATATAAGACTAATGTGTTTATAAAGCATAGATCTTACTTTGATTGTATAACTTTAAGTAAAGACTGCTGTTTTTATACCAACCACTCTGGCATAATTCGAGATAGTCTAGCCTTAGTAAAACAAAGACCTTTAATATTAGCTTTTCTAGGACTGCTATTTAGGCCATATATAGTAAATTGCCTTATAAAGTACATTAACAGAGAGTCCAGGCTGTTAAATTAATAGTATTTTCTACTCAAGTAACAGGGGTATCTCAGTTTCCGCAATTTATAGGACATCCAAGATTTGATATGTGCCTAAAAACCAGTGGGGAATGTGACAGCCTACTAAAATGTGGAAAGGGTGAAAGTTAATTAAAAGTCCCAAAACTAGACAAAAGAAGTCTTTACCTTAGCAATTTTTAATTGGGACAAGAATGCCTAGTTCCTAGAACTTTTAACTGCTTAATGTCTGCTGTGAAACTTGTGACAAAGAGCTCTCTCATATGCTAAGAGCGCAACATTCCAGGGCACAGATAAGGAGAACATCTGCAAGGCCATGTTTAAAACTAGCAAATTCCCTGGCTACATTTATCTTTGTAATGACCAGTTTCTGCTAGCTTTGTAAAAGATTAACTTCTGTTCTCTTTTTAACTTCTGTTCCGGATCTCCTAAAACCCGCAATCCCCAGCCACCTTGAGTAAGGACTTGCTTCGTCCAGGGGGCGGCCGCCGAGAGATGTTTCTCAGCCCCAGACGCCAAGCAGCCTTGCTCATGAGGACAGGAGGAAAAGAAGTCTCATTTTAACTGTAATTGGGCATGAGCCACCTAAAGCAGCTTCACCGGTGAATAAGACTGCGTTAGCATCTACCTAGATGCATCAGTTCGGTTCCTGCCTGATTGGGCCCTTGGTTAACTAGCGGAAGGCTGGACGCAGCAAAACTTCCCTAGTTCGGTCGGTCTGAGATGTCAGACTCTGACCCTGTACATGTTCTGGTTCTGGTTTCTGATGTGCTAGCGTTTTGTGTTATCTGTAGTTTGTCTTGTCTGTCTTGTGTCTGTCTGTTTGGGCTGGCCGAATGTACTGTTACCCTCCTATACTTATTTTGATTCTTTCCTTAGGTCTGGCCTCCGTGGCCCCGCCCGACTGGATGCTAGGTGAAAAGCTGATCCTAGCCCGGGCCTAGTTGGCTCTTGTGGGGTTTTTCTCTTTTACCTGTTTTCACTAACATGGGTCAGGCTTCCTTCTCAAATCGTCCTATGTTCTCCCCCCTTTCAATACTTCTTTAACCATTTTAAGAATTTCAGGAAACAAGCCCAAGCCTACGGAGTTAGAGCATCAATCCCTTCAACCTTCAAAGGTTCTGCCAGCTAAATCAGCCCACGTTTGGAACAGAGTAACCATCAGAGGGGCCACTCGACCTGCAAACTGCCTTTGGGCTGCGAGATATCATCTGTGGTAATCATAGGTTTCTTTTAAAACAATGCAGAGAATGTACATTTGTGCTGGAGATTTAGGTCTAAAGAATGACTAAACTGGATTAAGTGTTTACAGAGTGTCTATGACAACGTCTATAAAAAAGGGGGATGTACACTGAGCCTAGCTCCCTCCCTACGGGGACGGCATGACAACTAGAGGCATGCCTACCACCTCCTCTAAAAGGAGGAGAAGGGTATGGGTACCGAGCTGAGTGCAGAGCAGAGCATCGCAAGGGAAGGTCCTATATGACCTCCTCTAGATTTCCCTGTGAGTATGCCTGACTTGCATAGAGGTTGGTATCCAAAAATTACTACTTCAAATCGGCTCTGCCTCTCCTCCCCAAAAGATACTAAGAGCCATAACTAGTGGGCCACGACGGCTCACGGGAGGAGTCAGGCCACTACTCCCTGACTCGGTTAAGGCCCACCTTTTCTAAAACAGAAAGGGAGGAGATGTTGGGAGCCAAAGCGAAGTGCGCGCCAGCGCCCGCCGGGCGCCCCGCTTCCTGATGAATGGGGCGCGCCGCAAAAAGCCCGCGCGCGCCAACTCAAGGCACAACCCCTACCCACCCTCACTTGCATCACGCCATTGGTGCGACAAATGACATCGTGCCACGTGTTGGAACAAAATGGCCCTTAACTTTTCACCCCCTCCATCTTAGTGAAAAGCCCACCGGCGCCAAAAGCCCCCTCCATCTTAGTGAAAAGCCCACCGGCGCCAAAAGCCCCCTCCATCTTAGGGAAAAGCCCGCCAAAAGCCCCTCCCTCTTCGTGAAGGCCCAAGACACCTAGCACCACTAGCCCCCCTACCACCATCCAAGCAATACCCTACACGCACACTGGCCGTCCCCCACCGGATCCTCCCCCTATATAAGCTCGCTCCTCCATTTAATAAATTGAATTCCTCTCGGACTCCTGCCCTGGTGATTTCTTTCGTCTTGGATTCCTGCGCTTCCTGGTGGTTCCCTTCCTTGTGGATTACTGCGCGTCTTAGTGATTTCTCTCATTTCGGATTACTGCGCGTCTTGGTGATTTCTTTCATTTCGGATTACTGCGCGTTTTGGTGTTTTCTCTCATTTCGGATTACCGCGTGTTCTGGTGGTTTTCTTTCACCACGTACCTCCCTACGTCAGCAGTCCTGCCCCCCTTTGTTCTTTCTGTATATAAGCGGTTGTGAAAAATAAAAATTTGAGGCTTGATCAGAATACTGTCTTGCCTCCACTCCTTTCTCTCGCCCATGTTTCACTTTCAGGTGAAGTCCCACTCGGGCCACGCGAATAACTAGGTCCCGCAGGACGGGACAGTCTTTCATCACTTTAACTGTACCTCCCCCAGGACATCATACTGTGTGTCTAGCTGCCCACTCTTCACTTCCACTCGGGTCTCGGGAACATCAGAGCTCAACGTGGCTAAAACCTAACTCCTGTTTCCACTGAAAATTCCTCCTTTAAGCAGCTTCCCCATCTCAGCTGATGGCTCATTCATCCTCCCATCCGCTCACCAAGAACCATGGAGTTACGCCTTCTCCTTCCCACCCTCCACACCAAAACTATCTGGTGGGCCCCACTTAGAACACAGACCTAGAATCCAATCACCCCTCCCTGCGGCCACCTGCACTATGCACCTCGAGGACTGCAGCAGCCTCACCCCCCGTCAGTTTTCCGTTCTGCATCCGCAGGGACAAGGCCTGAGTGGGGTCGCCTTCCTCCTCTGCTCTGAACCTCCTGTGGCTCCCAGCACCCCCAGACAGAGGCCCGCCTGCTCTCCGGACACCCCCAAGGCAACCTAATTCTAGGCATGTGCACTAGGCCTAGGACCCCGTTTCCCCCTCCTCCCGCGGAATTCCAGACGCCAGGGCCGCCCTGCGACCCGCGGCCTGGACTCGGGACCCCAGGCCGGGGGGGACTCCCCGCGGGGCCCCGGACCCCGGAGCCGGAGGCCCCCCCAGCCCTCCCCGGGCGCCCGCGGGGGGGGGGTCCGCGCGGCCGGGCCGAGGCCCGCACTCACCTGCGCCAGGTGCCCCGGCGCCGCCGTCGCCGTCGCCATCGCGGGGGCCGCGCCCCGGCCTCGGCCTCCCGCGTCCCAGGCTCCCGGGGCCCGTCCGGCCCGGCCTCCGGCCGTCGGGCTCGTGCGCAGGCGCGGAGCGGCCCGGCCCGGGAGGCGGCGGCGCGGCCGGGGCCGGAGCGGGAGCCGAGGGGAGGCCAGTCCCGCCCCGATCGCAGGAAGTTCCGGCCCCGCCTCCCGGTGTGGGGAGGTGGGGGAGATGGAGGGGGGTGATGGGGCCGGCAATTTGGGGAAAAGGACCCTCATTCAGTCCTGGAAACTAAGTGGGGAGAGGGACCTGTGTATCTCGCGGGAGGGCAAGGCTTGACCTATAGTTGTGCCTGATGCCTAGAGCTGTTGTTACTGTTATCATCATCACAGTCACAGACACTGCTGTGGGAGGAAAAGTCAGAGACACCTCCCTGCAGGGTAATCAGAATATTTGTCAAAATGTAAAATATAACAACTCTCTGAATCAGCAAGTAGGTGCATACATAGGTAACAATTTTTACATGAAAGCACATATTTACCGTTTGGCCATTTTATTTATTTAAAACACATCATGCTGGAGAGTTTCATAAACTTCCAGTGGGCCTATTGCCCAAGGGATGGACCTTTACAGGCTACAGGGTTCAGCGTATGAGAATACCAGGGCTAAATGCCCTGGCATAAGTGGACAGTGAAGTTGACATGGTTTCAAGTGTGTGACATAAGATGGCTCATCTCTAATTCTTAGGCGTTAAAAGTTGTTAAAGAATAGTGAGACAGGCTTCATTCAGGGGCACCATTGCAACCTGCATAGAGACCACTGCAATAGGAGCTGACAGTGTGTCTCTACGTCCAAACTGTAGAGAATGTTTATAAGAAGTTATCTGAGTCAAAGTGATGACATTGCCAAAAAGTTTTGCATTTTTTGTGTTGTTGTTGTTGTTGATAACTGCGGCATTAAGGAGGGAATGTGATGGAAATTACATGAAGGTGGAAGAAAGTAAGAGGCAGGATAAAGCCAAAGGTAAAATTTTGTGTGGATGAGAAAAAAGGATTCTATGAACAGTAACCTCACAGGGTGATCTGATCGTAAATTCCTAACTGGGCAGGTCATGGTGGGCAGGTCATGCCCACAGGAGCTTCTTTTTAAAGTAAGTCCACTTCTTTTGCAAATAATAAGTCCTCTAAGAAGATAGCCATATGTTACTTATCTTTAATTGGTGTTCCGTTGCAGTTATAAATCTCCCGAATTTCTCTAACATACCAGTCATGTACCAACTCAAAAACATATCTGCTGACCAAGTAGATGTTAATTCTGTTAATGTCTTAATTGTTCACTAAAGTACAGGCCTTTGCAAGTAAGTTCTGCTAAGTGGGATGATTTGGTGTCAGGCAGAGACTCATATTCAATGGGGTTTTGGAAATGTGTAATGGTATATCCTGTACTTCCTAGAATGTACCTTCTGAGCCATGAGTGAAGATAAGATCCAACAAAGAAGGTGAGGTCTGGGTCTATAAGAGGAACCTCTAAAAGGTCAGGAAGAGAAGTGGTTAAAGTGTAGATAGCTACCCTTTAGTTAGGAAAGGAAGAAGAACAGCAAGGGTAAGATTTTGAACAACCAGAGATAGTGATGTGAGAAGGAGGAAGCAAAAGAATGTCAAGAGAGATATAATGAGAGGTAAAGAAATATTGGGTGTTTCAGTTAGAAGAAGGATTTGGGCAGTGTGGGGAACATTAATTTCAAGGTATGACCTAGTACTAGAGCTGCTGTTGCTTGAACCAATTTTGCTGTTGCTGCAAGTGCTCACAAACAAGAAGGGAAAGCTTCAACTACAGGGTCTAGAGTAAGGCTGAAACACCCAATGGGCCTTTGTTTTCCATTATGCTTCTGAAATAGGGCACTTAAAACATTACCTTCCCTTTCTCTTGAACAAAAAGGGAAAGAGCAAGGAGTGGTTTGGGAGTCCCAAAGTGGGGGCAGATAAAAAGGGTGGTTTTTAAGGATTCAAATAGCATTATGAAAAGTGAGTTGCCTTGTAGAAGATCAAACACAGTTTCCTAAGTTATGCCATATAAAGAGAATGGTAGAGCAGAAAGTTAAGAATCCAGCTCTTACAATGTTCAGTTAGTCCAAGAAAGTCCCAGAGCTGTCTTTTTATTTCAGGCAAAGGGTAATTAAGGATGGTCTTGATAGTTCTGGGATAAAGTTTTTCTCTCAAGGGAGATATCATGTCCTAAAATTGCACCTGAGGACAGCTAAGTTGTGTTTTGTCCCTTGCAACCTACGTTCTTTGCAATCCAGAGTTTCTCATGAGTATTGGGTGTCTGACTATGAGTTGCTGAACCTAGTAGAATAAAGACGTTCATCCACATATCAAATGAAGATTCAATTTCGAGTGAAGACCAAATTCTTTAGATTTACACTTAATGTATGGCCAAAATAAGTGGGGCTTCCAACAATCTCTAGAGCATGACTGTCCAAGCATACTGTGGTTTTTCCTATGCAAAGGGAAACAGGTATTGAAGTTAGGATAAAGGGGTATGCTGAAGAAAGCAGAACATAAGTCAACAATGATGACATACACAGAGTCAGAGGGTACAGAAGCAAAGATAGTATTGGTGTTTGGGAACAAAAGCAATATAGATTTTACAATTTTATTTATGGCTCACAGTTCTTGGACTAATTGGTAACCCTTCAGGTTTCCTTACAGGTAGAATTGGTGTGTTGTGAAGGCTAGATGTGGGGATAAGAAGCCCCTTGTCAAGGAATCCATGAGTAATAGGTCTGAGACCATAAATCGCTTCAGGTTTTAGGGTATGGAATTAGTTTAGAGAGAGGTATAGTGAGGCATTTGGAGGCCAAGACAAACTCATAAGCAGCTGAGCCAGGAATCAAGTCTGTGCCTGACTTTAGACATAAATATTAACTGTCACTGCACCTCATCTCCTCAGACAGCATTATAACAAATTTATCAGAAAATGTACAAAATTACATTTACTAAAGGCGCTGTTTCTCAGATGTGTCCTACATCTGTCATTTCTTTAGCTTAATGTGAGTCAAAAATATGAATGAGCACATCCTGAATGTGTGGGTTAGCAAGGGCCTGGAAGGCTGTGAAAGTTTGGGAAGATTTGAGTAGTCCATGAAAGCTGTCAGAGGGCAAAATGAGTTGGGAGGTGGAGAGTCCAGACTTCAAAAATTAGTCTTTTGGACCAACATGAAATATTAACACTACAATTAGAAATTAAATCTCTGCCCAGTAGCTTAAAAGGGAGCTTAACAGCAACAACAACAACAACAACAACAACAACAACAACAACAACAACAACAATTGTTGTAGTCGCCAACCCCCAATAGACACACGGACCACCAGAAACCAGTGTGTTATAGGAAACATACTCTTTATTCAGACAGCTGGGTCTGCCAGGGGTATGCAGGCCCCAAATTGTAGGCGTACAGGGTTTTTAAGCCCTAAACTCCATTCTTCATTCTGTTTGAACACACAAGTCTATTTTTCTTCTTTTTACTAACTGTCAACCCACAGGTTGGTTGCTCAAGAGGGGGGTACAGAAGCAGAAAGCTTACTGTTAGAATGTTATGTTCCCATGAGTGATAGCCTATATTCCAAGCAGTAATTTTCCAGCCGGCATACAACAACAAAAAAGCTATGTTGGGCATTATGGAGTCAAATACAAAAAGGTTAGGTTTTAAAAGAGATGAATTGGTAAATTATCTAACCTCACTACAGAGTTGACTTGTGTTCTCTGAGGAATTACTCTGCGGAGTTGTGAGGTATTGAGGGTGGAGTAGATGGCTTCAGTGTTTACCAAAAATGGAGGGGGTGCCCTGAAGTTATAATCTCACCCAGTGTGAATTCAAGAAAATGGGGAGGAAGGCAGGAGTAGATTCCCCAGAGGGGAATCATGTGGACTCCTGTGATTATTGTTATTTTCTTTCCTTTAAAATTGGACAATCTTTAGGTTCAGTGCCCCTTTTTCTTGCCATTTCTGCATGTACATCTCTATTAAAGATCTCAATGAAAAGAAGACTATCTCTGAGGCTTTGGGACAATTTCCCTTGAGTAATTTAAGTTAAAAAGCCATGAGTTTGCCTTGTGTGGACGTAGTTTTGCTAGGTTTTGCATCCTCATGGTGTTGCACTAAGCATGGATCTCAGAGAGGAGAGCATTTTGCCAAGTAAGAGTATGTTTTTGAATAGCCTCTCTCAGTTCCATATGGAACCTTTTATCAAAGTGACTACTTAAAGCAGACACCATAGGGTCATCTAGGGTTAGATCCAAGTAATCCTTCCAGATCCTTTCTAAATAGAGCCTATTGTTAAAGAGCAATTCTTCTCTGTTTCCTGCATTCTTGAATCATGACCAGTCTGTTTTAGATGAGTGGCCTGTAGAGGTGGAACCCAAGAGCTTGTCTCCAATTTTCTTAACCCTGTGATAGGCCTTGGGTGTATTTTTATTTCATTGTAAACATTCAATGATTCTGATCCATTTGGCCTTTCAAACCATAAATTGGCATCTCTAGGACCCTCAAGAGGTCAGACCAGTGGGTAAGGTTCTGAGAACCTTGCAGAACTTACCCCTAAGGCTAATCTGAATTGTGTCAAAAATTCTTCTCTATTTTTTTCACGGGTCAGGGATGTCTTTTACTACAGCTTGTAAATCAGATTGAGACCAAGGCTTCATAATGACTTGTTTGGCAATTGAGATCCTTCGCCTCCCTGTCTCTTCCATGGGTCTGCATATGGGGGAAGCAAGACCGGGGTCTCAAAAACCTATAGGAACCTGAAGACAGGTTCAGGGAGAGGCGTGTAAATACAAGGGAGGTCAGAACACAGTGGTGTGAGAGGCAGGGACAAGTTCAGAGGAACGGAGGGACAAGTGGAGGAAAAGGAGGGAAGTGGGCATTTCTTCCAGGTTGGTGTGAATGAGGGAGTAACAGCTGAGGAGGATGGTGACTTTGAGTAATCATCTCTGATAAGGTTGACTCAGATTTTTGGATGACCTGATTAAGGTTAGACTAAAAAAGCTGGTTTTCAACTTTATACTGGGAGAAATAAGCACCTCATTGTTTAGTGGGAATTTTGGACCCTCAGTATTCCTTCCCAATTATTCTTTCCATTGAAATTTAGAAATCCCTTTTCAAGTACCAAAAATTTTTTTTCTAAAAATTTTAAGGAACTTGAAAGTTTGTGTTATGAGATAAGAAATAGTACCTCTTTCATTACCTTTAAAATTTCTTTGGGGGTTATAGTTCTTTAGGTTTCCTCTCTCTTTTTCAGTCTATTTTTATAAACTATAGTGCCTAGATTAATGTTTATTTTAATGTACAAGTGTAATTTTGTACATTTTCTAATAAATGTTATGATGCTATCTGAGGTGAAGTGCAGTGACAGTTGATATCTATGTCTGGAATCAGGCACAGACTTGATTCCTGGCTCAGCTGCTTATTAGCTTGCCTTGGCCTCCAAATGCCTCTTCTGCAAATGCCTCCAAACATCCTGCTGTGAACTTTAATGAGAAAATGTATCTAGGTGCAGCCCAGAGGATATGATAGTGTAATAGCTCTGCAGGTGACAGATGGTTACTAGACATAGTGTGGTCATCACATCATAAGGCATGTAAATGTCAAATCACACTATTTTGTACACCTGAAACTAATATAGTATTGTATGCCAACAACACTTTAAAAATTTTTTAAATTAAAGATCAATAAAATATTACATGAAAAAGCAAATATCTAGAGCAACCAAGTTTCTAATCATCAAGTTTATGCTAGTAGTTTTCCTGATGTTGTTCCTTTCAAAACAGATTTTCATACAAATTCTCCACTATAACTGCCTCAGATAATAACGGCATCAGTTTTGGCTCCACACATATGGCAGGCATCCCAGACTTGACTCCCGTATTATATGCCAGCATCACATGACCTCTCACTGTCCTCTCCAAATTCTCAGCCAAGGCCTGCTGTACATACCAGGGCCATTTTTCTGGGTCCCAGCCTCTGGGAATTAAGTGGCGTCACCAAGCTATTTGACAAAATTTCTTACCTTCCTCTTTTTGTATAACTCACCTACAGCACTCAAATATTCCTGTGTCAGCTAGCTGTTATCTTATAATCCCTGAATTTTTAAATCTCTGAGATGCCTTTAACACAAGACCATGCAAAGTTGGGGGTTCAATTTTTATGTAATTTAGCTATGGTATTGTTGCAGATTTGAGGTTCTGAGGTGAGGGGTACATGGCTCAAGCCGTTGGAGGAAAATGCAGGGAGCCATAGGCATTGTGACATAACTCTTTATTCCAGTAAGGGTACAGCCAACCATGTGGGGTGACAGTGCCTTTTTAAACACAGGTTAAACAATAGTGGCACACTGCCAGGTGATGGAAGCCTGCACATGCATACCGGGCACATGATTATATGAGGGGAGAAGTGCGGAGTCACTTCCACTTGGAAGTTAGCTGCTAAGGGTGTCAGAAGGGAGCCTGACGACAGCCATTTTTCTTTCTCTGCACATTTCACCCCTTCAGCATTCCTCCCTTTCACCTATCCAGGCTTGGCAAGTGATTGCTGCAGGAGGGCAGAGTTCTGTACTCATATGCCACAACAACAATACAGAGAACAACAATATGCCACCAAGAGGCAGGTGCTACCTCCTAGGAGAGCTAAGACCCAGTTCAGGCCTGTCCACCACTCCTGCGGAGGATTCCCAGGGAACTGCTGGACTTACCATATTTCTTGGGAGAGACTTGCCAAGGCTTGTGAGTTATCATGCGGGTGGCCTGGGATGTAAATACAACACTATGTAGAGAATGGCACAAGGGACTTCTTGGGCCGCAGTTAAAATGTCTAAAGCTATGTGCTTTTGCAATGCTACTTTTCGGGTCTCCTAGATTCCAGATTACCTTCTAGATACCAGACTAAGGAGTATAATTCAAGGCTCTAGCAGTATGCTTTGCCAAAGTTATCACTTGCATTTCAACTACCACATCACCTGCTGCAGGAAGAATGGCTAAGGGATAATACCATCATGGGGTCCATTCAGTATAGACATGTTGTGAATAATACGCATTCCAATTTGTGGAGCATCATGGGAGCATTTGCCACACAGTTGCTCACAAATATGGGCATTCCCATGTATAGTGGCCTGTCCAATTTGAGGGAATACAGAGCCATCCATGGGCCCCACATATCGTAGGCTTCCTGGGGCAAAATCATAGTTGGGTGGATGCCGCTATACTTTTCTCATGTCCACCAATGAGTGGTGGATAAGATAATTAGTTATATTTTGACATAGGATATGTGGCACCCACCCTAATAGTCGGGACCTCATGTTTCTTTCAAAACAATGGGCCACATCCCCAGTCACCTCCACCCCTTCACTAGTCAGCCATGACAATTCATCATGTACTGAGTACCCTAGTAAGGGTTTCTCCTGTCCATGCCGAGTTCTTCTTTGTGTGTCTACTCAATTATGGATGAGTCTAGTTGGGTGACTGGGGTCTCCAGTGGGTCAGTTGATCCTATGTTATAACATCAGCTGCATATATACACAAGGGCAATCTTACAGACACACCAACAGGAAACTCCATGCAGACCCAAAAGTGCAAGACATAGGCATATGCTCAATCAACCACGATATTCATGTAAAGAGGCCTAAGGCTGGAAAGGAAAGGAGAAAAAGGGTACCAAAAGAGGTAAGTCTATTCCACAGGGGAAAATGCATGCCAGCATCTTATCTTGTGATAAGACCATTGACGCTGGAGGTAGGGGGTGGCAGCGTTGCTGTTAGTATGATACCCGTTCCCCTTGTGTCATTGATCCTACTGTATCCACTTGACACAATATGGGAGAACTCATGATAGGCCACAGTGACAACACAGATGTTCCCATTTCTCCTTCATTTGTCTCTCCTGTGGAATATCTCACAGTTATGTGTGGTGGCCAGTTGGCTATTACCCAAGGAATTACCTGTCAGTTTACTTCTAGCCCCTTGCCTCATGGGGCTATTAGGTCTACCCATTGGCAATGTGGGGCCTTTTTTTCCTCCCATTGCCAAGTCCATTGCACTGTTTCTCCCCATTTAGAAATATATTGCCATTGAGTCCATGACCAGGTTTCAACAGTTTCAGTGGTAGTTTCCTGTAATTGGATTGGGGTCATGGCCCTACGTAATAGCAACTCTCCTGGGGAGGGACCTCCAGTTCAAGGTCGCTTGTTCAGGCCCCAACACACATCTCACACGAGGGATACCAAACATCACAGTCCAGGGGGATTGATGATTACCCATAGGCACCATTTCAAAAGCCTGTTGTACCACTCAGTCATGCCTGTTGCCTGGGGAGTATATGAGGCATGGAATTTCCATTGAATGTTCATTTGCTTGGCCCACATTTGGACCTCTTGCCAGGTAAAATGAGCATCTTGTTCACTTTCCACCACTAATGGTCCACTGTAAAAGGCACATAAGCATTTGAGAGCTTGGACAGCATGTTTTTGGTCTTCAGCCACAGACATGAAACAATAACCTGGTAGCTGGGTCCACTGCTATAAGGGCATAGGATGCCCCTTGAGCTTTGGAAGAGGTCTTATGTAATCTGCCACATGGTCCATGGAACCCTTTTCCTTGTTACTTGCACATGCTCCTGCTTCATGCAGAGAGGATGTGGCGTATCCCAGCTGCATACCAGACACTTGGCACAGGCATCTGTGACATCTTCCCATTTCAGGGGCAGGTTCCATTGTTTTATTTTCCTCATAGTTTTGGCACCCACGTGCTGCAATCATCTGTGGAGCCAGTGTGCCACGTCAGTGGCAAGAACTCTTTCTAACCATCGCGCACAGAAGAGCACATCCGTCTCATCATTTCCTGGAGTCACCAAAGGCACATGACCCGTAACATGATATACAGTTACATTTTTTCTTGTCCTATCTTCCTAAGGTCTTGCCACATGGCTTGTCCCAATAAGGGCCTATGGCCCACTAGCCAGTTTTGCCATTTCCATGTAGGCAACCATAACGTCAAACCTTTAAACACTGCCCAACTGTCAGTACAAATAGTCAATGGGCCACATTCATGGGCAATAACACCATCCATATGGCCCACAGATGAGCCCATTGGCTGCTTTGACCTGTACCTGTATCTTAACAAATATGGTCAGTAGCAGGTTGCACCTCTATAACTACCCACTTGGCTGCCGACCCCCTGCTGGACCCATTTGTGTACCACACATCAGTGAGCATGGGTGGCTTCCCTTTTCTGTAGGGGGACACTTCTAGATCTGTAGGAACTTCGACATCCAGTAACTTGTCAGTGGTAAGCTCAACTGGGCCTAAAACTGTAATTCCATGGCCAGAAGGCTAGCAGCTTTCTCCATTTTTGCAGATAGGCACCCCATTTCATCAGGGTAGGGGTTTGGACCACCCCTGTTTTGGGGGCCTGTATCCATGTGCATAACAAACTTTGTATCTGGTAAGTGGTGCCTGCCTGCACTTTGTCCATGCCAGTCACTGTCTCAGTGGCCTGCAAGGCTGCATATACAGCTGCTGATTTCTTCTCTATTAGGGAGTACCAGCTCTCTGCATCTTTCCATAGTTGGGACCAAAAAATCTTTGGGTTTCTAGTTCATCTGAACATTGCCATAGGCCCCAGCTGTATCCTTCTGCTGTTACATGCAGGTCAAATCCAAAGGGTTTACCTGGATCTGTCACCTGAAGGCTTGTGCTTGTTGCACTGCCCACTTGGTAAACACCTTCTCTACCAAAACCAGAAAAATATACAAAGTACAGACCAAAATCCTTTATGAATGCTGATGTAAATATCCTTAACAAGATAATAGCAAAATCCAGCAGCATACTGAAAGGATTTAACACATGTTTAAGTGGGATTTATCCTAGAGTGCAAGGATGGTTCGATATATGAAAATCAACCAATGTGATATACTCATTAACAAAATAAATTAAGATAAAGAGAAAAAAACATATGATCATTTCAACTGATGCAGAAAAGCATTTGGCAAATTTTGATACCTTTTCACAACAAACTAGGAACAGAAGGAAACTACCTCAACATAATAAAAGCCATATAAGAAAAACCCACAGCTAACACCGTACTCAATGGTTAAAGACTGAAAGCTTTTTAATCAGGAATAAAGATTGCCTTCTCCCACCACTTCTATTCAACACAGTACTGGAAGTCCTACCCAGAAGAATTAGACAAGAAAGAGAAATAAAAGGCATTCAAACTGGAAAGGAAGAAGTAAAATTATCTTTGTTCGCAGATAGTATAATCTTATATGTAGAAAACTGTGGAGTGTGGATTGTAAGCTGAAAAGGTCCTTGTGGCCTGTGAGGACAACCAAAGGTTGCCTCGCCTCCACAAGTTCCTTCTGAGAACAAGACAGTACAAATGTAGCTGCAGGCAGACTAACAAGCTGAAGGCTGTGATAGAATATGGCTTCAGAGAAGTAGAAGAAACAGTATTGCTATGCCTTAGAGAAACTGCTTATACCAGCAATTTTACATTCTTGTATAAAAGCAGCTTGCAAAAATGAAACTGTGCCATTGTTCACCATCAGCGGACAGTGGACCCCCTGATCCCAGCTTTCTGTCTTTTTTCTTTTCTTCATCTCCCACCATTCCCACTCAGGTATATTTTCCAGAGACACACTGGACATGGCAGGATTTACCACTGCTGGACATGGCAGGTGGAGACCAAACAGGGACTTGAGTACGGGAAGACACAAAACAGGTAACATGAGGCGACTTCCTGGGAAAAGTGTACACAAAAGAATAAAGAAGAGGAGGAGGAATAAAATACAAATAACAGCCTGGCAGAATTGAAAACAACAACAACAACAACAACAACAACAACAACAACACGTGTTAAGCAAATTTAAGGCATTCAGTAAATTTAAGGAATAGGCTGTAATAATCAGGAGTAAAACATGGGACAACAGGGGTCAAAAGACTGTAATATTTTTGTGTAAATGCTTAAAGCTCTGCTTAGAAATCTGGTGCGCATTCACCAGATTCAGCAATTTTTAGTTTTCATACAAGGAACTTGTCCCTGGTTCCCAGATGAAGGGACAGTGAATTTAGAAACATGGGGAAAGGTTGGAGTGCACTTACAGGAATGTTTTTCAGCTGAAGGACCTAAAGATTTCCCTATTCCAACTTTTGCCTTATGGGGACTAGTAAGGAACACTCTTGACCCTACACTTTCTGCCAGTTGACTTCCTGCGAAAGTACAGCAATTAAAGAGTACAGTAGAGGGTTATGAAGCTTTAAAGAAAACTGTGTGTTCAGCTCCTCCTTTAACTGAGGAGTCTTTGCCATCAGAGTATGAGCAGGAGTTAGAAACACAGGAATGTCATTCTATAGAGTCCTCTAATGAGGAACGCTCCCATGAGGAAGGGGAAGAGTCCGCCACAGGTTTGGTTCTGGCTTTGGCAAAATTACCTTGTAAAGTGCCACCTTGGCTGCTCCTGCAGCTCCTTCCTGCGGGACCAAGCCTAAGAAACGAAATACTGTTACCTTGACTGTAATCTCTAAAATCATATGTTCTCCCTTACGATGGGGATTACAGATAGCCAGAGAGCAAGGAGAGGATTCCAGGGGATTTCATGTGCTTCTGGTCACTAAGAGACAAGTAGATGGGCAAGTTGTTAGAGAGCTCTGCTGCTCCTTTTAAGATGCCTGAAGACCTGAAACAGGCTTGCGTTACATGCGGGCCTACAGCGCCTTTTACTTTGGCAAGGCTTGAGCATTTTCAGAGTAAAGCCCTGCCTCCCAGTTATTGAAAATAGATTGTAGGGCTTGTTTATCAGGGGGAGATTATTTACTGTGGAAGAGCGAGTGGTACGATCTCAGTGAACAGCAGGCAAGGTGTAATGCTGTTCATAATATTCCTATAAGTATTGAAATATTGACTGGAGAAGGACAATATTTAGATTTCAGACAGCAGCTGGTGTATCGGGTCCAGGCGTATCAACAGGTTAATATCTGTGCCATGAAGGCTTGGTTCAGTCTTCCTACTTCTAGAGCTAAATCAGAGGAATTGAGTTGTGTAAGGCAGGGCCCTGATGAACTATACCAGGATTTTGTTTCTCGCCTCTTACAGGTTGTGTCTAGGACATTATCTGATACCGAAGCAGGGGAAATAATAGTGAAGCAACTCACCTATGACAATGCTAACAACGCTTGTCAGACAACATTAAGACCGTACAGAAAGACTGGCACATTGTCTGATTTTATCTGAATTTGTGCAGATATCAGGCCAGCATATGTACAAGGGGCTGCTCTGGCTGCTGCCCTAATGTAGTCTCTAGGTAATATAGGGGGTCACAGGGGAAGGTAATGAAAGATGGAGGAAGTTGTTTCAGATTTGATGAAACTGGACATTTTGCAAGAGAATGTCCCACCAGGAACTTAGCTGAAGGTTCTGGATATAACTTAATATTATGTGGTTGAGGGGCAAGTAAACCTAAACTACCTGGTGTTTGCCCCTGATGTCAAAAGGGACACATTGGGCCAATAAATGCAAATTTATCTATGATGTCCAGAGAAACCCGATTCAGGGAAATGGACACCTGGGGCCAGCCCCAGCCCCGCCAAATAACAGGGGCACTAATTACCAGTACTTCAGTGGTCCTGCCGCCCAATGTGCAGTGGTTGCCTCAAGTGGACTGCCAGTCCGTGGTTTTGCCACAGGAGAGTCATGCAAGCCCACCATTCAACTCTGCTGCTCTGCGCCAGGAAGTGCAACACTGGACCTCAGTCCCACCGCTCAATATGTATTAACTCCTGAAATGGGGCCACAAGTAATCCCTACTGGGGCATGGGGTCCTATTCCTCCTGGAACAGTAAGTCTTATTTTAGGAAGAAGTAACTTGACTATAAAGGGATTTCAGGTGTTGCCAGGAGCTATTGATGAAGATTATACAGGAGAAATTAAAGTGATGTTGCAAGCAGTATGAGCTATTGTTCAAATATTATTAACTGTTAGAATTGCTCAATTAGTACTTATTCTTCATGTAAAGGCTGCGAAAGTAATAGGGAAAAATAGAAAATCTGGATTTGGTTCTTCAGATGTTTATTGGGTCTGACAAATTAAACAAGAAAGACCTACAATGACTCTATTGATAGAAAGAAAATGTTTTCTGGTCTTTTGGATACTGGGGCTGATGTATCAGTTGCCACTAATAAGCATTGGCCTTTAACTGTCCCACTGCTAGCTTTAACTGAACTGCAAGGCATAGGACAAGCTCAAGGACCATTACAAAGTTCAAAGTTATTACCATAGACAGATCCTGATGGTCAACAGGGCTCTTTCCATCCTCATTTACTTCCTGGTCTGCCTATTAATTTATGGGGAAGAGATGTTCTGTTGCAACCGAAAGTTATAACCTTTAGTCCAAATACATAAGTTTCCAATATGATGTTTAGACAAGGTTATACCCCTCTTGGCGGATTAGAGAAAGAACAACAAGGCCCTATGCAACCTATACAAGGCCAACCTAAATATGATCACTCTGGGTTAAGATATCAAAATTTACAACTGGGACCTTGGTAGCTCCTGCTACCTCATGTAAGATTACTGCTGGAAAAATATCTTGGAAATCTGGTGATCCCGTTTGGGTAGACCAATGACCCCTAACTCAGAAGTTATCTGCAGCCCAGCAGCTAGTTAAAGAACACCTTGAGGCAAGGCATGTCAAGCCTTCCATTAGTCCTTGAAATACTTCAATTTTTGTCAAAAAAAAATAAATCACGGAGATGGAGATTATTACAGGACCTCTGGGCAGGTAATTTGGCTATAGAAATCATGGGTGAAACACAACCTGACCTTCCTATGCCTTCTATGATTCCTTGGAATTTTCATTTTATGATTATAGATTTGAAGGCCTTTTACTATACTGGTGGATCCTGAAGATAAGAAAAGCTTTGCTTTTAGCGTTCTTTCACTTAATTGTAAGAAACCCTTGAAGAGGTATCAATGGAAGATTCTTCCACAAGGTATGGCTAATAGTCCTACACTGTGTCAAAATTTTGTTTGCTCAAGCAGTATTGCTAATTAGAGAAGAGTTTCCAAACTCCTATATCATCCATTAAATGGATGACATTTTGCTTGAGCATGCAGAGAAAAGAGTATTACTGCAAGCATATGCTGAATTGCAGGTATCTTTACAGAACTATAGTCTTTGCATCACACCAGGGAAAGTGCAGAGGTCTGCACCTTTTTCATATTTAGGAACTATAATTTTGCAGTGTACAGTTAAGCCACAAAAAGTCCAGATTTGATTTGACTCATTAAAAACACTTAATGATTTTCAAAAATTACTTGGAGATATTAATTGGCTTAGACACAGTTAGGAATCACCATAGAACAACTTTAGCCTCTGTTTGATATATTGAGGGGGGACTCTGATTATTCTTCTCCCAGAGAGTTGTTAACTCTTGCTGCTAAACAGGCTTTACAATCAGTAAATGAAGCAATACAAAAAACACACAGGTCAATCATATAGATTCCTCTCTGCCTTTGCTACTAGTAATCTGTCCAATTAAGCCTCTACCAACCGGGATTATTTGACAGAGATCAGGCCCAACAGAGTGGCTGCATTTACCAAATTCTAGTCCAAAGGTTCTTAACCCATATTATGAATTAGTTGCTATTCCTATAGACAAGGGTTGAATCTGGATGTGACAACTCTTAGGAAGAGATGCTAATACTATAATTATTCCTTATAATCAGAAACAGCAAGCATGGTTGCATCAATATTCTGATTCATAGTTATTATCATTAGCGCAATGTGACGCAGCCATTGATTGTTATTATTCACCTGATTAGCTGATACAGTTTTTGCTACAAACACCTGTAATATTTCCAAAGGTAATTTCCCAGGTACGTGTTCCTAAGGCCATTACTGTCTTTGCAGATGGCTCTAGCAGTGATATTGCTGTGGTACATACTACTACTCAGTCTTATTCAAAACAGACTGATATGACTTCGGCTCAGAGAACTGAATTATTGACTTTAATCTGGGCTTTAGAGTTTTTTCCACAACAACCTGTAAATATTTATTCAGACAGTACCTATTTACATACTGTAAGTCTAGTCATTGAAACTGCCTTTATTGGACATAAAAGTCTCTTTCATTTATTCATACGGCTCAAAAGCTTATTCAAGCTAGAAAAGACCTATGCTTCACTGGACATATAAGAGCACACTCACAGCTCCCAGGGCCACTGGCCAAGAGAAATGAACATGCCAATCATGCTACCCATGCTGATGGAGCTATTCCTGTTTACCATTTGTTGATTGCTGTGCTCTCTACCCCTACACAGTTAGCAATAGAAAGTCATCAATTTTGCCATCAGAATGCATCTGCCCTATGGAAGCAATTAGGACTGACTTGGGAAAGTGCTCATCAAATTGTTAAGCAACGTCATAAATGTCAGATCCACCTGCCTGTCCCTCATTATGGAGTGAATCCGAGGGGACTGTTACCTAATCATGTATGGCAAATGGATGTTACTCATGTGGGATCCTCTCGCAATACCCCTTATGTATATACTACTGTAGATACCAGTTTAGGATTTATTTTTTGCTACTGCTCATTTGGGGGAAGGCACTAGTCATGCAATTAGCCATTGCTTGCAAACATTTGTAGTCCTAGGCCTTCCTGAGCAGATTAAAACTGACAATGGACCTGGGTATACTAGTAAGACATTTCAACAATTCTGTCATAAATTCTAGATCACATATCTTAACAGGTATACCCTATAATCCACAAGGGCAAGGCATTGCGGAACGAGCTCATTGCACCCTAAAACTTCAACTACAAAAACAAAGTTAACCCCATGACTCCTCAAAATATATTCCAACAGGTACTTTTCACTTTAATTTTTTTTTAACACAGATGATGATGAATAGCTGCAGAAAGGTTCTTGTTCCCTTAGGGGAATCCACGATCTGAAGTTTGTTGGAAAGATCCATTAACTAATGAATGGCATGGCCCGGATCCCATTTTAGAATGGGGTCGGGGGCATGTTTGTGTTTTTCCTGAAGGTGCTGACAGGCCTCGTTGGCTGCCTGAAAGGCTGGTTAAACATTGTGAAGATGGCGGATGGATCAGACTCAAAGAAGCTCATCCTTCCCCTGAAGCATCTGAAGATTACTCCTCCGATAGTCATTCCACAGTCCAGAGGGACTCGGAGGCCATGTAATCCCACATGGGGGGATATTAAACGTTTGACATCGGAAGGGCAGGACATGGTTTGATGCCAGGGTTTGCCTGTCACACCTGACCAGCCGCTTGTGGCTATGTTAGCTTTATTCACTGTACAAGTAAGTATAGTTAAAGGAGAAAACTATTGGGCATATTATCCCAATCCCCCTGTTACATCCAGTTACATAGGAAGATGTTAATGTATTCATGTTTGTTGATACATGGGTTCTTGGGGGGCCATCCTGATGGTCATATAAAACCACAATGGGTGAATTTTAATTACTCAGGGGTATCATCACTTGCATCACTGTGTGCAGGGACTTGTACTTGGGTTACAGGCATTTTGAGAATTGAATCTTACTTGAAGACTGCCATGGGGGGGTGCTAATATTGCTAATCTCAATGGACCATTGGACATGTTTAAGTACTTGTAGCAACTCTCTATTCTTGGACTTTCTAATAATACTATGGTGGTGCCAGCAACGCATCCTCCTAGGATACCTCATTGTCCCAATACTACATCAGTGGAGCTAAAAGGATGGGTGAATTTGCTAGAATGTGCTCATCCTCTACCTTCGGAACATAATATAACCGGACGGCCATAAACGGTGTATGATTGGTCTCATTGCCTTGTTGCTCATAAAGACTAGATGACACCTGGAGGGTACATAGCCTTTTTGATGACCACTCCAAAGGGACACATTCAAAGGGAGCTGTGGGATGCCTTTGCAGCCCTGGACTTCATTAATCTGTCTGATTCATCTACTGCAGATTTGAACATCAAGTATCGCCATGGTGTTCAAGCCTGCGTTGCCACCTGTCCTTTTAATTGGACAATTACAAACAAATGCTTCGAATGAACTTAATATATCTTGTGTCAACTGTACTTTAACTAATTGTGTAAGTCTTCATAGCAAAGGGTCACATCTCTTGGTTTTGAATCAACTTAGTTTTATAACGTTACCAACAAAATTGGAATAGCCTTGGCATGAAAGCGGTGTTCAAACTCTGTTAGAAATGAAATCTGCCTTGAGCAGGGACAAAACAATTGTAGGACTGGTTACTGCTGGTTTAGTAGGCTTTGTGTCTTTAGTAGCCACGGCAGTTACTGCCGCAGTCGCGTTGTCACAAAGGATTCGGAATGCCAATTTTGTAAATGAATGAGCCCATAACACATCCATGGCCATAAAAGTCAAGAGGATATTAACTTAAAATTAGAGGTGAAATTGAGTGTTCTTGAATCAGTTGTTGTTCAGATTGAAAATGAAGTTGAGGCCTTGGGGAAGAGGATGAGTTTAAGCTGTCATGCTGACTATAAGGGAATCTGTGTGACTAACGTGATTTTTAATCAGTCACAATGGAATTGGCAAAGGGTTAGACTTCTTTTGCAAGGTATTTGGCACCACAATAATCTGCACTTAGATTTACATAATTCACACCAAGAGATTTTGGACATTCAAAACGCAAAAGATACTATAACCAATCCTCAAGCTTTAGCTAAAGATTTGATAGATAACTTACAAGGCTTTAATCCATTTAATATGTTAAGACATAGTTTTTGGTTTTTGACCGGGATTTTGTGCTTACTAGATGTCTTTTTCTGTACCTTTCAGTCAGCTTCCGAATCCTCCAATGACAAATAACACAGTCCTATGTTGCCCTACATGCTTGTGACTCCAAGCTAAAAGGAAAGGGAGAGATTTGGAGAGCGAATTGTAAGCTGACAAGGCCCTTGCAGTCTGCAAGGACAATCAAGAGTTGCCTCGCCTCCACAAGTTCCTTCTGAGAACAAGACAGTACAAACGTAGCTGCAGGCAGACTAACAAGCTGAAGGTCATGATAAGATATGGCTTCAGAGAAGCAGAAGAAACAGTATTGCTATGCCTTAGAGAAACTGCTTATACCAGCAATTATATGTTCTTGAATAAAAGCAGCTTGAAAAAATGAAACTGCCATGTCCACCATCAGTGGACAGTGGACCCCCTGATCCCAGCTTTCTGTCTTTTTTCTTTTCTTCATCTCCCACCGTTCCCACTCAGGTATATTTTCCAGAGCCGTGTTGGACATTGCAGGCTTTACTACTGCTGGATGCAGCAGAAAACCCTCAAAGCTCTACAAATTTACCGTTAGAACTAATAAATTAATCCAGCAAAGATATAAAACCAACAGAAAAATCAGTCGCAGTTTTACACATTAAGAGTAAAGAATATAAGTGGGAAATTATGAAAACAATTCCTTTTACAATAGCATCAATAAGAAAAAACACTTAGGCATTAACTTAACCAAGGAGGCAAACTTGTACTACAAAACTACCAAACATTTCTTAAATGAAGACATAAATGGAAATACATCCCATAGGCATGAGTTGGATGACTGAGTACTTAAGATGTCGATACTACCAAATAAATCTACAGATTTCATGCAATCCCTATCAAAATCCCAATAACTATTTTGCAGAAACAAAAAAAGCTATCCTAAAATTCATGTGGAACCTCAAGGGACCACAAACAGCTAAAAACAATCTTGAAAGAGAATATCAATGTCAAAAGACTCTTTTTCCAATTTCAGTACTACAAAGCTGCATTAATGAAAACACTGAGATACTCATATAAAGACAGACATAGAGACCAATGGGATAGAATAGAGCCTAGAAATAAACCCTCACTATATGGAATGATTTTTGATAAGGGTCCTAAGATGAATCAGTTGTAAGATGATATCTACACGTGAAAGAGTGAATTGGAGTGGGGAATTTGGAGTTATTATTTAATGGGTGTAGAGTTTGTTTTACAAGATAGAGTTCTGGAAATGAATGGTGGTGATGGTTACACAATATTAATGTACTTAATACCGCTAAACTGTGCACTTAAAGATAGCTAAGATGGTAAATTTTATGTGATTTTATTAGAATTTTAATTTAAAAAATAAAACATAAACAAATTTGGATTCATTCAATAGAGCACTACTCAGCATGCATGTATAAATGAACTATTTATACACACAGCATGCAAGAGTCTCAAGATAATTATGCTGCATGAAAGAATACAGACCAAATATAGAATACTTTATGATTTTGATTGTATAAAATTGTAGAAAAGACTAATCTATAGTGAAATAAAAGGTAAATCAATGGATTCCTTGAGATGTGGCAAAGAGGAATAATAAAGAGCAAAGGTAGCTTTGGGTAATGAATAGGTTCATCATGATGACAGTTGCTTCCCTGAGTATACACATATTTAAAAACTTATCAAAGTGTACACATCAAATGTGTACAGTCAATTAATTGCTGACAATTTTATCTCAACAAAGCATTAAAGAAATGGTTGCACATAAAAATCTGATCTCCATTCATTTTAGAAAACTGGAAGATTTGGCAACCTTATATTGACTACCTCTACTTGTTTTGGCAGCCAAAAAGGCTGTCACAAATGCTTTATCCCTAGAGTACAGGATCTACCTTCTCTCAGTTACCATTTTCCTGACAATTCAGCAATCACCTTGAGATGAATAGTGCAGTGAGCCTGCAGTAATCCACAAAACCTTTAGTTTATTTGCTCTGCTAGTGAACTTACTCATAGGACAGATATCTGGAGGACTTGAAAATTGCTGTAAAGCCTGAATTCTGCACTGTCAGATTCAAGGGAACATTTGATGATTCAGTTTTAGAATGGGTACATTCTCCCTAGTTTGCTGCAGTTTGACCTACTCCCTGTTATCACCTCTCACCCAGTGTTTCTGTATAAATTATGGTCCCAACAGGGCCCAGTAAGTCTTAAAGTTAGAGACACCTGTAAACCAGATGTTAGACTTCAAGGTACAGCTATTTGGAAGGTGCCAAGTAAACAGTCTGTTCAGTAGTGCTAGGGAATATGAGGCATTCTCTGGAAACAAGGGACCAAATCTGTGCTCCCACCAGATACACTGGAGTTTGTCATAAATGACACCACCTGAGGGTAATTTCTAGTCCACAAAAATTCAAGCTAATTCCGACCACATTAGACCAAAAGCCCAACTATTTTGCCAGGAGGTCTTGCATAGTAATACAAATGAAGCCAAATCTGACTGAGAACTGTTCTCTGCCATCCTGCTGTTCCTTCTGAGGCAACAAATTTGAAAAACCCTGTTCATTGGGTAGCCCTTAACTCTGTTCTCAATCCATGACACACAGTGATCAGAACGCAGGAGATTAAAGGTGGCTTTATCAATAAGACCCTCATTATCACCCAAACCGGAGCAATCTAAAATAGGTAGTTGTTGGGATGGGTAATACAGTGGCTGGATAAATTCTCCATGAGCATCATATGAGATCAACAATGTTCCTGAAAAAGGGAAACCTCAGCAAGCAGCCAGCGGAACCCAGCTCGAGTCTTCATGGCCAGAGATGGGTCATGAGCACAGCTAAGCCAGTCACAATGGAAGGGAATGAGGCACTCTAATGGCCACAGGCTACTTGCAATTCCCTCTTAGAGAGGACAGAGGTCTGCCTTCCCTGAGTGAAGGGAGCAGCTGACACATACTCTGGAGACCTGCCAGTGGGTGGGGCTGAGATGGCTTCTGCCGCCAACACTAGCAGTGACAAAACTCTGCTCAAGTCCATGGTCAGAAAATGCAATTTAGCCTCAGAAAGCTTCCAACACATCTAGCATTCATAGGGAATCTCCCCAGTGTGAATATTTGGATGAACGAGGTTTAGCTTCTGGCTGACGGCTCCCTTACGAAAACTACTGTCGGAGCTTCTCTGTAGTGTGTGTTCTTGAATTGAAGGAGGCAGTACATTCTCTGTACTCCTTTCTCTCGTGTGAATTTTATGATGCCGAATGAGAGTAGGCCTTTGGCTAAAGGCTTTTCCGCATTCACTGCACTTATATGGCCGGTCTGGTTTGTGAACTTTCTGGTGCTGTCTCAGATTAGACCTTTGTCTGAAGGTTTTCCCACATTCCAGGCATTCGTAAGGCCGCTCACTGGTGTGAAGTCTCCGATGATTATTGAGGCTGGAGCTTTGGTTAAAGAATTTCCCACATTCAGGGCACTGGTAAGGCCGTTCACCAGTGTGAACTCTCTTATGCTGAATGAGATTAGAGCTTTGGCTAAAGAACTTCCCACATTCGTTGCACTCATAAGGCCTTTCACCAGTGTGGACTCTCTGATGTTTAATGAGACTGTAGTGTTGGCTAAAGAATTTCCCACATTCACAGCACTCATAAGGCTTTCCTCTGTTATGATCTCTCTGATGTTGTAAGAGGCCAGCAGTGTGGCTAAAAAACATACCACATTTGCTGCACTCATAAGGCCTTTCTCCAGTGTGGGTTCTCTGGTCTTGAGCAAGTGTGGGTTTGTCACTGAAAGTGTTCCCAAATTCACTGTATTTCTTATGGCTTTGCACAGTGTGAAAATCCTCCACACCTTCGGTGCCCTGCTGTGGCTCCTCTGCACTGTGAGTGACCTGATGCCGCAGAGAGCCAGATGTGGCCACAAAGTCCTCCCCACCCTCGCTGAGCGTGAAAGGTTTCTCAGATGTGTCATCTCTGCAGCTCTTCAAAGGGGAGGCACTGCCCTCCCCACTTCTGATAGACTTGTCTACATCCCGCTGCATCTTTTGCTGCTGAAGGTTTGCACCGAACTCAAACTCTCTCCCATTTGCCTCATACATGTACAGTTTCTGACTGGGATGTGTTGCCCGGTGTTCAGCCAGATACAAAATGTTTTTTAAGTGTACGTCACACATGTCACAGGGGTAGTCCTTCTGAGTAGATAGAGATGCCTTGGGATTCCTGTCCTGTGACACTCCTTCTACAGAAACACTTTGCTCAGAAGGTGACTCCTTACCCTCCATTCCACGGCAAACATCTGAAAGTAGAGAAATGCTGGTGAAGTTCATGTTAACTTTAATAAAAGAGAACAGCCCCATTAGAAATGCATGTCTATCCCAGGAATGAGTCCATGGGACTACTGGCAAGATGAGAGGACTAAGGTCAGGGTAAGGAATGGCCCGCTCTGCCGTGCTCTGCCCTGCAAGGTCACAAAACACAGGAAGTCTTACTAGGACCTAGGACACAAAGATGGGGTACAGTTTGGGCAGAAAGGCAGGGTCTCCAACTTCTCCTTTTCAGCAAGGCCCTGGCTGCTGTAGCACACAAGGCCTGTGCAGAAAGGTATGTCTAGACTCAGGAAAATCTGACTGCAACTGGGTGCCTGGTTTTCAAGGACTATTAAAGGGAATGTGCACATCTCATGACATTAAGTGTAGGTCCTTGTTGGAGAGTGCCACAGAGGAAGCTGTGGAAAGAGTAAGACATGGAGGTCAGAAAGGTGGGGCATAACCAGGGGCACCAACTCAGAGTAGAAATGACAAGTGGGCAATGTGTCAAGAATGTGAAAGCAGTGTACGGTCATGCCACCACGCATGAGCCCGATCCCATCTGATAAGTACTTGCCTGGTAGACCACCTAGGAAGACCAGGTGCTGTATGTGTGTGTGTGGGGGGAAGAATATGAACGGAATAAATAAATTTTAAAAAATAATAAAATTTTAAAAATTAAAAAGAGAGGGGGAAAAAAAGAAAAAGAATGGGAAAGGAAAGGTAAAACAGAGATACAGCCATAGGCTTTGGCACCAAAACAAAGATTTAAATGAAAAAGTTGCAAGTGTGATGTGAAGACAGTAGCAATGTCACATGTTCCACATCTCCCACTTACCAGAGCCAGGCCCAATATATGCCCCTCTAGCCATGGCTGAAGACATGTCCACTCTGTCAGGCACCCAGGGCTCTGCCCCCATCTCCAGCTGCGTAACTATGTGGGGCCTGAAAGATGTAAGTCCTAAGGAAAAGACAGGGCAAGTAAATGGCTAGTTCTTGCCCAGGTGAACTACGCCACCAGAGACCACAGGAAAGAAAACAAAATATTTAAAAAACAACACACACGTGAGGTCTGGCAGGAACATCCAGGGGTCACAGCAAATAGTAACCACATCAGTGCCTAGTGTTCCTGAAAGTCAGGCCTTAGGCAATGTTAGCTACAGGAAAGGAGCAGGACAGCACTGGCACACATCTGGGCGGTCACCCAGACAGGGAGTGGCTGAGCCAGACGGGATCCACTGAGCTGATTTAAGACTCCTCGTTCTTGGCCCCTTCCCTACAAGTTTTCGAGACAGCACCTGTTGGGGCTGCTCAGAAATAGGGTGGGACTGTGCAAAGCTCAGCTCTGGAACCCACAGCACATACACCAGGGAAGTGGGGAAGGGAGCAAAGCCCATGTTTTGGAGTGGAAAGGAAAGCGTTGCCTCTTGGGAAAAGGGGACAGGAAGAGATGAGCTCAGGACACCTGGGTGAGTGTGAAGGCCTTACCCAGTGAGGCTATCAGTGCAAAGTTCTCCAGTATCACGTCGCAGTATAGGAGTCTCTGAGCCTCATCAAGGAGTCCCCACTCCTCCTGGGAGAAGTAAATGGTCACGTCCTCAAAGGTCACACAGGCCTGCCATGATGGGGACAGTTCATTCTATGATCAGCTTCTCTCCTCAAGACTCCTTGTCTGTCCCCTGGTAACCCCCCTCTCCAGCTCCCCAACTCAGAGGAGATCCCAGGTCCTGGTTCCACCGGCATGTGCTTTTTTCCCTCAGGCTTCACATAATTGCTGGGTCAGCCCACAGCACCGACAGGAGGTGGGCAGAGAGACACCAGATAAGCTCTGGGCCAAAGTGCAGGGCCCAGTCCCCCCTTCTGTGGATTCCTTCCCCTAATGTCACCAATGTCATCCCTCCCAGATGGAAATGTGGGCTCATTCTTCTCCCATAATCCCCAGTGCAGGGCTCTAATGCATATCACTTTTGGATTGCATTTTCTTCACACACTGCACCTCACCACTGCATCTCCATGAACTTCCACATGTCACTCTGCAGAGAGTTCTTGTCAAATACAACCACGATCCCATCCTGCCTCAGACCTTCAATGGCTCCCTTCGCCAAGGACAACACTCACTATTGATTTGGGGGCCTCTTCAGCTGGTCCTGTTCCTGGCTTCAATCTAAGCCACTCAGAACAACACACAGATATCAGATCCCCAGGGCCCCTTCCTTTCTGTTCCACCTTCTGTGCCTTCATCAGTCATACTCATTCCAAAACCAACCCCTCTGGTCCTCCTGCCCCTACCTACCCTGGGTCTAGTGACCCCCCCCAGCTGACCCCAATTGCCCCTAACCTCATTTCCCAGACTGATGGAAAATCCCCAGGCCCCACTCAGGGTTACCACAAGGGCCTGGTGAGAACGATGGGGAACAAGGATCAGCCCAGGCCTTGCTGTAACATTACTTCCATTAAGAGTAAACCATGGAGCTTCTCTTATCTCTATGCCCCAGGGAAATTTGGCCACCTGCCAGACCCCTTTTCCCTGCAAACTCGCCCCCCACCACCACAGCTACCACCACAGCCACCACCACTCTTCCTCGCCTTTCTTTATAAAGCCAAACAAGCCAAGATGATCCCTAAGCAAGAAGCCTTGTGCTCTGTTCTCAGGCTCCATCCTTCTCCTTCCCTGTGTCACTGCCACGAGGACCTGTAGGGTCACCCTTCTAAATCAGACAGAGCTGCACCCTTGTCCACAGACTAGATACCACATTATGGATGTTTTTAACTGTGGAAATAAATTAAGAGCAACCAAGTGAAAAAAGTAAAGCTTATTTATTCTGGGCTTGATATAACAAAGGAGTCAGCCAACGTTGCTTAGGTTTTGAAGACTCAAAGGCAGGCAGAGGAACGGGGAAGCTTTAGAGTGGACAAAGTGACGACTTCGGCCAGGCCCCGTTGGCATGGTGGAGCTGGCGGCAGGCTAACTAGAAGTGGGTCCACCTATGTGATTGGCTAGGGTGCACATGTGACCTTCTCTAGTAGGTCCTAAGCTGGAAGAGGGAAGAATAACTGGAGAGGCTGCCAGTTATTTATGTAGGCACTGGGGCCAGTTGTTACACAGGTTGTTTATCGTTTTGGACTGTCACTAGAGATAGTAATTTGATGTCCTGCATGTCTGACTGACAGCAGGTTGGCTTCCTGAGCTGTTTATTGTACATAAAGGGTGGGCTTCCTGGGCAGTTTGCTGCAGGTTGTGGACCAAAGTTCCATTTTTACATATGGTTTGGCTTTTGTCCCTTCATGTATTCAGTCTCTCATCACTTTAACTGTACCTCCCCCAGGACATCATACTGTGTGTCTAGCTGCCCACTCCTCTTCCCTTCCACTCGGGTCTCGGGAACATCAGAGCTCAACGTGGCTAAAACCTAACTCCATTTCCACTGAAATTCCTCCTTTAAGCAGCTTCTCCATCCCAGCTGATGGCTCATTTATCCTCCCATCCGCTCACCAAGAACCATGGAGTTAGCCTTCTCCTTCCCACCCTCCACACCAAAACTATCTGGTGGGCCCCACTTAGAACACAGACCTAGAATCCAATCACCCCTCCCTGCGGCCACCTGCACTATGCACCTCGAGGACTGCAGCAGCCTCACCCCCGTCAGTTTTCCGTTCTGCATCCGCAGGGACAAGGCCTGAGTGGGGTCGCCTTCCTCCTCTGCTCTGAACCTCCTGTGGCTCCCAGCACCCCCAGACAGAGGCCCGCCTGCTCTCCGGACACCCCCAAGGCAACCTAATTCTAGGCATGTGCACTAGGCCTAGGACCCCCCCGTTTCCCCCCTCATCCCGCGGAATTCCAGACGCCAGGGCCGCCCTGCGACCCGCGGCCTGGACTCGGGACCCCAGGGCGGGGGGGGGGGGGACTCCCCACGGGGCCCCGGACCCCGGAGCCGGAGGCCCCCCCAGCCCTCCCCGCGCGCCCGCGGGGGGGGGGTTCCGCGCGGCCGGGCCGAGGCCCGCACTCACCTGCGCCAGGTGCCCCGGCGCCGCCGTCGCCGTCGCCATCGCGGGGGCCGCGCCCCGGCCTCGGCCTCCCGCGTCCCAGGCTCCCGGGGCCCGTCCCGCCCGGCGTCCGGCCGTCGGGCTCGTGCGCAGGCGCGGAGCGGCCCGGCCCGGGGAGGCGGCGGCGCGGCCGGGGCCGGAGCGCGGGGCCCCCGGGAGGCCAGTCCCGCCCCGATCGCAGGAAGTTCCGGCCCCGCCTCCCGGTGCGGGGAGGTGGGGGAGATGGAGGGGGGTGATGGGGTCGGCAGTTTGGGGAAAAGGACCCTCATTCAGTCCTGGAAACTAAATGGGGAGAGGGACCTGTGTATTGTTCTGGCTCCAGCCCCCGAAAGACACACGGACCCCCAGGACTCAGTGAGGTGCAGGAGTCACACGCTTTACTCAGCCAGTGGGTCCGCCAGGGGCACGCAGACCCCAAGTTAAGCAGCCCCAAAACGTAGAGGTACATACAGGGTTTCTAAGCCCCACATCCCATTCTTCATTCTGTCTGAGCACAAAGGTCCATTTTTCTTCTATTCACTACCTGTGGGCCCACTGGCCAGGTGTGCAAGCCGCGGTGCAGAAGCAGAAGGCTTGTTAGGATGTCATGTTCCCAGTTAGTAGCCTATGTCCCTGTGGCGAGAGCCAAACAGTAATTTCCAGCCAGCAGTTAACTTCTAAACAGTAATTCTCCAGCCAACACAATATCTCGTTGGAGGGCAAGGCTTGACCTATAGTTATGCTTGACACCTAGAGCTGTTGTTACTGTTATCATCATCAGAAGTCAGAAACACTGTTGTGGGAGGAAAAGTCAGAGACACCTCTCTGCAGGGTAATTAGAATATTTGTCAAAATGTAGAATATAACAACTCTCTGAATCAGCAAGTAGGTGCGTAGGTAATGATACTTTTTACATGAAAGCACACCTTTACCGTTTGGCTATTTTGTTTTATTATTTAAAACACATCGTGTAATAGAGTTTCATAAACTATAGGTGCACCAATTGTCCAAGGGATGGATGGACCTTTACAGGCTACATGGTTCAATATTTGAGAATACCAGGGCTAAATGCCCTGGCATAAGTGGACAGTGAAGTTGACATGGTTTCAAGTGTGTGACATAAGATGGCTCATCTCTAATTCTTAGGCGTTAAAAGTTGTTAAAGAATAGTAAGGCAGGCTTCATTCAGGGGCACCATTGCAACCTGCATAGAGACCACTGCAATAGGAGCTTAAAGTGTGTCGTTAGAACGTCCAAACTGTAGAGAATGTTTATAAGAACTTATCTGAGTCAAAGTGATGGCATTGCCAAAAAGCAAAATCTCAAATACTCTAGAGGACAGTTTTGTAATTTGTTTGTTTGTTTGTTTGTTTGTTGTTGTTTATAACTGTGGCATTAAGGAGGGAATGTAATGTAAATTACATGAAGGTGGGAGAAAGTAAGGTGCAGGATAGTTAACAAGATAATATGCTTCCTTGAGGGTGATTACACTTTGAGGGGGTCTGAAAAAGAAAATTGTTCTAGAATTTCAAAGGTGTGTTAACCTAGATGCACAAGAACAATGGTCAAGGCTTGCTGAAAAACCTTTCACTGAAGAAGTTATAGACCAGACTACCCACCATGACCTACCTGCCCAGTGAGGAAATGTTGATGAGATCACCCTGTGAGAGTACTTTTCATCATTGGACTTGTCAGCTTTGTTATAAGATCCCTTTTTTATCAACAGTCCTCATTGTTATTTTGTTGCTCACATACCAACTCTATCTACTGTTTTTAAATGTTGCCTACTCTGTACCCACCAATGTAAAAGAAGTATGTAATTCTCCATTTTACTTTTTGCCAGTCTTAGATTTCCTTGCTTTGCTTCCTCCCACCTCCTTAATCTACCACCAGTGTAACCTCCCTTATGTTCTCTCCTATGATCTAATTGTATAAAAACGAAATGCAAAACTGCCATTCTCCAGAGCATTTTCTCAACCTGCCAAGATCTTGCTTCTGGGCATGCCCTGAGAATTAGCTCAAGTAATCTCATACAATTTTTCTACAGGTTTGGACTTTCTTTCCTCAATAAATGTTATATGTGTGTGAGAGAGAAGTATACAGGAATCCTCTGTACTATCTGCTCATTTTTCTGTAAATCTAAAACTATTCTAAAAAAATAAAGTGTATTATTAATGAAAAAATCAGGGCTCTCCTGGAGTTTACAAGTGTGACTGTGGACAAAAGGTAGTCCAAAGAAAGTGTGGGGTAGAGGATCAGACCTATGGTGCTGTCGTTTCCAGATAAGGGGATTGAGACTTGCAGATATGAATCCTTCTGATGAGGTTAAGGGTAACCTTTTGATAGTGTCATTTACAGAGAACAAAATCTCTAAGTTCTATATGTGGACTAATTTAGATGGGAGGACAGGAGGAAAAACAATACTAACTTATTGATGAGTGTGGGTATAGTGAATGAGCCTATTGCAATATTTGAGAATATCTGAACTGAACAAATTGTAATCTTCTATAGGCTGTGCCATTTATGAGATTCTCATGGATCTTCCAGGAATTATCTCAGAGAATAGTTGATATGCCTTTGTAGGTGACAATCAGAGAGTTATAAAAGCCAAAGGTAAAACCTTGTGTGAATGAAAAAAGGGTTTCTATTGACAGTAACTTCACAGGGTGATCTGATCATAAATTCCTAACTGGGCAGGTCATGGTTGGTTGTCATACCCGAGGCCTATAATTTCTTTAGTAAAAGGTTTATCTTTGCCTTAAGTAAGCCCTGTCCATTGTTTCTGTGAATTTAGGTTAACACACATTTGAAATAAGACTAACCACCCTCAAGAGAGCACATAATCTTGTTAACTATCTTGTCATCCAATCCCTATGTTGCTTTCTCCCATCTCCATGTAGTCAGCCTTCATGTTCTCTCCTTAATTTCACATACATGAAAGGAGCTGCAAAACTGTTATTCTCGGTAGCATTTGAGATCTTGCTCCCTAGCATATGTTATCAGTTTGACACAAATAAACACTTATAAAAATTCTCTACAGGTTTTGACATTCTTGTGTTGGACCATGGAAAGTCAAGTTCCTCTGAAAGTTTCTCAATTTTAAATTTAATAGTCCACTTGCCCACTCAATCAGACAGGGTAAGGGGAATTATCCAGGTGAAGAATCATTCTGACAGAAATTTAGCAACAGTAGTACAAGGGATCCTTTCACATGGGAAAACTTTGCTCCAGCGAGAGAACATGTGAATAATGATAAGATATTTATAACCACAAGATACAGGGAGTTGAAAAAAATCTAATATCAATGAAGAAAGGGTTCTTTTGAAGGTGGCTCTCTAACTTGTCCCACTTTTACAGCTTTACCATGATTATGGTTTTGGCAGATGGGGCAAAAGGATATCATTTATTCCAGGTAAGGAGTAAAATTTTTCCACTGATGCCAATGGAGGAGCTGATCTAGTTTTACTTTCCCATTTTGTGAAAGCCATAGATTAAATTTCAGGCAAGGGATAGAAGAGAGACCAAACAATCATCTGGGTGTCTGCAAAATTTATCTGGGTGCATAAAACATCCAGCTTGTTTCCAACTGACCTTTTAATCTTAGGGGCTTTGAACTGGTTTTCACTTCCTCTATTAGAAAGGCAGGAGGAAGGCAGAGTAGGTTTCATATTCTGTCTGGGCGTAGTGGAACTGAGACAGGTTTATGAGCTGCTAGGTTAGCATGTTATCAGCTAATGAGTTCTCTCTTTGCCTCAGGATTTTATTGCTCCTATGAGCTTCTTTTCAAAATAAGTCCACTTCTTTTGGTAACAGTAAATCTACTAAGAACATAACCACCTGTTACTTATCTTTAATTGGTGTTCCAGCTATAAATCTCCTGGATTTCTCTAACATACCAGTCATGTACTAACTCAAAAACATATCCGCTGACTAAGTAGACATTAATTCTGTTCAAGTATTAATTGTTCACTAAAGTGTAAGCCCTTGCAAGAACTAATGTAAGTTCTGCTATCTGGGATGATTTGGTGTCAGGCAGAGACTAACACTCAACAGGGTTTTGGAAATGTGTAATGATATATCCTGTACTCCCTAGAGTTTTCCTTCTGAGCCATGAGTGGAGATAAGATCCATCAAGAAAAAAGGTGAGGTCTGGGTCTGTAAGAAGAACCTCTAAAAGGTCAAGATGAGAAATGGGTAAATTGTAGATGGCTATCCTCCAGGTAGGAAAGGAAGAAGAACAGCAAGAGTAAGATTTTGAACAACAGGAGTTAGTTATAGTATTGTGAGAAGGAGAAAGCAAAAGGATGTCAAGAGAGATATAATGAGAGGTAAAGAAATATTGGGGATTTCAGTTAGGAGAAGGATTTGGGCAGTGTGGGGAACATTAATTTCAGGGTATGACCTAGTACTAGATCTGCTGTTGCTTGAATCAATTTTGCTTTTGCTGCAACTGCTCACAAACAAGAAGGGAAAGCTTCAACTACAGGGTCTAGAGTGAGGCTAAAATACCCAATGGGCTTTTGTTTTCTGTTGTGCTTCTGAAATAGGGCACCTAACGCATGACTTTATCTCTAATGAATAAATAGGGAAATGGCAAGGAATGATTTGGGAGTCCCAAGGTGGGGGCAGATAAAAAGGGTGGTTTTTAAGGATTCAAATAGCTTTATGAAAAGTGAGTTGCCTTGTAGAAGATAAAACACAGTTTCCTAAGTTATGCCATATAAAGAGAATGGTAGAGCAGAAAGTTAAGAATCCAGCTCTTACAATGTTCAGTTAGTCCAAGAAAGTCCCAGAGCTGTCTTTTTATTTCAGGCAAAGGGTAATTAAGGATGGTCTTGATAGTTCTGGGGATAAAGTTTTTCTCTCAAGGGAGATATCATGTCCTAAAATTGCACCTGAGGACAGCTAAGTTGTGTTTTGTCCCTTGCAACCTACGTTCTTTGCAATCCAGAGTTTCTCATGAGTATTGGGTGTCTGACTATGAGTTGCTGAACCTAGTAGAATAAAGATGTTCATCCACATATCAAATGAAGATTCAATTTCGAATGAAGACCAAATTCTTTAGATTTACACTTAATGTATGGCCAAAATAAGTGGGGCTTCCAACAATCTCTAGAGCATGACTGTCCAAGCATACTGTGGTTTTTCTTATGCAAAGGGAAACAGGTATTGAAGTTAGGATAAAGGGGTATGCTGAAGAAAGCAGAGCATAAGTCAACAATGATGACATACACAGAGTCAGAGGGTACAGAAGCAAAGATAGTATTGGTGTTTGGGAACAAAAGCAATATAGATTTTACAATTTTATTTATGGCTCACAGTTCTTGGACTAATTGGCAACCCTTTCCATCAGGTTTCCTTACAGGTAGAATCGGTGTGTTGTGGAGACTAGATGTGGGGATAAGAAGCCCCTTGTCAAGGAATCCATGAGTAATAGGTCTGAGACCATAAATCGCTTCAGGTTTTAGGGTATGGAATTAGTTTAGAGAGAGGTATAGTGAGGCATTTGGAGGCCAAGACAAACTCATAAGCAGCTGAGCCAGGAATCAAGTCTGTGCCTGACTTTAGACATAAATATTAACTGTCACTGCGCCTCATCTCCTCAGACAGCATTATAACAAATTTATCAGAAAATGTACAAAATTACATTTCCTAAAGGCGCTGTTTCTCAGATGTGTCCTACATCTGTCATTTCTTTAGCTTAATGTGAGTCAAAAATATGAATGAGCACATCCTGAATGTGTGGGCTAGCAAGGGCCTGGAGAGCTGTGAAAGTTTGGGAAGATTTGAGTAATCCATGAAAGCTGTCGAGGCCAAAATGAGTTGGGAGGCAGAGAGTCCAGACTTCAAAAACTAGTCTTTTGGACCAACATGAAATATTAACACTACAATTAGAAATTAAATCTCTTCCCAGTAGCTTAAAAGGGGTTGTGGAGCTTAACAGCAACAACAACACAAAGCTGAGTTGGGCGTTATTGAGGCAGATAAGAAAAGGTTATGTTTTAGAAGAGACAAATTGGTAAATTATCTAACCTCACTACAGAGGTGACTTGTGTTCCCTGAGGAATTATGGTGAGGGTGGGGTTGGTGGCTCCAGTGTTTACAAGAAATGAAGGGGTGCCCTTTGATGTTATAATTTCACCCAGTGTGAATTCAAGGGAATGGGGGTGTGAGGCAGGAGCAGATTCTTCAGAGGGGAATCATCTGAACTCCTGTGATTATTGTTCTTTTCTTTAAAATTAAACAATCTTTAGGTCCAGTGTCCCTTTTCCTTGCAGTTTCTGCATGTACTTCTCTATTAAAGATCTTGATGAAAAGGAGGCCTCGGGACAATTTCCCTTGAGCAATTTAAAATAAAGAGCCATGAATCTGTGTGGTGTGGATTGAGTTTTGCCAGGTTTTGCAACCTCATGGTGCTGCACTAAGCATGGATCTCAGAGAGAAGAGCATTTTGCCAATTAAGTTTTTGATAGCCTCTCTCATTCCATATGGAAACTATTAGGAAAGTGAGTGCTTAAAGCAGACACCATAGAGTCATCAGGGTTAGACCCAAGGAATCCTTCCAGATCCTTTCTAAATGGAGCCTATTGTTAAAGAACAATTCTTCTCTGTTTCCTGCATTCTTGAATCATGACCAATCTGTTTTAGATGGGTGGCCTGTAGAGGTGGAACCCAAGAGCTTGTCTCCAATTTTCTTAACCCTGTGCTAGGCCTTGGGTGTATTTTTATTTCATTGTAAACATTCAATGACTATGACCCATTGGCTTTTTCAAACCATAAGCTGGCATCTCCAAGACTCTCAAGGGTTCAGACTAAAGGGTAAAGTTCTGAAAACCCTACAGAATTTACCCCTAAAACTAATGAGTCATATTAAAAATTCCTTTCTACTTTTTTCATGGATCAGGAAAGGCTTTTACTACAGCTTGTAAGTCAGATGGAGACCAAGGCTTCGTAATGACTTGTTTGGCAATTGAGGTTCTTCCTTTCCTGTCTTTTCCATGGGTCTGCATACTGGAGGAGCAAGACCAGGGTCTCAAAAACCTATAGGAACCTGGGGACAGGTTCAGAGAGAGGCGTGTAAATACAAGGGAGGTCAGAACACAGTGGCGTGGGAGTCAGGGACAAGTTCAGAGGAGTGGAGGGTCAAGTGGAGGAAAAGGAGGGAAGTAGGCATGTCTTTCAGGTTGGTGTGAATGGAGTAACAGTTGAGGAGGATGGTGACTTTGAGTGATCACCTCTGATAAGGTTGACTCAGATTGTTGGATGATCTGGTTAAGGTTCTACTGAAAAGGCTGGTTTTCAATTTTATACTGGGAGAAATAAGCACACCATTGTTTAGTGTTTGGACCCTCAGTATTCCTTCCCAATTATTCTTTCCGTTGAAATATAAAAATCCTTTTTCAAGTACCAAAAATTTTTTTCTAAAAATTTTAAGGAACTTGAAAGTTAAAGCACTTGCATCCAATGCTCTTTTGTTTGTGTTATAAGATAAGAAATAATAGATCTTGCATTACCTTTAAAATTTCTTTGGGGGTTACAGTTCTTTAAGTTTCTTCTTTTTTTTTCAGCCTATTTTTATGAAATATAGTGCCCAGATTAATGTTTATTTTAATGTACAAGTGTAATTTTGTACTTTTTCTAATAAATGTTATGATGCTATCTGAGGTGAAGTGCAGTGACAGTTAATATCTGTGTCTGGAATCAGGCACAGACTTGATTCCTGGCTCAGTTGCTCATTACCTTGCCTTGGCCTCCAAATGCCTCTTCTGCAAATGCCTCCAAACATCCTGCTGTGAACTTTAATTAGTAAATGTATCTAGAGATGTAGGTGCAACCTGAGGATATAGTCTATGAAATTGTAATAACTTTGCAGGTGATGGATGGTTACTAGACATAGTGTGGTCATCACATCTTAAGGTATGTAAATATCGAATTACACTATGTTGTACACCTGAAACTAATATAACATTGTATGCCAACTATACTTTAAAAAATTTATTAAATTAAAGAAAGATCAATAAAATCATTACATAAAAAAGCAAAGAAAATATCTAAAGCAATCGAGTTGCTAGTCATCAAGTTGTCTCTTCCATGCTAGTAGTTTTTCTGATGTTGTTCCTTTCAAAACAGATTTTTATACAAATTCTCCACTATAGATGCCTCAGATGATAATGGCATGAGTTCTGGTTCCACACATAGGACAGATACCCCAGACCTGATCTCTCCCCTCCCACCCCATGTTATATTCCAGCATCACCTGACTTCTCCAAAACCTCAACTAAGGTACCCCACGCCTACGAGGGCCATTCTTCTGGGTCCCAGACTCTGGGAGTTAAGTGGAGTCACCAAGCTATTTACCAAAATTTTTTACCTTCCTCTTTTCGTATAACTCATCTACAGCACTCGAATATTCCTGTGTCAACTAGCTGTTCTTTTATAATCCCTGGATTTTTAAATCTCTGAGATGCCTTTAACACAAAATCATGCAGAGTTGGCGGTTCAGATTTTATGTAATTATGCTGTTGCAGATTTGAGGTTCTGAGGTGAGGGGTATGTGGCTTGGGCAGTTGGAAGAAAAGGTGGGGAGCCATAGGCAACTGTGACATAGCTCTTTATTCCAGTAAGGGTACAGCCAACCATGCGGGGTGACAGTGCCTTTTTAAACAATGGTTGAACAATAGTGTCACACTGCCAGGTGATGGAAGCCTGCACATGCATACTGGGCACATGGTTACATAAGGCAAGAAGTTAGCTGCTAAAGGTGTTAGAAGGAAGCCTGATGACAGCCATTTTTCTTTCTCTGCACATTTCACCCCTTCAGCATTCCTCCCTTTCACCTATCCAGGCTTGGCAGTCCTATAGAGGCACTGAAAGGAAACTCTGTGCAGACCCAACAGTGGGAGACATTCACAACTGTGGCATAGGTACGTGCTCAATCAACCACAATATTCGTGTAAAGTGGCCTAAGGTCAGAAAGGATAGGAGGACAAGGGTACCAAAGCAGGTAAGTCTTTTCCATTGGGCAAGATGGATAAGACCATTGCCAGTGGGGGTGGAGGGGCAGCCTGGCCATCGATACCATACCTGGTTCCTCTTGAGGCATTGATCACACTATGTCCACATGGCACAATATGAGAGAACTCATGATAGGCCACAGTGACAACACAGATGCTCTCATTTCTCCTTCACTTGTCTCTCCTGTGGAATATCTCACAGTTATGTGTGGTGGCCAGTTGGCTATTACCCAAGGAATTACCTGTCAGTTTACCTCTAGCCCCTTGCCTCCTGGGGCTATTAGGTCTACCCATTGGCAATGTGGGGCCTTTTTTTTCCCCTATGGCCAAGTCCATTGCACTGTTTCTCCCCTTTTAGGAATGTGTTATCACTGAGTCCATGACCAGGTTTCAACAGTTTCAGTGGTAGTTTCCTGTAATTGGATTGGGGTCATGGCCCTGTGTAATAGCAACTCTCCTGGGGAGGGACCTCCAGTTCAAGGTCGCTTGTTCAGGTCCCACAACACATCTCACACGAGGGTACTCAACCTCACAGTCCAGGGGGATTGATGATTACCCATAGGCACCATTTCAAAAGCCTGTTGTACCACTCGGGCATGCCTGTTGCCTGGGGATTATATGGGGCATGGAATTTCCATTGAATGTTCATTTGCTTGGCCCACATTTGGACCTCTTGCCAGGTAAAATGAGTCTCTTGTTCACTTTCCACCACTAATGGCCTGCCGTAAAAGGCACATAAGCGTTTGACAGCTTGGACAGCATGTTTTTGGTCTTCGGCCGTCTGTATTGTTTCATGTCTGTATGAAACAATAACCTGGTAGCTGGGTCCACTGCTATAAGGGCATAGGATGCCCCTTGAGCTTTGGAAGAGGTCTTATGTAATCTGCCACATGGTCCATGGAACCCTTTTCCTTGTTACTTGCACATGCTCCTGCTTCATGCAGAGAGGATGAGGCGTATCCCAGCTGCATACCAGACACTTGGCACAGGCATCTGTGACATCTTCCCATTTCAGGGACAAGTTCCATTGTTTTATTGTCCTTATAGTTGGTGTGCTGATATACAGTTATGTCCTTTTCTTGTCCTATCTCCCAAAGGTCTTGCCACATGGCTTGTCCAAATAAGGGCCTATGGCCCACTAGCCAGTTTTGCCATTTCCATGTAGGCAACCATAACGTCAAACCTTTAAACACTGCCCAACTGTCAGTACAAATAGTCAATGGTTCGCCTTCATGGGCAATAACACCATCCATATGGCCCACAGATAAGCCCATTGGCTGCTTTGACCTGTACCTATATTTTAACAAATATGGTCAGTAGCTGGTTGCACCTCTATAACTACCCACTTGGCTGCTGACCCCCTGCTGGACCCTTTTGTGTACCACACATCAGTGAGCTTGGGTGGCTTCCCTTTTCTGTAGGGGGACACTTCTAGATCTGTAGGAACTTCGACATCCAGTAAATTGTCAGTGGTAAGCTCAACTGGGCCTAAAACTGTAATTCCATGGCCAGAAGGCTAGCAGCTTTCTCCATTTTTGCAGATAGGCACCCCATTTCATCAGGGTAGGGGTTTGGGCCACCCCTGTTTTTGGGGCCTGTATCCATGTGCATAACAAACTTTGTATCTGGTAAGTGGTGCCTGCCTGCACTTTGTCCGTGCCAGTCACTGTCTCAGTGGCCTGCAAGGCTGCATATACAGCTGCTGATTGCTTCTCTATTAGGAAGTACCAGCTCTCTGCATCTTTCCATAGTTGGGACCAAAAATTCCTGGGGTTCTAGTTCATTTTGAACATTGCCATAGGCTCCTTCTGTCACATGCAGGTCAAATCCAAAGGGTTTACCTGGATCTGTCACCTGAAGGCTTGCGCTTGTTGCACTGCCCACTTGGTGGCGGTAAACACCTTCTCTACTGTTTCATCCCAGTCCCAAGTAGCTCCCTTCTTGATCAGGCCAAATCATGTCTGTGCTACCTCTGCTAGGTGCGGCACAAACACTTTCCAGTAGCCCACGTAAGTATAAAGACCCACATAACTCTGCAATTCTTTAACTGTAGCGGGTCGTGGATACACTTGTATCTTATCAATTATGGCATCAGGGATTCCATTCGTCTTACCCAACTAGACAACACCCAAGAATTTGACAGATAAGCCAGGTTCCTGAACCTTGGTTGCATTTACCACCCAGCCACATGTTTTCAGATGCTGCAATAGCACTGGTGCCACTTGTTCTGGATGCATAAGGGAAGTAGAGGTTAACGTGATATCGTTAACATAATGAAACAATTCCACTGTTTGCTGGTTGGATCCAGGCTGCCAAATCCTAGGCTACAAACCAATGGCAAATTGTTGGGCTGTGTAAGTAGCCTTGGGGTAGTACCACAATAGTCCATTGTCTTCCTTCCCATGTGAAGGCAAGTTGGTCATGACCTTTGAGTGCTAAATCTATGGAGAAAAAAAGTGTTAGCCAAGTCAAGACATACTGGTACGTCCCCAGCTTTGTAGTCACTTAATCCATTAGATCATGGATGGATGCTACTGCTGCATGCAGTGGGGAGTCACTGTATTCATTAACCAATAGCCCACAGTCATTCTTCATGAGCCATCAGGCTTCTTCTGGCTACACAAGGGCATTATGACTATGAGTGGGAAGCACAATCTAAGCATTCTCCAATTCCTGAATCATAGCTCAGATTTCAGCATGCCCACCAGGCAAGCAATATTGCTTAACATTGACATTGTGCCTTGGTTCTGGCACCTTCGGTGGCAGGTGATGGATATGTCTCCGCACTAAGGTTTTCACTACCCAGACTCACAACAAAATTTACCAGCAGAGGTCTGCAGATCGAGCACTTGCAACACATCCACCCCTAGGATATATTCCGGCACCGGAGAAAATATACTTTATACAGACACGGGGGCAAGTGTCCTATTCCAAGAGGCAGTCACAGCTTTGGTCTTAATAGTCTTATCCCCATAATCGTCTATATAGGTGGCTGGTCCAGGGAATCCGTCTGGATTTCCACAGATGAGACTGTAGTTGGCTTGGTATCCACCAGTGCTGGGACTCTGCACATTCTGTGGGGACCAGAGGATTACCAATCTCACATGCAGCCTCTGGTCCCCACCTATCCCCTCCAAATGGGTACCTCAGCCTTCTCCCTGATTATATGAGGTCAACAGAGAGTCCTGGGCTTTCAAAAAGTCCTTCAAGGCCACAGTCCTAGCACTTTCGGCAAGAGGTTTCCACCCATGCCTGAATTGCTGTTTAGGTTTCAATTGCCACCACAATTCTAATAACACTGCATTAGGTGGGGAAGTTATCTTGTCTTGATTGACTCCTGGAGCTAGCAAATCAGTCTACATAGGGTGACCCTGCATAGGGCCTTTCTTTTACTTCTTGGCCCTTGGGAATGTGGGCGTTATCGCATGGACACTTCTGCCCCCTCTCTCACCTTGTCTCCCCTCTACATCCGCCAGAGCAGCCCTTGCTGTAGTCCCTTCAGGTACAGTTTCCCCACATAGTGAACCAAGAAGGTGACCAACAAGCCAAAAGTGGTAGAGGGAGAAGTCTCTAACACTAGGTCACACATAGCATTTGTAAACCTTTCATCATCTGGTCCCCGTGTATTCTGATTAAACGTAGCTTGTTGCATGCCCAGTTCACGAATCATCTGCGTTGGTTCACCATATATTTGCCATTTTCTCACATGGTCTGGGAGCTCCCCGGTGTCATTGCAAACCATGCGCACAGTGGCAGTAAGCCATTCTATCAGGGTGTGGTTCGCCTGCCTTTGGGTCAAGTGTGACTGTTCTGCAGATGCTGCCATATGAGGGCTGTATGGGTATGGACGCCAATTTCTCCATCTTATCAGAGGAGCATGAGATACTATGGGCCCCATCGTCTCAAAGGTGCAGCGATCAGGCTGGCAACAGTTCACTGGGTCGCTGCCAACTTTATTCTCTCAAATCCCGCAATTCCATGAGTGTATATGGGGCATGCGTGGTGAATTCTGTTACCGTGGGCTGCCAGCTTGCACCCACCCGGACCCAGGGGTTGTTCATGCTTTACCTTTTGGTGTATTATCGGCCATAATTGAGGATGGATGTCTTCACCTACCTCAGGGTGAACCTCTTTGGAGCTCAGCTTCCAATTGTACCCCTGCATCCAAGACATCTGCCTTTTGCCGAAGCTTCTATACCCGCACGGCCTCTGTTAGAGCTTCATCCATGATCTGCTTCAAAGCCATTAAAAGCGCCCAGCCCACTTGGCTGGCCGCAGCCTGTGCTTTTCCCAGCAGCTGCTTCACCAGGGAGCGGAGCACCTTCTTGATACTTATTGAGGACCTATCAACTGCCTCCCAAGGCTCAGGTGGGATCCAATTCACCAATACCACCACCATGGGGTACCACATGCTCTGTGGAGGCCACATGTCCCTTCTGTCCTTCAGTGCGGCAGATGGCTCCCTCACCTGGGAATCCTGCTCGTGACCATGCCAAGTGTGTTGCTGCAAATTCGAGGTTCCGTGGTAAGGGGTACATGCCTCAGGCAGTTGGGAGAAAATGTGGGGAGCTGTAGGCAACTGCAACAAAGCTCTTTATTTCCGCAAGGGCACAGCAACTGTGCAGGGTGGCAAGGCCTTTCATACACAGGTTAAAAAATAGTGGCACACTGCCAGATAATGGAAGCCCACGCATGTGTACCGGGCACATGGTTACATAAGGGGAGAAGTGTTGAGTCACTCAGAAGTGAGCTGCTAACGGTGTTGGGAGGGAGCCTGACTACAGGGATCTTTCTTTCTCTGCACATCTATCCACGAGATTAGGCTTTGGGTTTAATTTTCAGAAACCTCCACCATGCAGTTAGGGAGATTTTTTTCTTTTAGGACAGTCATAGAAGCTTTGTGTTTCTTACCTTAATCTTGAGCTCCAAATGTAAAGCCCTGAGTTGATTTTCTTTCTAAACTCAGAAGCAATAAACCAAACACATTATACTTTTTTTTAATATGTTTTATGGCAGCAATTATTTGGTCACCCAGAACCTTGCTTGCCTCAGTCATTTCATTATAGGTATCCCATAGTCCCAGCCTATTGATGGTGATGCTGTCAGCTAGGAACCCTTGAAGTACTCACCCAGCCCATATTACTTGTAGTAAGCCTATCAGACCCTTCCCCCACCAGCACCAAAGTTGTGGCTGGACTGACTGGCCTTTGTGATTCTTATTATAATTGTGGACACGCTTCAGCAAAAACCATCAGGGAACTTTGAAAAGGAAGATTCATTACTCATAGGTCCTGGAGAGTACGTTGCATGCTTGGGGGCCACACAGTAAGGTTGGGGCCGGGGCGTGGAGTGGCAGGGAAAAGAGAGAGAGGAGACCTGGGGCTCTGCATTTATTAAAGTCTAAGTGCGAGGTGTCTGGAGCTTCATGGGGTCACTCATTATTGGTCAATTTGAAGCACAAGAGTGGAAATTAGGGCACAGGAGACTGGAGGCGTTTTACCGAAGTGGTCTGTTATCTCCATCACCCAGAGGTTTCTGAAAGGGGAACTTCATGGGTGTGGGGAACCTCATTTCTTATCTAGTTGTTTTGCTAGTAGCCGGGTCATACAGCTGGCATAATGTTTGAGTTGGATATCTCTTGAAATGGATGTCTTGGCCATCAGCACTTAATGTCAGGCACTTATACTACTACAAGATATAATTTCAGCAATTATTGTGCCACTGCATGCCATAGATAACCAATGTCTCTTTCACCACTGGAGAAGAGGTCATGAACAAGGTTAGATCTAGTCACATCAGAGAATCAATTCTGGATTTCTATCCTAAGGTTCTGTTCCCTTGGAACCATTCACAGTACTGATAACCACCTATCAGTCAGGATTCAGCTAGGGAAGTAGAACCTCAATGAGTATCATGAGAAAGAGATTCAGTATAAGGATTAGACATGGTACAGCCATGGGAGGAGCTAGGAAAGGAAGGCCTCGAAGGGAAGCTGGAGTTTGAGGTGTCACCAATCCCTCAGTCTGAGAAGCCATGAGCATGCTGCTGCCAAACTGTGACTGCAAAGTGGGCGCTGGTGGAGAACTCCTCATGGAGAGTGCTGCCTTTCTGGGTCTGCAGTCAAATACCTGGTGACGGGCCTGGGCCACTGCTGGTCGGCATGGCCAGAGCTGAGAAGAGCTGGACGTGGCGTGAAGTTGAAACACCCGGCTCTCTGCACCTGTTACTGCATTTGACCATGAAGACTCAGAGAGTGATGGCTGCTGCTTCTCTTCCATCGCCCAAATCTCACGCAAAGTGCTTTTCTGGCCAACTCTCGCCTAAAATGACCCAGGAAAAAGATTTCTGAGGAAGATAGCTGTAGTCTAACCATGGTAACACAAGATCCACCATAATATATATGCAGTGACTCTAAATATGGAGATATTTAAGTAAATGCAATAGGAAGTGAATTAGGATTATGAGATAATTGTTACAATCATGACACACGTATTCAATTGCTCACAAAGTATTTTAATGGACATTCTAGTACTTAATCTTCACTTTCATCATATGAATTACATTCATTTCGTTGTTGAAGAAACTGAATAATAGGTTGAGAATTCTCTGATGGCACTTAGTTAATAAGGCAGAACTGATATGAGGTCTAGCTTACTTATTTCAAATACCATGCTCCTTCCTAGATACAGTGATATATAACTTCAGCCTTCAGTTCCTATAGAGCAGAGATGAATCTCTGAAGACCAAATCCTCATTCTCTCTTTTAGAATTTCATCACTCCTTCCTTTTCATTTTATAACTGTCTTTATGTTTCCTCTCTCTGTACTTCTTTTATTCATTTACTCTCCCACAAAATGTCCACTGACTTATAAGATTCCCCTTGTTCTACATAACCCCTCACCCCCTCTTTTCACATACCTTGTTGATTCTCTGATATCGTTCTCAAACCTTCTCCCTACTACAGGACCTCTTACATGGAAACATGTTAAATTTGGTTCCAAAAAGTCTGAGATTAGGGTTCTAATTCTGCATTCACCTTTCACTCAGGCCATTACTTTTCCCTGAAGCTTTAGATTCCTTATATTTCAGATGAGAATAGTAGCTACCACCAGGACTGCTGAGAACATTAATTGGGATACTACATGTGAGAACACTTTAAAATTCTAGAGCTCTAGAGAAATATCACTGATTGTTACCATTTCCTTTGTGATTCTCAAATTAAGAAGTTGATGCTGAAGGATCAACCAAATAATAAACATTGCTTGAATTTGATAGGAGCAGCAGAATTCCTGAATGCAACCCACCCAGGGTTTACCCAGAGGAAGCTGTGCACACTGAAGAAGCATGTACTGACGGCAGCTGGGTGGAAAATCGAGAAGAGAAAAACACAAGGGGACAAATTCAGCTGCCCTGGTTTGCATTCTCTCTGTGGGATGGAGGTGGGGAATGGCTTCTATCCAGTCCTGGGTCCAACCCTGGGGTGCACAGATTGTCCAGATTTAGGAAAGGCCTCATTTTGATCCAGCACGTATTAGAAAACGCTTAAGAATAAGGGCTTTTGAGTCTCATAAGTCTGCTTCGGATCCTCATAAAAAGTGTGACATTGGCCAGGTCACCTAGTTTTCCTGTACTTCAGAGTTTTAAACTGTAAAATAGGGGAGACAGAAGAGGAAAAGATAACTGACAGCATTTGTGAAAACATTAAACATAAAGGACTTACTCATGATAGATGCTTAATGTTATCTGCGATAAGAAATATTTCATTATATTAGCTCATTCAGCACAGGAACATATCTTATTCATTGATGTAACTCAAATCTTAGCTCAATGCTAAGACACAAATAGCCACAACAAAAAGTTTCTGAATGAATAAGTGAATAAATAATCCAATAAATAAAGAGGTCATAAGGCTAAAAGTGATTATGCGGGGAGCCCAAAGAGAAAATTTAACCTGGTATGGGCTCTACAGTTGATGAGTTTGTGGGGTCCCACCTTCTCTGAACCACTAGTTGTTCTGGGAAACAGCGTATGTGAGTGGAAGGCCATTTGGCAGACAAACACTGTAGGAATGGCCTAAACCCACGCCATTCCAGGCTCCTTCCTTTGCTGCCTCTTCCAACTCCCAGGCCTGTCATTTCAGGATAATTCATCATTCTGGGAAATTGCTTCTTAGTCCTCCACAGCCTCGCATCAAGGGCCTGGTTCAGGCATCTAGAGTCTGGTTCAGGTATCACTCACCTAGTCCTGACACCTGGACAAAATTCCAGTAGCCTAGCTCTGTGGTACCTCCTCTAGAAAGCACACCCTCCACTGCTCTTCCTCATCCATCATAAGGGATATATTTGGCTCTGACACTCTTGCAGGAGGCATCAGTGTTCACTGTCCAACCAACACATTCTTCCAGGTAGTGAGTTTGGGTCCTTCCATCTCTGCCTACACCTACTCCCCTAGTGCACAAAAACACTAAGTGTGAGGATTAAATTAATGAGGGATAATTCAATTCCTGATTAAAAAGATGCATGATTAAAAGAATAATGACCCTACTGATTTATAGACATTTGGAGGGTTACTACTGAATTGATGAGAAGGTGTAGATAGCTGAATGAAGAAATGATCTAAAAAATGAAATATTTTACAGTCTTTCAGCAGCGTTTGACCCAAACTGCTTTGTCCTACACCTCCCTTCTCTCCTACCTTCTTAGCACATTGTCCTTGTTTTCCTCTGGCCTCCATAGCTACATCACTCCTTTTAACAAGTGAGACACTGATACTGTCCACCAACACTAATCTCCCTGTCACCCCTGCTCTACCCAGAGTCTACATATAGGGGTCTTTGCCACATGGTTGTGGAACCTCTTGTCTTTCTATCTCCTCAGATGTGTTTACTCATTTCCCCTGACTACTATACATTTCCCCTGATTTCCAAAGTTATGCAGTTGACCCTTGAACAATGTGAGGGTTAGAAGTACTGACCCCTGTGCAGTCGAAAATTCACATATACATTTTGACTCTCTCAACACTTAACCACAGTTATTCTTTGTCCATTGGTGTTCACGGGAGGTTGGTTCCAGGACCCTGACAGATAGTAAGATCTGTAGATGCTCAAGTCCCTTATGTAAAATGGCACAGAACAATGCATGCAGTCAGCTCTGCACATTCAAAGACGCCCAACCATGGATTGAAAATACTGGTTTTGATCCACAATTAGTTGAACCTGTGGATGCAAAACCCAGAAATATGAAGGCTCAACTATATATTAATTGAAAAAAATCTGCATGTAAGTGGACCTGTGCAGTTCAAACCCATGTTGTTCAAGAGTCAACTGCATACCGTCAGCTTTCACTTTCCCTCTGCACTCTTGGCCTGTATTTCTGATGGAGCCTGGATGTCTAACAGCCTCTCAAGGTGGATGTTTCTCTCCAAATCTATTCTTTCTCCAGTGTTTCCCATCAATGATGAAGAGAGGGGTGAGAAAAATTAGTGTCTGAGACAGAGGCATGGAGAGAGAGAGAGGAGAGAGGGACAGAGAGACAGAGACAGAGACAGAGACAGAGACAGAGAAGAGAGACCAAACTGAGACTGAAACTGAGAAAATAACAGATTGAGGGAACAGCCCAGGCCCAGCTACACTAAGGACAGCCCAGCTAGTCTGGGAGCCTGATTCCAGGTATAGGAAAGGGAGTCCTCAGCTTCCTAGCTGGGACTGAGTCCTGGGGAGTACCAACACTTAAATATCCGGTGTCACTCCTATGGAGATACCCTGCAGGCTGGGAGTATATATGTGGTTTCCTAAGCTCATTGTCCTCACCCAAGGCACACCTCACTCAAGCCTTGTCCCTCCCTCCAACTTTAATCCCACAGGCGGTATCCCAACCCTGCAGTTCCATGTCATCCATCATCTATGGTGGTCCAGGCCACCCTTATCTCCTGCCGGAATTCCTGAGCCAGCTGCCTCTGCGAGTCTTCAGGGAAGCCTCCCCACCCACGAGCTGTTACTCACCCTTCTTTTCCTTTATTACAGTCTGAAACTTTTCACCATCTATGGGAGGTTAACCCCATGTGTGTCTCCCATTCCTGTCCTACCCTGAGCTCCACCAGGGCTGGGACTTGGGGTGTTTGTTTCTCCTTTGCGCCTTAACATGAAGCAACAAAGAGTAGGCAACTGGTGCATATTTACTGAGAGCAGGCATGAATAAAATGGATATCAGGAGGATAGATGGAGGAATGTATGAGTGGGGAAACTGGCCAGATAGGTGATGGGTAGGGTAAGGCAGGGATAGAATAAGAACCAGAAAGGATGGAACAATGTTTGCACATGTAAACGGTGGAGAAGGGGATTTGACAGGTGTATTTAAGCGGAGTTGCCACCAGTGGATGTGGGGACAATTTCTTCAGGCCCTGTTTTAGGCCCTTCCTGGTGAGAAAGTCTCCCTCATGCCTTCTTAGCCACACTGGTCTCACATGCTCTTAACAGACATAAGGACCCAATACTGCTTCTCCAGCCTCAGTGGCACCAATTATTAGTAGGCAGCCACTGAGTCCTGCTCCAGCTGGCTGTGGGAATGGCAGTGGGTGTTGGAAAAGGATGCTTTAGAAATCCCCTTCCAAGAGCATTAGTCCTGGGGGCTGAGACCACAGAGACCTTGCATCTGAAAACAAGTGAATTTTATCATCTTAAAGACAACTCCAGATTCCCTCCCTCAATAGTAGGAGTGGGACGTTGGGAAAGTAGAGATGGCTCTAAGATGACGGATTGTCATGACTTTTCAAACTTAGTTTTTGTACCTACTATGTGCTAAGACTATGAGGAAAGTACATATATGGAAATTTATTATTTACAAAGGAAAAATCAGAACTTTGTAGTAAGAAACTCAGCAGACACTACCTTAAGCAAGTAATCACCATTAATGTCATATTGACATCATGGCCCCCTTTCTATGAAGCACCAAGAAGGGCACATTATTACTCCTGTATTACTGTGAGAAAACATCAAACCCAAATTGTGAAATTTCTATAAAATATTTATAACAATTCTGGTCACCAGTTATAATGTGTGTGTGGAGGGGAGGGGCTCTTCCCCACACCAAATAATTCTCTGTGACACCAGCTGGGTGTCCTATAATTCAGCTCAATTCTGACACTATTTATCCAGAGATATCATCAGACCCTACAAGTTAAGGGCTCAGTCCTACAAGGCAGCACTCCTACATACACAATGTCAGTTGCAGGCCCAGGTCGTCATCTGTGATTCTGCTCAACTGGCTACAGATTAGAGGTTCCCATGACCCCTTCCTTGGGTTCGATTAATTTTCTAGAGTGACTAGAATTTTCTAGAATTCAGAGAAACATTTTACTTACTAGATTACTGGTTTATTATGAAAGGATGTAACTCAGGAACAGCCAGATGGAAGAGGCGTATAGAGGAAGGTATAGGGAAAGGGAACAGAACTTCGGTGCCCTCTCCAAACACGCCATTCTCCAAGTACACAATTGTCCACATGTTCATCACCCAGAAGCTCTCTGAACCCATCCTTTTTGGGGTTTGATGGAGGCTTCATTAAATAAGCATGATTGATTAAATCATCAGCCATTGTCAATTTATTAAACCTCCAGCTCCTCTCCCCTCCCCAGAGGTTAGGGAATTGGGACTGAAGGTTCAAATCCTCTAATCACATGGTTGGGTTCTCCTGGCAACCAGCCCCCATCCTTAGGAGGGGTCCAAAAGTTACCTTATTAACATAACGAAAAGCTCCTTTATTATTCTCATTGTCAGAAATTCCAAAGGTTTTAGGAGTTCTGTGTCAGAAACAGGACTAAGGGCAAATATACATTTCTTATCATAAATCACAATATTGTAACCCAATCTGTCAGAAGTGTCAAGGTCGTGAAAACCAAGGAGAAACTGAGGACTTCCCACAGACTGGTGGAGACTAAGAGGATGATAGCGTCAAAAAGCAATGTGGATGTGCCATTGGACCCTGAATACAGAGTACATTAGCTGCCGAAAGTCCACTAAAAACTAAAATTCAGTCAGACTATTGTACCAATATTCTTTAGTTTTGATTATTATAGTTAGGCAAGATGTTAACATTAGGGGAAGCTGAGTACAGCTTAGTATACAGAAACTCTGAGTACTATTTTTATTTCCCTCTGTAAATCTAAAATTATTTGAAAACAAGAAGTTACAAGAGATTATATGCAGGAACAGAACATTTCAGGAACACGTGTTTGTCGGAAGGGGTGGCAGAGTCTCCCGAAGGGGCCGATGGGGACAGTTGGAAGGGTCATGAGAAAATCTGGCTAAGAGGTGTTGAAAGTAAAGAGTAAGCAAGAAATCCGGTGAAGACGGGCATGAGGCAGATGGATTCTGGAGCGCTGAGGACCAGGCTGAAGAGGGAGATTTGGGAGTCGTTGGTCTCCAGGGGACCATTAACACCAGGGGAGAGAGAGGCAGGAACAGAGAGTGTGCACGGAGAGAGGAGCAGGAGGGCCAGACTAACCCCCAAGGAATACTACTATTTAAACACAGGGTACATTTTGTGCTTTAGAAAATAAGAATCTAGGTTCACATTTGTTTATATATGTATAGAGAATCCAAATGCTCCAAATCAGTGCCTTTTTACCCCTTGGACAGTGAGTCATTGGTAAACATTTACTAGGTATCACTGTATGTACCTCATTCACTTAACTAGCCCCCTGTCAGTGAACATTTAAATTGTTTCCAATCTTCTTGTACCACAAAGGAAAAAAATGCTGACGTGAATAATTTCACATCAATGTCATACCTCATATTTGTAAATATATCTGTAGGAAAATTTCGAGCACCATAATTCCTGGTTAGAATGTAAGTGCGTTTGTACCTTAAATAAATATTTTTAAATAGTTTTTGTAGAAACGATGTCAATTTATATTCCTACCAATAACATATTATGATGCCTGTTTGCCCACATTGTCACAAGCACAATGTTATCAAACTTTTTTTGGTCATAGCCAATCTGATATATGAAGAATTATGCTTCTTTGTAGTTTACATTTGCATTTTTTTAAAGATGAGTGAAATTGAGTGGCTTTTCTTATGTTTAAGAGGTGTTAGATTTTTCTTTTCTATGAACTATCCATATCCTTTGGCCATTTTTTAACTGGATTTTTTTTCTTATTGATTTTAGGAGCTCTTTATATGTGTGGGAAATTAACTTTTTGTTATACGACTAGCAATTATTTTTATTTATATGTCATTTGTATTTATGACATTATTTAATATAGACTTAGAAATTTTTATGACATTATATATAGAAAGGAAAGCCCAAAGCTGAGAATAATTTTAAAACATACTCTTCCATGTTTACGTATAGTATTTCATATTTTGTGCTTTATAGTTAATCTTTTACCCATTTGGAATAGATCCCCATTTGAGATGTTGGCTTTGTGGGAATAGGGAAAATGTCTCCTTTCCCTTCTCTGGTTCTTCTGGCTGGTTGAACAATCAAATCAATATGAGACATTAACAAGAGAAAATCAAATTTAATTTTATGTACACAGGAGCCCCATCTACATGGGAAAGTCAGGGTCCCTGCATACATGAGAGGTCAGAGACAAAAGTTAAAATGGGGCGTATATGACATTCTGAGACAAGGATGAGGTAAGGCAGCTTAGGGATTCAGAGGGGAAGAAGGTCATAGAAAGATGGTAAAAAGAGCAGATGTTCAGTAATAAGGAGTTTGTCCTGCCCTATAGATGGGTCATAAAAAGTTATTTCTGGTAATAACTCCTCTTGGGGAAATATGGGGAGAAGGCACAAATATTTCTCTTGAGCCTGCAGGGTCTCAGTTGCTCAAAGTAATCCACGTTCTACAGAGGCAACTTGTTCTGAATCCCTAAAGCTCTATGTGGCACCTTAACTTCCTCTGTAGCACCAGTTACTAAGACAGTGTCTGATACTTGGTAGATACTCAATAAATATTTGTTAAATATATGAAAAATTCGGCACAGTGGTCTGTTAATGCGTCTCCTAAAACACACCATTTTCTGTTGCCTGTGATGTTTTATTGCATCGCAGGAACCTCAGTACTGCATGCCTCCCATTTCCTTTATTTCTCACAGAAGAGCTCACTCAGACCATTTCCTCACAGAGCAGTGTGCGTTGATGTTTCTCAGAGTCTCTCTACAGTTGGGGCCTCTGACGGAGAAGACTCCACAGCTCTGATCGCAGCTGTCTGTGTAGTGGTTGCATAACTAGTCTTGCTGAATCCTTTCTCATAGTGTGAAGTGGTAACTAGGTGCTAAGGACAGGACGCCTAGCTCCAGAATATAGAAAACATCCTCCTCTATGTCTGGTCCTGAAAACCACTGCAGATGTAAACCCAAAAGTCTTGGGAAAATACTCCTTTCTTCGGTATTTGAGAATCAAAGCGAGTCTGTTTTTCTTGGTATGCATCGCTTGGTTCTAGTTTACAGAATGTAAATTAAAAATGTGATATGTGAAGATAAAAGGAAAGATCTGGAGTATGAAGGCAAACTGTCTGAGGGAAACAACTTAAGTTATGACATAATATAAGTGGGTAGAAGTCGGAGCAGAGAGGGGAGGCAGGGAAGCCAAACAGAAATATCCAGAGGCCCCAACTTTTACTCTCCTGCTTCCAAAAGTTCTTTTTCAACAAAATTTAGCCAGAAGCCCAGTTTTGCTCCTCTTGCCCTCTGGCCTGTTCTAATCAAGAATTCCTCCATCAGTCTCACTGGGCAACACTTCTCAGATTTCAATGTGGAGAAGCATAAGTGGCCTCCGAGCAGAGTCCAGAACTGCCAAAGAGAGGCAGGAGCTCAATGAGAGACAGTTCATGACTTGGAGGAAGTGGTTCTTCCTGTCACAGAAAGAGCCAATACATCCTGAGGAAGTCACTTGTCGTATAGGGCCCAAGATTGCCTGGCCCAGAGGGCGAGTACAAGAATTTGCAAGATTCATGGGTGAAGTGTGTGTCTGAGGCTCTACCTGATCTGACAGAATCTGACACAGACTCCAAGGGAGATAATAGGGGTGAGGCATGGAGTCAATTGTTCCAATATCAGTTCAACAAACACAGGTACAGACACCAGGAAAGAAGCCCGTGGGCCACACTGAAATATTTCCTCCATTTAGACTCCGGCTGGCACACTCAGGTAAGAACCCTGGTCTATGCGGATTCTGATTAAAGATGACACAAGGCCAGCCAGGGGAAGGGTGATACATCAGTTATCTATTATTGCATAGCAAATTGTCCCCAAAACTTAGTGGCTTAGAAAAGTACACAGTTTTTATCTCCGAGTTTCTGTAGGTCAGAAGTCCAGGAACAGCTTAGCCAGCTCTCTTGCTCAGGTCAGGGTCTCTCCCGAGATGTCAGCTGGGGCTGGTGTCTCTTCTCATGGCTCAACTGGGAAGGAGCTTTCTCATATACTGTTGGACTGAAGGCCTCGGTTCCTCCCTGGCTGTCAGCCAGATGCTGCTATAAGGTCCTCTATTCCAACATGGCAACATGGCAGCTTGTGTCAGCAAACTATGCCAGCCACAGAGAGTCTGCTAGCAGACATGAGACACAGTCTTTGGTAACCTAATTGTGGAAGTAGCATCCTGTCCCCTTTGCCATATTCTGTTGTTTAGAAGCAAGTCAGGAAGTCAGAGCCACACTGAAGGGAAGGAAATTATCCAAAGGCGCCAACAACAGGAGGTGGGGGTCATTGGAGTAGGCCCCATTAGAAGTCTGCCTCCCACAGATGAGACGGTACCTGGAGAAGAATACATAAAACCACACTTCCTTTCATCTGGTCTAGACCGTTCTTGAGAACTATTTAAGGAGACAATCTTTTTTTTTATTATGAAATTTATTGGGGTAACACGGGTTAATACAATTATATAATTTTCAGGTGTACGTTATCATTTGACATCTGTATATCTTATTGTGTGTTTACCACCCAAAGTCCAGTTTCCTTCAGCTACCATATATTTGATCCCCTTTACCCACTTCACCCTCCCCCAAACCGCCTGTATTTGACTTTCTTTACACCGTCTACCTCTCCCCTCCTCCCCAATCCTGTCCCCTCTGGTAACCACTAGTCCATTTTCCATATCCCTGAGTCTCTGTTTGTCCTGTTCATTTGTTGCTTTTAGGTTTATATTCCACATGTAAGTGATATCATGTGATTTTCAACTTTTTCTGTCTGGCTTATTTCGCTTAGCATGATTATGTTGAGTTCCATCCAGGTTGTTGCAAATGGCAGTATTTCATCTCTTCTTATGGCTGAATAATATTCCATTGTATATATGTCCCCCAGCTTCTTCAGCCAATCATCTATCAGAGGACACTTCGGTTGCTTCCATTTCCTGGCCACTGTGAATAATGCTGCTATGAACAATGGTGTGCAAATATCTTTATGGGTATGAGTTTTCAAATCTTTGGGGTAAATACCCAGTAGAAGGATTGCTGGATCATATGGTAGATCAATTTTTAGTTTTTGTGAGGAAACTTCACACTGTTTTCCATAGTGGCTGTACCAATTTTCAGTCCCACCAGCAGTGTATGAGGGTTCCTTTTTCTCCGCATCCTCTCCAACCTTTGTTATTAATTGTCCTGTTGATTATAGCCATTCTAATAGGTGTGAGATGGTATCTCATTGTGGTTTTGATTTGCATTTCCCTAACAGCTAGAAATGTTGAGTATCTTTTTGTATATTTGTTGGCCATTTGTATGTTCTCTATGGAGAAGTGTCTGTTCAGGTCCTCTGCCCAATTTTTGATTGGATCATTTTGTTGTTGTTGTTGTTGTTGTTGTTGTTGTTGTTGTTGAGTTGTATGAGTTCTTTGTATATTTTGGATATTAGACCCCTTATCAGAAGCATTGCTTGCAAATTTATTTTCTCATTCAGATGTTTGTCTTTTTACCTTGTTGACAATTTAATTTGCTGAGCAGCTTTTTAGTTTGATATAGTCCCATTCATTTATTTTAGCTTTTACTTCCCTTGTCTTTGGGGTCAAATTCATAAAATCTTCTTTAAGTCCAAGGTCCTTGAGTTTAGTTCTTGTGTTTTCTTTTATGCATTTTATTGCTTCAGGTCTTATATGCAGGTCCTTAATCCATTTTGAGTTCATTTTGGTGTGTGGTGCTAGACAACAGTCTAGTTTCATTCTTTTGCAAGCGGCCTTCCAATTTTCCCAGCACCGTTCATTGAAGAGACTTTCCTTTCTCTGCCATATGTTTTGGTGTTTTTGTCGAAAATCATTTGCCCGTATAAATATGGGTTTACTTCTGGACTCTTGATTCTGTTATACTGGTTCGTGTGTCTATTTTTCTGCCAGTACCATGCCATTTTGATTACTGTTGCTTTGTAGTATAGTTTGAAGTTGGGCAGAGTGATGCCTCTGGCCTTTCTTTTTTCTCAGGATGGCTTTGGCAATTTGGGGTCTTTTGTGCTTCCATACTAATCCGATGATATTTTGTTATATTTCTTTTAAAAATGCTGATGGGGTTTTGATGGGGATTGCATTAAATCTTTATGATGCTTTAGGTAATATGGTCATTTTAACTATGTTGATTCTTTTAATCTATGAAAATGGAACATCATTCCATTTCTCTGTATCTTGTTCGATTTCTTTTAATAGGGTCATGTAGTTTTCATTATATAGGTCCTTCGCATGTTTCGTTATATTTATTCCTAGGTATTTTATTCTTTTTGTTGAAATTGTGAAAGGAATTATTTTTTCCACTTCTTTTTCTGATGCTTCATTATTACAGTACAGGTATGCTATGGATTTTTGAATGTTGATTTTGTATGCAGAGAATTTACCGTATTTCCTTATTATTTCTAGTAGTGTTCTTGGAGCGTCTTTCCAGTTTTCTATTTAGAGAATCATGTCAACTGCAAATAGTGACCGTTTGACTTCTTTGTTTACTATTTGGATGTCTTTTATATCTTTATCTTGCTTGATTGCACTTGCTAGGACCTCCAATGTTATATTTAATAGCAGTGGTGATAGTGGACAGCCTTTCCTTGTTCCTGATCTCAGAGGGAAGGTTTTTAGTTTTCCACCATTAAGTATAATGTTGGCTGAGGGCTTGTCATAGATGGTCTTTTACTATGTTAAGGTACTTTCCTCTGTACCAATTTTGTTAAGTGTTTTGATCATAAATGAATGCTGTATCTTGTCAAAGGCTTTTCTGCATCTATTGATATGATCCTATGATTCTTATTTTTTAATTTGTTTATGCAATGTATCACATTAATTGATTTGCATATGTTGAACCATCCCTGTACCTCTGGGATGAAGCCCATTTGATCGTGATGTACAATCTTTTTAATATGTTGCTGTATTTGGTTCGCTAGTATTTTATTTAGGATTTTTACATCTGTGTTCATGAGAGATATTGGTCTGTAGTTTTCTTTTTTTGTGTTGTCTTTACCAAGTTTTGGTATCAGAGTGATACTGGCCTCATAAAATGTGTTGCCTCCTCTTCAGTTTTTTGGAAGAGTTTGAGGAGAATAGGTATTAAATCTTCTTTGCATGTTTGATAGAATTCACTGGTGAAACCATCTGGTCCTGGACGGACTTTTACATATTGGTAGGTTTTATGATTGTTTCAATTTCCATACTGCTGATGAGTCTATTTAGATTTTACAGATTGTCTTGATTCAGTCTAGAAAGATTATATTTTTTCTAAGTACTGGTCCATTTCTTCTAGGTTATTAAATTTGGTGTTATATACCTTTTCATAATATTCTTGTATGATCCTTTGTATTTCTGCAATGTCAGTCTTAATTTCCCCTCTTTCATTCTTGATTTTATTTGTGTTCTTTCTCTTTTTTTCTTTAGTGAGTCTAGTGCAGCATTTGTCAATTTTATTAACCTTCTCAAAGAATCAGCTCTTTGTTGTATTAATTTTTTCTATTGTTTTTGTTGTTGTTGTTGATTTCAATTTCATTTTATTTCTGCTCCAATTTTGATGATTTCTTTCCTTCTGTTGACTTGAGGCCTCACTTGTCCTTCCTTTTCTAGTTTTTTAAGATGAAGTGTTAGGTTGTTTATTTGGGTTCGTTCTTGTTTTTGGAGTTACTTTGTAATGATATGAACTTCCCTCTTATGAATACTTTCGCCATGTCCCAAAATTTCGATATGTTGTACTATTATTATCTTTTGTTTCTATGTATCTCTTGATCTCACTTTTTATTTCTTCTCTGATCTAGTTATTCTTTAGTAGCATGTTCTTTAATCTCCACGTATTTGTGGTTCTTCCTGATTTCTTTTCGCAGTTGATGTCTAGTTTCAAAGCATTATAATCAGAGAATATGGTTGGTATAATTTCAACCTCTTACACTTGTTGAGGCTACCTCTGTGTCCCAGCATGTGGTCAGTCCTTGAGAATGTTCCGTGTGCACTGGAGAAGAATGTATAAGAGGCTGTTTTGGGATGAAAGGCTCTGTAAATGTCAATTATGTGCAGATGGTCTAATGTGTAATTTTAGAATGTTATTTCCTTATTGGTTTTCTGATTGGATGATATGTCCATATCCAACAGTGGGGCATTTAGGTCCCCTACTACAATAGTATTTTGGTCTGTTTCTCCCTTTAGTTCTATTAGTAATTGCTTTACATATTTCAGGGCTCCTTGATTGGGAGCATAGGTATTAGTAAGTGTTATGTCTTCTTGGTACATGATTCCCTTTACCATCATGAAGTGTCCCTCAGTATCTGTCTTTACCTTTTTTATTTTGAAGTTTATTTTATATGATATGAATACTGCTACTCCCATTTTTCTCTGAATGCCATTTGCTGAAAATATCATCTTCCACCTTTTCGCTTTGAGTCTATATTTGTCTTTGGAACTGAGATGTGTCTCCTGGAGGCAGCATATAGTTGGGCTTGGTTTTTTGATCCATTCTGCAACTCTGTGACTTTAAAAAATTTTTTTCTTTTTTTAGGAGAGGCAACCCTTGGTTGGCCTCACAGATTGCAAGGACCTTGTCAGCTTACAATCCCTTATTTATTTATTTATTTATTTATTTATTTATTTATTTCTCCTATAAGGTGGTCTCTCATCCAAGTACTAACCAGGCCTGACCCTGCTTAGCTTCAGAGATCAGACAGGATTGGGCTTGTTCAGGGTAGCATGGCCATAGACAACTTTGTACCTTTTTATTAGTGAGTTCAGTCCATTTACATTTAGGGTGATCATTGAAATAAGAGTTCTTCTTATAGTCATTTTATCTTTTGCTTTCTAGTAGTTCAGTGTTTCCATTGCTTCCTTGTCCTTATGTTTCTGTCTTCTTTATTTTGGTTGGCTTTTGTGGGTTTTGCCTCTAGTTCTTGTTTTATGTTATATATTTCAGCTCTGAATCTTTGGTTTGTGGTTATCATTGCAAATATGAAAAGGAGAGTTATATAAATACAATCATCTATTTTCTTCTGCATGTGCCTTATCTCCATTCTCCTTTGTGAATCTGGATCTTTGAATCTTCACTTTTTCATTCATTACTATCTTGCTATAGCAATTCTCTTCTTATTATTTAAGCTTATAATGACCTACTAGTAAGGATTGCACTCCTCTGCTTCTATTTGCCTGATAGTCACTTTACTCATAATTATGTATTTTTTATTGTTATTTTGTTTTAGGTGAACTGACTCCTTTTAATATTTCCTGTAGTGCAGGCCTTGTAGTGGAGAATTCCCTTAATTTTTGTACATCTGGAAAAGTCTTAATTTCTTCTTCATATCTAAAGGAGAGCTTAGTGGTTGCATTATTCTAGGCTGGTAGTTCCTTTTACTTAATAGTTTAAATATTTGATTACATTTCTTTCTGGCTTGTAAGGTCTGCACTCAGAAGTCCAATGTAATCTAATGGGTTTTCCTTTATAAGTTACTATCTTCTTTTCCCTGGCCGCCCTGAGAATTCTGTCTTTGTCATTGATTTTTGATAATTTTAATACAATGTGTCTTGGTGAAGGCCTTTTGGGGTTGAGATAATTGGGTGTTCTGTTGACTTCTTGAATTCCAAGCTCCAGCTCATTCCTTAGATTTGGGAAATTCTTGTCCACTATTTGTCTGAAAATGCTTTCTAGTCCTTGCTTCTTTTCCTCACCTTTGATAATGCTCATTATTCTTGTTTTCTCTCCTGATAGTATCAGTTAGTTCTTGCATTTCTCTTTCATTATTTTTCATTCTTTGGTTTCTCTCTTCCTCCTTCTGGTTTACTTCTAGATTTCTGTCTTTGATATCACTGATCCTTTCCTCCATTTGGTTGACTTTATTTCCCAAGCTTCCTATTTCATTTTTCAACTCTTGCAATATGTTTTTTTTTTAATATCCAGAAGATCTATTATGTTATTTTTGAAGGTTTCAATCTTCTTGCTAAAGAACTCATTCTGCTAATTTAGTTGTTTTTTTAATTCCTGAAATTGTTGATATGACTCATTTTGGAACTCACTGAGTTTTTTCAGAAGTACCATCCTGAATTCTTTGTTATTTAAGTCACATATTTCTATGCCTGTAAGCTTATTTTCTGGAGATTTTTCTCTTTCTGAGATGCCTTGTAAACTTGGTTGTTCATGATGTTTAATGGACTACTTCTCTGCCTGGGCATTAATGGAAGTGTATTCTACAGTTTTTTCCAGAAAGAATATTTATTATATAAGGTCTCTCTTTAGCCTGCTGCAAAGAAGGCACTTTTCCTTTGGTTTCCAGTAGATGGCGTCTAAGCCTTTTGGATCCCTGCTTTACATAAAGCCTAAATAATGTTTTTTATTTTAAAATTTCTTGTAGAAATTTAATCACACTTGCTATTCTCAGTTTCATTCCCTGTCAGTGTTAGCAAACCGTTTCAGTAGTGGTTGCTCAGATTCCCCTGGCGCTCCACAATGATTGGTCTCGGAGGGTATGGGGGTGGGTCCCTCTGGGTTGGGAGTTGGGGGCTGTGGCTCAGCCTCAGTTTTGTAACCACAGCCAGTAAAAATCAACTCTTGCTTCTCTTCAGTCCCGCCCCACTTCTCTGTTTTCTGCCCTAATGACTGGGCCCTGCTAACAGCTGTGTAGAAATCCGGGTACTTCCAGCAGGGCTGATCAGGGAAGTCACCGCACCTTCACCCCTCCCCCTCCTCCTGCAAGTAGCTCTGGAGGCTGCAAGAGGCAGCTTTATTTCTCCCAGTCCACCTCCCAACATCCCAGGGTCTGACCGGTGTTAGTTCTCATGTGCAGATCCCATGCGCAGACGTGCTGGTATGCAATTTGGGTGTTTTCTGTTGAGTTTTAGATGTTTGGCTTATTGTTGTTTCAAGGGGAGAAGTCTGAGGATGTTGGAGACATCTTTTAAGTGAATTAAATGTCAAAGAAGAAAAGTTTAAAAAATATTAATTTTTCCTAAAATTTTGGGGGGCTGATTTTTTAATAGTTTATAAACACAGGACTTAATCTCTAAGGAGACTGTCTTTTAAAAATAGTAATTAATGAAAAATAAGTCACTCACCTATAATTAATTAAAACTAGAGTTTCCTCACCTCCACCCCCATTCCTTGTCAAATTCAGTGTATTGTCCTCTGGGGAGAATATGAGAATGTCCCTGTTGCCTAGTGCCACATAACAAATCACCCCAAAGTTTAGTGGTTTAAAAGAACATTTGGCTCACAGATCTGCAATTTAGATAGGGAACAGCTGATGTCTGCTCCACTCAGCATCACCTGAGGCAGCTAAAGACAGGCAGCTGGAATCTTCTAAAGGCTCGCTCACTCACATGTCTGCAATGGATGCTGTGTCTCAGCTGGAGCTGTGGCCAGGACATCCAAAGGTGGCCTTTCGATGTGGCTACTAGAGCTTCCTCATAGTATGGTGCTTGGGTTCCAAGGAGGATCTTCCTGAGAGAGAAAGCCAGGCAGGGTGTATCACCTTTTATGACTTAGCCTCAAAAGCCACCCAGTGTCACTCCCGCCATAGTCTCTAGTTTGTTAGATTCAAAGGAAGGGGCCGTAGATCCCATAACTTGATGGAAGAGTCTCTGGTCATATGGTAAGAAGGGCACAATGAGTTGGGATTCACCTTTGAAAAGCACGTCTGCCTGGACTAGAGAAGAGATATGGTGCAGGGTCACTGGCCAAGCCTGTGGGCTTAGGATTCTCATCTCTCCTGTTATTGTAAAGCCTGTCAAGCTCCCTGTGTTGGTTTTCTATTACTGCACAACAAATTTCTAAAAATTTATCACTTTAAACAATACCCATTTATTATCTCACAGTTTTATAGGTCAGGAATCCAGGGAGGTTTGTCCGGGCTCTGCTTAGGTTACAAGGCTGAAATGACGTCGGTGGCTCCAAAAATTACATCCACTTATCACATCAGCTCTTCTCTCCTGGATGCTGCTAGGAAATTTTGACCACCAGGGGGCGGATGAACCGCAATCCTCGTCGGGTGGGAGCTTTGCCAGCATTGCCCCTCCTTTCTGCCACTGTGGTCCAGTTGCCTGCACACAGCATTAGTATCTCCTGGAAACAGAAAAGCAGAATCTCATGCTCTAAATCCAGACCTGCTGAGTGAAAATCTACATTTCGTCAAGACCCCAAGCAATTTGTGTGCACACTGAAGTTGGTGGGGCGCTCCAGCTCAGTGGTTTTCATCCTCCTCTGCTCGTTAGAATCACCCCAGAAGCTTTAAAACCTCCCAAAACAAAGGCACTTCCCACCCCTGAGACTGATTTGAACAATCCTTGGGTCCAGATTGTTAAAATCTCCCCTGATGATTTTAATGTGTAGCCAAGGTTGAGCATCACTGAGCCCAGCTCATTCCACACTCTTAGAACCTTGTCTACAAATGAAGTTGTGCGTGTACAGTGCCACACCTGCCTCCTGTGCACAGATGAGGACATAAAGCCCATGCCCAGGGGCCTCCTGGAATGCAAAACCTCAGACCTCAGGGACCTCCAGGTTATAGTGAAGTCAGGGCAAAGGTGAAACTGTGAAACACTGAGAAAGTGTTATCTCATATTCAAAGTGCCTCAAAGACCCAAGTCAAATACCTACTCCTCAGACAGAAATTGCAGTTCTTCAGGCAGGTGCTCAGTGATGTTGCTCCCTGATCTGTGCTCCCCAATCAGAGATGGTGCCTCCTGACCTCCCCCTTGGGCTGCTTGAGAGCTGCAAGTGTGTTGGTTCTCTTCTGCAGAGTGTTTGCTCAATGAAGCACCCTCCACAACTGCTATGTGACCTGGGCAGAGCTCAGCTGCCGGTAGACCCAGTAAGCTGAAATTTAAAAAAAAAAAAAAAAAAAAAAAAAAAGGTACTTGGAAGACAGAGCAATTCAGCAATGTCAGGAGGAACTTTTAAAAATATTTATCTTTTCCCATTTATATACCACTTTGCAGTTCTCAATGCAATTTTTTTTTGTGCAAAATTTCATATTCACAATACCCACCTGCATTACATTAGATTTGTACAGAGGTAAAAAAAAGTGACAAAGATGTAAATGGTTATGCTGAAATTTGCAGAATGAGCCAGGCAGAATTACAGCAAGAAATTGCTTTGCTAAATTTCCTGAGTTTCTAAGCACAATGTCCAGGATGTGGCAATATCCCACTTCTGGCCACTTTCCTCATTGCTTAGTGTCATTTCTAGGGATTTTATCTTTGTTCTCCCTTCTCCATTCTTCTCCCCAAGTTGAGGAGTTTATTTTTATTTTATTATATTTTTTATTTTGGTCATTCTGGAATTCTCAGTCTCCGACCAAATGTCTGTTGACGTATCATTTCTCATTTTCAGTAGAAAATTTACTAGGTACAGAGTAAATTCTTTATATAGTAATATTTTATTGTATCATATGTTTCTTAAAGGCAGTGAATTTATTTCCTATTGTGGCTTTAATACTTTCACAAAGTATTTGTGTAATGAGTGAATCGTGAATATAATGAAAGAATTTGTGAAGTTAAACCTGAGAGAGAGGAAGCAGACACCGAAGAGTACTCTAGCTAAGAGTTAGCAAGCGGTGTGGTGGGCACAATTCTAACCTCTGAACCAAGAGCTGAGTAAGACGGGGTATGTAGAAATACTGTCAGCATCACAGAGGGAGTTAGTTTTACCTTCTCAAATAATAGCTAATTCTTCTGTACCCATTCCCTTTCCTGCTCCTTTTTATGGTGCAGACAAAGGAAGTTAAAGTCTGGATATATTTCCTGCTCAAATGAAATGCTGTATTGTTCTTTAAAGAATTCCGTGAACCTCCGGATGCTGACTCTTTCCATCAGGGTCTTCCTGCTCCCCTCTTTCTTCTGCCATGGGTATCAACGGATGGTTATTGGCACCAACTCAATGTCAAAAGGAGTCCCCAGTTGGAGGTGCAGTAAAGGGGGAGACTTTATTCAGCGCAAATAGCTCAGTTGTGATTCAGCTTAATTATGATACAACACCGCTGTGGAACAGCATGGCTGTGAGGCAGCCTCGGGAACAAGGTAGCTCTGGGGATGAGAAAGCCCAGCCCAGGCATTGCAGCTCAGCTCCTCTACCTAGAAGGCTCGAGAGAGTAACCACAGAGCCTGGGGAAGCGACTTCTATAAAGAGAAGTCCCCACCCCTAGTCCCCGATTGGTTCATTCTCATGTGAATGAGGACTCCAAATCTCAGTTTGATTGATCCCAAAAGCACTGTCCTGACTGGTTGGAATGGAGCCACTCTGGTTGGTCAGTGAAGATGCTAAGGATACAGCTGCACAGCTCAGATTGGATGGGGAGAGTCTCAGTCCTACTGGTTGAAATGGGATTCCAGGAACTCCTTTCTAGGGTTTAGCTCAGCCAGCAGAAACACAGCGTAGGCAGGCAGTTCAGTGCAGTGCAGTTGGCAGGAAGTTTAGTACAGGCCTTTGCTGAAATGGGGCCTGTGTGAGAGGCCCCTGTTCAGCAAGAGCTGCTAGGTTCTGTTTTGAAATTTCAGCCCAACTAGCCACCAGAATTCTCTCTTGGTTCTCAGGGTTAAGAGAGAGGAGATCCCTAACAGTAGGAACTCACTACCAGTTGTAGTTTCCTCTCCCTACCTCAAGCTTTAGGTGTGTGGAAGAGCAGAACCTGATCTTGGCATTTTAGTGTCAAGACAAATCTGTCTAATCTGCTGAAGTCAGGCCTCATCTGACTGGAAATGATTGTGGCCAGGGGCTGAGCCTCAAGTGGAGAGAGAGCTCACAGCATGATGACGAAAATGCAATCCAGTTTATAAATATATGTATTTTTTTCTGGGAGAATCTTCAGGTTCTCCTGCTTGAACCACAGGCTATGAGTTTCACCAAGTCTCTGCTTATAACAAAGACCCCACAGCAGTTCAGGACCTGGTGCATGGAATCACTAGTGATGAAAAAGAAAGGCAGTAATGTCATCCGCTATAAAATGAATTGACATAATTCTAATCTTCTCAAATAAGTAGTGGAAATATTAAGTGCTATAAGTTCATGTGCCTTTCAACCTCTAGATGTATATTTAGAAGTATTAAAAGACACGTATTTAACATTTAAACATCATGTAATGTAAAAAAGATATAAATAATCGGCCACCCCTGCCCTCCAGCCACTTCCCATAAGGAAACACTTTCATCTTTAGCTCTTCTGACATTGCTCCATGTTGCTGTACAATCTGCATATCCCGATATCTTTTTTTGCATTTTAATATTATTGAAGAATAATTTATATGTGATAAACTGTATCCCTTCTTTATTACTTGTTTTTTAATACATTCATTACACTCATGTTTATGAAGTACTTACAGTGCCCTACGTGCACAAGTAAGTCTTTAAAACATTAGCTTAGCATTTTTATATAGGCATGTTGGTAATGGGGAAAGAAAAACAATTAATTATACTGTCCTGTTAATAATATTTGTAAATATCACACATATTCCTTCCCCTCCGTCTATTTTCCTTTGTCTCCATTGTAAACTATGCTGCATTGAACATCCCCATACATAAATGTTTACATATATGATATGTATTTCTTAGAGTTTGGATTCTTAAAGTTAAAATTATTGGGTCTAATAAATGCAGACTTTAAAATTTTTAAGTTTGATCAAAGTTGTACACCTACATAATAGAAAAGTTGAAATAATTCAACAAGCAATTGTCTTCTCCACCCCACGCCTTCTCATCCTTGATTCTGCTCTCCAGAATCAGCTACTCTCTTTTAGTGGATGCTTCTAGTTTAATCTTCATGTTTACAAATAGTAAATTTGCTCAGTCTTGATGTTTTATTTTTATTTATTATCAATTTACTTTTCACTAGATGACGATGATGAGTTAGCTCTATCACTCCTCTCCCACACACATATTTCCTTCCCCTCCATCTATCTCCTACATATTTCAAGATTTTTATTAAGTCAATGTTCAGTGATTATGTTATGATGATTAGGAAAACGTTAGAGCTGAGCTATGTAGTGTGCTGTGGTTTACTTTTCACTTATTTTTCTTCACAACCAGAGCTAAAATTTGCCTTTCCCCCTACTCCCGCTTTGGGCAATTTAACCTCCTATACCTGTTATGCTCCGATCTGGACTGGCTGCTCTTTTAAGTTTATACTGGGACTTCCCTTCACCATCTTGTTTGTTGATTCTCCCATACAACTTCTTTACCTGTTTTTTGGTTGTTTTTCCTTCTTTACTTGTTTTTTGGTTGTTTGTTTTTGGTAAAAACATTGTCCAGGAGGTTCCTGAGAAAGAGTTCTGACCTTTTCAATTGCTTGAGAGGCAATTTTTTAAGATACCATATGTCTGTAAATGTCTATTCCTGTTTCTTCTTGATTGTTGATTTGATAGTCTAGGTTGAATAACCTTTTCCCAAAGCTTTTAGTGAGCTTCCAACTATGATTCTTTAATGTAATCTTTTTTCTTTCTTTCTGGAAACTTTTTAAACTGATGTTTTAAAGTATCATTTCCATATCTTAACACTCGTGCTGAACCCCTCTAATTTCATTCACTTATGGGAATTTTTCTTATAATATTTCTTTAATAATTTCTTTAATAGTGTATTTTCTGTTATCTCTCTTTAGGGATTTCCAGATTTCTCCTCTAATTTTCTTATCTTTTCTCTTATTATCCATTTTGTTGTATATTCTACTTTCTAGGAGTTTTCCTTTTAGTTTAACTCTTTTAGCATATATATCATTTATCAGTTAAAGTATTCTTCTGTTTCTAGTTTTTAATCAAAAAACAAGCTTGAATTTTCTACACTTTTTTTTTTCATTTTTGGATCTGTTAACATGTTGAATTACGTTTATCAATTCTTTAAATGTAAAATCATCTTGCATTTCTGGCATAAACTACAAGTTTCAGTCTGCTGATATTTTGTTTAGGATTTTTACATCTATGCTTATGAGTATAATTTTTCTTTTTCATAATGAGATTTCATAATTTGATATCAAGGTAATGCTTGCCTTATAAAATAAGTTGGGAGGTCTTCCTTCACTTTTCTTTCTGGAAAACAGTTTGTGTAAAATCAGAATTACTTTCCCTTGTATTTTTGGCAGAACTCTCTGTTAAAAACCTTTTGTCTGAGTTTTTGTGTGTATGGTCTGATGCAGGAGTTCAGAAAGCAGGATTTTTAACCAGTAATTTAATATATTTGATTTATTTGTTATATGACTAATATTTTGTATTTCTTCTTGAATTTGTTTTTGGTAAATTATGTTTTTTTCTCTAGGAATTAATTAGTCCATTGCATTTAAGTTTTCAAATATATTGACAAAAAGTTGATCACGATATTCTCTAATTGTCCTTTTAATAGCTATAGCATCTGTATCTATGTCTCTTTTATTCATTTTTAATTTGGTTTGTTTGTACCTTCTCGTCATTTTTTTTCTTTATTGGCCTTTCCGAAGTTTTGTCAACTGATTTTTCCCAAGAACCAACTTGTGACTTTTCCAATCTTATCGTATCTTTGTTTTCTATTTTATTATTTTCTGCTCTTATCTTTATTATTTTCTTTCTTACATATTCTCAGAGTTTATTTGCCTATGTCTTTTCTATCTTTCTAATTTGGTTGCTTACTTCATGAACTGGCATTTAAGGCTATCATTTTCTTTCAAATTTCTATATGTGGCATTTTAATTATTGTTAGTTCTGTATAGTTTCTAATTTCTATTATGGTTTCTTTATGGACTTACGAGTTATTTAGAAGTGTTTTTTAATTTCCAAATGCATGAGTTTTTATAGTAATCTTTTTGTATTGATTTTTGACTTAATTTTATTGCAACCATCAATTGCATTTGTTTGCCATCAAGTCCATTAACAATACATTCATTGATACTTTCTTTATCACCTAAACTGTGATGGAATTGTGTAGATATTCCATGGCCACGTAAAAGAATGTATATTCTTTCCTTATTGGGTACAATATGTTCATTAGCACATCCAGGCTTAGAACTGTCTTATTTCCTAGTGACTGAACTTTTATATTGTTAGGTCGTGGCTGTCTTTGCCTTTAAAAATGTTTTCTGCTTTAACTTCTTTTTGTCTAATAAAGCTATATTACTTTTCTTTTGGTTAGTGTTTTCCTGATAAATCTTTTTCTATCCTTTTACTTTCAGCCTTTCTTTACATTTACATGTCAGTCGTTCATCTGCTAAACAGCACGTAGCTACATTTTTTCTTTGTCTACTTTGGCAATGTTTGTCTTTTAACTGGAGCTGTTAGTCTTTTTGCTCGTATTATAATTGTTGATATGCGTGTTATATTTCAGCCATAATATTTTGTGTGCTTTCTCTTTATTCCACTTTTTCATGCTTCTTATCTCATCTTTTGGATTGTGGGTTTTCCTTTTTCATTTTCTTCCTTATACTAGTTTAGATGTTATACATTCTCTTTCTATTTCAGATGCATGTATAATGCATTAAAGCTTCTAAGCAGTATCTTTATTCTCCTTGAACAACATGAGAACTATAAAATACTAATTCTAATCATTCATCTTGACTTTGAGGCTATTATCAGTGTCAACATAAAAAACGTCCAAACCAGTAGAGAATTTTTATGAGTTTATTTGAGCCTAACTGATAACAATTTCCAGGAAGCAAAATCTCAAGAGATTTATAAAATGCTCCAAAGAATAGCAGTTTTGCAGCTTATTTTATACATTAGAATAGAAGGAGGAGATGTAAGGAGGGTACATGAAATCCACTGGTGGTAGATTAAGGAGGTGGGAAAAAACAAAGCAGGGAAAACTCTAGGATTGGACAAAAAGTAAAATGGACAGACACTTCTTTTACACTGGTGGGTACAGGATAGTTAATAACTAACATTTACAGTATGTGGGGAACAAGGTAACCGTGAGGAGTTTTGTGGTCTCATGCTTTGGTGGTGGTTGTGCCCTGAGGGATCTGGAAAAAATTACTCTGACATTACAAAGGTATATTATCTTAGATACCAAAAGATGATAGACTCACTTAAGGTAAAGACTGACCTCTGTCAAGGAATCCACAAACCTTGGACATGACTTTCACGACTAACTTTCAGTTAGGAATTTTTTAACCAATATGGTTACTTTTGGACTCTGAGCTTGTAAGGCCTGCTATGCAGGTGTCCCCTGAGCTTGTCAGGTTTAATATGTGGCCCGTTTTTCATCCGCATTATCATTTATTTTAATTCTAGCCTATTATTTTAATCTGAAAAACAAAAATTTGTTTTTAATCTCTTACTGTCCCTTTACATCTGCCCATACATTCATCACTTCTCTTGTTTGTTATTCCATCTTACAGCTCTTATTTTTGCTCCTTTTCTACACATCTAAATTCTTTAAAATTTCCTCTATTGAGGATCTGTTTACAGCACGATATTTTGGTTTTTATTTATCTGAAAGTGTTTAGTTCATCTCCATTTTTGCAAGGTTGTTGTTTTCTCTCAGCATGTGGAAGATATTATTCTGCTGGATTTTTGTTCCCGTTTTTACTATCGAGAGATCAGCAAAAATCTAATTTTGGTCTCATATAGGCAATCTTGTAACAGCGGATTGCTTGGTCTTTCTGACCCCATCTTGTTTGGGCTAATAGCTCCTGGTTTGGACATGCTAATACATCTGCTTGGAACCTGAATTTTTTTCAAAAACAGCCTCTACCATTTTCCCTTCTCTTGATTTAAAAGAAGCTTGAACTTTGTGCTTGCTTAAGATGAATTTGAGGAATCTCAGAAGCCCCCATCTTCTTGATTAGATGATTTCTCGGTTAATCAAGCTTTTCTTACTCCGGACTCAGACAACCCGAATATTGGCTCTATTGTAGTGCTGGGAACATGAACTTTTGGACCAGTAACAACCTGTTTTTTTACTTCCACTGCTTTTTTGTTTTTCTTTTTTTTAGGCAAAACAATGCTTAGTTGACCTCACAGATTGTTATAATCTCTTATTTTTTATGCCTACAGCACCTGGTCTTCCTGGGTGGTCTCTCATCCAAGTCTAACCAGTCCTGACTGTTTAGCTTCCGAGATATGACTGGATTCAACTTGTCCAGGGTGACGTGGCTGTAGGCTATTTCCACTGCTTTCAAGATCATTTCATTGTCTTTTGTGTTCTCTGATTTCTAGATGTGCTTTTTTTTATTATTATTTGTATTTATTTATTTATTTATTTTTATTTTTCTTTATTTACTTATTTTATTAACTTGTTCTCTGGGTTTGTTTGGCTTCCTAGCCCAACAGCATTTTTCAGTTCAGTCAGTAATCTTCATCTGAAATTGTTTCAGTTACTTTTCATTTTTTGTTTTTTGATATCTTTGTTCTCTTCTGTGTATCCTTTCAAACATGCAGGAACTTTACAGTGAACAGATGCATACATCACCACGATCCTGCCATTAATGTTTCACTGCTTGCTTCACCTTTCTATGCATCAAACGTTAAGTTGGTTGCAGACTTGTTAAGATGACAGAGTAGATAAATGCTGTGCTCACCTCCTCCCACAACTGCATCAAAATAACAACTAAACCGCAGAGGTCCCCCTGAAGAGCCTCTGAAGAGCGAGGGGTCCGCCTCCACACCAGGCTTCTCATCCCAGTGCTGGGCTTCACTGCTGGGTAATAAGTCTCTATAACTTCTGGCTGTGAAAAGCAGCAGAGATTGTGGCTGAGTGAGGCAGAGGGCAGCTGGAGTCCCAGGCATTCCTCTTAAAGGGCCCGCACATAGAATTACTTGCTGAGGGACTCACTCTCTGAGCTCCAGCTCTGCGGCAGCAGCTCAGGGACATATGGAAAGAACTAAATTGGCTTCACAGCAAGGGCTGGATAGGCAGGTTCTCTCGGACAGATATTACATCTGAGTCTCCATTAACCTGGCTAACCTTTCAACCTACCCTGGGGATTCCGAATCTTAAACCGCTCCTCCCCTAGTCCCCCAATTTGCCGGCCCACCCAAGCCACTTCCAGGGGCTTTAACATGCAAATGACCTGTCTTGGCTCATGCTGTAGACTTTTCTAAAATCTCTCAATGGTTCACAAACCTCAAACAAGCAGCACCCGGCCTCTGCGTGCCCCATACCTCTTGCAGAACAGCCCCAAGCCTAGCACTAGCCACAACCAGCCTCGTTTTGCGGCTTGGCTTCTCCCAATCTCTTCCAAGACCCATGAAAGTGGTAACCATCTGCAGATCACTTTGTAGCTCAAACCAAGAGGCCCTGGGCAGGGCACAGGTAGCAGCTGACCGTGGCCTGCAACAGAGTCCCTCCCAAGAGCTCCCAGAACCAACATCCCTGGTGGCCAGCTTCAGACCACACCAGAGCACCTCCCAACCACCTCCACAGATGACACATCCAAAGGACAGACTGGGCAGGCACCAGAGCCCCGCTAAGGTAAATCCCGCTCTGTAGAGTCAGCAGCCCCTACACAACAGCTCCTCCGCTGTAGTCATGGCCAGTCCTCACAACCAATCAGCCTGAGGGCCAGTACCTTTCACTGATGTAACAGCAGCAACCAAGGCACACCCAAACCACACAAGAAACACACCTGGAGCACCTGGCCCAGGTGTCCAGGGAGACTGTGTTACTGGGCCCTACAGGACACCTACTACATCAGGCCACTCTGCTAAGTCCAGGGGACAGAGTAGACCTACCTAATACATAGAAATAAACACAAGAAGGCAGCCAAATTGGGAGACAAACAGGTCCAAAATGAAAGAATAGAACAAAGCTCCAGAAAAAGAACCAAACAAAATGGAGACAAGCAATCATCAGATGCAGAGTTCAAAACACTGATTATAAAGATAGTGATATCAGTGAGAACTTGGACAGAGAGATAGAAAACATAAAAATGGAGTTAGAAAACATGAAAGTCAGAAATAAAGAATAAAATAACTGAAATGGAGAATACATAAGAGGGACTCGACAGTAAATTAAATGAAGTAGAAGATCAAATCAGTGATTTGAAAGATAAGGTAGCAGGAAACACCCAATAAGAACAGCAACCAGAAAAAAAATGTTGAAAAATGAGGGTGATTTAAGGGACCTCTGGGACAACACCAAGCACAGCAATATTTGAACCATAGGGATACGAGAAGAGACAGAGCAAAGAGCTGAAAACCTATTTGAAGAATAATGATGGAAAACTTCCCTAACCTGGTGAAGGAAATAGAAATTCAAGCCTAGGAAGCACAGAAAACAGGATAAATGAAAAAACAAAACAGAAAAACCTCATAGATACAGAGACATTTTTTGATGATTGCCAGGTTGTGGGGATGGGTGAAGAGGGATGCGGATTACGTGGTACAAATTGGTAGTTACAAAGCAGTCATGGGGATGCAGAGAATAGAAAGGGAGTACAGTCAATAGTATCATAATAACTCTGTGCGGCGTCGGGTGGGTACGGGTTTAATTGGGGTGATCACTTCATAAGTTGTACAAATGTCTAATTACTGTGTTGTCCACCTGAAACTAATAATATGGTATGTCAACTGTAATTAAAAAATAAAAAATAATAAAATAAGTAAATAAACTTGGCCTATTTCCTTTTGTCAACCCGAAAAACAAACAAACAAACCAAACAGTAAATAGCAGCCATCAAGTCGCTATCCCTAAATCCACCAGCTCTGCACTCCTCCTCTGGTTACCACTGAACCACGAGGGAGGGGCGCTCTTCATGCCACGACTGGAGAGGTTTGTGTGTGGGGGGGACTTCTGTTTCTTCCCAGCAAGAAATCCCCTTGGGTTCCAGCAAAGCTCCTAAATCAGAAGGCCGTGTGCTCGTGGAGCCGTTCAACCTGCGTCTGCCCCAGCAGGCTAGGAGTGGCGGCAGGAAAGCCCTCACAATCGCAACTGGAGGCAGCTTCCTGTCCCTTGACCTCAGTTCCAGCAAAGTTCCAACTGTCACGCTGTACATCTCATTCTTTGTATCCCAGTCAAGTGCCTGCAGTTTGCCCATCTGAATAAGCCTCCCGTGCTTTGCTGGCTCCGCTCGAGGTCATAACCAAAGGCACTCTCTCTTAGAGTCCACCTAGACCCATCTGGCCTTCACTGTAATGTCGTCCCTTCCTCCCAGGCCATAGTCTGGTCTTTTAGACACACTCTAGTTTTGCCAGAAGTGGAGAGTGTGTTTGTGTTTCTAGGATTTCCTTTTGGTTTGGCGTAATTCCTGAAAGGAAACGTTCAACAGAAAGTGGTGAAAAATTTTAACGTAAAAATGTCAATGTCATGGGGATGGGGGATTGTGCAGAGGGCAGGAGAAACTTCTGGGGGAGATGGATAAGGTGGTTAGCCTGGTTGTGGTGGTAGTTTCAGGGGTATGTACATATGCCAATACCAAATGTCAGATTGTGTGGTTGAAATATGTACAGTTTCTTATGCATCAGTTATGCTTCGATAAAGCTGTTAACATAGTTTTAAATGTTGGTGATATATTGCAACTTGTCATTAAAATGTCATTTTGTAACTACTTATTGTGGTATAACATACATATTATATTTCACATAAATCTTAAATGAATAGCACAATTAAAATTTTATATACACCATAACCATATGAAAATATAGAACACCTCGCATGCCTCAGAAGCCCCCATGTCCCTTCCAGTCATTCCCCCCTAAAGGTAAGTGCTATGCTGACCCCTGACCCCATGGATGAGTTTTGCCTGTTCTTAACCTTTGTATTCATGGAAATGCATTCATGTTGATGCTTGCAGCAATAGTTTGCTCGTTTTTGTTGCCATGTTGTATTCCATTTCATGACCATATCATAATTTACTTAATAGTTCTATTGTTGAAGGACATTGTGGTTGTGGCAAGTTTGGGGCTACTGATAGAATAGAATATACTAGAATAAAGCTGCTATTATCATTCTTGTACATTTCCTTTAGTGGATCTTTACAGTCTTTTCTCTTGGGTGATGCAGAGGTGGGCAGCCAAACTTTTCTTCTCATTTCTGAGAATAGTAGTGTTTTGCTGAACATGCACAGAGTTGAGAGTGATGCCAACAGGCTTGTCAGTGTGTGTCTGCAGACCTCATTCACTGCAGCATGGGCCACCGTGAGAGCCGTGGTCCATCTCGATGTGTCTATTGCTTAAGTGGTCTGCACCTTTTCCGCTTGTATGGCCAGTTCCCCTACTCCTGCCCTTTCCTTTCTCAGGATTGCAGGGCCAAGGCTATTTGTTTCCTTTTAGCCATGCTTAAATTCTGAGGTATTCTAAAATAAAAGCAACAAGTATGCATAATAGCAATACATAAAACAGAAAAATAATAGCCATATCAAACCTGCCCGGTTTGGAGGCCTCTCCTCTTCCTAGGGCAGAGTGTGGAGCAAAATGAAAAATTTCCATTTCCTCCCTTTCTTGGTCTCTTTGCTAGCAAGTGCGCATCACCTCGTTTTGAGAATTTGCCTAATAAATGGTGTGTAAATACACCCAGAGCTAAATCAAACCAACAAGGGGACATGGCAAGCATTCTAGAATTTTTGTTTCTCTGAGCTCTAGTTTCCCAGAATCTAATTCCAGCGTCTTGTGGAGCATGGTTGTTAAAATCATGATTCACGGATGCTCATTTACACAGCCCTCCCAGACCCTGCCCCCCAAAACATGTAATAATAGCCAAAACAGTTATTAGGCACCCACTGGGTGCCCAAGCCCAGGCTAAGCATTTTACTTTTATCGTCTCATCAGATTCTCTCAATCCCCCTGATGTGGGTAATAACATTTTCTATATTTCATAGGTGAGGGCTGTAAGCTCACTGACGGCCAAAACCTGGCCTATCTGTCCATGGCTTAATTCCCATTTTCTAGAAAAGCAGCTGACAGGTGTGTGTCGATGGGAGGGGAGAGCACCTAGAAAATCATTGTAATTTATCTAAAGTCTCCTCACCATCACTGCTGAAATGAAGCCTCCAATATCCAGAAGTTTCCTTAAAGGGTTCCCAGGCTGGCAGAAATACTGGGTGGAAGTTCCCCAGGACTTTACTGGTCCCTCCAAAGCAGTTATTTTCTACAGAACATGTTGTATTTCATTCTGACAAGTCCTTGAAGAAATGAACCCAAATGATCAGAAAAAAAATGTGGCGCTTTAGGTTTTGAGAAGTAGGCCATCCTTTCTTAGATTATGTTTGGGTCTCTCCTTGCAGTTTTGAGGATAAGTGAAATATACAAAAAGAGAAGGTGAACCAGAAAAATATGTGCTGGGAAGGAAGCGAGAGAGAAGGAAGAAACTCTTGGGAGTTTATCCTTTAATCCTCTGGTTGGCGAAATGCAAAATACCCATCTTCATTTCTCCCGCCCTGTCCTTGTCAAGGTGCTGAGTCCTCAAAGTACATCAAGCTTCCTCCCAGAGAGCCCCAAGTTTAAGGGTTGGAATTGGTTGTTCTGGACAGGCTATCTGTGCTCTGAGAACAGCAGCACCAGGACTTGGATCCAAGATGCTAGAGAGACAAAGCAGAAGTTCATGACTAATAAAGGCCCCAACAACACTGCCTGGAGGCGGGGGCGAGGCACAAAGTGGTTGGTTAGAAATTGTTCACCTTGCCCAGCAAGTAGCCAGTTAGTACCCAGGAATTCATCAGTTTTGTAGTAATGGAGTTCAGTCTGGCCCAGAGGGGAACTCCCAGGAGGCAAACAGAGAACTGAAGGAGAGACACCAAAGAGTTTGGGACTTTCCAGGACAGAGAGTATGGGAAGGAATTTGTTAAAATCAGACACACTTGGGTAAGAAATCTTACGTATGTTGGGAGTGTGAGTGAGATCTGGTAAGAAGTCAACTGACCAAACCTACATGGACACAGAGAAGAAACCAGAAGTCACGGTTCATTGGAAACAGATTAGGAAAAATGTGACATATCCGAGCAGTGCAAGTATCACAACACTGCTTATTATTATCAGAAATACACAAGCCTCCGCTCTCTTGAACACCCACATAAGAGTGGAAAGTGGAACTCTGCACTGACTCTATCTGTACATCAACTCTTTGTGTGGAAGAAAGCTATGGAAACGGCCCCAAATCTGGACCCAGCAAGCTGCCACGCTGCCCTGGGTGGGAGGAGCCTCCAGTGGGAGGCTCATGACGCTGCTCCTCCCCTGAATGTGGGGAAGGGAGGGTGCGTGGAATGAGAGGCAGGTGCTTTCAGGACAGGAAACATGGGGCCTTCACGTAAAAGCCTCCCTTGGGGTTTCTTAGGTAGCCCTGCTCTGTGTGAGATTTTATTTCCACACATCGGCCCTTCCCACTTTTCCAAGGACGTTAATTTCTAATGAATTTCCTTCTCTCCGCAGCCCTAATGCCAGCCATGAACTTTACTCAGAAATCTGTCTGTAAGGCAAAGATCAGAAAACGGCAAGACAATGCTGACTGTAAGCTCAGGTCCCCACATAACTTCATCCCGAAGAAAGAGTCATGAGTTGACCTCGATGTTTCTGGAAGACAATGGTCCTGTGCAGAGAGAGAAGAGTGGGTTCTAGGAAAAGAAGTGAGGTGAGAGACGTCTTGACAGCTAGACTTCTTGGGGTGGGTGATCACCATCAACATCCAAGCCAGCCCTGCACTCTGGCCAGCTGCCCACTGGACCACTCCATCTGGAGGTTCCAAAGGCATCTCTAACAAGTTTTCCCAGAGAATGCTTGATATTTTTCTGAAAAACATTTTCTTATTTCAGGTTTCTATGGCCTCCTCAGTTGTTAAATCAGAGACTGCACCTCATGCTGGGGCCCACTCCTAAATATGAACTGACAGGCAAGGTCCACACACACACACACACACACACACACACACACACACACACACACACACAGATATTGGGTATATTTAATTAGAACAGTGTAGTTTTTACACAGGGATGATGCATGGATGGATACTTGATGTGTGATGGCCGCACAAGGAGACGTGTAAAAAGTTCAGAGCAGGACTGTTTTTAACATTCCAGACTGGGAAGTCCTTGAATGTCCTCCAACATAATCAGTAAGCAAACAGTGGTATTTGTCTACAGATTATTTCATCGGTGAAATACTATACAATATTGGACAACTCTCAGTGATACACAATAAAGTGAATATTTCACAAGCATAATGTTTAATTAATAAAGAATTCAAAGTGTGTCATTCTACTTATATGAAGTTTAGAGATAAGCAAAACTAAATTAGGGTGTTGGGGAATATGAGCTCAAGTAGTAAAACTCTAAACAAAAAAAAAGCAAATGAAGAGATTATACTGAAGTCAGGATGTATTTGACTTTGGAGGGCGGGCGGGTTTGTTTGGGAAGGCGTTTGTGGCCTCCAGGGCTGCTGGCAGCATGCTTCTTCTTGACCTGGGTGGTGGGTCTGTGAGTATTTTTCTTACATTTATACATTAAACTGTGCATTTATATTTTATGCCCTTTCCTGTGTATATTATCAGATACAAAGAGGTTTTTAAAAACATAAAATACCAAAAGAAAAATTAACCAAAAAATATGAGAGAAATTTATAAGAATCCTTATTTTTCAAACACATGGTAGTGATGGCTGCACAATGCGAATGCACTTAACACGACTGAACTGTGCACTTAAACATGTTAAGGTGGTAACTCTTATGTGCATTTCACTACAATTAAAAAAAATACGTAAACACACAGAGAAGGAAATGAAAACACACCTAAATACAGAGAGAGTGACCTCATGTGCACATTTTGGAAAATTCAGTATTGTAAAGATATTGAATGTGGGTTATAGCATAACAATCAAATTCCCATTGTTCATTTTTACCCCTGGAACCTGACAAGCTGACTGTGGTGGAAGGGGCACAAGATAAGAAGACTTGCTTTACCAGATATCAAGACTTACTTTAAAGCTAAAGTAATTGAGGCAATATCTTATACACCCAGGGCTAGACACGCCTATGGAACCAACCTGAGCACTCAGAGACAGAACCGCGTAGGGGAGGCACGGGTGAGACTCTGGGTAACCCAGGAGTTACCCATGAAGCACACCCAGGAACATTTAAGGCAGCTCCCGTCATCAGAGCAGGGAACCAGAAACAACCCAGTGTCCATGGGCAGGAAGAATGGTGGTGTATTCCCACAACAGGATATCGCGCCCTGGCAAAAACAGATAAAGTGCAACTATCTGCACCCCTAAGGATGAGTCTTAGAAATAACGTTGAGTGAGAAACTCAAGTCACAGAAGATGATGCATCGAATGATTCCACTTTATAAAGCTCAAGTCAAGGAAAACTAAAAAATATATTGTTTAGAGATGCATACCAATGTGAGAGAAAACCACTTAAAATATGAGAAAACCATATCTGACAAATGAAGAGTGACGGCAGGCAGGGATGGGATAGGGGGCCGGGCCTAAAGCACCAGTGGGGTTCTCACATTGGGTGGGTGGGGTTATGGACTTCATTTTATTGTTACACTTGGTAACTCACATCTATGGTACAGAGTTCAGTGTACGTGTCCATTATTATGCAAAAAAGTGGAAAAGTCAGAGAAAAGCACTGGACCTAAGCCGTGGGGAATACCAGGTTTTACAGACCAGGTAGGGGAGATGGAGCTGTGCACAAAAGGGAGAGGGAAGGAAAGCCAGAAACTGTGGTGCTCCGGGGGCTGTTTGAACCTCCCAGAAAGAAAAGGGGTCTCCCAGGTGCCAGCTTGTAAGAGCAGGGTGGGAAGATGAGGAGTGGAAAGTGTCTCCAATTTGGCCCCCTGGGGGATCTCTGGGAGTGGAGGAGCAGTTCTGGGGGAGCAGTGGGGACTGCAGCTATGCCGTAGCTGGCTGATGGTCAATAGCGGGATGGGCCAGTAGAGGCCTAGAGTAAGGATGGCCCCTTCCTCAACAGGGCACTCAAGAGGGAAGGGTGAGGCAGCCAACTTCAGCCTCCTCCGTGGTATAAACAGCCCCCCCCTCCTTTCTCCCAGCTGGCCAAAAGGCAACATGACTCCAGTGGACATGCTATTCCAGCTGGCAAGGTCATGACTCTCTGGCCCAGCCAGGACTCCTGTGGGGAAGAAAGGGCCTGTTCTCCTGCCTTTACCCTGGAAGTCCAAACCATACGAGGACAGAAGGAGGTAGACACCATAAGGTAGGAGTATTGGGGTGCTTGGGAAAGACCCTAGGGTCCGGGTCTGGCCAGTAAGAGTCAGGGTCTTCCCTGAACCAGGGGAAACCCTGCTGGGTCCCGGGCCTCTTTCCCTGTTCCCTGGCAGCGGGGTGCCAAGAAGCCCTTGCTGTGAGGACACACAGACACTGATATGCTCTCCCCAGACCTAGGCTGCCTCCAGCGGCACAGCCACAGTCGCAGCAACAAGTCTGGCTTCCTCCCATCTGAGGAGGCCATAGCCTGAGCCCTGCCACCCTCCCTTTGTTTGTCTTGGGAGGGGCAATTAATGAGCAAACAGGGAAGGGAAATCCTGGATTCTGCCTCTCTTGATCTGCCGTTACTCAGGCCTGAGGCCTCTGGGGCGCCCTCACGCCTGGCTCTTTCCTGGCCCTGTGTGTGGAAGGAAGCTGGGTGGCCGGTAGATAGAAAATCCAGGGCTCCTCTTTGGTGAATGCTCTGGTGAAACCCCAGGCCTGAACAGTTTTTATGAACAGACATTCACTAACTACTGTTAGGTCGGCAGGGAAGGGCCAGCCAGATGCCTGCCTGGAGACTCCCCAGCTTGATAGACCTTCTGAATAGGGCCCACCCTAAAGCCCTAGGCGCCACCACCCTAATCCCGAGGCTCAATTATCATTTGATTAATATTCCCCACACTATACCCCTACTCTCATGTAACTCCATAAAAGCTGTGCCCTCCCACCCCAGGGGGTGACTTCCTGGCTCCTTTCTTCTCGGGACCAGACCAGAGAACCTCACTCGCCCGGGAGCCCTTGCCCCATAAATGCTTGCTTTTAAAACTCCTCTCGGCGTGTCACGCGTTTACTTTACACTTACTGTGTGCCAGGTCCTGGGCTGGGCACTCTACGTGTCAGAGCTCTGTGACACTGATCAGCCACCCTAGGATGTCAGCATCAGAACCTTCAGTTTCCAGAAGAGGAAATTGAGGCTCAGGGCCATGAAGGGAGGCCATTGGCAGAGGTGGGACTCCCACCTACACCTCTCTGACCCCCACATAGTGTTCTGTACCTCAGCTCATCTCCCTCCTCAGTGGAGCAGCAGGGGGAGGGTAGGAGGAGACAGGAACTGTTCCCTTCAACTCTCTTTTTTCTCTCCCAGAGACCACACTGCTGTCCAAGGACCCCAACTGGACAGGCAGAGCTCTCTGCATGGCTGAGCTCCTACCGCTGCTGCCTGGGGCACCCCTGCTGACCCAGGGTGGTGCCCAGGACTCACCTGTCCCCCTAGCTGAGTGGCAAAGCCAGCAGCTACAGGATGTCAGGGCTGAGGGCCTGGCTTCTGAGCCCTGGAGGCTCCTGGAGGTGCCTTCCATTCAGATAACGCCATCCAGTGATGGGGAGTCACCCCACTGCATCATGACACCCCAGTGCCTGCAGCTGCTGAAAACCCCAGACCTGGAGAGTCTGCCCCAGGACAGGTAAGACCCGGGTGGTGGGACAGGAAAGGGGTTCTCTCTTTCTAGGGTCTCATGCTCATGAGCAGTTTTCCTATGCTGTCACTGTTCAGGTGGGGGCTGAAGGTCAGTAAGAATATGACCTTAGCCGTACTGGGGCTTGACTGGGAGCTGTAAAATAGACGTACAAACAAAAACAGGCAACTGGGAGTTGCATTGGGACAACCAACTCTGAGCTCAGCACAGCATTGCTTACTAAGACCAGACATGGACTCCCGCTTTGACCCACCCAGTGTTTTTCAAACTGAGGGTCACAACCATTTAGGGGCCACAAAACCAATGCAATGCATTACAATGGGCACTTTTTTTTTTCTAAAAAGAACTAGGATAGAGTTGAAAATAACAGCACACGAGGCATAGTGAATAAGTGATTTCCTGAAACTTCTGTGACATTACATATATTTTTAAGCCAATGGCTCTCAGGGAAAAAAAAAAGGAGTATAAACAAAACTGTAAAGAAAGGCCACCTCTGGCACTGGGAGATTTGAGGCTATCTGTGAAAAGAGGAAAGAACTACATTGACTCTGAAGAGAAATATCCTCTGTGGCTCCTTTCAACAATGAATACCAGCTAAGAGTTAAGATTTATGAAGCAGAGCTCTCTGTGTTAACATGGAGCAATCTCAGAAATGACAAAAGCAGGTTGCAAGATGGTACAGTAGGAGCCTGATTGTGTATCTTTTTAAAAGGCATAGAACAATAGGACATATTGTTGGTGGATGCATCCCGATGTAGAAAAAAGATGGAAAAGTGTACGGGAAGAAACAAACATCAACTTCAGGACAATTGGTAACTTGGGAGACAGAGCAGAAAGAGCAGGGATGAGAGTCGGGCCTTTGACTACAACTGTAATAATTTATCTCTTAAAAAAAAAAACAAAAAAGGATCTGAAGCAAAAAAGCCAAAATGTGCACATCAATTATATATGTGGGGCTGGGTGGGAACTTAGATGACCGTTTATTTTTTTTCCTGTTTGAAATAAATATTCCCTAATTAAAAATTTAATAGTATTGCAAAAGAAGAAACAAAGAGAAATATGAAAGAGAGCAGTGAGACCAAGGGAGATGGTGGAAGAAGGGACCCCCTGAAATCTGAGGGTGAGAGGGAGTCAAGGGAAAGAACTGGGGGAAGAGCTTCCAAGCAAGTGCAAAGGCCCTAGGGCAGAGATGCCTGTAGTGAGGTAGAGAACAGCAGAGAGGCTGGGTGGTTGCAGAGAGTGAGCAGGGGGGAGACAAAGTCAGAGTGGTCCCTGAGGTATCAAGGTGAGCTTTGCTTTTGGCTGTGAGGTAGAGCCACAGGGGGGCTCGGAGGCCAGAGAGAGGGCCCTGACCAGTCTCAGGAGCTCACAGGTTCCTCTGGCCGGTGTGGGCGGGAACTGGAGCTGGAGAGCTGGGAGGAGGCAAAAGCTGGAGGCTGAAGGGTGGGGTGGAAGGAGGGAGAAACGATTAGATTCTGGTTAGATTGTGTAGGTGGAGTCCACAGGGTTTGCCGAGGGACTGGGGTGGGTGTGGGAAGAAGACCGAAGTTTGGGGCCTTGCCATCCATTAAATGGAGAAGCTGCGTTGGGTCGTTTGGAAGGTGGGGACAGGGATGGGAATGGAGGCCTTTCAAGCGGTAGCAGCAGCCCAACCTGCAGATGCGTGGGGAGCTAGTCCCTGTGCGGGGGAGGAGGCGCCTGGGGCAGAGGAGTCGGCGGCCGCCAGACTCGGGCAGCGGCCGCAGGGACGGGCGAAGCTGTGGCGTCAGCGTCGAGCTGCGTCCAACTCCGCGGCCCCCGCGCTGGGGGACCGTCGCCGGTCGCTCCCATCTCCGAGGCCAGGCTTGCCCGCCTGTGGCTGGGCGGCTGCCGTCCTGCCCCGCGCTGTCCCGTGGGCACGCCCTTGCCACGGAGGTAGCTGCCCAAGGTCAGATACGCGCCAGGCGGGCCGGCTTCTAGTTCGGTCTGGGCGACAGGGACTGGGACCGACCGGGGTCCCCGGGGACCCTGGCCCTGGGACGGGCTGGAGCCACATCGGGCGCCTCAGAGACTGCGATGGGGGGGATGTTGGGGGGTCGGTGGCCCCCAGGGGCCCCACGCCCCTCCTGCCGCCTCCCGCCCCAGCACCTGGGCTCCCCAGAATCTCCATCCTCCCCCGGCTCCGCCCCCGCCCTCAGGTCCCGCCCCGGGTGGGCGGGGAGTTCCGGGCCGCCCGGGCCTCGTCGACGCGGAGGCCCCTTTCCCGGGGGCGGGGCGGGCTGCGCGCCCCGACACCTGCCGCGTCGCGTGGACCGAGCCGCCTCGGCGCTTCTGTGTCTGTCTCCGTCGTTCTGTCCCCGTCCTGTCCGGCGTGCCGGCCGCCCCCGTCGACTCCTCGGTCTTGCCCCGCGCCCCGCTCCCCCCAAGTCCCGCGGTCCCCGTGGGGGCCGCCCTCTGTCCCTCCCCGTCCCCTCTCTGCCCCCCTCCCGCCTCCCTCTCCGCACCCGCCTCCCGCGTGCGGACGCCCCGCCCGCCTCCCCGCACCCGGGTGGCCCCGCGGTCCCGCCGCCGCCGCCGGGCTGGGCCCCCCTCCCTGTCCCCTCGCGGGCGGGGGCGGCGCCGTGACGCGCGGGCGGGGGCGGGACGAGGGTGCGTGACGCGGCGGCGGCCTCCGGCGGCGCCGGCCCTGTGTGCGGGCGGCGGGCGGGCCCCGCGCGGGGACGCGCATCTCGGCGCAGCCCGCCAGCCGGCCCGGCCCTGCCCTGCGGCCGGGCGCGCCGCGCCGCATCCATGTTCGAGTAAGGAGCCCGGGGGCGGGGGTCCCGGGGCGGACGGCGGCGTCCCGGGAGCGGGGGCGCGGGTGCACGCGGGGCTGGCGCTGACGGCGGGGAGGCCCGGGCCGGCTGGGCGCTGCTGGGGCGCGATGCGCCCGGTGGGCAGGGGCCGTCGCCGAGGGGACCGAGCCCCTCCCGCGAAGAGCGCGGCCTGAGGGGTGCGGGGGGGGGAATACGGGGGTACCCGTCCGGGCTCGCCCCTGTCTGGGAGGCGAAAGGTGGGCGCGACCCGACCCGGGGTTTTTGGGCCTGGGGTGTGGGTAGGACGGGCTCCCAGGCTCCGGAGCTTGGGCAGGCCCGGGATCTGGGCCTCCTCCCACCGTCCTGCCCTGGAGGCAGTCCCTGGGCTGTTGGGGGTGGGGGCTTCCGTGCGGCCCGCAGACCGCGAGCCTGACCCGTTGAGGGGCCTCTTGCTGCTGTCTAGGCCCAGCGTGTTTCCAGTTGTGAACTGGAGGTGTCTTGGAGGTGTGTGTGCGTGTCTGTTCCTTGTGTGCGGGCAACTGTGATCCTCTGTGGCCGTGTGTGTAATTTACCTCGAGTTACATGTCGCTGTAAGTTCCCTGCGTGTGTCCGATTGTGACTGTAGTGTGTGTCTGGAAGCTCTTGTGTAGCTGCAACCTTCTTTGTGTGTGTGTGTGATGTATCTCATCCTATCAGACTTCTGATTTGGACTTTATTGTGTGTGTACGTGTGTCTAGGTCTAGTGTGCACACAGCTGTGAGCCTGTGTGTGTGTGTGTGTGTGTGACTTACATCTGAATTCCATCTGTGGTTCCAAGTGTCAGTGTAAGTCGTCCAGTGGTGACTGTCATGTGTGTCGGTATGTGTCTGGGGCTCTGTGCTTGCTGCTACAACCCTCTGCTTCGGAATATGCCTATAATTTCTAAACCTATTAGCAATGTGTGCAAATGTCAGTTACGTGTGTCTCCATGTGTGTGACATTGTTGTGTGTCTGGGGCCAGAGTTGTATGACTGAACTCCCTGAGGTTGTGCCTATTATTTGCCTCAGATTCCATCTTACTGTATGTCCATTTGTGGCATTGTCATATGTGCCTGGGCTTCCATGTATGCATCTGGGACCCTCTGGGGCTTTGTGTATGTGAAGAACAAGAGAAAGAGAGACCCTTCATGGCTCTTAGTGGGCCGGGGACCCTCCTTCCAGAGACCTTGGATGTGCCCTCGACTCTCTGGAGCAATAATGATAACTGACATTGTTCCCCTATTACAGTTTATAAAACATGTCCCAAGCATTATTTCAATACCTGGCTGCTGTGTTGCTGAAGTGTGTCCACAGCCCCTGGGGCTGTGTTTTCTTGAGTCCTTCGAGGCTGTGTGAGTGTCATAGTTCTCTGTCAGAGACAGCAGGTGACAATTCCATTCCTTGCCACATTTGACCAGGCCTTGGCTTTGTCTTCCCTGCTGATGGTGAACACCATGGGAGCTGAGCTGACCCTGTGACTTAATTTCCCTAGTGTTAGCTGGGGTCCTTTGTGACTCTTCTTTCACTGAACGACTCTCTGTAACCATGGGAATGTTGTTTGTTTTCAGCTCTTCTCTGAGAAGTTCTTGTGGCCGTATGTGTGAATGCCGTTTATCTGAGACTTTCCATTTTCTGTGTTTCTGTGACCCTGTGCAGCTGCGTTATGCATGCATGCACATGTTTTTGCATGTAACTTCTGGGACCTTGTGGTTTTAGAATACTTGTCATACTGTGACTTGTGGCCCGTCGTGTTACAGTAACATTTGTGATACTACTGCTGAGGTGGGGGTGGGGGAGAGACTTCGTGCAACTATAGAGAACTAGAGTTTGCCTGTGACTGGCTGTTGAGTTTCCTTTGTGTGCACACGTGTGTGTATGTCTGCCCCTCCCTGACCAGAGGGAACTCTGTACCTGTTTAGGCCCAGGAAGCTGGAGGTGAGGTGTCCACAGTGGCTAAACCCCATTCTCTTCCGAGTCCCTGCCCCCCATTAACGGTCCTGTAGCCTCGTGGGGCTCCTTCCTTCCCTCTGCTGCCGCCTGCCTGGTTGGACAGTCTCAAGGCTGTGCCTGCCCTTGAGCACTTCCGGTTCCTCCTCCGAAAGAGCAAGATGTGGGGGTGAGGGCTCTGCTCTGTCACACCTGTTTTTAGATGCCCTCCCTTAGACCTGTGGCTATGAGAGATTAGGACGAGGTGGAGAAGGGGTCTGCGGTTCAGGCTAGGGGGAGAAGACGAGAGGCAGGGGAGAAATGTGGTCACCCCTCCTTTAGAACTCATCCAGCTCACCAGTGCCCTCAGGGTGAAGCCCAAACTCTCTTGGCCAGGGCCTACAGGGCCTGTGGGTGTGCCCGTATTCTCTTGTCCTCCTTCCCCAGCCCACTGACCACCTTGCTCCTCCTCGGACCTGCCAAGCTCAGTCCTGTCCTTGGACTCACTCTTCCTGTCTCTGAGCAGCTTCCTCTGCCCTTTGTCAGATCCCTGCTGTCCTTGGAGCTCAGCTCCCGTATGCCCTGCACCCCACTCGCCTGTTCACCCACTTAGCTTCCCTTCATTGCTGTGGTCCTCCAGCTCACCATTAGTCTCCTGAGCCCCATGCTGTCTCTGATTCGGGAGGTCAGCAATGGGTCCCAGAACCTGCATTTTGCACAGCTGCCAGGGGCTGCTGGTGCTGTTTGGTGACCAGTGTCAGTGAGATCATCATCCTCATTCACATGTTTCCTTATGGTTGATTATCTTTTTCCAACCAGAATGTCAGGTCCTCAGGGCAGGGTTTGTATCCCGTTTGTTTGCTTCTCTGTGCCCAGTGCCTGGCGCAGGGCAGGTGGTCAGTGTGTACTTAGAGAGTGAATGACTGCAGTTTGGGGTCAGTTTGGCCTCTGCACACCAGGCTGAAGTGTTTGTGCTATGCCTGTCTGGGTCAGTGTAGCATCTTGGACACAGGTGTGCTAGGGTGATGGCAGGGCCATGTACTATATTTTAGTCTTACAGTCCCGAATGATCAAATCAGAGTGCCTTCCATGGGTGGGCTGTATGTATGTATGTCTTCCAGAAAACCCTGTGAGGTGGATACTGTTAGAGTCCCACTATATACAAGAAGAAACCAAAGTGCAGAAAGATCCAGACACTTGTGCAAGGTCACACAGGGAACTGGCCAGACTGAGACTTGCCATCACCTCAGCTTGCAGAGAGGGGCGGGCAAGTCGCACACCTTGTTGAATCCAAGTTTTGTCGTGGTGGCGATGGAGGGTCATTCGTTCATTCCATCCATGAGAGCAAATGGTCGAGGAGCACCTGCTGTGCACCAGGCCTCATTCTAGGCATTGGGGGGACAGCTGGGAGCAAAACTTGCTTCCCCCTAGAGCACATCTCCTGTGTGGGAGCATAAAAATACCAGGGCAAACAGGTCAGATGGGGGAAGTACTGAGGAGAGAGATGAAGAGAGAGGGCGTATGGAGATGGGGAATGTGGTTTAAATAGGTGGCGGACGGTATCTTGAAGTGTCCACTTAGCAGAGACCTGAAAGAGGCAAGGGAGCCCTGCAGACACTGGGAGGAAGGGCATTTGGGCAGAGGGAACAGTCAGGGCAGGAGAGTGAGCAAGGAGCGCTGGGAGGGTCCAGCCCTGGGCTTTTACCTGGAATGAGGTGCAGCTGGGGCAGCGCTCACCAGGAAGGCCCTACCTGACTCAGGTTCACTGGCTCCCTATGTCTGCATGTGGGGGCACTTGGGAGGATTTAGTAGTCCAGGTGTGGTAATGGCCCGGGTCATCATCAATTCCATTTATTTATTTGTTTACTTTATTCCACAAATTTATTTCACAAGTATGTCATGAATGCCTATGCTGGGCCCTGCTTTGAGCAATACTGGGGACAGAGCAGTGCCCAAAACAACACCGAGGCTTGCCATCAGGGAGTTCAAAGAACTGTGGGAGAACTGGATTCGTCATCAAACAGGGACAGCCCAGAGTAGTCAGGGCTGGAATAAGGGAAGCATAGGTAGAAAGGTTAGAGCTGGGATGGGAGGCAGGACGCACAAGTTTGCTAGGCAAAGAAGGAAGGACAGACAGTCTGGACAGAGACAACGTGTACTAGAGCTCGGAGGCAAGAGAGAGAAGTCCGAGGAGCCCCAGGCAATGGAGATTCTCTTACTCCTCCCCAGGGGAGACTGAGGACCCCATGTTGGAATCCTGTCCAGAATTAAATCAGCTGCGTGGCTTTAGACACGCGGTCTGGTTGGTTTCAATAGTCCAGGAGGAGTGGTGGTGGTCCAGGTCATCATGGATAGCATTTATTTGTTAATTCCACAAATTTATTTCATGGTTTGAGCCTCAGTTTCTTCTGAGAAGCGCAGATGGCCGCAGCACCAAATGCATAAGGAACTGTACAGTTAATCACACCCAGAGCTCGAGCTTGTCATGGTCCTAATAACAAAGTCCACAGAAGTGTCCTTTTGAAGTTCCCCAGACTGACTCCACAGCCCCCTGGCTGGCAGTTTATGTTTTCTCAGTGCTCTAATAGTTCTGTTTGTGCAGAGGCTGCTCCTGCACGGCAGGAACCTTGTCTGGTGGCCTCTGCTGTTCCCAGCTCTAGGCCAGGCAGGGATTATTCACATGGTCACCAGTGTGTGTTCAGAATTCACTGTGTGCCAGGTAGTTTTGCATGCTGGGGACACAGTGGCAACCGGGACCTCCTGAAGTTCACAGTTGGGCAGACGATGAACAAACTGAATAAGCCATCAGGATGAGTTGAGATAGTGTGAGCAGGACTGGGGGCTGGGCCACCAGGGGAGGAGCATTTGAGTGGAATAAGACTGAACTGCTAATGCTGGGGCTGTGGGAGGGCATTCCAAGCACTGAACAGAAGTGCAGTGGCCTTGACTCAGAGAATGCACTTGGTGAGCTTAATGGACAAAAGGAGGCTGAGGTGGCTGGAATGGAGGGACTGACAGGGACCACACAAGGGCCTTGGAGACTTTGCTTTTAGCTGGAGTGAGGTGCATTGCATGGGTCTCAACCAGGAAGGCCATGACCTGACTTGGGGGTTCATTGGCCCCCTCTGTCTAGAGCAGGAGACCAGGGAGAAGGTGACTGGTGTGATGGAGGCTGGGCCAGGGCACTAGGGCAGAGGGGAGTGGGCACGATAGAAATATTGGAAATAAATTTTGGAGGTGGACCAGCTGGAACTTGCTAACAAATTGGAAACGAGAGATGAGCAAGAAAGAAAATAAGATGCATAAGTTTTTAGCTTAAGTAACTGAGTGGAGAGTGGCTGCTCAGTTAATATGTATTGTTTGAATAAATAAGTTAATTAAAAAAATAGGCATATTGAGAGCTCACTCTATGCCAGGCTCTGTTACAAGCACTGTAGGAGTACTGATTCATTTAGCCCTCCATATAACCAGATGAGAGCATGTGTTATTTCTGGGTCACAGATGAAGTAACTGAGGTCCGGAGAGGTGAGGAACCTGCTCTGGGTCACATGCTGGGAAGTAGAGTTGACTGGTTGGGCGAGCATCAATGGGCTAATGGGTAGGCCTCCCAAAACAGGCCTGTCTCCATACCCTGGCTTATTTTTCCCCAAAACCCCCTTCTCTGCTCCCCCTACCCAGCACCACCCCCCACTCTGGCCGGAGCACACCAAGCAGCTCCCCATCTCTCCGTAAGCGGCTGCAGCTCTTGCCTTCAAGCCGATCCCCACCTGAGCCGGAACCAGGCACCATGGTGGAGAAGGGGTCCGATAGCTCCTCAGAGAAGGGTGGGGTGCCTGGGACACCCAGCACCCAGAGCCTGGGCAGCCGGAACTTCATCAGAAACAGCAAGGTTGGTGCAAGCCCAAGAAGGGTGGGCACAGAGGTGGAAGGCAGGGGGACCCAGGGACTTGTTCTGACTCTACTCTTTTCTCTTGCAGAAGATGCAGAGCTGGTACAGTGTAAGTGTTGGGCACGGGGGCTTGCTGGAGGGTGGGTGGGAGGGGGACAACAGTCAGGGAGTGGATGCCATGGTCAGCAGACCTAAAGTCATATCCTGTGTTGCTGCTTACGTGCTGTGTGACCTTGAGTGAGTTGCTTAACCTCTCTGGGCCTCTCCTTGAGAAATAGTCCTAATACATCGAGGCTGAAGGGAACTTTCATTAAGGGCCAGTGATGCTGCTGCTCGGTGTGTGCCACAGGGCCCAGCTTATGGAGAAATCAGTAAATGGGGAACGCAGTGGAACGCAGGATGAGCCAGACTTGAGGCCTCAGAGAGCCCGTCGGGGATGGAGGAGACTGAGGGGCTTTTGGGTCAATGTGGGGCAGAATTGGGGGTGGGGGGTGAACCCCTGCTGGCTTCTCACTTCCCACACTCCCCTCAGATGCTGAGCCCCACGTACAAGCAGCGGAACGAGGACTTCCGGAAGCTGTTCAGCAAGCTCCCTGAAGCCGAACGCCTCATCGTGGGTGAGTGCTGCTGCCCGCCCGCCCTGGGCCCGACCCTGAGCTCTCAGCTCTGCCTTCCCGATGCGCCCCCGGGTGCCGGCCAGGCCGGCCGCGTGACGCGGTGTCTACCCGTCTCTCCTGCCTGCCTCAGATTACTCCTGTGCCTTGCAGCGTGAGATCCTCCTCCAGGGCCGCCTCTATCTCTCCGAGAACTGGATCTGCTTCTACAGCAACATCTTCCGCTGGGAGACAACAGTGAGCTGAAGCGGACGAGGAGGGGCCCTGGGGCAGACCGGGCCCTGGCCCTTCCTGACCCTCTTGTCTCTCTCAGATTTCCATTCAGCTGAAGGAAGTGACGTGCTTGAAGAAGGAGAAGACGGCTAAGCTGATCCCCAACGCCATCCAGATCTGCACAGAGAGCGAGAAGGTGAGCAAGAGGACCTGTTGGCAGGGCCATGTGGTCGCTGATCTTAGCCAGCTTCTCTCTCCTCCCCTATTTATGCTGCACCCCGAACTGTTCTCAGTCTGTCGCTTTCTCTTTGTTCTTCCCGCCCCTGCTCTGGCCCAGGCTCCCATCATCTCTGACCTGGATCTCCACACCAGCCTCCCGTCTCAGTCTGTCAAGTCTGTCCCCTCACACAGTTGCTCAGAGATAGTATTAATAGTAAAATTCTTCCTTCCCATGTATCTGTAACTCAGATGTCTCCTCTCCCTGGAAGCCTTCCCTGATGTTTCATTCTACCCTCAATGATCGTTGCCTCGTGGTTCTGAAATGGCAGCCTCACACCACTGGCCCAAACAGGAAGGGACAAGGGAAAGGGGCTGGGACACACACACGTGCCTGTGACATTTTACAGCAGACTGTTCTTTCTGTTTTATTGGCTGAGGATCAGTTGACCACCTCTAGTGAGTAAAGGAGACTGGGAAAGTGCCAGGGCATCTCCCCTCACGGTTCAGTCGTTCTGGGATGACCCCATCTGGAGTCTCCCGTCCTGGACTGTGAACTCTGGGGACAGCCAGGGGCTGTCTCCCTATCACGGTGACTTTAACGTCCATTATTCGGCTAGGTATAAGATAAACATTTTGTGGAACAAATGAAGGGATGAATGAAAGGATACATCAGGATGGAGATCAGAAACAGATATGGGTGGTGATGGCATTTCTCCTCCTTCTGGCTGTGTCTCTCCCCCACCCCCTCACACCCCTCTCTCTCCTGCAGCATTTCTTCACCTCCTTTGGGGCCCGGGACCGCTGCTTCCTCCTCATCTTCCGCCTCTGGCAAAATGCACTGCTTGAAAAGGTGAGCCAAGATGAGGCCTGGACAGGGTGCTTAGGGGATGGACCAGGGGATACCATTGAGCCAGGGATGCCAGAACTCAGGAAACTGGAGGGCCACCCAGCTCTTCTCCATGGGCATCAGGCCTGACATACAGGCAGCTTCCTCCACAGGCCCCATCAGGGGCCACCAGAGGCTCCAGTGCCACACTCTGCCCACCAGAAATGTGTATCCATGGACCCTATTTGCCATCTGCAAATCAAAAATACTCTGAAAATGCAGAGGGCTTTTTTTGTATGTGTGGCAGCAAAATCTGCTTGACGCTGATAACATGGTTATTTATCGTGTCTATCAGCACTAACAGAACTTTCTGCTGCATTGGAAATGTTTTCTATCCGTGCTCTCTGGAGCAGTAGCGACTTGCTACGTCTGTGCCCGTCATACTCTTGAAAAGTAGCTAATGTGACTGCGGATCTACATTTTAATTTAATTTTAATTAATGTAAACTTAGATGGCTATGCACACTTTTTACATAGTCCAGGTCTGTGTTTATCTCAACTAATGTGACTTCATGTGTTTCAAAGGACAAAAAGTTATTAATATGTGTGACTGGGGTAAATCTTAGCTCTAATTGTAGTCCAATATAAAGTTATAGGATCCAGTATGGAATCTTGATTCTCAAGCTGCTTTCTAGCTTTGGGGACCCTTTACACTCCTTAAAATGATCGTAGACTCCGAAGAGTGTTTGTGTAAGTAGACCATATCTCGATGTTTAGTGCATTAGCAATTGGAACTGAGAAATTTTAAACACAAGAATACATAAGCACACACTGCTTTCGCTGCCAGAAAAATGACAGCATCTCCTGTCATATAGCCCCTGGAAAACGCAGGGTATACTCATGAGAGAATAAAAGTGGAAAAGGCAAGTAGCATCTTCTCCTACTGGTAACCCTTATGAAAATAATGTTGACCTCCTGGACACTCTGAAAGGTCTAGGGGAGCCTGGAAGTCCTTGGACCACGCTTTGAGAACCTCTGGTATTTCCTGCGCTGCATACTAGCTGTGTTATTGTTGGTGCTGTATTGCAGCATACAGTATTGGCTCTGTATTTTCCTTCTTAAATCCCAAGTCTTAATGTTGAATCATGTCTCACCCCAAAGGCTTTTCCTTACCACTATCTAATAGTCTACTGAGTGCCAGCCCTGAGTGGGCCCTCCTGAAATGCCCCCTGTGGTTACATGGGTTTACGGAGGACGCATTCAGCTACAAGTGACTGAAAACCCAACCAAATAATGGTTTACGCAAACAGATAATTATTATCATAAGGTAGTAATAATAGCTGACTCTTAGGGTGCTCCTAGGTGCCAGGCACTGATCTGAGTATTACATGAATTAACTCAGTTAGTCTTTACAACCACCTCATGAGGCAGTATGGTTATTATCCTTATTTCACCAATGAGGCACAAAGGGATAAGACTTGCCCCCGGTCACATAGGCTTTTGTGTGGTATAGCTGGGGTTCTGACCCATTTTAGTTAGGTTCTGGTGTCTACTCGACCACTGTCACACTGATGTTTTTGTAACAAGAGGCAGGTGGTCAGGTTGTTTTTGAATGCTCCCCTCTGTCATCTAGGACCCCTAATTGTGTCCCTTTACCACACTGTCATCCCTCTGCATATTGATGTTTTGTCCACATGCTTATTGCCTTGTGATTACAAGGTGGCTGCTACAATTCCAGATGCCATGGCCTCATATAAGCGTCCCAAACACGAAGGAGTAAAGGGGTGGATAGAAAGTAGGCTTTTTTTTTTATCGGAAAGGAAAAGCCACCTTTAGCAGATTTCTCTGTTCATTTCTTTGGCAGAACTGGGTCACATGACTGCCTTCTTTTGCAAAGGAAGCTGGGTGCATGGCAAATGAAAGACAATTTGGTGTAAACCAATTATAATTCATCCCTGGGACTGGAGAAGATTACCATCCCAATCAGTGTTCTGCCGGCAGGGAGGGAAGGTGGCTAGATGTAGGGTAGGCACGGCTCAGTGCCTGCTGCCCAGGGCCTGTAGCACCTCCGAAGGCCCAAACCCACTCTTCCGGCAGTGCTGTACTCATGTCCTCTTCTGGGGACAGCAGCTATGGCCATTAAGGGCAAGAGTGCCGGAGCAGGAGCCTGAGCGAGGAGACAGCGCAGCATCAAAGTCTGCAAGGAGGGCAGGGACAGAGCTCTGGCTGTGAACCCAGGATTGGCATTTTATCCCCATCACTGAGGAGCTGAGGGACCTGGGGCAAGTCACTGAAACCTATTGGTCGCATGAGGACTGTCCCTCCTTAATAGCAGTCAGAGCTGAGCCCAGGATAAGTGCTCAGCAGCATCAGCTCTTATGAGGCAGGATTGCCCACTGGTGAGCTCCAGGGTGCCAGAACAGCCCCTGGGATCAGATTTCAGCACTGCCAGTTGGGTATCTCCGTACCTCAGCTCCAGCTATAAACAGATACCGTCTTAAAAATGGGCATTGTCATAAAAGGTACTAGCCCTTTTATAGGGCTGTTTTGAAGACTCGGTGAGTCAGCTCATGGAAGGGGTTAGAAGAAGAGTGCCTGGCACATGGTAACAACTCAGTGAGCGCCTGCTGCTGCTGCTGCTGGCGTCATTACTGTTTTATTACTGTTTATCACTCTTACCTAGCCCTCTGACCATGGGTAGCCAGAAGCCCAGGGCTCACTCCTGACAACACCTGGGAAATGGTCTGGGGGGCAGGACGCATGGGGTGGGGAGCAGAGGTTCTGGAGGCTGGGTTCGAATCCCTGAAATGTCTCTTGTCACTTGCGTGGGCTTCATTTAAGCGCAGGACTTCCCCCCCCGGGCCTCGCACCTGCTCTCTCACCAGAACCATTAACTGGGACTGGGAGTGTGTGGAGACCTGAGGGGAAAGCCCTGAGCTCGGGCCTGCGATGGGGTGCGAGGTCCCGGGTGGGGACCGTGCTGCCCCCATGTGGACATCACGGGGACTGCTGAGGCTGAGGGCTGGTGGGGACGGGTGGGAGGGCTCTGGCCCCTGTGAGGTGGAGGCCAACGCCACATCCTGCCTGCCCAGACGCTGAGTCCCCGCGAGCTCTGGCACCTGGTACATCAGTGCTACGGCTCAGAGCTGGGCCTCACCAGCGAGGATGAGGACTATGTCTGCCCCTTGCAGCTGAACGGGCTGGGGTGAGTCAGAGGTTGGCAGCTGATTCCTGGGGTGGGGGGAGACAGGAGGGGCTGTGTACAGCGCTCCCGGACTCCTGGGTGGACCGAGGTGGGTGAACAAAGTCTGGAGACCAAGAGGGTGGGAGGGGTCTCAAGGATACAGAAACCCCACAGCCTCCCTTTCCCCACAGGAGCCCCAAGGAAGTGGGCGATGTGATTGCCCTGAGTGACATCACACCCTCGGGGGCAGCCGAGCACAGCCAGGAGCCAAGTCCAGTGGGTTCACGCCGTGGCCGCATCACCCCCAACCTTTCCCGGGCCAGCAGTGATGCAGACCATGGGGTGAGCAGGAGAGAGGAGGGTGCTGAGGGGAAGAGGCAGAGGAAGGCTGGAGGTAGTGTCAGCAAGAGGGCAGATGGATGGAGGAGAGACAGCCCTGAGGAAGAGAAAAGGTTGATGTAGGAGTAAGGGGATGGGTGCAAAGACAGGACGGAGCTGGGAAAATGAGCAAGGAAACGGGGGACAAATAAGGAATGAAAAACAGGCACAGGGGGAACAGGGGGAAGAGGTGGATGGATGGGTGAATGGAGGTGGGAAACAGGCAAGACACGGACAGGACCTACAGATGTACAGGATCGGGCATAAGAAAGCTCGTGGCCCAGGCATCCAAGATAGGCCTGGGAGGGGCTGAGAGGGCTCCTCATGCCCCAGCTCTCAGCCTCACACATACACATGGCCTCCCAGCACTGGTTTCCTTACAGTCTCAAACCCTTATGGCCAGTGTGCAGCACACAGGAGGCCTCAGGATGCCATAGTTGAAGCCATTCTTTGCAGGCAGAGGAAGACAAGGAGGAGCAGACAGACAATCAGCCAGATGCCTCCTCCAGCCAGACAGTGACTTCAGTGGCCGAACCCCCGAGCACAGAGCCCACCCCATCTGACGGGCCCACTTCCCTGGGCCCCTTGGACCTGCTGCCCAGTGAGGAGCTGTTGACGGATACAAGTAACTCTTCCTCATCCACGGGGGAGGAAGGTGAGGCAGGTGCTTAGGTTGCGAGTGACAAACCTTATTCAGACTGGCTTACACAAGGGAACTGTGGGCTTGCTGGACTAAAAAATCCAAGGGGTGGGTGGGTAAGGCATTCACACAGTGTCGTGAGAGATCTGCATGTCTGTAGCTCTGCTTTAAAGGTAGCCGGGCAGGGTGAACAGGAGCCCAGACTGAAGCCAGTTCACCAGGGTTTAAATCCTGGCCACAGTGATTCATAGCTGTGTAACCTGGGTGAATTATGTAACCTCTGCGAGCCTCTTTTCCCTCATCTGAAAAATGGGGTTAGGAATGATAACACCCACTTCGTAGGGTTGTTAAGAGAATTAAATGAGTTAATACATGTAAAGTGGTTGGGCCAGCTGGTAAGTATTGGCTATTATTTCCATCATCATCATCATCACCTCTGTTTCTCTGTGCCGCCTTCATTCTCAGGTAGCTTTTCTTCTTGTGGGGACAAAAGGAACCCCTACCCTGCCCCAGACAAGCATAGCAGAAAACATGCTTTTCCCGGTAGCTGCACCTAAAGCTCTAGGATTGGCGTCATTGGAGAATGAGCCCACCCTTGAACCAGTCACTGGCTGCCTAAGGTCACACACATATCCGTAAACCAACCACTGGCTTCCTGGTCTGGCCTGGGTCACACATGCACACACCCCAGAACTAGCCACTGGCCCAGAGCTTCGGGCTGCTGAGCCTGAAAGCATGTGCCACTCCTGTGATTGCCGGGACTGCCGTTGGCTGGGCCTAGGTCTGTGCTCCACCTCCAACCAATTTTGGTGGCTCTGATTGTCTGGGACACATGCCACCCTGAAGCCACCCCCGTGGCAGAGGAGGCCAGGTAGTGCGCCGTGTTAGTGTCCACTCTAGTCTAGGAGGGTGGGTCTGTCCTTCCTCTCCACAAGGCCGGGAATGGGGATGAGTGGTCAGCCAGAGGGAAACCAAGAAACCAGTGTGAGAACGGAGAAGCACAAGTGGTCTCATCTGCGGCCCTTCTCTGTCGCCCAGCGGACCTGGCCGCCCTGCTTCCCGACCTCTCCGGCCGGCTCCTTATCAACTCCGTCTTCCACATGGGCGCCGAACGGCTCCAGCAGATGCTCTTCTCAGATTCGCCCTTCCTGCAGGGCTTCCTGGAGCAGTGCAAGTTCACAGGTCAGGCTGAGGTTCACCGGGCATGGTGGGCCTGGAGAGGATGAGCCCAGGTGGGCAGTGCTGTGCAGATTCGGTGTGGCAGGGCGCGGGACTTAGAAGCAGCATTCACGAGACCAGAGTCTTCTGCCTCTCACTGCGCATGCTACCTGGGTGGCCTTGGGCAGGGTTCCAGTGTCTCTGTGCTTGTTTCTTCTTCTGCATAATGGGGGTATGGTAATAGTATCTGCCTTCATCAGGGTCTCAGGAGAACTAAGTGAGTTAATGTTAGAAAAGTGCCTAAAACAGCACGTAGTAAGCATTTTATAAATACTCGTTAGTGATCATATATTTAGTGCCCGCTGTCAGGCCTATGCAAAGACCAGGACAGATGAATCCGAGAATCCAGTGAGAATGAGGGTAAATAGAATATCACACAAATAAGTGAAAGTTGGAGGGGTAACTGTGACCTGAGAGGTGTCAGGAAAGGCCGCTGGACGGATATGAAATTGAAACCAAGGCCCGAAGGAGGAGCTTTTCCAGGGAAAGGGAAGGAGGTGAGGGAGAGGAACCTGAAAGCCAGCAGGACACCTGCACGGGTCCTGAGGCTGGAGAGAAGAGACACTGAGAAATCCCTCCAGGCTGGGCCCCTGCAGCCAGGTGTGAGAGGGGAGGCCGAAGCACCAGGTGAGGTGGAAGGGTTGATGGTGGGGCTGGAGCAGAGTTGCTCAAGAGACTGCACAAGATTCAGGTAGGGGAAGGGCTAGTCAGTAGCTTTTCTGTTTATTTTTTCTCTGTTACTATAAAGAAACTTTCAGAGTGAGTAAGGTTGTGCCTGGTGTTGGGGGTGTGAGTCCCTATGCCAGGAGAGACTGGCATGACAGACTGAGGAACTCACATTCTGTCCAGGGGCACCAGGAGTCATGGAATGTTCTAGGCAGATAAGGGACAGGGTTAGGCTAGGCTTTAAGAAGCTATTAGTGGACCAGAGGTGGAGATTGAGACCGGGACCTGAGGGAGATTGGAGAGGGCTCTGGGCTGGCAACAACCAGTCGGACCAGAAGTGATGCTCTGGAGGTGGAGTGAACAGACAGGAGAGGGAATGTCCAGGCCTAGGCTTCTGGGTGGAGTCTGGAAGACAGTGGGGCCACCCCTGAGATGGGGCCCCAAGAGGAAGGGCAGGTTTGAGGATATGCCAGTACCAGTTGGGCACGGTGGATACGAGGGGCCCAGGGGACCTAACTGCGGAAGGTGTTCTAGGTCTCAGGCTCAGGGGAGAAACCAGGATTGGTACAGAGGGAAACGGGCTGCTGAAATGGATGTCGGGGCCCCAGGCTGGTGGGAAGTGTAGGCAGGGAAGCGATCCCAGCCCTGAGTGTCATTGGCATCTAAAGGTTTAGGCATCTAGAGGAAGGTGGGGGAGACACCAAGGGGACACAGAGGAGGGTGGGTTTGGGGCCAAGTTCCCGATAACTGGAACTTTCCAAAAAAGCTGAATTTCCTACAGCCTGTGGGCAAAGAGCTGGAGAATGGTCTCATTCTGTTCTTCTCTCCCCCAGACGTGACCTTGAGCCCCTGGAGTGGGGACAGCAAGTGCCACCAGCGCCGAGTGCTGACCTACACCATTCCCATCAGCAACCCGCTGGGTCCCAAGAGCGCCTCCGTGGTAGAGACGCAGGTGGGCCAGGCAGGGTGGCTGGCCAGGCGGAGCAGCCAGACGTGCAGCTCTGACTCCCTCCTGCCTTGTCCTGTCCCTGCAGACGCTGTTCCGGCGCGGCGCGCAGGCAGGCGGGTGCGTGGTGGACTCGGAGGTGCTGACACAGGGCATCCCCTACCAGGACTACTTCTACACCGCCCACCGCTACTGCATTTTGGGCCTTGCCCGGAACAAGGCCCGGCTCCGGTGAGCAGCACCCTCCACCTGGTGCCCTGGCTGTCCCAGCCCCACCCCCACACAGCGCTTCCCGGCCTAAGTCAGCTGCAGATGTTGGGCTGGGCGAGCAGAGAGAGATGTTGGGCCCCTGAGGGGTCAGGAACACCCGGAGGTGTCTGGGCTGAGCCTCTAGAAGAAGGGCGCTGCTGTTGACCAGGATGGGAAGAAGAAGAGGAGCAGATTCCGGGGGAGATAAGGGGCTCAGTTACGGACATGTTGAGCTGTCCCTTAGACCCCCATGTGGAGCTGGACGTCACAGCAAGGTAGAAGGAGTTCAGGCCTGAGGTGTGACTAGCTGCCAGTTTGGGTGGGCAGTGTTGAGGTGGCACTTACAGCTGGGAACTTGCCGAGGTAGTGGGAGTGTGGACAGAGAAGGGACCGTGGGCTGCCTGGCATTTGGAGTAAGTGAGGCTCACAGGGAAGCCTCGGGTGGGTTGGTGGGCGTGTGCCTGTTTTGTCCGTGGGCAACGTGGGGCCCTCTCTGATTAGGGGAAGGAAAGCACCCTCTGAGAATGGGGCAGCAGGGCTGGAGGCAGACCCTGATCCCTGATCCCTTCACCCCGCTCCCCACCCCCAGAGTGTCCTCTGAGATCCGCTATCGGAAGCAGCCCTGGAGCCTCGTGAAGTCCCTCATTGAGAAGAACTCGTGGAGCGGCATTGAAGATTATTTCCACCACCTGGGTAGGGGGCAGGGCCTGGCAGGGCAGGGTCATGGCCTGGCTGGGCGCAGGTGTGCAGAACCCTCTACTGTGTTTGCAGAGCGAGAGCTCACCAAGGCCGAGAAGCTGTCCCTGGAGGAAGGCGGGAAGGATGCCCGGGGACTGCTGTCAGGCCTTCGGAGGCGGAAGCGGCCCCTGAGCTGGAGGGGTCACGGTGATGGGCCCCAGCACCCAGACCCTGACCCCTGTGCCCGGGCTGGCATGCACACCTCAGGTGTGTCTGTCAGGCCTGGGCAGGGCAAGTGGAGGAGTGATGCCCGGGTCAGGTGGGCTGGATGGGTCTGACTCCAAGTTGCTCTGCTGCAGGCTCCCTCAGCTCCCACTTCTCGGAACCGTCCATGGACCAGGGCCCTGGGGCAGGCATCCCCAGCGCCCTGATGCTCATCAGCATTGTGTGAGTAAGGAGGCTGGGCCTTGGGGTCACACAGGCCTGGAGCTGCGTCTTGGCTGTGTGACCTTGAGCAAACGCTTGGCCTTTCTGGGCTTCTGCTTAAGTGGGAGTGTAGGCTCACCTCATAGCAAGGATTAAAGGAGCTGATGTTTGGGATGCGCCTGGCAGAACTCTGTGCACTGTGTATTTCCCAGTCAGGAGGTCTTCCTGCTAGAAGAGGGATGCCCTGGGGCTCTGGGAAGTTGGAGGGGCCTCACCTCACCTAGGGGGTTTCTGGAAGAGCAGGCCCCCAAAGGAGGCAAAATTAGGTGGACCAAGAGAGGTATACAAAAGAAACAATTTTAGTTATACATTTCATCCATGTTTTCTGTGCCTGAGCCTAAGCTGGATGATGTTGGGGACACACAGTGACAGACGGCTCTGGGGGGAGACGGACTTGGCACCAGACCAGAGTGATGGGAGAAACACAGGCAGAGGAGACAGGGCTGGGATGGGGGAGGCACAGGCAGAGGGGACAGGGCCCACACAGTGAAGTCATGGGAGCCAGTGAAGGTTTCCTTCAGGTGGGACAGGAGGCCAGTCAGGGAAGGCTTCCTGGGAAAGCAGAGGACTCCCGAGCCGAGACCCCAGAAGGTCAGGCGGGGAGGTGCACATGCACAAAGGCCTGGGGGTGTGGAGGGCCAGGACGCGCTGGGGAAATGCAGGTGAGGTCTGTGCTTCCAGCAGACCCCACGAGGTGCGGATCAGATCGGCCATACACTTAGTGTCTCCGGGCCTCAGTTTCCCAAAAGCAGCAGCCTAATGAGGCTGCGAGGCATGCTCTGCTGGGAGCCGTGGTGGAGGAGGGGTGGGGGTGGCTAGGGTGGGCTGGGCAGCTCTCATCTCTTTGTCTCCCCTTCACTGCCTCCTCAGGATCTGTGTGAGGTAGGGTCATGCATCGTGCATTTCCCCTCACCTCATGTCCCACACTCTAGCTGCAGCCCCTTCTCTACTCCACACCCTCAGCTCTCCCAGCAAGGTGGTCTGGCGTAGCAGTTAATGGCATGGGCGTCAGACAGGCCTGAGTTGGAACCCTGACTGAGCTGTTAGGGACCATGTGACCCAAGGCTGTCTCTCCCCCTCTCTGAGTCTTAGCTTCCTCCTCTGAAGAGGGGGGTAAGCATGGTGTCACTTCATAGTGTGGTGATGTGTGTGCCCGGCTTGTGCGAGCATCATATGCCAATTCTTGACCTCTGACCCCCACCCCTAGCCTCATCGTCCTCATCGCCCTCAACATCCTCCTCTTTTATCGCCTCTGGTCCCTGGAGAGGACAGCCCACACTTTCGAGTCCTGGCACAGTCTGGCCCTGGCCAAGGGGTGAGTGGGTGCCTGAGGGGGTTAGGAGCTTGGGCAGGTCGGAGGAGGCCAGGGCTCCACTCAGGCCCTGCACCCCCTGCAGTAAGTTCCCGCAGACGGCTGCAGAGTGGGCAGAGATCCTGGCCCTGCAGAAGCAGTTTCACAGCGTCGAGGTGCACAAGTGGCGGCAGATCCTGCGGGCTTCTGTGGAGCTCCTGGATGAGGTATAGCCCTGGGAATGTGGGCCCTGCATGCAAACCCCAAGATGTGGGCCTCAGTTTCCTCTATAAAACGAGGAAGCCATTCATAGTCCCCACCTCCAAGGCTTGCTGGAAAAACTGACAGAATGGGCGAAGTCCAGGGGTGTCTGATTTAAGGCCTGGTTGGATCCAGCCACTCAATAGTAGTAAGAATTGGCCTCTGGTACAGTCTCTTGACTCTGCCCACCCCCAGGGTTGGCTTAGTTTTGGGTGTACTTTCCCCTAGGATGACCGAGTTGGTACCTGAAGCTCTAAGTTGACATCTAAAGGAAAGTGTTCACTCTCACTGGCTGTTGAGGTCACATGCCCATGCCCGAACCAGTCATAGCATCCAGGGGTAGGCGAGGTGTGGTCCCTGAGCCTCTCTCTCCCCTTTGGGGTGCCTAAGGGATCATGGAAGCATGGGAGAGAGGTTTTCCAAAGGATATTGAGGCCTCATCACCCCCTATAGTTCAGGCGCAGCATCCGTTCAGAAGTCCAGGTTCAAATTCTGGTTCCTGACCTTGTACACGTGCCTTGGGGCCTTGTACGGAATAGTGATTGGTGGTACCTAAAAGACTATTGTGAGGGTTAAATAGGTTCACACTGGGGTAATGCTGAGCTCAGAGTAAACACTGTGTGTGTTTGCCGTTAGAGTGAGCCCAGAGCCAGGCACAGCAGGTGCTCAGTAAATGTGATGGGTCAGCACAGATGTCAGACCCTGGGGTAAGTGCCTGACATGGGGAGTGGGTGTGGGAAGCAGGGAGCAGCCAGCACTGGCTGGGCCTCTAAGGACGTCAGAGCCCGTTTGTGGGTGACAGTGAAAGTCATGTCCAGTCACCATAGGCCACAATGCTGAGGCCCACTTTCGGGGCCTTGTTGTGCCTAGAAATCATGCTCAGATGGAGAAGCTCATGCCAGGAAGGGCCATGCAGATCAGGGTGGGGGTGAGGCTGGGGCTTCATGGCTCAGGGCTTCCCCATCCTGATTAAAATCTTATTAGTTTTCTCTTTCTGAAATTGCCATTGGGCACAGAGGTGACTTCATAGATGAATGCTAGCAGATACTGATCGAGCCAAACTGTTCTAAGTGCTAAAATGACCAATGTCTTGTTTTCTCATGGCCAACCTGTGAGGGGGATGTTTTTTTTGGCCCCCATCTAACGCACAGGGATGCTGAGGTATGAGGTGTTCAGACTTCCCCAGGGTCACACAGTGGGGAATAAGAATAATTGATGTGCACTGGGCACCTAGGACCTGTGTGCCCAGGTGGTCTATCATTAGATCCCTGAAATAATCTGATGAAGTAGGTACGTTACTGACCCAGCTTTCAGCTGAGACATCTGGAACAGATAAGGGGCTTACTCAAGGTTACCCAGCAAGTAGCAGAGCTGGGACTTGAACCCAGGCCATCTGGGCCCCTTCCGTTTGCTGCCTGTGAGAAGTTAAGTTGGGTACAGCATGGCTCTGCTCTTGTTACAGGGTGACCTTGGCAGGGGATGTGGCCTCTCATGACCTTCCCCAGTTCCTCAACTGCAGGATGCGGGGAGGCTTCCTCCCAGTGCTCACCCTGCACTCTGCCCACCTCTCCCCCCAGATGAAGTTCTCCCTGGAGAAGCTGCATCAAGGCATCACCATCTCAGACCCTCCCTTCGACTCCCAGCCGCGGCCCGATGACAGCTTCTCCTGAGGACGCCAGGCCACACCACCGTCCCTCCAAATGGACAGATGGACACAGAGCCTCGGTAGCCACTGCTGGCACGGTGTGAACACCGGGAGCCTCCCTCCCACTCTTCCCAGTGGCCCAGCCCGGGGCCATGCAGACATGGGGACCACAGAACCAAGATGCACTTTAGACCAGTGTATGCAAGTCCAGCTGCCATTGCCTGCCCAGCCAGGGAGCTGGCCTGGCCTTCAGCAGGCCTCCCGCTAACTTATTTTGCCCAGCTGGGGTTGTGGGGGATGTCTCCCAGGGTGCACAATCCCTTCAGTTCTGGGTTTAATGTATTATATTTATTTGGAGCTGACAGAGCCTCAATAAAGGTTTGGAAATGGCTGTAGCTGTGTCTATGGGGCCCTGGGAGCGGATGGGAGCCTCCCGTTGCACTTGGATTCCGCTGTGGTGGTGGAGGGGTTGCTGTGTCCATTTTCTGGGGCCATTGTCACTGACATGACCTGGAATTCCCCAGCATCTTACACAAGCTTTGCGTCATCAGAATCCAGTGCAGGGGCTCCTAGGACAGACTTTAATGCCTATTGGCCTGAGTTCGAATCCTACCTCTGATACGTAGCAGGCATGTCACCTGGAGCTGGTCAGCCTTCCCAGCTTCAGTTTCCTCTTCTGTTCAATGGGCATAAGAATAGCACCAGTCTCCCAGGGCGGTTAGTTGTTTTCAAACTTCGGCTGCATCAGAATCTCCTGGAGGGTTTGTTGAAAGATGGATTGCCAGACCCAGCCATAGGGTTTCTGATTCAGGAGGTCTGGGGTGGACGAACAGCAAGTTCCTGGGTGCTGCTGCTGCTGCTGCTTGTCCAGGGACCCCACTTTGAAAACTGCTTTATGAGGATGCAAGGAGTTAATTTGGGTACTCATTCAGTAATGTTACTCATTGCAGAAAAATTGAGGGGAGAAAAGTAACTAATGCAGTGAGCACCAAGTACGTACCAGGCTAAGTACCATTTTCTGATATTCATTTAATTCTCACAGTGGCTCCATGAGATAGAAACAAATAGTTACATGCCTAGGGCCACTCAGCAGGAACGCAAGGGCTGCAGGCCTGGCCCCTAGCGGCTTCGCATTTAGATGGCAGGACCTAACCCATTTTGGACCACAATGGCCCATCCAGGTTAAGGCCATCTGGATTCCTATGTTACTGATGAGGAAATGGTCTAAGGGGCCAGAGTAGACCTTCATCAGGTCTACCTGGATCTGTCCACTCAAACCCTGTGCTGGTTCCAGAGTAAGAGACCTTCCACATGTCACAGTGAGGCTATAAGAATCTTTGTAATTGATGGGTTGGGGCAGAAGAGTGGGGGAGGGGTTGAGTAGAGGCGGGGTGGACCACAGGTGGTGAAGAGCAGAGCCAGCTATGTGGTCATGACAAGTTACCCACCCCGAGCCTCAGTCTCCCATACCTGTAAAGTGGGCATAATGGTAATGCCCACCTTGTAGGAAGAATTAGATGAGTTAATGTTAGTAAAGTGCGTAGAGCAGCACCAAGCCCATAGCAGGTGCTCAGGGAACATCAGCTTGGGTTGCCAGGTGCTCTTGCCCAGTGCCTAAGGCCTGTCCTCACTGTGCCTCTGCTTGCCACCCCTGCCAGAGGGAGAGTTCAGAATAGCAAGATTATTTTCTGCAGAGGAATTTCACAAGCCAGGAGGTGCTGGCACAGAGGCCCAGACAAGAAAAGGTGTCCAGTGTCACTGGCTTCCTGTCCCTCTACGCTGGATCTGCCTCAGACTCTGACTCCTCTTGTCAGGGAGGGGGTGGGGTGGGAGTCAGGGAGCTAGGGGGATATTATGGAACTTCACCCCATGGAGAACTGGTGGTCAGGACCTGGACAGCGACCCCCCAGCCAGGTCTGATATGATAGCCCAGAGCCCCCACCCTCATCCTCTCCATTTAGTAGAACCTACTGATTGAACAGGCAGTGCTGGGTAGGATTCCAGATCCACCTGAAGCCAGGGGCATGACCCTAGGTAAGGGAGTGACTCAGCCTCGGGTTCCTCTTTGTGAAATGAGAATAATGGGACGTGCTGCAAATGTTTAGGAATGTAGAAATGGATTCAGCATATCACAAGGGCTTTAGCATTGGCATTTGTTTATTTATTTGACAAATATTTGTTGAGCACCTACCAGGCCTAGTTCAAGGTGCTGGAGCCACTGGTGCACAGGACAATGGCCTCACCCTGGGGGAGTTCATATTCCAGGGTCTGAGGGACAGGCAGTGAACAGAGAAACTGTGTAAAGGATGAGTACAATGTCTGGTGACAACTGCTGTGGGAGAAAATAAAAACCCAAACAAATAAAAGAGATGCAGTAAGAGATGGAGAGGTAGTTTCCCTGGATTGGACAGAGACCTGATGAAGGTGACATTGACGCCAAGAGCTGTGGGGGGGAGTGCTAGTGAGCCCTCTGATCCACCAGATGGGAAGGGTGGTCCGGGCACAGGAAGAGCAAGGGCAAAGGTACTGAGACAGGAATGAGCTTGGTGTTTTGGTCACACACCTGGGCAGCCAGCTCCCAAGTAGGGGGAGAGAGGAGTAGAGGATGACGTCAGAGAGAAGAGGAGAGGGCATCAAGAAGGGCCTTCCTGAAAGATGGCAGCCCAACCCCCCAGGGCATCCTCTCGGGTTTGGATCCAGCCTCTCCTGCTTGGAACGGGTCTGGGCTGTCATCGGCTGCCCTAGCGGGACACCTCCCAAGCGCACTAGGGTTTCCGCACGGTGGCCTCCAGGCCCGGATGCCAGGGACCTGAGGGGAAGGTCATTTAGAGGTCCCAGCGAGTCCCCATGGATTCCATGGGGGGGGGAATCTCTACAATTCGAAGTCTGACGCTCAGTCCCCAAACTGTCCTCTCGGGCCCCTGGCGACTCTGGGAGCGACCTTTCCCGGACTCAGGCACTGGGGTCCCCAGGGTCTGGAGGGGTCGGATACCCAGATACGAGCCCAGACGCCCGGAGGCCGCGGTCCCTGCGCCACCGCCCAGACCCGCGCGGCGGCCGCCTCCCGTCCGCTGCGGCAGGAGCCGGGCGGCCGCGCCCTCCCCCCGCGGTGATTCATCCCGCCCCCTCCCTCCCCTCCCCCCTCCCGCCTCCCCCCTCCCCGGGCCGCAGTGCGCAGAGCAGCGCGGCGGGCTCCGGGGCGCCGGGCGGAGGCGTCGGGCCGCGCGGCCCAGCGAGCAGCCGGAGCAGCAGCGGCGGGGATGCCCGCGGCCCGCGCCCCGGGGCCGGGCCCCCGGCGGTGACCGGAGCGGGGGGGCCGCGCCCCCCCTCCTCCCCCTCGCCGGTCCCACAGCCGCAGCTGCTGCGCCCGCGCGCGCCCGGGGCCACTGTCGCCGCCGCGGGGCCCGCCGCCTCGCTCCGCGCCGCCCGGCATGGACGCGCTGCTCGCCTGGGTGGTGGGCGCGGCGCTGGGTGAGTGCGCGGGGGGCGCCCGCCGCCCCCGGCCCGGCCCGGCCCCGCCGGGTCCTCTGGGAAGTTGCGCGCGCGGGACGGAGGGGCCGCGGCGGGCGGGCGGGCCCGAGGCGGCGGGACCCGGCCGGGGGCGCGGGGTGCGCAGGCGGCGGCTGCTCCCCAGCCCCGCGCGCGGGCTGCAATGTGACACCCACCGCCGTGGCGGGGGCGGGGAGGGGGGAGACAAGGCGGCGCCCGCAGACTGGGACGTGAGAGAGACGGGGACAGAGACGGAGACGCAGGGACGGGGAGAAAGGGTGCCTGGGGGGGAGAGAGGGTGCCTGGGGGGGAGAGAGGGTGCCTGGGGGGGAGAGAGGGTGCCTGGGGGGGAGAGGCGCAGAGGACCCGGAGGGCTCCCAAGGGCGCCGCTGGGAGACTGGAGATGGAGTGACGGTGGAGGCAGAGGGGAGAGATGCGGAGTTGGCCAGAGAGACAGAGAGAGAGAGAAAGAGAGAGAGAGAGATCGCGGAGACAGTTAACCTGAGCTGCGGAGAGAGACAAACTTGAGAGAGGCAGAAAGAGATAGGGACACTGGTAGACACGGGGAGAAATGAATGGAGTTTCAAAAGGGACAGGGAAAGGTGCAGAGACGGGGAGAGGGTGTCTGAGCCTGAGAAGGGGACAGAAGGTGTTGAGACCTTCGGCTCCAAGGAGGTATAGAGAGGGGGAGACAGAAGCACGGGTGCTCAGGGAGACATCAGAAAGAGGCAGCAAAGGAGGAGGACAGAAGCCCCCAGAGTTGGAGCTGGAGAGACACACCATTGGCTAGTGAGCTCCAGGGAGCAGGAAGGAGGTGGCAGGTAAAAATGTGAAGGAGAGACTCAAGGGGAGTGGAATCCAGTGGAGGTGCAAAGCCCCTGAGTTGGGCAAGAGCTTGGTGAGTGTTGAGAAGCTGATAGGAGTCAGAGGCAGAAGTCAGAGAGGGGCTGGATGACAGAATTTTGTGGGAAGGGAGAGCAAGGATGCAGAGTGGTTCTGCCCCTGGTCCAGGGCTCACCTTCACCTCTGTGGCCTTGCTTTCCCCCAACCATGTCTCTGGGGCTGGCTGGTTTTGCAGAGCAATAATGGTGAAAGTGACTGCCACTTCTAATGCAGCTGGGATTCTAGATCCACAGCCTACATGCTGCAGCACCTCAGACAAGTGGCCTTCTGAAGAAGGGATGCTGGAGTAGCACAGACGTGGAGTTACTGACCACAGTGACAGCCCCATTGGTTGCTGGACTTCTGCGTGCTAGCCCCTGCTGGGGCCTTCCTTACCTAACTTAGGGAGTTTGCTCTGCAGCCTCCAGAAGCAAAGATGATCACTTCCCTCACCATTCACAGTAGGAAACTAAGGCTCAGAGAAGATGGGTTTTTTGCCCAGGGCATACGCAGCAAGTGGTAGGGCTGCCTTGGGACTGTTTCTGTCCATTTGACATCATTATTGAGGGGAAACAGATTGAAGGCTGACAACCAGTGAGCCTGGCATGGCTTAGGGTGATGGGTGCCCCTGCTGTCGCCGCAGTGTCCTCAGCATGGGCAGGCTGTGTGGAAGTAGACTCGGAGACCGAGGCTGTGTATGGCATGACCTTCAAAATTCTGTGCATCTCCTGCAAGCGCCGCAGTGAGACCACCGCCGAGACCTTCACAGAATGGACCTTCCGTCAGAAGGGCACCGAGGAGTTTGTGAAGGTGTGTGGGCGCCCAGCCTGGGTGTGGGAGGGTGGATGTCAGTGTGCGAGTGGGAGCAGGATGTGGGGGGGTTGTTTGTTTTAAATAATGTGCTATTACTGACCTAGATTCAAATTTCAGTTCTATCACTGTCCAGCTGGTGAGCTGAGAGAAGTCACTGAGCCTGTCTGAGCCTCGGTTTTCTCCTGTGGAGAGATGGGATGGTGATGGTCTCCAGCTCATAAGATTGAGTTGATGCATCTGCCAGTGGCATTGGAATTATGTAGTACTGGCAAAAATGTCTCCAATGGTTGTCATGGAGGAGGAGCAGGACTTTCTGGACCTTCTTTATACTATGTGTATTTTTAATTATATCTGAAGAGGCATCCTATACTTTTAGGGCCTGCTGGAGAATTGGGGTCCACAGCAGCTGGGTCAAGCTGCCTCTGTGCCTGAATAAGGAGTATATCTGGTGGCCGGGGCAGAATTGTAGAGAACGAAGGCCGGGAAGGCTGAATGGGGCCTCAGGGGATGATGAGGAATATGTGTGAGTGTGTGTTCATCTGTCATTCTGTGTGTTAGGGCAAGGGACAGAATAGAGGTCTCGGTGGGGACCGGGCCCAGGCAGTGACTCCTCCCCCCCACTGGTTGCCCCCAGATCCTGCGCTATGAGAACGAGGTGCTACAGCTGGAGGAGGATGAGCGCTTTGAGGGCCGTGTGGTATGGAATGGCAGCCGGGGCACCAAGGACCTGCAGGACCTGTCCATCTTCATCACCAATGTCACCTACAACCACTCGGGAGACTATGAGTGCCACGTCTACCGCCTGCTCTTCTTCGAGAACTATGAGCACAACACCAGCGTCGTCAAAAAGATCCACCTTGAGGTAGTGGACAAAGGTGAGTAAGGCCCGGCCTGCCCCCCTCATCCCTGTTGCCCACTGGCAGCCAGATGGAGGGACAGATGGCAGGTAGGGGACAGGCTAGCTCCACTCGGGCCAGCCAACTGCCGACGGCAGGCAGCAGAATGAGCAGCATCTCTTTCCCCATCTCTCGCTCTGGCCTTAATTTCCTTTCAACCCAGAGAGATAGCAGGCCTCTCCCATGGAAGTTCTGGGTATAAAATCTCTGCCACCTGTGCTGTGTGACCTCTGGCAGGTGCCTTCCTCTCTCTGAGGCAAAGGGTTGTCCTGTAGGAAGCAGGATAAGAGTGTCTACCTGTCAGGGTGTTGTTTGAACCATTCCTGTGTTCCAGGGAGGTCGTGAGGATTGAGTGATATGCTGCTGGGTGTCAACTGCTGGTGTGCCTGGCTCACAGCAAGGCCTCAGTATGTGGGGGCGACAGTAGCAGTTCTGCTTGTCAAGTAGCCTGAGTTCCGCCTCCCTCTGTCACGGTGGGGGAAGAGACATGAGTGTGTCACCTAGAGCAGTGCTCCTCAACTTCTACTGTGCACACAGCCCTCTGTGGGTCTTGCTAATGCGCAGATCCTGAGTCAACAGACCTCAGTGGCCCAGAGTTCACTTCTGACAAGCCCTCAAGCGAGGCCAATGCTGCAGGTCCCGGACCATGCTGAGCAGTAGGATCTAAGGTGCTTTTGAACTATTTCCTCATTTTGGCTTCAGCTTCTTTGGACTCCTCCTGAACCACCTTCTGATGGGAGTAAATTGGAATTTTCCAGGGTCCTATGGCTTAGATAGTCAGGGAGCTATCCCAGACCTTGGACCACCAAAAAGCTGTGGGCATCCCTCAGGGCCCACAGCACACACACACCATTATGCGTAATGTGCATTGTTCTTTCTTTTCTCAAGACAGGCCTCAGTGCCTTATGTGAAGTCCCTCGGTGAAGCCTCTACCCACCCTCTGGGCTGCTGCTCTTACTGCCCCGTTTTACAGATGGGGAAGCCCATGTTAAGGGCAATAAGATTACATGTCCACGGTCAATGAGCTGAGACCTGAATTGGAAGGCAACCAAGCCTGTGTGACTGTTGTTTCTGTTCTTGGCATGATTCACTATCCTCTGCTGGCAGCCAGAGCCTGTAGATTTCTTTTGATAATTAGCATTTTTACGTTTGTTATCAAAGTGATCTAGCAGAATTCAGTGCAGATGTCTCTGAGTGACGCTGGTGTAGGACACGAGGCTGGGCGGGTGACCCACACATATAGAGGATGGAGCCCTGCCCATGTGAGTGGGGGGAAAGTAGAATGGCCATGACAAAGATGCCCGCAAGTACTGTGGCTTAATAAAATTTGTGCAATTCTGTGTCCCGAATCAGTGATGAGTTGAGTGGTCAGGAGGGCAGGGAGGCTCTCTGAGCCCATCAGGCACCCAGGTTCTTTCCACCTTATGGTCTGACCTGGCTCAGGCTGTGGCTCTCAGGCTGTGGTGGAGGCCGGGGCTCAGGCAAGCCCGTGACCCAGGAGGGCCTCTCTTTTTTTAACATTATCTACCATACTGTATCACCTCCCAGAGCCTGTGTTCTGAGCAACATATCATAATATAGAGCTCCTTATGTCGTCTTCCCAGCGCCTGAGGTTTTGGCATTATCCACCGTACTCTGGTGTTTTTTATCTACCACATTACTTTTAACATTGCCCTCTATACTACAGAATTTCATATTATACTGTGTACTATACTATTTTAACGTTACCAAACATGCAACAGTATTTTTATCATAATCCACCATACTAGAGTATTTTTAACATCCACCACACTATCATATTTTTACTATGCTAAAATATTTAGAAATATTATCAATCACATTGTGGTATTTTAAAATGTTACTTGTTATACTATAGTATATTCCTCAGCTACTATACCATAGTATTTTTAACATTACTCATCACGCTATAGTATTTCTTTCATTACCCATGATATTATTACAGGATTAGCATTGTTGGCCATGCCATGTTCTTTATTATAGTCCACTGTCTTACTGCACTTTCAACATTGCCCACTAGCCTGTATTGCCTCCTAGTAGTAACTGCTAAGAAAGGAACTGAATCATTTCCAAAGCGGGGGCAGTACGTGTTGGTGATGAGAACTTCACTGGCCTGGCCGAGGTGCAGAGGAGAGTAGGAAGCACCTGAGGTCCCCTACCAGGAGTGGGGTGCCAGACGGGGACAAGAAGGCTAATTCTATTTTGGATATATTGGCTGAGTATAAATGAATCAGGAGGCTTTGGCTACAAATAAATGATCAAGATTTATTTAAGGGTCTTAGGGTTTGAAAACCAAAACACAACTAGGCAATATACCTAGAGTGTTTCAAAGAAGAAAGAGAAGTGAAGAGGTTTTGCAGTGAAAGATACATTATTGAGAAGAATCAGTCCTGCACTCTTAGCCTCTGCAGTAATCCGAGATGATAATCTTCCAGGTGCCCAGTGGTCTAGGTGATGGATGTTAGTTGGTTTGGACACATGAACATTCTTTCCTAAGTCCTTAAGGGGTGATCAGAGAGTTATCCATAAGATTACATATATATGTATATATGGTCATAACGGGAGAGTTTGAAAGTTTAATTTTCCAGGCAAGTTAAAGCAGGAATAGGATCATATTTTCCACCTCAGACTCCTTGATTTCAGTAATTTAGCATCTTGACCACAGTGACTCCATTTTATTTATTCACCCTTTCCCTCAGATGTACCCAGTTTGAGTGAAGAAAGTCTTGAGGTGAAGCAGTATCTGAGGCTGGTGATAAGTCCGGCCTGATGAGGTACAGGCTGGGGCTTTAGACCTAGGGGCCAACTGTGTGGGCAGGCAGGGGAAGCTCTTGGAAGATTTGGGGTTTTGAAGAAATCAAAAGTCTCCCAGATAAGGTGCCTCTGACACTCTCTGTGACCCCTCTGCCTCAGTTCCTCATCTGTCACATGAGGGAATGACAGTCTCACCTCCTGTGGTGTCCGTGTGGGTTGATGGAGACGGCGCTTGCTGCATGGCAGCTATTACCAAGTCCTTTTGGTTGTGGAAACTACAGAGCAGATAAGAGCTCAGACCCTGCAGCCAGTTACAGTAGGGGATGAATCCCTGAGTCCAATTCTGGCTGTGAATCTTTGCCCAGTACCTTCCCCTCTCAGGGCTTCAGTATCCTTGTCTGGAGACAGGCTACAGAGCCATGTCCATTACTGTCCTAATCCGACGGGGAGAGCAAGAGACACCAGATTACCTAAATCCATCTGGGCATCGAGTTCCAGGAGCAGGGTCGAGAATTCCAATGATGTGAGCTTTATCCAACAGACATCCATCTCATTGTGCTTCCTGAGGTCAGCTGACGTGGGAAGCCAGGATTCTGTCCTTGGGTTGTTTTCAGCAGTCAGGGAGATGGTTCAATAAAAATCTCAGCAGAGAACCTGGCTGAGAGCACGTGCTCACTGCATAGGATGAGCTCATGAGATCTTCTGAGTGAGCAAATGAACGAACGAACGAACGAATGAATGAATGAGGTATGGAACCCTGTCCCCAGCTCCTCCTGTGGGGAAATATGGGAGAGCCATCGAGCCCTCACTCTGGCCCAGAAAGCATTGGCGCCACCTGCATGAGTGAGTGGCAGAGAATGCCCAGTGACGGGGCGGAAGCCCATATGGGGACCGGGGAAGCTGAGGTCCTGGCCAGCCAGAGGGAGGGGCTGGGCATGCAGAGCGCACACCTGCGAGTTCCGGCCCAGGATGCCACGGCGGCCTTTGACTCCGGGCTCCCTGCTAAGAGCGCTCCTGTGACAGTTTAAATTTAGGCTCAGTGAGAGGAAGCTGACGATGCAAGAGCCAGCGCTGTGGAGGGACAGAGGGTGTCCGGCCAACAGCCGCCAGTGGTCAGCACGTGCGTCCGAGCACGTGAGGGGTGTTAACTGGCATTGCCTCTTCCTGGCAACGCTGTGAGAAGGCATGAGTATTATTACCCCCATTTGACAGAGGGGGAACCGAGGCCCAGAGAGGTCGAGCCACTTGCCCAAGCTGGCACTGCGAGCTCGGGGCGCACTCAGGCTGTCATGCATCCTGGGCCTGCCCTCCGCTTAACCCTGCCTGGCTCCTGCAGCCAACAGAGACATGGCGTCCATCGTGTCGGAGATCATGATGTACGTGCTCATCGTGGTGTTGACCATATGGCTCGTGGCCGAGATGGTTTACTGCTACAAGAAGATCGCCGCTGCCACAGAGGCTGCCGCACAGGAAAATGCGTAAGTGCGGTTGGTGAGGAGGGAGGGGGAAGCACCCGAAACACCCAGGACCTTCCGGAGGGGAGCACGAGCTGAATGGGGGGAAGGGGCGAGGGAGCCACCCAGTCCCACCTTCCAGTTGTCCCCGGAGTGGGGCATTCATTGTCAGAGATGGGATGAGGCCACAACCAGTCCTAGCCCCCACTTCTCTCAGCACCCAGGATTTAGGCCCAGCACCCTGTCCCCCAAGGATACAAGAGTCAAGGCCCCAGTTCCTTTCTTTTCCAGGACCCAGAAGTTCGAGCCCCAGTCCCCTCCTGCCTCAGGCTCAGGACGCAGGCCCCAGCCTGGACTTCTCTAGGAGTATCCCTAAGAGTCCATCCCACAGCCTCCTCTTTTCTCTAACTTCTGAGCCCTGTGTCCCTGGGGCAGAGATGACAACCCTTCTCAGTCTCCTGGGTGTGGGCCAGACTTATGATGGGGACTGTCTACCTACCTGTCTTTTGCCCCCACAGCTCGGAATACCTGGCCATCACCTCAGAAAGCAAAGAGAACTGTACTGGTGTCCAGGTGGCCGAATAGCCTCGGTAAAGTGGGTGAGGGGGCGGGGGCTGGTGGGCCTGGGAGAGCGTTAGCTCTCTAGGTCCCTGATCCCCTGTTTCTCTTTCATCTTTAGGCTCTGGGCTCCGCCTCAAGGAAGAGCCAGCCCTTATGGGGAACATCCGGGCACAGCCTGTCCCCCAGTGGGGGTTGGCCATTCCTGGGCCCCCACAGCCTCAGAGTCCTGCCAGCGGAGCCGCCAGGGTGGGAGAGGGCAGGGGGCTTGGCTCGCACCCCTAATCCAGCCTTCTTTCTCCTGCCCTATTGCTCACCCTTGCTATGCATGATGGGTAAAGCAATACTGCCGCTGCCCCTACCCCTGCTTCTGCTGCCTGTTTAGGAGGGGGTACGGTGAGGTAGGGCAGCGGCTCCGCACCCCTCCTTCTTGCTGATTTGCACACACTGGCCGCTTCAGACGCGCACTATTGGGGCCCAGCCTTTCCCTGCCCAGCAGGGGTTGTGATAGGCCGGAACAGTTTGGGGCAGGGGGTTCTGGAGCCCACTCCAACCCTTAGCAACATTTCCCCTCCTGCTTCCTCTGGCTGGACCTGGGGTCCCTCCCCTGTGATGCACTTTTGCCCGGCCCAACCCCACCCTCTCTCACCAGCCTTGGATTGTGGCCATTTAGAAAGGGGCCCAATTCAGCCTCGTCTCTCTCTTTACATGAGTAGTTTTGTTCATGAAATAAAGATTCTTGGACTTGATTCATATTCTCTCTTGTGAGCCCAGTCACCCTCTACACCCGCCCCCAAATCCAAGAGCCTCAGTTTCCTGGGGACCAGCCCTCACAGGCAGGCAGTGGGGCCTCTGTGCACGCATTTAGGATAAGGATGGGTAAGGAATGGATAGGGCCAGCGTCTCGGGCTTAGCGCCTGCCTGAGGACCCAGCAGGCACAGCCACTTAGTACTTGATTAATGTGGGGTTGGGAGGGGGTCATTCGCTCATCTGGGACCATGAATGGGAGGGAGGCCAGGAGGGAGCCAAGGAGGCAGCCTGGGGAGGGGGCTGTGTCTGTGGGGAAATAAGAAGCAAGACGGCAGTCGGCAGTCGGCATGGGATTTGCTGTGTTCCAGGCTAGCAGTGGCGACCGGACACAAATGCATCAGGAGGCTTTGTTAAAATTAAAAACAGCAAAGTCTTATTCAAGGGTCTTGGGGTTTGCAAACTGGAAACACTACCAAGTAACACCCAGAGTGTTCCAAAGAAAGTTCTTATAGTAAAAAGTACATTATTGAGAGAAACAAATGGTCTTACACTCTCAGCTTCTGGATTGATTCAGGATAGTGATCTTCCAGAGGTGGGCAGCAGCTGGGCGAGCACCACATCGTTTGCATCTGCAGCTGTTCCCCAGTGCCAGCATTCCCGCCTCAGCTCCACCTCAGATCCTCAGGCATTCGATTCTTGTAGGAGCATCAGTCCCTGGTGCCAAAAGAGGTTGGGGACCACTGATCTATGGGATTTGTCTGTATCTCCAGTTCAAAAGTTTAAGTTCCCAGGCTAGTTAAAACAGGGATAGAACTGTCTCGTCATACCTCAGCCTCCTTGATCCTGGTAATTTAGCAGCTTGTCTGTAGCAACTGCTATTTATTTCTTCACTCTTCCTCAGTGGTATGAGTCTCTCTGGAGTGATGGGAATTGGAGACAGGGAAGAAGAGAGAGGAACAAGAGACTAGGGGCTGGGTAGCACCAGGTCTACACAGGCGTCTCCCCTGTGGGAGGCTGTGGCTCTGAGAGGAGGGGGTACATGGGTGAGCAGGTGGGAACAGCCTATCTGGGGTGAGCAGCTGTGGTCTGTGTTTATGCGGTTGTCCACAGGCAGGTGTCGGATGGTGACCCTTGTGTGTCTGGGTGTTTATTTGGCCCTGGAGTGACGTGGATCACTCTTGACCGCTGGTGGGACAGCGTGTATCTGCCTCTGGACACTTCCGGCCGCCTGGCTTAGGCCTCAGCACTCAGTGCTGCCTTTTCCGGGCCAAGCCCCCTTCCCCCTATCTAGGTCTTTCCTGGCTCCAGAGGTCACTGCTGCAGGCGGCAGAGAGGCTGCCAAAGCAAACCAGCCCCCGTGACTTGTAGGAAAGCAGCTGGGGGAGGGGGCTGGGGAGGGCAAAGCAGACGTGGGCTGGGCTGGGGACATGGGAAGGGGCAGAGGCTGAAGCAGGAGCTGGGGCGGGGGAGGGGCGCGGGGCGGGGCCTGGAACTGGGGCCAGGACAGGGACTACCTTGCTCAGGAGCTGGACAAGGGGTCTGGGAGGGGCAGGGGCGGACAGGGACAGAGTCAGGTGTGAGCTGGGGCAGAGTGGGGCCTGGGCAGGAGGGTGGAGGCAGGAGAAGCGGCAGGGGCCGGGTGGGCTTGGGGCAGTTGCGGCTCTCCGATGCCCTGTAATATATGTCCCCATTCTTTAGTCCTGTAAGCACCCCCGGTCTTCTCGGTCTCCCTAAACCCCTGGACGTCAAACCAAGCCTGTCCATGCTCCCACCTCCCTCAGACTGACGCACCTGGGCCCACCTCCCAGACCCTGCAAACCCTGCCCCAGCTGCCAGGTGGCCTCTGGTGCCGCCAGTCCTTTTGCTCGGCCCCTCCCCGCCCCTGTCCCCGCCTCCGGCCCGGCCCCCTCCTCCTCAGGTGAGGCAGCCAGGCCTAGCAGGCCCCACGCCGCCGCTCCCTCCGCCTCCCCGCCGCCACTGCTGAGGGGCCACCATGCTCCTGCCCCGGCCTGGAGACTGACCCTCAACCGGCACCATCTCTCAGCTCCGGCCCCACCTGCAGGACCCCAGGGTAAGGACCAGGGCCCTCAATTCCGGACCCCAGGACATGGGTCCTCCCACCCCACCCAACTCAATGCCTGCCTCCCAACGGAGAGACTCCCAGGTTCCGCAAGAGCGGGCTCTCTGACTTCTCTCCAAGGACCTCGGAGTTTCAGGTCCCTGGACCTCCTCCTCCCTCAGACCCAGGAGTCTGGGCCCCCACACTCCTCCTCTCTCACACCAAGGAGTCTGGGCCCCCAAACCCTCTTTCCCCAGGACCCAGGTTTTCAGGCCCCTGTTTTCTGCTCCCTTGGACCCAGGAGTTCAGACCTTCAGGCCCCTCCACTTTGGGCCCAGGCATGGGAGCCCCCAGCCCTATGATCCAGGTGTTCCCCTGGCCACTGGTCAGACACTGACCCCATCCTTGAACCCAGCCCGATCTGCATCCGTGATCACAGCGTGCTCTGGCCAGGGCCCAGTTCCTCCAGCCTCCCTGGATGGGCGCCTGGGACTGGGGGCACTGGGCTGGGCTGGGCTCCCCCAGGCCCTGCCTTCCCGTCCATCTCCCCACAGGCCCTGCCCCGGCCCAGGAGGTCAGCCGGGGAATCATTAACAAGAGGCTGTGACATGGCGGAGAAGGAGGGTGAGTCCCCCTTTCCCTGAGCCCCGACTTTGACTCTGTCTGGTGCTCCTCCCTCTGTGCTCTCCTCCCAGCCCTCTGTCCCCTCAGAGCCCCCTCTCTCTGGCACCCATCCTGGGCCCATCCCCAGCCCCTTCTGAAGCATTCTCCACCCGATTAACTGTTAAACAGATTTTCCATGTGGCTGTGCTACCACCTGCTGCCCTGCTACCCAATATGACCTTCCTGGTTCCTTGCCTCAGTTTCCCCTGACCCCCAGAGGTTCTTCAGCTGACCCTGGACCTCTCTTCTGCTTGAGATTATGGTGGGGAGACCAGCTGTCATGGTTAAGGACACAGACTCGAGTCAAACACACTGACCTGCATTTGAATCTGCTTCTGCCACTTTGCTGTGTGATCTTATGCAAGTGACATCATTTGTCTGGGTTTTAATTCCTCGCTGGGTCAAGCATGGATCCTAATGCCACCTACCAACCTGTATGAGGCTGTTGGGAGCAGGGGCACCAGCAGGGGTCTTGGTGCATCAGATGTATGCCGTGAACTGTGGAGTCCTAGGACTGAAGACCCCCACCATTTCAGGCATTCCTCCCACCTCTGGGATTGTGGACAAAAGAGCAGAGGGAAGACTTTGGACTCAGCTGGACAGATGGAGAAGAGAGAAAGAAGGGGGAAACCACTCCAGGATGACAGGGTGAAGCCACTGCAGAACGGCTGGCACTCAAGGACTCTTGGCAGCCCCTAGCCAGGGCTCCCTGTAGCCTGGATCCCTCTCATCCTGTTCCACATTTGGGAGTCAGCTGGAGGGGCCGAGGATGGGAGGCCTTTCTTTCCTGCCCTCCGCAGCTAGGCTGACTCCCTCTCTTCATTTTGGAATCAGGCTCACTGGGTTCAGTCTTAGTCGGTGGCCCTTTCTCGTTATGAAGCCCTGAGCAGACGGCTTAACCCCTCTGGGCCTCAATTTCTTCATCGTAAAATGGGCATGGTACCAGTGCACACCCCACAGGGTGGTGTGAGGATTTAAATGCAGGAAGTGCTGTGTGTGTCACCTGAAATGACAGCATAGATCACTGGCCTCCTAGGGTCTCAGCATAGCTAGCCACTCAGACCCCCAACCATTCAGCTCTGGCCCAGAGTGCAGCCAGGCTCCCAGTGGCTCAGGAGAAGGCCCTGCACCCTTGCTGAACAGGGGGACAGTAGCACCCCATGCCTTTTGGAGAATTAGTTCCTGGAGCCGACTAGAGAGAGTCACCAGGATTGGGGCCTATGGGTGAATGAACCAGAGAAGAACAGTAGAGCATGCTAGAAAGGATGGCCAGAGACAGGTCTGGTTGTAGAGAGAAGTGAGGCAGAGCAGACCCCAGTGCATCCTCAGGCAGCCTGTCCTGCTCTTGGAGGGAGTCCAGCTGCTAGGGCTGGAAGGGTGGTCAAACCTGGACACAGAGGAGGAGGTGGTCCAACCTAGACACGAATGCCAAAAGGTTCTGGTGCCGCGCCTACCTGCTTGGTGACCCAGGGTAGCTGGCTGCGCTGCTCTGGGCCTCCTTTCCTTATCAGTAAGCAGGAGATGATGACAATGGTATCTTCCTAAGGAACAGTTGCAAGGATTTAAGGCAACTGCAGGACAGGGTTTGGACAGGGTTATGAGTTGGTGTGTGATCTGAGAGCCATTGCTGCTGCACTGGCTGCTCACGTTTGTGTTACCATTATGGGCTGAAGTAGGCCCAAGGCGAGGCAGGGTCTTGGTGCTCCCTGGGGACTTAGACTTGGAGGAGGTGGTATATAAGTTGACACTCAGGATGAGGAGAGTAGGCAGGGTGTGCCAGGCAGAGGGGAGAGGCTAGCTAAATGCTGGGGGTGACGAACTGCTGGGGGTGCAGTGGCACACACGTACTTTGGGTATCTCTGGAGGTAAAGGTGGGAATGGAGCCGGGAGGGTGGTGAGGTGTGCGAGCTGGACAAGGCTCTATTCGGACTTTTCTTGGTGCAGGGCAGGATGCTGCCTTGGCAATGCTGGGTCACCTTATAAGATGGCCCTGGGGGTTATTTTTTGTTTCTCTTTTCTAACTTCTGTTTTATAAGTTCTCTGATTTGGGGTGCTTTTTGTAAACTCTCTCAGAAGTCTTGATAATGACCTTTATGGCTGCCTGGGACTTGGCAGCCCCAAAATTTTAACAGCCATGCTTATATCCCAGAGGGGCTGGCATTACAGAGCTGGGGGCCTTAGACTCTGTCCTAGGGGACACTGTGGAGTTGTGGAGGCTTCTAGGGACAGAAGGAACAGGTTGGGTTTAATATTTAGGAAGAGCCCCCAGAGGGGGAGCCTGAGCCAGAGGTTGGATGGGGCTGGGGGTAGGGACGGAGAGGGTGGCAGGAGACACTCAGGAGGCCCGCAGGCTCTGGAGCTGTTAGGTTCTGAAGGAGAGAGGTGTCCTGAAGAGGAGGGACAGTCCTGAGAATGAGGGCCTCTGAGACGGTACCTGGGGATGTGGGAATACACAGAGGCCAGTATGGGGGCCTGGGGAGTGTGAAGGGCCCAGGGAATTTTAGGGGGAGGCATTTAAGAGGCTGTAGGACCCCTGATCTGGGACTAAGAAGAGTCTAAGCCTTGGGACAGAAAAGGGAAACTGAGGCTGTGGAGGTGGGTGAGAAAGACTTGGAACTGGGCAAGCTTGACGGGGAGGAGGCATGGCCTGCCCTATGAACTCCAGATTTCAGGGAGTGGATAGAAGGTCAGGAGATGGAGAAGGCACTGTCAGGGAAGTGGAAGGAAAGTGGTGTTTCAGAAGCCAAATGAGGGAAGCTGGAATTGGGTCTGCGGAGGATCGAGACACAGAGCCACCAGTTGAACGGTTTTAGAGACAAGGAGCCAGAGATGTCACTTTTGAGGGTTTTATAGCCAAATGGGAGCAGAGCCTCTGGGAGAAGTTGACAGGGTGGGGGTGGGTGGGGGAACCTGCTTACCAATTGCAAAGGCCCTATTGCTCCTGAAGAATCACAGCCAGAATGGTCTTCTCACAGAGCGAGGATGCTTCCTGTCCCACTACAAGCACCTGTTCTGAGGTTGCTTCAAATCCCCTGGACCAAAGGGCATGGAAGGAGGTTCTTCCTCTCCCCAAGGCGACATGGAGTGGCAACATTTCTGCTCCAGCAGGCATACTAGTCTCTAGGCTGGTCCCTGAGTGGCAGAGCACGTCTGAAAACAAAGAACCAGGACCAGCCTGAAGGTTGCAAGCAGCCAAGTCCTCCCACTAGAACCAGGAAGATGGCTGGTATAGAGTTGGGGGTAGGCCTGAGAGGTACTCTTGAGACATAGAAGCTCAGCCAGCTGGGGCTGGGCCAGTGGGCCTCTTTGGAGGGAGGGAGTGTTCGTTCTCTCATGGCTTCAGGGGAACTGCTGGATTCTCATATTCTTAAGACACCCAGACAATGGCCATTTCAAGAAGGCCCTGGACTACTCTTCGCTCTGTTCCGGGAGCTTGCCTGGTGCATGCCAGGTCCAGCTGAAAGCTTTCAGAAGCCTTTTCCTTTTGGTTGTCCTGCAATTCCTAACAAAGGGGTTGGCTTTTAATCCCCAGGGCCCCTGTTGCACTGGGAATAAAATCTGTTTTCTTCTCAGGCTGCCAGGCCTCCCTAACTGGCCCCGCCTTGGTCCCACTGCTTTCCCCGAGCTCATTTCATCCCGGTCACATCAGTAATCTCTCTTGCCCTCTGACAGACCATGCCCATTCTTGCCTGTGCTGTTCCCTCTGCCCATAATGCTCTTCCTTGAGGTCTTTGCATGACTGGTCTCACCCTTCATTCATGTCTCAGCTCGAAAGTCACTTCTTAGGGAGGCCCTCCCAGCGTACATACAGAAGCCACTTGCTGCCCCCAACCTGCATTATTTTCTTCATAGACTTTGCCACAACCTGGAAATTATCAAGTTTGTTGGCTTGTTGACTTGTTGACTTCTCCTCGCCTTGCACACATGAGAATGTGAGCCCCATGAGAGCCAGCATCTCATCCATGTGTTTTGGGATGTGAGCCTAGATGAGAGCCTAGAATGGTGCCAGGTACACAGCAGATGCTCAACAGAACAATTAATGAATAAGGCTCCATTTTACCCATGAGAAGGAGGCCCAGAGAAGTGAAGGGAGTTGCCCAGGACCACACAGCTTTACTGATTTCAATGCATTTATGGAGAACTTGCTATATGCCAGGGACTACAGCACAGGGAGGGACAGCGTGGCTTAGTGGCATACATCTGGGCTCCGGCGCCAAATCTGCTAAGGATTCAGGACTCAGCACTGCCTCTTCCTGGCTAAGTCGCTTTGGGCATGTGACTCTCCTTCTCTGAGCTTCAGATTTTTCTGTCTGAAAAATGGGAGTCAAAAGTGAGATAAGACGAAATCAGTTCATGCATTTAGAGCAGTGCTTGGCACATAGTAAACATCTGATAAGCGTTTGGCTATTATTGTTATTATTTAAAAGAACTTTAAAGTATTCTTTTTAGAGGTGAGTGCTAGGTGGGTGCCCATGAAATAGACGAGGAAGCTGAGGCTTAAAGAGGTGATGGTACCTGCCCAACATACCAGCTAAGAGGGGGAAAGGCCAGCATGTTTAAGGTAAGCTGGCAAATTCCCAAACTTAGGTTCCCAACCTCCGGGGGCAAAGCTGTCCTTGGAACTGGGTCATAGGGAGAGGTCTGGTTTTGGGGGAACCCAGGGACAGAGAGTCTAGAACAGCAGAGAGAAATGAGGCCCTGAGGAAATGCCAAACAGCAGGAAAGGGAGCTGCCAGAGGGCACAGGTCAGGGGTCACGGCTTCCAAGAGGCTCCAAGAACCTCTGGGAATGTTAGCAGAAGTGAGAGGTCCAAGAAGAGATGGCCCGAGGTGATGAGGGAGCCACAGAAGCACAGTGTGGTTGGGGAGGAGAGATCCTCTAAGTGCTAGGAGTGCAGGCAGGGAAGGTGGCAGCTGTCCCAGCCACGCCCCTTCCCAGCTGGAACCCTTTGGGAACTGGACACCTGCTTGTCCTTGCAGCAGGGGAGGGACAACCTGCCTGAGGAACCTGGGACCGGGCATGGCAGGCTCAGGCATGCTGTTAGCTCTGGGGGTAGGGCAGAGCTGGCCCTGTGCCCAGACCCTGCCCTGGCAAGGACAGGCCTGGCAGTGGGCCCAGCATGGTGTCTGTTGCAGGTGGCCGGACTGTGCCATGCTGCTCTGGACCCAAGGTGGCAGCTCTCACTGTGGGGACCCTGCTGCTCCTGACAGGCATCGGGGCAGCCTCCTGGGCCATCGGTGAGAGTGGTTCCCTGTGCCTCTACCCTCCCCTGCCTCTGCGGCCCCAGCGTGCCTGCCCTTACCTCTGTCTTCTTTGCAGTGACTGTCCTACTCAGGAGTGATCAGGAGCCACTGTATCTGGGTGAGTAAAGCAGACAGGGACCCTCTGGGAAGCCCTGTAGGAAACCTGTACCTGTGGGAACTCAAAAGAAGAAGTTTTTGAATGAATGCACGAACGTAAAAATAAGTGCTAGTGACAGTAGAGCACTCCTGCTGAGTGCCTGCGCAGGACCCGGCGCTGTCCTAAGTGCTTGTCTAACTCGATGTTTTTTAGATTTTAAATGTGATGCCCATTAATGCATCATAAAATTAAATTAGTGAGTTGGAAACCACATTTTTAAAAGTAATGAATAGATTAGATTAGAAAATATTTGAGTGCGTCTCTCTCAGTGAGAAAAACACTTGTTAATCTTTTGTTTTGGTTTTATGAGAGTGGGACTGTTATTCTCTCCCTTGTAAGATGGACACTGATGCTCAGAGCAACAGGATAGTTTGCCCCAGAAAACAAGGTCAGGGCCACATCATAGTGGAAAACTAAGTGTCTTACTACAGGGCACAGACAAAACATAACCGAGAGGTGCTGTATGAAGCCAGCAAACTCTTGTAGCTCCCCTAGGAGGCAGCAGCTGTGATTATCCCCATCCACAGGTGTGGAAAGTGAGGACCAGAGAGGACGCAAAGCTGGTCACTGATGGGGCCAGGAATGTCTCTTAGACTTCCCTGGTAGGGATTTGTCTGCAGCAGAAGGAATGGCCACATGGATACATAGGCACAAAACCCATGGTGGAATGAATGAATGAATCGTCCCATGTGGCGTCCCGTGGCACAGGGCAGCAGGAAGGGAGGGAGGTATTTTTCACTCCCTTGATCCTCATCTAGCTGCACAAAGGATTCCGCTCACATTAGGAGGAGAAATAAAATCCACACAGGGAAAGCCAGCGTCAGTGTGAGTCGTCACAGCCAGCACTTAGCACTCACGCGCAGCAGGCACAGGCCTCGGGCTTTGCATTCCGTCCTCACAGCAGCCCATTTTAATAGGGAGACACCGAGGCGCAGAAAGGCCAAGTGACTTGCTCCAGGTCACAGAGCTGGTGAGTGGCAGGTCTGGGATCTGAACCCCGGCAGCCTGGATCCAGCTCTTGTGCAGACCTACTAACTGCTCCTGTTTCTCAAGAAACAGCCAGAGGAGTTGCCCTGGGGAAGGTGTGCATAGTACCAGGCCCAGTCTACAGTCTTTGCACAGTGGCCTTGTGGAGCTGTGGCTATTACCATCACCCTTGTTTTGCATATGGGGGAAACTGAGGCCCAGCGAAATGAACCGACTTGCTCAAGACCACAGGTTGCATAAGTGGCGGGGTGGGGGGGATCATTCCCCTGCTGAAAGCCCCTCCATGACTCCCCACTGCCACTGAGCTCAAATTCCAACAGCTCACAGGCTTTTAGGGTGTGGGCCCTCTCTGCTCTCACCTTATGCATGCTCCTGGCTCTCGAAGGACCCCACTGGCACCACAGCCTTTGTTCACCCACCTCTTTCCAGCTCACACCTAGAAGCAGGTTTTGGGGTTCTGCAAGTGTCACTGCTGAGCAGTGGGGCCTCACACCAGTCCTGCCCTCGCTGAGTCTTGATGTCCTCATCTGTAAGCTGGGGATGAGAATTAGAGGACATGGTGGTCCACGCAGTGCTTGGCTCTTTAGCCGACTTGGTGAGCGTGTCTCACCTGTCAAGTTTTAACTTTCCTGAGCAAGGCCTTCCTGCACCCCCAGGCTCCACGCTACCACCCATGCCTGCGGTCATCCCCTCCCCTGGTTAAAACACACACTCTCAGTGGATTGTTTGCCCTGGTGAATGTCAGGAGGGCAGGAGCATTTTGTTTCCTGCTCGATCACGTCCCACACATGATAGGGGCTCAGGAAGTCTGCTAAATGAGGAAGCACGAAGATGAATTGCCAAGATGAACTAACCTGCCCCGGGCCTCCGGCGGGAAGGCAGGTGGCCAGGCGGTGACTCAGACCCAGGCGCTGGCCAGCACCAGCTCTCTTGCCCTTCAGCTACACTTGGGTTTTTCAAAAGTGTTGGGAAATTACAAAACCAATCCTCAAACTATGTCCCCACCTCATTTTTCTGCGATTGTCACACCTCCAGATATACCAGACAATTTGGTAAGCAAACCAGTGACCCAGAACATAGCCTGTGTTGCTTAAAATAATACAAATGCGAATTGAGAGTTTAAAAGTAAGAAACAGCGACACAAAAGGTGACTTTAACAATCAAGGAGGGGGCATTGTATATTTCCTCCCCTTCCTACCTTGCCCAACGCAGCCATAAAATGATAATGTTTTTCTAAAACCTCATACTTGCTGGAAATCACATCTCCGGAGCACTGAGAAGTCTTTTCAAAATAAGAATTCCTCCCCACCCGAGTTGGTGTCTCAAACCCAAACCTTTGGTCTTGGAACTGGGGGTTCGAGCACTGCAGTTGGGAGGTGCCAGACACCCCCTGCACCTGCCCCGGGGCAGGGGGCCATGGTTAAGGCAGGCCAGCCAGGGGCTCCTACCCAGGCTGTACATGAGTATATGTGGGGTGGGTACAAGTAGGGGTCTCTGTGAGACCCATAGGAGTGGGGAGTATGCAGGCCAGTAGGTCTGGGTTCAAGTCCCGGTTTTGTCAGTTCTTAGCAGAATGCCCCTGGAAAGCACATCCTCCTGAGGCTTAGTTTCTCCATCTGTAAGATGAGCACAGAAGTGGTCTCCACCTCCCAGGAAGGCTGTGGGATTCGAGGCCTCCCACATATGACACAGTGTGGGGCGGGCCCACTGACATCCTTCGGAAAGGTAGTGGTGTTGTTACTGTGCTGTTCCTGTTTAACCCTCAGGAGGGGCCTGAGAGGCAGGCCGTGCAGGGCAGCGTTAAAAGCGTGGCACTCGGAGTCACTCAGGCCTGAATACAAATCCTCCCTCTGCCTTCCACTTGCTTGGCGTTGTTGGGCAAGTCACCTCACCTCTCTGAGCATTCGCTCTCCCTTCTGGAAAGTTGGGATGATCTTTGTGGCCTCAGGAGTTTGGTGAGGACTTGGTGGATGGTGGCAGGGAGAGCGTGGAGCATAGCGCTGGCACACAGCTGGTGCTCGGTGTGAGGGGTTCTCCTGGGAGGTCCTGCGTCCCCTGTTCAGTCTGCGGGCTGCGGGAAGACCGCTCAGCTCCAGCGGGCCTTGCCGGCTTCCTCCTGAGAGGATGCCAAACTGATTCGGTTTCCCAGAGTGTGCTTTCAACACCAGCCATGCAGGAGACTCAGGAGAAAAGGACAAGGGGCTCACACCTGATCTGACCCCTGACCTCCCTTCCCCGCCTTCCCCATCCTGGCTGATGGTAGCTTTGTCCTTCTCCTAGCTCATACCAAACACCATGGAATTGTCCTTGACCTCTTTCTTTTCTTCACACTCATATCCAATCTGTCCGCAAACCCTGTGGGCTCCACTCACAAAATCTGTTCAGAATCTAAACTCTTCTGCCCCTGCACTGGCCCAGCTCCATCCTCTGCCTCCTGGACCTCACAGCTGCCTCCTCTGGCCTCCCGCCCCCACAGTCTGTTCCTCACGCAGCCAGAGGGAGCCTGTGAACCCCTGAGGCAGACCAGGGCCCTCCTGGCTCAGAGCCTCCCTGGGTGCTCCTCATTCCAGCCACAAGCGAAGTCCTTGTGCTGATTTGGTCTGTCTCCCCTCCACTCACTCCGCAGCCTGCCCCCTGCCTCCGCCACTCCCCCGCCCCCCCCCCCACTGCCTTGGGATCTTTGCACCTGCAGTTCCCTTGGCCTAGTTCTCTGTTCCCTCGCCTATCTTCACAGCTCTCCTTCTCACTTCCTTCAGATCTTTGCCTGCTTGCCACCTTCTGGGGGAGGCTTTCTCTTCCTACCACTGCACTCGCCAGCACCCCACCTCTGTGAAGCTTGATTTGTCTCGTTGGTCCCTTCTTTTGTGACACACAATCTATTTTCCCTATTTGCTCCTTTCATTATCCAACTTGCCTATTGGCTTTTGAGCTACACAGAGCAGGGGTTCTGTCTGATTTGTTCATTGCCTGAACTGGAGCCTGCACGCACTGTTTGGCGAATGTTAACAAATACGGCTGAGGGCTGTGCCTTGGCTTACGTTTGAACAAGAGTCCCCTGGCCGTGTGCGGGGAGCACGTGAGGGGCTGAGGCCTCATCAGTTCTCACTACCAGCCCCAGACATGAGGAAGCTTCTTCCACCCTTTCTGTCTGTCTCTGCCCTGCCTGCCCCTTCTCGGTTTGCGAGGATGTGTTTGGTTGGGTGACTGTTTTGTTGTCATCTGTCCACCCCCAGATTTTGGCTGAGTGAGGGCTGTTTCAGTCATCTTTATGTACCCAGAATCACCCCTCACAGAAATGGGGATGGAGTGTGTGTCTAGTTAACACTTAGTTAACGTTTGTTGAATAAATAAATGAATATATATTACATCTCAGCTTGGGAAATTGTCATGTACTCTAGTATAGTCAAGGTTCTGACAAGTCCTGCAGAAAAGATAGCTATTCTTTCCTCTTTTTTAAAAAAAGACTATATTTAAATTTTTGTAGCAATCTGATGTATTACTCAAGGGACTTTAGATGACAAAAGACAAAAGGGAAATAATGAAACTGGCTAAGCACAAAAAGAAATGATTAACCCACTTAACCAACAATTCTGAGGGGTCCTTCAAGCCTGGCTCCCTCCACAAGGGGCTTTTAAACTGTTAATCGGAAATCTCTTGACTTCTCTCCGTGTTGGCTGTTTTTCCCCTTCAAAGGGGCAAAAATGGGCCCAGAAGATCCAGTCTCACGTACCATTCTCTCGGAAGATGATTGATTTTCAATGTCTCAGTGAAGTCTTACACTTACAGCACACGAACAACCAACTTAGGAATCTTAGTGGAAAGGGGCAGTCCCCTGGTTCTCAGCAGGGCCAGCCAAAGTCCCAGCGCCGCGTTCCTTGGTCTGAGTTGAGTCCTGTGCCCTTTTGGATGCAGTCAAGAGTGTAGGTGGCATGGGATGCTCCAGTCAGCCCTGCTGGGACTCAGGACTAGAACCACATGACCGGACAGCAGGCCAGGAAGGGCTGGGGCAGGAAGGTGACCCAGGTGGCCTGTTCTGTCGCCTCACAGTTCAGGTCAGCCCAGCAGACGCTCGGCTCACAGTGTTTGATGAGACAGAGGGGACCTGGCGGCTGCTGTGCTCCTCACGCTCCAATGCCAGGGTGGCGGGACTCAGCTGTGAGGAGATGGGCTTCCTCAGGTATTGGGGTGCCTCGTGGAAGGGTGGCAGTGGGAGAGAGGGGGAGCAGGTCTGACCCCTGCCCCGCCCAGGGCACTGGCCCACTCGGAGCTGGATGTGCGGACGGCAGGCGCCAACGGCACGTCGGGCTTTTTCTGCGTGGACGAGGGAAGGCTGCCCCATGCCCAGAGGCTGCTGGACGTCATCTCTGTGTGGTGAGGAGGGCTGCGGGTGGGTGGGGACACACACCCCAGGCCCCACAGCCCCCCAGGCATCCACTCTTCCTCCTTATCCTTCCATCTGTCTGAAGTAGCCTCTCTTTTTGTTTCTCTCTGTCTCCATCGCTGTCTCTCTTACAGTGACTGTCCCAGGGGCCGCTTCCTGGCTATCATTTGCCAAGGTGAGACCCTGAAACTCAGAAGTCTCTTTCTTAGGCCCCCTGGGCAGGACCATGTCCCCGTAGGTCCCCCAAGGATGGGACTGTGTCCTCTCAGACTCCCTCAGGATGGTCCCATGTTCTTTGGACCCATCAGGGCTGAGTCACGTCCCTCCCACACCCCTGAGTAGGATGTGTTCTCACAGACCCCAGCTGCCCCTGACTGCCTGTCTCTCACAGACTGTGGCCGCAGGAAGCTGCCTGTAGACCGCATTGTGGGAGGCCAGGACACCAGCCTGGGCAGGTGGCCATGGCAAGTCAGCCTTCGCTACGATGGAGCGCACCTCTGTGGGGGGTCCCTGCTCTCTGGAGACTGGGTGCTGACAGCTGCCCACTGCTTCCCTGAGTGAGTGACTCCCCTGGTGCTGAGGGGGCAGCAGGAGCAGTGAGGTGCACAGGCTGTGCCCAGGCAGGCTGCCACCCTCCCCTCCTGTTCCCTGGTAGGCGGAACCGGGTCCTGTCTCGATGGCGGGTGTTTGCCGGCGCTGTGGCCCAGACCTCTCCCCACGGCCTGCAGCTGGGGGTGCAGGCAGTCATCTACCACGGGGGCTATCTCCCCTTTCGAGACCCCAACAGTGAGGAGAACAGCAATGACATCGCCCTGGTCCACCTCTCCAGCTCCCTGCCCTTCACAGGTAAGTTTGGGGGCCAGGCCTTGGCCTGGGGACTCCAGAGGCCGAGACAGAGGGGGGGCTGGAAGTCTAAGAGTCCTTGGTGTTAAAGGAAACGCTCTCGAGAAGGCGCAGATGCGTCTGTCACATTGGAGTGGTTGGTGCAGCCCCTTTGGAAAGGTCTGGCGGTTCCTCAGAAAAGGAAATGGGGAGTTAACCGTGTGACCCAGCGATTCTACTCCCAGAGGCTATGCCCGAAGAAATGAAAACACATGTCCACACAGGAACTTGTACACGAACATTCACAGCAGCGTCGTTCACTGCTGTCGAAAGATGGCAACACCTCAGCTGTCTAGGCGATACCTGGATAACAATGTGGGCAGTTCATACCATAGAATGACATTGGCCTTAAAAAGGAATGAAGTCCTGATTTATGAAATGCAGCAGATGGCCCTTGAAAACATTATGCTCAGAGAGAAGTCAGACAAAAGCCACCATGTGGTTCCATTTATATGGACCGTCCAGAACAGGCACATCTACAGGGACAGGAAGCGGCTGCCAGGGGTAGGGATGGGGGTGGGGAGATTGGGGGGTGATAGGTAAAGGACAGAGCGTTTTTCTGGGGGTGATGAGAATGTTCTAAAATTGACTTGTGGGGGTGGGTGCATCTTCCCATTGCCCAGCGTGCTGCTTGATGTCTATCTGTGAACCTATTAAGACCCACTGACTTGGATACCCTAAGTGGGTGAGTTGTATATGAACTATAGCTCAAAAAAAGCAGTTAAGAAAAAAGTGAAACGAAAAACATTTTAAATAGGTGAATGAGTCGGGGAGGCGGTTAGGAATTATTCCTGCTGCGGCTCCCCAGAGCATTTCCGTGCTCTCAGCGAGGCTGGCTCGCGTGGGTGCCGGTGTCTCCGACACGTCTCCACGCATGCCTGGTGGGCTGAGAGCAGGCCCTGGGCTTTGGCTTTCATCAGGCCAGTGTAATAATAATAATAATAATAACAGTCATGGTGATAATGATAAGAGAGTTGCAATGGGGATGGTGATGAGCCTCCAGCAGGCAGCAGTCTGATCATAATAATGAAGTAACGTAGTAAAACAATGTCATAGTGACGAGAGTCGTGAACACCAGCACTTGCTCAGCTCCTCCTCTTCCCAGCACATGCTCGTTTGGTTCTCACTGCAGCCCAGCCCGGGAGGGGAGGTCCTTTTATGATCCCGTTTTCCGCGGAGGAAAGGTTCTAGCATAGAGAAGGGCAAGAATGCCTCAGATTCTCAAAACTGGCAAATGGCAAAGATCGGAGCCCAGACCACCTGGCCCCGGTGGTGACTGTGCCTGTAACTCCCAGCTCGTGCTGCCAGGGAAAACGACCGTTCCATGGTTTGCATTATACTTAATTTTATAGTTTTTTTCTTTTTAATGATTCGTGATACTGGTTTTAATGGTTTTCCGTTTAAGAGAGTGATACATGGTTTTTGTTTTGTATTTTCAACAAAACAAAGCCTTCTTTTTAGTGAAAAGAGTGAGGTGTTAACAACAGTGAGGTGAGGAAGTGTCTGGGGGCCGCAGCGAGGTGGGAGCGGCTTGGGTGGGAGACCCATGGCTGCTGGGGGGACCACTTCGGGGGCAGGTGCGGGTACTTGCCCGTGTGTGATCTCGGACACGGGTCTTCACTTCTCTCTCTGTATCCCTCATCTGTAAAAGGTCTTCCTAGGGTTAGTGAGATGATTCCAAGGGCAAATGCGAGCGAAGAGCTTAGAGCGATGCCTGCACGCAGCGGGCCCTCAGTCACGCCAGCCGTCAGGAGCGGCCGCGACTCCTTCCGAGCGCATCTCCTGAGCCAGGCGCGCTGCTCACCACTTCACCAGTTTCTCTCTGCAGCCTCTGGGGGAAGCGGTTATTCTTTCCATTTTGCACCTGGGAGCTCTGAGGCTCAGGCAGGCCAAGTCAGCGGCAGGCAGCGGGTGGGGCTGCCAGAACCGCCCCGTGGGTTGTGCCCTGCACCAGACGTCTCAGCTCAGGGCACCATTCTCACTGTGGCAGATGAAGACCGGGGTATTTGCCATGAGTTTCTGTTGCGGACATCAAGTTTCTTAAGATAGGGGTGCCTTTTTTCTATTTCTCACAAAGGCACCCTCAAGGCAGGGAGCGGTAGCCCCATGGGCCATGGGTAAGGCTTGGGAACTGGGCCAACCTGGGTTCAAATTATGGCTCTGCCACTGACCTATTGTGAGACTTTGCACAAGTGACTTGGCATCATTTCCTCTTCTATAACATGGGGTGCTAGTCTCCCTCCCTCCCTGGGCTGATGGGAGATTAAAGGAAGTGACACAGGAAGGCGCCTAATACGCAGTGAGCCCTCAGCAGACTTCTACTGTGGCTGTTATAAAAGAGCAGAGGAAAGGCTATGCTGGGGACAGGGAGGCAGCTGGACAGAGGTCGGCATGGGGCAGGCCTGGAACAGTGTCTGTCGTCTCTCTGACAGAATACATCCAGCCTGTGTGCCTCCCAGCGGCTGGCCAGGCCCTGGTGGATGGCAAGATCTGTACAGTGACTGGCTGGGGCAACACACAGTACTACGGTGAGTCTTGTCCTCTGCCTGGGAAGCCACCGTTAGGGAGACTGACCCAGGGGGGTGAAGAGCAGTCTGGGGGGTTGAATGCCTGTTGGCCCTGGAGTATAGGGTCACTGAGGTGCCTGGGATGGGCACTACAAGGGAAAGAGGGTGTGCATGCTCCCCAGCTCTGGCCAGCCTTGCCCACACACCCCTAGGCCAACAGGCTGGGGTACTCCAGGAGGCCCGAGTGCCCATAATCAGCAATGATGTCTGCAACGGCCCTGACTTCTACGGGAACCAGATCAAGCCCAAGATGTTCTGTGCCGGCTACCCTGAGGGTGGCATTGATGCTTGCCAGGTGAGGGACTGTAGGAGTCAGCCACTTGTCCAGGGATGGAGACACAGGACAGTGGGTGGTTGGGCTCCCTATCTCAGGGCCAGAGGGCTGTGACCACAGCCCATGGCCATATGAGAGGGCCTCCCCTTCCCCCATCAGGGCGACAGTGGTGGCCCCTTCGTGTGTGAGGACAACATCTCTCGGACACCACGTTGGCGGCTGTGCGGCATCGTGAGCTGGGGCACCGGTTGTGCCCTGGCCCAGAAGCCAGGTGTCTACACCAAAGTTGGTGACTTCCGTGAGTGGATCTTCCAGGCCATAAAGGTGAAAGTCGGGCTCAGATAGGGCCAGAGGGTGGGATTGTCTGGTACTCTCATGGGGAAAGGGAGGAGGAGTTTTCCGGGGGCCTGTGTTTAGGCCTAGAAGAGGTACCCTATGGAACAGGTGGGTTTCAGAGGCCTTCTGGGGAGGGGAGGTTTGCTGTGGGTCTTTTAGGGAAATCTCTCAGACCTCGGAAGCCCCCAATTGTCTTTCCCCAGACTCACTCTGAAGCCAGCGGCATGGTGACTCAGCTCTGACCTGTGACTTCTCCTTCCTGTGCACGCCTCCAGGGCCCAAGTTGATCTAGGTGGCTCCAGCCTCACATGATGGGGTCTACCCTGGCCCCGGGATGGGACATTTTTCTTCTCAAGCCTGGCTCACAGGTCCAAGGATACCCTCCCTCCAGAGTCCTTTTTTCCACAGTGGCGGGCCCACTCAGCCCTGGGACCACCTGAGCCTCACCTTCCTGACCCCCATGTAAATATCGTTCTGCCATCTGAGGACCCCAACTTGGGTGCCCCTGATGACCGGCTGCTCTTTAAATAATAAAGATGGTTTTGATTAATGTGGCCTCTTGAGTTTGCAAATGTAAGCAGCAATGAGGATATTTCTGGTGGAGGGAAAAGAGGAAGGAATTAGGGCCTGGAACCAATCAAGCAGGGACCGTGATCCTCTCAGTTCCACCGGTTTATGGGAAAAGATTTCAGTTGGTTCACTTAACTGGAAATGGCCTATAGCATCTGGCTTTAGGTACTGCTGGATCCAGCTGCTCAAATATTTTTCATTAGGACTAGGCCTCATTTCCTCTCAGATCTGCTTTTCTCTAGGTCAGCTTCACTTCCAAGCAGCCTCCCTTACAGCCCGAGACAGAGATGTCCCCTCTACTCACCCAAACTAGGCTTATATGCTATGGACCATTTAGGTGCCCCACTGTAAAGAAAATGCTTCTTTCCCAATAGCTATAGCCAAAAACAAACAAACAAACAAACAAACAAACAAACAAACACTGCCTCAGCCTGGCTCTCACTGGACAGATTTGGGCCACATGCTCAGCCCTCATCAAATCACTCTGCACCCTGATGCATGGGATCAAGGGGAGGTTTGACCCTCAAGAACTACATGAGCGTTGAGGGTTCCTCAAAGGAAAATTGGGTGCTATTTCCAGAAAAATGAATTACATGCCCAATAAAAAGAAGTCATCCATCTTGGGCCAACACAGGAAATAGGGTCTTCTAGGATGGAGACAGGAGCACGAAGCCCTGGGAGCACAGCCTGAGACCCCCATCTCTTCATCCAGGCTAGAAGTTGGGTCTCACCTGCTGAGAGCATCTGCGTTTCTTGTGGTGGTGGTGGTGGTGGGTGGGTGGGTGGGTGGGTGGGTGTGTGTGTGTGTGTGTGTGTGTGTGTGTGTGTGTGTGTGTGTGTGTCTGATGGCCACCAGGGGGCGCTGCTGCCCCTACACTGAAAAACAAAGGTTTTTTTTGTTTGTTTTGCTTTTTTGTTTTCTTTTTGTTGGCCGAGTTTTGTCCTTGTGTTGTTGAAAGCCACATGCTCTGCGGGAAAACGCTCTTGGGATGCCTGTTTCTCATGACTTTCAATAACAAAAATGATAATGTTTTGCCCACCAACAACCAGCCCCCAAGCAATTTCCTAAACTGTAGTAGACACAGGAAAGTGCCTTAGAATAACTTACTATCCATTTGGAAAATGCTCTAAGCATCAGTCTCTGAACATGAAACTGCCAGCATGGTTGATCCCCACCACTGCTTTGTCTGTTGGGGGCACCCAGGCCAACTCTCGTTTTCCGAGCTCCATGTCTTTCAAAGCATCTGCACGCGGCTGTGCTGCCCTACTCATCCTGTTTGAGAATTAACTGGAGACTTGACTCACATGTGGCTTTGTTAGAAATGTATTCAGATACAGAGCTGTGACTGCAAATGTTCCTTTGTAATTATCAGCTGAACAATGTACTGTGCATGTGTTTTATGACATTCTGGGACTCAGAGGTCAAGGCCCATGCTAGGGGTTCTGAGCAGACATGACTCTGTCCTGGCCAATAGGGGCTAGTCTGAGCGAGTCTGAATGCAGCTCTGTGGGGGACTCAAGAGGGCATGGCCCTGCTTTGGGGGATCTGAGGGGAGGTGGCCCTCTTCTAGGTCTATGGTGGGAGTTTGGGCATTGAAAGTCAATATGCAGTCTACTGGGAAAAAGTCAGGCCCCTCTGGGTCCTGCCCGCATCATTGCTATCTTGGAAGAGGGACGGGCTGGGGAGATTGTGATTCACTCAGTTTCCTTTGCATGCTAGAGGTCAGTGAGCCTCTCAGTTTCTCCTGTTTTCACCAACCTTGTCACCAGCCCCAAGAAACCATGCAGAGATTAGAAAAATAATAATATCACAAAATTGCTTTGAAGTTCTGTTAGGATTTTGGTCTTCAGAAAAGCTGAATATCAAAACTCTTATTCCTGTGTCATCGCTGTGCTTCTCTGAGCCAGAATTATTTGGCCCATCTTATTTAATTAATGTAACCACGTCAGAAACACAAGCGAGGCTCTGCACTCATAGTTATTGTTTATATCTGAACATTCACTTTCAAATATAGAACAGCCTTCTGGATGTAACTTGGAATAGAAAGCTCCGTATGTGGCTTCTAAGTTGGCATTCTCCAGTCGAGTTAAAGCAGACATGTGCAATTATTCTTTCACAACAATTACTCTGCAAGTAAAATGGCACCGTGATTAACAACGATTGTGAGGGCCACTGATTTTACATTCAGAAATAATTACTGTGAATGTTCAAATAGTGGTGTACGTAGAGAACGGATTTCAGTTTCTGCAGAAAAGTTACACTATTTAAATGCTGCAGTTCTTGAGTGAGCAGCTATCCCAGTTCTATTGCTGCATAACAAACCACCCCAAACTCAGTGGTGTAAAATAGCAACAATTTATTATGCTCGTGAATTCTCTGGCTCTGAGAGTCATATGGGAGCAGCAGGACAGCTTATCTTTGCTCTGTGATGTCCAGGTCCTCCGCAAGAAGACCTAACGGGTGGAGGGACTCAGTGAACAGAGACTGAGACTGTGAGCTTGTTTGCCTGGGCTGGAATGACTCAGAGGCTGGGCTCAGCAGGGACCAACTCAGCGTCTGTCCCAGTGGCTTGGGCATCCTGCTAGCATGGCTGCCTCAGGACTTCTCACGTGGCTCAGGGCTCCAGAGCAAATGTTCCAGCAAAATGCTGCCTATTACACCAACCTTACGTCTGCTCTTCTGTTGGCTGAAACCATCACAAACCTGCCCCAGCCACGGAGGGGAGACAGGGACAGACCCCACCTTTCAACCTGATGAAAAAATTCAGGGCCACGTTTCAGAACTGCCATGGGAACTTATCGACTGTAGAAGTACCTCGGAAGCTGTCAAAGTGGAGAAATTATCCTCACCAAAGTGTTCAACCTGAAAGGTTTACCTGCTATAGCGTGGATAATAAAATCCTGACACTAATACATGTTGGATACATTAGCAGATTTGTTTCAAATCTCATAAATTTGTTCTTAGATGGAGATATTCAGATTTTTTTTATACATTTAACATTTTTTCAATTACAGTGGACATTCAATATTATATTTGTCTCGGATACATAATGGTTAGAGATTTCTATAACTTGTGAAGTGATTCCCCTGAGAAGTCTTGCACTCACATCGTGCCATACATAGTTATTACAATATTATTGACTATATTCTCTATGCTGTACTTTACATCTTGTGACTATTTTGTATCTGACAATTTGTACTTCTTAATCTCTTCATCTTTTTCTCACATATTCCTGAACCCCTCTACCTTCTGGCAAATATCAGTTTGTTTTCTGTATCTATGAATTTGTTTTTGTCTTATCTGTTCATTTATTTTGTTTTTGTAACCCACATATAAGTGAAATAATATGACATTTGTTTTTCTCTGACTCATTTCACCCAGCACAATACCCTTTAGGTCCATTTATGTTGTCGATAATGGTAAGATTTGTTTCTTTTTTGTGGCTGAGGAGTATTTCGTTCTATATACATACCACATCTTCTTTATCCAATCATCTTATGATTAGAGCATTTAATTCATTTACATTTAAAATAATTATTGATAGTTATATAGTGATTGCAATTTTACTAATTATTTTTTAATCATGTTTGTAGTTCTTTTCTGTTTCTTTCTTACTCTCTTGCTCTCTTTGTACGTAGATGACTTTCTGTAGTGTTGTGTTTGGATTCCTTTCTCTGTATTTCTTGTAAATCACTTGTAGATGTTTGGTTTGTGGTTACCATGTGCTTCCAATATACCAAACTCTGTTTTTAGTAGTCTGTTGATGTTCACTTAAGTTCCAACACATTCTAAAATCACTATCATTTTTACTCACCACATTCACACTTATGTTTTTGTCAGTGTTTTTTACTCTGTGAGTGTGTTTGGGTATCCCTTGATTTACTGTTGTAATTACACATGATCTTCCTACTTTTGCATTTTAACCTTTGCATTAGCTTTAACATGGGTCGATCGATCCACTGCTTTTCTTATTTGTTAGCCATTGTCAGTAAGAATTTTTTTCTTTGCTATATTTTTTTAGTCATATTTTTGTTTTTCTTAAAGAAGTTTCTACATTTCTTGTGATATTGGGTTGGTGATAATAACTCCTTCAGCTTTTTTGTTTGTTTTTGGTCTAGGAAGCTCCTTATCTGTCCTTGGAATCTAAATGATAGCCTTGTGGGTAAAATAATCTCGGTAGTAGGTCCTTGCTTTCCATCACTTTGAATATTCTGTGCCAAACTCTTCTGGCCTGCAAAGTTTTTGCTAACAAATCAGTTGACTGTCTTATGGGAGCTGTCTTAGGTAACTAGCTTTTCTCTTGCTGCTTTTAAGATTCTTTGTTTTTAATCTTTGACATTTGAATTATGATACGTCTTGTTGTGAGCCTCTTCATGTCCAACTTGTTAGGGTTCACAGTCTATTTCCTTCACCAACTTAGGAAAGGTTTTAGGCATTATTTGTCTAAAAACTTTGTCTTCAGATAGGTTTTCAATCCCTTGTTCTGTTTTCTTCTTCTAGTACCCCCATGATGTGAATGTTGTTATGACTGATCTTGTCCCAGAGGTCCCTTAAACTATCCTCATTTTTCGAAATCCTTTTTTTTTTTTTAACCCTTGGGTGTTTTTCACTCCCTTGTATTCCAGATCACTGATTCAGTCCTTTGCTTTATCTGATCTGCTGTTGATTCCATCTAATGTGGTCTTCATTTCAGTTATTGTATTCTTCATTTCTGACTGGTTCTTTTTTTAGGTTTTCTGTCTCCTTTTTTTTTTTTTTATCTCTTCATTGAAGTTCTCACTGAAATCATCCTAAGTTCCTAAGTTCCTAATTTCCTAAATTCATTGGGCATCCTTGTAACCAGGTTTTGAACTCTATATCTAGTAGATTGCTTGCCTCCATTTTGTTTAGTTCTTTTTACAAAGTTTTGTGGAGCTTTGTCCTGTTCTTTCATTTGGGACATATTTCTTTGTCTCCTCATTTTGGCTACCTCATTATGTTTGTTTCTATGTATTAGGTAGATTTGCTATGTCTCCCAGTCTTGGCAGGGTGGCATTATGTAGTAAATGTCCTGTGGGGTCCAGTGGCTCAGTCTCCCTGGTCACTTGAGCGGTGCTCCAGGTGTTCTCCTTGTGTAGGTTGTCTGTATTCTTCTGTTGTAGTTGAGCCTTGATAGCTGTTGACACATCTGTGAGTGGGATTGACCCTCTGGCTGACTGGCTGTGAGGACTGGCTGTGACTACAGCTATCAAGATGTTGTGTGGAGCCTGATCCTACAGAGCGAGATTCTCTTTAGCAGGGCTCTGGTGCCTGCTGAGTCCACCCTTTGGGTGTGCCATTTGTGGCTCTAGTTGGATGGTGCTCTGGTGTGGGCTAAAGCTGGCTACTAGGTATGTTGGTTCTGGGTCTTCTTGGGAGGGGCTCGGATTCAAGTCAAAGTCAGCAAATGCCTGTATCTGGCCCAGTTCCACTGGATAGGAGCTACAGAGTGATCTGCAGTTGGTAGCTACCTGTGGTGGGCTTGGAGGTACCTGGAGTGGTTATACTGTGCACCAAGGCTGGCTGCCACTACTGCTGGGCTTGGGGCAGCTTAGTGAGAGGTACAGGGTATGCTGAGGGTAGCCACTGCTTGTTTGGGGTTTGTAAAAATTTCAGAAATTTTAGCAAAGTCCACAGCATAGGCCAAGACCAGACTCTTGTGTGGATTAGCCTCTGAGAGAGGTTTGGGCTGGGTGGTTGAATTGAGTTGGGTGGGGTTTCAGAAAATCCCCAGGGTGGGGCAAGTGATATTAGCCAGATTAATGGAGATTCAGGTTTGGAGCCCACCTTCACCTACATGCTGTGGGGGTGGGGGTGGGCTCAACAAAAATAAATAATGGTGCCTCCCAACACTTCAGCCCCAGAGACAGCTGCTCCTCCAGACCTTGCACTGAAGCCAGAAAATTCAGTTTCTCCCCATATGTACCTGGAACTTTTCTAGCTGCTTTCCCATCTTTGGAGCTTAGGGAGAGTGTTTGTGAGAGAGTGAGTCTGTGTCTGGGTTCTCTAAGAGGACGCCCGGCTCCACAGCAGCCCTCCACCTCTCCCAGATGGAATCCTGCTGATTCTCACAGACCAATGTGGGAACTCCTCTTCCGGGCACTGGTGCTCTGGGCTAGGGAGCCCAGTATGAGGCTTGGACTCCCTGCTCCTCAGGGGCACTTCCACAACTGAGATATTCCTTCCTATTCTTAACAGCCACACGTACATGTGGGACCAGCCTGTTTCATGTCTCCATGCCTCCTACCAATCTCTATGTGGCTTCTTCTTTATATCCTTAGTTATAAGAGTTCTGTTCAACTAGTCTGTAGGTGTTAACTTGAGGGTGGTTGTTCCATAATTTAGCTGTAATTTTGATGGTTGTGGGAAGTGCCTACTTTGCCATCTTGACTGGAAGTATCAGCTATGGGCACATTTTGACTTTAACACTCATCATTTCTCCAGAATGCCTATTTTTCTCACCTCTAAATAATAATAAAGTTTAAAGTAATAAGAACATGTATGAATATTTTTAAGCACTTGCTATGTACCAACCACTGCTGAGAGTTTGTGTATGTTGCTTCAGTTTTTCCCCAAATCCAGAAGTTTAGCATGATTTTCTTAATTTTTCCTATTTATTCACTTATTCAACTAATATTTATTGAGCAACTATTATGTGTCAAACACTGTTGTGACACTGGGGACACAGCTAGAGACAAATCAGATAAAAACCCCTGCCATTATGGGGCTGTCTTTGGGGGAGACAAATACAGAATGCATACCGTGGGTATCACTTGTATTATTATGTTATTTAGATTGTTGTCTTTCTTCTTCTTTTCATATTTTTTTCCAGTGTAACATTGACTTTAGAGTAACATTTATGAAACTATGAGTTTCATGCGGCAGTGCTATATTCTTAAATGTATATCAAAAATGTTGGATACACAAATACTGGTAAAATAATAACCAGTACTTCCTCATTGCCCTCCTGTATGCTCTTGGAACTCCCACAGTAGCAGGCCATGTGCCACACTTTGGGAAACACTTGCTGAATACTCATACAAGCCAGGAGGAAGGGACCATGGGGTTTGACATTCTATAGAGGGGCTGTGAATCTGCTCAAGGTGGCACAACTGAGGGGTTAAACCTTGGACTGGGACCATGACTAGACCATCTCAGGAGAGGGTACTGAGCCCCCAACTCCCAGCCCATCTTGGTTGACCAGGCTTTGACACTGCCCCTAGGGGTTCCCTGGGCCCCCAGGGAAGCCTGTGACTCCAGGCACAGGAGGTGTTCTGGGGAGGAAGTTGGGAGGACTTAACCCCAAAATTCCTCAGAGTAGGGGGAAGATGAGGGGCCCAGTCACTCAAGCTGGGGTGGGTAGGATCCTGCAGATGAGGGCCTGGCCCAGATGCCCCCTGTCCCACCTGATTTGACCATGTGAAGGGTTGATTTGCATTTAGGGAACCAGAGCAGTGCCATGGGACCCCGACTTTGAAGGTGGAGTCTCCACTACCTAACTGAACTTCTCTGCCAGGGCAGCCCTTGCCAGTCTCCATAGGCACACCATCTGAGCCCCTTTGCTCACTCCTCCCTCACCTCTCCAGATGGATCTCTTCTTCTGTTCCCTAGTTATGCTTCCAAATGCCCAAGTATAAGTTTCTACTAGACTTTCTCATCATTCTCTGACAATGTCTCCAGCCTCACTCCTGTACCCCTATGGGCTGGAACATGAGGATGAGTCTCTTCCTGCCAAGGACAATGGCTTCTCTGAGGAGCTGTGGCTGCTTGAGCACTTTACATTCTTTGAAATAATGCATAGGATGATGGCCTATGTGAATGTCCTGACCCTTGGCCAGAACTCCCTGAGCCCTGTCCACCCCCATTCCTGATATAATGACATGTCCCTGCCTGTCTCTTTCTACCTCATGTCCCTCAGGTCTACACCAATGGGCTGGTGTCCTTTGGAAAGCGTGTGGCCCTGTTCATGCTTGAGGCATTTCCCCTGGAGATGGGGCAGGCCTTTGTAGCTCTGTTTTGGGCAGATGGGTCCACACTGAGTGGGGGCTGTGTGTGGTACTAGCAGAGCCACTGGCCAAAGCAGCTGCAGTGGGGGACCCAAGATCTGCCTATGCTTTCCCCCATGCTTTTCGTACCCTGCAAATCCTACTTGTGACCACCTGCGACTAAACTCCCTTTTTGGGAGTCCTTGGCTCTTAAGTGAGAAAGGTGGGGGAAGGGACAGGGCTCAGGCTCTCTGGCCCAGCCCTGGTGCAGAAGGGTCTGGTTCCAGGGAAAGTGGCAAACACCATGAGGGAGAGAGAAAGAGACAGAGGGAAAGAGCAAGAGATAATAATGGGGGAGAGACATGGAGAGACAGAGGGGAACATAGAGGCACAGTAACAGAGAGTACATGGGCGACAGAGAGAGGTGGGGAATGACAGAGAGAAAGGAAAGACAGAGATAGTGAGAAATCAGAGAGGGGGAAGACAGAGAGGTAGGAAGGGAAGCAAGATAATCAGATGGAGAGAGAATGAAAAAAAAAGTAAAGGAGAGATGGTGGGGGTAGGTGGGAGGGGAGAGGCAATAAAAGAGAAATAGAAAAATAGAGAGCAAGTAGAGAAGGAAGCTGCCTCAACAGCTTGGACAGAAGACTGGGAAGAAGCCAGCTTGATGGATTGGGGGAGCCCAGCTGAAGAGTGGCTCATGAGTGATGTCATGGATGCTCCTAGACCAGTCCATGATGTACCTGCTCCCACCACACTCTCCCCCTGCAGGTGAATACGTTCCAGGTGCTGCTGGCCATAGCCAATTGTACCTTCTGGGCACTATTTCTCTTCAAGAACATCCAGTGGACCATGGGCCATGGGTGTGGCCAATGATGGGAGCCCCACAATGGCCTGGGGGCATCATGGTCCTGGTGAGTGGGGAACCAGAGGGACTGCCCAGTTCTCAGGGAGGTGTGGAGTTGACCTGGCTGACACCGCCCTCAATCACACCCCAGGCGAGCTTCAACATCAGCCAGCAGAAGAACTACTTTATCCTTCCTGTCTCTAGGGCCTCCGACATCTTGTATTTGGCAGACACCAGCAATGTTGGCATCCTAGGGTGCTGAACCTTCTGCACCAAATGCTTTTGTGGTTCCCAAACTCTGTGCCTACAATGGTGAGGTGGTTGGGGACTTACACCAGAACTATCTGCTTCTAGGTCCAAGCCCACGGGGACCAGGAGCTCAAGCCTCCAACCTTCTCCCCTAGGATCATGGGGTCTGGGCCGCCAACTCATTCTATCCTCAGACCCAGATGTTCAGTCCCCAGACCAAGGCACCCCCACTGCCACCTTAGCCCCAGTCTCTCTACAGCCCAGTTCCTGCCCCTCAGTGCCTTCTTCTGGAACAGCAGTGCCTATAGCCCCTGTGCCACTGAGGGCAGAAAGGCCGGGGTTACTGCTGGCTGAAGGGCTGCCAGGTGGGTCAGCACAGCATGCCTGCACACCCCTTCTCATATTGCCAGACCCCTCATAGTCCCTCCTGCAACTAGACACACTCTCAGGATGGCAGCTATGGTTTCTGCCTTGTCATTTTGTCCTGGTCCTGCTTCCTGGCATCTGCATGGAGGTGGAGCAAGGGGATCCCCAAAGCCAGAGGCCCTAGTGAAGATAATGGTCCATAGCCATGATGTGTAGTGAAATCTGAAGGCCCAAGAAGACACATGCTAGTGAGTGAGGCTACGGGCTAGGTTAGAGGGTGGGGCAGGGATAGGGCACCCATGAAATGACAGGTACAATCGGGTGAAGGGGCTGTTACAGAGATCGTCACAGAGACCAGCAGACAGAGAATCAAATGGCAGATGGACAGGCATATGGAAAGAATGACAGAGAGATGAATAAGAAGACAGATTATCACGCAGATGGACACAAAGACGAACAGGAAGACAGAATGGGTAAGCAGATGGACAGGGAGTTTCAGGTTGATGGAAAAGCAGAAAGAGGATGATGTTGGGATGAACAGAAATGGTGGCAAGACAGAAGTCGAGGAGACAGATGGACAGGTAGACAAATGATGGGCAGCTGGCAAATCACGTAGTGGCCTCGCCTGCGGCAGACAGATGGTCACGGGACAGATGGCACCTCCCCAGGCCTGGTCCTCACCACAGGTCGCATTGCCCTTCAGTACAGCCCTCCAGGGTCTTGACACCACCCACTCTGCTCCCTGCTTTCTTTGGTAGTCTCTGGCTACCACCTTTGGTTCCCTGACCCCAGCCACTGGTTGACGTCACTGGTCAGCCATCCTACTGGCCCACTCACCCTGCTGCTTCTTCTCCAGCCTTTTCCTCCTCAGCTTTCAGGCTCCTGAAATCTATAATTCCCCCTGGGCTACACCCTCACCTCCTATGTTCTCCTTCCCACTCACCAGGTAAAACCCATTCTAGAAGGCTCCCTTCCACTCTTCCACTCACGCCTGTACTTATGCAGCTGACCCTTGGGCCAGTTTTGTACCTGTGGTCATGAATGTAAAGGGCCATCTTACCGACTTCCTGGTACCTGTACCTTTACCCTCTCCCTGATGACCAGCTCACTCTCTCTCTCTTCAGACAAAACCTCACTCTCTACTTGGATGATCTCACTTCCCATTTTAGTGGGAAACATCAGCAGGAACCCTCTGTGAGCTCCCCGCACTGTCCCCGCAGCTCTGCTCAGACCCCTGCCTTCCAGGCTGCTGCGCCCAGCTAAAGATGGTCTGTGTTCCTGGCTTAGCCACGCAGCGAGTCTTCCTGCACTCTCTTCTCCATGTCCGTTTTTCTCAAAGCGGGGCCAGGGCCAGCAGCAGCACCTGGGAACTTGTCTGAAATGGAAATTCTTGGGTTCCACTCCAGACCACCACTCACCAGCAGTTTGGGTTTTACCCAGCCCCCCGGGGATTCTAATGCACAGTCAGGTTTGAGCTCCACTAATCTGAGTCCACACCGTCAATCTGTCCCTTTCTATTGGGTCCTTCTCATCACATTCTAACAAGCTGAGATCTGTCCCACCTTAACAAATCTCCTTCATCCCTCGTCCCCTCAGCGATTGCCCCCTTTCTTAGAGACCCTTTGCAGCAGAAGCCCACCAGGGTCATTTATGTTCACTTTCTCCCATCCCTTTCTTTTCATGTGAACCTTCTCTAGTCAGCCTTTTGTCCCCCTTCAACTTCCTGCCACCAGAACCACTTTTGACCAGGTCCCCCAGTCCAGGGGTCAATCCTCAGTTCACGTCCTGCTTGACCATCAGTGGCTTTAGACACTGCTTGACCCCTTCTTCCTCTACAAAGCACATTCTTCCTGCTCCCAGTTCCCCATGCTCTTGGTTTCCCTCTCACTTATCCAGCTGGACCCCCTCATCAGCCCCCACCCTAACAACGGAGTGCCAAGGCTCCCGCCCTCCTCTCCTCCATCTTTACATACTCCCTTGAGTGTTTCAGATTTTCTGCTGTAAATATCTCATCTACTTCCTCATTTCTTCTCAAAAGTGCCAGCCGTCACCTAAGCCTTACCTCCTTCTTCCTGACACATGCATTTCTATCCTAAATACTTCCCCAGAGCTGGACTCATGCCAAAGTTCTCCGACCCCAGGGCTATACCTTGTCTCCATAGATGAATAGGTAGCTGCTTCCTCGGCCTCTTTCCATCTCTGCCCACACACGGGACTCAGCCACCTGCCTCAAACTGTGGATCCAGGATGGGCATCTGGAACTTGTGGTACCAGAAACCGAGGTCACCAGGACCTGTGTGGTCCCAATGTCCTGACTTCTCTGGGAAACCCCCAGTGGGAGCCTGGGCCATTCAGGTGAGGAGGCGGGACCCTGCAGCTCAGAGTGGCCAGTCTACCCAGTCCACCTGAGGGCCAGGTGTGCAGACCCGACGGCCTGTAAGTGGCTTTCAGAGCTGATGGGACGCTTTGCAGCCTGTGCCTGGACCCTCCACTTGGGCCCATTTGTAAACAGCTGTGTTGAGAAGCTGTGTGTACCCAATAGGAACCTGGTTGTTCTCTGTCAAGCACTGGCTACCACCGTTCAGGCCTGTCACGCTATTGACAACCCCATGGGCACCTAGCATGGTCCTGGCTTCTGTGGTGAGCTGGAGGGAGACAGTAAAGAGGAGGGTAGGAGTGGGTCCAAGGCAACTGTATACATTTGCACAGGCTGTGAAATGCATAGAAACATGTGACTCTGACCTGGGGTCTGAGAGGACATAGCTCTGCCCTCTGTGTGTGTGGAGGCGGGGGGCAGGGGAGGTTTTCTGAGGAAAACATGGTTCTGGGGCTCTGTGGGGTCATGGCCCTGACCTGAGTGGGGGTGAGGGAGGTGTGAAGGTCTTGATCAAATGCTTGGTGCTAATCCTTCTCTCTCTCTCTCTCTCTCTCTCTCTCTCTCTCTCTCTCTCTCCTTGTTCCAGAAAAATCTTGCCCTGAAAACAGCCACTGCGAGACATATGCCAATATATGCAGAGCCAACTACCCACAAGAGGAGGTGCTTCTGGTTTGCCACAGCCCACGTCATGAGGACTCTGGCTATTTGTTCAGTGGGGCTTGCATGAACTCAACGCTCTGTGGCTGCCCCTAACAGGGACTCAGTGACCCGGGACTCATATCTTGTCCCTAAGGCCTCAAGACCTGAGCCCCAGTTGCTATGAGCTGTGCGAGTGCAAGGAAGCTGGGCAGGCACCTCACTGCAGCCCCTAAGCTTGCAGAGATGGGGCAGCATGCCTACTGCTCCCTGGAGCCTGGTGATGTGGGGGTCTGAAAGGCAGCAGGTAGGTGACCCCTATCTTTGACTGAGCAGCCTTTACAACCTAGGGCACCTGCTGTTACTTGTTAAGATGCACCTATGGAGCCATCCCCAGGGCTCTGGTGTTTAGAATATGGGTAGGCAATGAATACCTCAGCCCCACAGCCAGCATGACTAGGGCACAGTGGATTGAAGTAGATGTCCAAGGGGTGAAGGTGATGATGGAGGCTCAGACTCCCAAGTTAGTACAGGTAAGCTTGGGCAGGGTTGGGACCAGAAGTCCAAGGGAAACAGGGCCCCATGCTGGGGGAGACCTGGGCGAGAGGCTGCCCCATCCCAAGAGTTCTGAGGAAGTCAGAGCCCACCTGGGGGTGCCTGACAAGACGTAGCTCCATCTGTGCTTCCAGGTTAATGTGATGCAGCTCTATCTGTCCTTCCTGCTGTCTGGCAGCTATGTGCACATGTATTTCAGTGGTTTCAGGGTCCTGCTGCAGACTGACGCTGATCTCCTAGTTTCCTATGACTGGTAATGCCATATATTTGTCATGGTGCCTGAGCCCTACTCTGGTGCCCTCTGAGGCCTGCTGGGAACTTCAGGATGACTTCCATGGCCCCAATGGCTGCTTGATGCTCAACACAAAGGCCTTAGCCCTTAGCTAAAAGGCCCTGGGTTCCCCAGCCAGCTTCTCCATCATGGGCCCTAACTCTCTGTGCCCACATGACAGGGAGAGCCAGTACCAGTTTCCCGACCTTCTGTGGGCTGCTGAGTGCCCATGAGGGGCTCTTCCAGGCCTGTGACAAGCCAGCCAAGACTCAAGTTCACATGGAGAACTGCACTGGTGACTTCTGTGCCACTGGGGGCTCACTGGAGACCTTGTATGTGGTGCTGGGGAGCTCTGCCAGCAGTGCCAGAGACATGGCTTCCCTGTATACCCTGGAGACGCTTGGTGGACACTGTAGCCAGTGACAACCAAAGTGATTCTCAGAGCACGTCAACTGCCTTCCTCTCTGTACCAGCCAGGGTTTTTCTGCTTATTAGCTACAGAACACCAAACTTTGTTTATTTGGCTGGCTTGTGTAATTAATGATCTAACAGTAGCTACTACTACAGGCCGGCTCAGTCAGGCACTCGGTGTCATCAGCCCTGGTTCATTGCTCCCTACTCTGCTGGCCCTTGTCCAGACAGGCTCATCCTGAGACGAGCAGCTCCAGACCTACAGACATTCAAGTTTCAGCCCAGCAGAAGAGACCCTCAGGTCCTGGAAGCTCCAATGTAAGTTTTTCTGTGTCTCATGGCTTGATTGGCTTCTTCTTGAGCCCATCACTGTGGCTGGGGCAATATGATACTCCCATTGGCTTCTGCCTGCCCCCAGATTCTGCCACTGGGAAGACTGCCTGGGAAGGAGCTGGGATGAGGTTAGCAGTGGGCAGTGGGTGCTGGCTGATGCTCAAAGGACAAACACCCTCTCTCCCCATCTTTTCCCTGCTTCACACCTTTGCCAGGAATGTTAAGCAGCCTTTCAAATATTTTTGATGAATATCCATAGTATGAAACACAGTTTGGGGACCACATCTGTATTGCTACTAGAACCAACTGCCACAAACTAGGCATCTTAAAATGACACAGATTTATAATCTTACAGTTCTGTAGTTCAGAAGCCCAACACAGTTCTCATCAGGCCTGATGATGATGGGCCAGGCCTTTCCAGAGGCTCAGGGAAGAATCATTTCTTCGCTCACTCAGATTGCTGGCTGAGTTCAGTACCTGGCTGTCTGAGGACTGAGGTCCTTAATTCTTTGCTGGCTGTAAACTGAGGGCCATTCTCAGCTTCTGGAGGCCACCCACTTTTCTTAGCTTGTGGCCCCTTCCTCCAACTTCAAAGCCATTAACATCAGGTCCAGTTCTTCTCATGCTTCAAATCTCTCCTGCCTCTTTCTAACATTTCTGCCTCCCTCTTTCATTATCAAGAGCCCATGTGATTACATTGGGCCCATCTGGATAATCTGGAATAATCTCCCCCAACTCAAGGTCCATAACCTTAATCACATCTGCAAGGTGCCCCTTGTGATGTAACATTCACAGGTTCCAGGATTAGGCCACTATTTGGCCATATCAATATATGCAGACATATAAAGTGTTACCAAGGAGGATTGTGCAGCCAAATACTTTCCGTTATATTCTTTCTATTCTACTTCCGTTTTTTAAAAGCAGGGATTGCCTAATTTTCCCATATAGACTTGAGGCTGAGACACAGATCCCCAAGTCAGCCTGCCCTGCTTAGAATGCCAGCAGTATAGCTGCCCAGCTGTGTGCCCTTGGGGAAGTCAATGAACTTCTCTGTGCTTCAGTAATGATACATAGCTATGGGGTTCTTGTGTGAATTGAATAGATTAACTGTTCCAGACAATACAATGAATGCTGTCAAGTATCAGCTATCATTATTCAATTGATTTATAATCTTCATATTAGGGAAGGGCACTGAACAGATGTCACTCCACCCCCAGATCGGAACCACACTGCTCTGCACGCTGGGGCCCTGTTGCTGATATGTTGCTTCAGAACACTGAGTCAGGCTGTCCTGGGAGGGACCTGGAGTCAGCCCCTTCCTGACCCCTCAATCCAGCTGCTGCCAAGGGGGAACCTGACGATTCACAGAAGAAAAGCAGAAATTGAGGCACAGAAGTGAGGCGTCTGGCTCAAGGCCATCCATAACTAGGGAGAGGGGGAGGGGCCACTTTGGGCCTGATCTTGCACTGGGTGATGCTGGGGACATAGCAGTGACTGGGAAAGGCCCAGACTCTGTCCCATGTTGCCCACACTCTTGAGTTTAGCTGAGCTGTGCTCAGTCAGCAACAGCCTGGGGAGGTTGGGGCAGTGGCAGGGAAGCTCAGGCCAAGTGATCTGGGCTCAGATCAGGGACATTTCGGGATCTGTGGGAGCTCTGGGGAGGTTTCTGGACCAGCCTGGGAAGTCAGGGAAAGTTTCCTGGAAGAAGAGACATCTGAGCTGAGGCCTGAATGACAAGTTAAAGTCAGGCAGGTAAACAAGAAGACAAATGTTCCAGCAAGAAGAAATGTTTTTGGCCAAGGGGCTGCATGTGGAGGAAGCAGAGGAAGAGGGGAGCATGAGGAAGGCTGGCTGAGGCTGGACATGGGCCAGAGCTGGGCCTACAGGGCCTTGAGTGACAGGTGTGAAGTGAGGACTTTATCCTGGTGGCTTGGGACTCCTTAGCTCACAGGGACTCCAAGCCAGTGAGTCCCTTCCTATTCACCTCTCAGGACAAAAAGAGAGCTCAGTGTCACTTAAACCAAGCCAGAGACTAGCCCTGGTTTGTCTTGGTAACCACTGCATCACCAGCAATCTGGCATGAGGCCTTTAAAAGTACAGATTTGATCCCATCAAACACCTGATTACAACCTTCCATGGTTCCCCATTGCTCTTGGAATGAAATTTGACCTTCGTACATTCCCCTAAGAGACTCTCACATGCTGTCTCTCCATGTTCAACACCCTCCCCTCACCTCCTGTATCTCCTCTCCATCTTGCTCTCTTGGCTCCTGCCACACAGGCCTCTGCTCTTCTTGGAACATGCCAGATCATTTCTACCTCAGGACCTTTGCATTTGCTATTCTGTCTCCTGAAAAGTTCTTCCTCAGATATTACATGGCTGGCTCCTTCTCATCATGCAGGTCTCAGCTCATATGACACCCCTACAGAGGGGTCTTTCTGTCAAATGACCTCAAAGCAGTTCACAGGGCTCAGCCGCTTTTTGTTACACAGCCCAGTTTCCCAATCTGAAATTTATCTTCCTTTATTTGTTACTAGTTTTACTGCAAAGGCCAAGATAATAAATGTTTTAGGCTTTCTGGGCCACACTTTCCCACAACTGCTCAACTTCTTGTTGTAACACAAGAGCAGACCTAGACAATAAGTAAACAAATGAGTCGGGTTACATTAAAATGTTATTTGTGGACACTGAGATTTGAATTTTACGTAATTTTCATGCCTCACAAAGTGTTATTCTTGTTTTGACTTTTTCCCCAACCACTTAAAAATGTAAAAACCATTCTGAGCTGTTTTTACTCACACTTCTGATGCCAAATGTGTGGGTTCCCCCCACCACCACATCAACTAGTTCTCCAGCTCTTTGCACACCAGCTGGTGTCCTCCAATTCAGTTCAGTTCTGACACTAACTACCCAGAGGCATAGCATCGGACTCTATCGGTTTAAGGGCTCAGTCCCATTGGACCATCCTCACTTTAGATGCCAATCACAAAACTCACAGCCCCAAGGGAAAAAAATATTTTCCTGCCAACGTTTCCACATTTTTACCTCTATGCTCTGATTACACTCGCTTCTCTGTCTCTATCTGTCGGAATGCAACAGTTTAAAATAGCAGAAACACCTCTTAAACCAGCTTAAGGAAAAAATAAATTCCTTGGTTTACGTAACTGGAAACATGTCTATGGGTCTCTGGCTTCAGGCAAAGCAGGATCCAAGTGCTCAGACAACGTGTACAGAAGCTGTCTCCATGTCTAGGCTCTGTCTCCCCTGTGGTGGCTTCCTTCCTCGGCACGTGCTGCCCCACGCTGAGAAGACAAGGTGACTGCCAGCTTGGTAAATGACACTGGACTAAGAGGACCGCTTTCGGAAAGGTCTCAGGGCTGTGTCTCACTGGCCCAGCTGGAGTCCTGTGACCATCTCCGAACCAGCCATGTGGACTAGCCGACTGGCTGGGCCTGAGTCACGTGCGGGAAGCTGGTGTGGGGTTAACTTCCTGTGGACTCCATGGACGAGACTGGAGGGGCGTTTCCCAGGAACCCCAGAGAAAGGAGGAAAGGATGCTGAGCAGGATGAAATGAGAAATGTCCACCACTATGGTTCTATCTTTGCTTCTTCATTTAAAAATATTTTACATGCATTTGAGCGTCTACTATGTGTGAAGCAACACGGAGCCAAACCAACGTGGTCCTCTTCTGAACCTTCCTTCATCTGTCTGCTCCGTAGGTGAATGGTGGACCACAGCCCTCCCTGCAGACGTGAATGGGTGCAGGCTTGTCGTGGGCTGGAAAGGCTTCTTCTCCATGCTGTGGTCTGGCTTTGGCCTATGGCTCTGCACAGACCTCGCCTACAGCCTTATCCTCATCTTGTTGCAGCCTCATGAGGGTCACACTGGTGCTCTCCGTGGCAACTTCTGTGGCGACCCCAGTGATGATGCTGAGGCCTGCATTACCTTGGAGAAGAAGAGCAAGGCTTGTAGGGATGACTGTGGGACCACCTGCCCAGTCTGTAGTGGCTAGAGGCAGATCGTGTCAGCCAGGGGAGGGTGCTGGCTCCTGCAGGACCCCCACCAGGCCTTTTCCTGCTGCCACCGTGAAATCAACCCAGATCCATATGTATCCAGCTGTGTCGGGGATCTGTGTCTTATTGGGGACAGGGATCACGTTTTCTGCTTGCCCCTGCAGACACATGACACAGTCTGCCAGAGTGCACGTGTCACTATCAGGCACTGGCAGAATTCTTCCTTTCGTGGTGAGTCACAGTTGAGCAGGGCGGGAACTCATCCACATGCTCCGCAGAGAGAGATTCTTTTATATTCCCGAGTGTCCTCGGTCACTCCCACATTCCAAAGTCTGGTGTGTCAGGGGTTTTCAGACTTCCCAGGCTCCAGCTGGAGGCATGTTGATTGGCACAGAGCCTGTATTCTACTGATTGCTATATACTTAAACGATCCCTGGGCTTAGTCTAGGAACCTGTGCCATTCCCTGCTTCCCGGTCAAGTGAACTGGGTGTCCTTCTACACCCACAGAAATTCCGATCTGGGAGGCCCACCTTTCTAATTCCCAGAGATGCCAAATAATAATCCCAAAAATTTACCGATCATCCTCGATATGTCTGCTGCTGTCACCTCCTCAAAAACACCCTATCGGTGAGACAATGACTGTTTTTATCCTCAACTGACAGTTGGGAAAACTGAGGCTCTTAGAGGTAAAGTCATTTGTCCACAGTTAACAAAACACGTTGTTGAGACTTGAACCCAAGACTTTCTTTCTCCAGGGACAGAAGAAGTTTTATTGTAACGACAAACTTTGATTCTTTTTTATTTAGGTCATTCTGTAGTATAGAAGATATGAAACATAACGAAGGTAGAGAGGAAAGCATAACAAATGTACATAACGGATACTCCCCCATCCATCGGGCAGCTCAGTCACAGCCAAGCTGTGGCCAGCCTTGTTCTATCCACCACATCTCTCCTTATTTATTTATGTTTTGTAAAGCAAATTCCAGACATTGTGTAAACCCGTAAATATTTCAGCATGATGCTCTAATAAATTAGGACAAAAAAAAAAAAAAGTCCATGCTTTGCTCACACCAAACAAAATGAACAACAACTCTCTGATATTATGAAAAACCTAGTCCATGTTCAGATTTTTCTGATTGTCCCCCAAATGTCCTGCTCTCCTCCCCGGCACCTCAGTTTTGGCTGGCTTTCTAATGCTTAGATATTAGAGGTTTGAACATCAGGGTTGCAATAGGGGCATGGCGCCTTCTCTGGGTGGCACCACTCCCTTGACCAACCAACGGCAGCAGAACCCCTGGGGACCATCCTGGGGGGCAGGACATATCTAAAGCTATGTCATGACGTTAGATGCAGTGTGAATCTCTGACCCTCCCCGCCCCAGGCAGGAGGGAGCCCTCAAAAGCTTTGGAATAGGGGAGAGGGTTGGGACGGAATCATGGAGTGGGGAAGGTAGGCCAACTAGGGGCTGCTTCTAGAGTAACAATAGGTCGTGTTTGTCTTGGGCTCATTATGCCAGGCACTGTCACAAACAATTTGTTTTACTTAATCCTCGAAACAAATCTGAGGCCAGTACTAAAGGGTCCATTTTAGAGATGGGGGTGCTGGACCCTAGAGAGGTGAAGCAACAGGACACTACGGGTCAGGGATAGGGCTGGGGTGTGAAGCACTGGGGCAGGGGCCTGGGTACTGGGCATGCAGTTTCTGGGCCTTCTCTCATGTTCCCCCGTGTTCTCTGGGACAGTGCCCGAGGCCTCCGCTGGCACCCCCTGTGGCCTGGGAGGGGACTTTCATATTGTCAGCGCCTAGCTGGTTGAGAAGGGAAAGTTCTGGTGGTGATGCCCAATTGAAAGAATGTACGAGGAGCTGACATGAGAACGAGACTGGAAGCCAAGCCTTTATAGTGGGGTGTGCGCTTCTCTGTTGGGGGACTGCATGGGCTTATACATGTCAGAGGACAGTAGTGGCATTTCAGCACACACGCGTAGTGCAACAAGCTGGGTCACAAGCTAGGCGCAGGTGTACGGCTGCGTTTAGTGTAACATGCCGGATCTGGGTCATTTTTGTAGCCGTGAACCTGAATCTCAGCCAGAACTGGGACCAGCCGGGCCTGGGGCCCACACTCTACCTCTACAGGGTTGTGGCATGGGATTTGACCCAGCGGTTGTTACCTTGGGCACACAATTCACAACAACAATATAGGGCACAACAAAATACTACCAGGCTACAGGGTGAAGACAGCTATTGTCTGCTACCAGGAGGATCCCAAGGAATTCCACCAAGTTGTTGAGGGGTCTTCCCTTAGGGCACGGATAGCTTAGACTTTATTATCTATTTTTTGGAGGGCTGTTGGTATCTGGTCGGCATGATCAGGAATGTACACACAGCATTTTACATGGAGTAGGGCACTGGTGTCACCCTGGGTAGCAGTTAGGAGGTCAAGGGCCATGCAGTTTTGCAGAACTATTTTCTGTTTCTGCGTAGTTTCATCCATCACAAAGGTTATGGCCTGATGCATCGCGTTCAGTGCCTGTTCAGTGTGCTGGGCTAAGGCTTTAACTTGTAATTTTATGTCTATGGATTCCGTCCCTGGAATGAATACTGCCAGGGGGTAAAATCACCCTGTTGTCCATTTTTGTCAGTGCCAGTGGTGACATATGAGATCCCAATTACTGGGCGATTGGGGTGAAATGGGTGATAAGTGCCCAGCTAACCATGGACATCCCTAGTTACAGTGGCTGGTCTAGTCAGTAGGCAAGCAGGGCCAGCCGTAGTGCCTGCCGTCCCAGAGATACCCTACAGGTAACCAGTCGGTAGGCTTTGTGCCAACAGAATGTTGCCCATCCCACCAGACCTTGGAAATGTTAGCAAGGGTGGTGTTAGCACATATTTTAGGGGATAGCCACCCCATAATGTGGTTGGGCACAGATCTTACTTGCTCTGTGCAGTGAGGGGCCTGCTCCTACAGTTCCACATGTTCTCCTGCCAGCCATCTGCGTCGCCTATCAGGGGTGAGGAACTGCGATGGTTGCAGCAGAGCAGCGCTTCTGTGGCCTGTTGTCGCTGGTCCCCTTCAGGGGTGGTGTTCCAGGTAAGCAGCAATGTGCCGCGGCAGTCCCTTGGCTGCTTCGTATATACCCATCAGTGAGAAACATTGTGGACAGCAGCAAGCACATGAGCCCAGGACATGACACTGTTTGCTGTTGTCAGCCCGGGCAATAGGACAGAACAAAGAGACCATTAGAGGCAAGTGCCGTCCTTCTGGGAGGACACAGGCCATTTGCCCATTCTGAGGTAAAAGAGTGGCTGGAAGAGAGGTTGTCTTGGCCTGTGATACCAAACAGCTTCTCCAAGGCTAGCAGGCCAGGGGGTCTCTACCAGCCGTGCAGTATAGAGAAGAATGGGCCAGAGGCTAAGGACGAAATTCCCTGTTAACCGGGAACCCTCAGCAGTCATTAGGAGTAACTCTCACAAGGGCACAGGCCAAACCCAAATCCAGGGTTCTGCCTGCAACTCGTTGCATAAGTGCTGTCCTCAGGGCTCCATCAGGGTTACCCACAGCTTTTTGTTACCTGTATAGTCCAGGGCCACAACCAGGTGGCCTGTTTACCTGCTGCCAAAGGTTCTGGGGCTGGCAAGAGCAAAGTTCCCGGGTAGGCCCAGGGCAAGAGCTATTCAGCAGCAGTGCCTGAGCATACCTTGATAGCCTGAGGCAAGCCTGTTATAACTGTCAAGGGGAAATAATCTCATTCGCCAGGGTTGCTTATTTAATGGGTGTGCAGCTTGAGAGAGGTTAGTGTACCAGTGGCACCAACCCGGGCCCAAGATGCAGTTTGTCCTTCAGCAAGCCATTGAATTGTTCTATTATTCCAGTTGCCTGTGGTCAATAAGGGGCAAGTAACTGTCACCGTATGGCATTGGAGTGGGCCCAGGCTTGCACTTCTTGTCCTATAAAATAAATGCCTCTGTCATTGTTGATTAATAAAGGCTGGCCATGAGGTACTCCAACGCAGTCACAGTATGGTGTTGATCAGCAGTTGCCATCGCCATGTAAACCCGAGGCTGGTGGCCACATCCACATCCATGAACACATGGCAGTGTCCTTGGTTTGTGGGCAAAGGTCCATTATAGTCTAGTTTTTATTCCTGGAGTGGCTTAGCCCCCTCAGGGTACCACCCCCAGGGTACTCTTCACCCGTCGTCTCTCTGGGTGCTGCTCAGCACACCAGGAGCATTGTGACACGGTGACTCGTGTTTGTGCCCAGGTAAATGATCGCCCACATCGCTTTACTACCTGTTTCAGGTATGGGCCCCTGCATGCCCCAGTTTTTGGTGGAGCCAAGGGCCAATGTCTGCCGTCACCGGTGGTACATGTGTGGAGTGGACTCATGCCAGGGTGTCCGCTGCATCATTGTCTGGGCCCTGTAAGGCTGATGGCCAGGGACATGGCATATGGTAGCCCTTTGTTGAAGGCTCTGCTTCCAGAGGTCTTCCCACAGTTCCCCATCCCATAAGGGGTGGTGGCCTCTCCTTCACTCCTGGGCAGACCATAGGGGCAGCCACAGAGTGAGAACTCCATATATAGCCCAACTGTGGGTGCAGACCTGCACTGGGCCAGTTTTATTCATGAGGACCAACCACACAGCATGGCGTTCGCCCACTGACTGGGCTGCCCAGGACCAGTCTCGTACCGAGAAGTTTTTGTGGACAGCTATAATGCCACAGCAGCCCACGTTGGCACACGCTGTCTGTGTACCAGGTATCCTCAGGGATGGAAGCCCGACACTCTGCATAGGGACTCGGTACATCTCCTGTTGCAGTCGGCTCCACCAGCAGCTCTGCTTTGAACTTCACTGGTTTCAATAGGGAGTGCAACTGATCTGATGGGGGCCTCGCGGACAACTGCTTCTGTTGTTCCAGGTACACATCTCCATTTGGCCGGTGTAGGGCCCGTGTAATTTCCACACGGGGACTCTTTACCCAAGATTGTAGCCACCCATCTGCCAGGTATGTGGATTGCATAGTTATGGGATTAGGGCCAGTGATAGACTCACTGGCCAGAAGGGCCACATATATGGCAGCCAGTTGGTTCTCTATCAGAGAATATCATGCTTCTGTGCCCTTCCATAACTGGGACCAGAAGCCTATTGGCTCTTTTGGCCCTTTTGGGAACTGTGCTTCTGCCATGAGCCCCACCCAAATCCTGCATCATCCACCTGCACTGTGAGCAGAAACGGGAGGGCCAGATCCACTACGCGTAGAGTTTGGGCTTGTGCTACAGCTTTTTTGTAGCCTTAAAGGCCTCTTTGGTCTTGGGGGTCCAATCCCACTGGGTACCCTGTTGCACTAGACAGTGCAGGGTCGCATCAAAGAGGCCAAATATGGAATGAACATTCTCCAAAGTCCCAGCAGCCCCAAATGAGTTAGAGCTGCCTCATAGTTTTGGGTCAGGGATATGCCTGTTCTTATTGATCACCATCTCCAGAATGTGACAGGATATCCAGGTCCTCGGACCTTGTCCTCACTGATGGCCCAACCCCAGTCGGCAAGAGCTTCTCACAGGCTGGTTGCCGCTGCTTCTAGTTCTGTAAGAGAATCAGAGGTTAGCATTACATCATCAATACGATGATAGAGGTGTACTGTGGGTGGTGGCTTTCACGTTGCCAAATTTTGAGCCATGAGACCATGGCACAGGGTAGGGCTGTGCAGACAGCCCTGGAGAAGGACGAGAAATGTCCATTGCCGTCCTTCCCAGGTGAAGACAAACTGTTCTTGGCTTTTTGGGGCTACGGCAATAGAGAAGAAAGCATTCACCAAATTAATCCCATATGGTATCGTTCATTTTCATGTGACAAATGGTTCATAATGTCCGTGAGGTTTGGTATGGTAGATGCAAGGGCAGTGCAAACTTACTCATTTCCCGACAGGCAACTGTAATGCGCCAGGATCCACCAGCCTTCTTCACTGGCCACACGGGGAGCTGTACAGGCTATGAGTAGGGTGAATAACACCAGCTTCTTCCAGCGTTAGAATGGGGGGGCCACCCGGCAAGTGATATTGTTTTGTGTTCACTGCTTGGGGAGCTTGGGGCAACACCAATGGGGCATGGTGTAGGTGTTCTCAAATAATAGGCTTCACCACCCAGATGCAGAGGCAGAATTTGCCAACAGTGGTATTCACAGTCAGACCTCACAAGACATCAATTCCCAGAATGTACTCTGGTATGGGGGATGCTTACACCTGGGAAGTCTGGGGAGACAATTTGCTGATACCCAGTGTCACATGGAGCTGCCGCACACAGATGGTTTGACCTCCAGAGCCTTCTACACATGCCACATCGTTTGCTGCATGCCCATTTTCTGCATTATTTAGACGAGGTCTAAAGGCGGGGCCCATTTGTTCACTGTCTCTGGCAGCTCCCCCGGGTCAGCCCACACTGTCCATGCAGCAGACATGAGCCAGTTAATCGGGGAAAGATTACCCGTGGCCTGTGCCGTATGCACTACATTTTAGAAGTGCTGTTGGAGGACGGTGTTACCGTTATGGAGGCCAACTGAGTCGTTTCTTCCGGAGATAATTCAGTCCCTTGGCCCCGTCATCCCACAGCTGCAGCTTCTGCTGCACCTGCTTCTTCAGGTCCTGGAGCTAGGCAGGGGTGAAATGAATCATGGTGGTATGCTTTTCAGCCTGGAGGGTGCCACCGGCTTGTCCCAGCAGGGCCAGTGGCTATTCCACATCAGCCTGCTGCTGTATCACCAGCCGCACCTGCTGTGGTGGTGTTGGTGGACTCCCAGACCGGGATGATGGCAGTGACCCGTCAGGCCCCGCAGCATGTGTTCCACTGCCGTTGGCCATCTTTCCAGCACTTCTTCCTGGCATGGCAGTTGCTGCACCCACTGGGCCTGGGCCTGCACTTCTAGGCTGGCCTGACTCAGCATGGCCAGAAACATCCAGACCACCTGACCAGCTATCTCCTGGTGAGCAGTCGGGACGTTTGGCTCCAACATCTCCAGGGCTTTTCAGATGCCCTCGGACATGGCTTCGCTCCATTTCAGTCCTCCAGGGGCATCATGGTTACCACAGGGAGCATCCATGGGATACCATAGGGAGGTGGAGGGCCATGTGGGCTTATATACATTGGGGGCTTATATATGCCAGAGACAACAGTGACGTTCTGCCATGCATGTGTAGTACAACAAGCTGAGCCATTTTAACATAAGCTATGTGCAGGCGCATTACTGAGTTTAATGTAACATGCTGGATCCGAGGTCATTTTCATAGCCATGAGCCTGACCTGGGACCAGCCAGGCCTGGGGCCCACACACATGGATGCTCAGGATGACTTCAGTGGCTCCAACAGACGTGGCTCTCTGATGCCTATGGCTAAACCATGGGCGTAGCCCTTTTGTGCTTACTAGACAAGGACGCTCTACACTGGGCCCTCTGCAGATCGCTGGATGCCTGCAATAAACCCTACAGTGGCTGAAATGAGGCTATGGAGGCTTGAGTCCACGTGGAGACCTGTGTCTAAGGCCTCTGTGTCACGGGGGGCTAAAGGGTCACTGCGTGCAGTGTTGGTGAGCTCTGCCCAGGAATGCCAGTGATGTGGCCTTTCCTTGTGGCCCTGGAGACACCAAGCGGCCTGTGAGAAAAGGATGTCCCAGGCGAGGATCTTTCTTAGCCTGGTTTCACCAGCTGGCCCAATGCCACCTCCATTCCTAGATGAATGTCACCCAAGTTGAGTTACTGTACATTCTGCCGGATAACTGTCACCCCTGGGGACCCACCATGATTAAAATGCTTCATTGATAATGACAGCTAGCACTGAGTGCCATCAAGTCAGGCAGAAAAGTCTAGGCTAGTAGACTATCTGCAGTTAAAAACTAACCTGAATCTCCATGGCCCCACATAACAGAGGATTATTCTCTCTCCTTACCACTTTACCAGGGCAGTATTCAAGTTCATTTCCATCCTGTGATGCCACCCTGGTAACATATGCACCCTAACTCTTCAATCCTTCACCTTGGAAGTCACAGTCGTAGCTCATAGTGCTTTGGCCAGAACTAGTCATGATCCCACCCATCCGCAGGGGGGGCTGGGCTGGGGAAGCATGTGGGCATTTAGTGGCTATAAGTGACTCTGCCATGTGCATTAACTTGTTTAGTCTTTATGACAACCTGCCCAGGGAAGTACTATTATTCCTTCTGTTTACCCATGAGGAAACAGAAGGCACAGGGAGGTCCTATAACTTGAGCAAGGTCACTCAGAGAGTCAACAAGTTGGGTGTTGCTTTGATTCCTGCAGCCTTGAGGATACAGCGCACCCCTTGGCTGAGCACTTGAATGCTCATGTGCACCGACCTGCCCACCCCTCTGACCGCCATCTGCCGCCCTTTACCTCTTTTCACTCTTTGGAATCCTGAAGTGTGCATAATTCTCACACTTTCCAGGCAGCTTCTTGCTGCTCTTTGGGGCTCAGAAACTCAAACGCCGGTGGGGCCCGAGAGACCAATGGCTGACGTGAACTGGGGAGGCCAGACGATTGTGGGGTGTGCTCTGCCTGGGGTGGTTGGCACTTCTCTCCCTAGATGATTCTCGCCAAGCGGGAATAACGATGGAGAGCTCGACGGCAATGGAAGTCCAAGAGAGGACTTGACCTGCAGCGCTGTGACCAGTTTCTTGTTTGATGCCACAAAAAGGAATTCAAAGGCAAGGTAAACATCAACCAGGGAAGTGTAGGCTTATTAAAGTGAAAGCGCACACTTAAGAGAGAAGTGTGGGTGAACTCAGAGTGGGTCTCGGGGGATGTCTGGATTGTGGGCTTTTTTCCTGGGGGCAGGGCCTGGAGATGTGGTATCGAAATGCCTTGTTTCCTTCCAGGAGACAGGGAGCCCGGTGACCCGTTCTTTCTTCTTTCTTTCTTCCTTCCTTCCTTCCTTCCTTCCTTCCTTCCTTCCTTCCTTCCTTCCTTTCTTTCTTTCTTTCTTTCTTTCTTTCTTTCTTTCTTTCTTTCTTTCTTTCTTTTCCTTCTTTCTATTTGGTGTTTCTGGAACTGTCATGGTGTCAGGTGCAGAGTGGGAGCTACAGTATTTGCAATGCAGATGATATTATAATAATACTATGATTAGCCAAAACTGAACAAAGGAGGAAGGAGAAATTCTGGAACCTTAGCCTTAGGGGAGGGGACATTTCTAGGTTACCTATCCTGCCCCAGGAGTGTGGGCTCAGTGGAGTCCAATAGCCTTGTTTGGAATACCAACTCTGTCACTTGTGACTCAGGGAGTTGTGTGACCTCAGGCAAGTCACTTAACCTCTCTGAGCCTCAGTTTCCTTATCTGTAAAAGGGGTGATGAAAGTCCCTAGTTCATGGGCTCACTGTGAAGTATAAACAAAATGGCATGTGAAAAGCAAGCTCCTGGTAACAGCTCGCTTATAGGTGATTCTTTCACTGATAAGATGATTGTGACCTTTCGCAGTTTCTAATTCCATTTTCTGCAGTGAACTCAGGAAGAAATGCTAACAATGATAAGAAGTAATAGCTAGAAGAAGCATAGAGCAGGTGCTGGCATAGAGCGGGTGTTTAGAAAATGTTATCTCAGACCGTCCTCATCACCATCTTTATCTCCGTCGTCACCATCATCGTGATCACCGCCACCATCACCACCGCTGCTAGCATCGCCATCACATTACCTGATAATGCCTCTACCTTTCTCCCTTTGCCCTTATGACCTGCACTTGGCCCCTTCAATCTTCATCTGCTCCCTTGGTCTTCGGGTTGGAAATGTTCCAGAAGAGTAATGTGTGTCTAGTTATCAGCCCCCATCTTCCTCCATAGCTGGCCTGACCTTCCTACAGCCACTGTGAGCTCTGTGGCTCCTTGGGTTCCAACTCCTGTGCCGAACCTGCCCTGCCTGACAGCCATGCCAGGAGGGCTGCCAATACGGCACAGACTTCACCTTTCGTACTGACTGTGTGTCCCTCTCTTCACTGCAGCTTCTCAATGGGGCACAGGTACCACCTGGCCAGGAAGGCTTTCTGGGCTGGGGAGCACTCTGAACAATCCTGTTATGAGATTTCCACACATGCCATGCACGGCTCCCTCCTCCTACAGATGTGGGCAGCAGCATGGAACCTTAAGGAGCATCTTTGAGTGCCGCCTGCTCTCCCCAGCACCTGCCAGGCATCTGGGCAATTACACATCACCACCTTTGGTGGGAGGACTGTTGAGCTGCCAGGCAGCTGTGCTTCGGTCTCTGCCAAGTCCTGTGGTTGGTCTGGCCCTTGACGGCTGAACTCGGGAAGGAGAACAGGTTCATTTCAAAGACGTCTATCCAGGCCAACGGGACCTAGATTTGTTCACAGAGGAGGAGCCTTGACCTGACCGAGGTAAGCAGGCATTGGCCTCTGAGACTCTTGAACCGACTGAAGCTAAAAGAAATGCATCGGCTCAAACTAAGTAAAAGTCATGTGACATATCCCAGTGAAAGTGCTATGATTCTGGGTCCACAGAATTTCCTGTATGCCAATTTAGCTGTTTTTGGTTACAAATAACAGCAAACCACATCAAAACTCACTCGTCAGGTTTTTAGATGACATCACTGAAAATTTTTGAGAGTGTTCAGGCATGGTTTGATCAGGGTGCTGACTCTGCTCCTCAGCCTTTCTCTTAGTCTGTAGAAGTACAATGTTAGCTTTGTCCTCAGGCTGGCTTTTCTTGTGGAGGCAAAAGTACTACAATTTCTAAGCCTCAAATGTGCATTCCCCTGCATCCAAAGCAAACCCCCAATTTTCTCTTCCCCCAATCATCAAGTAAAATCCATGTGCTTTGTTTTGACGAGACCCCACTAAACAAATTTTTGTGGCCTAGAGATGGTCTTAGATTAATCCAATCTTAGCCTCAAGAGCTGCAGGCGGGAGAGATTCCCCCAACCTTCACAGCTGCTCATTTCCAGGACAGGGTTAAAATGGGAACCCACCCCAGTGGGCTCACATTCCCAAACCAGTATTTCTTGCTTCAGCAATCCTCAGAGAATGTAAATACCCAGGGAAACTTTCCCTCTGAGACCTGAGACTAGTTTGGAAACCCCAGGCATGAATGCGTTTTCCATGCCTGAGGTCCCCTGCCTACAAGAGCTCCATTGTTGGCTGCTGGAACACACACAGTTGTGCCCCTCCTACCCCACTCCTTCCAGGAAGGGGACAGCTGTCAGAATTAGTCACGCTGTCAGAATCCCACAACAGCAACCCCACTGAATCCAAAGGGCAACTCTGCACGGTAAGTGCTGTTCTCATACCCACTTCACAGATGAGGAAACTGAGGCCCAGGGGGGAGACTCGCTTGCTTGAGATCGCACAGTGAGGAAGAGAGGGAGCTAGGATTTGAATCTAGGCTTTCCTGCTCCGAGATCCTTCCCTCTCCACTTGTGCACCTACTGTGTGCCCCCAAAGTGTAATCTACTTAAGGAGAGTAGGGTACCTGATTCATCTGTTATGAGGCCCAGAACTCTCAAGGTTTTCACACATTCACTGAAAAAATATTTCCTGAGCACCTATCTGGGCCAGTGCTCAATGCTGGGGACACGGAGGAAATAGTATAGACAAGGTCCCTCACTCACTAAGCTGACCTTCCAGAGGGGATGGGGATAATAGTCAGTATGTGTGTGATTATACAGTATATTAGGACGTGATGTGTACCAGTGCTATGGGGCAAAATAAAAGAGAAAATAGGATGAAGAAGGGGAGGCAGGCGGTGGTTTCCAGGTGGAAACTGTGGTTTTAAATAGAGCGGTCAAGGAAGGCCTCATCAAGAAGGCGATTATGAGTAAAGCCCTGAATAAAGGACAGATTCATGTGCACCTCTGCCAGGTGAGTGAATCCCAGGTGGAAGGACAAGTGCAAATATCTGACGGCTAAGGTGGTACCTGGGTTGTTGGAGAATCAGCAGAGAGACCAGTGTGGCTGGAGCTGAGTGGCTGAGAGAGTGGCTGATGGGTAGGAGAAGAGGAGGTCGGAGGGGTGACAGGGATCCAGCTGGAGGGGGCTTGTGTATCCTGGAGAGGACTTTGGCTTTTATAGGGAATGAAATGCAGCTAGGGGACTTTGCTAAGAGGAACCCGACCTGTTCAGAGGTTCACAGGCTCCCTCTGGCTGTGTGTGGAGAGCAGACTGCGGGGCAGGGATGGAACAGAAGACTAGCAAAGAGGTGGCTGTGAGGTCCAGGAGGCAGAGGATGAAGGCTGGGGGGTGGGAGGGTGCAGTGGAGGCGGGGAGTGGTTGTCAGCATCCCATACAACAACCCCACTGAATCCAATTTTTAAAAAAAATTTATTATTTGAGGGTCCCAAGAACAGACGGCATGGCGGGAAGAGGGAATAAGACTCCAGGAATAAGTCCTGCAGCTGCTTATGCCAGGGCTGTTTGTCAAAAAGAGAGACTGTTAGAACAGTCGGAAAATGACTCAGGGATGAGCAGGGCTGTGACACTGGCTCTCGCTGGCCACAGCGCCACTGTTTTGGACACCAAGGTGCAGGGCAAGGCGGACGAGAGCGCTGAGATGTCAGGAGTGCCGCTGCCAGTGGGCAGCTGGGTCGCGGGCGCCAGCCAAGCTCTTAGAACTGCAGACTCATCCCCCTGTCTCTGCAGCCAAGCAGAAGCCGCCAGCCCTAGTGACAGTCCCAGAGCCTTAAAGCGCCCCCCAGGCCAGGCTGAGCAGCGAGGCGCGAGGCGCGTGAGCTGGGAACTTACCCAAGAGAAGGAAAAGGAAGACATTGTGGGAGGGGGAAAAGAACACAGGCTCTTACCTGAAAATAAAAAAATGTATAATATTTAATATGTAACATATAGTATACGTAAATGTATTATTTCCTAAATTCAATTAAGTAGTTTATTTAACTTTTAAGTTACCCCATCCTGAATTTACTTTTTCCTCCACTATTTTGCTGTTTTTTTAAACTTGCGATTTATTATTTTGTATTAAACTTGAATTTCCAAGTTTTTTATTGCTTTCCCCCCAAACTTTTATTTTGAATTATTTCAACTACAGAAAAGTTACATAAACAGTATAATGAACCTAAATGCCCTTTATGGAGGTTCACCAGTTCCTAGTGTTTTGCCTCATTTCTTCTCTTTCTATCTGTATCTATGTTTATAATTTTTTCTGAGTTTCTCACATCTCAGGAATCAATCCCCTGCCCCCTGCACACAGGCATCCCCCAAAACTGCCTTAAACACTGTTTGTTGCTCATCAAAGCCTTTTGGGGAGAGAGTTACAAAACACAACCAAGCTTTTCCTCAATTGCGCCTTTTCCCCTGACTCCAGGCAGACTCAGGATGGCAGTCCTGGGGATCTTTCCAGCATAAGCCCCACCCAGATATATCCCACAGGAGCCTGTGTCCAGGGTCTTTTCTGTTATGGTGGCTGTGGGTCTCCTTCTCCCTCCATCTCTCTCATGAATCCTCAAACCAAGGGAAGATGGGGCCTGGGTCCCTGGGGGAGAGAGAGATCTGCCCTTCCAACAATTGCCTACAAGGGGGAATAGGGACGGGCTCAAGCCAGGTCTTCTCAGAGAAGCTGGAGAAGCAGCTTGTTATGTTGAAATATCCCGATGTCTAAATCTTGGCAATTAATAATTTTTGCAACCCTTTGTGAACCGAAGGAAACATGCATCATAGTTGGGTTTGGTCCTGGGGCCACCAGTTTGAGATCCTTGTCTTAGTGACTGAGGCAGGATGAGAGGAGGCTTCAAGTCTTCCCCTTGGCTCCTCAGCCCTTACTCCAGATATGTAACCCACCCTCTTCTGCTTCCCTGTAATTCCAACTCACTTGGGATGAGAAACCCCAGCCATCATCCCAAGTTCCCTCCCCAAGTGATGAGGAGGAAACCGGTCCAGACCTGTTAGTAAATCTGGTCCTCCATGCCCACCTGCCCCGCCATGAGTAGCTCTGCCCTCGTCACCCCCACCGCCATTCCTGTAAGGCCTCCGTGACAATGTGGGAAGGGATAAGAACACATTTATTTAATAACTACTCCATGAATGCCTGCTGCGCGCCAAGCATTGTTCTATAATTCAGATGAAAACCCTTAGGAGGAGAAGGGAAAGCTGCTAATTTAAAAAAGCAAAGAGAAGTTTCCTAGAATATGCTTTGAAGACAGATAAGTCATGAGGGAATAAAAGGGCAGAGGATAGGTGTGGCTGTAGATGGGTGGGTCCGGAAAGGCCACATGAGAAGGTGATGTTTGAGCCAGGACTTGAAGAACCAAAGGGGATGAGCCATGCTGACATGTGGGAAAAGAATACTAGACAGAAAGCAACTGCTTCAAAGGCCCTGAGGCGGAAATATGCCTGGAGTGTTCCAGAAATAGAAGAGGCCAAGGTGGCTGGAACAAAGAGACAATAGATGAGGGAAGGGGGAACTGAACCTCCCCCAGCTTGCCCAGTCCCTCAGATGGGGGACTCGAACTGGTGGCCCCAGGGCCCGATCCAATCATTGGGCACGTTTTATCTGGTCCACAAAGAGTCAAGAAAATTAAAAGTCAGTTACCAAAATTTAAGTCGTTTCTTCCGTTAAAAATACATTTAAAAATAAAAAGAAAAGTAAAAAAGAAAAGTAATAAAAAAAGTCGGTTACCAACATGTAAAAATCAAGAGCTGCCGTCATAAAAGCAATATTTCCAGCTTCTCTTGGCGGATGACGACATCGAAGCAGCACGGAGGTCAGGCCTCAAGGGGCTGCCCTGTGTGGCCCTTCCCATGGCTCCTGGAAGTTAGGCAGACAGTGGCATGCCCACGGCCACGTCACCCCAAGGTGGCAAGACTGAGCCACCTGCTAGCTCCCACCCTTCTCCACAGGTGCTGAATTCTGAGGCCACAGAAAGCAGTTCCATAGAGTCCCAGGAGGCGACACTTGTCTACTCAGGAATCTCTCGCCCCCATCTTGCCAAAGAAGTAGGCGCTTGGAGCATAGCTCCCCAACCCACTAGCCTGGTCTCCCAGTCTCTCATGGGTCAGAGTGCCTCCAGCTCCCACACCCCAGGCTGGCCCTTCCAGGGCTTATAAATTTGCCAAGAGCCTGTGGAAACATTCACAGCCTTAACAGAAGAACAATAAAGTTATTGATCCCTGAACATTAAAACCAAAATTAATACAACTTGAAATCAGTGACTATAAAATACCCTATGGCCTTGACTTTGTATTTTAAATCAGCATTCTGGAAGACTCTGTAATGTTCAGAAACTATTTATAGATTTGGTTTTTCTTATTTTGCAAGAATTCTTGGGATATTGAGAAATTGCAGCCAATCACAGCTTCTTCAAGAGTTTCTTTAGGGCCGAGTGGCTTAAAAAAAAATAAAAGGGAAATATTTTAAAGGAGTTTATTATCTGTATAATAAACATAGAAAAAATATGTTTCTCTATATACATACCATGTATATGAATAAATACGTGGGCACACTTTAAATGTGGCTAAAGTCAGATTGGCTTGGAAGACACCCCAAAAGAGATCTAGCCCCCAACAGGTCGCAGTAGGCTGCACGTAGCCATCTCCCCTCAGACCTTCTCCAGGGTCCCAGGGTCCACACCTTCATCCAACCACAGAGAGGTCTCAGGTCCTAGCTTCCGGCCATAAGCCTCAGCCTCAGCCCCAGCCCAACTCACTCTTGGATGTGGCGCGTTCAGGTCCAGCCCTGGGAGGAAGGCATGGAGGCCTGGGTTGGGCATGAGCCCTGTAAAGACCCGGATATCCGAATGCATGACCACAACCCCTAAGGATTCAGAAAACAGAGTAGGCAGTAGTCGCTACTGGCGGTCCTCCAGGCTGAGGTGTTCTGTGTGACCTGCATACGGTTTTAAAAATCTGATCTAAACTGTACTATTAGAAAGTCCACGCGAAGATTCGGGTTTCTGACGCCCATTGAAAATATAGCAGAAACTGGCTGGAACTGTGCAGAGGCTACTCTCTAATTTTTTTAATTAAACTTTTTCCAAGGCAGTACGTTTTCAGGACATAAGACTCGAAGGTACAAAAGGTTGTATGACGATAAGCGAGAGGCTCCTCCAGCTCATCCTGCAGCCTCCCAGGCCTCCTCCCCAGAAGCAACAACATTTTATTCGTACATAAGCATATGCACGTACACTATTTCCCCCTCACAAATGGTGGAGTTCTCCTCCACATCTTGCGTTTTTCCCTAGCAAGGTGTCTGGGAAGGTACTTCTTCATCCGTTCACGTGAGCTTGCTCCATCCAGGCTTTTTGGTGGCTGCCCTTTAAACAGGACAATCGTTCTCCTGTTTGCGCAGTTGCCACTGCACCTCATAATCTCACGCCTGTCCTGCTTCCCTCGTTCAGGTTTCTTGCCTGGCTCCTTCGGCGTCTGAGTTTGCAGACTCTGGCACAGGCGAGGGAGGGACACAGCACGCCTCAGCCACAGAGCTCTCACTCCTCCTCTCTCTGGTGCCTGCAGGTCCCAGACTTCTCGGCAGAGGGAGACACCACCACGCCACTCCCAAGACTGCCAAAGGGGTCTTCTGATCTTATAATCTTGAAATGTCCGGGCAAGAGATCTATCTGCCCCGACACCAAGACCCCTAGCTAGACTGGGATCCCCTTCTTCCGTTTCTATCCCGCCCTGAATCTCCCACTTTGAACCCCACCCTCCCTGAATACTCTCTTCACTCCTTGTAGGGACTGGCACCTCTTGAATGGGGGTCAGGGGGGTGCTTTGTCCTAGTCCAGGGCCTTGGGATTGAGAAATTGCCCGAGGGAGCCACATAAAGAAATCGAGTAGCTGAGTGAGCATTCCTGCTTCCATGTCCGGCCCTGTTGAAGGTGGGGGGTCCGTTCTCCCTGCCCCCAGCAGAGCCTTGACCTCCAAACCCCCTTTCCCTGTCCTGTTCACCACCCTCCCGAAAGTACTTTCTCTGTCCTGGATCCTGGAACCCTCCTCCCCACCCCTGCTATGGTGTTGGGGGTCGCCTGGAGTCCAGCTGGTGGCCAGTACAGAGCCACCCCTTTCCTGGCCCTGCCCCTCCCTGTGACCCCAATCCTCTGCCAGCCACTCAAAGGCGCCTTGTTCTCCATCCAGCCCCCAGACAAAAGTCCTTCTGTCTAAAAAGGCGGAATTGGGGGAAGGGGGCGCCCCAACGGGGACCATGTGGGGGCCTGCACAGACCCCAGCCGGAAGGAATGCCATGAAGAGGAGGGGCAGGAGAGGGAAAACAGAGGGGAAGGGAGCCTTGCACAGTGCGGCAGGCCTTATCTGGAGTGGGAGGCAGCCTGCCACACCCCAAGCCCACTGTGTAGACCCAAGCTTCCTGCATTCTGGGGAAGAGCCTGGGCTAGAAAGGTCTGTCTGGTGCTTGGGAGCCAGTTCCCAGTCTCCCTAGAGCATGGTGGGCACAATGGGGGACGGGGTCGTGGTCTAAGGCCCAAGAACTCCATCCCTGCCCCTACCCCCTGTGCACCTCACCCTCATCTTAGGACCTTGATCATATCAGCATCTTCTGCAGATCCTCAAACAAGTCAACAGCAACAAGTGGCCTGGGAGAGGACAGTAGATCTCCCTTAGTCACCATCCATCCCTCCTCTAAGCACAACACACGATCTAAGTAAGAGAAACTAAGCTATTACACCCCTGTAGAGCCCCGTCCTCACCAACCTGCCAGACAGAAGCTCTGCTGTTAAACCCCCAGCCCTTCTTTCTTCCAGGTCCTTTTCTGATGGACAGAAGATTGTGCACTCTCTTGATGTGGGGGACTGAGTTCCAGCCCATCCTATTCTCCCTGCGCCCAACCTGAGGCTGTGATGACTTTGGACCAGTGGAGGTGGCGGCAGGGAGCTGTCTCTTTAAGAGCAGGAATGGGGTGAGAGCCCCTGTGCTTTAGGGAGTCAGACTTGTTCTCTACCTGCCTGGCTTTGCCCAGGTTTGCTTAGGGCGTGGCAGCTGCAGATAAAGGCAGGACTCAGGCCGAACCTGGAACCTCCACACAGCTCAGCCCGGGAAGCCACACAGGTGAGCGGCTAGGGCCCCCTCCCTCCAACCCCTCTTGGCTCTGCCCCCCAAATACCAGTCCCCTCCTCACTATTTTCCCCCTTCAAGGTCCTTTGGGGAGGCAGAAGTTTAAAGAAAGCCCCTTCTCCTAATGAGATCCTCCCCACCAATCATTCCGCTCTTAGAGGCTGGGTGAGCCAGCTGAGGTGGGGATAAAGCCCACAAGTGGGATTGGGGTGGGTTTGGGGTGGAGCAGGGGATTTCTGAGTGGGCCAGAAGTATCTGGAGTGCTGTGGGGTATCTGGGTGCACAGGGGTGGGTTGGGGGTGCCTGGATGGATGAGGGTATTTAAGTGGACCTGGGGTAATAGGGCGATAGAGTAGTTGGGGGGTGACTTGCTAGACAAAGAATTGGGGTCCTGTGGATCTAGGAAAAGAGGATGGCAGTTCCTGAGGACATGTAAAATGGGAGTTTCGTAGGAGATTTCAGGGACACGGAGAGTGATTCCATATGTCTGAAGGGCCTAACCTCCATCGTGGAGGAACAGAGGTGAGAGCAGAAGGTGGACTTCAGAGGACGGACCTCTGGGGCCAGGAAGGAGTGGAGGGGGGTGGGCGAGCCTCCATCTGCAGGCCGCCTTTTTCTCCAAGCCTCGCACAGACTGCAGTCAGTTCCAGAGCAGACCAGGGCCTCTTCCCTGACTGGCGTAGGGGAGAGCAGGTGGCCAGACACCAGCTCCCAGAGGCCCACCACAGAGAGGCAGGCTGGAAATGGTCCCCAGGGGTGGGACACAGATGTGACCACCATCAGTCTCGTCTGAGCTGGGGATACCGGGAGCTGCCCCAGGGAGAGGGAGTAATGGAGGCCTTGCAGTGGGCAGGAAACGTGGAAGATCCGATGGAAAGAGGCTTAAGAGCTGAGACTCTGTGTCCCGGGTGACAGAGTATACAGCATTAATCTGAATTTGCAAGGTTTACGGGGTTGCGACAGCAACATGGGATAATTATGGTGCCGACTTCATGAAGCTGAGGAGATTATGTGTGTGGAGAAGTGCACGGAGCTAAGAACAGCATTTGCCATGGAGCGAACACTCAACAAGCCCAAGCTTTTGTCACTGGTACCGGCACAGTCACGGGGTGACAGAGCCTCATGAGATAGCTTTAGACAACAGCTGACTGTCTAGACCCCTGAGCCCCGAACCACTGGGCCGTCCTGCACAGACACGCACTCCCGCGCTCCCTAAAACTTTCGGGGTTCCTAAATGCCTTAGTAAAGCTCCCCAAAGCTACAGGTCCTCTTCCTGCAAGAAACTAAAACTATGAAAGCTGCACGTGGGATTAACAAGAAGCTAAGGGTGTTCTCAAGACTTGGGGTGGGTATGGGAGAAGGCGGGATCTATGCAAAAGCAAAGGAAACAGCAACTGGGGTGGGGTTACATGGAGGGAACCGAGGCGGGGAGAGATGGCTGATCTCTCAGCTATGAACAGGGGTCCTTGAGGGGACACAGCAGGGACTGTCACGTGGGCTTTTTACCTGGCTTGGCAGGGTATGTGTTTTAGTGTCATGAAGTGGGGTATATAACAGATGACTTCGCCGGTTGTTGGGGACTAAATAAGTGAAGACCCAGCAGAGGCATTGGCAGTGCCCAGTGTAGGGTAGACCAGGGTAGCTGTAAGCTCTTGGCTTAACTGGGAAAGTTACGAAAAGATATATTTGTGGACACGGGGCAAGGACAGGGAGAGGGTAGGGGGATGCACAGAGATTGGGGGCGTATTGCAGGCATTTAGGATGGTGGGAGGATAATCTGATTCCAGACTAGGAGGGGACAGAGGGATCATCTTCACACCGGGTGGGCCTTTCTGGGGAAGGAGGAAGAGTTTGTTGCCAGGAGGAGCTTGGCAGGGGCTGGATTAGGAGCAGGGGTGAGACTGGCAGGATAAAGGACTTGGGTGGGATGGTCAGGAGTGGGGCAGAAATTGGGGTCAGGGGTCAGGGTGGCACAGAAAATGGGGCTGTGGCTGCAGCCAGGCCAATTCTTCTGCCAAGTCTGACCATACCCTGACTCCAGCCTGTGTTTTCTTTGCTATATCCCGCCCTGAGCAGCCTGAGGTCTGCAAAACCTGGGCAGGCGGGCAGGCTCCAAGCTGTCTACGGGAGACACTCCCGGAAGCAGGCCTTCTGCCACCTGGCTTCTAACACCGCTGTTTCCCAAAACACCCCACGGCCCCAAGAGTCTTGCATTAGGAGCAGCCCTGCAGAACCAGGCCTGTCTAAGTCCTACTTCCTGGCAAGGTGACCCTGGGCACCCACTTTCACCTCTCAGAGCCTCAATTTCCCAGTCTGTGAGATGGGGATAAGTGCAGGCAGCTTCTTCCTCATGCAGTTGCCAGGGTGACTCACTTACAGCCTCAAGTTCATGTCCAGTGAGACTGTCCTCAGGTCTCAGTTCTCACCCAGCCCCCACTTCTCGGCTCCTTCTTATCTCTCAACCTTCAATGCCAACCTTTCTGCCCTGAGGTGAGCTGTGTACCCCGGTGAGGAGTAGAGTAGGAGGAGATTGGGAACCAGAGGCCCTGGTAGCATCTCCGTGGCCCTGCTAAAGCTGGACCCTCCCTGACACCCCTCCAGGCCAGTGCTCCATCATGCAACAAGTCACCCTGAGCCTGCTCGTCCTCCTGGCAGGTGAGTGTCATCCCCTGAACTGCCTTTCTTCTGAAACCCTCAGCTGAGTGGTGGCCAGGCCTCACATGTGTCTCTCTCACGCTTTCCCCGGTGGGGTGCTGACTGTCAGAACAGCATCTCCTTGAAGGAAGAAGTGTCGCACTGGTGATTTCGCGAGAACACAAAGATAGGCCCTCTTAGAGCAGCAGCTTGCACCGCTAGAAAGTCACCGTCTTGATGTCCCATTGATGACACCAAGGAGGAGATTCAGCCTGTGCTTCTGTGTCTTTCACACCTCCCTAGTCCTTGCTTACTAGGGGTAACTGGGAGCTTAGCGGTGATGTAGCAAGTTACTGATCGTGCCTCAGTTTCCCCATCTGTAAAAACGAGGACAACAATAGGATGCACATAGATCCATTGTGAGGATTAAATGAGTTTCTGGAAAGCACTCAGAACCGTGCCTGGTACAGAGTAAGCACTATGTGTTTGTGCTTTAAATGTAATTAAAAATTGTTAATCTCCTTTGAACAAAGAAAGAACAGAATTTAGGCCCAGAGCTAATGCAGCTCACCGCTTTGAGCCAGCATTTAATCCTAGTCCTTTGCTTTCACTGGATTTTTTAATCCGTTACATCGGGCAAGGCTGGTGTTCCATTCGGGTTAGTGACGGAAAGTTGCACTTTTTAATAAAGTGCATTAAGTTTTTAATGAGTAAGTTGTTTTAAAGAGGAAAGCTGAGCAAACAGAGAAACAGTGGGGTGTGGATGTGGCAGAATGGGGAGACGAGCTCTGAGAATGGCTGGGAACTGGTACCCTCCGTCATGTGGACAAGAACACCGCTGTTTCCGTAGGAGGCGTGGAGTAGCCGGTGTCTGGAAACATCAGGTCGAAGGGTGGCCGAAAGCCACTCAGATGCAACCTATTTGCGTGGCTCGCAAATGTCGTGCTGAGATGGGACCTGCTAGTTTGGGGCTGGACCTCTGCACCCTCAGGGGGCGGGGAACTGTCCTTTCCAGGGATCTTATTCCCAGGACCCTGAGGCCCTATGGTTCTGCCTGCCAGACGGTGGCGAGCCCCGCGCCACCATCTTTTCTCCTCCCCTGCTTCTCTCACCAGGATTGCCTGCCCTGGCTGCCAACGACCCGGAAGGTGAGTCAGACTGTAGTCCTCTACCAGTCCCACCCCGAATTATTCTCCCCTGAGACCCCTGCCTCTCAGCTCTCGTCCTGGATTCATGTTCCTTTTTCTTCCCTTTCAGATAAAGACAGTCCTTTCTACTATGGTAAGAGCTGGTGGCCCTCCCCTCCCCCTCCCCCACTTCCACCCCTCACACTGTTTTGTGCCAAGAGTCCCACACAGGGTTGAGTGAGGGGCTGATGTGGGGGAAAAAGAAGCGGGTATGAAGGGGCTTTGACTGAGGCACTGACCATTAAGCACAGTGGATTAAGGGAACGAGACAAGCCAGCCTGGTCCTCGGGAGGATTCGTGACTGTCCAGCGTGATGGACACACACAGGAAGTGAGGACAGCTCGCAAGAAGCCGTTGTTACTGCTCAAATCGAATCTGCGGGGAGAAGGGCTGACTTGAGAAAACTGCCTGGAGGAGCTGAGCTACTCGGCCCAAATCTTACAGCCTCCCGATCCCAGATGATCTGCTCCCTGTCACTCCTGCGTCCTCACTCTCCCCTCAGCGCTTCTGCTCAGGCCACAGTGGCCTCCCTGCTGTTGCTCAGATACAGCAGACACACTCCCAGCCTCTGGACCTTTGTACCTTCTGATCCCTCTGCCTGGAACCCTTCCTCCCACACCCCCCCACGGCCCCCTCCCTTACCTCCTTAGGCCTCTGCTCCAGCAGGGCCCCTCAGACAGGCTTTCCCTGACCACTCTCCCCTAAAAGAGCTACCCCCTAACTTTCTGTCCCCTGTCCCTGCTTATCTGCCTTTGGACCACTTCTCCCCGGCCGACCCTACATTAAGCCTCTGTCACTTGCTTGTGTTACCTAGAACGTGGGCACAGGAGGGCTGGGGTTTGATTCCTACACTGCTGTATCCCCGGTGCCTTGCACATCCTAAGTGCCCAATATTTTGTCACATGGATGGAGGCCCGGATAGGGAAGACACCAGCCGGCACTGAGGGTCCCTTTTGGGTTTCCCCTAGACTGGCACAGCCTCCGTGTCGGCGGGCTCATCTGTGCGGGGATTCTGTGTGCCGTCGGCATCATCGTCCTCATGAGTGAGTGGCGGAGCTGGCAGGGCGGGAAGGGTAGGGCTTTGGGTGCCCTCTCCTGATCGTTCCCCTCTCCCCAACAGGTGGGAAGTGCAAATGCAAGTTCAACCAGAAGCCCAGGTGAGATGGGTTCCTCGGTGTGTGCCTGCCTCATGCTAGACAGACAACTTTCAGGGGTGAGAGAGCTAAATCTCACAGAAAGAGGCCAGGCCTCCAGGCTTTGCCCTGGAGGCTTCCTGCCACTAGGATTTCCCAGGCTTGTTCTTCAGAGCTGGTAACTCTCAGAGGGCCTCCCATCCTGAAATGCTTTGGTTCCTGGGATGGTTCAACCCTACAAGGGAAAAATAGCCAGGAAGCCATGTCAGGGAAAGCTGCAAATCTTCCAGTCTTGAGGGAGAGGACAATCAGGGGTGGATACAGGTCTCACCATGTTTCTTCTCCTAGCCACCGACGAGGGGACATCCCACCTCTTGTCACTCCAGGTAAGGCAGGGGCAGATGGGGTGTGAGGGGAGCATGGGGTGTGGTGTACACGCGCTGGGGAGAAAGCATTCCACCCACTCTCACCCACTGACCCCATCATCTCTCCCAGGCTCTGCCCATGACTATTGAGGACGGATCAGCCAAAAGAGCGTGGAGGCCTCTCTCTGTAAGTCCTGGCCCTGCCCAGGAACCTCGACTCCAGAATGAAATTCCTCTTTTCCTCAGACTGCCTTGCCGGGCCTCCTCGCTGCTGTCACTGGAGGGGTCTCTGTTCAATTTTTAAACGAAAATGATCTTGCCTGCTGCCCAAGTAGTCTTGAGACTCCCTATATGAAAACTGGGGTGGGCTTTTGGGGGTCAGGAGAAGGTGGATATGTACTGGGGGCTGCCGAGAAGCTGGAAGCTGAATCTCTTTACTGGGGAAAAGCCTTAAGGCCTTAGTCCCTCATGACCTAGTCAATGGCATGGGGAATATCCTCTGCCTCCATGGCCATGGGAGCCACGTGTGCAATTTACTTTTCTAGTATTCAAATAAGGGACATTTTTGGGAGTGACAGGGAACTCTAACCAGAGCTGGGACACTCAGGTGGACACTGGATCATCCCACTGTAACATGAGTACCCAGATAGCTAATGATGGTAATAGCAAGACCTCTATGACCCTCCCACTCACCCCTGAGACCCCATTTCTGTATAGAAGACCCTTCCTAATACCCAAATGTCTCCATGAGACCTTTAGATAACTCCCCTGGATACTATAGGATGCCATCTGATGTGAGAACCTCCTGTGAGCCTCAAACTCCCTTGAGACTCCCTAATACCCAATAAGACCTCAAAAATGTCCCCAAAAGCCACCACCTAAAATGCTAAAACCCCTCAAAACACCCTCTAATGTCTACAATTCCATGAGATCTGGCTCCAAGAAGACACCCACAATAAAACTGTTACCTGTCCCCTAATAATGTCCTTATATTCCTCGGGAGTCCCATGAGCTCCCCCATAATCATGAACCCACACTCCTTAGAGAGCCCTGAAAGCTCACCAGGGCAGCCAAAATGCATTCCAGTGACCTCTCCCTCCATAACTCTGTTCCTGGGTCCTTGCTCTCCACCTAGTCCCCTCTGGAGACACCCTCTCCCAATGATCCCACAACAACAGGGGGGGTGGACTCACTGCGTGTTTATTGAGCTCACACACCTTTTGCCTTCACCCCTGTCACACACCTGGAACTCGGGGTCCCCGCAACAACTCCCACTTCCCCACCTACTCCCCGTGCCCGAGCAAGATGGACCAGGTCCTGGGCTTCCGCCTCCACAGCAGGAGGGCACACAAGCAGCAGAGGAAGTTAGCGAGCCTGGCAGGAAAACGCCCAGCGTCCTGGAGGCGTGCACTCAAAGCGATCGACCAGACTGAGTTTAGAGGGAAAGGCAAGCGCCCTCCTTCTGAGTACCTTCGCAGGGAGCAGGAGAGGTGGAGTAGATGGGGAAGGTGCGCTTCCAGACCTCATGGAGCTCTGCACGCTACTCCCACCACGACTTCTGTGTTCTGGCTCTGTGCTCCAGCCCGAACCCCCACATCACCCTTGGTGGGGGTCATTTGCCCCCAGCCAAGATGTTGCTTAAGACTGGAAGGGCACCTCTTGCCTGGAACTTGACCTGTGACCAGTATCTCATAGGACCAGCCATAACCCCAAGTGGAGCCAGGAGGCCAGTTAAGAGGGTGTCCAGATGCCTAGGACTCCCCATGCCATATCCCCCCAGCCATGTCCAGGGTCCTCTCTGGTGTCAGGCACTGAGGTCTAGCTCATGAAGCTGGTAGATCTGTGTGGGGCCCTTGAAGCAAGCAGCAAACAGGAAGCATCTGCCAGACGTGGTGATGTGCGCAAAGGCCCGGGGGGCCACTAAGGCCGGAGGCCCCAGCTCCTGCAGCGGTTCCAGGAACCCCTTGTCAGGCTCCAGGTGGAAGACCTGGCTGAAGGCAAAGTCGCTACCCAGGATAGCCAGCTGGTCCCTGGCGATGAGCAGTGGCTGGAAGACGTGGGCACCACGCGAGGGAAGTTGCTGCAGCAGGCGGAACATGGAACCATCCCAGCGCATGACCTGCCAAGTGTGGCCACTAGTTAGGGCCTGGGGTCCAAGAGGGCCATGCCTGCTGGTGGTCCTCTAGGCCTCACAGGACTTGGAACAGCTTGTAAGCCGAGGCCTTTAAGTCCCTAACTTTCTGCAGCTTTCTCGTTTTCGTAAATATCACCACCCAGTGGCGCAGGCCACAAACTTGGAGCTGTTCTTGGCCTTTCTGTCTCCCACACAACCCACCTAGATCCCATTGGCAATGGAATCTGTCGGTTTTACCTACTATGGCACATGTTTCTCCAGTCTCCTCTGGCTGCACTCTGACCCAGCCACAGTCACCTCTTCCTTGGTCTCCCTGCTCCTGTCCCTGTGCCCACAGTGTGCTGCCCACACAGGTACCCTATAACACCCGAGTCAGATCAGTGCCTCCTGGGCCCAGACTCTCCCCTGGCTACACTTCACTCTGGAAAGAGAGTGGCAGAGGAGGCGGCCATCAGCTTTGGGGGTTCCGAGTGTTGTGTTGTAGCTAAATGTGAGTCCTGGGGTGCGTCAGAGTTACAGAGCCAGAGGTTGGGGAGAGAATCAGAATCTCGGGGTCAGCATCAGTGTTGGGGGGTGGGGAGTGATTTAGGGTCAGCCATTTTTGAGGGGTCACAGTCTTGGAGACAGTGTTGGGGTCAGAGTTTAAAGACCAACACCCTAGCTGGGTTGTAATTCGAAGGCTAGCCTGCGAGGTTGGGTCAGAGGTTAGAGGCCAGTGTGCAAGGGCGGGTCAGTGCTGAAAAGCCGGGCCTGAGTGCGAGTCAGGGGCGGATCGGGCTTGGCCTGTGGCCTCTGCTGCGCGCCCCGCCTGCCTGGGCCCGGGCTCACCATGGAGTCCCCGATGTAGCGTGTCAGGCACAGGAACACATCCCCTCCGGCCCGGAAGTGGCGTGTGGCATAGACGTCCTCAGCCTCGGGGATGTCCGTGCGCCTCTCGAAGCGGCCCCCAAACCAGTGGAAGAGCACGGGCCGCTGCGAGGCAGAGGCCAGCAGCAGGTGGGGCCGGCCATCCAGCTCGAGGGCCTCAGCGTCCGTGTCCCGGTGCCAGGCGTGCAGGCTCTGGCGCGGGTAGAAGCCGGGCCCGTCGCGGCACAGCAGTGTGGTGCTGCCTGCCTTGGAGGCGTCGGCCACCACGAAGCAGGGCTGCCCTTCCAGCCACAGCAGCTCGGCGTCATTGGGCCGCAGCAGCCGCCTCGGGGCCAGCGTCTGCGTGGGGGCCAGGCGCAGGCCAGGCCCGGGCCGGGCCCAGAGCTGCGAGCCCCCCCACAGGCGGGCGGCCAGCACGAAGAGGCGCGGGCCCAGCACCAGCGGCTTGCAGGACACCACGGAGGGCGCTGTGGGGGGGTCGGGAGCCAGGGGCAGGTCAGGCCGGCTGGGCAGGGCAGGGCAGGCCTACCCGGCAGGCAGGAAAACGGGAAGGGGGCTCACCAGACAGCTCTTCCTCAGGCCGGAAGCGCTGCAGGCCGTAGTCCCAGGTGAGGATGAGGCAGCGGCCGGCGAAGGGCTGTGCTAGGACCACGTGGGGTTCCCCCTGGTAGGAGAAAGAGTCCACGCCCAGTGCCGATTCCCCAACCGTCTGGAACCAAGACAGCTCTGGGGGTAGCAGGAGAGAGTCAGGCAGGCCCGGGGGACCCCAGCGTCCTCATCGCTGAGCCTCAGTTTGCACATCTCTGAAATGAGGACCGTCGTGGCCTTCACCTCACAGGGACAGAGTGGAGTCTGTTTACCGAGAGCTGGGCTAACTCACAACAACAGGGTAATTCTTTATTTTCTAAGCTTCATGGAATCATCAGGTGATTGCTTAGAAACAGCATGGTGATTAAACCTGTAATTTCACAAAATCCCATGAGGTACGTCCTGTTATTATATCCACTTTACAGATGAGGAAACTTAGGCTAAGAGATACAGGCGCCAGTTTCCAGCAAAATCCATCCTTCCCATCTTTGGTGAAATAGGATTGGGGCTGGACACAAAGCTGCCCAGCTAGAGGCCACATTATCCGAGCACTGCCCCAGCACCCCTTCCCAGTGGAACATGGCCGGGCTGAGTTCCCAATGCAACAAGAGGAGCGTGGTGGCTGCAATGCTCGCCTCGCCTGTATGAGGATGGCTTGCCCTAGACTTGGTCTCCTTCCCCTTGTCCCCATGAACTGGCGGATGGATGTCCCACGATTTGGTGTCAATTGTAAAAACCGGGACGACGCCCAGGGGCTGCCCCACCAGTCTGGACCTCTCACCGCAGACCCTCTGTCTCCTTTAATTCGTGGCATTTTGAGCCTCTTTGTTATAGCAACTCGGCTCTTATGATAACGACGGACCCAGGCTTCCCAGTGGGGCGGTGGTGGAGCTAGGCAGTTGACCCCAGTCGTAGGACTTTGCTCTATGTGCCAGGTCCTGTTTCTAGGTGCCAGGGTTGAAGCAATGAGCCCAACTACCAAGGATGCCCATGCAAAGAGGGGTCTTTTAAACATGTCCAGATCATCACTCTTGCTCAAAACCCACCACGGCTTCCTACAGCCCTAACTTTCCTCTCTGTGGCTTTCAGTGTCCTGTACAGTTAGGTCCTTGCGCCTCTGACCTTATCTGTGTCCTTCCCTTCACTCACTCTGCTAAGCCAGACCTGCCTTGCTTTGATCTTCGAACAGGACAAGCTCTGTGCTGCCTCAGGGCCACTGCACGTGCAGTTCCCTCTCTCTACAGTGGCTTTCCCTCTGAACTTCACTTAGCTGCATCCAGAGCTAATGCCATCTCCTCAGAGATGCCCCATATAAGGAAGGACACTCCACTCTGAGTGTCCCTCAGCACTTTGATTTGTGCAATGTTTTATTTAGCGTCTGCCTCCCCACGCCCCAGGACGGTGAGGCCAGGGCCCAGGGTTCCCGTGGCCACGGCAGTGTGCCCATCGTCTCTCACAGGGCTGGCCACAAAGTGGACCTTGGTGAAGGTTGGTTGAATAACTGAATAAGGAATGACTCTTAAGTTAAATTCTCTTGTTCTGTGAGTCCCACAGACCTAAAACATGGCTTACACTTAGATGATGATGATGATGATACTAATAATGTTATTATATTAATAGATTTCAGGTTTGAACTCAAATGTCCACTCCTTCAGGAGGCCCTTCCTGACCCCTTAGCTATGTCCAGCCTCCGGTCTGGCTCTGGGCTCCCGCAGCCCTGAAGGCTCTCCACGTCCCAGCCCTGATCATTCCGGGCTGTCTCTGCCTTCTCCTGGACTGTGGCTCTGTGAGGGCAAGACCCAGGGCTGTCTTCATCACTGCTGTGCTCTCTACATTACCAAGTACCTATCACGGTACCTAAATATATTTATAGAAAAGCAAAAATGATTATAGGAAGTGTTTTAGAAGTGGTCATTTTTATATTCATAACAAGAGTGACCATTTATAAAGCCCTTCTGTCCCAGGCCCTGTGCCAAGTGCTACGCAGGCACAGACTCAGCACTGAATTCTGCGGCAGTCCTAATGCCACTGTTTATTACCTCCACTTTACAGATGAAGAAACTGAGGCTCAGGGAGGTGATGCTGCTTGCTCAGTCTCATAGCCAGAGAATGGCAGAGCAAGAAGCGAGGTGAGCTCCTCGGCCCTGGCTGCTGTCCCCCTGATCTCCCGCTTTCTTCTGGGAACCCCTGCTGTCCTCCCCCAGCCCCGCCAGGAAAGCCCCCACCTATGGCTCTGCACTTGAACGTCTTGGGGTCGAGGTGGCGGAGCTGCATGTGGGCCAGAGTGCTGGGGCTGGCGCAGGCCCCGGTCCCCACGCTGGCGTTCACGGTGGACATCCACTGCAGCAGCCAGAGGACACGGCAGTCACACTGGAACTGGTTCCCGCGGAGGTCCCTGGGGCAAGAGGCCGGGGAGGGGCTGCGACCTGGCTTCCACCCCTTGGAGGCCGTACTCCCCAGCCCCTCCCAGGCAAGGGTTCAGGATGGGGCCCACAGGCAGTGTGAAAAGTATGTAAGAACCATTGCTGCTGAAGGCACTGTGTTGACCAAAAGTGGGCACAGATATCCCCTCCCCTCTCAAACAGTCCCCCCGCCCCAAGAACAACCCAGCCCCCTTGAGCCTCACACGTGAGTCAGGGTCTCCAGGCCTCGGAACAGGAATCTGGGGAGGGTCTCAAGATGGTTATTGGCCAGGCTCCTGATGAAGGCAGAGAAGGAGGAGGGACATCAAGAGCTACCAGGATGCCCAGCATTCCTGGGTGATGGGGTGTGGGGTGCCTGTCAGGGCGGGCTGAGGCAGTGGAGGGCGGAGGCACGCACAGGTGTGTGAGTGAGCGAAGACCTCTGAGCGCATTCTTAGAGATGGAGCCAATCTCGTTGTCCTCGATGAAGCTGTGGAGGGAAGAGGGGATGAGGGAGAACCCCTCGGTTTCCTGTGTGGGCCCACAGTTTTTAGGAGCACTTGTCCCGGGAAGCCATAGGCTACTGGAATGTGTTGAAATCTCTCCCGACACTTGGCATAATCTTAGGGAAAGTCTCCCCAGAAACTTCGTTTCACCAAGGTCCCAGCCTACAATCCCAGGAGCCAAGAACCTTACCCTGCGGTCACTGCCAGCCTCACAGTGAATACTGCCACCACCTCACCACCAGCACGGCCGCTGCGATCACCAGCACCAGCTCTGGCATCAGTGTCACCACCAGTACCTCCGCCATCGTCCATTATAATCACCACCCATGCCTCTGCTGTTCTCATCCACCCCAGTACCAATAACTGCCATTCTCACCAACGCCGTACCATGCCACCCAGCATCACCACTCACTCCCATCATCAGCACCAACCCAGCACCATCTGTACCTGCCCCCATCCCAGCAACACTGAGAAGCCCATCAGCAACACGACCTTCCTGATCAACACCGAAGTGACTGCCACCATCGTTACCAGCACCACCACCATTGTCACACACAGCACCAGCACCAGCATTGCCAACACCGACAACACCACCGTAACCCCCACACTCACCTCCGCACCCACCACGAGCACCACCACTGCCACAATTTTAACACATACCAACACCTCCAGCATCATCGCCAAACCCAGTACTGACCCTTCCATTACGCCAACACCAACAGCCTACCTGCAGCCATTACCCACACAGACGCCAACACCAAAATCAGAATCCCCAGTGCCCATTACACTGACAGTTACCACTCACACCAACCCTTCGAACTTCATCACCATCACTGTTGGGTCTGCCTTTTCTTATCAACAGCATCCTCAGTAATGCCACCACTTCCTCAGGAGCAGCAGCAACAAGATCAGCGCTGCCACTGCTGCCATCAACACGAACACCAACACCGGAGTCGTCATTGCCCTACTCTCACCACCACCGCCGCCATCACCACATAACTCAGTCGTTTCTAGTTAATTTGAAACATTTCCTGTCTCTGGCCTCTGTGCACCTTCCCTGGGATCCCATAAGTCAGGTAGGGCCAGAAACAGCCTTGGTCATCCAGGCCCTGTGTGGAGCATTAAGTACAGAGAGGTGAGGTGAGCAGGCTGAGATCACACAGCTGACAGGAGCCCTGACCCCGCCCAAGAGGCCAGGCCCCTTGCCCATCAAGGAGAGACTCTTGTCCAGACACTCCCTCCCCAGGCCAAGAAGCCCCTACCTCCTCCTCCTCGAGGAGCCACATAGGACCCGCCATCCTTTCCCAAGCCCCCATTCCTGCCCCATCCCCTGGTCTCACTCACAGGTACTGCAGGTGGGACAGGCCAGCAAATGCATCGTCCTCAATCACGGAGAAGGAGTTGGATGTAAAGAGGCTGGCAAGGGAGCAAGAAAGAGATTTTCCAGAGTCACTGGCCCCTACTGACGTTTTAACCTTGGCCCCCACCCTTAGCCCACATGGGCAGGGTCACACACACACAAGTATGTGCTGTGAGTGAGTCTGTGGACACAGATGCTTTCACAGACACACACATACACGTAATGTGCACACCCCGACTCGTATGCGCATGAACGCCCACTCCCTTGAGCTAGTGTCAGCTCAGCCGAGTCCCACTCACAGCAGGTGCAGTGACGGCAACCTCAGGAAGCTGCCGGCCTTCAGCTGGGTGACTCCAGTCCTGACGAGCGAGCTGGGGACACGGGTGGTTGTGGGTGAGGAGGAAACCACTTCAGTGCTGTAGCCCTATCCCAGAGCCGTCACCTGTTTGGGGAACCCTGGCATGCCCCCCCACCCTGGGTGTGTGTCCCCTACATCCCAGGGTGACACATTTGCCTCCTATGCCTGACAAGGGTCCTGGCAGCGCTCAGTCCACTGTCCCTGGCGGCTCCTCCTCCCGGGCCCCTCATGCTGCCCCTGCCCTTCGGAATTTCCCGTCTTCTCCCTTTCAGACCCCAGCAGCCCCCTTTTAGGCATCCCAACATCCTTTGCTGCCCGCCCACCTCCCAAGATCCCGACAGGCCCCTTTTCCCTGGAGACCCCAGCACCCTGCCCCCAACCCCTGGGGTCCCAGAACTCCCATTCCCACCCTCAGGCCCCCAGAGGGTCTGACACTCACAGCGACAGCAGGGTCGGGGAGAAGCTTTCAGGCAGGTCCGGGGAACCTTCACACAGGGCACTGTCTTTGGAGCAGGAGCAGCTCAGAGGACACTTTCCTTTTGGGGGTCTCCAGGCCACCCCCGCCCCAGCCTCAGCCAGCAGCAGCAGCAGCAGCAGAAAGCCTGCCCCTCCCATGCCCCCTCACCCCAGCAGCGGCACCAGCTCCTCTCTGCCCACCCAGCTCCGCCCAGGCCGTGGACACTACATCTCCCATGCCAGGCGACCCTCCATGCCGCCAGCTGGCACGCTCTGCCCTGGCTCCTCGCTGTCCTGTCCTCTTTCAATCTGTCTTTCTTCCTATATCGCTTTGGCGTTCAATTTTCCGTTTATTTCTCTTTCCCTTTCTTTCTGACTCAGTGAGTTGGTCTGTTTCCTACTCTCTCTGTCTCTATTTCTGTCTTTGTCTCTTTCTCTATCTCTGTCTCTCGGTCTCTGTCAGCCTCGTGCGTGTGAGTGAGTGTGTGTGTGTGTGTGTGTGTCCCTCTGTCTTTATTTCTTGTCTCCCAACCCCCCTTTCCAGCTCCCTGTATGTTTCTTCCCCTCCTCCCACGCCCCTTGTCCCTAGAGGTTTGGGAAAGGGACTCACTGGGCACCGGCTGTGCCCAGCAAAGCCGGGTAAGAATGAGGAGAGGGTCAGAGGCCATAGGAAGGGCAGCACTGGGAAAGGGACTGGATGGTCCCATGGGAGGGGAGGGGGAGGAGGGGCCCCTGAGGGCTGGAGTGCCCCGGCCACTCCCAGCCAGCCCCCTGCCCAGACTCCCCACTCAGGGCGTGTGAGGGGGATGCAGCCGGGGTGGGGGCCGGATGGCCCTGCAGGCAGGAGGGGGATGGAGAGAGAGAGCACTGGGACCTGGGGCCGCCTGGACGCCCCGACCGCCCCCTCCCCGGCTCCAGGAGGTCGCTGCGGCCTCGGTCAGCCGGGCTTGGAGGGGCCGGCTCGGGCCGGAGGCTCCCTCTCGTGGCCACCCGGGACAGCGAGCTGCCCCGCCCCAAACCCACGGCCTCCCTCCCCGCCCCAGATTAACCCCTTTAGTGTCTCCCGGCCCCGGGGGATGGGAGTCAGCCAGGGAAATGCTGGCGCCGGCGCCCCCCCCCCCCCCCCCGCCTCTTCAGCGCGGCCCGGGCTCCAGGCCGGTCCTGAAGGCTGATCGCTCAGCGCCTTCACCCCCCAGCCTGCTGACTGACCCATGCACGGCTGTTACAGGTGCGCACACGGAGGGACAGGTCAGGGGAGTTTCGGTCTGGGGGACCCGAAAGGGCAGAGCCAGGACCGGAGCCCAGGCTCCGGGGCCTCACCCAGGGCCTTGCTTCTGTCTTTGGAGACCAGGACTCAGGGGTAGTGGCCGCTTTTACTTGGACTGAGCTTTTAGCCATTTGGACAGACGTTTTCCATTCAATGGGAAAAATGAAGAAACGGCGCTTGTTACCCAGCCCCAAACCGTAGCAACGGTACCCCCTGAGCACCTACTGTGTGCCTGCCTCTCTGTGAATTTACTCAGTGGCCACAACCACCCCGAGCGGTGGGTAGGGCTGCTGGTCCCCGCTTTACAGGGGAGAAACTGAAACCCCAGGAGGTCAAAGGATCCAGGTGAAGACCTAAGCACTCTCCTGCCAATGAGCAAAACACACACCTCCCTCCTGCTGCACACATGCCTGACCCTGCGTCTTCCCATCTGTCAAACGAGGCGATGGTGGCACCCACTTCCCGGGTCTGTTGAGCAGTAAGAGAGGTGATGGAGGCCACGCCCCAGTTCAGTGCAGAGTGGTTGGGGGGCTCGGGGTGGACTCTGGGCTCACGTGCTTGCCTGTGCCCAAGCAGCCCTGGGGTTTGAGCAAGGCTCTCAGGGCTTGGTTAGCTCAGCTCAAAAGAGGGGATGATAAACTTCTTAGGGGGTCTTTGAAAAGACAAAGAACTTAGTGCCTGAGCCCAGAGTGTGCCCAGCCCAGCAGGGTTTTCACGCCAGTTTATGATGAGAAGGGTGACAATAATGATCATGACAGCTAACATTGTTTGGTCACTTGCTGTGTGTCAGGCCATCTCAGAAAATCATCACAACCTCCTTCTAAGGTGACTATTATCTCCATTTTACAGAAGAAGAAATGGAGGCACAGAGAGGTCAAGTTATTTGTAAAACACCACAGAGCTAGAAAGTGGCTGAGCCACTCCACTCTGGAACAGTTGGCCCTGTGAGGGGAGGAAGCTGAGGACTGACTAGATCTGACCAGGTGCTCCCCTCCTCGCTTGCCCCGTTGATTCCTGTCACCCCTCCCCAGTGCTGCATAAACATCAGGGTTATCATTCATTAACCAGGGACTGCGGGTGACCCTGGGGTGCAGGCCCAGGAGGCACAGGGGCTGAGGGCTCAGACAGACAGGGGTGAAGGAGATTTCGAAGCTCCCTGGGACCTCTGAGGCCATGTGCACACAGAAATGTGTGTGTCAAGGCTTCACCGGTGCCTGAGTGTGAGCATACTCACCTGCCCCCGACTCTGCGCCCTGCAGAGCCAGGGATCTGTGCCAGCTTCTGGCCTCTGTGACAGGAAGGGGGCAGTTTCTGTCCTTAGCCACCAGGGGTATCCTGGGAGAATTAGCTCCACTTTGCTCAGCCTTGGTTTCCTCATCTCTAAAACGGAGTTAATAATAAGACACTGTCAGGTCAGAGACCTCTGAGCCTGAGCTGGGTTACACGTATGACTTCGGTGACTTCTCCATTTTATAGGATAAGAAACTGAGGCACAGCAAGGTCACGTGGGCTGCTCAAGATCACACAACCAGGAGTGGCAGAGTCCAGACCTGATTTCAGACTTCTCTGTCACCAATGCCTTGGGAACTTAGCCTGCCTATGAAGACAGCGGGTATGTCGTCCTCCAGGAGGTCTTGGAGGCCACCTGAGCTCAGGGGAGGGGAGATTCAGGCTTCAACACATCGACCCATGTCTGGTGGTGTTGGTGTGCAAACGCAAGCGTGTTTGCCTGTAGCATGAGGTCGCGGACACAGGCGTGTGTGTCTTTGTGGTTACGTGTAAGAGTAGCTGGCTGCATGGCTGTGTCCTTGACAGCGTTTCTGCTGCTCTGTGTGCCTGTGTAAGTGTGAATGTGTGTGTGTACGTGTGTACACAAGTCTGTGGGCCTTCACATCTCCGAGACTGTAGAAATGCGGCTGTGTGTCTATGCCTTTGAGGGTATTCAGGCGTGGCATGTGTGTATCAGTGTTTCCGTACCACTGGTTGTGAGTGTGTCTTCACAACAGTGTGTAACTTTGTGACCACTTGTTAGAAGGGACAGTTGTGTGGCTGTCTTTGATTGGGCCTCTCTACGGGTATCGATTTGAATGAATATTTGTGCGTGTTGTGTGGGCACACAGATGTGTCTGTCTTGGTGTTTTGTGACTGGTCTCAAAAAGTGCTGACTGTGCTTGCGTATTTGGGTTTTGGGGTTTCTCTATGGGTGTGTTATTCTGTGTGTGTCTGCCTCTGTGTTTGCATGCATGTACATATATGTAACTGTGGGTTTTGTGCCTGTTTACCTGGGTCTGTGGGGTTGTGTGTGTGTGTGGTGTGCCCCTGGGGGACCTCACAATCAGCAGCAGACAAAGCACCCACACAGACACACACACACACAGTTACAGACACACACTTAGACACACACGCACTGAAATGTTCCTCAAACAGTCAGGGCTCAGTGGGCTCCTCAGCACTCAGGTTTGGTGACCTGGGGCCCATCTGGGCTTCATTCTCAAGAAGTAGCACAAAAACTGACACACTCCCTCCCACCAGACCTCAGAGGCTCCCTGAGGCGGGCCCAAGGCGTGTGTGTGGGTGTGCGTGTGTGTGTGTCTGCAGTCCGGTCCTCCCCAGCTTTCCTCAGCGCGGCTGCCTATGCTCTTCCATCAGAGCTGAGAGAGTTAACCTAGCGGGCCAGGCCGGTCTGGGCTGGGGGCCGCCCCCTGGCCCCCCTCCAGCCCCGGCTCCAGTTACAGCTGCTGGTTGGGGAGGGCATGGCTGGGGTGGGGCTGGGAGGGGAGACTGCTAGGGCGGTGCATCCAGCTCTGAGCCAGGGGGTCCAAAGTGCTCACCCGGTCACAGCCGACTTGGGGGCCTTCTCTCGGCAGGGGACAGCCTGATTGGGGTGAGCGTCTCCCACTCCTCCCTTCCCGGCCTCACCCTTCGCCTGGCTGGGCTGCCTATTTTGGGAGCAGGAGTGGCCAGCCCGTGGCTTCCCAGGCAGGCTGGACCCAAGAGGAAGGGAGTTGTGGTTGGGACATTGGGTTTCCCCTAACGGTGAGAGCGTAGGTGCAACTTCTCCCTCCTCCACCGCTGTCCCCTGGCTGGGTGTGGGTTGTGGACACTCACATGTGCAGGTCGGGTTGCGTCACTGTTTGGGGGCACTAGAGGCCTAAATGAGAGTAACGCCTGCCTGACTGTGTCTCCATCCCGTGTCCTGCTCCAACCAGAAGTGTGGGGGAGCGGGCACTGTCTCCATTCCAGCCCCACTGTGTGCGTGTGTGTGTCCTTGCCCTTGGCATCTGTCTTCTTTCTCATGTCACTCGCCTGGTGTTGTCTGCTTATGAAAGATGTCACCCAGAGGTGGGCGGAGGGGATGTTTTTCCGTTTTCTCACCACTTCCAGAAGAGGAGAAGGGGTGGCCTTTTCCCTAGCAGGGTTGTATGTGACCCCAAGGAGGGGAAGGAAGGCTGTTGCCATGGTGGCCTGTGTGAGGCAAATTCCTCCAGAGTGAAGTGGGAGATATTTATACCCAGGGTCAGGCAGAGAGCGGCTGCCAGCGGCCAGAGCAGCAGAGCTGGGATATTGCAGACACAGTGAGGCTGTGGTGTGCGGGCAAGTGGGCCTTTGGGTGTGTCCTGGTTGTCTTGTCTCTTGAGGTGTAGCTTGCTGTCCACCTGGGTAGGGTGAGGTCCTGCCCTCTCTGCTGGAGTAGGTGTGGGAAATCTGGGGCCTACTGTGGGGGTGGGAGGGCAGGCCTACAGGAGAGTCCTGTGGCCTACGTATGTCTCACCCCTGTCCTTGTTGCCATGTGACTCCCCATCGTGTGGTTGTTTTGGTGACACTGTGTCTAATGAAGCAGGGGGTGCTCCTGTTCCTGAGGGTGGCCAAGCTGGATGACAAATATTTTTGGAATTAAGTCCCTCAAATGTCTCCGACTTAACCCCTTGGATTCAGGCCTCAATGGTGGGGGAATGAGGGTGCACATTTCCTGACCCTTGGTGTCCTCCAGGACAATGGCATCTCTTGACCACATCTTGGTTCTCTGTGTGGGTCTCCTGACCATGGCCAGTGCAGGTGAGTTTGGGGATGCAGCCCACTACCCACCTCAGCCCCAAAGGTGGCAGGGGTCTGGGAAACCCTCCCTGCAAGAAAACCAAGTTGGAGACTCAGTTGGAACACTGGGAAATCGGTCTCACCTGGGGTCCAGTCACAGGCTGGTGTTCGGGGGAGGGAAGAGGGTGTCCAGATCAGGCAAAGGTAAAGGACAGGGTGGTAGCTGCCTTTCCGAGAATCATGCAATCACAGACGACCTGTAATGGGGAGCTTGAACAGTTGGGCGTCCCCAGCCCCACCCAGGATGGCGCAGAGGGGGCGGCTAACACCTAGAGGATGGGTAGCCTCCTCAGGGTCCAACTGTCCCCAAACTCTCAGCCCAGAAAAGTAGAGCCCCCAAAGGGTCTCTTTACACCCCTCGTTGTCCAGGCTCCTAGGAAGCATCTAACTCCTGATTTCTCTCTTTCCAGAGGCTCCCCAGGAACACGACCCATTCACCTATGGTAAAGGAGGGAGGGGCATCTAGCTTTGGGAGCTGGGGGCGGCGGGGAGCTGGGTTTGCCTGTCCTGCCCTCATGCTCTCTTTCTGTCTCTCTCTCTCTCTCAGTGTTTATATCTGTCACGCTCCTTGGCTCTCTCCCTCTTGATCTGGCTCTGACTCCTTCTGTCTTAATCTCCTCTTGTCTGCTTCTGTGTCTTTTGGTGTGTCTTTGTCTATTTAATCTCTCTTTGTCTCTCTGATTCTTCCTACTTTTACCTCTCAGTATCTTGTGGCCCATTCCCTGCTGCCTTCTGACGTTTACCCTCCTCATCCTCTCCATCACCCTTCCCTGGTCCCCTGTTTCCTTCCTTTGCCCTGAACTGCCCACCTCCTTCCCTCCCTTCACTCTCATTTCCCTGATCCACCTTCTCCCTCCTCTTATGACCGTCTTTCTCCTCTCCTCCCCACCCTTCCTCCTTGCCCTCTCCCCCTCATTCTGCCCATCTCTTATCCTTCCTCCTCACGTCCCTGCCCTTACCCTTTTCCCTGCTGCCCTTAGACTACAAATCCCTGCGGATCGGAGGCCTCATCATCGCCGGGATCCTTTTCATCCTGGGCATCCTCATTGTCTTGAGTGAGTACCCCTGCACCACGGCCTCCGCCGGCCTCTGCGGGTTTCCGCCTCAGCCCCGCCCCATCTCCACCCTGCCCCGCCCTGTTCTTGCTCCGCCCCATCCCGCCCCACCCCTAGCCTCGCCCTTGGCCCCGCCCAAGCTGCTCCGCCCCTCGCGAGCACCCGCGGAAGCGAGAGCGCTGCTGGGCGCCCGCGGGGAGTGGAACGGACCCTCAGACTTGTCTCCCCCCCACCCCACCCCCCCACCCACAGGCAGAAGGTGCAGGTGCAAATTCAACCAGCAGCAGAGGTAAGAGGTCGACCCAGCACTACAGGGAAGTCCACCCAACCCGCAGCCAGGGACCCCTGCAGCAAATGTGTATTTGTATTAAGCACCTACTACGTGCCAGGCCCCAAGCCAGGTCCTGGGACCGAGACTTCCGTGCCTGGCTGGGCTCCCAGCGAGTGGGGGCGGTGGCTTTAGGTTCCAAGAGCCCTACAAATATAAAATCACAAAGTGTGAGAAGTGCTGCGAAATAGGAGCTGCCGCGAAATGAGATCACCTTACTCGGTGGCCCAGTTTAGCTCAGAGGCTTGTTCCTGGCTCTTGGATTCATCCTTAAATAAAAATTCAAACCCAGGCAAACCTTCTCCATGTCAAAGCAATGATAGAGGTCCCACGTGCCACTGTGTGTGATCTCATTTACCGCTCACGCCATGTCGCTGAGGTAGGGGCTGCTATTGACATCATTTTACGCACGAGGAAACCGAGGCACAGGGAGGTAAAGTCACGTGCCCCAGATCACTCAACTAGGAACTGAGATGATCTCAAGGCGGTTGGCCCTCAGGTCCGTTTGGCCATCCCTGCACCAGCAGCTTCCAGTCCTTTCCTGGGTACTCGGAGAAGGACTCGCTGGTACCCGCTGGGAGGGCCTCCCGCCCCACACTAAAAGGCTCCTAGGGGTGCCTGATTTCCCGGCGAGGTCGAGTCTGCCCCGCGCCCACCTTGGCCCCAGGGCACACCGGCCTGTGAAACCAGGGCCGCCTTGGGGGCTCCTGGGAGTGGCTGTGTCTCTCCTTTTCCGCCCCCAATCCCTCTGCTTCTCTGTTCCCAGGACTGGGGAGCCTGACGAAGAGGAGGGAACTTTCCGCAGTTCCATCCGCCGTGAGTCTGGGGGGAACTTCGGGTGCTTGGGGGCGAGGGCTGTTTCCAAGCACCCCCTGCCGGTCCTCTCTGGGCGCGCCGCGGGGCTTGATCTCAAGCCGGAGGGCGGGAGCTTCCGTGCCCCCTACCGCTCTAGAGGGGCCGGGGTACCCCTCCTGACGCCCGAACTCTCTGCGTTCCCCCCCAGGTCTGTCCACCCGCAGGCGGTAGAGACACCCGGCGCGGTGGAACCCAGCCAGGTCTCGCAGCTTCCACGAGGCCGGGGCAGGGAGGGGCGTGGAGAAGGGGGAGCAGGACCAGGCTGGGAGGGTGGGAGCCTCTCCTCCTGCCTCTCATCCTCCCCCCCCCCACAGGACTATCCTGGCACCTGACTCCTCCCACGCGCCGCTGCGCGCCCACTGCCCCCGGACTGCGCTTCCCCCCGCCCCCCCATCCAATAAAACGTGCTTTCGCTCCTGCCAGCGCCCTGTGGATGTCCGTCCCTCTGCGCGAAAGCCGGGGCGCCCCCACCTTTGGGGAAGGGGCGGGGACGGCGGCTGGGGGCGGGGGCGGGGGCGGGGGGTGGCCCGGGCAGGGGCGGGCTCTCCGGGCCCCCATTGGCTACGGCACCCCCGACACCAGGGCTCCCCCATCTCCCCCCGACATCCGTCCGTCCCGCTTCCAGCTGCTGCAGCCGCGCCTTCACAGCCTCAGCATCCAGCCACCCCCTGCGCCGGCCCGCCATGGCGACCCCGACCCAGGCCCCCACAAAGGGTGAGCGCCGCCTGGGGAAGGGGCACGGGGGGCCTGGGATCTTAGCGCTTCGGCGAGAGGATCTGGGGAGATTCCAGTGGCGGAAAGGGACGGGAGTGGGCAAGAGGACGTCGGTTCCCCCTATAGGTGGAGGCCCCTAGGAGTGCACCCCTTGGAGCCCCCCCACGGGCCTCTTGGACCCCGTCTCCCGGGGGACACCCTCTCCGGTGGTGTCGTTCCTGTGCCGGACCGGCGGCTGGAGAGCGGCAGTCCCGAGAGAAAGGATGCTCGCACCGGTAGCTATGGCAACCGGGTGGCTGGTCCTGCACGGCGGTGCTGTGGACGCGAAGAGATGGGCTTCGAGGGTAGAAGCGGGTGGGTCTGCAGCCGCAGAGGTTCTTACCGATTTCAAGGTCCCCGAGGTGGGTGAGGGGAGGAGAGTCCGTATTCCTCTTTTTTTCCAGCGTTAGCTCCTATGTTGGGTGTTTTCTGAAATCCCTGACAGGTAGGTTCAGTGGGAATGGGGAGAAAAAGGGAAAGACAGGGAGAGGGAGCGCTGGAGGAAGTGAGAGAGAGGCGGAGAAAGACGGAAAGAGAGAGAGAGAAAAGAGACTGACTGAGAGAGCCTGACAGAGGTAGAAAGAGACCAAGAGAGACAGGAGACCCAGAGTCAGAGACACAAAGAGAGACCTAAAGAATGAGAGATGTGAGATCCAGAGAGATTCCGGGAGAGTCAAGAGGAGAGGCAGAGAGCAACAGACAGAGATGCAGAAAAAGAGAGAAAACCAGAGACGGAGACAGAGGAACTGAGGCAACTGTTGAGAGGAAGGCATAGAGAAAGACTGACCCAAGTGCCAGAGATGGCCTGAGCGGTAGGAGGAGGGGCAGCACAGGGTGGGGCCTGAACCACCGCAGTGAGCCCCCGTGGGCAGGAATGGGCGGCAGGACCCTCCTCTCCAGCCCTCATTCAGGGGTGTTGTCAGGTCCGGGAGGTGCACTTGGGTGCACACAGATGCCCCTCTCTACCCTGATCCAGCCACAGTGATTTACATTTCACACCCATTAACCTAGTTATGCACCCACTGAAACACTCTCTCTCCCCTAAAAACCCCCTTATCGGAGCCTGCTCCTGGAGAGGAGCAAAGGGCAGAAGGCTTTAATTGGGTGTAAGGGCCAGGGGAAGGGTTTCTAGCACCAGAGAGCAGGGCTGGGGGGATAGGCTAGCAGGGCTGAGGAACCCCTGGTGGTGAAGGAAACCCCACTCCACTCTAATCTCCCCTTCCCTGCCCCCTTTCCCAGCTGGCGGGGGCTGCTGCACTGAGCTGTATCTGCAGAATCCGAAGCAGGGCGGAGGGGGGGGGGCTGCAGAGGCTGGAAGCCACCTTAGGGAGAGGGGGCAGGGCTCAGCCAGCAGGCCTGGCGGGAGCCCAGAGCTTCTTTTCACAGAGATGGTTAGCAGGATCGATGGCAGCAGGCTGGCAGTGGGGGGAGGACAGATGCCTCAGAACCTCCCCACCGCCCCACCTTTTCCCCAGTCACAACATGAGAGGGGACACAGGTCTTGGAAAATCCTGAGGGAGGAAAAGCACACTGTGCCTTGCAAATTGCTTAATGAAACTAATTAATGGATTGTTGAGAGAGAGGGGGAGGAAGGTGAAGTCTCTGCCCACTCTATCACAGAGCTGGAGGGAGAGTTAGGGGGGGCGAACAAGGTATGTAGGAGCCACACTGGACCTGGGTCCCTGTCCCTGAGAAGGACCCTCAGCTTGGCCAGAAGCCAGTCCTGCAGGGGCAACAATGGTAGGTACAAAAAGAGCAGAGGGAGTCAAGATTGGAGATGGATTCGGAAGCCCAACCTCCAATCCTCTCACAGGACCCCACCCAGCCTGGGGTGCCCGGACCCAGGACCCATCACCTCTCTTCACCTTTCAAGATGCCCTGGTTGCCATAGCAACCACCTCCTTCCTGATGTCTTTCTGACAACTGGCCTAGAGTGGTGCACATTCCTTCTCCTGACTCCTGGCTCCACCCTTAGCCCAGCCTTGCCCTCAGGACCCAGACTGCTGGGTCATCAAGGACCAGAAGATGAACTTCTGCCTGGAGCACGGAGCACCCAGGGAGGAACCAAAGAGGATTCTGGGACAGGCTCCCACCCAGTGGGCTCCTGATGGTTTGGGTAGTGGGAGTGTGAGAAAATACACGAGACAAAAGCTGGCTAATCCAACTGCACCACCTCAGATGCAGTCTCCTGCAGCCTAACAGGGGCTCCCTTCCTTCCTTTCTTCTTTCCTTCCATCTTTTCTTGTTCCTTTCCTCCCTCCCTCCCTCTTTCTTCCTCCTTGTCTCTTCTTTCTTCCCTCTCTCTCTCTCTTCCTTCCTTCTTCCCTTCCTTCCTTGAAACTTTCTTTGAGAGACTTTCATAAATGCCGGAATTAACAGCACAGATGAGTCAAGCAAATTTACTCCCCATCTGGTAGGGAAGCTAATACAGAGCACAGATGTCTCTAAAATACTGTTACCCCATCTTGATGCTTTTGAGTACCACCTTCGTGATTTTTGCCCTACCCAAATGTTCTCTGCTATTTATTTAACTTATTCATTTCCCTTCAAATGATTGACTTTCAGAAAACTTAATCAGCTTTATTTTATACCACCACTATAAATGGAAAATCGAGATTTTTTTTTTTTGCCTTAAATTGAAGACAAGTATAAAAATGATCTTAAATAAGTGACTTCACTTTTCTGGGCCTCAGTGTCCCTCTTTTGTGGAATAAAGATGAAAATAGCACCTATATCAGAGAGCCACTGTGAAGATTAAATATGTTAATATCTGTAAAGTGCTTAGAAGAGAGCCTGGCATAAAGTCGGTGCTATCAAGTACTGGTTAGGTAATAACTAAAGTAGAAAACCGAATAACATGACAAAGTTCTACCTGATGAAGGCTCTGAGCCCTCGCCTTTGTTCTCTTGGGGAAAAAAAAGGAGATTAACAAGAGTTGGAGGGTGTTAAAGACACATCAGCACCTACTTAAAACTTTCTCTTTGAAGATTGGACAGAGAAGAAAGAAGGGTGGACATACACATTGTGTGAATCAGGGCTGTGCACGGTCTTGCCTAGGTGCTACCTGTACCAGTCAGTTTAGGCTAGAGCATGCTGGGGTAACAAATAGTACCAACAATCTCAGTGGCTTCTGACAACCAAGGCTTATTTCTCACTTATTCATTTATCACAGGTCAGCTGGGGGTCTCTATTCGCTAAAGAAAACTAGGTCAGCTACCATTTTGAACATTCATGTCAGCAGGCCAAACTCAAAAGGGAGCTCCTGTATGGGCACTTAAATGCTCCAGCAGAAGTGACTGACATTTCCACTCACAGTTAATTGGTCAGGATTAGTCACGTGCCCCCTCTGTCCCTACCTCAAGGCAGCCACCCTTTTCTGAGCCTGGAAGTGGAAGAACACTAATGACAACACCTGGCATCATCCTGGCACTCCTTGTACCTGTCCCCTCACGGTATCCTAGAATTCTGCTCTAGACAAGGCAGAGTGTGCTCAGAGCTGTCTGGGGAATTCAGGAGCCATCAGGATGGATTCTTGAAGGTTGTTCTGAGCTCTCCTGAAGGGGAATACGGTTGGAAACAGGGAGGTGGAAAAATAAATACACATACACACATTTTATCCACACATTAACACTTATGAAATCAGAATGAGCCTTCTAATAGGTGTGTATGTTTCATGTGGTACAGTTGCAGACATGTTTATACATAATACACTGGGAAAGCTAACATGAAACCAAGTATGAATCTTAAAATCAATGGTGTCTCAGCAATAAGTAATATAAGATACATCATATATAGCGTAATATTATAGGGTATGGTATAGGACAGCTTTCCTGTGCTGCATTTAGTGGCAGAAGTGAGCCACCAAAGAAGAGGGGTAGCTACAGTGCCTCCCCTTTGGAGCTCTCAGATGACCAAGAGGTTTTGGGGGAAGCTGATCCACTCAGCAGTCCACCAGTGGGATTGGAATCTGTTTGCCCCTAGCACTATATGCAACAGAAAGTACGTATGCGTTTTCAGGAAATAAATCTGTAGCTTGCAAAAAGCCTCCACAGGGCACTAGGACCAGGATTGCCATGTGTGGTTGGGTAGGTTGTGCACTGGAAAAGGGAAGGTACCAACTAATGGAGAAAGCAGGGGCTGGAATCCATCCTATGCTTCACTCTTCAAGCCTTGTGTCCTGCCATGAAGCTATACCACCCAGAGCAAGGGGTCACTTATCTGATTTCTACACAAAAATCACTGGGCCAATGGCTCCATCTGGATCCTCAAAAATATCAAGAAACCCAGTGTTGAAATGTGTTTTCCTTTCTTTCTCTGCCTTCCTTCCCACAGTTCCTCAGGAACCTGACCCATTTTACTATGGTGAGTGGCAGATTCTGTGATGAGGGCTCTCTGGGGCTGGATGGAGGGGTGGCTGCAGATCCCCACGGGTCACTGCTGAAGAGGCTTCAGCTGTGGCTGGTACTTGCTGGGCCACTGGTCATGTGTTCATATAGATACAGTTCACACCAGCTGGGCCCATGGAGGACAGCATCAGATTGGTTGTGGAGGGGTACGCTCTCTGGACCCCCTTCAGGCTCCATCAGGACTCTTGGCTGGTGCACTGGGGTCGCCAGAGAAGCAAACAACTCTGAGGTCAGGCTGCCTGGATTTGAATCCTGGTGGCTTATCCACTTACTAGCTGTTTGGTTTTGAGGAAGCAACTCTGCCTCTCTGAGCCCTTCTGTAAATAAAGCATAGTAATAGCTCCTACTGATGAGGATTGTGGGACAAACTTACTTTGCTGATGCTATTAAATCATACCTCCAGGTCTAGCAGACCTGGCTCAGTTCCCTCTCTAAACACACTCCTGTCCTCTGCCTTTGCTCACACATACTCTTCCTCTAGTTTGCCAAGTGCTTTCCCACCTCAGGGCCTTTGCGCTTGCTGTTCTCTCTGCCAGGAATACTCTTCCTCTAGCTCTCCACCCAGCTGGTTAATGCTCCTTTTCCTTATTCAGGACTCAGATCAAATATTGACTGCTCTGATAGGAGAGGCCCTCCTAGACTTCCAGGCAAGAGGAGCCACACCACATGTCTTCATGGTCCCATGACTCAGTTTTTGTTTTATTTTGTTTAATGCTTGATCACAATATGGAAGTCAACTCCCTGAGAGCCAAGGCCTGGACCACTGCTGGTACAGAGTGGGTGCTCCATAAATTAATATTTCAACAAATATTTACTGTGGTATATTAGACGAGAATAATTCTTATGAAGGAAAATAAAGAATGAGATTGGAAAGCATTGAGGAGAGGATGGGAAATTCTGAACAGGAGAACCAGAGAAGGTTTTACTGACATTAGAGTAAAGCCTCAAGGTCAATAATGGAGGGAAGAGCTTTCACTTAGAAGGAAGAGTAAGTACAAAGGCCCTGAGGCAGGACCATGCCTGATATGCTCCAGGAATAACGGAGAGACCAGTGTGCCTGGAGTTAGGAAATTGAGAAAAAGTAGAGTAAGATAAAGTCTGAGAAAAAACAAGGACTATATCATACAGGGCCTTGTGGGCCGTGGTGAGGTCTTTGGCTTTTACTTGGAGTGCAATGAAAGTGGAGAGTGAGGAGCGGGGCTCTGAGCTGAGGAGGACACTGATCTGACTCATGTGTTAACAGGATCCCCGTGTCTGGGGGTGGAGATACCAAGGAGAAGGTTGCTTGCTGCAATAGTCCGAATGCGTGACAATGGTGGATAGGACCAGGGAAAAGGAGGCTACAGAGATGTCCAAGAAGGATAATGGGGAGAGAGGACAAGAGGAGGCATGCTCTCAGTCCTCACGCTAACCCACTGGGGAAGCCTCCAGCATGGCCTGCAGTGTTCCTGAATTCTGGACCCTTGATTGGGCAATCTGAAGCCAGGCTAGGGGCTGGGGCTGAGGTGCCACCACCACCTTGATGTCCCCCATTTTCTCCCCCAGACTATGACACTGTGCAGACTGTGGGCATGACTCTGGCTACCATATTGTTCCTGCTGGGTATCATCATTATCATCAGTAAGTATAACCCTTTCCTGGGCTCCAAAACCCCTCAAAGAGGGCCTCCTCAGGGTCCCCAGGTACCTACAGTTCCCCTGCTGGCTTTTGACCAGAGCAGAGCCTTATGTCCTGCCTCCTTGTTCTCACTGTCTCCTAACAGGCAAGAAGGTGAAATGCAGGAAGGCGGACTCCAGGTCTGAGAGGTCTGGCAGCAGTGGGGGAAAGAGGGGAGTGGGCGGGAGCAGCCTGGGACCCACGGGTGCTTCTGTAACAGAAGGGCCCCTGGCCTGCCATGTGTTTCTCATAAAGCCTGTGGCTATTGAGCCTCTTTACGCTTTTCTCTCTCATCTTTGCTTCCGCAGCCCAACATGCAAATCCTGTAAGTCGGAGCTTCCCTCCTCAGGTAAGGGCGAGAAAGTGTGTGGTTCTGGGAGCAGGACAGGTGGGAGCAGAAAGAGGAGTCATTAGAATGGGAGCAGCACTGGATGTCCCTAAGAATGGGGCCACTAACCCAATGAATGGACATGGGAAATTCAGTAGGAGCTGAGAATCCACAGATCAACAATGTTAAACCGTGGAGAGTCAGTGAGATGTGAAATGTCCTAAAGAGTCTACTAAGCCTCCCAGAAACAAGTACACAAGCCTGTAAAGGATGAATGAATTCCCCAGAGGAGAAAACCATAAGCCTGGGAAGAGGGGGGCCCTACGTGGAAAATGGCCTTCTGCAGTCAGAATGAAGACAGAATTCAGTATTAGAGAAGCAGGAAGATAAAGTGTTTTCCAGACTTTATTCTCCAGTTTGAAAGATTTAGGTTGAAATGACAAAGCAAAAAGAAGGAGGGAAGGAAGGAGGGAGGGAGGAAGAAGGGAAGGAAAAAAGAGCTTCTGAATAATTATATAAAAATAATAAAAGGAGAGATATATAGAATACATATTTTTAAAAAATCGATGTTAGAAAAGAGAATATGGGAATGTAAGGAGTATGAGGACGGAAAGATAGAAAATATAAGAGGGACAAAAAGCCCAGAGGATGGAGGCTGTTGGGGGAAGTGTAGAAGGGGATGAGAACGAGGGGGATGAGGTTTAGAGGGGTGGAGAGTGGAGGAGGAAGATAGAACGTAGGGGAGGAAAAGTGGGTGCAGGTGGATAGAAAGCGTAAAGGAAGATGGAGATGGAGGATGCAGGAGAGGGATAAGCGTGTAGAGGAAAGATTTTGACTCCTTGAGGGTGTTAATTTTAATTATGTAAAAATATCTTGACCTGTTTTTCGTGGAACTGCGTCCTTTCCAGGGACTTTTAAAAAAATCAGATGGGAATCTCTCTGCCTCTTATAAAGTTCTTCTAACTGAAAAACTGGACCCCAGGGTACTCAGGATTTGGGGAGATTCGGTGTGGAATTTCATGCATTTCGTTCCATGTTCTTTTAATGAGACTTCAAAGATCTGTGGGCTTGCACCTCAAAGATGCGGCAGAGAGGTGGCCTGTGAGTCTTGGTGGAAAACTGAGGCTGTAGCTTCTCTGGGTAAAGGGAAGCCGCCCAGTACCTCGATGCTCATCTCAGCCGCCGTACCCAACCAGTGTGGGCGAGAGAAGCGAAAGATGTGGTGTACTGGGGTACCTGCTCAGCCTTCTGCTGAGAGGGATGTGTTGACCATGATGTATTTCCTGCCCCATAGTTTTTCATAAAGCTAAGCAAACACAATTGGATGGAAGCTTAAACAAAAGAAAACCTGAGAACATTAGGGGTGCACTTTGTGGATGACTGGGGAGGGTGGGCCTGGCACCTGGGACATGGTCTAAGACCCACTCCGTTGGAATGACAGTTCCAAGTGGCTGGGAAACGGGAATTCCTGTTGTGTTGTAATGTTGAGGAGGCTGGGCATGGGAAAGGGGTGTGTGTGTGTGTCTAGAAGGAGGTTGGGGGCATTGAAGGGGGTGGAGACTTCCTTTCTGGCGAGAGGATGCCTCGGACAAGCACAAGCTGGGCCAGGGGTCTCAGCCTCATCCCAGGTATGTCTCCCTCCATGAGAGTGTTTTTATGAGGAAGGACAAAAGTAACAGGTGTCCCTATATGGACTAGACATTAGGAAGTGGGGAGGCAAGACAACTCAAGAGTGATGGGCCCTGGGGGTCTGGATTCCGTGGCGGGGATGGAGGGCTCACTGGCTGTGGGAAGGGGGTTGCTTCCAGCCCTCCAGTCGCTGACCTAGGCTTGAGTTCTCTTCATCCCTCCCTCCCACTTCTCTCTCTTCCCTCTTCTCTCCTCTCTCTCTCTCTCCAGCCCCTGGAGGTGGTGGTGTGTAAAATCAGCACTGGCACCCCCACTGCTGTGCCTGCCCGAGTGTGGGAGCGGGAGGACCGGGTGGAGGCGGTGGGGACCCCAGCCTGGCATCGCTGGGGACCGCTCCCTCGAATGAGCCGCCCCACCCACCCCGAGGCTGGAGCCGCTGCACCCCGCTGCCCTTCCCCAGGCCTTGGCAATTACGACCCCCCAAAGAGTCCGACCCTCCAAGGAGTCCGTGCGCCGCCCAGATCCAGGGACTCAGGCCTCCAGCTCCTGGAGTCTGGGAGTCGCTGCCCAGCCCCCCGGAGAGCCGTGCACTGCCCACCTGCGCCTTCTTGCCCCCTCCCCAAAGACCTCGGCCCCTGCACCCTCAGTGTTTATGTCTCGAGCTTAATAAAGGTGCATTTGGTTTTCCCCCCTGTCCTGTCTGTGTGTTCTCATCTGTGGGGACAAAAACGGGGGAGGGGCAAACCGAACCTGGGGGGGCTCTCCCCCACGTCCCCAGGATCGTCCCCCTCCTCATCCTTCCCCTCCCCCAGGGGCCTCCTCCTCTCTCTCGGAGCCCCTCGAGCTTCCCTCCCTCCGTCAACGCCCGCCCACCCGTCGCCCCTTCCTCCTCTCCCCCCAGGGACCTTAACAGACCTCTCCCCTCCCCCCCATTCCCAAAGGAGCCCCCCCCAACCAAGACCTGCCGGTCCCGTTCTCCAGCCTCCCCCTGGCTGGGAGGGTGGGGGTCACTGCCCGGCTGCTCACCCCGGCCCCACCCACGACCCTTCGCGGCGCCCCTTCCTGCTCCCACCCTGGGCTGCGAAGCCAGGAAGCCCAAGAGGAAATGACTGAGCCGCTCCGGGTCCCCGCCCGCCCCGCCGCGGCTCCCCTGGCCACACCCGCTGCTGGGACCCGGCGGCCGCGGCGGCTGCTCCTCACGAGGCCGCGGGCGCAGGACCCCCGGCTCGGGCTCGGACGTAAGTCTCCCCTCCCAGCCTCCTCCACCTGCTCCCCTCCGTGCAGGCCCGGCCCAGGTGGGCGAAGACTGACCTGAACCCATCCTCTGCGCCCCCATTCAGGCGCACTTCCCCCGCCTGCTGGCGAGCCGCCCTGCTTCTCTCCCTCCTGCCTCAGTCTCCCCGGCTCTCCTCCATCCCTCTCTGACCAGGCCCCCGCCCCAGAGCTCCCCAGCATCCCGCTCCATTGTTCCCGCAGCGAGGCCCCCACACCACTCATTTTTTCCTCTGAGATCAGGAGCACATTACTCACTCTTCCTCTTTCCCCTCCTTGCTGACTTCTTCCCGTGGGGGACAGCCCCAGAGGGAGGGCAGAGGCCGCAGGATCTACTGCTGTGCCCCAGCCGCCTCTGCTGCTCCACAGGGTCAGTCCGGGAGGGGTAGGTGCTCCTCTGCCTCAGGGGTCCCTGTGCTACTACTGGAAGCCCAGTTTGGCCTGATGCGACTTATTTTCCTTGGAGGCCTTCAGAGGGAAGAAGGGGGTGGCAGCTGAGGACCCCTACTTCTGAGGCTCTCCTGTTAGCCCTGGCAGTGTGTCTTTGAAACCAGAGGTACCTGCTCAGGGGCGGGAAGGGGGCAGAAGGGACCCCCAGGGTCTGTGCTGGGCCTTCCTCGTTGACATCATGGCTGACCCCAGCTCCCCGCTTGCCCCTTAGATGTCGCCCTCTGTTCACTTGTGCCTCTTCACCATTGTTGGCCTGATTCTCCCCACCAAAGGTAAGGCCCAGCCCTTGTCTCCATCATGCCCCAGAGCCCCCACCCCTACCGCGAGTCCTCTGCTGGGTGGGCAGCCGGTGAGTTTGGATACCCAGTCCTCTGTCCTCACCCTCCTACTGAGCTAGCTCCAGGAAGTGGGGCCCGCAATGAGGGGGCCAGGGTTCTACCGTTTTTGGACACCTCAGACCTAGGTGGCCGCTTCCACCGAGTCTGGCCAGAGCCTGTCCTGCTGAGCAGCCTCTGTTTCACCTCCAAGAAGAACTCACTGAGTTTAATTTGGCGGGGAGATCGGTGTTGGTTTTCCACTTTGCAGCCAGGAACCCTGGGCTCCCAGCAGAGCAGACCCCTGGATGCCCTGGGTGATGCACAGTTAGGCAAAGGGAGTGCACGGGGGTCAGTCCAAGAGCTGGAGATGTCTCCCCCTTGCCTGGAAAGTGCTTCCTGAAGGCAGTGACTGCGGTGGCCTTGCAGGTGTTTTCCACATGGCAAGCGCCGTGGGTGGGAGCTTCAGCTTCAGCTCCGCTGTATTGTACATATTGTCCTGACTGTTTTACAATGAGGAAACTGAGGCTCTGAGCCTGTGCCAGAGGCTAGTGAGTGGAGGGGCTGGAACCCAATCATCCTGCCTGCCCCAGCACCCAGAGCATTCACTCCACTGAAAAGGTCTCTATTTGAATAAAATATTTGTCATCTCTTCCTTCAGTCATTCAACAAGTATTCGCTGAGCAGCTGCTGTCAGATCTTATTCTATGCGCTGTGTAAACAGCGATGCATAAAGACAGACAATAAATAACCCATTAGTGATTTATACAGTATGCTAGAAGGGGATACATGTTATAGAGATAAATAGAGAGGCATAAGTATTGAATAGGTGGTCAGGGAAGGCTTCACGAGAGGGTGACATTTGGGCAGACACTTGAAGGAGGCGAGGGAATGAGCCAAGCAGGTATCTGAGGGCTGAGAGCAGTCTGGTGAGTGGGAGGAACAGCAGGCAGGCCATGTGGCTGGGTTGGGATGAGCAAGAGGCAGGGTGGGAAGAGGAGAGGTCAGAGACGTGACAGGAGACCAGATGGTGGGGGATGCGGGTAACTTAGGGGCAGGGTGGAGATTTTGGCTTTTACCAGGTGCAAGGTGCACTCGGGGGAGGCTCTGCGCCAGCAGGGCCATGATCTGCCTCAGGTGTTTACACCTTTGCTGCCTGTAGGAAGTGGACTGTAGGGGCAGGGAAGGAAGTGTAAAACCAAGGAGGAGCCTGCTGTGATGGTCCAGGAGGGAGAGGATGGCGGCTGGGCCAGGGCGCACCAGTGGCTGTATTCATCTGACTTCACTCTCTCTACAGCCCTGAAAAGTAGATTAAATTATCCCCACTTTGTAGCTGAGGTAACTGAAGCTCAGAATGGGGTCTTCACTTGCTCCAGGTCACACAGCAAGGAAGTCGTTGGGAACAGAATCTGAGATCGGGGCCCTGGCTGACTCTAGCGCTGGACTCGCTGGGCTAAACTGTCTCCACTATCCCACAAGGATGGGCAGGGAGAGGGGGCTGGAGGAAAGGTGCTGGGGTATCAGGGTTTCTCGAAACACTTCCAGGTTCATGGATTGATACCACCGAAGCTGATCGATCAAACAGCGGTCTGCTATTCCACCAGCAGACAGGAACCCCTGAGTTACCCCCAGGTCTCAGAAGGGAGGGCAGGGTGAGGTTGTTGGTAAGAGGAGGACCAGAGGCTCCTCCCTGGCTTCTCATTCTTGATTTCTCAGGACAGACATTGGAGAACACCACATCCGTTTCCCTGGTGGACTCAGCCACTGTGAACACTGTGAACATTCTCACCCCGACTGAGACACCAGGTGAGGAAAGAGGGACAGCTCTCTTAAGATCCTGTCATTGTAAATAAGAACAGCAATAAAAATTACAGGCTTGGACCAAACAGGCATTTTTGAATTTGAGTAAATGAAAGGTCCATGGATAGACATTCAGGTATGGCTCAATGTAGTTTCTCGAATGGTGATATCAGGAACCTGTCTATCTCTTGGTTCTGTTTTCTCCGTGTTGGCTTTATTCTCAGGAAGTTTATCCTCTACTGGGACCAAGATGGTATCTGAGACCTGGAGCCTCTATCCTACCTGCTAGGAATCTGGAGGAAAGAGAATGTCCCCGTCCCCAATCTAGCATTTGCAGAACTGAGTGTCACTGACCAGGCTCAGGTCACTTGCCCACCCACGAGCTGATAATGTGGCCAGAGGCACAGAAAGCTGATTGGCCAGACCTGAGTCTCATGTTCAGCCTCCAACATGACTGGTGCCAGCCCCACTGAACTAAGGAGACCAAGAATTAGGGAAGGATGGTTCCCCAAAGGAAGTTCGGAGGCTCTTACCAGAGGCAGGTGGATTCTGAGAAAGGGACTGGGTATCTGTGGGAGGACAGGGCCTGAGGCAGGGGAGATACTGGCATCACATTTAGGCAGCGAGCAAATGGCTGGGTTAATTAAGTCACTTCCATTACGCCAGAACTGAGTTGCTTTGGAAATCCTGTTGTATCTCCACCCATGGACCTTCTGCACATCTTCTCTCTCTTCTCTCCCTCCCTCTTTCTGGACTTCAGACACTGTTCACACAGAGCTCCAGTCCACCCCTCAGACTTCAACCCTGCAGGCTGGTGGTGAGTGGGGCAGGGGTGGGGGTGGGTTGTGGGGAAGTGGGCCTGGGACAGACACTGTTCCTCCTTTTGCTCCGACGCCCTGAGTCCTTAGTTACCCATTTGAGCCCGCAGCTCTGAATCCCCTGGTTTAATTTGCGGTGGGGCAGCTTGGACCAAACAGGAACTCTATTCACTTCTTTAAAAAAATCTTTTGAAATTGTGGAAAATAATATGCATGTAGAAAAGTACAAAAACCATAAATGGACAACTTAGCAAATTGTTCTAAATTGAACCCCTGTGTAACCACCATCAGGTCGAGGAATAGAGCTTTGCAAACACCCCAGAAACTCCTTGTGTGCCAGCCCCATTTATTTCTTCCTTTAATCTCTTTATCATTTTTCTTTTTAAAATTTTAAAATCATTTTTGAACTTTTTCTTGGAACCTAACATAATTCAAAAAGTGCTCCTCATTTTTTCCCCATGAATGTTTAATGACACAGCAGTACAGAAACACATTCTCTTTGGAAATAACAAAAATGTGGAAGGTCAGATGAAATCCCTTTATTCATTCCCCATCCTTCTCACCCCCATCTCTGTGAGGTGCCCTCCGTTAGCATTGGGTCGGGATGGTTCTGTAACGAGGCTATATCACGTGTGTGTGATACAGAGAACATACTCTGACTGGGAGGTGTATTTGTGTGAGCTCACGGACATTACATGATTGTTATTCTGCAATAATCAGTTTTTTTCCTCCTGTGAAATGATTTTTGGAAGCTCTTCCCACATTTCCATGAAAACACTGATCTTGTTCTTTTTCACTGCTGAGTGCTATTCCACAGGGTGCCCACGTACAGTTAAGGAAGCCATGCACGTCTTGATGATCACCTTGTCTGCTTCCAGTTTTTTCTGCTACACATAGTGCAACAATGAGCAATCTTCTCCCTTCCTCCTCCATCAAACATTTACAGTGCTCGTATCTGTCATGGTTCTATATATTTTACCCATATTGCTCATTCAACCCTCATATAAAACAGATAAAGACATGGAAGCGCAGATGAACTCTCACAAGGTGTCACAGCATGTCAGTGACATGGCTGGGGTCAGGGTCCAGGAATCTGGCTCTAGAGCCCTGCTTTACCCATAACACTGTGGGGCCAAGGACATGAACACTGAAATTTGTTTTAAAAGCTATTTGGGAAATGGCTGCACCCATCTGCCCTGCCACCAGCAGTGTGTGAGTCCCCCTTTACCACTCTCACAGCCCCACCTGGTATGCGAACGTCTTGGATTTGTGCCAGCCTGATGGGGGGAGAGAGCCCCTTGCTGTTCTGTGGTTCCACATGTTGCTGATTTACTCATTTCTCACCCTCCCCTCCTTGTTCTTCTGACCTCAGGAGAAGCAACACAGACCCATGCAGAGACCCAGAAGCAGCAACCAACAGGAATCACTGCACTTCTAATCGGAGATCTGGGCACAGACGAGAGCGGCACGGAAGGTAGAGCCTGGCACTGGAACAGCAACACACAAGTTTTGTTTAATTCTCTATTTAGGTCAGCATTTCCCCAAGGATGCTTCTCAGCATATCCGTTTGGGGAATTGTTAATATATTTTCCAACAAAATTTTTTGGTTTGTGGCCAAAGGTGTTTGTGAAACTGAGATAAAGTTAAACATGTCTCTTTTTGGCAGGACTTCTCAGAGTCTTAATAAGTGTCCCTAAGAGGGTCAACTAGTTTGCAGCACTTTCTAAGCTTGACAGACCCAGGGCCCTCTTTTGTTCACGATCCTTCCTAAGGCTGGTGCTGGGAAACGCAGCTGTGGGTGTTTCCTTTATGTATGGCTTCTCGTTAGAGCAGGAGATTTCCAGTTGCAAAATACCGAAAACCCAACTTAAAATGAAAAGACTTGTTGGGTTTACGTATTCTGTAAAATCCAGAGGTACCTCTTTTAGCCTGTTGTCTTCATTGTCAAGGGGACTTTCTCCTCTTGGTGGCAAAAAAGTTTCCATAGTTCCAAGTTTAGGGCACAGATGCACCAGGGAGAGAGGTCTCTTTCTCATCATCCGTAGCTGGGGATCTAGAATCGACTCTCATTGGCCCAGCTGGGGCCACATGCCCATTTCTGACCAACGGGAGCCTGGGAAGTGGATCGGTCTGATTGGTCAGGCCTGACTTTGGGCCCCAACCCTAGGGCTGCAGGACAGGGTCCAGCCGTCTGAACTGCATAGACCAAGAGTCAGGGAGGAGGTGTTTCCTCTCAAGACCAGTGAGGAGGTAATGTTATCAGAGACGTGGGAGAGCGGGCTGAGCCTGGGTGAAGGCAACAGGTGGCTTCTAATGCCTGATGATTCATTCGAGGAGCAGCCGCTACAGGACAGTACTGTAGGTTGGGCCGCTCCCGGCTGACACACACAGTGTGCAGGCTGGAACTGCGCAAGGGTGACACAGATCTAAGGCCATGCCATTGCCCTGTGACCGTTTTTATCGCTGTTACCACTTTCCAGTGATGGCAGTAAATCATCTCCTTCTGACAGAATCTTTCTAACAAGACAGTTTTGCAACAGATAGACATAAAGTGTCCTGGGGAAGGAAACTTTTTTTACTTTGCACAAAAGTGGGGATGGGGTGTAGCCGCTCCGCCTACACTTTCCAGTTGAGAAAACTCCTTCCTATCTCCGATTCACTTGCTCTAAGTCCTCGCTGGCCTGAGTTCTGTGTGTTGTTGCACATTCCTGGTTATAGGCGACAGAAATTCAGCTGGGCTGATGGGTCATGAAGTCAAGTGGTAAAAGACATGGCTGAGCCTCGGGGACCCCCAAAGCCTGAGCACAAAAGCCCTCAGCACCTCTCTCCCTCCATCTTTGTTTCTCTCGTGCTAGAACTTGTCCTCCACCTTGAGAGGAAATGGCTTCTGTCATCTGCCAGCTCAGAGCTTCAAGAACTTCATCAAGCTTCCACTAAGGAGCCCTACTTGGATTTGAAGGGTCCCAGGGAAGGGCCAGACTTGGTCCCATGCTCCCCCTTGTGGCCTGGGTCACAATAGGAGAAACAGAAGGACTGGGGAGCTGTTCCCAGAAGAATTAAGGAGGATACCAAGTACATAACAACAGTCAATATTTGCCGAGAGTTTGCTCTGTGCTGGGCATCGTGCTAAGTTTCACGTATTCACTCACACAATGCTCACAACTGTCTTATGTGATGGAAATTGTCCTAACCCCATTTTATAGGGAAGGGAGCTGATGCCCGGAGAGGTTACTCTGCTGGCCCTAGGCCACGCAGCCTTGAGAGGCAGAATGGAATTTGAGCCCCCGCTCTCTAGTACCAGGGTGCCTGAGCACCACACACCACCTAGGCTGTCCTTTACATTTTCTGTAACCTCCTCCTCTGTCCATGTTGTCGGTCTTGCTTATACCTCTCCCTCTGGGCAAGACTTTCCCAAACAGGTCAGAATCCTTGGCCACCAGTTCATGTTTAGGAGGTGAGGTGCTGAGATTGGCCCGGGGAGCTCAGGGTTCATGAGGCAGCTCTTTTGCCTGCTGGCTTCACATTGGGGCGTCAAACAGTGGTAACCACTTCACTGGGGATACTTCTCAGTGCCAGAGGGGCAGGCCCTTGAGGAAGGAGCATTGATTTTTTTTTTTTTTTTAAGAGAGGAACCCTCTGGTATTTTTGGTCTGGGAGCAGAGGTGATATTCAGAATGTTTTAGAACAGGTACATCCAAGCTCTGTAACTGGAGGCCCCCTGCCTGGCCATGACCGATGCTACCCTTTACTTCCTGGATCATGGGGTATTCCACAAGGTCCTAGGAGAGGGGCCAGGAGGTTGTGGCAGCTGGTCTCAACCAGGGAGTCAGGCTTATTTCAATATTTCCATACCTGCCGCTCCTAACTGCTTCCAGGGGTGGGAGTGGGGCACACTTGTGCCTGCCCACTGAATATGCAGGCATGAGAGAGGGGTTTTATTCCCAAATAGAGACATTCAGTGATGCTCCTTGTTTCCCTCCAGGGCTCACTCCTGCTCTCCACTGTCTTCCGGCCATTCTCTGCCGATCTGACTAAAAGCACCATGCTCTCCAAGCAGTCTCTAGGCAAAGACTTCATGATGGACCTTACTCTCAGGCTGATTAGTCAGTAACTCCCTTCCCATACTGGAAATGGGCTATCTCCTATTCAGTTTGTATTTCCAGGCAGACTCCTCCTCAGTAAACAGATGTGGGGTGAATATATGACTTCAAGGCTGGCAGATGGTGGGCACAGGGTAGACATGCAACAAATACCTGAATAGATTAATGAACGCTGCTTGCAAAGCACCCCCAAAACATTTCAGTGACTTGAAATGACAACTACTCATTTAGTTCTTGAGAACTAAACTTGAGCCTGCAATTGGGAAGTCCGGCCTGGCTTTAGCTGCATTGTTCTTCTGGTCTCATCTGGACTTACTCATGCACCTGAGATCAGTTTGGAGATCAACAGGGAGCTTTGTTTCTAGGGGCACCATGGTTTTTCCCCTTCATGGTTCTGTCTTCTACTTGCTGCCTAGCCAAGCCTAATGAACAGATGGAAATCATATGCCCATAGGTCACATAGAGAGTCTTTTCATTCATTCGTTCATTCAAAAATTATTCATTGAGCACCTACCTATGTGCCAGCCACTATTCAAATTCCAGGGATACAACAGTGAACAAGACAATAAAAATCTCTGCCTTCATGGGGAGAGTGGGGAGAGAGACAAAAAATAATCATAATAATTATATGTCAAGTGGTTTTAAGTTGCTATCAAGAAAAATAGAGCAAGGTTAGGCTGAGAGAGTGACTGGAGAGTATTTCTATAAAGGGCCACAGAGTACTCTCTGAGAAAGAGCTGAGGGGGTGGCCATGAGGCTATCTGGGGACAGGTGCTCCAGGCAGAGGGAGCAGCCAGTGCAAGGGCCCTGAGGTGACAAGTGGCCTGGTAGGGCACCCGCAGGGCTGGAGAAAATGAATGACAAGAGAGTGAGGAGGTGAAGTTAGAGAGGTGATGGGAGCCAGACTGTTAGTCACATGAGCACCAAGGCTGAGACACAGATGTCCCTTCTCCCTGACCCTGTCATTCACCAGTTTACTCCATAAACCCTTGCCAAGGTCCAACTTGTTCCCTGTCTGTCCCCTGCAGGTTCAAGTGAGGATGACCCCTTCTCCTATGGTAAGTTACCCTTGGAGGATGCAGGGGGAGGAGGGGTGAAGCTCCTCTCACTATACTCCTCCACTTTTCTCTCTGCAGATGAAGTCACTCTCCGGAAACGGGGGCTGATAGTCGCAGCTGTGCTGTTCATCACAGGCATTGTCATCCTCACCAGTGAGAATGGGCACTGGGCGGGAGGGGAACTAAGAAAGGGAGGGGGAAGGCCTTGGAGTAAACTCTGAGGTTGGGGGAGGGGAGTAGGTTCTTGAAGGCCTTTGGGCAAGGTGGTTTTAAATGAGGCACATCCCTAGCTTCATAGCCATGCAAACCACCCCAGAATTCAGTGGCTTAAAATGGCAACGATCTACTTAGTTCTCAAGTGTGCAATCTGGAAATGTAGGCTGGGCTCAGCTGGGAGGTTGTTCTGATCACAGCTGGATTTATTCATGCAGTAAGGTCAACTGCAGGTCAACAGGGAGCTCTGCTTCTGTGGGCACTTTGGTTCCTCGCCGTGTGGTCTTTACCCTCCAGCAGGCTGGCCTGGGCTTGTTTATGTGGCGGCAGCAGGGTAACGGGATCACGCGGCCTCCAGCACTAGAGACAGTGGGGAGCTGTGATCACACGGGCCTGAAAGGGTGAGGGGAGATAATGGCTGTGTGGGGGCTGGTGAGAGATGGAACGGTCAGAGACGTTTGCAGCTCCTGCATCATTGTAACTCAGCCAGGAGGGTGCAGCGGTGGAGGGAACCAGATGTATAATAAACCTCTCTCTCCTCCTGCCCTCTTCTCTCCTGCCAATGTTCACGTAGAGGACAAAGTGCTAGGGACTGTGGCCTCTCAGGTCAACCTCCCAGGGCTTAGCATTGCACAGGGAAGCAGGCAGAGGGAGACTAAGAGAGGAACTATTTTGTTAAAGTTTTTAAAATACTGCAGTTTTGGGGTGGTAGATGACGGGAGGGAATTTAAATAATTTCTTCAATTAAAAAATTAATTAATTAAAAAATACTGCAGATTAAACAAAATATGAGGGCCACCAGTTTGCAAGCTCTCAGTTAAGCTATATAATCTATGCCAAGTTTCATTATCTCTCTTGTCCAACTTCTTCATCAGGGAAGTGAGCACAGCTTTCTTTTTAGTCTTAAGATGGGAGGCAGAACACTGACAGTAATAAAAAGAGATTGTTAACACATACCTGAATTGAATTGGGGATCAAGCAACATGTGTTTATTGATCCCGACTTTGTGCCTGGTCCTAATCTCTCCTATGTAGGAAAAGTGAGGCTCAGAAAGTTGAGGAGTTTGTCCAAGGTCATACAGCACATAAGAATTGGGGACAGAGCCTGAATGTCAGTTCTGGGTGCATAAATTGCTCCAAAGACAAATATTTCTGGGCACCTACTCTGTGCCCAACCTGTGCTGTGATGCTGGTCCTGCCCTGGGGGAACTGACATCTGGTGGGGGGATGACAACAAACAAGTAAATGCACTAGTGAGCAGAGTGGATACAGAGGAAGATAATGACCATGAGGAAAATAAAGCCATATGACGTGACTGAGAGGAACAGGGAGAGGTGTTCCCTCTAAAGAGGTAAAATCGGAACTGATTCCTGAGGATGAGAAAGACGATTTTAAAATCACACAAATAGAGGGAGGAGTAGGTGCAGAGCCCTGGGCGCAGGAATGAGCTGAGGTGGCAATAACTGCAGGAAGAGCCTAGAAGAGGCCAGGGAGCAAGGGAGGGAAGGGTGGTGGCCAGGAGACAATAGAGGGCAGATTTCAGAAGTCCCCTTTGTCTTCTAACCCTCCCTCCCCCAAAGCATCTAGGTTGTCCTCTCTGCCTGGGATACTCTTCCTCCAGATCCAAGTGGCTCTCCCCCCACATCCTTCAGGTCTTCTGCCTCCTTCCTGGCTTTCTCTTTCTTCATAGCACGCAAAACCATCTGACTTATCAGCATCCATACACTTGACGTAGTTGGTTTTCTCATTGTTAGTCTCCCCCACTAGAATGTCAGCTCTACTAGAGCAAGGATTTTAGTTGTTTTTGTTCACAGCGGTGTCCCCAGTGCCTAGATCAGTAACCAGCACATAGTAGGTGCACATTAAACATTTACTGAACAAATGAATAACACAAGATAGGAGGGTTTTTGAAGGGCTCCTCTGTGTGTAGGGGAGGCTCCTCCCTTGGGCCCTGCATCAGCTCTTCTGCTGTCTGCTTCTCATCACTTGCTCAGAGTTGCTTTGGTGCTTCCCAAGGGGCATGGTTGATGGTCTTTTTCTTCCAGCTTCCAGAGCACATGCAGAAATCAACATTGTTTAAACTCATGACTAGATTATTTCCTTTACCCACAGGTGGCAAGTGTAGGCAGTTGCCGCGATTGTGCCGGAATTATAACAGGTGAGCCCATTGGAAGTGGGGGCCGATGACCTGATGACACCTGAGACTGAGCCTCCACCGGCTCGTACCAGCCTCCTCCCACCCCTTGCAGAGCCTACAGCGTAGTGAGTGAAGCCCAGCTTGAGAGGGAAGACACAGCCGGAGCCAGAGCCAAGGCTGATGGCCTAAGCCCCCTACCTTCCCAACCCTCCCTGCCCTGAAGGCTGCCTTGCTCCCCCCAGCACCATTCTGTTCAGACAAAAAGTAAAGTGCTGTGGTCCTTGTCTCATGGTCTCTGATCATTCATAACTGGGGGTGGAAGAAAGTGGCAGGGGCTGGGGAAGGCCCCCTTGAGGAGTAGAGTGAGGGGGTCATGCACTCACAAACAAAGGCAAGAGTGAATGAAGCTGGCCTGGGGTAAAGCAGGAGGGATTAGCGAGCAGGCTGTGGGGACTAGCTATTGAGAGGGTCAGTGCTGGATTCTGCCCATGGCAGTTTGAGATGCCTGGCCTAGTCCATTCCCAGAGCCTTGTGTCCAGTGCCAGCTCACCCCTAACAGTGAAGGTAACACTGGGCAAGCATAGGGGAGATCCCAGGCCCCCAATGACTCCCTTTTCTTCACACTCTGAGTCCCTCCTGCACTGCGAGGGGTCTCACACACACGAGTGTGGACACCCAGCTTACACATCCAAGTGTCAACCATACTATCAACCCACAGATGACTGGCTCTGGGCTACCTCTTGATTTAAGGGAATACCCAGCAAGAAGACCATAATGGCCCTGGAGTGGGCTCAGAGCAGTTTGGGTGGAGAACTCCAGGGTCTCCAATTCCCAGAACATGGTCAGAAAGGGGTGCAGGCTCCAGGAGGCACTTATTGAAGGCTCCTGGGTTCTGTGCCCATGAGTAGGTGCTCAGCCAGATGCTTCCACAGTAGGCTCTCAAAGCACAGGCTTTGGGCAGAGGCCTCTGCCCAGGCTTAAGGGCCATCATGCCAAGTAAAGAGACGAGGTTCTATTGACAAGTGGTTGCATAACAATATTTCACAAACTTCAGGTCACGGCCTACTTGTGGGTTACGAAATCAGTTTAATGGGCTGTGAGTAGCATAGAAAGAAAAAGGATAAGCAGTAATAAAGTACAAAAGAATATCGGAGTGTATCACAATATGACGCTATATATTTCTCAATTTTTGCCACATTTCATCCCACCTGTATTATGATTTACTTTTACGAGATCCACTTTCTTTAAACTTAAACTTATTTTAAAAGACACACTCATATATGGAAAAATAGTACTGCTTCATATAAATAGAAGATAGAAGGATAAATCCAATGAAAACAAACACGTTGGATGTGATATACATTGTGATATATATTCTGTATTATGTATATACATATATTGAGAATGATTCACATATATTACATATGTGATATAGCTTGTATGGGATATACATATTATAAACATATAGGGAGGACACTAAAGATATTTTTTGATTGGCACCTACCACCTACTAATCAGAATAGATGCTTAACTGGGAAGGGATATCATTCATATACATATATGTACATATACATATACACACACACATATTGACTTTCTTTTTAACATAAACAACATTTACTTTAAAAGGCACAATCAGATATGGAAAACTAGTACTGCTTGGTATAAATAGAAGACAGCCATTAAAATAAACCCAATGAAAACAAACAGGTAAAGAGATTAATTGCATTCTAGCTGGGTAATGAGTTGCTGACTGAAGGCATTGAGCCAGAGTCTACTTTGTTGGAGAAGGCCATCAAGTGTCTTCCCAAAGACACTGCAGAGCTTGGGAGGCCTGAGACCACCATCACTTCTGACACCAACTGCAAGTTGGTCCCCAAGACCACGCTCAGATTCAATAATTTGCTGGAAGTGCTCACAGAACTCACTGAAAGCTGTTATACTCATAGTTAAAGTTCATTACAGTAAAATAAACCAAATTAGAATTAGCCAAGGAAAGAAACACGTGCTGCAGAGTCCAAGAAAGTTCCAAGCATGGAGCTTCCAGCTGTCCTCTCCCAGTGGAGGAGCCATGGATAGTGCTACTTTCTGGCAACAATGTGTGACAACATGCATAAAGTGCTGCCACCCACGGAAGCTCCTGCAAGCCTTGGTGTCCAGAGCTTTTATTGGAGCTTGATCAGAAAGAAACGACTAATCATCCATGTGGTCACCTTCGTTTCTAGCCCCTCTGGAAGTTGAGCTGATACCTGGGCCCAAAACCCCACGATCAATTCCATGGTTAGAAGCTATCTGGGGTGGCCCAAGACCCCCAAGTAAACAAAGATGCTCTTTTCCAGGCAGGGACTCCAGGGACTTACTTTCCAGGAGCTGAGAGCATAAACCAGACTTCTTTCTGGGTAAGGTTAATTTTTTGCTACACAGATCCTTCCTTCCTCATATCATCTGATGAATTAAAAAATATTCAAAAAGTGATTTACTCTTCTGTGATGGAAATAAATGTGAGTTAAAATTATCTGGGGCCTAAAATCATCTCATGTGCCACCACTGGAGCACAGCCTGGACTTGAGGATTCACCAAGTCAGGAGAATACCTGACAGCCTCCCAGGCAGAGTAAGGGGAGTGCTGACTCACTGCATGGATGAGTGGAGGATTGACACCCTACACCCACTCACCCCTCATTCCATCTTCCCACGTGGTAGAGATGAAAAAGCTAATACTGTTTTCCAGATGCCCCTAGGACAGGGTTCTGGATGTGAATCAGCTCTTCTAATCAGAGGCCCTCCTATGATATTTGCAAGACCAAAAGAGAGACCATTTTTTCTATCTAATTGGCTATTTTCTGCTGGCCAGTGTATTGAAGGTGATGAGATTTTTGGCCACACCATTCCAATGTCCAGTCACTAACCCGTGGGCATTGAGATGCAGTTATGCATACACACACACACACACACACACACACACACACGCACACACGAAAGATAACTAAATGGCCAATTAACACATGAAGAAATGCTCAATGTCATTGGTCATCAGTAAAAAGTAAATGAAAACCAGAATGTTAAACCATTTTGCACAGAAAAACTAATATTAAAAAGACTAACAATACCAAGTATTCAACAGGATGTGGAGCAAGTAGGATTTTCATATAATGCTGAATCTTGAAATATAAAATCGGTATAATCACTTTAGAAAACTATCAGTTTCTTTCAAAGGTAAATGTACACTTTACATACAACCCAACAATTCAATTCTTAGATATCTATCCTAGAGACAGAAAACCAGATGTCCACACAAAGATTACTGTACATTACTGTTTATAACAACAATATTTGTAAAATAGCAAAACGCTGGAAATGACCTAGAAGTCCATCAGTCCAGGTGAGTGGATACAAATTGTGGCATACGTGTCTAGTGGAATACTGCTCAACAGTAAAACGGAGGAATTGCTGGTGCACACAACACACGGAAGAATCTCAAAAGCATTATTTTGAGTAGAAGGAGTCCGATACAAAAGAACTCAGACTGTATAATTCCACTTATATGAATTCCTGGAATAAGCAAAGCTAATTGACAATGATAGAAGTCAGAATAGTAGTTGCCTCGAATAATATAGGAAAGCGACGTGAGGACGACTCAAATTGAGTAAATACGAAACCAGGTTGCATTCAGAGCCTGCTACGTGCTGTTAGGCTCTGGAACTAGGCCAGACCACAGGGAACCTACAGGAAAATTCCTGCTGAGATTACTAACAAGTACTTCCCATGCTTTTAACGCTGCTTGCCCATCCCCTGAAAGGAAAACAGATTTAAACCCAGTTCCTGGAAGTGGGGGCTGGCTCTGAGAGGAGACGACTCTCTTGTCTATGGAGCATTATTGCTTCTTGAATAAACTTTCTTTTTGTTTCTGACTCTCACTTGTGCTTGTATTCTTTCCTGCACACAGTCAAGGACACTCTCTTTGTAGGTGAAGGGCTTGAGTCCCTACAGAAAGATTTGCCCCATCCTGCATCACTGCTACTATTATTTTGCCTCTGTTGTGGGGGTTGGGGGTTGACTGAGAAGGAGCATGAAAGAATGTTCTTGAAGGATTGAAATGTTCTGTATTCCGATGGTGGTGCAGATTACAGGAATGTATACATTGGTCAGAACTGCACAGAGTGTCGTATACATTTAAGATCTGTGTACTTTACTACGCGTTAGCTATACCTCAATATAAAACACAACAAAATTGGAAACAAAGAGGCAGTTATGTTCTGGGTGGTGTTGACTTTCTGATCCTGGATCAGAGACAGAGCAACAGGATTCTGAAGGTGTCGTGTACAGTGAAGCCTCCCAATTGGGGTGGAGGGAGAAACTCCCCAGGTGATTCAGTTTGTGAAATAATAGAAAATACATATATTTGTTTTTGCAGCCAGTCCTTGGTATGCAATTTCTAAAACCCCGTAATTTCCTAAGTGATAAGAGCACTGGGAGCATCTTTTATTCTAATATTTGGTCTTTGACCCCAATTTCTGATGCAGAATTCTTAAATCCCTTGGAATTTCCTGGTTAACAGGCATATCTTTTGTTCTAATGAGGCAGCGCTTAGTGGACTCCCAGGTGGGAGCTGATCACCAGTAAGACTAAGCCATGATTAGAAGCTTAAAACTTTCAACTTCACTCCCTATCCTCCAATAAGGAGAGAGAGGCTAGAAATTGAGTTAATCTTTAGCATGTGGATCCAATCCTCAGGGTCACAAAGTGACTGCGGGAGCCTCAGCCTTCATGCCATATTCCAGGAAAAAAAGAGGAAAATAAAAAGTTGGGGGAAATGCACCACCAGATGACTCATCTCCTTTTAAAGAGTTTCCAGGATCCCCACCCAAAGACTTCTAGTTGCATCTGTTTGGCCACTTCTATCTGCAAAAAGAAACTGAGAAATGTAGTCTTTAGCTGAGTTCAGGACATCCCGAATACCAACAGGGAAAAGGATAGCCCTGAAGAATTTGTTGATCTGCTGAGGAGGATGCTGAGTTTCTCCCAAGTCAAAGGATCAGGGCTCAAGCTATTTTTATTTAATCATGGAAGGAAAAGATAATTCTTAAGAATTGAGTCTGTTGAGATCTCCAGACGACAGAACACTGAATTTGAGACTTGGAAAAGACATCTAGAATCCTCTCTAATAGTGCCTCAGTGCTCCCCAAAGGCTGTCGTCTGCTGTTTAAACCCCTTCTGGCATAAGACACCTTTCTCTGTTGCGTAGTGTCCAAACTGAAGCCTCTGTGTTTACCCTTACATTAAGGGAGAGATTCCTTGCCAAGAGCTAATGGAATGGCTCCTGTAATGCAGCCAGCCTTCCAAGTACAATACTGACAATTTCTTATTCTGGAAAAATTTAGGCCATCTCACATTAACTGGAATCTGATTTCTTCACATGAAGCAAGATTGTGTTTTTCTTGGGGTATTGGGAGAGACTGTCAATGCTTGCTTCGGTGAGGTATGTTTCCTGCTAATTGGTGAGGCTGGTGAGTTAATGGGCTCCAGCTCCTGCCAGTGAGACATTAAACAGGATTTGAAACATCCTCTGAATTGACTTTGTAATATGTCCACTTACATAGGTTAAACTTCATTTCCCAGAACTTTCCTTCTCGCTAATGATTAGGGAAGGCCGTGAGAGCTCTTTGTGGAGGAATTGCTGGGTAGAAGGTGGAGCAGCAGCATTTTGTTGCTTACATGGAAGGCAGCAACTCAGCCTACAAGTGCTTTTCCTCTCCCTGGATCCTCCTTCAGCTTATCCAACTCCTAGGGGTGTGCTTAGCCCTGTGATGAAGAGCCCTGGCTTCAGCAAGACACCTGCACCACCAAGATCAGACACCGCAAAAATAACATGGGATTCAGGCCATCTTCGTGGACTCCAGTTTGTGCTTGTGGGTTCCAGATTGTTCTTGCTCTCCCAGCCTTACATCCATCTTCCCTTCCTGATTGCCTACCCCATGGACCGTAAGTTCCAGCCTCAAGCACAGGGATAACAGCCTTACAGAAACAGCTTAACTAGCTCCCACAGTTGTGAAAGGTAAAATTCCTGGTGTGTGTGTACGCGCATGTGTATGTGTGTATTAGTGGTTCTCCTTTGCGGACACAGAATTTGGTCTCAGAGTGGTTCAGAAAAAAGAATCTTAGAGATGAGTTCGAGGTTTTTCTGGAATTGGTTCTCTGATCTAACTAGATTTACAATCATTAATGATCCTGTTTCCAGTGGTTAAGGAGGCACTGATAGGTTCATGGCATGAAGTGGCAACACAGTTACTCAGATCATTACCAGTAGCTTCCTGTATCAGATTCTTATAGAAGGCAAGGCTCTGGATGACCAAGTATTTGCTTCCATAGAACATTTTAGCTAAAATAAGAGTGGGTTGGTTGTTTGGCTGTTTCTATGATGGAAAAAATGGGGCGGGAGGAAATGATGAGCTCAGAGCTTTAAATTACCAGCTCAAGATCTGTATAAGGGACTTGAAAGCTGTTGTGACTGCGCTGATAGAAACTTATTTCCCATAGCCTTGAGCCTGAGTTCTGCAAACCAAACTCAAAGTTAGAACCTGTGGGTGGCCGGATTACAACACAAATGAAACTTCTCACCTCACAGGGTCTTTTTTGTTAAACTTAGGGTGTTGATTGGGAAGAAATAGGATTCTGAAAATTAAAATGGGGACATATGAGCACATTCTAATAAGGCTGAGGACCTAAAACCCCTAAATTCTACTGAGTCTTCTTTGCCCATAAAAGCAGCCTGCACCCCTGTCTGCAGAGGTTAGTCTCCTATTGTCTGAAGAAACTGCAATGGCCTTCCCCAAGGCAGTTGTCTGACAAGTCCTGGCTGATCCTTAGGACCTACTCTTATCACTTTTTCTTGCTTTTAAGACCTATAATTAGACTCAAGTCTCAACAGAATCCAAAGTGAGGTACAAAATATGACCCACAAGGAGGTGCAATGTGACACCAAAACAATTGCCAACCTCTGTTTGCCAGTTATATCAACATAAAACTGGAAAATATGTGTGGAAATGAATCTTAAGGGTATGGAATCAAGGTAGAAGAATATAAAGTTGGATAAGAACAAATTTATTAATATTTGCCCACTAAGCAGAGATTCTGGATTCACTGTTTGAGCTTGCTTGACAGGCTAAAAATGGCTCTGATAATTTGCTTGGTTGATTGACTGATATATGGACCCAAAGGTGGCCTATATGAGGTTGAGATGTCAGAAGGTCCCTGGTATATTATAGAGCATGAGTCAGCACATTTTAAAAATAAAAGGCCAAAGAGTAAATGTTTTAGGTTGTATAGGCCATTGTCAGTTACAGCAATTTAACTTTCCCATTGTAGCAGAAAATCAGCCAAAGACTATTTATAAATGGATGAACATGGCTGTGTTCCAGTAAAAGTTTGTGAAGACTGAAATTTGAATTTTAAATCATTTTTGTATGTCATAAATATTATTATTCTTTTGATTTCATTTTAATTAAAAATGTAAAAACCACTTTAGCCTATGGGCCAAACAAAAACAGCCTGTGGGCTACATTTAGCCCCTGGGAGGTAATGTGCTGACCCCTGCTATAGAGGAAACTCTTTAAAGGCTTAGGACCTGGAGGACACTATGCTAAATAAAGTAAACCTGACAAAGAGAAAGAAATACTGCATGATATCACTTATAAGTGGAACCTCAGAAAGTCAAACTCATAAAAACAGAGAGTAGGTGGTGGTTGCCAAGGTTTGGAGGGTGGGAGAAATGAGATGTTGGTCAAGAGGCACAAATTTTCAATTATATAAGATAAATAAGTTCTGGAGATGTAATATACAGTATAGAAACTATAGTTAATAATACTGTATTTATTACCATAATACTGAAATTTGCTAAGAGAGTAGATATTAAGTGTTCTCACCACAGGGGGAAAAAGAGTAATTATGTGAAGTGATGGAAGTGTTAATGAGCTTGATTTTGGTAATCATTTCACAGTTTATGCATATACCAAAACATCATATTACATAATTAAATGTACATATTAATTATATATAATTTTTATTTGTCAACATATCTCAATAAAACCGGAAGAAAACCCACACCGGCTTAGTGAGATTGGAATGCTGAGTAGCTTTGTCACTTAAGACTTGCTTATTCGCATACACTTGGAAGGTCAAGGGATGCAATGATATCACTATCTTTAGCTAGCATGTAGCTATCAGAAATAAATTCATGAGGGGTGTCCTGCATCCTTTAAGAGCTCTGTAGTGGCTCTTCTTTGTAGGTCAGAAATTCTAGTGGAATTGGCTACCTTTGAATGGGGATCTCGAAATGCAATAGGTATGATGGGACCCAGGGGTGGTAGGAAGCTGATGGCACTTATATGACAAATATAAGGTGGGCATGGTTACTATAGTAGCCAGTGAAACCAAAACAGTAATAAGAATAGTCTGACTCCCAGAGATCTTTGTCATTCACTGGTTTATCATGGTATCGCCTAGAAATGAAATAAGTAGGGAGCCTACTAAAGTCTTGCTTGGTTTGAAAAAATGAGTAAGTTCTGGGTCTAGTGGATAGGAGTCTGACTTGAAAGACCAAAATAGAGATTATGGCTCCTCAATTACTTCCCTCAGTTGAGCCCTTGATGAAGGAGAGGCCAGATTTTTTTTTGAGGCTCCTTTGATCTTGTTACACTGCCAAAAAATGTATGCTGTTAATCTTCTTCCTAAACTTCTCCAAAAAGGCATGTAACTATTCACCAGGTGACTATGCAGTAGGGAAAGGGAAATAATTAAATTTTTCCAAGGATTACTGGACACTGGGCCTAAATAGACTCTAATTTCTCGAATTCTAAAATGTGACTGTGGTTTACCAGTCAGAGAAGAAGTTTGGAGGTCAGGTGATCAATGGTGTTTGGGGGAAGGCCTGTCTCACAGAAGGCCTAATCAGTTCCTGAATACACCTATAGATATTTCTTCAATGCTGAAAACATAATTGAAATAGACATCTTGAGCTACTAGAAGAATCCCAGCATTGGTTCTCTGACTCATGGAGTGAGGGATAACATGGTAGGAAAAGCCAAGTGGGAGCCACTAGAAGTCTGCCTATGAGAATACTAAGCTAAAAGCAGGACCACATTCCTGGACAAATTGCAGATATTAGTGTCACCAAGGACTTGAAAGATGTGGGGGTGGTGATTTCTACTACAACCCAATTCAACTTGTCTGTTTGGCCTGTGCAGAAGACAGATGAATCTTGAATGATGGCAGTAGATCATTATAAACTTAATCAGGCAGTGGCTTTTACTGGAGCAATCAACACATCTCCTGGGACCTGGTATGTAGTTATTGACCTGGAAATGTTATTTTTATCTATATCTATTAGAAAAGAACATCAGAAGAAGTTTGTTTTCAGCTGGCAAAGCCAACAAGACATCTTCACTGTCCCACTCATGTTCCAGCCCTAATGTTATAATATGATCTGGGTTGACCTTACTCATTTCCTTCTATATAGGACATCGTGCTGGTCCTACGTTGATGATATCATGATGATTAGCTTTGATGAGCAAGAAGTGCTGGTGGCACTTATGTGCCAGATGATGAGAAATAAATCCCACACACAAAAATTAAAGAGCCTGTCACTTCAGGCCCTTGGAGTTCTTGGGGTCCAGTGATTTAAGTCATGTTTCCTAGGTGAAGAAAAAGTTGCTGCATCTGGCCCCTCCTGACACTATGAGTGAGGCACAGTTCCTTGGGAGCCCCTTTGGATTTGGGGATCAACGTATACTTCATTTGGGAAGACTGCTGTAACCCATTTGCTAAGCAATCTGAAAAGCTACCGGTTTTGAGTGAGATCCAGACAAAAAAAAAAAAAAAAAGCTCTGCAATGAATTCAGGCTGATATGATGGTGTTTGAGTGTCAGTGGTAGATAAAAATGCTGTTTGGAGATTTTGGCAGTCCCCTCCCTATAGGTAAATCACAATTTAGACCTCTAAGATTTTGGAGCAAAGTCATGACATTCTCTGAAAATCACTCTACTTTTGAGAAATGTTTTTTGGCTTTCTACTGGGCTTTAATAGAGACTAAACACTTGACCATGGGCCACTAAGATACTGTGCAAACTGAGATACCCATCATTACCTGTGTGTTGCCTGATTCAAGAAGTCATAAAATCAGGCATACACAGCATCAATCTGTGAAGGAGGTCCCGAAGGCACAAGTAATTTGCATGAAGAAGCACCTGGATACCCAGATCCCTGGTTCCTGCTTCTTTGCCTTCTCTCTCTCAAATCATACCTATTAGTTATGGAGTGTTCCCTATGACCAGTTGATTAAGGAAGAAAAAACTCGGGTATGGTTTACATATAGTTCTGCAGGACATGCAGGCACCACCCAAAATTGAACAGCTACATCACTACAGCTCTATTCTGGGATACTCCCAAGAGATAGGAGCAAAGAAAATTTTCCAAATGGTCAGAAATTTGAGCAGTGCACCTGGGCAATCAGGTGCAGGAAGGAAAGTTGTTCATAAATATGGACCTATATCAATTCATGCATTGTGACTAATAGTTTGGCCAGATGGTCAGAGACTGGTTGAAAATGGTTTGGTTATACTCAGATACTGAAAAAAAAAAGGTAAATCTTAGCATTTGCAACAACATGGATGGACCTAGAGGGTATTATGCTGAGTGAACTAAGTCAGACAGATAAAGATAAATACCATATAATTTCACTTATAAGCAGAATCCAAGGAAAAAAGAACAAACTAAAAGAAAACAGACTCACAGACACATTGAACAAACTGGTGATTGTCAGAGAGGAGGGGCCCTGGGGGGCTGAGTGAAAAAGGTGAAGGGATAAAGGTGAAGTTACAAAACAGTCATGGAGATTTTGAGTATAGCATAGGGAATACAGTCAACATTATTATAGTTATGTGTAGTGTCAGATGCGTGCTAGAGTAATCAGGGGGATCACCACATGGATTGTATAAATATCTAGCTTTTAAAAACTTAAAGTTTTTTAAAAAATGGTTTTTTTAGATGATCAGAGTCTGCTACAAGGAAGTCAGAGAAGAGATACGCGGACAGACCTTTCCAGAATGGAAAGATGATTGTGTCCCATGTGAATGCTCACCAAAGAGTGACCACAGAAAATAAGATTTTTAGGAAGGTAGGATGACCCATTCTATGGACATCAGTCAGCCACTTTCTCCAGCCACTCCTGTCACTGCTCAATCAGCTCATTAACAGTGTAGCCAAGGTGGCAGTAATGGAAGTTGTACATGAGCTCAGCAACAAGAACTTTCTGATCAGAAGGCTGATCTGGCTACTGATAAGCATCCAATATGCCAGCAGCAAAGACTGATGCTGAATCCCTGATGTGGCACCATTCCTTAAGAAGATTAGCCAGCTTGATGATGACAGGTTGATTCTATTGAACTGCTTCCCTCATGGGAAAAGGAGCACTTTTTTTTTTGGTAATAGATTTCTAGTAATATAATTCACATACTATACAATTTACATCTTTAAAGTGTACAAATCAAGGGTTTTTATTCCATTCACAGATATATACAATCATCACCACAATCAAATTTAGAACATTTCCACCGCCACCACCACCACCCCTCAAAAGCAAACAAACAAACAAACAAAAAACTCTGGGTGAATTCTGGAGAATGGTAGAGTAGGAAGCACCAGAAATCTGTCTCACCACCTAGACAACAATTATACTGACAGAATGTGTCTGATGTAACTGACTTTGGAGTCTGTGAAAGACTGACAACTCCAAGGACAAGGCTTGGATGGTAAATTTTGGTTAATTTCAGTCAGCTTTGGATCTTAGTGCAGTAGCAGCAGCCTGATGGCAGGCAGTGTTCATGGAGCAGCTTAAATACACCCATCAGGACCAAGGTGGGCAAAAAGCACCTTGTTCTCCAAATATTAAGAATCTGGGCTCTGATCACGTATTGCTGCTTCTGACCACAGAGTTGCAGACAAAGGAGCAGGTAGTCATTGTTGTTGTACCTCCCTCCATGTTGCAAGTCCCTCTCCCTCAGCTGAAGTGACTTTTAGGAAACTTAAAGGGCTGGTGCCCATTTTTCTCACCTTCTTCCCCTCCCCCACCACCCTTTGGGAACCAGATAGTAAAGACTAGGGCATTAAAAAACAACTGCACATACATGAAAAACTAGAAAGTGACTGTGAATATCCAGAGTAAGGTGCAAGCTCAGAAAAGACCTCAGAAGACCTATATACCTGGGTGATCCTTGGCACAGGGACAGCCTACAACAATTTTAAAAAAGAGCAACAAAAAATAACAAAATAAAAAATAGCATACCTTGGATATGGGGGTAAATCTGATGTTCAGAGTTATCACATTTTATGTTCAAATGTTTATTTTTCAACAACAACAACAATAACAACAATGTCAACAAAATCTCAAGGCATACATAGAAATAGGAAAGTATGACCTGTTCACATATAAAGCAACAGAAACTGTCCCTGATAATTACCTGTCTGAAAGACACTCAAACAACAGAAAGCATATGTAGAGAAAGTCAACAAAATGATGTGTGAACAAAATATAAATATCAGTAAAGACCAAAAAAAAAAAAAAAACCCTGAAAAAAAATAGTTCTGGAACTCAAATGTATAATAGCTGAAATGAAATCTTACTAGAGGAATTCAGTGGAAGGTTTGAGCAGACAGAAGAAGGAATCAGTGAACTTTAAGATAAGACAATGAAAATTATTGAATCTGAGGAACAGAAAGAAAAAAGATTGAAAAGTGAATAGAATCTAGGGGACCTATAGAACACTATCAAGCAGACCAACATACACACTGTGAGAGTGCCAGAAGAAGAAGAGAGCAAGGAGGCAGAAAGAACATTTGAAGAAATAATGACTGAAAATTTCCTAAATTTGATAAAAGACATAAATATAAACATTTAGGAAGCTCAACAAACTCCAAGTCAGAAAACAAAAGGACTCTCACTGGAACACATTATAATCAAATTTTCAAAAACCAAAGGAAAAAAAGGATCTGGAAAGTAGCAAGTGAGAAGTGACTCGTTCCATATAAGAGATCTTCAATAAAGTTATCAGCAGATTTCTCATTAGAGCTTTGAAAGACAGAAGGCAGTTAGCTGATATACTCAAAGTGCTAGAAGAAAAAACTGTTGAGCAAGAACTCTATATCTAGCAACTGTCTTCCAAAAGTGAGAGAGGTCTCAGTCAAGATGGCAGAATAAGTAAACGCTGTACTTGCCTCCTCTTACAACCACACCAAAATTACAACTAATTACAGAATAATTGTCACTGAGAATTACCCAAAGTCTAGCTGAACAAAAGTCCTACAACTGAGGACATACAAAGAAGCCACCTTGAGACTGGTAGGAGGGACATAGATACAAAATAGGCTGGTCACCACACTCACATGTGCCAGTTAAAAGTAGGGAAGAATATCTTGGCCGTGGAGGTTTGCCAGTAGGAGCAAGGGACCCAAGCCCCACACCAAGCTCCCCAGCCCAGATTTCCAGACCCGGGAAGAGAAGTCCCCATAACTCCTGGCTGTGAAAACCAGCAAAGATTGTGACTGAGTGAGAGAGAGGACCGAGGGAGTCACAGACTTTTCTCTTACCGGGCCCACATGTACTTACTTCGCAATGGATTCACTCATGGTGAGCTCCAGCACTGGGGCAGCAGCTTGAAAGATGCCAGGGGCATACAGGGAGGAACTGAGCTGCCTGGCTTCAGGGCAAGAACTGGAGGAGCAGTTTTCTCCCAGATAAAAGTGCTGGCAGAAGGCATTATTTCTTTGTTGAGCCCTCCCCCACCCAGCTTGCAGACCCAGGCAGGTGCTACATCTGAATCTCCATCAACATAGTCAACACAGGTCACCCCACCCAGGTGATTTCCTAAGACCCTGCCCAATCTAACTTGCAGGCCCACCCAAAGTGCTTCTAGTGGCTTTTCTATACAAATGGCCTGTCTCAGCTAATGCTGTGGTATTTCCTAAAATCTCTCAAAGGTTCACAAACCCTAAACAAGCAGCATCTGGCCTCAGTGTGCCCTGTACCTTTTGCTGAGCAGCCACAAGCCCAGCAGTAGCAGCAGCCAACCTTGGGCACTTGAAGCCCAGTACAGATGGTAGCTATCTTCATATTGCTTTGTGGCTTATCCTAGGTGGACTCAGGCCAGGCACAGGCTTAAGCTGAACTTGGCCTGTGGTTGAGCCCCTCCCAAGAGGACCCAGAGCTGGCATGCTCAGTAGCCAGCTTGACAGAGCACCACTTTGGGCCACACCCAAGGAAGACACACCCAAAGGTCATACTGGACAGGCACCAGAGCCCTACTAAAGAGAATTTTGCTCTTTAGGGTTAGTCCCTGCATAATAGCTCCTCTACTGTATTCACAGCCAGTAATGAAGATACACTATAACAGAAAGCATATACAACCCACACGAGGGACACATCTGGAGCACCCAGCTCAGGTAACCAGGGAGAGTACATTGCTGGACCCCAAATGACACCTATTACATAGTGTCCCTTTATTAAGAACAACACTACATAATACATAGAAACTAACATAGGGAGGCAGCCAAAATGAGGAGACAAAAAACATGTTCCAAATGAAAGAACAGAACAAAGCTCTAGAAAAGAACTAAACAAAATGGAGACAAGCAATCTACCAGATACATAGTTCCAAATGCTGGTTATAAAGATACTCAATGAACTTAGAGGAAGACTAGATGAACTCAGTGAACACTTTAACAAAGAAATAGAAAACTTGAAAGTAGAGATAGAAAACATATTAAAGAACCAGTCAGAAATGAAGAATACAATAACTGAAATGAAGAATACACTGGAAGGAATGAACAGCAAGTTAGATAAAACTGAGGATAGCATCAATGATTTAAAAGATAAGGTAGAGAAAACGCCAATCACAGCAGCAACAAAAACAAAGAACCAGACAAAACAAACAAAAAAATGAGGATAGTTTAAGGGGCCTTTGGGATAAAATCAAGCATAGCAACACTCACATCATAGGGGTATCAGAAAAAGAAGAGAGAAAACAAGAATTGAAAACTTATTTCGAGAAATAATTTCCCTAACCTGATGAAGGAAATAGACATACAAACCTAGGAAGCATATAGAGTCCAAAACAAGATGAATCCAAAGATTCCCACACCAAGACACATCATAATTAAATGCCAAAGGTTAAAAACAAAGAGAGATTCTTAAAAGCAGCAAGAGAAAAGCACTTATTTACCTACAAGGGATTTCCCATAGACTGTCAGCAGATTTCTCAACAGAAACTTTACAGACCAGAAGTGATTGGCACAGAATATTCAAAGTGATGAAAAGCAAGGACCTACCACCAAGATTCGTCTACCTGCAAGGCTAGAATTGAAGGACATCTAAAGAACTTCCCGGACAAGAAAAGGCTGAAGGAGCTAATCAATACCAAACCAATATTTCAAGAAATGTTAAAGGGATTTATTTAACATGAAGAAAAAATTAAAAAAATATGAATAATAAAATGGCAATAACTACGCAACCAGAGATATAGGGTGGCTGAATGATAAGAAAACAAGACCCTTACATATACCGCCTATAAGAGATTTCAGATGAAAAGACACACACAGACTGAAAGAATAGGGATGGGAAAGATATTTCATGAAAACAGAAACAAAACAAAACAAAAGCTAGGGTAGCAATACTTATACCAGACAAAACAGACTTTAAAACAAAGGCTATAACAAGAGACAAAGAAGGACCCAATAATCCCATTTCTGGATATTTATTAAACAAAAAAACTCAAAACACTACTTCAAAGGGACACATGAATCCATATGTTCATTGTAGCATTATTTATAATAGCCAAGATACAGAGGCAACCTGGGTGTTAATCAATGGATGAACAGATAACAAAGAAGTGGTACAAACATACAATGGACTATTTACTCACCCATAAAAAGACTAAAATCTTACTGCCTCAACAACGTGGCTGAACCTAGAGAGTATTATACTGCATGAAATAAGGAGACAGAGAAAGACAAACACCATATAATTTCACTTCCGTGTGGAATCTAAAAAAGAAAATAAATGAACAAACAAAACAGAAACAAAGTCATAGGTACAAACATTTTCATGGTTACCAGATTGTCAGGGATTTCAGGGGGTTGGTGGAAAGGGGGAAGGGATTAAGAAGTACAAATTAGTAGTTATAAAATAGTCATGGGAGTATAAATTATAGCGTAAGGAATACAGTCATTAATATTGTAATAACTATGTGTGGTAACCATGGGTACTAGAATTATTGGGGTGATCACTTCGTAAGTTATATAAATATCTAATCACTATGGTGTACACCTGAAACTAATATAATATTATTTGCTAACTGCAGCTGAAACATTTTTTAAATGATAAAAAGAAGGAAAAAAGTGAGAGAAATTAAGACAGCTACAGATTTAAAAATATAGCTAAAAGAGTTCATTACTACTAGACGTACCCCTCAAGAAATGTTTAAGGGGGTTCTGCAGGGTGAAAGGAAAAACACATTAGACAGTGACTGGAACCATATGAAGGGTTTTAGGAGTTCTGTGCCAGGAATGGAGACAGGCCATCCATATATTTCTTATTATAAACCACAATATCACACATGGGCAATTAAAAAGCTAACATTTTACTAATAATTTGTAACTGCACTTTTTGTATTCTACTTGACCTAAGAGATTAGTACATTTTTAAATCCATTTCCCACTTGCCATGAGAATTCTTGCCCGCAGTGCTTGCAGCTGCAGCGTTTACCCTGAGATAACTAATAGGATCACAGTCCTAACCTTACCCCTAAAGCTTGCCACGAAATATCTCGCTTTTCTTATTATTATTGCATTGCTCTAGTACATTAGTCTTTGGAAACAAATGACATCATTCCACTTACAGCATCCTGTTTTTAGTAGTGGTATTTCCATTTACAAAATACAGTAATTCTCGATCACTGAAAATATCAAATCCTAGAAAATGCAGCATTCCTACACATGATATTACCATCATTCTCGAATAGTTGTTAGCCGAAGATTCATTTGATGAATCCAATTTATGCATGCACTTCTGTTACATGAGGATTAGAGGCAAGTTCTGTTTAGAAATCACTCCAAGAACAATTTTTATATTTTATTTTCACATTGAAAACCTGTCAGATTTGCTTCAGCCTCAAAAAGCATGTTTATGTAAAATTAAATTAATGCTGGCGGTGAGCTGTACTATTTTTTCTAAATGGGAAATTGGTTGAAAATTATTAGTCTAAAAGCTAGTATTATTATAATTTTGGTTTCTGATATGAAATCTGCCATGATCTGAGTGGTGGCTCACATGTAGGTCATGCATTTTCTTTTGGGTTCTTATAAGATTTTTTTCCTTGTATTTTTGGTTTAGCAGTTTAATCATGATTTGTCTGTGCATGGATTTCTTTGGGTTTAACCTAATCTTGGATTCACTCAACTTCTTGAATCTGTAGATTTATGTTTTTTACCAAACTTATGACATTTTCAGCCATTATTTCTTCATACATTCTTTTTTCTTTTTTTCCAGCACCGCACTCCCTCCATCCGTACAAGTTAGCCAAGAACAACTTCTTGCAATGCAGAATGGGAGGAGTCCTGCCTTTGACTGGTCAAGGAAGACCTTCTTCCTTTAGGCTGAAAGCTACCCCCTTATAATTGCTACTTAATCATCCCCATTCTGCCCTCCATGATCACAGGTGAGTTTTTCTGTCTCTCTCATTCCAAGACCAGCAGATACTGGAAGCAGCTGCCTGTGCCTGACATCTTTTCTCCATCATCAACCCATGGTTTCTTCCACTGCTCCTTGTAGGCCCTCCTGGCTGCCCTCAGCATCTATTCTGTTCTGGGCTAATCAGCTACCACACTTAATCACCTCCTGACATTGCCTCAAGCTCACCCTTGAAACAACCAAACCTGTTCCTTACTTCACTGTTTTTAAGCAAAACCAGTTTAACCCTTTAATCTCTGTGCCAGCAAAATGCTGAGCTCTCCATCTGCTTTTTGTTCGTTATGATCACATCTGATTTCCCATCAGCTGAATTTTAAAGTGCAGTTTTCATAACTAACAAAAGGCTCACTAGGAGGAGATGGAGATGTTTTCTCCTCTCTGCAGCTGTGTTCAACCCATATCATAAATCTAGTTCACAGAAGATGGGAGAAGTTGTGAGAGTGGGCATTTACAAGAATAACAGGATTTGTCTCAGGCAGTCAGAAAGTGTTATTTTGAGAAACTTTTGTTGTGATCATGTGTTCATCCTGCGTTGTGATGTAAAGTGACCTCTTAGAGTCAAGAAAATTTAAAAGCCATTGTGGTTGATAGCAATGCTTTTTTTTTTTTTTTTTTAAGCATTTGTATAAACTTTATTTTTTTAGGGCAGTTTCAGATTCACAGCAAAATTGAGGGGAAAGTACAGAGAATTCTCTTATTCTCCATGTCCCGACTCAGGGTCCACTTTTCCATTATTAACGTCACACATCGGAGTGGTTTGTTTGCTATAGCAGATGTAACATTATACATCTATGTACACACTGACACTTCATTACCACTCAAAGTTCATATTATATACTTGGGTTCACTCTTGGCGGGTACATTTTATGGGTTTGAACAGATGTATAACGACATGAATCTATCATTGCAGTATTGTAAGAGTAATTTCGCTGCCCTGAAAATCCTCTGTGCTCTGCCTGTTCATTCCTCCCTCACTTTGCAACCACTGATCCTTTTACTCATACAGTGTATTGCCTTTTCAGACTAGCTACTCTCACTTAGCCATGTGCACGTGTCTTTTCATGACTTGCTACCTCATTTCTTTCTAGCACTGAGTAATATTCCTCTGTATGGAGGTACCACAGTTTAATTCATTCACCTACGGAAAGATATCTTGGTTGCTTCCAAATTTTGGCAATTACGAATAAAGCAATTATGAATAGACATCAGTGTGCAAGTTTTTGTATGCACATACGTTTTTTTCCTCTTTTGGGTAAATATTAAGGAGTGCAATTGCTGAACCATATAGTAAGAGTATGTTTAATTTTGAAAGAAATTGGCAAACTGTCTTCCAAAATGGCTGTACCATTTTGCATTTCTACCAGCAAGGACTGAGAGTTCCTGTGGCTTCACTTTCTTGTCAGCATCTAGGGTTGTCAGTGTTCCAGATTTTGACCTTTCTAATGAGAGTGTAGTGGTATCTCAGTATTGTTTTAGTTTGTGTTTCCCTAGTGACATATGATGTTGAACATCATTTTATGTTTATTTGCCCTCTGTGTGTTTTCTTTGATGAGGTATCTTTTCAGGTCTTTTGCCCATTTTTAATCAGATAGAAATGTTTTTTATTTTTTAGTGATTTTGCCTTATTTTTTTTTATATCTTTACTTGCAAATTTTTAAAAAACAATATTATATCAAACTTTATATTTTTGTTGCACACTATTAGGTTGTGAAAAACAATACCAGAGTCTAAAGAAAGAACCAGCTTTCCCAAGTCCCTGTTTCTTATCCTTTAGGGATCTAAAATGTTAATACCACTGAAGAGAGACAGAGACAGAGAGAGAGAGAGAGAGAGAGAGAGAGAGAGAGAGAGAGAGAGAAGGGTGTCTGGCTTGGAGGCCAGAGAACTTCCTGATCTAATCTAGACCATCCCACCCCAGTCCCCCTGGCTGTAAGTGTCCGTTCATGAGTTGTGGAACAGCATGGGCAGGGCAGAGAGCACCATGGGCAAGGAACATACAGGGGTCAGCCCCTAACTGATACTTGAGAGTTGTGGTAAGAGTGGAGGAAGAGATGGAGATGAAGCTAGACACAGGCCATTGGTGAAGTCACATGTCCAACCAAGAAAGTGTCTCTGGGTTGTAGCTGACTAAGCAAATTACATCATAAATCACTGCCTGGAGCCCTGCACTAGACGCTTTTATCTCCATGAGGTCTTTAAACCTGTCCCACAGCTCTGTGGTTGTGTGTGTGTGTCTGTGTGCGAGCGCGCACGCGCGTGTGCGTGCATGCATGTATGTGTGTGTTAGTGGAGGAGCCTGATGGTGCTGCAGTGAACTCCATTTTACAGAGAGAGAGAGAGACACCCCCAGAGCAGGGAGGTTACTAGAAGAGGGTCACACAGTCAGTAAGCAGTCATGGCTGGAAACAGGACACTGGAGAATCATACGCAGATAATCACTGTCCCAAATTCCCTCCCAAAGACTTCACGGCCACCTTGGGTGGTAATAATAGTAACTTAGTGCCGACCTTTAAAGGCATCTACTGTGAGCCAAGCTACATGTGCTCTGAGTGCCTTAGGGAGGTTGTCTTCAGAGGTTGTGCCCGTTGTTATGCCTACTTACTAGAGGAGAAAACAGGCACAGAGAGGGCACAATTACGTTAGGAGAACAGCATAGCTGGGATTAGGCCCCTGGTACTGCAGGGCTCTGAGCTGCTGGATCTTAAGCCCTCTGAGCACCTACTCTGTGTCAGAGTTTGTACTGGGCACCGGGGCGACAGCTGCAATGAAAACAGGCTCACAAACATGAAAGTTTCAGAGAGAGGGAGTGAAGTCGGGTGGTGTGATTGGAAAGAGACTACGGGAGCAGGGAGGTGGATAATTCAGTTGGGATGGTCAGGAAAGGCTGCTCCGAGGAGGGGACACTTGGCTGAGACCTGAGGGCTGAGAAGGAGCCAACCTTGCTGAGTTCTTGGGGAAGGATGTTCCAGGCAGAGGGAACAGCAAGTACAAAGGCCCTGAGTTGGGAACAAGCTTGGTATATATTTGAAGAACAGAGAAGAGGAAGTGTGGATCAGGCTGGAGAGTGATAGAGGGAAGAGAGAAGTTTGAGGCTGATAGAGGGTTTCTAGGCAACCCAGGGAGCCAAGGAGGGAGGGATGTAGGGAATGATCTTCCAGATCGGGTTCACTGTCAATCTCTACTCCAGGCTCTAGCGGAGGCCAGACATACCTTCTCTCAGGCCATGTCTCCACTCCCCACTCTCAATGCAAGGTCTACAGTCCAGCCTCAGCTCCTCCATTACTACGAGGGCTCATGGTTTCTTTCCAAGCCCTCCCACCTATAGACATTCATTTATTCATCTATTCACGCATTTATTCACTCATCCACCAAATATTGATTTGTCTCAGGTATTTTGCCCTTGCAGTTTCCTCTGCCTGGAACACTGTCTTTTATCTCTCATGGTTCTGCTTCCACCATCGACTTTTCCAAGACCCCTTTTCTGAGCACTTCCAGATAATTTAGCCCATATCACCCTGTTAGCAGCCTAGCTGCTCTTCGTGATAACACAGGATTGGTTGGGGCTCCATCTATGCACATGGAGAGAGAAAGTTGTCATTGTGATGGGCATTCATTTCTCCTTCTCACTCTAATTTGGGACCCATACTTCCCTTCCACGAGTTGTGATTTGGACAGGGTCAACCTCATTTTTCCAGCTCTAGAAATCACATCATTCACCTAAAGGCAGTGAGAGACAGCTAGAGGACTTTTGCTGGAACTACTGAAAAAGCTGAAGTTTTGTTCTACCTTGCTTACTTATCTGGTAGGCTGTAAGGCTGAAACTACTGAGGGGAGGCGAGGACCTGCCTGAAAATAAAATCAATATTGAGGAAAGCAAAGGTGATTAAGGGAGAGAGGCACCATCCTGAGTGTATTGTTTGAGCAGCTGAATTCAGCCATACCTGAAATCCAAACTCCCACTGGACTTTTCCATCATAATAACTAATAAATTTCTTTATGCTTAAGCTAGTTGGGTTTCAGTCGCTTGTGATAGAAGGCCTGATTGATAATAAAGCCTCAAAGATATGCAGGCAGTCAAGCTAAGGTGCTTTCCCTTGAGGGATGTGGGCAGGAGCCTCCCTCACCCAGAAGCCACTCCCCCATTAGCGGCCTGGGTTGGGTTCCTCCCATCTGAGGTAGAAAGGCAGAATCAAAGTGCCAGGCCGGAGCAGTGTGACTGCAGAAGCAACCCTGCAACCAGCAACAGGACTGGTAATCTGCACTATTAATAAAAAAATTCCTTTTCTTCCACTCTTCTTTGTAGGCAGAGACCTGATTTTATTAGCTTGTTTGTTAGCTCTGTCCATTTGTTCAGGGAAAGTCGTCTATGCCAGTCATGCTCTTGGCCAGGAAGATGTGGGGGGAAGTCTCTGGGGAGTGGTTAGTGGGAAGCTTCTGAGGTAAAATGCTTTTTCTCTTTAAAAGTACAGTAGTCCCCCTTATCTGAAGTTTTGGTTTCCATGGTTTTAGTGACCCACAGTCCAAAAATATTAAATGGAAAATTCCAGGAATAAACAATTTTTAAGGTTTGAATTGCATGCCAATCTGAGTAACATGATGAAATCTCAAGCCATTCTGCTCTGTTCCTCCTGGGACGAGATTCATTCCTTTGTTCAGCGTCCATACTTTACATGCTACCCACCTGTTAGTCATTCAGTAGCCATTTCCATTATCAGATTGACTGTCATGGTACCACCACACGCATTCAAGTAACCCTCATTTTACTTAATAAGGGCCCCAGAATGCAAGAGGAATGATATGACAATTCAGATGTGCCAAAGAGAAGCCTGCAAGTGCTTGTTATATACAATCAGACATCAGCTGTAGCCACATCACGACGCTTGTGTTATTCACTTTATCTTATCATGTGGATATTGCATCATCTCACATCATGACTAGAAGGGTGAGTACAATACAATGAGATGCTTTGAGACCATATTCGCTTAACTTTTCATACAGTACATTGTTATAATTGTTCTATTTTATTATGTTATTGTTAATCTCTGTACCTAATTTATAATATTTTATCATAGGTATGTATGTGCAGGAAAAAACACAATATATGAGGGTTCAGTACTATCTGTGATTCCAGACATCTACTGGCGGTTTTGGAAGCTATCTCCCATGGACAGGCAGGGAGTACAGTAACGCAGGGGGCAGGGAAATTTCCCTTTTCTTCCTTCTACAGAAAGTGTGGCAGTGTGAGGAGGCATTCACTGACACAGAATTTGACTCTCTTGAACTCTTAGTCTAAAGCAGAATCAAAAGGGTGGCTATGTTTTCTTTTTCCTTCCATCCATGTGGGAGAAAGAGGGTGCTAATAACTTTCTTCTAGTTTAAGGGAAAAAAATATTATATTCATTTGTTTTAGAATCTACATGCCAACTTAAGTATTATCCCATGGTAATAAATTATTAAATAAGATGACAAATCAACATTACTAATTTAAAATGTTAAAGTTTTCTTTCATGAGCTGTACAAATCATCTCTGAAGTCCTGTGGCATTAAAGGAATATTTGCAAGAGGAGTTTTGTGATACTGAAGAATGTCTAATTTTCTGCAGCTGCAAAGAAAGATAATTTTTCTACTTATTTTTATGCAATTTCTTTCACCAGCACTTAGAAGAGCCTATAATCTTCAAAGCCAAGAGCAAGAATTCCAGTAGTTACTACCAAGAGCAAATTCAGGGGTTAAACACTAAAAATATCCAGGACCAGAAATAAGCAGAGTAGAATTTTAGCAAAAAGAGGTGTAAGGTTGTAATGTTTTACATCTATAGGAAATGATGGCTGGGACTATGACAACTATATCGCCACCTTGAGGGATAATGCACACTGCCAAGTATTCTTAGTCCATGAAGACGTCATTCAGCTGATCCACTGACCACTGTAGGACCTTTCTACCTTGGGGGAACTAGTTGTTTTATAAAATAATAAGGGCCCTCATTTTTTAAGATGTTTGGAACTTATTCTCCCCTTACGTGCATCCAGCAGCATCTTACGTGATACACGCAGGGTGAGTGATGCACAAGAGATTGCACAGGAACTTAAACAGTATGGCCCTTTCAGCGCTTAGACTGCTGCCTTCACCAGTCATGGTCCTGGCTGTCAGCACGGAGAGACTCTTATCTCCAGGCCCAGTCACTGCTGAGATAGTGTTGAATGTGGTCCCCATATTCTGCAGAAAGAAATAGTAATGTTTTTTCAGCTCTAGCTACCAACCCAGAAAATTTAATTAAGGTTACTTCCAGAACTCACATGTCATCAACCCTGATAATTTAACAGTAAATGTACAAAAATATCAGAACCATGATTGCTTCTGGGGGTGGAGTGGGGATGGGATAAATAGGAAGGGGTAAAAGGAAACTTTATGAGATGATAGTTATGTTCTTCATCTTTATATTGGTTTGTATTAATAGTATATGCACTATTCAAACTCAGTAAACGTGTTAAGATCTGCATTTTATTATGTGCAAATTTTACTCAATAAAGAAGCATAAACATCGAACTCTAGTTAGTGACATGAATGCTGAAATGTTTAGAAGTTAAGAATACTGATGTCTGGTTTAAAATACTTTAGCTTGTTTAAAAATTCATCAAAGAAATTATATGGGTTGATAGATAAATAGAGGAGTGGACTAATGGGTATATGATAAAGCAAATATAGAGCAATATTAACAATTACAGAATATAGATGATGGGTATATGGGAATTATGGTAAATTCATCCAGCTCTTCTGTAGGTTTGAAAATTTTCATAACTAAATGTTGGAAAAAAATAAAAGCCTGTGTGTAGTTAGAAAATTGGGTCCACTGCTTTGGCAGATACACAAAATAATGGTGGCTTGAACCAGGCAGAAGTCTGGATCTTTCGCAGTGACAGCCCATCTGGCCCTTCTCTTCTGCTGCTGTGCCACTCAGGGATGCTGTCCTCGGTGGCTCACAGACAGCATGTTTACATTCCAGGCCAAAGGAGGGGAAAAGCAAAACGAAGAAATGCAGATTTGCCTATGATTGAAATTACAAAGATAACTAATAGAGAATTCAAAAATGATGAGGATGGTCATTATAACAACAGTAATAGCCAACACACTCCCATTACTATGGGCAAGGCACTGTTCTAAGGGCTTCACCTGAATGAATTCATTTAATCCTCACAGCTTTACGAGGTAGGTACTATTATTATTCTCATTTACAGGTATGGACCCTGAGACTCAGGTAGGTTGAGTGGTATCATCACATGTGAGGGAGCATGGGAGCAAGGTACGAACTGAAGCCTCATCTTTCAGGACAGGAAGTCAACAGCAAAAAGCCTGTGGGTCACACTGAAAAATAAAAAAAAACAGAGGCATAGGGAGCAGATGAGACCTTGCTTCACAAGCAATGTCATCAGTTTGGCTCAAATAAATTCTTATAAAAATTCTCAAAAAAAAAAAAACCCCAAAACCCAGAGGCATCAACAACTTGTTAAGAGATGTGGAAATTGTGATGAAAGAGTAACAGCAAAACTATGACTATGGCTTGTCTCTGGAGGGAGGAAGTGGTGGAGCGGGGAGAAGTGGGATGGCAGGGCACTGTGGCAACATCAGCATGTCAGCCGTCAGGAAATGAGGTCAGAAACCATGAATCTAGAAACCTGGCAAACGACCCTCCTGATATCCCAAGTGTATGCGTGTTTCATTTGTGTGAGTGTCCACACCCCACTGATGATATCTGGAAAGAGGGGAGTAACAAAATCAGAGGTGATGATTGAGGCTTGGAGAACGCAACTGGAGCCTGGACAACTTGCCTGCAGGCAGGGCCCAGCATGAAAGGGAGAGGCCAGGAGTAGTCCCTGTGTGCATCCCCACAAGGGCTTTGCCCAGCGTCCTATCCAGCTCTCCAAAGCCACAGTTAAATGACAATACACCAGCTACCACGGCAAGCATGCATGAACACGTACTCTGAGCCAGGCAGCGTTCTAAGCACTACCCATGTATTGACTCATTTTATCCTCCCGACAATAAGGATGAGGGGAAAACTGAGGAGCAGAGCAGTGACCCCACGAAAGGTCATAGCACTAGGGACTCCTCTGTGAACCTCCTGCCACAAAAGATCACCACAAAGTAAGAATAAATCAAATATCAGATTACCCCAAAGGTGGACACGTTATTGACTCACTTCAGGTGAAATTTATTCCTCGTTTGAATTTCGGCCACAGTGACCACGTTGGTCAGGAAAGTGCTGAGAGCATCAGTGGCTGGAGCAACACAAACCCCCAAATCACAGGGGAGACACAGGTTGGAGGAGCCACCTTGGCATTCTTACTGATGTGGGTATATTCCTCGCCTAGGTCTGTAAGATGAGGATAATAATGGCATTTACTGGAGAATTACCTAAGGCGGGGTGAGTTTCCTGGACCCTCTCTAATGCTAGCTCCTATTAGTGCTGTGATTATTGTCTTGATTTAAAAAAGAGACAAAGGAAAAAGGAAAAGAAATGGGGGGTGAATGAAGAAAAGAGAGACAAGAAAAAAAGACACATTTTAATATCAAGGAGGAAGGAAGAGAGTGAGGAGGAAGGAGTGGGGTGGGGGGGGGGTGAAAGGTTTTCGAAGATTCCCATGAACAACTGGAAATAAAGTTAAAGGTACTGGCCAAATAGCCAAGACAATTTTCTGGGTGGGTTAAGAGGCCACCAACATTACATCCCCTTCCACATCTGGCTCTCTGAGCCTCTGTTTCCCCACACCCACAGGTTGCCATGAGAACCTGCGTAGCCATGTGGCCAAGGGCACTTGTTGTCTGTGTTAGGGGGCGGGTGGCATCGCCTGGATTCTTCTCCTGAGGTGTCATCGCATTTACCCAGTTCTCACTTAGCAGACAAACCCAAAGGCTATAAATAGCCCCATCTTCGTTTCTCATAAATGTATGAAATATGACGTGGCATCTTGCCCAGGCTCCATTAGGATGGTGGGACTATTTTGCAAAGGTCTAGCAAGAGTCAAGGTCATAGGCTCAGAAGGAACCCAGCAGCTCTGTGGCACCAGGGGTCGTCCCCACCACCCTATACCCTCCTTGGCACAGGCTTACACTGGCTTCTGGCGAGCTCTGCCTGGTGACTCAGACCCAGCCTCTGCCTGTTTGCCTGGACTCAGCTGTCTGGTCCAGACCACATTAGGTAAGTCCACTCACAAGTGGGTTCTGAGAAGGCTGTGCCAGGAAGCGAGGGGAGGGGAGAGGAAGAAGGGCTGGAGACATGGCCAGTGAGAGCACTGGGCTGTCCTGGGGCCTCCTTGCATCTTACCTCTGACTTCACCTCTTAGAAGTGGGACCCTGACACAACAGATGCAGATTCTGAAGACTCGGCTCTCTGGGTTCAAGTCCCTACATGTGACCTTAGACTCATCTTCTCTCTCAGTGCCTCAATTTTCCCATCTTTAAAATGGAGATAATAACAGTGCTCATCTTACAAGGTTGATAGAAAAATCAAGTAAATATAATTTAGTTGTCATCTGTTGTTGTTGTTATTATTGTTATACCCTGATGCTCTAACAGTGTCCGGCCCAGAGTATCTGCTCAGAATAGGGTTTGCTATTATTATTACTTTTCTGCCTGAACTAATTAAGTAATCAAGAGCAAGGACTCTGGAGCCAGGCTGACTGGGTTCAACGACCAGGCCCACCAACTTATTTCGTATATACCTTAGACATGGATCTTAACCTCTCTGAGCCTCAGTTCCTTCATCTGTAAAGTGGGGATGATGATTACTTATACCTCTTAAGGTGTTGTGAGGACTAAATGAGTTAACTCCTGCTCAGCTTTTAGAACAGTGCCTGGCACACAGTGAGCACCCATGCAGCAATGGTGTGCTCTCTTTCCAGTGAGGTCTCTAAGCTGCTGAGATGCTGGGATAACTCTCATCTCCTCTTGGGAAGCATATCCTTGGGTATTAAGACAACACAGGAAAAAAAAAAAAAAGAATAGAAAGACGAGGAAAGACATCTTGGGAGGATATCCTTTGAGTATCTGGATCTAACTGTGCCTACTCTTGGACTTCTCGATTCCAGAAGCCAAAAATTCCTTCTTAGCTTAAACCACTCTACTTGGGTTTCTATTACTTGCAGTCAAATGTGTTCTGACTGATACAGAAGGAGAGCACAAATAACAGACAGAGAATATACGTGACGAGGTGAGAAAGCTAAGGAGAAACAGAGGTGATAAAACCTGAGAAGAGTGGGCTGTGAGGAAGCAGTGTGCCTCCTGGGTTAGAATTCCAGCTGTGTCACTTAGTGCCTTTGGTAACATGGTTGCGGAGTGGATGGAATCCTTCACGCCTCACTGCAAAAATTTTTATAATGTGATTTCGCCACTTTTCTTACCAAGAGGTGGAGACTATTTCCCTACCTCTTGAATCTGGGTTGACCTTGTAACTTGTTTTGGCCAATAGAACCCAGTGAAGGTGACGTTGGGCTCATTTCAAGCTTAAGCTTCAAGCAGTCGTGCGGCTTCCATTTGCTCTCTTGGACCCTTGCCATGACCTTGTGAGCACGTCTGGGCTAGCGTACTGGAGGATAAGAGACTAGAGGTTCCCCAGCCAACTGCCACCCAGACCCCTGAGGCAGAGCCTTCTAGCCACCCTGAGCTGACCACAGATATATGAATAAGCCAAGTCAAAACCTGAATAACTACCCAGCTGAGCCCAGCCTATATTACCAACCTACAGAATGGAGAGAAAAAGAAATAACTGACTCATTAAGCATCTGAGTTGAGGGTGGTTTCTTATGCAGCAGTAGATAACTGATACGGCTGGTTTCACCTAACTTGCCCAGGGGCCTTCCAAACCTGACCTTCAGGTCTAATGGAAACCAAGGTCTGTCTCCCTGTCCCTGTCCCTGCCATATCCTAGTTCTGAGCCTGAACTTCAAAAAAACTTGCCACTTGTATTCACTTTATTGGACCCCAGCTTCCACCTTTGAGATAAGCCTACTGGGGATAGAGAGACCACATGGAAGAAGGCTCTGTTGCCCCAGCTGATGGCCCCTACAGACAGCCAACCCTTGAACACATGCAAGAGCCCAGCCGAGATCACCAGAGCTAACTCCAACCGAATGCCTTTCAGAGAGGCATGCATTGACTTCAGCTGAGACCAAAATTACCCAGCTTGTTTTTAGATTTGTAAACAATAAATACTTACCATTTAAAACCTCTGATTTGGGGTGCATTTTGTGTTGCAGCCATAACTGATACACTAATTTTGTACCCACAGGCAAGTAAATTTACCTCTCTGGCCCTCAGCTTCTTCCTGTAAAAAACAGGAATCATCGGGGTCATGAAGATGCTGCGAGCTTATAATCCTAAAGCCCTGGACCACTCAGTTAATGGACCTTATTTTGAAAAGAGGTAAAATAAAGGACAAAGAGCTGACTAACACCCCTCCCACTCCTCTGTCCAGTTGTGGATCATTCATTTCAGAGTAGATGTCCGATTCCCAAACCCTTTGGCAGTTAGTGTCACCAACACAGAGACATTTCTTGGTAGAACAGGGGAAGACCCTTTGGAAGAGGTGCACCTGGTACCCCAAAGCTTTCCTTTTAGAAAAGGAAGCTGCACATTAGTTATAAAGTCTGGACTCAGACCTAGGTTCTGACTTAATCTCTGCCACTGACCTGCCATACTGAACAACAGATGCAACCATTTCGAGCTATAAAATAGGGATAATTGTACCTATCTCCCAAGATTATTATTCATTCATTTCTTCCTTCACTCAATTGACACACATTTATTGAGCTTTTATTATGTTCCAATTCTTTCAGTGCCTGGGGAGACAGTGGGAGAAACAACAACAACAAAATCCCTGACCTTATGAAGCTCTTAGTTCAGTGGATTAAAACAATTATTCCAACAGTGACAGAAACAAGTGGAAAATTGCAAAAGTGACAAGAGTTTTGGAAGGAGTGGGAATCAGTCAGAATGGGTCGGGTGAAGCTGTGATAACAAACGCACCCAAAGTCTATAGCTTATAAAGACTAAAGTTTCTTTCTTGCCCACTTGTCATGTCCATTGTGGATCTGTGGGAGCTCTGCTCACTCCTCAACCCAGGCTGGCAGAAGAGCCTCCATCTAAAATATTGTGGGTTCTTCACAGAGAAACGAGGACTCTCGAGTATCTTGTTCTGGCAATGAACTGCTCTAGCCTAGAAGTGACTCGGGTTACTTCTGCCCATATTTCACTGGCCAGAATTAGTTGCATGGCTCCACCCAAACGCAGGGAGACCCAGAAGCACCATCCCACCCTGTGCCTGGAAGATGAAGGGCCAGGAAGATTTGGAGAGCAGCATTAATGACCAGTCTGAAAATTTACATGTCGTGAGAAGGCTTCCACGAAGCAATGATGCTTGAGCTGGGGCCTGAACAATGAGCGGAGGGGGAAAAGAAGGGTTTTCTAGGTGGAAGGCATAGCACTGGGGAGAAGAGGCTTAAAGGTAGCCTGTTTGGCTGGAGTAGCCAGGTGGGGGGACATATAGTATAAGTAAAGAGGAGAAGTGTGCAGCAGCCCATCAATTTAAGTCTTGTAGGGCATTATAAGAACATTGCTGGGGTTTTAGGCAGATGTAGGATCTTCTTGGATTTGCTTGAGAATTCAGGGAGAGCATGGCCAGGAACCAAAACGAAAACTAACTGGATGTGTGCCAAGCTGTTGTTGGACCCTTTTAAACTTTTTGTCTGATAAGCCGTTGACCAATCAAAGCTCTATTTTTACTTACCTGTGGGAAAAAAAGATAGGGGCCAATGATCCTCTTATGTTTGAACGAAGAAACAATCAATATACATAAGTCTCAGGAATTCAGAAGTGTCAATTTGAATGTTACTCTGAGGCCAACAAATTAATACAAGGATTCAAAATTACAGATTTTTTTAAGGGTTAAAATTGCATCAGAGGACATGGCCACAGTCTTTGGAGCCTGGATTGTGGTAGTAACTGGCCAGGTGCCTAACAATTTACTTTCTCTTCCTAGGCACATAGAAGGCCACATTTTTAAGCATTTTTTTTTTTTCAGTTAAGTGGGAGGAGGGGATATGTGACTAAATTCTGGCCAATAGAATGTGAATAAAACGAATGACACTTCTAGCCTGGCCCTAACCACTATACCTTATTCGATGTTCTCTCTGTCTGTTCTGTGATGACCTTGGAAACCATACTTTAGATGGCAGCCTGTACCTATGAGTCACTTCTTGGAAGAAGGCCCTGAGCTTCATCTGATTACGATGTGAAAAGGAAATAAACCTTTGTGTTTATTCTGTGGTGTATTCATTGCTCCAGCAGAGTTTATCCTGTCCTGACTAATAGAATGACTTAGAAGACTCTTTCAATAGAAGTAACATTTGCAAGGACAGTTTCACGATGCAGAAAGTGTCTCTATTCAGGGTTACCATGTGGAGTTGTGCAGGTTGAGCACTATGCAAAGTGGCCAGCCACGGGGCAAGTAGAAGCCTACTTCATCCCTATGCAACAAGCCAGTACCCCGGTATGGGGCTGTGTCCATTCGAAAGAAGCCTTTTTAAAATTTGCATTAAGACATATAGGCTAGTAGCCGCCTTGTCTATATTTCTGCAGCAACAGAAAAAAAAAAGATACTATTTTCTCTTTATTCTTCTTATATTTTTCTAGCAGATAGGAGGGGCTGTAGCAAGGCCAAGTGCTAAAGTTGCATTTATTAGCAATTATGTATTTTTAAAAAGTCAGCCTAAGAAGTTAAAAAATTACAAAGTGAAACACCTTACCAAAGAACATATACGGGTGGTAAATGAGCATATGAAAAGATGCTCCATATCATATGCCATCAGGAAAATGCAAATTAAAACAATACTAAGATACCACTACACTCCTGTTCAAATGCCCAAAATCTGGAAACTAACAATACCAGTTGATGATAAGGATGTGAAGCCATGGGGACTCTCACTCATTACTGGTGGGAATGCAAAACGGTACAGCCATTTCAGAAGACAGTTTTCCAATTTCTTTTAAAACTAAACTTACTCTTATTCAATTTGGCAACCACACAAAAGAGTGTGCTTATCCAAAGGTGCTGAAAACTCATATTCATACAAAAACCCGCACAAAGATGTTCACGGCAGTTTAATTTATAATTGCCAAAATTTGGAAGCAGTCAAGATGTCTTTCAGTAGGTGAATGGATAAACAAACTTGGTACATCCAGGTCACAGAATACAATTTAGTGCTAAAAAGCAATGAGCTAGAAAGCCATGAAAAGACGTGGAGGAACCTTATAGGTACATAGCTAAGTGACGGAAGGCAGTCTGAAAAAGTGACGGAAGGCAGTCTGAAAAAGTGACATATGGTATAATTCCAACTACAGACATGCACTGCATAATGACATTTTGGCCAATGACAGAACACATGTATGACAGAGGCCCCGTAAGGTCACAACGGAGCTGAAAAACTTTTATCATCTAGTGTCACTGTAGTGCAATGCATTACTAATGTGTTTGGAGATCCTGGTGTAAACAAACCTACTGCGCTGCCAGCCGGATGAAAGGATAGCACAGAAAAAGTACAGCCCATAACAGTATAGTGCATAATACTTGATAATGGTGATAAATGATGGTGTTACTGTTTTATGCATTTACTATAGTCTACTTTCAGTTGTTATTTCAGAGTGCACTTTCCTTATAAAAAGAATCGCTGTGAAACATATGCTGTGCTACACCAGCCACAGCCTCGTGCATCTCACATTTACTGAGACTCTTGATGGCATCGCTTCCTCGAGTGCTTGATTTAATCTCTTGTTGTTTTGTGCAGTAACTTGCTGTACAGGCTTGTAGCCTGGGAACAATAGGCCAAGCTATAGAGCCTAAGTGTGAGGTAGGCTGTCTCATCTAGGTTTGTTTGAGTGAACTCTGTGATGTTCTCACAGTGACCAAGTGGCCTAACGATGCATTTCTCAGAACGCATTCCTGTTGTTAAGCTGCGCGTGACTGTACTATGACATTAAAATGGTCAGTGGTTGTCAGGGGTTAGTTGGAGAGAGGGACAACTGGCAGAGCACAGAAGATTTTTAGGGCAATGAAACTGCTTTTTTATGATATACCAATGATAGATACATGCCTGTATACATTTGTTCAAACCAAGAGAATGTACACCACCGAGAATGAACTCTAATGTAGACTATGGACTTCAGGTGATGCTGATATGTCAAAGTAAGTTCATCAGTTGTAACAAATGTACCTGGTGGGAATGTTTTTTCTTTTAAATAATCTTTTATTTTTTAATTACAGTTGACATACAATGTTATATTAGTTTCAGCCTACAACAGTGATTAGATATTTACATAATGTATACAATGAGCGTCCCAATAAATCTGGTATCTGACACCGTACGTAGTAATTACAGTATTGTTGACTACATCCCTATGCTGTTCTTTACATCCCTGTTACATTTTGGAACTACCGACTTGTACTTCTGAATCCCTTCACCTTTTTCACTTGTCCCCAAATCTGCTTCCCATATGTCAATCATCAAAATGTTCCCCATATCTATTATCTATGCATTTGTTTCTGTTTTGTTTGTTCATTTATTTTGTTTTTCAGATTCCACATATGAGTGAAACCATATGGCATTTATCTTTCTCTGTTTGACTTGTTTCATTTAGCATAATACTCTCTAGACCCATCCATGTTGTTGCAGATGGCAAGATTTCCTTTTTTACGATGGAGTAATATTCCATTGTATATATGTACATTCTTCTTTATCCATTCATCTATTTATGGACACTTAGGTTGCTTTCATACCTTAGCTATTGTAAATAATGCTGCAATAAACATATGGACGCATATATCTTTTTGAACTAGTATTTTGGGTTTCTTCAGATAAATACCTAGAAATGGTATTACTGGGCCCTTCTTTGTCTCTTGTTATAGCTTTTGTTTTAAGTCTTTTTTGTCTGATATAGTGTTGCTACCCTAGCTATTTTTCTCATTTCCATTTCATGAAATATCTTTTTACGTCCTTTTATTTTCAGTCTGTGTATGTCTTTAGATCTGAAGTGAGTCTCTTGTACACAGCATATGTAAGGGTCTTGTTTTCTTATCCATCCAGCCACCCTATGCCTTTTGATTGGAGTTTTTAATTCATTTACATTTAAAGTAATTGTTGATAAATTTATAGTTATTGCCATTTTATTATTCATATTTTTGAAAATTTTCTGTCTTTTTCTTAAAGAAGTCCCTGTAACATTTCTTATAATAATGGTATGGCAGTGATGAACTCCTTTATCTTTTTCTTCTTTGGGAAGCTCTTTGTCCTTTAATTCTAAATGATAGCCTTGCTGGGTAGAGTAATCTTGGCGGTATGTCCTTGCTGTTCATCATTTTGAGTATTCTGTGCCAATTCCTTCAGGCTCGTGAAGTTTATGTTGAGAAATCAGCTGATGGTCTTATGGAAACTCCCTTGTAGGTAACTAACTAAATGCTTTTCTCTTGATGCTTTTAAGACTCTCTCTTTGTCTTTAACTTTTAGCATTTTAATGATGATGTGTCTTGATGTGGGCTTCTTTGAGTTCATCTTGTTTGGGACTCTCTATTCTTCCTGGGCTTGTATGTCTATTTCCTTCACCGGGTTAGGGAAGTTTTCAGTCATTATTTCTTGAAATAGGTTTTCAGTTCCTTGCTCTCTCTCTCTCTTCTATTTCTGGTACCCCTATGACATGAATTTGGTATGTTTGATGTTATCCCAGAGTCCCCTTAAACTATCTCATTTATTTTTTTTTTGGATTCTTTGTTCTTGTTTCTGTTGTGATTGAGTGTTTTTTGTTATCTTCTAAATTGCTGATTTGATCCTCTGCTTCATCTAATCTACTGTTAATTCCTCTTAAGATATTCTCCGTTTCAGTTATTGTATTCTTCATTTCTGTCTGGTTCTTTATTGTGTTTTCTATTACCACTTTTATGTTTTTTTTATTTCTTTGTTAAAGTTCTCACTTAGTTCATCTAGTTTTCCTCTAAGTTCATTGAGCATCTTTATAACCAGTGTTTTGAACTCTGCATCTGGTAGATTGCTTGTCTCCATTTTCTTTAGTTCTTTTTCTGGGGCTTTGGTCTGTTCTTTCTTTGGGACATGTTTCTGTGTCTTCCCATTTTGGCTGCCTACTGGTATTTGATCCTGTGTGTAGGTACGGCTGCTATGTCTCCCCGTCTTAGTAGAGTGGCCTTATGTAGTAGGTGTCCTGTAGGGCCCTGGGCAAACTCTCCCTGGTAACCTGAGCTGGGTGCTCCAGATGTGTCCCTTGTGTGGGTTGTATGGGACTTCCTGTTGCAGTTGAGCCTTGATTACTGTTTGCATGTCAATGGAAGGCTGATTCTTTCTGAGAAGTGGCTGTGACTACAGTGGAGGAGCTGTTGTGCTGAGGCTGACTAATAGAGCAAGATTCACTTTAGCGGGGCTCTTGTGCCTACCCAGACTGTCCTTTGAGTGTATCATTTGTGGAGGTGGTTGGCTAGTGCTCTGGTGCAGTCTAAAGCTGACAGCTGGGTATATTAATTCTAGGGCTTCTTAGGAGGTCCTTCGACACAGGCCAAAGTCAGCTGTTGCCTATGCCCTGCTTGGGGTCACGTGATATGAGCTACAAGGTGATATGCAGGTGTTTGACACTTGTGCTGGGCTTGGAGGTGACTGGGAGAAGCTAACCTGAAAACTGAGACCAGCTGACACTAGTACAGAGTTTGAGGCTGCTTAGCAAGAGGTAAGAGGTATGGGGCACATCAAGGCAAGATGCTGCTTGTTCGGGATTTATAAATCTTTAAGGGATTTTTGAAAAGTCCCCAGCATGAGCCAAGATAAGCCTTATGTATGGAAACTTGGGTGGGCCCACAAGTTGGGTGGGTATAACAGGGTCTGAGAGAATCACCGGAGTAGGGTGACCAGTGTTAGTGGAGACTCTTACATGGCACTCATCTGTGTCTACACGCTGGATGGTGAGAGGGCTCAGCAACGGAACAATGGCTTCTTCTAGCACTTCTTCCTGGGAGAAAGCTGCTCCTCCAGCCCTTGCCCTGAAGTCAGACAATTCAGTTCCTCTCTGTTTGTCCCTGGAAGCTTTTGAGCTACTGCCCCAGCTCTGAAGCTCAGAGCAAGTAAGTCCATCACCAAGTAAATCTGTGTGTGGGCCCTTTAAAAGGAATGCCTGGGCCTTTACGGGAATATCTGGGACTCCAACAACCTTTCTTCTCACTCAGCATCAATCTCCGCTAGTTTTCATCATCAGAAGTTATGGGGACTTCTCCTTCTGGCACTGGAACCCTAGGCTGGGGAGTTTGATATAAGGTTGGACCACTTGCTCCTCAGGGGGTACCTCCACGGCCAAGAGATTTTTAACTGCCACATGTGAGTGTTGGACTAGCTCATTCTCTGTCTCCACCCCTTTTACCAGTCTCTATGTGGCTTCTTCTGTATGTCCTTACTTATAGGACTTCTGTTCAGCTAGACTTTAGGCGATTCTCAATGATGTCCGTTCTATAGTTTAGTTATAATTTTGATGTTGTTGTGCAAGGAGGAGAACACAGAGTTTACTTACAATGCCCAATGCCATCTTGACAAGAATTCTCACCTGGTGTGGATGTTAATAATGGAGGAAGATGTGCATATGTGGGAGTGGGAAGTATATGGGGAATCTATGTACCTTCTCTCAATTTTTATGTGAACCTAAAACTGTTCGAAAAAATGTTTTCAAAAAATGACAACATGGAAAGGAAAATAGCAGAACAAAATGGTTAAAAAATGGAATATGGGGCATTCTGTGTTACAGTGCACTCAGAGGGTTGGCCTTGGCACTACTGCTACATGGTGAAAGATTCTCATTGTCCAGCTGGCCACATAGAGAGTGGCTGCTATGTCCTGCTCCAAACTGAGGCCTTCCACACACTTACCTGTAAGAAATTCTACCTTGTCAGAATCACCTGTTTAAATGAACATTGGATCACATCCCTCCATTGCTCGAAAACCTCCTATGGCTCCCATCTCATTTCGAATAAAGCCCAAAACCCTCATCCAGAGCATTACATGATATAGACTCTGGCTACCTCCTTGATGTCCTCCCTGACCCAGTAAGCCTCATATAACAAGCAGACACGCCATCCCATATCCCTTATAAGTGCTGCCTCTGCCTGGAATGTCTTGTGGTGGGCTGAATAATGGCCCCCCAAAGAGGTCCATTCCTAATCTATGGAACCTGTGAAAATATTCTAAAAGGCGTTTTACTGGTGTGATTAAGGTAAGGATTTTGAAATAGATTATTTTGTGTTATTGGGTGGGCCCAATGTCATTACAAGGGTCCTTATAGGGTAGAAGCAGGAGCATCAGAGTCAGAGAAGGAAATGTGATTCCAGAAGCAAAAGAGGGTGAGAGAGAGAGAGATTTGAGAATGTTCTGCTCCTCACTTTGAAGAGGAAGAAGCACTGAGAAGCTGAAGAAGGCAAGTAAATGAATTCTCTCCCTCAAGGCTCCAGAGGAATTCAGTCTTGCCAATTCTTCTATTAACACTTTTTAAGACCCAAATAAGACTCATTTTGGACTTCTGATCTCCAGAACAGTAAGATTATGAATCTCTGTCATGTCAAGCCATTAAGCACCATTCCTCCAGACCTCTACTTGTCTCCCTCTGTGTTATTAAGACTCATCTGAAATGTCATCTCTCCAGAGAATCTGTCTGTCCCTGGCTACTCTAGCTCAATAAATCTTTGTGGACTGAATAATTGAAATAGAAATGTACACTTGACCCCAATAAAGGTTGAAGCAAGAGCTCACAAACACCTGTGGGCTAAATTCAGCCTGAAGATATGTTTTCTTTGGTTGGCATTGTGTTTGAAGACTTTTTTGAGCCAGCCTACATAAATTAGATAGTTTTACTCAGACATCTTGATTTCCAGAATCACTTGAGACTTTTCAAGGAACCAGGCCTACATTCATGTGAGAACTTTATGACATAGTCTCAGAGTCCCTCCACCTCAACCCAGTATAAGAATTCCTACATTGCAACAGCTCCCCCAAAACTTTTGCCTTATATTTTATTCTGCTTGGCTCATGAAGGCCATTGAGTTGGCAAACTTGGTGTCTCAGTCATGTTTCCTTTAAAAACAAATATTAAAATTGGAAATATCGGCAAAGAGATAGAAGGTATAAAGAACAACTAATTAGAAATTTTAGAACTAAAAAATGCAATAACCAAAGTAAAAGGCTCACTGAATGGACTAAATAACAGCATGGAGATAGTAGAGGATGGAGTCAGTGAACTTGAAGACAGATCAATAGACAGTCTCCAACCTGAACAACAGAGATTAGAGGAAAATTGACAAAGTCTCGGGGACCCATAGGACAACAGTTGTTTTATGTCTCCTCCTGCAGAGGAGAGGGAATGTGAGACCAAAACATGTTTGAAGAATATAATTTCAGGAAGCAGAAGTGAGGAGGGAAAGCGGGTGAGCTGATGCCTGTGCTTTAATGAGCTGGTTGCAGCTATACCCACCTGGAGCTCAGTGCTGCTGGGGCCCCCCGGAGAGAATGTGCCTAAGAGTTGTCCCATCCAGGGCTGGGGAAGCTGGATGTCTTTTCTCCCACTCCCATCCCTGTGAGTAAGGGTTGCTCCTGGCCGTGTCAACTGCCCGGCTTTCAGCATCCTCCTTTCCCACTCTTGGCCTAGCAGGCTCTTGAGGGAAGTCAGGAAGCCACCAATGCCTCCAGGAACCATCCATATAACCGCTGAAGCTGCAGGGGTCCTCAAGGTGAACTGGGGGTTAGAGGGGATGTGTTAGTTGTCTATTGCTGCGTAACGAATCGCCATAAATTTAGGAGCTTAAAAACAACACACCTTCATGATTCCTTAGTTTCTGTGCATCAGGATTCCAGACATGACTTGACTGGTCTTCTGCTCAGGGTTTCCCACAGCTGCAGTCGAGGTATTGGTCAGGTCGTATTCCCACCTAGAGGCTGGCTGGAGAAGAATCTGCTTCCAAGCTCATCCAGGTTGTCAGCAGAGTTTATTTCCTTGTGGCTGTGTGACTGAGGCCCTGGCTTTTTGCTGACTGTCATCCTTAGGTCCTAGAGGCCACTTGTAGCTCCTAAACTCACTCCCTAGAGTGCTTTCTCAGCATGGCTGTTTACTCCATCAAGCCAGAAAGCCTCTCTTGCTCAAGTTGGCTAAGACAGAGGCTTATATAATGCAGTTGTACCTACCCAGTCAAGGGAGTGACCTCCGAGTCTTTCACCATATTCTATTGGTTAGAAATAAGTCATAGGTGTCATCTACACTGAAGGAGAAGGAATCATATAAAGGTGGGGACACTGGGAGGTGAAAAATCGCTGGGGCCACCTTAGGGTTTGTGTGCCACAGTGGAGCACCAACAGCTTTGTGTGGATTATGTGACCTTCAGTGACAGGCCTGGGAATTGGACCCAGGCTTGGCTCTGGCTGTTCCATCTCCAGCCACTCCATGCTAGGGGCTGCTGTGGGTGCAAGATCCTGCGGGTTTCCTGGGAGCAGGTGTTGGGGGTGGGGAAAGCCCATATGTCATCTTTCACTCTCTCATCTCTGGCCCCATTCCCAAGTTCACTGTGTAACCTCAGGCAAGTTGCCTAAATCCTCTGTACCTTGATGTTTTCAGCTACAAGTGATGTTCATTTCAACCCCAGCCCCATGGGTGCCTACAAGGACTTAATGTTTGTGAAGAGTGTAAGTTATGCCCACACCAGGAGGTCCACAAATATTTACTATTATCATTATTCTCTGCCTCTGCTTGCCAATGGATCCCCTTTAGTTCTCCATGAACATTTTCCCATTCTACAAGAATCTCTGGGTCTCAGGGCACTATGTGAAACCTTAAATGTTTTGGCAAGTGTCTTGTATATGAGAGGTGAGCTGCGCTCCTTCCTCAGTAACAGAAGTTCTATTCTGAAAGTTTCAGATCTGTCCTGTAGTTGCTTCACAGTGGAATAGCAGGACAATTTTACAAGGCATTACTATTTCATTTCTCACTCTTACACTCTGCTAAACAGTGTGTATAATTTCTAGGAACAGTTAGGCCAGGTGATTCCCAAAGGGGTCAGCTGGATGAGGCCTGGTGTCCTGTCCTGGTAGAGGGGCCTGTCTCACCTTCTCATGGTCTGAGAAGCCTCTTTCCACTGCAAGAACCAGAAAGGGTGGTATGGGTCTGGCTGTCCTGTGCCATGACTCTGGCAGCATCTTCTGACTTGGGCATAATTAGGCCTAGGCATAATTAAGGCAGGGTCGAGCAAGGCACAAGTGAGAAAAGGCAATAGCCCAGTGCAGATCTATCTGTAGGGGTCTGGAGATTACTCTCTCCCCGCCATCTCAGCCCTTGTCCTTAGGGTTGCGGAGTAAGTGAGGTGGCTACAACTTACCTCCCTCAGAGACTCACCCTGAAAATGGAACTCATTCCACCTTTCATTTTCCCCCTGTGAAGCTTGAACTGGGGGCTGAAAACTAGGTTTCAGCCGGAGCCCCCCTCCAATAACTGGACAGGTAGTCTTGCCTCAGTTTCCTCATCTGTGGAATGGGGATTGCTAATGAGGTAACAGAGCAGGAACTGGAACAGGGAGGAGCTCAGTCACCCTTAGCTGTGGCTACCAGTCTGTTTCGCCCACATGCATTCAGAGCATGGTATGAAGCAGGCATAGGCTATGGAAAGGACATATAGAAAGCACAGGTGGCCAGGTCTCCTGGACATTGCAGGTTCACTTTATTTCACCAGCAGCACATGGTTGCTTCTTTTGCTCCGCGAAGGGCGGAACAGCTTGAGCAGCATCCCGAGCAGGCCCAGGATGGTGCCCAGCAGCAGCATCAGCTTCAGCCCCCTGAGGACAGAGTTGGCCTTCCCCTTCTGGGTCTCTCCTGCCTCCTGCTGCTGTCCATCTTCATCTCTTCTCAGACTCTCCAGTATATCCAGCTTGGTCATGGGGTTGAATCGAGCTACAAGCTCCTGATGCACAAAGCACTTGTAAATGGCCGGCTGGAAGACTTGAAGTCGCCTGCCACCAGTGGAGGGGTCCAAGATGGTGCTCACATCCCGGCCGGAGAGTTGGCCCTGCCAGGTTAGGGGTGTGTTGTTGGCTTCCCAGGTGGTGGGCCTGCAAAGAACACAAGGTCAGCTGCAGTACCCAGGGAGGAAAGTGACAGATGTCTGCAGGAGCTGGAACCAGCAGCACCCTCCTCCCTGGAGAACAGCAAACAGCACCCCCTCTGAGGAGAACGGTATAGCAGTGAGCAAGGGGAGAATGGGGGCAGGAGAGCTGGGAGTTCTTAGAGCCTCACCCCTAATGGAGCGGTCCACCTGCCAAATGCCTCCAGCTCTCTGAGCCTCCATTTCCCCACCCCAACACTGGAGGTGTAGTAGTTGTACCTACCTCAGATGGTTACTTGGAGGGGTTTGCAAGAGTGCTCTCTAAATGATTTGTGTTCCCCTTTATCTGTCTGGCCTCATTTCCTCCAACGTGCTGGACACAGTCCTGCCTCAGGGCCTTTGCCCTGGCGGCTTCCTCTGCTTCAGTGTTTGCCTTCAGTGAACCTTCTTTCAGTCTTGGCTAAATTGATATCTTCTCAGAGACACCTTCCCTGACCTTCTTATTTAAACTTTCACCTTGCCCAGGCCCATCCCTCCTTCCTGCCCTATTGCTGTCTAAAATGCTGTATATTTTATTCATGTGATTACTTTATTGCTCCATGAGGGTGGGAAACTTTTTCAGTTTTGTTCTGCACTGCCTCCCAGATACCTAGAACAGTGCTTGGCATACGAATGCTCAGAGGTAAGTGAATAATATGGTAAGTAAATTATGTGGAAAGCAAATAAGCGAATCAGACATATTTCGTGCCCATCACAGATGAAGAACAGAGGGGACACTCAACAGGCGACGCTGACAAGGCCAAATGATAATCATACAAACAATAAATGATACCTATTAATGTGGAACTGTTTGTCAGATACTGTTGTTAAGTGTCTTTCCAGTTATTCGCCCCCTGAGATATTACAATTGCCCCATGAGGCCGGGGCCAGCAAGACCTCTGTTCTGAGTTAGTGTTCTCTCCAAATTCATGTTATAATTGGATGTCAGAATGTGACCTCGTTTGGAAATAAGGTCATTGCAGATGTAATTAGTTAAGATGCAGTCGGACTGCAGGAGGGTGGGCCCTAAATCTAATATGACCTGGGTCCTAAAAAAAAAAAAGAGAGAGAAGAGACTCAGACACACAGGGAAAACGCCAAGTGACGGTGGAGGTTGAAGTGATGTAGGTAAGAGCCAAGGAAGGCCCGGGATTGCCAGCCACCACCAGAACCCGCACTTCAGACAGCACATGGTCCTGCTGGCACCTTAATTTTGGACTTTTAGCCTCCAGAACTCTAAGTGAATTTCTGCTGTTTTAAACCATCCAGTTCATGGTACCTTATTATGGTAGCCCCACCACACGAATACAACCTCGATTCTACATGTGGGAAAACTGAGGCCCAGAGAGACACCACAGACCCAGAGTCACAAAGATAAAAAGCGACAGAGCTGGGATTAGAACCCAGGCCCGGTCGAACCCAAAGCTTGAGACAGAAACCTCACAAGAAGTTGGCTCTAAAAACATGGCAACTCTTGCAGCCTTGGTGACCGCTTTTGATTCTTATCTCAAGTTCCCAGTGACTGGCACCTGGGAACTCCTTGTCGGCAAAGGACAGAATAGATGACCCAGTGAAAATGGGAGGAGGGAGTCACATGTACTTTCCTGCACTTCTGAACTGTGGTGTTTTTTTAGGGAGCAGGTATTTCTTTTATGCTTAAAAGACGAAGAAAGCAGGAAAGGAGACAAAATAATGAGAACGAGAAAAGGCGGGGAGTAGAAGTCACAGTTGGAATAAACAAGTAAAAGAAAACGAGTTGGAAGTGGAGGGGCCAGTTTCCATCGAGCCTGTAGATGCACAGGTCCTGAGTGGTTCTGAGGGCTACCCCCTTGCACGGGAGGGACTGCTGCTGGCATGTGGGAAGGAGGGCAAGGGGACCCATGGTGTGGGTAAGATTAAAGGTCTGCTGTGCCACCTCCCACCACAGGTCTTCCTGGGCAAGGACTGTATCCCTCCAAGCTTCACTTTTCCCATCTATAAATGGACTGCCCTGGAGTCCACAGCTCCTGGGGCCGGTAAGAAGGGACAGGAGAGGATGCAGTCCATGAAGAGAGTTTGTCCAGGGACTGGCCCCCCCAATGAAAGTGCAGCACTATGAGTAGTTGTAGTTCTTACTACTGGGGTAGGGGTGGGTGGGGAAGAGGAGGCACCTGGGGGGACTTCCCAGGGGCTCCAGGAAGGAAGACAAGAACATGAGTGTGAGCTCTGCGAGGCAGACCCTGATGGGCATGCTCGGGGCACCGTCCTCTCCTTCTGGAGCCTGCTGACCCTCCAGTATGAGAAGAGGCCCCAGAGCCCCACAGCTTCCCAGTCTTCCTCCTGAACAGCCTCACCACTCACCATAGTTTCTCCCATCCCAGCCCTGACGACCCTGGACTGCCTGCATGCTGGGCTGAGGGTTTTCTAAGAGCAGGAAGTTTGGTGACCTCCATATCCACAGCATCACCCAGTGCAGGGCCAGGATCAGTAGAGCCCTTTCTGAGTATTAGCTGTCCTTGTTCTACCTGTGTGATGCAATGGTGTGTGGGCACCACAAGATTTTTGCCAAAGGAATATCTGAAGAAGCCAGTAGAGAGAGCCTGTGGGGCTGACCTACCTAGAACCCCTCCCACTGCACGAATTAACCACAAAGGCTCCCAGATCGGCAGAGCCTGGCTAGGGGTCTAGGGCAGGGCTGGTGCCTGCTTCTATCACCTGTAGATGGATCCTGGGGGACAGGTGAGCCACGCAGATCCTGACTCCTCACTGAGCTCGAAGTTGTCAAAAATGATGTCCTTTCCATCTGATGCTTCACATGGGACATTACAGGCTTCCACCTGCATCTCAGGCCGCATGCGGCTGGACCACAGCCTAGCACCTCCCAGATAGAGCCAGCAGGGCAAGGGTTTCTCCAGAGGCTCCTGAATGTAGCAGTACCCCAGGCGTTTGCGCTCACCCGGCTCCCCGCAGCGGTTACAGTCCTGCCAGGGCTCCCAGTGAGTGAAGATGAGCTCTTTGCTGCCCAAACTCAGGGACTCACTCTGCAGGGGCTTTTGGCCCAGGCCTCGGTGTGTAATATGCAGGATGCTGACGTCCTGAAAGTCAATCTCGTACTGCACCACTTGGGTGCCGTTCTTGTCTTGGCAGTTGTAGAAGCCCGTCTGGGATGGCAATGGATTTTTAATGAGAATGCTGCCTCCAGGCCTTATTTCTAAGTTCGAAACACTGAGGGGGTAGTTGGACCAGTTGGTCCCATCATGCAGGAAAAAGTAGTGCCACTGTGCGCCAAAGGAGTTGCAATGCAGTAAGACATCGTTGTTGGAAAGTAGGGCCCGTTGGCATAGCTTGCCATGGGAACAGCTGATGGAAACATAGAATCCCAACACTGGGACAGCAAAGCTGAGCAGCAGCCACAGGGTGGTCAGCATGGTGGACTGGGGCTGTGGCAGTGGGCCCGGCACCGCCCTGGACATTGTGAGGTCACTCATGAAACTCAGGCCTCAGCCCTGCGCAGCAGAATTAACTGCAGTTCACCCCATGGATGTGTGAGGTCATGATCCCGACTTGTTCTGTGACAAGTCAACAACCCTATTTAATTTCTCTTTCAAGCCTTATACTCTGCTGGAGTAGGAGGAAATTTATCTATTCAGGATTTTCACTACCATCCCAGTGCTTTGGCATTAAAGTGTCACGTGTGAACGAGCAACACATTTTTCCTAAAGACCTACTAAGTCTGGGCACAGTTTTTAGTGCTAAGGATAAAGAGGTCAACAAATCCTCTGGTTATCATTCTCAACTCACACTTCTCCCCCAACCATTCTTATCCAGCCTTGCTAGCCTCGCTGCTTGCTGTCCTCTCAACACAGCAGGTAAACAAAGGGCTCCCACCTCAGGAACTTTGCAACTTTGCACACACTGGTCCCTGGCTCTTTCCACAGATATCTGCATGGCTCAATTGATTTAAACAAATAAATATTTTTCACAGTTGCCCTCTTCTCAAACCCTTTTCTAAACTTCTTAGTCCTAAAACTAAAGATAATTATGCAGGCTTGATCTGCCTTCATTCTCTTGTTTCACAAATGTTCACCGAATGCCTACCATGTGCTAACTGTCATTCTAATCATAGCAGTGAACAGGTTAGGCAAAGTCTCTGTCCTCCTTGAGCTTATCTTCTAGTGGAAGAGACAGATGATAAAAATATATATATAATAAATACCGTCAGAAATAGTAGATTCTCGTTATGTACAACAGTTATTTTTCTATAAAGTTGCTGAACTAGCAAATATTGAAACACTGTTCCTAGAAGAAACACAGGGTAAGGGTCCTACAGAAATTTGGTCATAACTTTTTTGTCAACTGATCAGCACAGAACCTTCTTTTAGGTATGTTTTCTTAAAGACACCTTATCTAATATTTATTTTTGGTTCATTAAATTGTAGCCAACAGCACTGTAACTCAGACCTGAACAAAGCTAACCTAACACATATATATTCTTCATAAAGCACATCACAGCCTTCTGGCCCTAAAGAACACTAGACACCACTTCAGCACTATGTCTGGGAATCATTTTAAATAGCAAAATCACCAAATCAAAGCACAAAAATGTAAAGAAGAAGTGGCACTAAATAAACCTTGAATAAGGATACTCATTAATAGTATGACAGCTAAAACAAGAAGGCAGAGCATCACCTTGTTCAACTTCAGCTGGGAACAAGTATTGGTAGGTGACTCAATTGTTTTGCTCCTCTGTGCATGTCTGTAAATGATTATGAAGGCACCGTGGGTATTGATTTGGGGTTTCAAATAAATTTTAGTGAGTAGGTGAATTCATAAGTATGGAATCATTTAATAATGGGGACTGGCCATAATAATTGCGAAAGAGAAAAATAGAGCAGGAAAATGCGTACAGGAAGTAAAAGGTGGTATGTAGGTATGAGCTATATTAGGGAGGATGATCAGGCCTGTCTGAGTATTCTCTGAGGAGGTGAAGTTTCATAAACACCTGAATAAAGTGAGGTAAAGAGACATGTGGATATCTGAAGGAAAAATATTCCCCAGGAGAAGGCTAGACACTGACATGGCTGCTGGGTTAGTATATTTAAAGGGTGTAGAGGCCAGAGTAACTGAGGAGGAATGGACAAGGGGGAGAGTGGTGAGTAGGTAAGGTCAAAGTTCATCTAGTCTTTGCTAGGACATGCTGCCTTTTCCTTTACCTGGCTCCTTAAGGCTGGGGTCTCTCTCAGCCATGCCCCTGCCCCATGTGGGGACCTCTACAGGTTATATTTAACATAGGCTGTATGCTTAGACTCTGGAGTTGTTGCTTTTATGTATCTTGTCACCACCCCCACTCCAGGAGTGGCACATCCCCTCTGCTTTTACATCCCCTCTGCTCTCAGATCTACGAAACCACCTGGACTTTTTTGTCTACTTCCCAGGACCTTATAATGTCCCTCTATATAAGACATATTAACACCTATACTCCTATTGTTTCCCCTCTATCTCTCACCTTCTCTGTCTTTCTTTTCAGTCCAGGGAATCTTTTCTAAACAGGTAAGCAGGGCTGTGGAAAGACTGAAGGGAAGCACATTCCAATTTTAATTTTACCTAGATGGAAAGTCATAAACTGACTGAATTCAGCCTGAAAAAATGTTTTAATTTGCCTCAGAAGGTGTTTTTAGAATATTTAAATGTAAATATTGTGACCAAATGTAAAATCTGAGAGATTTCATACAAGAGTCTAGATTCCCTACTATTATTTAAATAATGTGGGTGAGTTTCTGCTTACTGCTACAACTGAGTAGCTAACATCAGACAAACCCTCTTGATAATAACAACTGTAGATTTTATAACATGATTACGATGTTTAAGAAATGACAAGATGAGGATTTGAATCTATATAGAAGAATCAAATGGAAATACTAGAATTAAGAAATTAAAGTCGTGAAATTATGAATTTACAAGAAAAGGTAACAATCTATCTATTAGATACAACAGAGGAGAGGATCAAGAAAATGAAAGCTGTGTCCGTAGAAAATTATCTTTACTGAAACATGCAAAGAAAAAAGATAAAAAAAAATACAGAAAATAGTGTAAGAGACTTATGAGATATGATGAAAATGTCTAAAATGCATGTAAATGAAGACCAGAAGTAAAAGAGATAGGAGTATAAGCAATATTTGAAGAGATACTGAATGAAAATGTTCTGAAACTGATGAAAGACATTAAGTCACAAAGTCAGTAAGGTCTTTAAACTCCACACAGGATAATAAAGGAAACTACACATAGCAACTTTATAAGAAAACATTGCCAAAAGCCAGAGAAGAAATGTTAAAAATGACCAGGGAGAAAAAGATACATTACTTTCAAAGCACCAATTCTAAGACCCCACATTCACTCATAAAAGGAAATAATGGAAGCTGGAGGACAATGGGATGACATCTTCAAAGCACTAAAAGAAAATGATTGCCAATCTAGAGCTCTCTATATAGAAGTCTCTACACTAAAAAGAAAATGTTCTTCAAAGATGGAAGCAAAAAAAAAAAAAAAGTTATTTTCAGATTAAAACAGAGAATTCATCATAGCAGAGCACATTAAAAGTAATATTAAAGTGAATTCTCCAGGCAGCAGGAAATTATCTCCACTGGAAGCAAGTCACTCCAGGAATGAAAAGCAACAAAAGAGTAAAATTTGGGTAAAAGTAAATTAATGTAGAGAGTGTTTTAAAATGTCTCATGCAGTATGCAATATATGTGAAATAAAAATAACTGATAACAAGAGACAACAGATGGAAGGAGAACAAATGGAGCTGAAAGATTATAATCTCTGCATTGTCTAGGAAATGGTACAAGTATAAATTTATATTGTATTCTAATGTGTGATAATGTAATCTCTAGAGCATATAATAAAATTATGCATATTTAATAAGCTAATAGAGGGGGAAGTGGAAGAATAATTTAAAAAATACTTGGTGAATCCAAAAGCAAGAAAATCAGAAGAACCAAAGAAAAGTAGAAAGCAAACAGGAATATGGTAGATTGAAATCGAGCTGTATTAGTAATTATATCAAATGTAAATGAACTAAATATTAAAAGACAAAGATTTTAAGACTTAAGACAAAAACAAATATCTAAATGCGTACTGCTTGAAAGATATTCACATTAAATAAAAGATATTTAAAAGTCAAATATAAAAACATGGGAAAATATGCAAATGCTAACCAAAAGAAAAACTGGTGTAGTAGCTATACTAATAACAGAGTAGGCATAAGGCCAAAAATATTAATAGAGATTACAAAAGACATTCTATAAAGTAGTCAATCCAGTAGGAAGACACATAGATCTTAAGTTTGTATGAACCTAAAAGTATATGAAGCAAAACATGATTGTACTAAATGTTGAAACAGACAAATCCAAAATGAAATATGCAAACAAAAATTTAGTAGAGCTATAGAAGATTTGAACCATGTGATATAAACTCGACCTAATTCATGTAACAGAACACTTCGCTTAACTTTAGAATATACATCCCTTTCACATTCACGTAAAATATTTGCCAAAATTGACCATATTTTAGACCATCCATAAATGTTAAATGAACTGAATCACATTTTTCACCAGTGAGATTAAGCTGGACACATATGACAAAAAGATAACAAGAACATCCTCCAATATTTGAAGATTATACAATGAAATTTCAAAATAACTGATGGGTCAAAAGAGAAATCAGAAAAATAGGAAGTTTTCTTAACTGACTGGAGAGGAAAATGTAACATCAAATTTGTGAAATGCAGGTAAGTTGTGCTTAGGGGAAAATTTACAGCCTAAATACATACTTTAGGGGGAAAGGGATAAAAACTAGAGATCTAAGAAAGCATCTCAAATACTAGAAATGAATTAGATAAAAAACAAAAGTACAATTAAAAAAATCAAAAAAACAAAATTTGATTGTTTAAAAAGATGAATGAGATTGATATAGCTCTCGCAAGATTGATCAAGAAAAAAGGAAGATGGCCCAAATAATTAATAATAGTAGTGAAAAATGAGATATTACTACAGATCTTAGAAGCATAAGGATATTACAAAGAACCTTTGGGCAAAACTTCTGAAAATTTAGATGAAATGGATAAATTCATTGAAAAACTCAACAGTTTTTCAATGAATAAGAAAAAAATCTGGAGTTCTAGATTACTATTAAAGAAATTGAATCTGTAGTTAAAAACATACGTACAAAAAATGCCTCTAAGCCCAGAAAACTTTACCAGTAAATTCTTCTAAACATTTCTTAACAATTAAGAAATGACATCAATTTTTCAAAACTTTTCCAGAAATAGAAAAGGATCTAACACTTTCAAACTTCTATGAGGCCAGCATCATCTTGATACCAAAAGCTTATAAGGACATTACAACAAAGGAAGACCTATACTACCAGATATCACCATTATTATGAAGATATAATAATTAAGACACTGTGGCATGGGTACAAGTAGGGACAGACAAATTGTTGTCAGAGCTCCATGAGGAGACAGGAACAACAGTTGTGTCTATGAGCATGAGCATGGGCCAGAGTGTCTTGGTCTCTAGGTTTTATGTTTGGTATCCCCCTGAATATCAAGGAAACTATGAGAGCAGGGACTAGACCTTTGTTGGTCACCACCATGTCCACAATATCACCCTAAAGCCTGGTTGAGAAGAGGCACCAGAGAATTCTTGCTGAATAAACCTCTGAACAATCCAGTGGGAAGACCCCTTCCTGCATCGATTGACCATGAAGGCCTACGGGCTTGAAGACAGAGCCTGCTTTTCCATTGGGAGTTAAACCCCTGTCCCAGGTGGGCACAGGAAACAAAGCCTAGTCCAGTCACCTGTAGATGGAGGCCAAGGGGCAGGTGAGCCATATGTTCGTCAACTTGCCCAACTGGTAAATGTCAAAGATGAAGTATGGCTGGTTGATTTCCTTGAAGTGGTCACAGGGTACAAGGCAGGCTTCCACCTGCATTTCAGGCCGCATGCGGCTGTATTGCACCTTCTCCACTCTCAGATAGAGCCAACAGGGCATGGGTTTCTCCAGGGGCTCCTCAATGTAGCAGTACCCCAGGCGTTTGCGCTCACCCGGCTTCCTGCAGTGGTTACAGTCCTGCCAGGGCTCCCATTGGGTGAAGATAAGTACACTGGTACCCAGCTTCAAAGTCTCATTCTGAAGGGGCTTTTGGTCCAGACCTTTGTGTGTAACATGCAGGGTGGTGACATCCTGGAAGTCAAGCTCGTAGTCCACCACCAGAGCACTGTCATTGTCCTGGCAGTGATAGAGGCCTGTCTGGGAGGGCTGAGGGTTGGTCAGTTGGAGGCTGCCCCCAGGCAGTTTCTTTATGTTAGGCATGGAGGACACCAGCAATGGCTCCTCCTCAAGAACAGAAGAGTAGTACCAGAGTGCCTTCGGATGGTCACACTGCAGGACAACATCATTGCCTGAGAGTAGAGCCTGCTGGCAGAGACTCTTGTAGGCACAGCTGATTAATACTTGGGTCCACAGAGTGGGGAGAGAAAGGCTAAGCAGCAATAGGGTGGCCAGCATTGTAGCCCAAGACTACAGAAGAAGGCTGGGAGCCACCTTGGGCATTGTGAAGTCACACACAGAACTCAGGCATCAGCCCTGGCAGTAGAATGAACCTTAGTCCACTGCACTGCCAGGAGGACAGTTCATGTCATCAGGTAGCTTGGTATAGGTTATAGGGTCAAAAACTCAAATGTCCACAAGAGCTGGACAGGAAACAAAATGAGTGAACCTAAGTCAGAACGAGTGAGCTAAAAAGCCAAATTATTTCTCCTCCACCTGCCCAAAAGACAATGGTGAAATGGGACAAATGGCTTCATGCACATCAGGAAAAAGAAGAAGGGGAGACACACAGCAATCACTGGTCTGTACTGTTTCTAAAACCCAGTAAGAAGATACAGCAAGGGCTTCCTATCTTGTAGATCAGGACAATTCCTTAGTTAGCATCAAATCAGCTCCTTGGGGTGGGGTTCCCCAAACCTTTGTTCTCTGTGGCTCATGGCCTACTCTTTAGGGAGATATCTCCTTTCCGTTTTCCTCCTTAGCTACATCTGAGCTGATATTGGAAGATGTGAGCTCCTTAGCACATGAGCAGTTTTCTCAGCGTGATTGCTATCTCCCCAAGTTTGGGACTTAAAGATTCTTATGAGCCTCCAGTCAACTCCACATGAAAACAAAAACAAACAAATAAAAAAACCGTCCACTGTTCTGTTCAAGACGTTCCCCACTCCCTGCTCTCTCATTCTCCCTCTCCTCCTCGCCCTCTCTCTGTCATTACAAGCATCTTGAAGTTTATCAGGCATGCATGGAGAGCCACAGTCTTCCATCTTTTGTTCACTGAGCCATTTTGTCTACCAGGGAGCAACTTAAAGATATTTCCAGGAGTATCTTAATTCATTCAGAGACTTTAACAATGGTTCATAGTGATATAATCAGTGATAGTCCTTGATTTTATCCATGACAAAAGCTAAGTCCTAATTGGGCTTTGTTTCTCAAAGGCATTCCCAATGTTTGGTAAACTTTGGCCAACATTCGCTCCTAGTGTTCTGTATTTCAACTACTTCCCCTAAAGCTGTAAGTTCATTAAATACTTTATCTGCCATCAAGAGTATCTCAGGCAATAGTCTCTAGCCTCTTGTTTCAAATAAGTTTTCTTGTTCCATTTGCTCTATCTCTAAGTCAATGCCATGTGTCTTTATTTTTATTGTAGCAGCACCCCACGCCTTATAACAATTTCTGAATCACTCAAAATAGGCTATTTGCTACTATACAGTAATAAACTTTTCCCAAATCTCAGTGGCTTACAAAACAAGGTTTCATTTCACACTCAGGCTCCACATCCATTGTGAGCTGGCATTATAATCATCAGGGATCCAGCAAGATGGGGCAACTCCCATTTTCAATTTCATTCCAGAGGAGGAAGAAAGAGAGCTCTGTTGTATTTTATGTCTATAATTAAGGCTCTGGTCTTAAAAGACACATGTCACTCATTCACTAACCGTTAGCCAGAAACTGGCAACACAATTCATCAACCCAACAAAAGAATGGAATTCTATATGTCCTGAAACAGTTGGCAAATAGCAGTTAGTAATGATAACCACAGCTAATGTCTACTATAAGGAGACCATAAAATTATAACATAAAATTAAATTATACCATAAAATTAAAACCATTCTCAAAATCCTTCCATCAGATCTCTCCTGATTCCTGGCGTTCCAGTCAAGATAGCGGGGCAGATGAAAGCAGGGTTCGCTGCCTTCCATGACAGCATTAAAGTACAACCAAATCGTAAAACAAACAACTTGAAGAACCACCTGAAGTTTAGGTTATCATAACACATACATCTGAGAACATTAAAAAAAAAAAAGCCACATTAAGTCTAGTAAAAGGGGTGGAGACATGAAGCAGGCTGGTTCCACATCCACACGTGGCAGCTGAGCAGAAGCAAGGAGAATGCAGCTCCAGAGGCCCCCCTGAAGGAACAAGAGGACTTAGTCCCCACATCGGGGCTCCCCAACATAGGGTTCCAGTCCCAGGAAAAGGAGTTCCCAGAAAATCTGACTATAAAAACAGTGGGGACTCAAGCCATCTGGGTGAGACAGAAAGAACCTGAAAACTCAGACATCCCCTTAAAGGGCATGTGAACAGACTCATTTGCTCACAGATACTCACCCTGAGCTCTGGCGCAGTGTCAGCTACTCAGGGGCACAAGAGACAGATGGGGAAAGACTGAGTTGCATGACGCCAGGGCAAATGCTGGAGGGACAGTTGCCATTGCTCCTTTGTCAGGCTCCCTGCAGAGTAGTCTGCAGACAGGCACCATCCTGCCTGTGTGGAACCCACCCATCTCCCATCATGCAGCCAATCCTGAAGCTGCATTGGTCTGGAGAGATCAGCCAGCTCCACCCCACGTTGCCTTGGGGCTACATTGCACCTAGCCCACAATTGCCCACACTAGCCCATTGCGGGGCAGCCAGCCCCACCCTGCACCTTATCTAGGCTGTGCATTTATCAGCTCATGCTGTCTGCATGCAGCCTGCACATTTTGGGGGAGACTTTTGGTGACGAGCCACTGATGTCCACCTGAGTTGCAGTATCACTTGAGTGTATTGCAGGGTTATGAAGACCTGAGGCAGACAGAGGGTGGCCTTGCTGCAATCTCAGACTTTTACAAGAAACTGCAGATTCAGCGTTGGCTGGGTTAAATTCATTTGCTCCCTGTGTCCTCACCCCACCCCTAACTCACATGCCACCCAAAGGCTCAGTTCTTCCAGCTGCAAAGTCATACAAGCAGCTGGCAAACAGCTCCAGGCCTTGAAGTGCACTGGCCCTTTTGCTAAGCCATCCAAGGTCTGGTACTGGGGGTAACCAATCTTGGCTCACAGCATGGTCTCTCCCACTTGCCTCAAGATCTAGAATAGGCAGCAACCACTTACAGATCACTCTGTAGCTCCTACCAGGTAAATCTGAGCAATCAAAGGCAGTGGCTGACCTTGGCCTACCTGGGAACCCTTCCCAAGGAGCCACAGAACCAACATACCCAAAAGCTGGTGTCACACAACAACAGAACACCACCTGACTAGCCCCACAAGTGGCACACCCAAAGGATGGCCTCAACAGGTACATGAGACTGCTGGGGTGAATCCTACTCCATGGAGTCGGCCCCCACACAGCACTTCATACATTGTGGGCCTGGCCAGTCCCCAAGCCAGTTAGCCTGAGAGTCAATCAGATCCACTGACATGACAGCAGCAAACAAGGCTTAGCTACAACAGAAAAGCACACACGCAACCCCACAAGGAACACACCCAGAGCCTCCAGCGCAGGTGATCAAGGAGACTGCACCAAAGGGCCTCACAGGACACCTACTACATAAGGCTACCTGGCCAAGGCTAGGAGATGGGAGTTGTAACAAATATTCCAATACATAGAAACAAACACAGAGAAGCATCTAAAATGAGAAAACAAAGGAACATGGTGCAAATGGGACAAAAGGAGAAAACTCCAGGAAAACAAACAAACAAACAAACAAACAACTAAACAAAATGGAAGCAAACAACCTACCAGAGACAGAGTTCAAAACAATGGTTATAAGGATGCTCAATGACCTAAGGAGGAGAATAAATTATCTCAGTGAGGACAACAATAGAGAGGTAGTAAGCATAAAAAAAGACATAGACACCATAAAGAAGAACCAGTCAGAAATGAAGAATAAACTAGAAGGAATCAACAGTAGATTAAATGAAGTGGAGGATTAAACCAGAAAATTGGAAGACAATAACAGTAAACACCTAACTGGTGTAACAAAAAGAAAAAGAATAATAGTAAAAAACAAACAAACAAACAAACAAACAAACAAACAAAACCTGAGGACTGTTTAAGAGACCTCTGGAACAACATCAAATGTACCAACACCCACAACATTCAGATACCAGAACAAGAAGAGCGAGAGCAAAGGAGAGAGAACAAATTTGGAGAAATAATGACAGAAAACGTCCTTAACCTAGTGGAGAAAATAGACATAAAAGCCAAGGAAGCACAGAGTCCCAAATGAGAGGAGCCCAAACAGAACTATGCCAAGACATATCATCATTAAAATGCCAAAAGTTTGAAGCAAAAACAGAATCCTAAAAGCAGCAAGAGAAAGGCAGCTAGTTACTTACCAGGGAGCTCCCATAAGAATGTCAACTGATTTCTCAACAGAAACAGAAGGGATTGGCATGAAATATTAAAAGTGATAAAAATCAAGACCCTACAACCAAGACTACCCTACCCAGCAAGGCTATCAACTAAAACTGAAGGTAAGATAAAGAGCTTCCCAGACAGGAAAAAGCTAAAGGAATTCATCACCAACAAGAAATGTTAAGGGGACTTTTGTAAAAAATAAAAAAGAAAGGGGGGACCCATAAATATGAATAATAAAATTGCAATGACTATGCACCTATCACCAATCACTTTAAATGTAAGTGGACTCAATATTCCAATCAAAAGACATAGGGTAGCCAAATGGATAAGAAAATAAGCCCCACATGCTGTGACAAGAGACCCACCTCAGATCAAATGACTCACACAGGCTGAAAGTTAAGAGATGAAAAAAGATATTTTGTGAAAATGGAAATGAAAAAAAAAGCTAGGGTAGCACTATTTATATCAGACAAAATAAACTCTAAAACAAAGGTTATAATAAGAGACAAAGAAGGGCATTACATAACGACAAAGGAATTAATACAACAAGAAGACATAACCCTAGTGAACATATACACACCCAACAGAAGGGCAGCTACAGATACAAAGCAATTCTTGACCAACATTAAAGGAGAGGTTGACAGTAATACACTCTTAGTAGGAGACTTAAACACTCCATTGACACCATTGACAGATTTTCCAGACAGAAAATCAATAAGGAAACAGCAGCCTGAAAAGACACACTAGACCTGATGGATTTAATTGATATTTTCAGAGCATTTCACCCTAATGCAGCAGAATATACATTCTTCTCAAGTGCACATGGAACATTTTTCAGGATAGACCACATGATAGGGCACAAAACATCTCAATAAATTTAAGAAGATTGAAATCACATCGAGTGTCTTTCTCCAACCACAATGGTACGAAACTAGAAATCAACAAAGAAAAAAACTGAAAAATACACAAATACATGGAGGTTAAACAACATGCTACTAAACAAGAAATGGGTTAACAATGAGATCAAGGAAGAAATCAAAAGATACCTAGAGAGAAATGAAAATGAAAACACGATGACTCAAAATCTATGGGATACAGTGAATTTCCCCTAAGAGGGAAATTCATAGCAATACAGGCCTACCTCAAGAAACAGGAAAAATCCCAAGTAAACAATCTAACCTTACACTTAAAGGAATTAGAAAAAGAACAGAAAACAAAGCCCAGCATGGGTAGAAGGAAGGAAATAATAAAGATCAGAGCAGGCATAAACGAAATAGAGTCTAGAAAAACAATACAAAACATCAATGAAACCAAGAGCTGGTCCTTTAACTAGACTTATCAAGATAAAAAGAGAGAGAACTCAAATAAATAAAATCAGAAATTAAAGATAAGTAACTAAAAACTCCACAGAAATACAAAGGATTATAAGAAAATACTACAAGCGATTATATGCTAACAAATTGGAAAAATTGGAAATGGATACATTCCCAGGAACATACAATCTCCCAAGACTGAATCAAAAAGAAATAGAAAATCTGAATCAACTGATTACCACCAATGAAAAGTTTGGAAAAATTCCAAAAACAAAAGTCCTGGACTCAGTGGCTTCAAAGGTGAATTTTACCAAATATTCAAAGAAAAATTAATACTTATTCTTCTCAAACTATTCCAAAAAATTTGAGAGGAGGTAAGGCTGCCTAACTCTTTTTATAAAGCCACCATTACCCTAAACCAAAACCAGACAAAGACAGTACAACAAACAAACAAACAAACAAACAAACAAACAAATAAAAAACAAAAAACCCAGAAAACTATAGGTTAATATAACTTATGAACATGGCTGTAAAAATCCTCAACAAAATATTAGCAAACTGAATTCAGTAATGCATTAAAAATATAATATATCATGATCAAGTTGGATTTATTCCTGGGATGCAATTGGTTTAATATCTGCAAATCAATTAATGTGATATACCACATTAAAAAATTGAAAGATAAAAATCATGGTCATATCAATAGATGCAGAAAAAGCATTCAATGAAGTCCAGCATATATTTATGATAAAAACCCTCAGCAAAGTGGGAATAGAGGAAACATAACTCAACATAATAAAGGCCACATATGACAAACTTACAGCTAACATACTCAATGGGGAAAGGCTAAAAGCATTTTCCTTAAGATCGGGAACAAGACAAGGAGCCCACTTTTACCACTCTATTCAGTATAATGTTGGAGGTCCTAACTACTGCAATTGGACAAAAGAAAAGAAATAAAAGGCATTCAAAATGGAAAGGAAAAAGCAAAATTGTCATTATTTTCAGATGACATGGTATTATAGAGAGAACCCTAAATATTCCACCAAAAAGAAATTAGAACTGAAAAATGAAATGAGTAATTTTACATAATACAAAATATTCAGAAGTCAGTGCATTTTTATCCACCAATGATGAATTATCAGGAAGATAAATAAAGAAAACAATCCCATTTATAATTGCATCAAAAACAATAAAATACTTAGGAATCAAATCAACCAAGGAGGTAAAAGACCTGTTCTCAGAAAATTATGTCATTAAAAAAAAATGGAAGTAAATACAAATAAATGGAAGCATACACTGTGCTCATGGGTAGGAAGAATCAACATCATTAAAATGGCCATACTACCCAAAGCAATCTATTGATTCGGTGCAATCTCTATCAAAATACCAATGGCATTTTTCAGAAAACTAAAACAAATGATCAGAAAAGTTATATGGAACCGTAAAAGATCCCAAGCATCCATGGCAATCTTGAGAAAGAACAAAGTTGAAAGTATCACACTAGTTGGTATCAAACTATACTACAAGGCTATCATAATCAAAACAGCATGGTATCATCACAGAAACACATAGATCAATAGAACAGAATAGAGAGCCCCAAAATAAACCCACACCTATATGGTCATGTAATCTATGACAAAGGAGGCAAGAACATACTACGGGGTAGTGACAGTCTCTTCAACAAATGGCGTTGGGAAAACTGTACAGATATATGCAAAAATACGAAACTGGACCATCTTCTTACACCATATACAAGAATAAACGCAAAATAGATTAAACATTTAAATGCAAGTCCCAAAACCACAAAACTTGTAAAAAAAAAAAAAACATGGGCACTAAACTCTCTGATATTGCTATCAGCAATTTTTTTTTCTGATGTATCTCCTTGGTCAAGAAAAACAAAATAAAAATATAAATAAGTGGGACTACATCAAACTAAAAAGGTTTGGCCCAGCAAAAGAAACCATCAACAAAATGAAAAGACAACCTACTGAATGGCTGGAGATTTTGCCTATGATACATCTGACAAGGGGTTAATAACCAAAATCTATAAAGAACTTGTTCAACTACACACACACACCCCCACACACACACACATCATCATCATCATCATCATCATCATCATCATCATCCAATTAAAAAATGGACAGAAGACCTGAACAGGTATTTTTCCAAAGAGGACATACAGATGGCCAATAGACATATAAAGATGCTCAAGGTCAATAATCATCAGAGAAATGCAAATTAAAACAACAGTGAGATATTACCTCACACCTGTCAGATTGACTATCATCAATAAATCAAAAAATGGCAAATGTTAGCGAGAATGTAGAGGAAAGGGAACCCTTGTACACTGTTGATGGATTGAAAATTGGTACAGCCACTATGGAAAACAGTCTGGAGTTTCCTCAAAAAAATTAAAAATTGATCTGTCTTTTGTACCAGCAATTGCACTTCTGGTATTTATCCAAAGAAAATCAAAACACTAGTTTATAAAAATCTGAACACCCTTATGTTCACTGCTGCATTATTCACAATAGCCAAGATATGGAAGCAACCTAAGTGCCCATTGATAGATGATTGATTGGATGATGAAGTTATGGTACATATATACAATGGAATATTACTCAGCCATTAAAAAAAATGAAACCTGACCATTTACAATGACACGGATGGACCTAGAGGTAATTATGCTGATTGAAATAAGTCAGACAGAAAAAGGTAAATACTATGATTTCACTTATATGCAGATCTAAGAAACAAAAGAAATGAACAAACTGAATGAAACCAGACTCACAGATACAGAGAAAAAACTCGATTGCCAGAAGGGAGAGAGTTGCGGGGCTGGGTTAAAAAGGTGAAGGGATGAAGTACAAATTAGTAGTTACAAAACAGTCACGGGGATTTCGATTATAGCATAGGGAATATAGTCAATATTATTGTAATGGTTGTGTGTAGTAACAGATGGGTTCTAGATTAATCAGGAGGATCATTTCATAAATTATATAAATGTCTAACCGTTGTACTGTATACCTGAAACTAATGCAAAAAAAAATCTCTTAAAGTTATATTGGCCAGGATTAGGTCTTATATGCAGATCAAAAGCAACCCCTGAAAGGAAAGAAAATTTCCATGATTGGTTTAAGCCAATCAGAATTTGTTCTCTAGACTGGGAAAATACAATCTTTCTGACTACAGAAGTCAAAGAAAACTCAACCAAGATCAGGGCTTTGTACGCATGGAAGATGTAAAAGAGAATGTTTCTTTGGTGTAACCAACCATGTTTTCCACAGCATCCACTGATGAGAAATATCAGTCACACCAGGATTACGGTAGCAGTGTATAAGCTACATGACCTTAGGCAAGTTGCTGAAACTTGCTAAACCTCAGTTTCATCATCTGTAAAATAGGGGCGTTAGAAGTATTTTAAGCTATGATTCTTATAAAGCTTTCAAGAGATCATTCATGTCCAATTCTTGGCACAGTCTGAGTTTGGAATAAGATAGTTAGGAAAATGAAAATGTGGCTGAGGTTTCATTCACAGGCTCTGAAATCAGTTTTATTTCTTGATCCACTTTTTCATTAGAGTAATTTGGTCCCACCAACTTCACCTTCTATGCCTGGTACATTCATTTACTCCATAGTTATTGCTTACTCACTTGCATCAGGCACTAAGGGTCCAGGCTAAGTTCCTCTTGGAGCTTACATTCTAGTGGGGATGTATTAAATAGGATAAGTTAGGTTATGCTGAGCAACAAAAGAAATCTGGAATCTCAGTGGCTTAACCCGATTTTCTTTTTGCTCATGCTGCATGTCCAATGTGAGTTTGTGATGAGATCTACCCCACATAGGCCCTTCAAATGCCATGCATTATGAAGACTGCACCATCTGCAACATCATTAGCTGCTATGGCAAGAGAAGGGAGGATAGTGAGTCAGGCACTGGCAATTAAATGCTTGGCCTTGGAGGTAGCTACATTACTTTTGATTGCAGGCCATTGATAAGATTTAACCACATAGCCCTACCTAACTGCAGAGGGGCTGGGAATTGTAGAAAGTACGTGGAATATTTGCGGAGCAATATCATTTTTGCCTTGGGGTAAAACAGATGTTAAACAAATAAATGACTTATAAAACATCAGGTCATGGTAAGTGCTATGAAGGGGGGTGGAACAATGGTAAGAGAAAGACAGGGATAGATATTTTATGGTAGAGAACTGAGTACCCTCAAAATGCATATGTTGAAGCCCTGACCCTAGTACCTTAGAATGTGACTTATTTGGAGATAAGAGCCTTTGAAGAGGTAATTAAGTAAAAAGAAGTAGATAGGATGGCTCTAATCAAATATGACTAGTGTCCTTGTAAAAAAGAGAAGATTGAGACACAGACAACATAGACAGAGGATAACCACAGGAGGTCACAGAGAGAAAGTGGCTACCTGCAAGCCAAGCAAAGAGGCCTTAGAAGGAAACCAACCCTATTAACACCTTGATCTTGTACTCCTAGCCTCTAGACTGTGAAGAAATAAATTTCTGTTTTTTAAGCCACCTAGTCTGTGGTATTTGTTATGGCAACCCTATCAAGCTAATACTGAGACTATTTTAAAGAGAGTAATAAGAGAAGGCCTCTCTGAAGAAGTGACCTTTGAGCAGACCCTTATAAGATGAGCCATGCAGATTCTAGAGGAAGCAAGATCTGGACAGCACATACAAAGGCCTAGAGGTGGAAACATGTTTGGCATGTGCCAGTGCATGTTAGGCAGAGACCATCAGGAATGCACCTGTGGTTGCACAAGGTTAGGTTTATTAATCAACTGCAGGGAGGGAAGATACACACTATGGAGAATAGTGTAGTGTCTCAGTAGAAAGGTATTAGAAAAGACATAGAATATGGGCTTATGTTATGTGAGTTAGGGAAAGGTTAAGAAAGTGCAGATTTGCTTTGGACTGGGTGCTGTCAGAAAGTGGAAGTGATTCTATACTATCTAAAAGATGAGAAGAATGCAGTGAAGTTAGACCAGCAGTTGCTCATATTAGGCGGGAGAGGGGGATGTTTGGTATTGTGTGGCTTGGATAATTTTCCTGTTTTTGTCTGTGTTCAGACGTGATTATATAGTGGTCTTGTTTTCGTCTTGGTTTACCACAGTCACAGAGAGGCCTTATATGATGTTGATGTTCTGTGAAGTTGTTTATGTTTAACAGGAGAATACCATGACCTAGCTGTGAGTTCTGGGCCACCTTCTACCAACCCTAATACCCAGTTATTAGTGTTAGGTTGCTCCCAGTTATTGGGAGCTGCTTACTTTTTCCCCCCACATATTTGAATAACTGCAATTCTCCTGCAATGGAGGCCTCATTAAGAGCTTTACCTCTGTAAACCTCAGTTTCCTCATTTTCAAAATAGGGATTTTAAAAGTATCAGCCACACAGAGATATTAAGAGGATTTGATAAGATGTTGTATATAAAGTACTCAGCCAGTGTTATTATTGGGGGATGGCAGATAAGAACCTTTTCCTTTAAATATCAAGGTTCTGTGTCCTGATTGCAGATTACTGCTTAACATCACAGAGTTGCAGACACAGAGGTGGGCCACCATTGTTTCAAATCCAGTTGGCTGAAGAAGCTTTCAGAAAATTTTTAAAAAGCCTCTGGATTTTCTCCCCCTTTTCCTTTTTGGGAGCCAGACATTTATGGATTAGGACATTTAAAAACAACTAATACATACACAATAAAGGGAAATTTAGAAAGTCCAGCCCCAAAGAAAGATTCACATTCAGAAAAGATCTGAGATACCTTAAGAATTCACTTAAGGCTTGTCTCCAGCGCAGAGACACCCTACAACAACAATAGTAAACAAACAAAACACTAGCAAACCTTAGGGAAAGGAAAAATATGATTTCCACAGTTACCACATTGTAAGAGTCAAATGTCCATTTTCAACAAAACAAAACAAAACAAATCACAAAGCATAAAGAAACGGGAAATTACGGCTTACTCAAATGGGAAAAAAAATTAACCATTGCTGAGGAAGTCCAGGTGGCAGACATACTAGCTATAGACTCAAATAACTGTCCTAAAATGCTTAAAGGGCTAACAAGACATGTAGGAAAGGAATATAGGAAAATGATCTAGTTAACAAAATGACATATCAACAAAGAGGTAGAAAATATAAAAAGTAACAAAAAGCAATTCTGGAGCTGAAAAATACAATTATTAGAATGAAAAATTTACTAGTGGATTCCAAAACAGAGGTGAGGAAGCAGAAGACAAAATTGATGGATGTGAAAACAAGACAAGTGAAATTACTGAGTCTGAGGAACAGAAGGAAAAAAGATTGGAGGAAAAGAAAAATGAACAGAGCCCAAGGGACTTCTGGAACGCCATCAAGTGAACCGATATACATATTGTGCAGTCTCAAAAGGAGAAAGGGAAGGAAGGAAGGAAGGAAGGAAGGAAGGAAGGAAGGAAGGAAGGAAGGAAGGAAGGAGGAAGGAGAGAGTGACAGAGAGAGGTAGAAAGAGAGAGACAGACAGAGAGAGACAGAGAGAGAAGAGACAGAGAGAGAAGAGACAGAGAGAGAGAGAGAGAGAGAGAGAGAGAGAGAGAGAGAGAGAGCTGCAGAAATAACTACATTTGGTGGAAAAATGGCTGGAAACTGCCCAAATCAGATGAAATCTACAAATCCAAAAAGCTCACTAAACTTCAATAGGAAAAATGCAAGAAGACCCACACCAAAACACATTATAATTAAACTGCTGAAAACCAAAGCCAAAGAGACAATTTTCAAAGCAGCAAAAGAGAGACAACTTATCACACAAAAGAATTCTCAATAAGCGTTCTAGCTCATTTGTCACCAGAAACTTTGAAGGCCAGAAGACAATGGATTAAAATATTCAAAGTGCTAAAAGAACAAAGCTGTCATTCAAGAATTCTATAACTACAAAACTGTCCAACAATGAGAGAGAAATTAAAGCATACCGAAATAAGCAAAAGCTGAGAGAGTTTGTTACCACTCTACCTGTCCTGCAAGAAATGCTAAAGAAAGTCCCTCAAGCTGAAGTGAAAGGATGCAAGACAGTAACTCAAAGCCATATGAAAAAATATGCATAGGTAAATACATGGCAATTATAAAAGCTAGTAATAGTGTACCAAAATCCACTTTTAACTGTCTACATGACTTAAAATAAAATGCATTAATCTTTGTTATTGGGCGATTAATGTATAAAAATGTAATTGATGACATCAGTAACAGAAAGAAGGTGATGGAGATATACAGGAGCAAACTTTTTATATGCTATTGAAGTTAAGCTGCTATAAATTCAAATTGAAGTATTATAACTTTAGAGAGTTATATGCAATGCAATCCCCATGGTAACATAAAAAAATAGTCATACAATAGGAAATCATGAGGAAATCAAAACATTTCACTACAAAAACATTAACTAAACATAAAAGAAGACAGTACAGAGTAATTGAGGGGCAAAAAAAGCTATAAGGCATTTAGAAAACAAAGAGCAAAATGGCAGAAGTAAGCCCCTTTGTATCAGTAATTTCTTTAAATCAAAAGACAGAGATTGGCAGAATTGATTTTTTTAAATACACGATTCAACTATATGCTGTTTATAAGAGACTCATTTTAGATCCAAAGGCACAAATAGGTTAAAAGTAAAAGGATAAATAAGGATATTCCATGAAAACAGCAACCAGAAGAGAGGGAATGGCCATGTTAATATTAGATAAAATCGACTTTAAATCAAAAAAGACTTCGAGGGATAAAGAATAACAATTTATATTAGTAAAAGTTTTGACACAACAGGAAGCTATAACCAATGTAAACATTTACACACCTAATAACAGATCCTCAAAATATGAAGCAAATGTGGACAGAATTGCAGGGAGAAGTAGCCCAGTTCTACAATAATATTTAGAGACTTTAAAATCCCACTTTCAATAATGAATAGAACAGACAGATGATAAGTAAGGAAATAGAGGACTCGCACAGCACAATAAACCAACTAGACCTAAAAGACGTATACAGAACACACTACCCAACAACAAAATACATGTGCACATTGAACATTTTCCAGGTATACCTACCATATGTTAGGCCACCAATTAAGTCTCCACAGATTTAAAAAGATAAATATCATACCAAGTGTCTTCTCCAACCACAATGTAATTAAGTTAGAAAATAATAATGGAAGAAAAACTGGAAAATTTACAACTATGTGGAAATTAAATAACACTATCTTAAATAACCAATAGGTCAAAGAAAAAATCACGAGGAAAATTTAAAAATTACTTATAGACAAATGAAAATGGAAATACAGTATACCAGAACTTGTGGGATGTAGCAGAAGCCAGGCTTAGAGAAATTTATAGCTTTTAATGTGTACATTAAAAAGAAAGATCTCAAATTAGTAACCTAACTTTATACCTTAAGAAACTACATTAAAAAGGGGGAAATTAAATTCAAAGCAAGTGGAAGGAAGAGAATACTAAGAACAACTGTATGCCAATGAATTAGATAACATAGAAGAAATGGAAAAAATTCTTGAAACATATATTTATCAAAACTGAGTGAAGAATAAATAGATGATCTCAACAGACTATAACAAGAAAAGAGACTATATCAATAATTTAAAACCTTGCAGCAAAAATCCTGGAAAAAATGGTTCACAAATTAGTTCAAGCAAACATTTAAAAGAGAATTAACACACAAATATTTCTCAAACTCTTTCAAAATATTGAAGAGAGGAAACACTTCCTAACTCGTTCTATGCAGCCAGAATTACCCTGATACCAAAGCCAGATAAAGACATCACAAGAAAATAAAATCACAGATCAATGTTTTTTATAAAAAAAGATACAAAAATCCATAACAATATTAGCAATGTGAATCCAACAGCATACTGAAAGATTAATCATCATAACCAAGTGGAATTTATCCAAGATTGTAAGCGTGGTTTGACATAAGAAAATTAATCAAAATAATATGTTACATAAATAGAATGAAAGGAGAAAAAAAAACATGATTGTCTCAATTGATGAAGAAAAGTATTTGACAAAATCCAATATTTTCAGGATAAAAACTCTCAGAAAACTAAGACTAGAGGGAAAATTCCTCAGCCTGATAAAGGGTATTATGGAAAATCCACAGCTAACATCATATTTAAAGGTAAAAGACTGAATGCTTTCCTCATAAAGTCAGGAATAAAACATGGATGCCTACTTTCCTATCACAGCAATCAGACAAGAAAAAAGTAAAAGGCATCCAAATTGAGAAGGAAGAAGTAAAATTATCTCTAGTTATAGACAACAGGATTCTGTATTTAAAAGAAAATCCAAAAGAATCCATGAAAGCCACCAGAACTAATGAACAAATCCAGCAAACTGGATCAACACACAAAAATCAGTTGTGTTTCGATGCCACAGCCTTGAACAATCTGAAGAAGAAATTTTTTTAAAGAAATGGAACAAAAAATCATCAGATTTATATGGAATCATGAAAAATCCCAAATAGCAAAAGCAATCCTGAGGGAAAAAAAACAACAACAAGGCTAGCAGTATCACTCTGCCTGACTTTATTATACTATAAAGCAACATGATCAAAATAGCATGGTACTCACAAAAAACAGACACACAGACCAACGGAACAGAATTGAGAGTCCAGAAATAAGCCCGTATATATGGGCAAATAATTTCTGACAAAGGAGCGAAAAACCTACAATGGATAAAGGAAAGCCTCTTCAATAAATGGTTCTGGGAAAACTGGAAAGCTACATAAAAAAGAATGAAACAAGACTGACTGGTGCAGGAAGTGACACCTGACAGAGGAATTCAGACAACTTTGTTAGAAGAAGGATAATTTATTAGGCTGGCAGAGCACGTGGGGGTAGCAATTCCATGCACACGCTTGGTCTGGTTTATTACAGTTTATATACTTTTGCAGTGTCTATACAAGGAGCACGTGATTCCTTTGAGGTTTCACATGTGCCTCCTTTCTCAGGATTGGAGGGGAACTTCAGGTGGGAGGCTGCAAGTGGGGAGGAATTTTCAGACCACTGGGCTTACAGGTCATTTGTTTTGCAGAACCATCACCCTCGGCATTATCAGCACCATTATGGGATTCTTGAACAGAGAGACAGGACACCTAGGCTATAAGCAGGGAGGATACTTACTGATGCCAGCACCTGCTCAGAGGATTCCTATCCAAAGGCTGAGCTCCAATTGTAACACAACAAGCAGTTTTACACAGTCTTGTTATCCCTACACAGCTACAGAGCTAAGAACATTAGTTGGATAGCAAGCTATGAATCAACAGATGTGAGCTGGAGAGTCCTTGAGGTGGGAGAGGTAGCTATGGGGAAACATCTTAGCTGGAGAGCACTGGGCAGAATGGCGGGGGGAGCAGTTTTAACCAGCTGAGTCGGTCATTCCTGCAGGCCCTTCCCTTTGCATTTTTTTCAGATGCCTCCTCTCCTCTCTCAAGACTGCTATCACCATACACGAAAACTAACTCAAAATGAATCAAAGACCTAAATATAAAACCTGGAACAATAAATTGCATAAAAGTAAACATAGGTACTAAACTCATGGACCTCAGATTTAGAGAGGATTTTATAAATTTGAACTTAAATGTAAGAGAAGTAAAAGCAAAAATAAATAAATGGGACTACATGGAACTAAGAAGCTTCAGCATAGCAAAAGAAACCATCAACAAAACAAAAAGGCAACCATCTGAAGATATTTGCAATGATGTCTCTGATAAGGGCCTAATATCCAAAATATGCAAAGAATGCATACAACTAAAAAAAAAATCCAATTAAAAATGGGCAGAGGACCTGAACAGACACTTCTCTCCAGAATACATACAAATGGTCAACAGACATTATGAAAAGATGCTCAACTGCACTAGCTATTAAGGAAATCACTACCAAAACCATAATGAGATACCACCTCACCCCTGTTAGAATGTCTGTCATCAAAGAACAGGTAATAACAAGTGTTGGAAAGGTTGTAGGGGAAAAAAAGGAACCCTCACACCCTGTTGGTGGGAATGTACATTGGTATAGCCACTTCGGAAAAAAGTATGGAGTTTCTTCAAAAAAAAAAAAAATACTAAGAATAGAATTACTATATGACCCAGCGATCCCTCTTCTGAGTATTTACCCAAAAAACTTAAAAACATTTAGTATTTACCCAAAAAACTTAAAAACATTTATCTGCAAAGATATATGTACTTCGATTATTCATGGTGGCCTAGACGTGGAAACAACTTGTGTCCTTTGACAGATGATTGGATAAAGATGTGCTACATATATATAATGGAATATTACCAAGCCATAAGAAATGATGATGTAATAAAGCCACCATTATTTTTTATGAAACATTTGAATACATTTTTAAAAGGCTATTGTGAGGGCATTACTCGGAAGTGATGTTTAAAAAGTTAACATCAAATCAAATTGTAAATTAGTTTAAATATATTGCCTTAAGGACCTACTAAAGAATGTGCCACTGAACTTTAAGTGATAATTGCAATATCCTTGTCTAAAATAAAAATCAATGTTGACATTTTCTTTAACAGTCTTTTTCCTTTAATTTGCTCTTTCTCTCATTTTTTTTTCCCATTGAGGAAGTCTTTTACCTTCCCTACTCACTGAGAAGTATTGACGTCATGGTACACATTCTAAAGCATTTCTGATTTGAAGATTTTTTTTTACATTCTTACTGATTATTAAACCTTCTCTCCGAATGTGTACTAGTATTTATTTCTATGTAAACTGCTCAGCTCTAAAAAAATTGTATGATCATTTAAAGATAGATACTAAACCCCTGAAATTTTGTTTCCTCTTACCAACATAGCTAGGTTACTTTCCTTTTTTCATATTTAAGATTATAAACCAGTGCATCTGAGGCCCTTATATTTGTTTTTGATCTATGAATTTCCTATAGAATAGAGAGGCAATGGTTTGGAGCTGAAATATTTTTACATGCTAACTTTTGAAGGTTGATAATGTAATTTGTATAATTTATATTGTATTCCTTCAGTGCAGAAGATTTTTTTTTTAATAGTAAATTTTAGTCTCTGGTATTTTCTTAGGGTTTTTTTTTTGATACTTTGAGTGATTTTATTTCAAGTTGGGATTTAGAAGAACAAAAAGTTCATTTTATTTTTCCTTCACTATCCTAATGAATTTGAAAGTGGGACTGACCAGGATGATTCTTTTCTCCCATTTCTGTTCTGTTTCATTATACTGTCCACTGTTGAAAGTCTCAAAAAAAAAAAAAAATAAAAGGAGTTAGGGAGGATTGTTTTTAAACTCTCTGTCAAGTCATTTTTCTGCTGTGACATGACTTTGTAGAAAGTGAGAATCACTATCTTTAGAAAATGTGAAGAAATCAAGTTGCTTGCTTGGGTCTCCTATTGTACATTAGAATAAAAACATATAACAACTTTGGCAAGAGGGAGTGCCTAAACTTAATTTTCAAAGGTCCCATTTTAATGATAGTTAATATTGCCAATCATATCTAACACTTGACATAGAAATGAGTGGTAAATCTTTAAAATAAACATGATATTGGCAGAAATATTAGTGACGTTTCATAAGAGAATTTAGAATCTGTAAAAAGTTTTAATTACTTCTATGAATGATTTTTTAAAGTAAACTTTAAAGTTTTGATTTTTGTATTTAAATAAAAACTAGTGGTGTGTTTTAGCATGTCCTCAAATAAAAAATAAAATAAAATACTGTCACTTATGACAATATGGATGGATCCTGAAATTATCATGCTAAGTGAAATAAGTCTGATAGGAAAAGTTGAGAACCATATGATTTCACTCATATGTGGGATATAAATCTAAAAGCAACAAACAAACATGACAAACAGACTCATGGACATGCACAGTGGATTAGTGATTACCAGAAGGAAGTGGGAGAGGGGAGAAAGATATGGGCAAAGGTAGAGTTAAATATTTGGTGATTGAAGGAAATTTAACTTTGGGTGATGAACACACAATGCAACATACATATGACATATTAATTAATTGCATACTTGAAACTTATTGGAATTTATTAACCAATGTCACCCCAATAATTTTAATTAAAAATATTAAAAATAAATATCAAGAATTAAATAAATAAGTAAAGAAAAATTCCTTTTTAAAACTGTGGAGATACTGGAACCCTTCTGCACTGCTGTAATGGAATGTAAAATGTGAAGCAATGTGGAAAACAGTTTGGCAGTTCCTCAAGAGGACATTTACAATAGTATCTAAAACAGTTAAATACTTAGTAATAAATCTAACCAAAGAGGTGAAAGTCTAGTTTGCTAAAACTACAAAAGGTTGCTTAAATAAAATAATGTCTAAGTAAGTGGAAAGACATTCCATGTTTATGGGTAGAAAGATTTAACATTATTAAAATGTCAACACCACCCAAAGCAGTACACAGATTCAATGCAATGCCTATCAAAATTCCATCAGTCTTTTTCAAGGAAATGAAAGTAAATCTTCAAATTCATATAGAATTGCACTGAGCCCTGAGTAGCCAAAACAACCTTGAAAAAGAATAAAGTTAGAGGACTTAAACTTCCCAAATTCAAAACTTACTACAAAGCTTTAATAATCAAAAAGGTATGATGCTATCAGAAGGACAGATATATTGGCCAATGGGATAGAATTGAGAACCTAGAAATAAACTTTCACATCTATGGCCAATTTATTTTTGACAAGAATGCCAATACCATTCTATGGGTAAAGGATAATCTTTTCAATAAATAGTGATGGAAAAACTGAATAACTACATGCAAAAGAATAAAATTGGACCTTTATACCTTTTACAAAAATTAACTCAAAATGGATCAAAGACCTAACTTAAGGGCTAGAACTAGAAAACTATTAGAAGAAAATATTGGTGGAAAATTTTCATTACCTCACATTTGGCAACGATTTCATAGATATGACACCAAAAGCACAGGCAACAAAAGAAAAAATAGATGAACTGAAGTTCATCAAATTAATAACCTTTGTGTATCAAAGAACACTATTAGAAAGTGAAAAAGGCAACCTACAGAATGGGAAAATATTTGCAGATTATATACTTGACAGAATATAAAAAGAACTACAGCTCAACAACAAAAAATGGGCAGAGATTTGAGCAGACATTTCTCCAAAGAAGTTATACAAATAGCAAATAAGTGCATCAAAAGATGGTTAATTAACATCATTAATTGTTAGGGAAACAAAAATCAAAACCATGATGAGATGCTCCTTCACACTCACTGGGATGGCTATAATCAAGAAAACAGGAAATGACAAGAGTTGGTGAGGATGTGAAGAGATTAGAATCTTCTTACACTGCTGTAAAGGTGCAGCCATGTGGAAAACAGTTTAGCCGTTCCTCAGGATCAAAAGTAGAACTATCATATGATCTAGCAATTCCACTCCTAGGGTGTTCCAAAGTTATCTAGCCCCCTTCCAGGTCTTGGCTTGTTTCTTATGCCACCTAGAGGGGATGGGGCACTGCCCAAGGCCATTTATCCAGTCTCCCAGCCTTGGTTTGTTTCTCATGCTGGAGTCTCACACCAGGAACAAATGGGGAGAGGGCTAAGTAAGAGACTAAGGAAAAATGCTAGAGCCACATCCTGGGGGTAAGGAGGAACTTGCAGGGGCTAACTATCCTACCTCATATATTACAACATGGATGGGCCTTGAAAACATGCCTAGTGAACAAGCCAGACACAGGAGGACAAAGGTTCTATAATTCCACTTATTTGAGGAACCTAAAATTGGCAATTTGATAGATAAAGAATAGAAGTTAACCAGGGGCTGAGGGCAGGCAGGAATGGGACGTTATGGTTTAATTGGTGCAGTCTATATTGGGAATGATGAAAAGCTTGGGATATAGATAGTGCGGATGAGTACATGACATTGTAAATGTAATAAATTCTAAATTGCACACTTCCAAATGGTTAAAATGATATGTATATTTTACCACAACCGTAAGTTTTTGAAGTGGATGTGAAAGTTGAAACTTTATAAAGTGGTCAGGGAAGGTGTCACTGCAAAGGCGACCTTTAAGTAAAGCCCGGCCTTCTTAGGTTAAGGGTGTTCTCGCAGAGGGTGCAATAAGGGCAATGGGCCTGAAGTTGGAGCGTGAGCAGCACACTTTGGAGGCCAGGGTGACAGAGAAGGTGACGTCAGAGAAGGAGCTTGCCACAGTTATGTATTTTGGTTTCTGCTGGGAGTGGGAGCCAGAGGAATCTTTTGAGCGGAGGTGTGTGATCCTACTTGAGTTTTAGCAAGATCCTGGTACCGATTTTGCCAGCCAGTGGCCAGTCTGCCACCTCCAGGGAGTCCCCCCGAAGGAAGCGCCCAAGGACGCGCTTCCCCTAACCGCCCTTGGGGGCAGCGGAGCCCCGCAGGGCGCCGGCTTTCCGGGGCTCCGCCCCGCCCCGCCCCGGGGCGCAGGTGGTCCTCTCCCGGGCCAGCCCCGGCGGAAAGCCGGCCTTCGGCCCGCGCCCCCGCCCGGCCGCTCTAGGAGCCGGTTTCCGGAGGCCGGACCTGGGGCGAGGGATGCCCGCGGGGGAGGGGGCCAAACCACGAGATGGGAATGGCAGGGGGGCGGGGGGCAGAATAGAAAACTTCCGAAGTCGAATTCCAACTTTTCCTGTGCTGATTCCCCTCGGGCGCCCTAAGGGAGCAGGGCGTCCCTTCTGAGAACCTCCCTTGGTCCTTTAAGTGTCCTCAGTGACGGGGACTTGGCGGCCGCGGCGCCCCGGCCCCCGGGCCAGGCAGGACACCGGGACGGGTGGGAAGGTCACCCGCGTGGCCAGCCGCCCCCGCTCCGCCCGCCCCGCAGGGTGGGTCTAGGCGGGCCCATCGCCAGTGGCGGAGAGGGGTGCGAGGGCACAGGTGCGCGCGGGGGCCCGCCCGCTCCACAGGTGAGTCCCCGGCGCAGTCTCGCTTCTCGGGAGCCACACGCCGCTCGCGTAGCCCAGAGGTGGGCGCGAACAGCACCCCGGGCCGCGGGCGCCCTCCCGCCGGGCGCGCCGTTTGGTCCGACCCCAGGGGCCGGAGCACACCTGGGCCGGCCCACTTCCGGGCAGGGCGGGGGGAGCCCGCCCCGCCCTCCGCCCCGCGCCCCGGCCGCCCGCGCGCGCCCCGCGTACTTGGGCCGGTCCACTGCCCAGAGCGTGTTAGGGGGAGGAGTGGCCGGGAGGACCCGAGGGGGTCGGGCGAGGGTCCCCCGGAAGCTGGACGCGCCCTTCGTCCACGTTGCTTCTGCTCATCCGACTCTTAGAACAGGGCAGGGTGGGCCTGGAATAGGGACAGAAGCGGAAGCGGGACGCGGAGGAGCGCGCACCCCTCCGGCCTTGGTGCGCGCCGCGCCCCCGGCCTCTGGGAACCCGCGGGAGGGCGCGCGGCCGCGAAGGTCCCGACGGCCGCGATGGCGACCCCGGCTCGCGGCCCCCCCGTGCGCCCGGGCCTCTGCGCGCCCACCCCGGGTTGGGGCGCGGCCGTCTTCGTCGTTGTGTGGCTCCTTCTCGGCACCTTGTGCACAGGTAAGGAGACCGGGGCGCCTGGGACGCGGAAGGGCGGGGAGGGGGCCCCTGCAGTGTGGATGGACGGAGTCCGGTCCCGCCAAGGAGGCAGGAGAGCTGGGGAGTGGGAAGGCGGAGCCGAGGACTTCCCGATCCCCGGGGTCGCGGGAGATCCCTGGGGTGCCGGAGTGAGGGGAATTCCCCCGTTAGCCGAGGCTGCGGCCCCCGCCCTTGTTCAGAGAGAGCAGGAAGTGAAACTCCGGGAGCGCGAACTCGGGAGTGGCCAGGGGAATGGGACTCTGTCGGGCAGAGGGGAAGGACCCCCACCCCCACCCCCCGGATCGCTGGAAAAGGCCGAGATGGGGACTTGGGCGCACTCCGAGATTTCTACGTCTTGGGGTAATGGGACGCGGGCGCCAAGGGCTGGATCAGACGCTTCCTGGGAAATAGAGATCAAGAAACAGCGCCCATGTCCTTTGGGCTCCAAAGTATCTGTGCATAGGGGTCTGGTGGGACGGACCTCTGGACTTGGTTAGAAACCGTCCTTTGGTAAGCTTTCACTGGATCAGATGTTCGTTTGGGTTGGGACTTGGGGGAATTTTGTCTTTCTGCAAGCACTTTGCGTGTGTTCTTTTGGAGGTTGGAGAATAATGGAGACATTATAGGGGATTTAGCTACTCCATGGCAAAGCGGTTCCTTCAACTACAAAATTTACACCCCACCCCACTACCCCCAACCACCAAATTTACAAAACTCTTGGAACTTGGAAACTTTGTGGTTATTTTTGAAGTGGGGCCTCCAGCACTTTGTGGTGGCCATTCAAGCTTGTCTATACAGACTACAGAGAGAAGCCCTTTCTGTCAAGGGAGAGGGGGCTGGGAGGTTCAGAGGACACACTCTGGGAGGAGGGATGGACAAGATGTTCCAAGAAATCTGGCCATCTGGCCTTGCACCTACTACTTCAGCCCCATGGGTTCATAAAATGGGCATGATTATCAGAGCTGCCTCACCAGTCCCAGGGATTAAGGAACAATGAGTGCCAAGTACTCCGTAAAACCATACACTTAAGTGTCAATAGTGACAAGTGATGTTACTCATTTCAACTGAAGCATTCCCCAGAGCTCATAACAATCCCTGCTGACTCTCCTTTTACCCTCAGCCCCTGCCAGCGCTATCCAGGTGACTGTGTCAGACCCCTTCCACGTGGTGATCCTCTTCCAGCCTGTGACCCTTCCCTGCACCTACCAGTTGACCACGACCCCCACGGCACCCATCGTGATCTGGAAGTACAAGTCTTTCTGCCGGGACCGCATTGCTGATGCCTTTTCCCCAGCCAGTGTGGACAACCAGCTCAATGCCCAGCTGGCTGCTGGTAATCCGGGCTACAACCCCTATGTGGAGTGCCAGGACAGCGTGCGCACCGTCAGGGTTGTGGCCACCAAGCAGGGCAATGCCGTGACTCTGGGAGACTACTATCAGGGCCGAAGGATCACCATAACAGGAAGTATGTTGGGTGGGGCAAGGGAGATGGCAGGGGACAGGGACAGGCTTGAACTGGTTCCCTTGTGTGCAACCTGGAGTCCCCATCTGGAAGCTCATCAGTGCTAGTGTCCAAAGGGACTGACAAAAGCAGGATCCTTTCTCCTATTCATCCATCTATTTCTTTAACAGCAAATATTTATTGGGCACCTGACATATAATGGGCGCTTTTCAAGGCCCTGGGAGTACAGCAGTAAACAAAATGATCAAATCCCATCCTTTGTAGAGCTTGCGTTCCATTGAGAGAGACAAAAAAGATAAACGTAACACTGTCAAGTGTTTGGAGATAAAAGTGGGTAATGCAGAGAGAGGCAGGGATTCTATAACATTAGTAACTACCAGCAATAGTAAGTAACTTTTATATAAGTAACAACTTATAAGGGGCTGCCTGTGTGCAAGGCTCGAACCCAGGCGTACATGATTTACTCATTTAGACCATGCAGTAATTGAGTAGATTCTGCTATTGTCATTTTACAGAGGTCAAGGGAGGCAGAATGACTTGCACATAGTCACAGCTGGTGACAGCTGGTATTCTCAAACAGTTGGATCTAGTCTCCAAGTGGTAAGCCCTTTGCTTTCCCAGGGTGGTTGGCAAAGCGCTCACAGAGGAGGTGACATGAGTGAACTAAAGTGGTGAGAGATTTTAATGGAGAAAGCGACTTGCCAGGCACTTTACATACATTGTCCCACTGTGTCTTTGTAGCCACATTTTGCACTCGACATCTGAGGCACAGAGAGGGTAAGTAGCTAGTCTAGGCCACAGCTAATAAAGATCCAGAGTTGGGATTTGAACCCAGTACTAACTGCTGCAATAAAACAGACTGGGGTAATGTGCTGTATCGAGTGACCGGGGCACATGCTTTAAGACCTCTGCGAATGTGATTTGAGGAAGGACTGGGACTGGGTCCTAAAAAATCTAAAGGACAGGGAAGAAGGTGATGGGCAGCAGTGGGTGAGGAGTGAAGGCTCACCCACTTAAAGGGTTTATCTTTTTACTGTCTTAAACAAGATTCAAGTTTTAATCTTGGGAACGAAAGAAGCATCCTTTTGCAGACCCCAAAAGACCAGGGCATGGTGCACACTCCTTTCCTTACTCTGTCTAGACTGTGAGTGAAAGGCAAAGTTCCAGGGACAGAGTCTGTTAGTCTTGTTTTGGGGAGGGACCAGACCTACTTGCCCTGAATTTCCATGGGCAGCTCCGCCCAAAGCATCCTCCTGTTCTTGAGGATGGAGGGTTTCTTGGGGGTTCAAACTGTCCAGGCCTCCTTGGGACCTCTCTGGCCAGCGCCAGGCATGACTGTCCGGCAGCCCTGTCAGGCAGCCCAAGTACTGAGAGTGTCCTCGAAGGCTGATGGAATTGCATCTACTCTGCTGAGTGCCAGACTCCATAGTGACCCTCAGGGTCTAGCTGGGGCAGATTCTTCATGCTCCAGAGGCCTCACAGGCTCAGGTCTTTCAAGCTGTCTTGACCTAGCCCTGTGTTTGATACAAGCTGTGATTTGTAAGCATTCATTGTGTGTATGTCCTCTCAGGAAGCCCAGTAGCCATGGGAACTTCCTCCATTTCAGCTTTGAGGATGGATAAAAGTGGACTTTCCTCTGGTGTTCCTGGGGTCACCAGTTGTTGGATTTTAAGTGAAAGTAGTCCTGGGCAAACTATAATGGTGGTTTACCCTCAGTGTTCCCCAGCTTGGGTGGGTCCTGCTGCCCCTTCATTCTTCCCTGCTTTGGTGACAAAGGGCACCAGAATAGGAGCCCTGTTTCTACTTCCTCAGACTGCTTGGGGTTCATGTGCCCCCCACTCAGTAACACTGGACCAGAGAGCCCGTGAGGGCCACCTCTGCTGTGTGTAGATAAGGACCCAGAGTCCCAGAGGTGGGAGGAGGCCCAGCTTCTGTTCCCAACTGGAGACCTGGCATCTCCTCCCTGCACCTAAAACAGCAATGCCCAGGCCAATGCGTCAGGATTAGATGTGGAATTGAACAGGCCGGGAACAGGGTGCGCCTTGCAGGAAGGAGGTGGGCCCAGGCCTTAGAATTGATCAAAAGAAACCGGAAAGCCATTTTTCATAGGTTTTAGAAACATGCAGGCCAAACAAAATGCAATGAGTCCCAGATCTGAGTCCAGGAGCCCAGATTTCAGATCCTGGCCTGTGAACTTTTGTTGTGGTGGGGGATGGGGGGGTGGGGGTGGGGGTTCCTGTCTACCAATTCAGCATTGAGCAGGAACCTACCCTTGAGCTCTGGTTTTGGAAAGGAGCTGCCAGAGTCTGGTTTAAAGATAAAGTGGGAAAACGATGGTGTTCTGGAGGGTCCGGAAGGCTTGGGAGAATGTAGATCAGAGTTTTATGAGGATTCAGTGAAAGAATATGTGCAAAAGGACCCAGCACACAGAACTCAGTAGCTAGATGTGTGACCGTGGAGAGGAGTCGTGTCCTCTATTCCTTCATATTTGCTCCAAAGGTCACCCTAGTTATACTTGCACAACTCTCACCTCCACACTGGCACTTTCTGTCTGCCTTCTCTGATTGGTTTTCTGGATACTGCTTTCCACTATCTGATATGCCCTATATTTAAATGTTTTACTTGTCTCTCTTTCCCAGTTAAGATAAGATCTGAGCTCTCTAAGTGCAAGGATTTATATCCAGTGGTTCTCAAACTGTTGGTCTTAGGCTTCTACACTCTTGATTACTGAGGTCCTCAATGAACTTTGTTTTTATATCTTGCAAACAGGGAAGTTTAAAAAATATTTAAAATGACAATGATTAACTCCTTATAGGTTGACACAGATAACATACTTTTTATCAAAAAAAAAACTACCATATTTTCCAAAACGAAGCAAAAACTTTACCAAAAAGCATTTTATATTTTTGAAGTCTGAGAAGATGGAGTCTCGAAGCTGCCCCTGTGTTCAGTATGTTGTGTTAGTGCATGTCATATAGCCTCAGGAAAACTCCATGGTGCATTCAGAGAGCAAGTAAAAAAGGCAAATAACATCTTAGTAGTTTTATGCAAAATAACTGATCTCTGGGATCCTCGGAAAAGGTCCATGGAGAACTATTGCTCTTAAGTATACCACATGCCTCAGATACAGCCTGGAACATAGGATGCTCTCAGTATTGAATATTGATTGACTGTATCAATATTGAATACTGAGTGACTGAGGGCCTGTCTGAATGTAGCATGTACCTAGAACGCTGGAACAGACAAGTGCTATGAGAGGTCGTGTGAAGGGGGAAGGGGTTACTTCTAGGTCTTGCCTAGGCCCTTTGTCAAGCACTGGGGACTCAGCAGTAGCCAAGGCAGACCATCTTCTGCTTGCATGGAGCGCACATTCTCCAGGGGATGGGATCAGGGACACTCAGCCCCAATGCTGGCTGATTGAATTCAACAGTGGAGTGAGGGAGCTGTGTGAGATGGTAACAGACCTGTGAGGGTCTGAGAACATAACACGAGGGCGAACTGAGGCAGGCGGGTCCTGCATGTTGCAGCACAGTGAGGAGGCTGGTGTGTCCAGAATCTAGTGGGTGAAGGAGAACAGTGGGGATGAGGCTGGTGTGGTAACTGGTGGCCAGATCATGCCAAAGGCCTTGTGGGCCAGGTTAAGGCATTTGGGGTGATGGAGATAGACGTTGAAAGGAGGTTTTTCTATGGATGCAAAATCTTCCTTTCAGAGGAGGAAGGCTCTGGTTCTTTCATCCCTTTGGCAATCGGCTGATGCCCTAGTGGATGCCAGGTGCTCCAAACGGGCACATACAATTTTTGCTCTCAGCTGTCATGGAAAAGGGCAGTGGGTACATGGGGCAGGTCAGCGTGGGCCAAAGTGACAGAGCAGCTGGGAAGAAGGTGCTGGGTGGTTGTGGGGGTGCTTCTATCTCCTGCTCTCCATGGGTCTCAGGCGGAGTTGCATACTGGGTCCCACGCTGTTGACACTGGTGGATGGCTGCAGGGATTTGACTAATTAGGGCCTGAAGAGTAGACTGGAAACGGATGTGCTGAAAAACTTTCATTACTGGTTTAATTAATAGGCTCCTTGCCTCGGGGCTGCTTCAGACCTGAGCGTCCTCAAGCCTTGGGCCTGACCTGGACTGTGGCCCAGTCCAAGACACTCCCATCCCATGCCCCCATTCTCATGCTTGGGCATCTCCTAATTTCTGGAATCTGGCCTGTTTATCCTTATCCTTTTACCGTGGACTCATCCTGGGCCTACAGCAAACTCCCTGGTGGTTCATGTTGGGAGAGGTAACTTCTGCTTTCAGAGGTGGTACAGAGGAGAGTTATAAGTCTGAAGCATTGTATGGAGTCAGACCGTCTCAGTTCCACCACTGATGAGATGGATGACTTTGGGTGGGTACAGTCATCTCATCTATAGGCCAGGAAAGATAACACTGCCCACCTCCCAGACTCCTAGAAATACCCTCGCCCCCCATTAAATGTTTAATACAGAGCCTAAGAGGAAGCACAGTCGGTGCAGATCGTTTTGTTGTTACTTGGTACACCTGCAGTCTTTCTCCTTTGCTCACTGCCTTGATGTCCCCGTGGGAGGAGGCTCTGGCCTCCCCCATGGTGGCCTCACACTCTCCTGATACAGATGCTGACCTGACCTTTGACCAGACAGCTTGGGGGGACAGTGGTGTGTATTACTGCTCCGTGGTCTCAGCCCAGGACCTCCAGGGAAACAACGAGGCCTATGCAGAGCTCATCGTCCTGGGTGAGTGGGCTGGGCCCTGAGGGCCTGGGAAGGGGAGGGGATGCGGGCCTCTTCTGCCACTTCTGGGTGTCTCCCTCTGCCTACCAGCTCGCTTTCTGGGTCCTGTCGCCTGCTTTGCTCTCCCCTCATGGCACCACCAGTCACTTGGGCTTATCTGTGCCCTGCACCCTAGGCAGAGACCCCTTCCCTGGCAACATTTCAAATAAGAGTGGAAAGAATTGGGGACCCAACTTCTTCCCAGTCTTATTTTCTAAAAATACAGAAATGTTAGGAGTTGATTGGCAATGAGTGAAGAGGGTTGATGGTGTGTTTAATTCAAGGGAAACTGGACCCACCTTCTGTCACATTTCCAGTGCCACATCTATTCCCAGAGGCCCTTGCCAAAGCACAGGAACCTTGCCCTCTGCCCTGCTGGAATGGCATTGTGTGGCTTATACAGTGAACGCTTCCCTCTGGCAAGGTCCCTCCAGTTACCTAGGGGCAGGGTGCGGTAGCCACCAGCAGCCTCTGTCGTGTGTGGGAAATGCTTCCATTAGCCAGATGTTCTGTTCTCAGTGAACCCATAAAGGCTTGTTTGGTACGTGCTATATGTGAGATACTGCCGAGCTATACACTGCCATCATATGCATGATGCAAGGAAGTGCATGTGTGAATGAGTGCACATGATGGGCAGCATGCTCCAGGGCGCTCAAACCATCCGATGAATTTCATGTGTGGATGGCAGAATGTGCGCACCAGTGACCCAGGGAACCTCTTCATGTCCTTTGGTAAAATGCAGTCTACATTAGTAGTAGTCAAAATGGAATCTTAAGACCTGCTTTCACCCTGGAAAGTTATCGAGGATCTTGAAGAGTTTTTGCTCACATTTTTATGGGTTATGTCTATAGTTGCTTAATGTCTTAGAAATTGAAATGAAGTTTTCAAAGCAAGGTACACAAGCGCACAATCCTTTACCACCTTTGCCTTCACAGGCCTCTTCTATTAAAAATATGATTACCTTGCTATAAAGACAAATCTATTATTATATATTGGTATTTTTTCTTCAGATTTTAAAAATAAAATTAAAACATTTATGGGCCCTAGGATACTGTGCCTACTATATGTGATGCAACCGGACTGTCCCTATCACATGGGATGCAGCCCTTTGGGACAATGGGACCCATATGTGTAGAAAAGGTGGGGTGCCCAAACTGAGGTCACTCCTACATAACCCATGGGAGATGTACTGTAACTGTTTGGGGCAACAGAATCCCGAGGTATGAGAGAGGGTGAATTATGTGTCAGAAACCTTCTGGAAAACAGCACCCACGTGGGGGGTGGGTGGAGGGCAGGAACCATGGGCTAGGACCCTTGTAGGCCACCTATCTGTCCTCTGCTTCAGGGCACACCTTCACCTTGATGAGCCTAAAGCTGGGCTTCAAGGGAGGGGTGGCCTGGGCTGGCCCTTGCCAGCATAATCTGTCTCTCTTTTGTCCCTCCAGGCAGGACCTCAGGGGTGGCTGAGCTCTTACCTGGTTTTCAGGCGGGGCCCATGGAAGGTACGGGGGTGGAGTCCCCCACACACCACTTACTGCTTCTAAGTATCCCCCATTCTACCGCTCGTTGTGGACCCCCACTAACCTTGCCTGACTCCAACTCCATGGCATGTAGTGACCTAGCTCTGGGCTTTGGGGTGGGCCAGAATGGCTGCGGTGGCCTGGGGTGTAGGCAGGAGGCTCCTGTGACTGGTGTTCGTAGTGCTCTTCTGGGTTCTGAGATCTGGGCAGCTGGCTCTCTGTCACCTCTCTGAGGCTACAGCTTGTCTTTGCTCTTGCCAAGTCACCTCTTGTTTTCTGCCTTGCCCCCATGAGCCCAAGGCACGTTCCCTAACTTTGGGATTGGCCTGAGTTATAGAGGGGTGGAATTCCCTCTGCTGCTGCTCCCTAGTGTCTGGCAAGGAGAATCCAGCAAGGGCTACAGCTTCTGTACAAGCTTTGCAAATAGCTTCGCCCCACCTGTCTCTGCACTGCCTCGCTGTGTCTGTGTCCCTGTTCCCTCCCAGGCCTCCTGGCTCACAGCCTGTTCTCATCTCTCTGCAGACTGGCTGTTTGTGGTTGTCATCTGTCTGGCTGTCTTCCTTGTCTTCCTCCTCCTGGGCATTTGCTGGTGTCAGTGCTGCCCCCACACCTGCTGCTGTTACGTCAGGTGCCCCTGCTGTCCAGAGAGGTGCTGCTGTCCAGAGGCCTGTAAGTGACCCTTGCATGACCACCTCCACTTGGTATCTTGCCTGGGTTCAAAGCGGGAGGAGGTACCACTTATCTGGAGGTTAAGAGGTGAGCAGTTTGTGAGAAAGTGGGCCAAGGAGGACCAGCTATTTAGGTTTTTACTTACATCAAATCTTCATTTATTGTTAATCTTCATTTATTTTGAGTTTTTCTTTTTGAAAGTATAATCTATAAACATGATGAAAAAATTCAAATAGTATAAAACATTCCCCAGAAAGTAAAGCTCCCTTTAAAAACAAAATCTTAAGTGAAAATGGTAAGAGACCAAACAAGGTTTACAGTACCACATGATTTAAGCAAATTTTAAAAACCCATATCCATACAAACACTTGGCTTTTCCATGGACATAATATTTAAAGATATATCTAGCACATTAGAGTGGCACTTGGAGGGTTGGGAATGGACGTGGAACCAGAGTTCAAAGGGGAAGGAAGGAAGGAAGGAAGGGAGTTTGCCTCCTCCTGCTGCCTCCATTGGCCCTCCTCAGGGACCACCCGAGTACACCAGCACCTCTGCATGCGGTGGTAACTATGTTCATCAACTTCGACATGGAAGTTTATGGTGGCCACTTTCTTATATTCAGACATATCTGCTATCTAGTCTCTTGCATTGAATGTTGGCCATGAAAGCATACTTCTCTGCTAATCCTTATCAAGGTCAGCACTTCCACCCTTGCTCATCATTAAGTTCACCCTATCTTTGGCTGCTGAACAGATGACGTTGACAGCTAGAAACAAACAACTTTACATATGTAGAGCACCTAGAACACGAGACCACAAAAGAGCTAGACCTGCTCCTCTCGTGGCACCTGGCCATTTCTAGGCCAGTAGTGAACAAGTGGCATAAAGAAATGACCCACGTACTCCAGACAGATGTGCGTGCTTATATGTATGCCATGACTTCAGCATCACACAGTCTGAGCTGTGTTAACAGCAGAATCATTGGCAATTGCTGTGAACTTCGGCAAGTGGAGGTTTGAGGCCTGGCTCACCGCCTTACCTGCTTGGAAGCCCAGTGAGTGACTGCCCCTCTTCAGCCTCAGTCTCCTCTTCTGTATAGTGGGGCCATAGCAGAGCCCTCTGTACAGGGTGAGCCTGGGGATGTGGGGACCTGGTGTGTCTAGCATTTAGTGCAGGGTTCTGCCTAGTGTTCCATACCCAGTAGCCACTGGACTTTGCTGCTGTCGGTGTTGGCAATGATGGAGGACCAGGGAGCAAATCGGAGCCATGTCACTCACACTGGCGGACCTTTGATGAGACGTGTCCGCTCTGTGAGCTTGTTTCCCTCTCTGCAAGGTCCTGACCTTATGGGGTGTCGTGACCATTAAGGGAAGACTCTGGGAGTGCCCAGCACGGGGCTGGCTGTAGCTCAGTCTCTGCTGGCTAGTTTTATGGTCATTTAGCTCAGTGGTGAGCAGCCTGGTTTCTCAAAATATCACTCCCCTGAAAAAAAATCCACTGTTCTCTGAAAGCTTATGCTGTCCATCTCTCTCTTGTTATTTTAAGTTAAAAGCTCTGGCTCAGGAAGTAGACATTCTTTTCACAGGTTGGGAGGGACTTCCCAAGGGCAGCAAACAAATTTGTAGTCGCCTTACTAATTAAGGCTAGGGCTGGGACCAGGAGTATAAATTTCCTCCTTTCCCAGTCCTTGTTACCCCAAACTGAGGCCCCATTAACTTCTTGCCAGAGGCCAGGTTACTTCTCTGCAGCTATAGCCACAGCCCTGTTGGGCCATCTGGGAGCAATAGCTCCCACTAATTATAAAACATCCAATCACTTGAGCCACTGGGGGGCTTCTCCTGGGGAGGATTGAGCACTGAGCCTTCTCTTTCCAGACTGAATCAGAGGTAGAAGGAAGCTCTCTTAGCCTATCTTACCCACTCTGTGCCTTCCCACCCCCATTTTCCTATTGGAGGCCCAGGGAGGAAGTGACTTGCCTAGGCCCAGTGACTTTGCTGTGGGAGCAGCTACCAGAACCCAGCCTCTTGCCTGGGGAGGAAGGCAGCAAGAAAGATTTGCCCTTGAACCATTAATCCTAGAACCAGAAGGGGACCAAGGAGGAGTGGGAGTGGGTATGTTCCATTAATTAGAAACATTAAAGGAGATAATTTGCTGCTTGGCTGAGGCAAATGAACTCTGAGCCCTCATAATCCTGCTTCAGACTGATACCCATGGCATCTAAGTCTGGAAGACCCCATGGGGAGAAGACATGGTACCCCCCCCCCAGTTCTTTTTCTAGAATAGGGGCTCACCTGATGATGAGGATCACAGCCTGTGGGTACAGCACATGGGCTTTATCTGAAAGATCAGCTTTGCCCCCTGTTACTCTGTAAGAATGCAGGCCCAGGTGGTCACATCTGATAAGGTGGCTAAAAAATTGGGATTTTATGTAAAATCTCAACAAATGTTGGCAAACCGTCAAAACACTGGCCTGCCAGATTGAGGCCACAGGCTGCCACTGTGCATCCCTGTCCTCAGAGCTCTATGAGGAATCACATAGGAGATGTGGACTCAATGAAGGTAATGGACCTTGCAGAAACCACCCAAGTGCCTAAGGAAGCTCCAGGGCTGGGGGGTTGGGGAGAAGGTCCACGTACATGTCCCTCCAGACCTTCTATCACAGGAAGGGCAGCATGGCTCCTGGCCACTTCCTCATGGTGTCTGTCTTCCCAGTGTATGCTGCTGGCAAAGCAGCCACCTCAGGTGTTCCAAGCATCTATGCTCCCAGCACATATGCATACCTCTCTCCTGCCAAGACCCCACCCCCAGGAGCCATGATTCCCATGGGCCCTGTCTACAACCAGTACTCTGGAGACTTCGACAGGAATAGTTCAGGTGAGTCCTGGAGGAGCCAGGAGCAGCTGGGGTAACAGTAGACTGAGCGTTTGGGCACTAAAGGGTATGGGGCTGGGAAGAACAGGGTACTTGGGGCAGGGGAGAAGGGGCTGGGAATGCATGGCTTTGCTCAGGATGGATGGCCACTGACAGCCAGTCTCCCCCTCAGTAGGTGGCCACAGCTCCCAGGTACCCCTGCTTCGTGAAACAGACAGCAGTGTGACCTCTGGTAAGAACCAATCGTTATGAGGTTAGTCATGCCTGTAGGGAAAGGGGCTAAAGTGATCATCTCTATCTCCTGTCCCTAGAAGTCCGTAGTGGCTACAGGATTCAGGCCAACCAGCAGGATGACTCCATGCGGGTCCTATACTACATGGAGAAAGAGCTGGCCAACTTTGACCCTTCTCGACCTGGCCCTCCCAATGGCCGTATAGAGCGGGGTGAGTAGGATCCATGGAGTTTGGGGGATCCTAAGAGGGGAAGAGTGAACATGTCTCCCTAATAACTTATCCGAGAGATGCTTGCTGCAAATGCTGGACATAGACCCTCCTTACTGTAGCCACAGTGAGAAGTGTATGGGATCTTGTGTATTATCCCTTAGCAGATGAGAAGCCTAGGGCCCTGTAAAACATCTGAGCCAAAGGGTGATAATGCTGGACCCTGGGAGCGCCTGGAATTAAGTCCTGACTTCTCAGCAGTCAGTAACACTTCCTTTCCCTACAGCCATGAGTGAAGTGACCTCCCTCCACGAGGACGACTGGAGATCCCGGCCTTCCCGGGGCCCTGCCCTCACCCCGATCCGAGATGAGGAATGGGGTCATCACTCCCCCCATAGTCCTAGGAGGTGGGATCAAGAAACCCTCACAGAGAGGCCCAGGAGTGGCTGGGGGGCAGGGCGGCCCCGGGCGCGCTCTGTGGATGCTCTGGATGACCTCACCTGGCCAAGCTCTGCTGAATCGGGGAGGAGGTCTCCCCCAAGTAGTAGGAGGAGAGATCAAGCTTATGTAACCCCCCGAAGCCGCAGCCGTGATGACCTCTATGACCAAGACGACGCAAGGGGCTTTCCCCATTCCCAAGATCCCCACTATGACGACTCCAGGTCTCGAGACCGCCCTCATGCTGACCCTAGGTCCCACTACCACCGTCCCCGGGACCCTCTGGACAGCAGGTCCAGGGAGCCCCAGTACGACGGGCGGCTTCTGGAAGAGGCCTTGAGGAAAAAGGGGCAGGCGGAGAGGAAACCTTACCGGGAGGAGGAGGACGCCGCCTACCCCCCAGCACCGCCCCCCTACTCTGAGACGGACTCCCAGGCTTCCCGCGAGCGGAGGCTCAAGAAGGTGGGTGACCCGACCGCCCCAGGCTCTGAGAGACCTTTCCTGGGCTGCTCCGGCCCTGAGCTCACCCCCCTTTCTCTTTCCTTTGCAGAACTTGGCCCTGAGCCGGGAAAGTTTGGTCGTCTGACCTCGCGTTTTGTACGGAGTTTTGTACTTTTTTTTAATTGAAGGACTACTGACGATGTCCCGTCTAATAAAGCCTGTGATCACAGCCGGAGTCCGGAGGGAAGCGTGTGTTCCCCGCGGGGGGCGGGGCCGGGGAGGCCGCGTGTCCCCGTCCGGGTCCGCGGGGCCCGGCGTCCCGGCCGCGGAGCGGCCCCGCCCGGGCTGCGTGCGCGCCGGCCCCGCCCAGCGTGCGCATGCGCCGCGGGCCGCCGCCCGGGCGCGCGCCCCTCTCCCTCGCCCGCCTCGTCGCGCGGCCGCAGCCCCCCCCCCCGCCCCGCGGCGTTCCGTCCGGGCCCGTTCCATCCGGGCCGCGTTCCGTGGCGGCCGGCGGCGGCCCCGGCCCGCGGACAGCCCGGCGGCGGCGCCCTCCCGCCCTCGGAGCCGGCGCGCGCGCTCCCCGGGGGCCGCCTCCCCCCGCGCGCGCCGGGCCCGGGCTCGCGCCGCCGCCGCGCGCGCGCAGCTCAAGTAAAGGAGGAAAAAAAGGGGGAAAAAAATAGAAAGCGGCGGCCGCTGCAGCAGCGCCCGCCGCCGGACCGGAGCGGACCAGCCAGCGGCGGACGCCCGAGCGGCGACCCAGCGGAGCGGCGCCGGCCGCCGGGGCGGGCCGGGCGCACACTAGTCGCGGCGGCGGCCCCGGGGAGCAGGCCCGCGGGCGGGGGGCGCCGCGTCCCGGAGCCCCGCGCCGCCGCGAGCCGGCGGGCGGGCGGGCGGAGGCGGCGGCGGCGGCAGCAGGAAAGGCGGCGGCGGCGGCGGCATCTCCTCCTCACATGACCCCACTGTTTGTCCCCGTGATCAGCGCGAGCGGCTCCCGTGTCTCCTCCGTCCCCTCCTGCCGCGCGGCGTGAGCGCCGGGCTCGGGGGACCCCCCGGCCGCCCGACGCCTCCCCGCGCTCCCCTCCCCACCCCTCCCCTCCCCCCCCGGGCCCCGCGCCCCCCCCGCCCCCGCCCCCCCCATGGACATGCTGGACCCGGGTCTGGATCCCGCTGCCTCGGCCACCGCCGCCGCCGCCGCCAGGTAAGGGCGCCAGGCCGGGCCGTGCCCCCGGCGCCCGGGCCGCGGCCCTCCGGCCGGGCCGGGCCGCCATGATCCCGAGCGACAGCCGGGCCCGGCTCAAAATGGAGGCCGCAGGGGAGGGGGCAGCCGCGCCCGTGCCCCCGGCGCCCGCGGGGCCGCAGCCCCGGAAAGGGCCGGGCAGCACGGGGGCCCCGCACCTGGGCGGCGGGGCGGGCGCGCGAGCGGCCCTCACCGCCTCCTCCCGCCCTCTCTGTCTGCAGCCACGACAAGGGGCCCGAAGCGGAGGAGGCCGTCGAGCTGCAGGAGAGTGAGTGCTCGCGGGGCCCCGAGCTGGGGCCTGCGCCCGGGGGCGCGCCGGGGCCGCCCGGGCCGCGCGGCCGCTGACCATCCCCCTCCCCTCCTCCGACCGCAGGCGCGGACGGCCCCGGGGCCGAGGAGCAGACAGCAGTGGCCATCGCCAGCGTCCAGCAGGCGGCGTTCGGCGACCACAACATCCAGTACCAGTTCCGCACAGAGAATAATGGAGGACAGGTGAGGCTGCGGGCCGGCAGCCAGGTGCGCCAGCGGAGGGCTGAGCCGAGGGGCGGGCTCGCGGGCCGCGAGGGGCTCCCACCCGGCCCCTGCCTGGGCCCCAGCACTGGTCCTGCTGCTCTGCCGCCCCCTGCAGGTGACATACCGCGTCGTCCAGGTGACTGATGGTCAGCTGGATGGCCAGGGGGACACCGCAGGCGCCGTCAGCGTCGTGTCTACGGCTGCCTTCGCAGGGGGGCAGCAGGCTGTGACCCAGGTGGGTGTGGATGGGGCAGCCCAGCGCCCCGGTCCCGCTGCTGCCTCTGTGCCCTCGGGTCCTGCAGCACCCTTCCCACTGGTAGGTGCCCAGCAACTCCTGGGAGGATGGAGAGGGGACACTGTTAGGGAGCCCCGGGGGGTGGGACACAGATGCTGCCTTCAGGCTGTGGGGGTCAGATTCCTGTTCTGCACAGTGAAGCCTCGGGTAAGGTCTTTGGAACATGGTGGTGCTTGTTTTTTTGTTTTTGTTTTTTTCTTCTGTGGAGATGGGATGATGGTAATGGGAAAGTCTCTTAGAGGTAAAAGTCGATCAGTTCATCCAGTTGAGTGTCTGCAAATTTCAGAGTCACCTGAGGTACCGGGCAGAGTGGCACAGGCAGAAGGATTCCCCCCTCTCCCTAGAGACGCAATAAATGTCAAACAGGGCAACAAGGGATTGGGCTGGGGAACAAAGATGGCTAAGGGTGGTTTCTGTGTCCTCCTACTCTTCAGGCTGTAATCCAAAATCCCTTCAGCAATGGCGGCAGCCCAGCAGCTGAGGCTGTCAGTGGAGAGGCACGATTTGCCTATTTCCCAGCGTCCAGTGTGGGAGATACCACGGCTGTGTCGGTACAGACCACAGATCAGAGCTTGCAGGCCGGAGGTAAAGGGAGGAAGGGGCCAGGGTGGAAGGCAAGGGAGGCAACAGGCTTGGCAGGGTGCTCCCAGTCTGTTCTAACTCTGCTCCCCGTTCTAGCACTACCCTGTGCTTTCCTTACAGGCCAGTTCTACGTCATGATGACGCCCCAGGACGTGCTTCAGACGGGAACGCAAAGGACGATTGCACCCCGGACACACCCCTACTCCCCGTATGTGCAGGAGACCTGGGCCCAGAAGCAGGGGACACTGGGAGAGCCTGGTGTGGGGCCAAAGGAAGGGAGGGTTTCCTGGAATGCAAGCCAGGCCGTTGAGCCCACAACAGGCACTTGGTGTATTTTTGGTGTTTCTGCTTCTCTGGTATAAACGAAGTATCGTTTCCTCTTTCTTCATGTGCATTTGTCTTGCAAAGATCATTTTTTTCAAGTCCAACTCCTTATTAAATTTTTGGATAAACAAAGCCTGAGATAACACTTGCCCATTTTTTCCCTCATCTAGGAAAATTGATGGAACCAGAACACCACGGGATGAGAGAAGGAGAGCCCAGCACAATGAAGGTAAGGTCAAGGTGGAGCTCCCTGTCCAGTCCAGGCTTTGGCCTCATGGGCACAGCCAGGCCTGGTATTTGGAGTCATATCGTTAGGCATGCTACAAACACGTAAGAGGTGTTTGTTGACTGCTGGAGAACGAGAAAGGGGTGGGGGAAGTTAATTTTTCTGGAACAGATAGGCATTGATTGCAATGTGTTTTGTCATCTTGGCTAGGGATTTCGAGTTAATGGCCAGCATCTAAAATGGCAGGTTTCGTCTACGGCCATGCCACCCTGAACAAGCCCGCTCCCGGCTAATCTAGGAAGCTAAGCAGGGTCGGGCCTGGTTAGTACTTGGATGAGAGACCACCTAGGAAGACCAGGTGCTGTAGGCATAAAAAAATAAAAAATGAAGGATTATAAACTGACAAGGTCCTTGCAATCTGTGATGTCAACCAAAGGTTACCTTGCCTAAAAAAAAAAAAAATTTTTAAATTGGCAGGTTTCACATTCATATATGGATTTCTTGTTCCTTTTGAAAAATTAGATTGATCTGCTCCCTCGGACTTACCTTTGCAGTGGCAGCTGTTGTGTTCGAGTCCCTCATTCCCCTGCCCACATGGTTTCCAGAAGTAGCTCTGGTCTAACAGGGAGCACATATGAAGATGAAACTGCAGGAAGCTGTGCCTCTGGCTGGCCAAGTCTGGAGCATCCTGCCCTTCCCATAAACACCAGATCCACCCTAAGGTTATTTTGGGCCTGTTTGCTGTCCCCTAGTCTCCCACCCTAACTAACCCTTGCTCCCAGTGCCACTATGGTGGACATGGTAGCATGGATATCCACGGGAACACATATACCCAAACAGTTTTCCTTCTGCAGACATTTCCTGAAGGTAGTTTCCAGGCTGAGCAGCGTGTGCCCTTGGCCAGGTGTGGGGCATGGTCTGGAGTATCAGGGAGGCTCAGAGGAGTTCAGGCTGGTATCTGAATGCTGACTAGGGGGTTAGATGACGCTTTCCCAGGGAGGTCTTTGGGGTTGGTGGCTGTCAGGCAGCGGGGAAGATAGGCTGGAAGAGGGAAGGCAGAATAGAGTCAGGTTGCTTCAGGGGGCCCTGGTTTGGTTGTTGCAGGAAGCCTTGAATGCCAAGGTGAAGCCCTGAGAGTTCTGAAATTGTTCAGTTGGGGGTGGGCCTATGCAGCTGTGATTTAAGCAGTGCAGGGGTTCATTCCTTGGTTCTCATTAGTGTTATTCTGGTGGGAGAGACAAATTTTCACAAATCTAAAATGTCGCCTCATAAGGCACACGAAAGAAGATAAAGTTGGGTTAGAAGACGGAGGGTAATAATGGCAATATAGGTCTCTGAGAGGTGACATTTGAGCAGAGGCCTCAATGGAGCTTAAGAAATGGGTCAGCCAAGTGCTGGGGAAGAGTCCCAGGCAGAGGGACAAGCAAGTGCAAATACCCAAGCCTGAACCAAAACAGACTTGGTGCGTTTGAAGAGCAGAATTCAGGAAAGGAAAAAGGAAGCTGGTGGAGTAGCAGTGGGCTGGTCAGGGCCAGATCCCATGGAGCCTTGTAAGAGGCCCTTCCATTGTTCCTGCTCCTGGGTTTTTTGGTAGTTTGAGGGAAAGACAGCAGAGAGGTTTGTGTACAGAGGCTAGATAGTAAGGAAGATGGGATATGAGAAGCTAGAAAAGCAGGAGGTGACTACAGATGTGAGGCCTGAGACAGGATGGGGCATGGAGGGTGGGAGGGTATGAAGAGAAGTTTCCAAGGCTGAAGCGTCAGGGTTTCACAGTGGTGTCAGGTTGGTTTAAAAAGGAAAGGGATGAGTCTGAGCTTGGTTTTTGGGTGTCGTGAGTTTGAGGGGTCTTCTGTAGGTTACCCAGCAGTCCTGTTTTTCCTGCTCATGTCATACGACCTCAAGCTGGTTCTTTCCTGCACTTTTTAGTTCTCTGTGAGATAGTGTTAACCTGCTTCCCGCAGAGGCTGACACTGAGGGCACAGCGAGCCGAGACATGTGAGACCCCTGGCTGTGAGGCCTGTCTCCTGGAAAGACTGCAGCGAAACGCTCTTGGGATTCCGTCCGGCCACCCTTAACCCCACTCTCACGCTCTGCCTCTCGCTGGATTGATCCACCTGCAAACAGTGTAGAATCTTTCTCCTATGAAAAGCAGGCTTTTCATAACCTTGCTCCTACCCTCCAGCTGTATCCTGCCCTCTCTTCTAACCTGCACAGTATTTGACCTACCCTCTACCCATCCTCCCTGTATCCTTGACACTCTGGCTCTTTTCTCTACCAAAATGGCTCCATTTAAGGTCACTCATGACGACTGCATTGCCAAATCAATTGACTTCCTTTCCTGTCTGCATTCCAAGCATCTGACCCTGTTTATTCCACTTCTTTCAGTAACGATCCTTTCTGCTCTACCTGCTCCAATTTTTGTACCCATTTTGCCACTCCTTTTCCCAGTCTGCTCAGCAGGGCTTCCCAAACACTCCAGGAAGTTTGTTAATAATCAGGGTCTCCAGGGCTGTCCTCACAGGTTCTGAATGGGTAGGTCAGAGGGAGGCTCAGGAGTCTGTATTTGGACAAGTTCTCCAGGTGATTCTTCGTGTTGGGGAAGGCTGGGAAACTGTTTCCACTCTTGGTGTTTCTTAAGGTCTGGTTCCTCGTCAGCCCCAGATACTGTCAGTGTTCCCAAAGCCCCATCCCCAGTTATATATAGGTGTTCGTCATTTTTATGGGGAGGGGGTTCTGCTGACATTTCCTGTGTGAATCCAAGAAGGTAAGACTTGCTCCTTGATGTCCCGCCCGCCCCCCCAGAGTTTCCCCACCCCCTATATATGGGCAGTATGGAAACGTTTCTACACCATTTTCATGTGTCCTTCCTGAAGGGTGGTCTTTGCAGCACCAGCCCATTGCCGCCATGCCAGAATTTGGGTCCACAGTTGCCAGAACCTCTGAGAAGCCAGAAATCCAGGTCTTTATGTAAAATCTGATTTTATAATGCTGATAGAATTGTTCTTCCTGTTTCATTAGGTTCCAATCTTAACATTACTCATTTGTTCCGTCTACTTTGGGTTTAATTTGCTGGGGTTGTTTTCTAGCTTTTTAAAGGTTATTCTAAACCTATTTTTTCCCCTAATACAAGGCTTTCTAGTTACAAATTTCACTCTTAACAGTCTTCAACTACATCAATTTGAATGTGTTTTCATTATCATTCAGTTCAAAATATTGTCCAGTTTTCCTAGCGATTTTTTTTTTTTTTGACCCATGGGTTATTTGGAAATGTATTGCTTAATTCTAGATATCTTTTTGTCGTTGATTTTTTTTTCATTATTTTTTATTTCATTAAAATCAGAGAACATACTCTGTATAATCTTAGTTATTTGAAATTTATTGAGACATGTTTTATGGCTCTGAATGTGGTCTATCTTGGTGAAAGTTTCCATATGCACTTGAAAGGAATATTAATCTGCTGCTGTTGTGGAGTGTTCCCACCGTCAGGTCAAGTTGATTGACAGTGTTCAGGTTTTCTATCCTGGTTTTTTTGTCTACTTGTTCTGTCAATTACTGAGAGAGGAGTGTTGACATCTCAAGTATATTTGTGAATTTGTCCATTTCTCTCTTTAGTCCTGGCAGATTTTGCTTCTAAGTTGTGCTTTAACTGGGTATAACTGAAGCACTTCTGTGGAATGGACATGGCCTTGGTCTTCCTGGCCTTCCTCCATTTCAGATGTGCCAGAATGGTCTTCCCAAGTGACAGGACTGACCACATCGCCACCTGCTTAATGAGGGGCCTCAGTCTCAAGGACCTGGACCCTTATAACAGGAGATGAGGTCCAGACCCATTGATAGGGTATTCAGGCCTTCACTCTGTTTTTACAACCTTTTCCTACCACATTGCTCCACGACCCCCAGTGTATTTTCGTGTCACTATTCCTGGGATCTTGACACCTGTCTGCCTGATGCCCTTCCCTTCAGAAACTAGTCCAAATGTTTCTTCTCTAAGTCTTTGAAAATACCATCCCATCCCATTCCCATGCAGAAATCATTGCTCCACCCTGGCAATCCCCAGGCCCTTGGCACAATCTTCAGTTATAACATCCTGTGGTGTTGGTATCACCTATTCACGTGCACCTCACGGTGGTGCAGTGAGTGCCAGCAGAACAGAGGTTGAATCCACTGTGGACTCCAGTCTCAGAGTGGCCTGCATTCAAACACCTCAAACTCAACTTGTCCAATATATGTTTTTAAGAAGTAACTGCAGACTGGAGATGTGCCATATCCCTTTTCTCTGACCCCTCGTGGCTTGAAAGGAGGAGTACATGGCAGATACAGCTGCAGCCTGGTGTCCAGGCTCATGAATGCTGGACCACATGAGGGTAGAGAGAAGGAAACCAGGAAGCCATCTTCTGTTGAGTTCTTCAGTTGAAACCTTGGGAATGGAACACATTGCTGAGGGACGTGGTGGGCAGTGCCACCAAGCCTGGACTGCACTCCTAGTTCTGTTGCTGCTTTTGGTTACAGAGTTCCCAAAGACAGATGTGGCTGTCCTCTATGGGATAGTTCTGCTCACTGCGAAACCAGTGGGGTCCAGGACCGGGGTCAGGCGAAGTTCTTTACTGATCTCCATTCTTGTCATGGTATTAGAGAGGTATCTGTGGAAAGAGGAGCGTGAGGGAACAAGGGGAGCCAAGGAGAAGTAGGGTCCACATAGGAAGGTGTTGTCACCTAGGCCAAAGTAAGGGAGTATGTGGTGGTGAGAAGGACCGGTCAGCAATGAATGGATAAAACCAAGACCAAGAGAAGACAGTGGGGTTTGTCTGTTAGTGGCCAGGTATGTGCTCTGAAGGAACCCCAGGGTGAGGGGTGGTGCTGGCCTCAGAGGAGATAGGGAGTGGAGGGCATGCTCCTGGGCCACACCACCCCTCTCTTCTCTCTAGAACTCTCTCCCCTTCCACCTTTCTCCCGTCAGCACTGCCCAACCCTGAGAAATTGTCTACTTGTTGTCTGCAAACACCACCTGCACTTGTCCAGGGGCCATCCTGGCAGGGGCATAAAAGTGCGGGCGAGAGTTGAGGGCTAACAGCTTTCTTGTGCGTACTCACCAGTGCCTAGTACTGTGGTTGGAAAGTAAGGAAGGGCTGGGACAGCTTTGCTTCAGTAGGCCCCAAGCCAGGGGTCTCAGGCTCCAATGCAGGCGGACCCCTGGGCAGCTATCATGAGATTGGGACATGGGCCAGGCGAGGAGCCAAAGAGGAGATATGCCCTGTCTGCAGCTGCCACTCAGTTGAGTTGACAGAGTGAGATTGTAGCATTTTATGAAATAAAATCACATCTGGATTTTTCAAGTGAAATCTTGTAGTTGCCATCCTTGACCTACAAGGTAAGGTTCATGTTATTTCTGGATGACCCAATGCCCTGATGGGCCAGGCTCCTGAGAACCACAGAGGCCAGTCTGGGGCACTGGGCTTTGCTGCCAGGGTCCTAGAGAAAGGTTTTAAGCAGGGCTGAGAAATGGTCATTCATTCATTCATTCATTCATTCATTCATTATAGCAAGAAAGAAAATAGGAGGGTAGACTGATTTTTAAAATGAAGCAAAAACAGAATCATGAGACCCAGAGCCCTGGGGAAACCTGAGGGCTATGGAAAATTAAATGCATGGGCCATGGGGACCAAAGTGGGACACTTGGGTCGCATGTAAAGGGACTCTGGCCCATTCTTGCCTCCCAAGAACATGTGCTCACTGTAGCCCCAACTCTGTTATTCAAAAGATGCGGTTATTATGTGGAGTTTTAATTTTTAAATGTTGACATTTTAAAGAATACACCGAGCAGGCAAACAAAATGAACCCACAGTCTCCAGCTGTTGAATGTGCCTTACAGATGTGTGTGGTACTTGAGAGTGAGACTTTCCGTGTTCTTGAGAAGCAATGTAAAGTGGCATGGAAGGCGCCTGTCTACTTTCAGATTTTGCTAGCAGTATGACCTTGGACAGGGCCTGCACTGCCTCAGCAGCCTGGAGTCTTGTGGCATCTGCCTCAGGAGGTGAATCGCCCAGGCGCCCAGGAAGTGCTGTAAACCTAGCTGTTATTCCTGCTGTTTTTCCTGCAGTGGAGCGGAGGCGGAGAGACAAGATCAACAACTGGATCGTCCAACTTTCAAAAATCATTCCAGATTGTAATGCAGACAATAGCAAGACGGGAGCGGTGAGTGTCCCCAGCCTCTCCCGGAAAGTCTTCCTGGCCCCTGGTCATGGCAGTTGTCCTGGCGTGAGCCAGCAGGTGGAGGCTAGCGGGCTGTGCCCGCTCTAACGCTCTCACCCACCCTGCAGAGTAAGGGAGGGATCCTGTCTAAGGCCTGCGACTACATCCGGGAGCTGCGCCAGACCAACCAGCGCATGCAGGAGACCTTCAAGGAGGCCGAGCGGCTGCAGATGGACAACGAGCTCCTGAGGCAACAGGTGAGTGCCAGGGGTGGGAGCTGGGTGGGGGACTCAGAGCCCCAAGACGCAGGGAGCCACCTCCGGCTCCTTGACCCCTGTCGTGTCTGCCAGATCGAGGAGCTGAAGAATGAGAATGCCGTGCTTCGCGCCCAGCTGCAGCAGCACAACCTGGAGATGGTGGGCGAGAGCACCCGGCAGTGACGCCCACCCCCACCGTGCGGCAGGGCCCTCCTCCCGGTCTCTGCTGCCCCCTTCCCCAGCCCTTAGCACAGAGAGGGACGAATGTCCCTCCCCCAGCTGCGTTTTTTATAGTAGATTTTTAACAAAAAATGGGGAGAAATAATGCATTTCTGTGGATAAGCGCCCACTACTCTCCTCAACGTGAAAATGATACCCTCCCTCCCCCGTCTGTCTGTGTCCCTTCTGGTCCCCACTAAGCCCCAGCACTTCTAGTATCACCTGGAGGCAAAAGAGAAGAGGGCAGAGGCCCTGCCATATCCTACTGCCTTCTTGGTCTCTAGAGGTACTGAGACAGGGTGCTTATGGAACGGATGGGAGCCTTCGGGGGCTATCCCTGGGGCCTGGACTCTACAAACTAGGGAGGCCATGTCCCACCAAACCTCTTGTTTCTGATCTTTGCTCCCTTTTGGGTGTGTGTGTGTGCGTGCGTGTGTGTGTGTGTTAATTTTCTTTATGGAAAAATGGACAAAAGAGAGAGAGAGAGAGAGGTATTTAACTGCAATAAACTGGCCCCATGTGGCCCCGCCTTGTCTGTTTGTGTATCTGTCCATCTCAGGTATGGGGAGGGGGCGTAGGGTCTGTGCAGAGCTCCGTCAGTGCAGGGCCTCAGCTGTTGTATTGGTGGCCGTGTGCCAGCCCTTGCTATCCTGTACTGCCTGGTACCCAGTCTGTTGGCTGGCAGGAAGGGGGATTTAAGGAATGAATATCCTCTTTGAGGCCCCAGGTGTGTATTTATGGTGTGGGAGCAGGGGCAGTTTGGGTCAAGGACATGACTCATGTTTTTGAGGAGAGGTTGGGGTCTCCTCTGTCACCAGTTCCAAAAAACAGGACTGGCTCCTGGCCCTCCCCTTCTGGGCTGAAGCCCTCCCCTCTGCATCAGCCAATGATGGGGCCTGGCCTTGAGCCCCCCACCCCCAAGGAAGGCAGATGGCCAGGAAGCCAGGCTTGGCCCGTCAGCCTGTCGCCTTGTACTGTGGCTCTGGCGCCTGTGCTGTGACCCCTGCCCCTGGCTGATGATGAAACCTGCCCTGAGCAGAGATGCAGTGATGCCTGGCAGTGCTGGGGGATGCTGCTTGTGTCTTCCTGTGGCTGAGCATGCATCAGCCTTTAACTGGTCCTTGTCTCAATCTGCAGGCCCCATGCAACTCCACTCACTCCCAGGATCTAGGCCTGCCAGTCACTGCTTTACTGAGTTCTCTATTTATGTGTCCTCCAGATGTCCCCGACTAGTTTCTTCCGTTAGGGAGCCCTGTCTTCTCTCTCTGGCCATTCCCCTGAGGCCATCTTTTAGTGAGTGTATGCAGCAGGAGATGCCTAACATGGCTTGAATGGGAGGCAGATGGCACGAGGCAGCTTTCACTTCGCAGGGGCCCCTATTTTTGTGGTTTTGAGAGCATCTTGGCAACAGGGCCGGAAAGAAGTGTTCATTCCTTGGTGGCAGCATCCCCAGGCTCCAGTGGAAGGGTTGACACTGGATGGCTCTAGCATCAGGCAAAACAGCCAAAGCCCCATCTCTGGAATCAAGTTTGCGGGTCCCCCAGGCCATGTGCACCAACCACCCGTGGTTCAGGTAGTAGTTAGTACACTTGGGCAGCCTCGGTTCATCTTACCTTCCAGTGGTGTGCTAGGGGACCAGCTCTGTGAAAAAAGCCCTGGTTTGTAGTGTTGGCTGATGTCTGTGGTGTGTATGCCTGACTGCTGGTGTCATGGAGTGTGGCCAACAGTACCACTGAACGTGGAGTCAGGGTGAGATGTGCACAGTGGCTCCATTGAGCCAGCATGAGCCAGGTCCACATCCCACTCTGCTCCTGTGCTTGGGGAGGCAGGATAGCATGCTGATAGGGGCTCCAAGGCCAGGCCGCCCAGGCTGGAATGCCATTTCAGCCTCTGGCTTTGGAGGTGTCCCAATCTCTACCTTCATCAGTTCATGTCCTGTAAAGTGAGGAAAACAAGACTCAGGTGGGCATGCTGGGCTCCTCTGAGAGGGAGCAGCAGCTGGGAAGCCAGGTCCCTGGGGTTCGGGCCTGAGAAAGCAGCCCAGGCCCCTGAGTACCGAGCAGAGCCCGGAATGGGACATGTAGGCGCTGCTTGGAAGACGGGTAGCGCCAGCAGAGTTAACACAGAAGTGAGTCGACAAACATCTGCTGTGTGTGATGTGCAGCCGTCCCACGTTAGCTACTTTTGCTACAGTTATCTTTCATGATCAGAGTTTCACAGAAACGTTTTCCAGACACCAGGGCCACATCTTAAAGTTCTGACATTTGGAGAAGACCACATGCTTGCTGGGGGGGTGTCACGCCAAATCGAACTCCCACATCTGGTTGTCGCAATGTTCCCAACAGAAGAGAAACCGAAGCTGGGAGTTGTGATGGGCACCCCTGAGGGGCCCAGCAAGTGACAGCCATCCCCCAGGTGAATGAGGACTTGAGTGAAGGGTAGGGAATGAGGGCATCTTGCTCCTGCTCATTGACCTATTCAATCTCTGGGGGGAAAAGGGAGTTTTTTTGAGATCAACAAGGTGACGTCATGTCAGGGAAAGTGTTTCCCAGGTGGCTGGCTAGAGGCAAGTGTCTATCGCCCTGTCTGCCCCACCCCCTGGCCACCTCTGCTGGCTAAAGGTGACACAACCCTGTTCCCTGTCACTCTGTTCCCGCTTATCTCTCCCGCCTCCTCGGCGTCACCACCTTCTTGGAAATGAGTTAGGACAAAGGGGAGGGGGATTAGCACCCCCGCCTCCCCAGGAGGCCCCATAAAAGCAACTGTAACTGGGCCCAAACACCAGAGCTCTCCTAGACCTGACAGCGGGACAGCCATACAGACGACACAATGTCACTGAACACGCGAATCCAGGCTGTCTGCCTCCTGCTCCTCATCCTGGCCAGCTTGACCAGTGCCTCAGTTCTTTTGCACCAGGTGAGAGCCCGCAGGGCCTGGCCCAGCAGGCAGCTGGGACTGGAGAGCCAGGCCCTGGGAGGGGACTGCTGAGGGCAGCTGGAGTCTCCCAGCACTGGGCAGAGCTCAGAGCAGAGGAAGGGGGAATGGGCATCTGTTTAAAGTACAGAGACGGTCCCAAGTGGCGGGGACTGGGGTCCCTGTTATTGAGTGCTTATTCTGTGTTAAGCCCTAAACAATGGGATCAAGCAATGAACAAGGTAGACGAGAGATGTTTGGTTCCTGGAACTTACATGCTGTTCAGGGAATTAGTCAATAAAACGAGATCAAGGTGTTTAGTAAATGCTGTCACGAAGAATGAACGAGATTGTAGTGGGACAACCGCGGCCGTGGTGGCGTGCTTTAGGTGGGATCAAGGGCTGGCAGGCAAGCAGGAGTGTTTTGTGAGGAAATGTCATTTGACCTATGACATGAAAGATAAGAGAGAGGGACCGCAAGCAAAGACCCCAGGGAGGGGCGAGCACAGCGTTCTTGTGAATCAGAGGCTTTAGGGAGTGGAAGAATGGTACTTGGAGATGAGATCGAGGGGTGGAGATGCCAAGGCGTATAGGCAATCGTGCAGACACTGGTTTTCCTCTAAGTGCCAAAAGAACCTGCAGGCTTTTCTAATGGGGAAGGCCATGATCTGACTGATACAGGCTGTAAGGGCGAAAAGGGGGAGACTTGTCCAGCGTTGGGGCTATATCCAGGCCAAGGAGGGCCACGTTCCAAAGAAGAGTGGCAGCTGTGGAGAGAGCTATAGACAGACCTGGGGTGTAGGAAGAACTGCCTGTGGAAAACAGAGAAGGCCAGAAAATGAGGCCACACCTGGGATTCCAGCTGAGCACAGGACACCAACTACTGGGGAGGAGTGAGCTGGTAGAGGGAAATCCGAGAGCTCTGCTGGGGCCCCTGTCATCCTCACTGTCCCTTCTGCTTTCACAGACAAGACAGCTCGCAGACCTGCAGACCCAGGACACAGCTGGAGCCACGGCTGGATGGACGGTGAGAACACCTGGGCCTTCCTTCCAAGCCTCCCACTACCTGCCCTGGGCCCACACCTGCTCACTCTTTCTTCCTCCCACAGCCAGGGCTCCAGAGGCCAAGGCGAGACACCCACTTCCCCATCTGCATCTTCTGTTGCGGCTGCTGTTCTAACTCAAAGTGTGGGATCTGCTGCAAGACATAGGGCCTCCCTGCCCCTCCCGTCCTTCCCTTATTTATTCCTGCAGCCCTCCAACATTCGGCGAATGGTCTCGGAATAAAATGGCTGGTTCCAGCTTTTATTTTCCAAACCAGTATGACTGTTGCCCTTTCTCCCAGCCAAAGGCCTATGCCACAGGCTTCTGGCCACCACCTTGTTAGGGCTGGTACTTGGTGGGTGTGTATGGGGGGTTACAAGGCAGCTTGGTAAAGGAGATTCGTTTTCTGTTCTCTGGGCCCCACTTTATAAGACCTGGAATGTATGTTCTAAAAGCAGGGAATGAAAACTAAACGAAGTTTCTTCTTGAAGCTGTCTTGAAGTGAGTGACAAACTCAAATACCCAGCAAAAGTTATGGTCTGGGGCTATATGTAGGGCTCCACAGGTGGAGATAGCTAACATGCTACTTATCTCTCACTTTCATTCTCATATGAGTATACAATGGAATCTTCCAGAAGCTCTGTGACATGTCATGACATCATCACTCTGATGGCCAATTTCTAATACATTTAACAACTATACATGTATCGCACTTACTTAAATAAAAACAATTTTGAATCCTCAATAATTTTGTAGAAAAGGGTCCTGAGGCCAACAAGTTTGCGAACTGCTGGCCTTCCAGGCAGATGCAGTAAAGGAGTAGTGTGATGGAATTGTTGTGTAGGAGCATCTTAGGCTTCACTCTCTCAATCTGCACGTGAGACACATGGGAGAATACTGTTCACCTCCACGAGGAATTAAGGTCCCTGCCATTCTTAAAAACGGTAGCCTCGACTTATCTGATCTCCCCACTGATGATAAAAAGAGATGCATTCCACTGTCTTCTTAGCCCATAAGAAAACAACACAAGCATGGTGACAAAGGGCCTTGGCCATTGGCATCAGTGTTGTGTATGGACAGGAGGTGGGGAGGCCCAGATCCCATCTAAAGAGGCCTCCCAAGGAAGGGCACCATGCTCAAAGCCAGGCCAGCATGGTTAGAGCTTTTCAAAAGAAAGTAGCAATCCTTACTCTTGAAATTTTCTGATGTTTAAAATATTGGCAACTGTTTAAAGGAATTTGATTATTTTAGAATCAACTCTTTGAGCCAAACTAAACCCAACTGGGAGCCAGATTAGTCCAGTTATCCATAAGCTTCCTGCCTCCTGCCTTCGAAGCCACAAGAAGCACATCCTCTGGGAGAGATTCTCCTGAACAGAGACTGGGGCAGGGAGCAGAAGGCAAGTTAGAGAGCCTAGCCTATTAGCTGTGCCATCTTGCAGGCATCTTCCACCCACCCAGACCCCGCCTCCTCTTGTGTAAAAGGACAGAAGTATCCCTACAGTGCTCAGCTGATTGGGCTGTTGACCTGTTCAGGAAGGGAAGAGTGGGAAACGGTTTTGGAAACTGTCGGGTGCCCCCATCAGTGTAAAGGATCAGTTACCTCAGATTCCTTCAATAAAGCTTCAGGAGGTAAGAAACCTGAACTTGCTAATTACATTTAATGACATCAAGTACTCTTAGCTCATCTTAGCAAGTTCTCCAGGTGGTCCTGGAGAAGAGAGGCCAAGATACTCAAGCTTCAGCGTGCACCAGAATCTCCCCAGAGTCTCCCACGGGATCCGGATCAGATCACCAGAGGTCCTGACTCAGCAGGTGGGGAGGTGCGAGTGGGCTAGCATTTGCATTCCTAACAAGCTTCCAGGTGGTACTGATGCGGGTCGGGTGGGGCACACTTTGAGGACTCCTGGCATGAAGCTGTCAGTTTGGCTGAGGGCATCAAGTGCCACTTGGTTGGATCAAGCACCAGCTCCCACTCAAGAAAGCATTAAGCAAGTGGGCCTGAGGGCTTGATTCTTCTCTGAGGTGAGTTTTGCTTGTTTGTACAATATTTTAGATAAAGTTGGCTAATAACTCAAAAGTAAGATGTGTCACATACGAATCTGAAGCCTTGATGTTATGAGTTAAAGAATGCCTCCCCACCCCCAATTTATATGTTGAAGTCTTAACTCCTAGTACCTCAGATGATGGCCTTGTTTGGAGACAGGGGCCTTAGAGAATCCAGTTAAAGTGAGGTCTTTGGGTTGGGTTCTAGTCCAATGGCACTGGTGTCCTTATGAAAAGGGGAGATTTGGACACAGAGGCACGCACACAGAGAGAATGCTGTGAACATGAAGGTTGCCATCTACAAGCCCGGGAGAGAGGCCCGGCGTAGGTCCTTTCTTCACAACGCTCATAGGGAACAAAATGCCAACATTTGACTTTAGACTTCTAGCCTCCAGCACTGTGAGACAAACTCTTTTAAGCCGTTCAGTTTGTGGTATTTTGTCACAGTAGCCCCAGCAAACTAACACCCCTGCCTTATCTGGAAGGATCGGATAAGCTGGCCGTGCTGGTAGCTGGATGTGACTGGCACCTCTCCTCGTTAGGCAGACACACTCTCCAGTCCCTCAGCCTCGCATGTGGTCTGGAGACCCAAGTTTTCCGATTTCAGCGATAGTTGCCAGTGTTCTCTATGGGATGCACTTGCTTGTTCACCCTTCCCCCAGGGACAGCCTTTAGTTCAAACTCAGAGGAGATGGACTCCTCAAAATTATACACAGGATCCCAAGAGGGCTGGTGCTGATGCTGAAGGTAGTGACATATGAGTACCCCAGGAACTTGGTGTCCCCCCTAAAGTCCAGGCACCAGGCCCCTCTCTTCTCCAGGACCCAGGCATTCAAGCCCCACCCCACTCTCAATGGGCCTTTGTTCCTGACTGGGAAAGGCACAGGCAGAGTCTGACATCATGAAGCCTGAGGTGGGGGTGGGACACCCCTTCCCCCTCCATCCAGCCTTCTGACTCCTCACTCCCTGGTCTGAGGGATTTCCCCGCCTCTCACCCCCCTACACACACACCCCAGGTTCTCCCTTGGGAGAAAGGATCCTTCCTACCCCCTTCTCTCTCCACTTCTGTGGCCTGCAGGAGGACAGAAGATGCCCGCATGTGACTGAATAGCTCATAGTCAAACCACTACTACACTTAATCACACCACTGCCAGGTGCCTGCCACCACCTCGTAGAGATCGTGACCAATGGAAGGGCCTGGGGTGGTGGGAGGATCACTGGAATCTGCCCGCAAAGGGTCCCCAGCCAACTAAGAGTTAGCAAAGCCCTTGCTGAGCACCCTCTGTGCACCAGGCTCTGTTCCAAGGAACACATGCTGAACAAGACAGACATGAAAAGGCTGCCCTCTGGGAGCTCTGGGCTGGAGGTTAAGGAGCTCATCGATAGTGCAGGTTGGCAGATGTGCCGAGGGCTGTGGACAAACAGTGCGGCATTTAAGTGGTGGGGCTTGGTGAGAAGGCAGGCAGGCTTCCAGAGAAAGTGGCATCCACTCAGAGAGCGGAAAGGATGAGCAGGCTGTGGCTAGGGCGGAGTGGGGTGTGGGATGAGGTAGGGGAGCCCTCCAGGAGGAAGGAGCCAGTGCAAAGCCTTCGGTCAGAAGGTGCCACAGGGTACTGGACGAACACATTCAAACATTCACTCTCATTTATGAAGTTTAACTCTGCCAGGAGTTGTTCTACAAGCAGGATAGATTGGGACTAAGCAGGCAAAGCCCTTGTCCTTATGGAGGTCACGTTCTCAAGGGAAGAAAGTCAATACCTAAGGTCATTTCCGATGGCAAGAAGAGCCTAGAAGAAAATAGACCAGGATACAGGCACCTAACGTGGTCCAGGGAAGTGTTTCTAAGAGAGGGCGGAGGTGATTGAAACCTTGAGGGGCAAGGTCCTGTCTCCTCCCACCTGCACCAGCCTCTGTTGCCTCCGGGGACCAGCATGAATTATACCTATCTTTGCCACCAAGATTCTCTGGCGGTTGAGGACAGCGCCTTCTGTTTCTCAGTCTGAGATGCTCAGAGATATTGGAACGCCCTTCCAGGGACTCAGAACCAGGGTGCGTAGTGATGAGGGGGATTAAGTAAGGCAGCCAACCCCATCCCCTCCAGGAAGGAGATAGTAGAACCCAGGCATCAGGCTGCCCAGTTGAGCACTGGTGACAAGGGCCCTTTTGTGCCCCCCTCCCCCGTGGACAGGGAGGAGCTGGGCCCTGGAGGCAGGCGGCCCCTGGCACCCGGTGGGGGGGAGGGGAGGGGCCAGCAAGTGGGGGCCTAGACCCTGGAAGGCCAGGGGACTGTGAGCTGGGCCGAGGAGCAGAGGGTAGAAGCAGCATCCTGGTGAGTACGAAGCCAAGAGGGGCTGTGGACAGGGTGGAAGCAGGAGGCCGGGTCTGAGAGGGTGGAGCAGGAGCACCTGAGAGCAAGACAAGGATGGTCACTGTGACTGCCACTGTGACTGCCACTGATTTAGGATAATGGAAGGTGTCCGTAGGACTTTGAGAATGGGTTGAGACCATGGCAGGACAGTGACCCGGCTTTGGGAAGAAACCACAGAGAGGGGGAACTGAGGGCCCTCCTAGCACTCTTGTGACAGAGTTCTGCAGGATCAGCGGCACTGGGGCTGGCAGGGGGCGTGGACGTGGCGTGGGTCCAGGTGAGGAGTGGGATGATGTCCCAGAGACCAGACACCTGCATCCTGCCCTCTGGGAGGTGGTGGGGGCGTCCGGCTGTGAGTGAACAAGGTCTGGCACCTGGGTGTGTGTGTATGTGTGTGTGTGTGCACCTGCACACATGCACCTCCCTGGGTGGGTGTTAATCTGCACCAGTGTTTTTTCATTGCACCCCACTAAGCAAACATTTTAGACCCGTTTTTCCCACCCCTGCTCCCCTATACTATTTACGACCGTTGTATGCTGACGAGTTTATTGACTGGGGCCCTGGGGAAAGTCACAAACCATTGTCATAGCTAAGGCTTTTCTGGCCCCTACCTCAAGAACCAGTCATTATTCACCCCCGTTAACTGTGCTTGGTCTACATGCTTGTTTCACACGTCTGCCCAGGCCCTGTGCCTCCCGTACAGCTGCGAGGGTGGCGTCTGCCCTGTGTCCATAGCGGGTATCTGGGCAGGTCTGTCCGTAGCTACATCTCAGTGTGTGTGTGCAGGTCTGTGTGTCTGTGAGCGTGGCATGCAAGCAAGTCCGCAAGTGTGCGGGATGGCACACCCGTGGCAGTGCAGGTATGTTTCTGTGACTGTGTGTGTCGGCACATCGGCAGCCACAGGGGTCCCAGTGCCTGTCCGTGTGTGCAGGGTCCTGACTGGGTGTACACGAGTCTCCATTGTACAAGGCTGAGCTTCTGGCTGGATCTAAACCTATCGCATTTCACAGCAGCATTTGCATGTGTCTGGCTGTGCATGCGTCTGTGTCCGTGGGAAGAGGGTGGTGAAGGCAGTCACTTGGAAACCCTAGCTCCAACCCTAAGGCGACCCACAGAGCAGCTGGATGCCAAGGGCTCCCTACCTCCCAACCCTTGGTCCTTCCTGGCCCCCCCACGCAGAATTCAGTCAGGAGTGTGCGACTCTTCTCTCAGCCCACCTACTCCAGGAGCCCCCCAGGACATGGCACCCTCCCCCTGAGGGAACAGGGCCCTTTTGTGCCGGGCACTGGCCTCTGTTGAGGGTGGGGACAGCAGGGGCCGTCCGTGGGGTGGAAGCGGGCGGCAGGAATTCTCGCGGCATGTTGGGAATGCTGATGCTGTGAAACCCAGTCATTGATGGTGCTGGGTCCCTGCCTGCCAACCCCCGGCCTCACCCCACTCACACAACCCTCCCCCACCCCGCACCTTCCTTCATCTCCCGCCCCAATGCTTTTCAACTCCCTTTTCCTTCCCCACAGTTCTCCATGGCAGCTTGGCGGGCGGGGGGCAGGTGACCCTATGTAGAGTAGCTCCCAGGCTGAGTGGGAGGGTCCCCAATATCAATGGCAGCCTTGCAACAGGCCACAACCCCTAGTAGATGCTACGAGAGGGGGCCAGGGGTGCTCAGGCCCTGCCCCCTTACATCTGTCTGACTTTTGTCCTAGGTTGGCTGGCTGACCACTTCCAGTGGGAACCAGAAGATATTCCCAACTCAGGGAGACTGAGGTGAGGGCAGGGTTCCTTCCTCCTAGCTCCTACTTCTTTTTGCTGCTGATCCAGGTTTGGCTCTGTCCTTACTTTCTGGGGATCTTCAAGGGCACAATGGTGATGAAGATCATCATCAACAAATCACTACCACATAGAGACAGGACAGTTGAGTGGTTAAGTCTATAAACCTGGAGGCAAGTAGATAGAGCTTGAACCTAGTTGTCACTTATCAGCTGTGTGGCCATGGGCAAGCTACTTAACCTCTCTAGACTTAAGCTATAAACTGAAGGTAATCATTGCCCTTCCTGCAAAGAGATCAGATGAAATAATACAAGAGAGTAAAACACTGAGGCCTAGTACTGGTTGATGCCAGATCAATGTTTGTAATTCTAAATATTAAAGCAGCAGCAGCTACCATCTGAACAGGCTCCTTCCTGAAGCTCTCATAGAAGCATCCCTTTTCACTTACCCTGGCCTTTAACCCCCTGCTCTCCCTTTTCCAGCTGACGCTCACCTGCTGTACAAAATGATATTCCTCACGGCACTGCCTCTGTTTTGGATTATGATTGCAGGTAATGGCTAGGGGTAGGAGAGTGGGGCTGGGGATCCTAGAACCTTGGCCCCATGCAGTCTGGGGTTGTTTCTGTGGGTCCCTGGACACCTCAGTCTGGCAGAAGGTGATGAGAGTGGGGGGTGGGTGATTCGAAAGGACATGTCCCTCAACCTCAGCTGTCATGGTCTCACACAGCCTCTCGTGGGGGTCACTGGGGTGCCTGGATGCCCTCATCCATCTCAGCCTTCGAGGGCACATGTGTCTCCATCCCCTGTCGCTTCGACTTTCCTGACGAGCTGCGGCCTGCCGTCGTACATGGTGTCTGGTACTTCAATAGCCCTTACCCAAAAAACTACCCGCCAGTGGTCTTCAAGTCACGCACTCAAGTCGTCCACGAGAGCTTCCAGGGCCGCAGCCGCCTCCTGGGGGACCTGGGCCTGCGCAACTGTACCCTCCTGCTCAGCAACCTCAGCCCTGAGTTGGGCGGCAAGTATTACTTCCGCGGGGACCTAGGGGGCTACAACCAGTATACCTTCTCTGAGCACAGCGTCTTGGACATCATCAGTGAGTACCCCAGAAGTTGCATGGGGGGGTGGTGCTGGGGCAGGGCTGAGGCTGGCAGGAAGTCCTCCCCAGCACCTTTCCAGAAAGGTCTCCCCAGCACAGATCCAATGGCTGGTTGGTTTGGCTGAGAGGTGCAAAGGTCAGTGCCCACAGAGATCAGGCAGATGACAGAAATGAGTAAAGCAGGGCTCCAAGCAGATTTATTGCCCCTAGAGGAAGAGGAGTATTCTTACTCTTCTAGAAACACCTGAGAAAAAGGCAGTGTGGGGCCCGGGGATGAGGGCTAAGGCCTCTAGATCCCAGCATTCGCTGAACAGCTGTGGGCAAGTTACTTAACTTCTCTGGGCCTTGGTTTTCTCTTCTGTAAATTGGGGATAAGAGCAGCACTTAAACATCAGTGAGTGAACAGTTGTCAAGAGCTGAGAGCAGTGCCTGGCACATGTCACCCAGCTTCAGCTAACCAGTGCTGGGTGAGAATACAGGTCCATTGCTGTCAGGCACTGTGAATTTTCAAAAGAAGCCAGATTGTGTATTTTCCTATGATCTCCTAATTCTTAAACATTAGCTGCTGATTCAGATGTTTTTTTTTTAATTCCTAAATTTAGGACAAATAAAATACAGCTCTGGGCCAGATTTGGCAATCAGAGTAGAGGCCGCTGCCTGATTTCAGGCATTCCCACTGCCTAGTTTCTGGGAGGCTGCACTACCTGGAGCTCTTGGATTCAGGCTCCCCACTAACACCGAGTCTATGTGAGAGCCAGACTACAGTCCTGATGCAGAAAGAGACACTCCCCACTCACATACACACACTCACATCCACAGGTGGAAGGTAAACAAACAAACAAACAAAACAAATAGTCAAAACAGTGGGGAGGAGAGATGTTTCTTAAGGAACAAGCTGTAGTGTCAAGAAATGAGGAAGCCACAGCGACAGGATCTGAACCTCAGTCTTACCAGGTACTGGCTATGGCCCGGTTTCTTCACCTGCAGGATGAGGAAAGCAATATCACCCACATGCTAGAATGGCTGGGAGGACCAGCAAGTTCAACACTGTATAGTACCCAGACACTACACTGTTATTTTATTTTCTTTACTGTTACAACCCGCCTTGGATTGAAGCAGGGCTTCTGGGTGAAGGGGAACCAGGAGGTTGTAGGGCATTCTGTATCTGAGGGGAGGAAGCCAGGTACCAGGATTGGAGTCGGGCAAAGTGGGGGTGTCTGCTTCCCCAACCGTCCTTCTCCCCGCCTGACCATAGACGCCCCCAACATCGTGGTGCCCCTGGAGGTGGTGGCAGGCACGGAAGTGGAGGTCAGCTGCATGGTGCCTGACAACTGCCCAGAGCTGCGCCCGGAGCTGGGCTGGCTGGGCCACGAGGGGCTCGGGGAGCCCGCTGTGCTGGGAAGGCTGCGCGAGGACGAGGGCACCTGGGTGCAGGTGTCGCTGCTGCACTTCGTGCCCACCAGGGAGGCCAACGGCCACCGGCTGGGCTGCCAGGCCTCCTTCCCCAACACCAGCCTGCAGTTCGAGGGCTACGCCAGCCTGGACGTCAAGTGTGAGCCTGGGCGCGGGGGCGGGCGCGGGGCGGGGCGGGGCGGGGCGGGACGCGCACCTGCGGCTGACCCCGCCTCCTGGCCGGCCGCAGACCCCCCGGTGATCGTGGAGATGAACGCGTCGGTGGAGGCCATCGAGGGCTCGCACGTCAGCCTCCTCTGCGGGGCGGACAGCAACCCGCCGCCGCTGCTGACCTGGATGCGGGACGGCGCGGTGCTGCGCGAGGCCGTGGCCGACAGCCTGGCCCTGCAGCTGGACCAGGTGACCCCCAGGGAGGACGGCGTGTACGCGTGCCTGGCCGAGAACGCCTACGGCCAGGACAACCGCACCGTGGGGCTCAGCGTCATGTGTGAGTGGCCGCGCCCGCCCCGCGGCGGCCCCGCCCCGGCCCCGCCCCATCCCCGCCCAGCCACAACCGGACACGCCCCCGCCATGCCCCGGACACGCCCCGGACACGCCCATCCCCGCTCAGCCACGCCCGGCCACGCCCACCTCCGGCCCCGCCCGCCCCCGTCACGCCCCGGCCACGCCCCCGCCCCGCGAGGGGCTGGGCGGGCGGGAGTCCCAGCTGGGGACCCAGGAGAGGCCGTCCATTCACAAATACTGATCGAGGCGAGACGCCAGGGCCGGGGATGGTGAGAAGGACAGCTACCGCCAGCATTTACTTACTCAGCAGCTTCTGAGCTCTGGACACACATGCTCTCCCTCCCCCGGGCACCCCGGAGGCTGGCTCCTCCTCCCCCCTCCTCCCAGCCCTGCAGGGAAGCCTCCCTCACCATCCTAGCTGAAACTGTAACCACCGGGTTTCCCATTCCTCCGTCTTGCCAATGACATGTGTTATTTACTTACATGGCATCTACCCACATGGGCAGGGATCTCCATCTACCTTGTTCCCGCTAGAACAGTGCCTGTCAATTAGGTTCTCAGTGACCCCTGTAAACTTGGGACTATCATTGAGCCCATTTTCCAGATGAGAACAAGGAGGCCCAGGGAGAGTAAGACGAGGGTCCACACACAGCTGGAAAGGGGTAGAGCCAGAATTCAAACACAGGCGCTCTGGCTGCAGAGACCCTATTCTTGTAAACAGAGCAGCCAGGCCTGGAGTTAACCCAGCCATCCTGAGCCAGTGTGCTTGGGTTGGGGTGTCGGGGTCATATTTGGGGGTGGGAGTTGGCTGACAGAAAAGGCACTTCCTGGCTTTTGACGACCGGCCCACTGTCCTGCCCCCCCTCCCAGATGCACCCTGGAAGCCTACGGTGAACGGGACAGTGGTGGCTGTGGAGGGGGAGACGGTCTCCATCTTGTGCTCCACACAGAGCAACCCGGATCCTATTCTCACCATCTTCAAGGAGAAGCAGATCCTGGGCACAGTCATCTACGAGAGTGAACTGCAGCTGGAGCTGCCTGCTGTCACACCTGAAGATGACGGAGAGTACTGGTGTGTGGCTGAGAACCAGTATGGCCAGAGGGCCACTGCCTTCAACCTGTCCGTGGAGTGTGAGTATTCCCCCCTCCTCTCTGCCCCTGCTGAGAGCTGAATGGGTTTTATGTCCCCTCCACCCTGCGGTAGATGGTTCAGTGGCGGACACGTGAGTTACTGGGAGGTACCCACATATCCCAAAGAAGGGTTACTTTTGTGTGATCAGATGAGGATGGGGAAGGCAGGGAAGCAGAATCCAGAACAAGAAGATATAATTCGTACCTGAAAATACTGTGTCCCCACATCCTGGAGTATACTTTTGACCAAAGACATTCAGATCTTGTGGCCACTGCCCCTTTTGATTAACTGAAATAATAACAATGACATCTGACCCTTGAGGAGCATCGCTATGTATCAGGCACATTGGAAACACTATACAGGGACCCACTCATTTTATCCTCATGACATCCTTAGGAAGTAGATTCTATTACTGTTCCTAGTTTCCAGAGCAGGAAACTGAGGCCCAGAGAGGTTATGCCATTTGCCCAAGGTCACACAGCTAGAAAATGACAGAATTTGAGTTTCAAATGCAGGTGGCCTGGTTCTACTCCTCTGTCCTTCTCAAAGTTGACCTCATCCTGCATTATTACATCAGAATACTGACTAAGCAGTTGTTATGTGCAAAGGGCTGTGTGGCTCTTTGGGAGGTGGGGGATAGAAGCAAGAGGACATCAAGCTTCCTAACAGATACAGTATAGCCAGAGAGATGAAATGGATGCACATAAAAAGCTAAGTGCTTTGAAAAGAAAACTCATTGTTCTATTGCCTGCCAGCACCTCTTCCGACCTCCTCTCTCTGGAAAGCACCACCAACATTCCTACCCCCACCCTGGCCACCATTCTAGGTCATAGCTCCGAAGTCACAGTCTTGACTCTTCCTCGTCCAGCAACTCCCTCTGGAATGTTACTTCTGTATTTCCACTTCTCTTGCTTCCTCCTTGGCTCCAATCTGACCTCTGGCACTAGTCTCCAAACTTTGCTACTCCCCACCTCAATCATTTTACCTACAGTGGTCCCCAACCACACAAGTTTGCCAGAAGGTTTGAGCACAGTCCATACTTAATACTCTGTGTGTACAGTGGTAATCAGCACACAGTAGCTACGGGTTAGATTATTCCTGGAGGGCCATCCTCCACGGCAAAGCCATGGCTTCTCCTCTGCTAACCTTTCATCTTTGGCCTCATTCCTCCTGGTTTCTGCTTGCTTGCGGCATCTGATAATGCTCATGGCATGTGGGCTGTGCAGTACTCTGCCTTCTCCATATGTACCCTCCAGGGCCCAGCTTCCCCCTTCTGTTGTACCCTTTTCCCCGTCACACCCCAAGCCAGTGGTCCTTACGTTTAAGAGTCAGAACCCCCTGAGAATCTGATGGCAGCCTCTGAACCTACACAGAATACCATCTCACAGACATTGTCAGTCAGACTCTCCCACATAATAAGAGTAGGGGCAGCAAACTGTCCTTAAGGGCCTATTCTGGGTCATGGTTACGTCCTCTATAGGTTTTATATTGCTCAGCCCTTGTGGCCACCCTGTGGAACAGATATGCGTCATCATGATCCTTTAACTAAGGAGAAATGAAGATCAGAATCTCCCTGCCCCACTCTGACCACGTAGTCAGGGAGGTTGGTCAGTGCCACGATTCATCTGGGCTCCTGTTTGCCCCAGCTGTTAAACCTCTGGCTGTTTTACTACCCCCGTAGCCTTTGGCACTCAAGGGTTCACTTAATCTGGCTTATTTTAAAAACAAACAAACAAACAAACAAACAAACGAATGAATGAACAGATTTAGAGTGCAAGGCCTTAGATCCACTGGTGTTGAGGACCAGCTATGACTCACCCCCTGACCTCACCTGCTGAGCCCCACCTGCTGAGCCCCTCAGGCTTCACCAAGGCCTGTGTCACAGTGCTTTCCTTCTGAGAGTGCAGCCTCAGGCTACTGGGAAGAGCCATTCCTCTCAGCCCCGCTCTGTCCCTGAAGTTTATGTCCCCTACAGTGCTCACTGACAATGGTGAGCTTTCCTGGTGCAGGGTGCCCTGTCTTCCTGCTGACCCCAGGGCCCAGTATGGTGTGGGCCATGCAGGCGGCTCTTACCCTTACAGAGCACTTGTGACATGAGGGGACAAGTCTGAGCCCTTTGCATGTATTGACCTGTTTTATTCTCACAACATTATGATTGGGGGCGGGCGCTGTTCTTCACCAGGTTAAGGGAAGAAAACTAAGGTGTTATTGGTGTCGAGTACCCAACAGAGCTGAACTAACATAGGTCAAAATACCAGCTCTGTCTCTGTCTTGCTGCATGATCCCAGCGAGTGTCTTTACCTTTACTGAGCCTAAATTCTCTCCTCTGAAAATGGGTGTGATAGCAGTATCTTACTTCAAGATGGGAGTGAAGACTAAGGAAATTACAGAACCCACAGCCCCTGACACAGCCTGTGTGTTCTGTAAGTCTTAGATTTCCTCTTCATTTCTCACTTAACTTTCCTTTGGACTCCAGACTGAATATGCATCCACCCTGTCCTCTGCTGCCACAGCTTTGCTCGTGTGCCCCCTCTGCTGGAACGGTTCTCTTCATCTAACCATAAATCTTTGGATGGATGTTCATTTAAGCCTTGACAGCGCACTCATGTACCTATCTTCAGAGTCCCTATGGCCCCCTGTGAGTTAAGGACCGTTACTCCAGTTTGCATAGATGAGAACTCCATCTTGGAGGCCCAGGGAAGCTGAGGTCTGATGGGGGCCACCAGCCAATAGATGGCAGCACTTGGCGTTTGTCTAGTGTCCATCAGGGTTTCATAGGTCTCCCAGTCTGCTTGCAAAGCTGCGAAGATGCTGAGCACATGCAGGCAAGGTGTCTGCATTCCCACGGCATCTAGGGCAGACATTGCCACCTGAGCACCAGCGGCACAGTCCTGAATGAAAGGGTTTTACAGATGTAATCACTGCCAGTTCAGGTTTGTCATTATTGATTTACTCTGCAGTGTGTTAATTTGTTAACACTATAGAAAGCATGGTGCATGTCTGCCTAAACAGAATCTAGGGTACGTCACTTTTCGTTTACTGGACCTATATACATGTACACATTGAGGTCTCCATTATAGTCGTCTCTATTGCAAGTACATCTGGTCACATGACTCTGGCCCATCACTGTCACCCGGATATCCTTTCTTGTTGGAAACTGAAAATCGGTGGGGTAGGTGAGCTGAGGGTCAGTTGCCTGTGTGGAATGGGTTTTGGTCAGAACTGAGAACCAGAGCTCAGTCTAGAGTGAACAGAGGGGAGTGCTGGACTCTCCAGGAGGAAAAGAGAATATAGTTTTCAAAAGCAACGTTCAGTGTTCTTATTATAATTTCATATTTTGGAAAATGAAGAAAAAATATTGTACCTATATATTTTTTTGAATACAAAAACTCAACCCAATGATCTTGGGTGGAGGGTGGTGTTTACTGCTAGTGGTGATGGGAACTCCTGTGACAGAGGGAAGGTTAGGGTACAAAGGGGGCTCTCGGAGTAAGCAGGGGCGTCTGCAGGATGGCCCAAAGGGGGCCAGGCAGAATTCAATAGCCCCCTCCACAAGCCTTCCCCGAGCTCTGCTGTGTGAAACGCACATTTTAAGTGTGAGAGGCAGAGTGCAGAGAAAACGAGAGCCTGTCTCGATGGAAAAGAGAGCCCAGCCATATCAATTTACAACGTGGGTAGGGATGAGAGCTGGGAAGAAAGCCAAATGGGACAGAGGGTGAATGTTGGTGAAGCAAGGTGGGGTTTACGTGGGAAGAGGGGTTCTGAGTATCTGAGTGGAACCTCCATGGAGCAAGGGAGTGAGTTGGGAAGGTATCTCCAGGGAGCGTTCCAGGCTGAAGGCAAAGCTCCACGCACTTGAGCAACGGCAAGGAGGCCAGTGTGACCGAAAAGGAATGAGACTTTCAAGGCGAAAAAAGGAGAACTGTGTGGCCAGGTCCCACAGGGTCTTGCAGACCAAGGCAAAGAAGTCGGATTTCATCCCAAGTGACAGGGAGCAGTTGGAGGACGGGTTTGAGCATGACTGATATGTCTTCCAAGGTGAAGAAAGTTAGAGGAGGTGTGAGAGATAGTGCAAAGGAGAAAAAGCAGCTCAGCTCCGAGGCAGTTCCCACGCTGATCTTGGCCTTCACCGCAGGAGTCTGCAGCCCACTCAGTCTTGACCTTGCCTCTCCAGTTGCCCCTGTGATCCTCCTGGAGTCCCACTGTGCAGCAGCCCGAGACACAGTGCAGTGCCTGTGCGTGGTGAAATCCAACCCGGAGCCCTCCGTGGCCTTTGAGCTGCCCTCACGCAACGTGACCGTGAACGAGACGGAGCGGGAGTTTGTGTACTCTGAGCGCAGCGGCCTCCTGCTCACCAGCATCCTGACTCTGCGGGGCCAGGCCCAGGCTCCACCGCGCGTCATCTGCACCTCCCGCAACCTCTACGGCACCAAGAGCCTGGAGCTACCCTTCCAGGGAGCGCGTGAGTGGTGTGGCCTGGGGCTGGGGACAGCGGGGACAAAGGGGCTCTTCTTGGATCCAGACTCTCCTCCCCAAGGCTGACAGACCATCAGCTACTGAGCATGTGTCAGGCCACACAGGTCCATCAAATGGTAAAGAGGCCCTTCTGGTCAGTAAGGAGAGGCTGCCCTGAGTTTACCGGCCCCTCCCCAGGCCCTCCAGGCTAGTCAGTTAGGGTAAAGATATGCCATCTGTGCAGATATTCCCACTCTCACTCCTGACCCAACCCATCTCCTGAGAACCTCCCACTAGCAGCTCTGAGGGCACCTGGATCTTCTCTGTGCTCAGATCGCCTGATGTGGGCCAAGATTGGGCCTGTGGGAGCTGTGGTCGCCTTTGCCATCCTAATTGCCATTGTCTGCTACATCACCCAGACGCGCAGAAAGTGAGTGCCCACCAGGGCTGACCGGGGGATGGGGAATCTCCAAGGTTTGGGGGGCAGGTGGAAGGGTGAGCAAGAGATGGCAGCCCTGTATGTGTGTGGGAGGGAGGATTCGGCTCTGGGAATGTTCAGCAGGATGGAACAGAGAGGGCTCCCACTGACATGAGCCACTGCCAGTCGGCATGTACCAGTACCTGGGCCAAGCACTTTCCACCAGTCATTATCCGTTTCCCCACGTTCTCTGCTGTGACCTGCCCTCCAGCAGTGCGATGGGGAAAGCCAGCTCCCCCTGGACTGCAGCTACAGCATCAGTCACGGTTGTTCCAGAAGCCACAATGGTTATACACACCTGGGGCAACAACAAATGCTCCCCAGCTCTAAACCATGTCCACCTGCTATTTTTATTTCTTGTGGCTCTCTTGGAAATAAATTAATCTCTCTGTTCCACATCCTGGCAGCGAGAGGGACAAACAGACCTGGAGCTTATGAGGAGAACCCAGAGAAGGCAGTCCAGGGTCCTGAAAAGTGGCAGAGACCAGGGCCTAGGTGGCTCATCCTCAGCCACAAAGCAGGGGAGGGGTGGGCAGTGGTGGACAGGAAGAGGCTGGTCATTCGGAGAGCCCATCTGCCCAATTTAGAGAGAGAGGTGGGAGCAACTCTGGGGTCTAGTGGGCCAAACTCCAAAGGTAGACGGAGGTGTGGAAAGGGAGCTGGGAGGGAGGCCTGAGAATCCCACTGGGGCTGCTGTGTCCTGTCCTGCAGAAAGAATGTGACAGAGAGCCCCAGCTTCTCATCAGGGGACAATCCCCCAGTCCTGTTCAGCAGCGACTTCCGCATCTCGGGGGCACCGGAGAAGTATGAGGTGAGGGCCAGAGACCTGAGGCTGCAGGCTAGTTGGAAAACCTGAATGTCAGGGACAAGGGCCTGGGAGGAGCCTGGGGGGAAGGGAGGAAGCGTGGAGGGCTGGCTGGGGCCTAGGCTGGGAGGGGTGCTCAGGCTGAGGCTGCGAAGGGGGCTGTGGGGCCTGGGTCCAAGGGAAGCCCTCACCTCCCCACCTGGGTCTATGACTGCATTTCCTTCTCCAATAGTCCAGAGAGGTCTCTACCCTGGAATGAGCGCCCCAGGAGGTAGGTCCCGGAGGCCTCAGTGTGCTCGCCTCTGGGCCCTCGGTGGGCCTTGGGGCTGGCATGCATGTGTGTGCGTCCTCGTCAGGCGTCCAGGATGGTCCCCTGTTAAGTTTGCCCTGCCCAGCATTCCTGTCCCATCGCTGCTCCCTTCTGTCTGTCTGTGGCCACTGTCCTGTGTGTGTGTCCGAAGACACATGTGGGGGTGGGAGTGTGGGTGGAAAGCGTGAGGGGGAAGCCGAAGTCATAGCTGCAGGATCACCCAGATTGAGGGGGGACAATAATAGGCCCAAATGTGAGAGAAAGACTTACCGAGCCAGGCATGTACAAACATTTAGAGAGGTGGGATCCCAACCAGGTTCCTTTAATCTGCCCCAAATCGCTATGCTGCAGAAGGCTTCCTGGAGACGCTGAATTCGCAGGCAACTTTCAGGCTTAGTGATGAGGAGGGTGTTGGCGAAGGCGGGTCAGTGTGGGTCCTGAGATGGGACCTGGGGACATGTGGGGCTCACTGGGCTGGAGGTGCTTGAGAGAAGGTTCACATGGAGCTCTGGGACTCAACTTGAAGCTGTCAGGGTGCAAGCCGCTCCAGCCTTTACATCTGGAGAAGGTGGAACAAAACCCTTCTAACGGGTTGGCTCTCTTCATAGAGTGAGAGGCGCCTGGGATCCGAGAGGAGGCTGCTGGGCCTTCGTGGGGAGCCACCGGAGCTGGACCTGAGCTATTCTCACTCAGACCTGGGAAAACGACCCACCAAGGACAGCTACACCCTGACAGAGGAGCTGGCCGAGTATGCCGAAATCCGTGTCAAGTGAGGGAGCTGGGGGCAGGCTATGTGGCCACCATCCCATCAGGACCCTTACCGGCCCCCACTGGCTGCGGGCTCCCTTCCTCTCAAAAGTAGTGCGGACGGGGGCAGGAAAGGGATGGGGCAGGTGACAGTGAGGTACTGGGGGCCTGGCCTCTCCCTCCTTCCCAGCTGCCCTGAGCCCTGCCAGCACTGCACTCCCACAGTGCGGCTCCCCTCTAACCTCCTTCAGCCTCGTCTGTCTGGAGGGGAGGTCTGTCTGTTTGTGTTATTTATTGCTACCCCCTGCCTGGTCTCCTGCCCCACACCTGGCCCTGAGGCCTGTACCGAAGGGACATGAAATAAATGCCCCAAAGCCAAGTACCTGTCTGGAGCCTGATGATTTCTGAGTCCCTGGGGGAGCCTGCCCTCTGCTGGGCCCTGTGTAGGGCCTAGGGCCAGGGATCCTAGCCATTCAGTTCCTACTCCGAGGTGACAGCTGTGGCTGGGTCTGTCCTACAACATGCGTGTTTGACTTCTGGGTAATTTCACATAACAGCCCTTATTCCTGCCTCTGCCAAAGTCAGAGTGACTGATGGTGCTGGGCTGGCACTCGCCCACCACAGTTCACTGAAAGGGATGCTCACTGCCCTTTCTGAAGGGGAACGGGCTCCCCATTTTCCACAGTCCCCGCCATTCACCGTTGTCCCCTCCCTGGCTGGCTTTGCTCATTCACTGACATTCCCTCCTGTGCCCTGCAGGTCAGGGGCGACCCCAGAACTCGATGCTCACGAGCCTGTGTTGGTCTGACTGCCATTCCTCACGTTCAAGCTGCACTCTGCAGCGTTCATCTTCCAACTGCAATGAGTTTGGTTCAGGAAACATCACCTAGGCACCAGCTGTGCACTGAGGCCCTTCGGGAAGCTCAGGCCATCCTGGGAGGGAAGACCCAGGATGGCCTGATGACGATGAGGACGCTGGGGCTCAGAGCTAGGAAACAGTGTGGCCATGCTCGGGACTCAGTTCCTTTTTTGTAAGACTGGTCAGGGATTTAAAGAGGGCTAGATCCCCTGGCCTAAGTGGTATTGATAACCAATGGCTGTTGAGCACTCTCTGTGCCACCTGATTTTACTCGATTTACATTAATTCGTCTCCATTTACCTTCCCTAACAGCTGTGACAATGGTTCTCAAAGTAGGTCCCGGCACCAGCAGCGACAGCATCACCTGGGCTTTTGGTAGGAAAGTAAATTCTCAGACCCCACCCAGGCCTCAGGAATAGAAACTGGGGCCCAGCACTCTGAGTGTTGATGGGGCCGCCAGTTACTTCTGATGAGCTGACATCTGAGGCTGTGGAGGAGCAGAGATGCGGAGTGGCTAACTCACATCTATGGAGTCCCCCTGACGGTAACTGCAGCCTTGCTCGGAACCCAGAGCCCTGGCTCGGCAGCCCATACTCTGACCACTGTACGGCACTGCCACCTTGGCCAGGAGCCTGCAGGGCCTGCAGGTGCTGAGGGAGCAGTTTGAAGAGAGTGGCAGGGCTCGGGCAATGCAGGTGGTTTCCGCGGAAGGTGGCTTTCCCCTGGTTTTCGTAGAAGGCAAGGGGTACCATGGAGGCCAAAGTCAAGGTCTAGAGGCAGGAATAGATGAACCACGCTGGGAGGGAAGGTGCCGACGAGGCTGTTTTGTCTCCATGAGGAGAAAGGAAGAGGTCTGGTGGCAGCAGGCTGTGAGCAGTGGGGAGGGGCCCCTGCCTAGCCCTCTCCCCCCGGAGCTGGCAGTCTTGCAGGGAGAAGGACCTTAGATAAGAAACCTCTCACCTAAATGCCTGACTGCCACTCCTGACATCTGCTCCCAGGGGAGGTTCTGTAGTGCAAAGAACGGAAGTGTGCGCGAGACCTCAGGGGTCAGGGGTCCCTGTGGAAGGGAGCACCCTGAGTGAAGGCCCAGGTGGGAAAGTGTTTGGCAAAATTCCAGGAGCTGAGCCGAGGTCTGGGTGGTGTGAGACTAGGCAGAGAACAGTAGGGGCTTCACGGCAGCCTCCGTGGACGTTTCTGCCAGGTCTCCTGCCCACGCAATGGCTCCGCCCTGGCACACCTGTCCCCTGCCGATGGACACTGGCTCCAGCAGGTCTGGCCTGATAGGAAGGCCCCTAAGGACTTTGCCCTGAGGACCAGAGCAATGTCAATAGTGAGGGACTCAGAGTAACCCTGTGCTACCCAAAGTGCCACCTGAGCACCATGCCAGACAACCAGGTGATCTTAGGAGGGGAGAGGAGTGACTGCTTTGTTAATATTTATGTTTTGTTTAGTGCGTATCCGAATCAGAGGAAACTAGCATACCAAATAGGTGATTTTTTTTTTTTTTGATGAAAACTGAGGGTGAGGTTAAGTTTAAAAAAAAAAAAAAACGAATCAAGTGAATCAATTCAAATAAATGTATAAAATAGAAATATTTCAGGTGGTTCACAGACAGGACAAAAGGCCTACAGGTCATAGGCAAACCTGTAAAGACTGGGAAAATGAAGTGCTTTCATACAGACACCATCTCTTAGGAGGATCTAACCCACAAAAAGGGTGGGAATTCAGGTGTCACCCCACCCAGTTCCTGGACACTGTTTCCCCAGCCAGAGTTCCTCTGTTCTATTGACACATATTTATTGAGTGCCTGCGGTCTGCCAGGACTCTGCTGGGCCTTGGGGACACTGCAGAGACTCCGAAGAAACACTCTCTGACCTCACAAAGCTGACGTTGAGTGGAAGCGACAATCAGATAAACAAATGTTGGGCAGATAGGACAGAGTGTGCTGTGCAAGGCTGCCATTTCAGGAGGCAGTCATCTGAGCAGAGACGGGAAGGAAGTCAGGGAAGTTGCTCTGAAGAGTTCTAGGGATATGGGTTCAGGGAAAGCCAAGATCAGGTGCAAAGGCCTGTGGTGGGGATGTACTTGCTGTGCTCATGGAACAAGAAGGGAAGCAGTGTGCCTGGAGTAGAGGAGGGAGCCTCCGTGGTTGCCCAAGGGAGCCTGATTACAGAGGGCATTGTAGGCAGTTGTCCAGACTTAGGCTTTTCCTCTGCATAAATTGGGGAGATGCTGGAGAATTTTATGGAGAGGAGTGTCATGGAGGAGCTTGAGGTGTCAAAGGCCCCACTGGCAGCTGTGTGGACAATGGGTACAGAGCAGGTGGAGGCCTTAGGAGGCCATGGCAGCAGTCCGAGACAGAGGAAGTGGAGGTGATGAGAGAGTGGAGGAGACAGGGTCAGGACCTGTTCTGGAGGAGGAATTGGTGGGACTTGCTAATGCTGGACTTCTCTTGAGAGAGGAGTCCAAGATGACCGGCCACTTCCTACATGCTGAAGAAAGAGGAAGGAATACCGTCAGTGAACACAGGCATGCTCGACTCTGGCCATGTTCAAGGTCAGGAAAGCTGAGGGCACCCCTTCCTTGGGAAATTCTAAGCTCTTTGAAGAAGAGTCAGAGTCTATGACACAGTTCCTCGGAGATAAGGGAACAGGTGCAGTCTACCTAGGCGGGAATAGCGGTGAGCAGGTCTCATGTCCCCTCTGTTGGGAGGGATAAGCCACCCAGTACAAGAGGGAGGACTTCAGGGACCAGGCCAGCGTCAAGAAACACAGACCTCTTTGTCTCTCCCCTCCCGCCTAACTGCCAGGGCACTCCAGGCTGAGACCAGGACAATCCATCTCCCCCACCCTGTCCTGAGGACTATGCCTAGGGGCAGGCAGCTCGAGGTCTGTGCTAATTACTCCAAAGTTCCTTCCCCTGGACTGGGGATGGGGACTCACAGCTTTGCTGTAGCAAAACTCCAAACCCCCTTCTTCCCCACCCTCCTCAGCCTGCTTCCTGGACAGGAGGCGACAACCTCAGCTCACAGACCGGGCGACAGCCAAGGAGAAGACTCCTTCCTACTCTTGGAGCTTGGTCTGTCTGCAATCCTAACCTCCCTGGGGCGTGGAAGAGGAACAACAGTTTGGTTTTAAAGAGCTTCTCTGTCAAGCTCAGGCAAGAGATGTGTGACTCAAGGTCACCATGGAGTGTATGTAGGTCAAGCCGAGTAAGCGACAGTGTGCGGAACGAACAGTGGCAGCTCACTTTCACAGAGCACGCATGCCACTTTCCCACGGCAAACCCACGAAGTTGGCACCACCAGTAGCAGCACTGCCCTTTGTGGGGAAACCGAGGGAGGTCACTGCTGACAAATGGCGAGACTGGGATTTACATACAGATTTAAATGCTGTGCGTGAGGCTGAGAGCATCACGTGCGTGACCTCGTTAACCTGCTCTGGGGGAGGAAGGCACTATCGTAAGCCACTGAGTGTCCACTGTTTCCCTGGTGGGGGCAGGTAATAGCAGTCAAATACACCCCAAACTGAGACCACCTACCTGTTTGGAAGGAAGAATGAAGTCTCCATAGCTCCTCTCCTCAGGAGTCCTCCTCCCCAGCTCTTGCTCTCGCCATGCAGCCGTTGGCCTCCGGAAACCAAGGCATGTCCATGCGCCTCCTGCCCAATTTCCTCCTGTTTCAGGGCTGTGAGCAATGCCTGGCGCTGTGCTGTCAGAGGCCTCAGACCCACCTTCTAGGTGACGAGGCTCCGGAGGATCCCCTGCTGTAGACCTCTGGGATCCTGTCCCCTTGCCTGCAGCCTCCATTGAGATTGCTGGCTTTTTTTTGTTTTTAACTTTTTATTTTTAAGTAATTATAGATTCACAGGAAGTTGCAAAGAACAGAGAGGTCTGGTGTGCCCTTCACCCAGTTTCCCCAAGGGTTACTTGTTACATAATTTAGTGCAAAATCAAAACCAGGAATTTGGTGTTGGTCCAATGTTCACACGTCCTCTTCTCACACGTCCAGACGTATGTAACCACTACTGTGATGTAGATTCAGGACCTTTCCGTTACCTCAAAGATCCCCCCGTAGTCACATTCATTTTCTCCCCCACCCCCGCCCACCACCCGCCACCATTAGTAACTCTTGGCAACCAGTAATCTGTTCTCCATCTCTATCATTTTACAATTTCAAGAGTGTCACATAAAAGGAACCATACTGTATGAGGCCCTTTGAGATTGGCTTTTTAAACTCAGTATAACGCCCTTCAGAGCCGCCCAAACTGTCGTGTGCGTCACTACTCTGTCCCTTGTTGTGCCGTAGCACTTGTGGTCTGGGTGTACCACTATTGCCTCGAGAGGCACATGTTGATTGTTCACAGTTCGGGGCTGTTACAAATAAAGCTGCTCTGCACAGCTGTGTACAGGGTTTTGTGTGGACACAAATTTTCATTTCTTGGAAACAGAGGCCTAGGAGCACAACTGCCAAGTCATGTGGTAGGTGTATTTTACTAATTTTTCAAGAAACTCACAGATCCTTTTCCAGCGCTGCTGTATCATTTTTACATCCCCACCAGCAATGTACGAACCCTTTAGTTTCACTGCACCCTCCCCAGCATTTGGTATTGTCATCATCTTCTATTTTAGCTGTTCTAATAGGGATACAGTGATATCTTAAGGTCTTGATTTGCATTTCACTGACTAGTGATGCTGAACACCTTTTCATATGCTTATTTATCATCTGTAAATCCTCTTCCATGAAATGTTTCTTTATGTCTTTTGCTCATCTTCTAATTGGATTGTTTGTTTTTTTAATTTAATGTTGAGTTTTGAGAGTTCTTTATATATTCATTCTAATATGAGTCCTTTGTCAGATACGTGGTTTACAAATTTTTTTTTCCAGTCTGTAGTTTGTCTTTTCATTCTCTTAACAAGATTTTTCACAGAGATAATAGTAACGACAACAACAATGACAACAAAACAATAATAATCATTTCAATGAAGTCCAATTTGCTGATTTTTAGTGGTCATGATTTTGGTCTCGTGTCTAAAAACTCGTTATCAGGCCCTTCATCCCAAAGATTTTCTTCCATTTCACCCTCTGAAGTTTATAGTTTAATGTTTCATATGTAAATCTATGATCCACTTTGAGTTAAGTTTTGTATAAAGTGTGAGGTTTTGGGTTAGGTTTTGCCTATGGATATTCAATTGCTCTGCACCCTCTGTTGAAAAGCCTATTTTTCTTCCATTGAGCTGTGTCAGCTCCTCATTCAAAAATCAGTCGACCACACTTGCATGGGGCTATTTCTGGGTTCTCTAGTCTGTTCAATCACTCTGTGTTTATCCCCCCACCAATACCACACAGTTTTGATTATTGTATGTTACTTCATGTTAAGCCTTGAAGCTAGAGTGATTCCTTCTTTTTTATTCTCCTTTTTCAGAAATATTTTCTATTCTAGTTCTTTTATCTTTCTGTATAACTTTAGAATAATCTCATCATTATCTACAAATTACCTGATAGTAATTGGCTTAAATCTGTATATCAATTTGGACGAATTGACATCTTTACTATGTTTAGTCTTCTCCTTCATGAGCATGGTATTTACATAGATCTTCTTTGATTTTTTTTATCAGCGTTTTATAGTTTTAGGTATACAAGATTTATTGCACCTGAGTATTTCTTTCATTAAGCCATTATAAATAGAACTGTATTTTAAATTTCAGTTTACATCATTCGTTGTTAGTACAAAAAGAGTGCCTGATTTTTGTGTTGATTTTGCACTCTAAATCCTTGCCGAACTCACTTATTAGTTTTAGATTTTTTTTTTTGTAGGTTCCTTGGGATTTTCTATCAACATGTTGTTTGCAGATAGAGGTGGTTTTATTCCTTCCTTTCAGCTCTATATGCTTTTTATTGTCTCTCCTTGCCTTATTGTGTTGTCTAGAGCTTCCAGTGCTATGTCAAATAGTCTTCTAGTAGGTTAGTTTTAGGTTATTACATTGAGAAATTCCTTCTTTATTTCTAGTTTTCAGAGAGTTTTTATCAAAAATGGGTATCAAATCTTATTAAATGCCTATTCTGCAACAATTTATATAATCATGTGATTTTTCTTTATTATTATTTATTATAATAAATAATAAGCAATTTTTATTTAGTAATAAATACTCATTATTTGTTATTATTATTTATCTTTATTATTATTCTATCAATATGAGATTACATGAATTGATTTTCAAATATTGAACCAGCCCTGCATCCCCGGGATAATATCCTGGGTCCTGGTGTATAATTCTTTAATATTTGTTCATATTTGTTAAGGATTTTTGCAACTATATTTATGGAATAGTTGTCATTTTCTTTTTTGTGCTATCTTTGTTTTGTTTTGTTTATTCGGCTTCCTGGTAATACTGGCTTCATAGAATGAGTTGGGAAGCATTTCTGCTACTATTTTATGGAAGAGATTATGTAGAATTGGTGTTAATTCTTCTTTATTTTTATTTTTTTCATTAAGTGTTAATTCTTTTTTTAAAGTTGAGTAGAATTCTCTAGTAAAACCAATGGGCCTGGAGGTTTCTTTTCTAGGTTTTAAATTACCTTAGTAGTTATAGAGCTACTTAATTGATCTAATTCATATTAGATGAGTTGTAGTAGTTAGTAGTTTGTAGAATTGATCCATTTAATCTGAATGATCACATTTGTGTGGGTAGAGTTATTCATACTATTCCCTTATTATCTTTTTGATATATGTAGGGTCTGTAGTGGTATGCCCTATTTCATTCTTGATATTAGGAATTTGTCTTGTCTCTTCCATTTGTCAGTCTTGCTACCAGTTTGTCAATTCTGTTGATCTTTTCAATTATTTTATTTTCTCTATATTTTTAAGTTTTTTGATTTCTGCTTTTATATTTATGATTTCCTTCCTTATACTTGCTTTGGCATTTTTTCTTATTTTTATAGTTTCTGGAGATGGAATCTTATATTATTGAACTGAAACTTTTTTCTTTCAATGTAAGCATTTACTACTACAAATTTTCCTTTTGTGCTTTAACCTGTCCCACAAAATTTGGTAAGTTCTATTTTTATTTTCTTTTAACAAATTTTTACTTCCTTTGAGATTCTCTCTTTGATGCATAGATTATTTAGAAGTGTGTTGTTTGTTTTCCAAGTGTTTGAGGATTTTCTTGTTATCTTTCTGTTATCGATTTTTAGTTTGATTCAATGGTGGTTGGAGAACAAACTCTGTATGATTTAAATTATTTCAAATTTTCTGAGGTTTGTTTTATGATCTTAAATCTGGTTATCTTTGTATATGTTCCATGGGTTCTTAAAAAAAAATATGTGTTACGCTATTGTTGCGTTGAGTGTCCTATAAATGTGAGTTAGATCACGTTGGTTGATGGTGCTGTTAAGTTCTTATTTATCCTTGCTGATTTTCTGTCTAGTTGTTCTATCAATTGTTGAGGGAGGAATGTTGACGTTTCCAACCGTAATTGTGCATTTGTTTATTTCTCCATTCATTTCTATTGGTATTTGCTTGGCATATTTGGTAATTCTGTTGCTTAGAGTTGTTATGTCTTCTTGGTGGATTGACCCTTTCCTTATTATATAATATCCCTCACTGGCTTGGTAAGTTTTGTTGCTATGTGGTCTATTTATCTGTTATTAATATAGTCACCCCTACTTTCTTTTGACCAATATTTACATGGTATATCCTTTTACATTATTTTATTTTCAACTTACCTATATAATTATATTTGGAGTTATTTTCTTATAGACAGTATACAGCTGGATCGTGTTTTTTATCTACTTTGTCAGTTTCTGTCTTTTCATTTGTGTATTTGGACCTTTACATTTAATGTAATTACTTAGCTAAGGCTTAAGTCTGCCACTTTATTTTTTGTTTTCTCTCTTCTCTCTGTTTTTATTTTCTGTTTTTTTTCTACCTTTCTTGAACATTTTTGTAAATTTACATTTTCGATGTATCTATAGTGTTTTGGGGTATATCATTTTGTATAGCATTTTTAGTGGTTGCCTAGGTATTACATTATATATATATACACACATATATATATATACACACACATATATATACACATATATATACACACACATATACATATAACTTATGAAAGTCTACTGGTTTCAACATTTACAAGTTCAAGAGAAGTGTAGAAAACTTACTTCCCTTTATATCCATTTGTGCCTATTTATAGTATAATTGTCTCATATATTTCCTCTATGCACACTGAGAACAGCATTATGCATGTTATAAGCTTTTCTTTGACTGTCAAACATAATTTAGAAAACTCAAGAAGAAAACCCATTTACCCATAGGTTTACTTTTTTCATGTTTTTCCTTTCTGATACTTGATGTTTTAAAATTCCTTAAAAAATTTTTTTTTCTGTTTAGAGAACTCCTTTTAGCCAGCTCTATACTCAACCTCCTCAGGTAGTTCTCAGGCAAGGTATAAGAGAATGGCCTGGGGTTCTTTGTTACAGAAATCTAGGCTCCCCACTCAGCCTTTGCTGTCAGGGGTGGAGTGGTGGGCGTGAGGCTTCGGGTTTTTCTGTGGTATTTGGCTGGGTAGAGCAGTTAGTACCTGAAAGGTTGCCCCTTTCCTGGTTCTTTGGCTAAAAAGTGGTGGTTATATGGAACATTTTTTTCACCCATGCCCATTGGCATTTCCAGTTGCTATATTCTTTAGAATTTGGTCTGGGTTATATGAGGCAAAGAGAAAACCCAGGAAATTCACCTCCATATCTTTCGTCAGGTTCTGAGGTCCCTAGCCGGTGTGCCTTCTCCCTACCTTTCAGAGTCTTCTTATGCTTGTTTTATAATGTTCAAGGTTTTTAGTTGTACTTAGATAAGGATACAGGGGAAAGTACACCTACTCCATCTTCCTAGAACTGTGTCTGGTATTTTTGCTGTACCATCTGTGCCATTGACATTTTTGCCACAAGCATTTTGCCACATAACTAATTGGCCATAAGGCAATTTAGCCATAAAAAAAGATAAAATAACTAGTTGACAGTATGGGGTTTTTGTTTGTTTGGTTGGTTTCATTTCTCCATTGACTAATCAATCAACCACTGTAAAAAAAATTAAAATAACTAGTTGACAGTTTGGTGTTTTTATTTGGTTTCATTTCTGCATTAACAAAGTTTTCACCGTTACTCCGATTTTTGTATTATAAATAAATCTTCACTAGCCCCCTTGGCTGGTCTATCCAGATATAATGGAGGTCTTAAAATAGCATTTTTTCCAGAGGATAATGAGTGTCCCCCAAAGTTGGTTTCTTATTTCAAAACACACTACATTAAAAAGAAAGGAAAAGAGGCCAAAGGCTCTCCTTGAAGGCATAGAGTTGAACCACATTTCCTACAGAATTAAGTGCTTAGGTACAATTAGGCACAAAATAAAATCAGTTATTTGCACAGTATTGCTATATTTCCCAATAAAGTCTTTTAAATTTTGTCATCGCTTTTTTAATATCCCTCTTTTATTTTTCAAGATTTTATCTTTTTTATGACAAAATTGTCTTATAGCTTATTAGTTATGAAGTGAAAACATTTGTGGCAAAAATGCTCGTGATAAAAATGTTCGTGCCAAGGATATCTGCAGCAAAAATGCTATAGCGAAAGTGCCTAGGACTTCCCAGAACATCCCTGCTTTGTGAAGAAATTGTTCTTTACTCTTTCTATTTAGTTCTCAACGCCCTGCAGCCAGAGTCAGTGGTGCCCCAGGGTGAAGACTCCTCAGAAGCTTCCCTTACCATCTGCAGAATTTGCATGGCTTTGCCTGTTATCTAGTTCTGGTCTCAAACACTCACAGACTAAGACATCTGATAAAAGGGGTGAGGTTTTAGTTTCAAGACTTGTTCATTCAATAACTTCACACAAATTATCTTTTCCCTTCCTGACATCTGTGTGCTTTTTCCTTATCCCGTGGTTGCTACCCAGGCATCAGTGTCAGTGATCAGATTCCCTGCCATTCTAGCCGATGGAGGGAAAGTGATGGGAATGAGAAAAACTGGATGGTGCCACTAAATGACAAATACTTTCAAGTGAGTTGTGACTTTTTCGGCAGGCTGGCAGTTTGAATCTGGTTGTATTGAGCCGTTAGCATTTTCTGAGAGCTGGCTAGAGGAAGACTCCACTCTGAAACTCATCTGCTATAGAACTCCAAACACTAAAACAAAACAACAACCGCAGGTATTTTAGTGTTCCTTCTGATCTGACTCCAATTCCCCATCCCCCTTGTTGCCTCTTTTCCCCACTTTCCAGATTATCATGCTTCTTGGTCACAGAGAGGCAGAGGGTGTGGCCAAAGAGGGTAAAAATTAGTCACCAGACACTTTGCTGTGCTTCTTCTTTTACTCTCAGTTGCTGCCACGGTCTCTGAAGAGGGAAGACACCAGGAGACAGGTAAAAACTATTTTGTTCTCTTTTGCATTCAATGAGCAAGTATGAAGCAGTCGCTGTGTACCAGGCAGAATTCTTGGGGCTGGGAGCCCAGTGGGGATCCCCTTCTCTCTCTCTTGCTGTGTGCAAAAGGTTCATAAAGCCCTGTCTTTGAGCATCCCTGCCAGGCCTGGCCAATTTGCTGAGGGCCCAAGGGGTCACTGGATGCCCCAGAGGAAGGAATGGACCCAGGGAGACCGGCTTTGAGGTCCTGCAAAGACCTAAACAGGCCTATGCTGAGCAGACCACAGGGCTGGATAGCATGGCCTTGTCCTGAGCTTTGATGCCTAATGCCTACTGTCCCCAACCTCTACACCCTGCCATGCCTCAGCAGCCTTTCAATTTCAGGCCTGGAGTCCACTTCTTGTGTCCCAGAGACTGTCTGGTGCTCCTTAGGGTAAGCACATAGCCGTACTTTGAGAAGTGCTGCTCTTCCACTTATTCAGAGCTCCTAAGCCAGTCTCCAGTGAAGGTGTAGCTGGTGGCTGCTGACAGAGGAAGCACAATGGCCCAGCTATAGGAGGCTAGTCTTTGCCACGGGGCGTGGAATCTGGCCGCTGCCACAGCCCTTGTGGAAACCCCAAGGGGATCCAAAGTGCATCCCTCAGAATACTGACCCTGCAATTCTGCCAAGTTTTTCACGGAAAACATAAAACAGTTCCCATGGCTAAAAAAGGGTGGGCAATGTACTGCATGCACTCAAGCCCCCATGTTGGGAGATGTCTGATGCACTCACAATTGATTAAAAGGGTTGGAAAGACCTGCAGTAAAGAGTCTTATTTAACTTTTTAAAACCAGCTTCTCTCAAATGGATGTGACCTTAAAGACTTTTGTGTGTGTAGCACTATCCGCACCTGCAGAGCTGGTGTCAGCTCTGCCTGGAGGATCTGCCTCGGTTCACACCCCTCACCCCTACCCCTACTTTCCTCCCTGGGCACAGATTCCTTCCTGCTTGCAACCAGCCGCTTACCTTTCCCCACAAGGGGTGCTTCATACACAACAGGCTTTGGCAGGAGCCACACAGCCTGAGGAGATAAACAGCCGGAGGGTGAGTGGGCGTGGGGGGTGTTGATGCGTGGGAAACATTGACTGGGCAGGTGGGAGGGACACAGGTCTGTGCTGAGACAGGAGACACACTCTGTGGACACATCCTGCCCAGCCCCCGGGGGACCAGCACTGAGAGCACAGCTATGCAAATTGGGACTTTAATTTAACTCTATGTAAATGTAACTTTGTAAAAGTCTAGTAAGGAGGTGGGCCAGCTTTCAGCAGAGAGAGGGAGCGAGAGAGAGGCAGCAGTGGTACCCTGGCAGTCCTTGGCCTGCTGCTAAGTCCACAGAGAGGTTTTGTGTGACCATCAGTGTATTTTGTTTGTTTGTTTGTTTGTTTGTTTAGCAGGACATTTAACATGACAATCTGGCTTCTTACTTCCCTTAAAACAGTAGAAGATCTGGAAGTGCTGAGCCCACATTCCCACTTGGCAACAATTGGTGGGAACTGAGAAAGTCATGGTCTTTACATGACTTTTGTCCCCACCTGGTTGATTTATGTTTCCTACCCAGCCCCTGGGGGCATCTGAGGGGGGCCCTTGGGTCATTTCTGCTAAGTCCTTCCAGACCCCTCTAAATGCTTTCTGATATCATATTTAATTATTGGTCTTAAAGTTATTTTTCTCCTAGTCTTTAAAATCGAGCTTTGGCCATGCAAAACCCTATGTAAAACTTCACTAGATTGCCCCAAAGTGAGCTCCAAGTTACCCAGGGCCTGATATTCCAGGTGCTCAGTTGTCTGGTGCTACTCAAAGCCGGAGAGCTAGGCAGGAAGTTTATACAATTATAGATGGATGGGTGGATGGATGGATAAGTGGGTGGATGGAAGCATGGATGGGTGGATGGGTGGGTGGGTCGAAGGATGGGTGGATGGGTGGGTGGATGGATGGATGGATGGATGGATGGATGGATGGATGGATGGGTGGATGGATGGATAGGTAGGTGGATGGATGGGTAGGTGGGTGGATGGGTGGATAGGTGGGTGGATGGATGGATGGATAGAAGAAAGGAAGGAGTGCTGGGGAAAGAGAGGCTAGCACAACAGGGATCTTAGGCTGATGGGAGAGGCACGGCCTACCCAGAGAAGGCCTTGTGTGCATCTAGAATCCACATCCCACCAAGCAACTAGACATGGGATTTCTGGGATTGAGTATTCAGGGTCAGAGCTCAGAGGGTGAGTAAGAAACACCATCTAGAAAAAGTGACCAGATGGCTCAAAGACAAACTCTTCCTGCCCCAGGCTCCTGCCTAGACGCAACAGCATGCATCTCCTTGGCCCCTCGCTCCTGCTCCTTGGTAAGGACTGCGGCCTGGGCTGGCACTTGGGTTCTAGGAGGACTTTGGAGCTGAAGGAGGAGGAAAGATCTGGGGCAGAGAAGAGTAAATGTGGGGTAGGGTGGGGACAGGCTGTGGACACATGCAGATATATGCTTCTCTCTTTGTGTCTCGCCCTCTTTATGTCTCTCCTCTCCCTCTTTCTTCAGAGGGGTTTCTTTATTCCTTTGAAAGCTCTCCATGCCCCTCAATAATGCTTTCTGATCACTGTGGTGGGTTCCAGAATACTTGGCTTTCTCTGACTCAGAAGATTGGAAGTTTCAGCACCCTAAAACCCTCTATGGTTGGAAAGGGACCTGCATCCAGATACCCTGCCGATACAAAATTCCAAGGAAAGGAGGGTCGTCCCTGGACAACCTCATAGTGTACCATAATCATACGTATGACAACACCACCAAGAAGTTCAACGGGAGCATCCTCTTCCAGAAGAATAAGGTGAAGGAGATTCCCCCTTTGGAAAGGATTCAATTCCTGGGAGACAATAAGTCCGACTGCACCCTGCGTATCCGCTCTGTAAAAGCCCAAGACAGTGGTGTCTTGGGCCTGAGGACGACATCAGGGACTGATAAATGGATGGAGGAGATAGTCCTCAACGTCTCGGGTAAGGCCCTAGGGATGGGATTCTTTGCCTCAGGCATGGGCAAGGAGGGAAGTGGAAAATAGTGACTCTTGGGACAGGGGCCGAAACCCAGGTTGCCTGCAGAGGTTGGGGGTGCGGTAAGGGATGGGGTGGGGACAGTGCCAGTGAGTGACTTAGGCAGCACAAGACAGTGGGGCTCTGGCCAGCAAGAGCATGGGTGCTTTTCCCTCCTCAAGCATCCTAGCTGCCACTCAGCTCTATTCTGGAATCTGAGTTCCAGGCTGCTTGATTTTCCAAGAGAAGATAAAGGCCCCAAGTCTCACAATGTATTAATGCTGGTAGTTCATTCGAATGGCCCTTCATGACCAGACGACACATGCGTAGAGGGTGGATCAAGCACGGGTCTGTGGCCGCCACCCCAGCTAGTGCTCTCACTCCACTCCACAGCCTCTTCTTTTTGGTGGGGGTTTTAGGCAGCCCTGCGTCTGGAGTGAGAGGTGTAGCTGCAGACCCTGCAGTCTGAAGGCGGCCCAGCCCTGAGAGAGCTGGAGCTGGCTGCCCACAGGCCTGCTCCCCTGACCCCCTAGAGAAACGCGGCGTGGGGTGCCTCCAGTACTAAGGACATTAAACAATGAAGGCCTGTCGTCACCGAAGCGAAGACATGCATGTTGAACTAAACTGATACAATTCACGTAGGGGTGGTGGGGAGAGCAATCCTGAAAACACTTAGGAGTGAAAACAAAGTAAGTACAAACTATGAATTGTAATTCCTGAGGAGATTCAGCACCCACAGGACCTTTCAGAGGGGGCTTCAGCTGGGTGCTTCAGAGGCTGCTTCAGAACAGAGGAGGGAGAGCCTGGAGAGAGGAGGATGGACCGGTGGGGGTTATTTGGGGCTGGGCATCGACGGCCGGTGCAAGAGGCTAGCACAGAGCGGTCCTCCATCCTCCAGGCCGCCAGCATGGTCTCTACTCTTTTGCAGAAACGGCTCCTCCACCTCGCATTCAGCTCCCTCTGGAAATCCGGGAGTTCCAGGAGGTCAGGCTGACCTGCTTGCTGAATTTCTCCTGCCCTGGGTACCAGATTAAATTCAAGTGGTTCCTGGAGTCATTTGAGCTTCTCTCTATCACCTCAACTTCCCTGTCCACTGAGACGGTCTCCACCCAGAGTGAGCTCACGATGCAGCCGAACTGGACCTCCCATGGCAAGAGGCTGACCTGCGAGCTCTGGGGTGACAATGCAAAGGGGCGGCTCTCCTCCGAAACCGTGCAGCTGGACGTGAAGCGTGAGTCTCCCCCAGGCTCCTCTGGGGAAAATGAAGGACCTGTCCCCTTCTCCCCAGCTCCTCAGTGAGCACCCAGGGTGGCTCGAGCCTCCAAAGAAGGAAGCATAGTCAGTTTGGGAATGGCCCTTGCAGCTGGGAATGGCCTAGTCAGGGCTGTGTTTTCTCCTCCACCATCTCTGTTGTCAGCCCTGGTGTGTCAGGAAACAGATTCATCTTAGCCTCTGGCTTTGTCTAACAGGATGAAATAATTTAATCTATCCTTAAGCCGTGACATGATTTGGGATCATCCGGTTAGGTGTATTTTCCCCCTTTGGGGGGGGGGGCGGGATTTGAGGATTTTTTTCACAGTATTTTTTGTGCCTCATTTATTCATTCACTAGATATTTATTGCAAACCTACTAGGTGCCAGACCTTTTATGGCTGCCAGGGAGACAGCAGTGAGCAAGGCTCTCGCCCACGAAGAGCTAGCATTGCAGTGGGAGAAACAAACACTAAATAGATCAGCAAAGAAACAGAGGACATAACTGTAGGTGATGCTAAGTATATTAAGAAAAAAATGAAGCAGGGTTGAGACAGAGGGTGTGAGGGATGGAGACTTCTGAGGCAGGTGAATGTGAGCTAAGACTTGACTGAAGGCAGGTAGGTATTTTCAAAAGGATTCCAGAGAGAGGAAAGAACAAGGCTTTGAGGTAGGAACTTGTGTTCGTAATAGGGAGGGAAACAGAGAGCCCCGGGCCTGTGTCTGGGGGACCCAGTGTAGGAAAGGAAGGCCATGAGGGATGGGCGCCTGAGGATTTTAGATTTTATTCTAACTGTGGACTCCACTGAACAGTGGCAAATGGGGGAGTGACAAGGTCTGATTGACAGAATTAGAAATGCTGCTGGCTGCTGGGGAGACCAGACCTTTAGGGACTGCGGTAGGCGGGGAAGCGGAGAGAGGAGTTAAGAGGTCATGACCATCACCAGTCAATGCTTGTGGACCAGGCTGCACACACCCACACACTACGTGTAGGCCGCTGCTTTACCAGAAGAAAAGCCCAACATTTTCTCACCTCTACAGCCCTGAGAATTCTCTGTCCCCTCCACCACTGACCTTTGCTCCTCCAGACTCCCCAAAGATCAAGGTCAGCCCTGAAGAGGTCACCGTAGAAGAGGGAAATTCAGTGATCATGACATGCCAGATCACCAGCAGCAACCCAGAGTACTCGACTATATCCTGGTTTAAGGATGGGAACCCACTGAGAAAGCAAGAAACACTGCAGAGGGAGCAGAAGACGCTCATACTCACTCTGCCCTCAGTGACCAAGGACACGAGTGGAGAGTACTACTGCGAGGCTCGCAATGATATCGGCTCAGAAAAGTTACCAGTGGCCCTCCAAGTGCTCTGTGAGCCTCCCGGGAGCTGGGGAGGGGCAGGCAGGGTGTTAGCATGGATGGGATCAAGGCCCTTGAGAGGCCTGCAGAGGTCACTGCTCACTCCCACGCCACTTGCTTCTACACCTTTTTCCAGATGCTCCGAGACTTCCGAAGGTTCAGATCCCATCCTCGCCAGCTAAGGAGGGAGATAGAGTAGAGCTGACTTGCATGGCACAGGCCAATCCTCCTTCAACAGAATATACCTGGTATCACAATCACACTGAACTCAAGAGAAGTGCAGACAAGACCTTGCACATCCTGAAGGTCTCCCTCAGCCAAGCCGGGAAGTATTCCTGCCTGGCGAAAAACAGCGTTGGTTCTGGACCTATGAGCCAGGAGGCTGAGTTGGACATCCAGTGTGAGTATTCACAGAGCCTCTGGGTTTTAGACGGAGAAGATGGAAGTGAGCCGAGGAGGAAGGTAGACGAGTGTAGGAGATCCCTGGGTCCTAGAGTGGACAGCAAGTGGACACCAGGGGCTCTTAACACGTAAGCTTCTCGGAGCAGGCGTCCTGCTGTTGTTCACAGTTGGATTCTCAGCACCAGAACAGGGTCTGGCTCATGGTAGGTGCTCAGTAGATGTTTTTTGAATGAATAAACTGAATGATGCCAGGGCTTCACGATGGACATGGAGACTTGGTGTCGCTAAGCAGGGGCTGAGTCCCAGAATGGGTCCTGAAGTTCTCGAGGAGAACTAGGACAAAAAGGTCTCATTACCTCTCCATCATCAGACCCCGTTTAACAGTGACTTTTGTCACTAAGCTGAGCCTAGAACAAAGAGAATCCACAGTTTGGATGCTGAGATGCCACAGTTTGCACCAAATATGCTGATGGGCATGTCCAAATCCCGAACATCTCGACAGCCAGATACACAGCAGCAGCAGCAGCAGCGTTTCCTACACACCCCACGGCTCTAAGTGTCTACCGCACACCACATGGCTCTAAAGCTATCATCTTATTTTGTCCTGGCAACAATTCCATTCGGTACTTTTAGGACTCCATTTGACAGATGAGTAAACTGAGGCCCGCAGCCCATGGTCACACAGCTCTGAGTGGCAGGGTCTGGCAGTTTTGGCTCCACAGCGGTGCTTTACTATTGTTGTTGTTGTTGTTGTTGTTGTTGTTGTTGTTGTTGTTGTTAGCTCCCATGCTTCAGGGACCCAACTCTGCACCCCAGCCCCTTGCAGAGACCCACAAACAGCACCACGTTTTCTCTATCAGAGCTTGCTCTTCCCACTGCGCCTTCCTGCCTCTAACCACAACCAGGCCAAACGGGCAGGGCAGGGTTTCTGTCCTCACATAGATGCAAGAGGAAAGCGTGAGCCTTCTTCTGGTTAATCTAGGAACTGTGTGGAGGCAGGGCGCAGATCGGGGGAAGGGACAGGTATTAGGGACAGTTGCCTTTTCCTATCTCAGCTGCCCATTTCTCTGATTTTGTCTCAGATGCCCCCAAGGAGGTAACCACAGTGCTTCAAAGCCCCACGCCAATTCGAGAAGGAGACGATGTGACCCTGACCTGTAACTACACTTCCAGTAACCCCAGAGTTACCCGATATGAATGGAGTCCCCAAGGCTCCTGGAATGAACGCGTACCTGGGGTGCTGAGGATTCAGAAAGTGTCCTGGAATGCCGGGCCGTTCACCTGCGCAGCCTGTAACTCATGGTGTTCGTGGGCTTCCCCTGTCGACCTGCATATCACGTGTGAGTGATGTGGGCAGGGGAGTCTGGGAGGTGGCCCAGGTGGGATACGGGGTAAAGGCTGGAGCCTAGACCAGAAACTTCACAGTGAATTGAGGGATGAGAGTCAGGTCGCAGGGCCAAGGGGAAAGGAAGTCCCGGGGACAGGAAGAAAGAACAGGACCCAAGAGGTCAGCCTGAGGCCCTTGTTCTCCAGATGCCCCCAAAGGTGTCAAGGTCCTATCCATCACCCCGCACTCTGAGATTCACTCTGGGGACCGCGTTCTCCTCCAATGTAACTTCTCAAGTAGCCATCCTACAGACGTCCGCTTCTTCTGGAAGAAGGATGGATCCCTTTTAAAGGAAGGAAGAGAACTGAGCTTTGATTCCATCTCTCCAGAAGATGCTGGAAGTTACAACTGCTTGGTCAACAACTCCGTAGGGCAGAGCGCGTCTGAGACCTGGATGCTCCAGGTGCTATGTGAGTGGCTGGGGCTGGAAGCCGAGAGCAGAGAAGGGCAGGCGGCTGGCTTCCTGGCCCCTGATTTTGCTTCTCCTTACAGATGCGCCGAGGAGGCTGCGGGTGTCCATGAGCCCGGAAGACAGTGTGATGGAGGGGAAGCAGGCAGTCCTGACGTGTGAAAGTGATGCCAACCCTCCCACCTCCCAGTACACCTGGTTCGACTGGAATAACCAAAACCTCCACCATTACGATCAGATGCTGAGATTGGATCCTGTGAAAGTTGAGCACTCAGGCGCCTATTGGTGCCAGGGGGCCAACCGCCTGGGTGTGGGCCACTCGCCCCCCAGCACCCTTACTGTCTACTGTAAGGCCCTTTTTCTCTGCGTCTTTGGCCTTGGCCACTCCTGTGTCTTTTGCCCAATCCTCCTGACGTCTCTGGGAGGATTCCCTCTCAGCCTGTCCCCACCTTCCAGACACCCTGAGCACCTGCTGGCTCCCTCTCTCTGTCTCACACATGTTTTTATCTTTTGAGATTTGTGGGGGTTTTTTTAAGACCATATAAGCACAAGGTAAAAAATTCAAATGGCATGAAAGGATAAATGGTGGAAAGACAGACACCCCTCCTTTCTTGCTCCCTGAGAACTCTCCCCTCCTTACTGAGAATTCTCTCTGTGCGTAATACGCACCTATGCACCTGTCTACACGCCCTCTTTGTTATACAAGTGATGGCAGGGCTCACACTTTGCCCTAAACTTTCTTTTTTTTTTTTTTTTTTACCATGTAACAGCACCGCTTGAAGAGTGTGCATACAGTGTCTAAAGAGTCTGAAATATAGGGAAGATATCTAATTAGTTTATTTTACTTTTTCAGATTTATGATTGGAGCCATGGTTTTTTATTTAGAGGCTCATCACCTGCAAAGCTGGACACTAAAGGGAATAGCCTGAACGTCTTATTTGAAAACGTAACATATTATATAAAAACATGTTCCCTGGGTCTCCACTTTGCAGACACCCTGGAGGGCTGACTGCCTCTTGCTCTAAGGGCCGCGTTGTATTCCTGCGTATGGAGGCTACACAACTTATGAACCCAGTGCCCTCCTCAAGGCGTGTGCTGTCTCTTGCACGGGACACCCCCGCGAGGGTAGTCGCAGGATAAATTCCTACATGGAATGGCTGGTCCAAGCACAGCGATTTGAAGTTCTGATAGTATGGCCAAACTGCCCTCTGGAGAGGTTGTACCTATTCATGAAGATGACGTGCTCTGTGTGTGCCTGTGCCCGATACAAAGCAGGAGCTTCTAGCACTGTCCTCCTAACAGAAGGTCTAGAGGGCAGGGACTGGCTCCTCCGTCTTCCTCTGCATCACATCCCCGCGGGTGCAGAAGCCGTGGGGGCAAAAGCAGGGGCTCTGCAGAGCGAAGTCAAGTATACCCACCAGGCCAATGCCTCAGGGCAGAGCAGATTGGTATCTGACTGAGGCATAGTCATCAGCTGACAGTCCTCCTTTCTCCATCAGATAGCCCACAGACCATCGGCAGGCGAGCGGCCCTGGGAGTGGGGCTCTGCGTGGCCATCCTCCTCCTGGCCATCTGGGGAGTCAAGCTTCAGCAAAGGTGAGCTTTCCTGCTGCCCTGCTTCCCCTTTTACCCCTCTTCCCCCTCTCTCCCTCCCCTTCCTGTTTCCTCTCCCTCCCCCTCCCTCCCTGAGGTCATTCCTGCAACTCCAGTCCTATAGGCCTCAACCTGCCGATTCCACAGGCCCTTCCCATCCCTTACTACTCATCAAGCGGGTCTTTATTTCCTAGTTGGAAGAGGACTCAGAGCCAGCAGGGCCTTCAGGAAAATTCCAGTGGGCAGAGCTTCTTTGTGAGGAATAAAAAGGTAGGACGGAGAAAGATGAAATTCAGGGCAGACTTGAAGTCAAACAAAGAAACCGAGTGAAGCAGGGCAAGAGTCTGTTGGGGAGGCCTGGGGTGTCAGAGGCCAGGGGGAGGAAGCCCGGGTCAGGAAAGGAGGGGTGAGAGCTGAAACCTTGTCTCTCCCCCAGATTAGAAGGACCCCCCTTTCCGAAGGCCCCCACTCCCTGGGCTGCTACAATCCAGTGATGGAAGACGCCATCAGCTATGCTGTCTTGCACTTTCCCGTTGACCAGAATGGGTACTGAGGGCCCTGGGAGGGTGACAGCCACACCCTGGGAGGGATGTGAGAGGAAAAGCTCGTGTCCCACCTGCCACTTTTGTGCCAGGCCCGGGCCAGGCACCATCGTATACCGGTTCCTCATTCCGGCTCCATAACCACGCCCTCCCCCGGGGTGGGTGATGGTCTCAGCAACTGGACCTATCCAATCCAGGAGCGTGTGTGCCCAGAGTCGGTCTCTGTTGCCAAGGCTAAGAGTGTGGTGCATCCATCCACCCGCTCACTTGACACATTAGCTCCCACTTACTGGGAGCATTAGGCATTATACGTAAGGACTGGGAGGCTGGGTGCTCTTGGGGTCTAGGGAAGTTGAAAGATGGAAGCAGGGTTTGAGAAATGCTTCGTTTGTGGTCATCCATTTGCCCTTCTTTCAGAGATGCAGGGACCTCAGAGGCGCCGAGACTTTCCCTAAACAGGGACGACACAGTTACTTACTCTGTGGTGCACAATTGTCAGGTGGTAAGTGGGCAGGGCTATGGGAGGTGGGGGAGTGGGGCAGATGGGGAAACTTGGGTGGGCTCAGTGGTGGCAAAAGCTGGGCAGTGGGAAGGTGGCTGGGGCCCAGCTGAGGTCAGAGCCTGGGCAGGCGCTTCCCAGCCTGAGATGCCAACAGCAGCCAGTTTCTGGACAAGAGGACTCCTGCTCAGGCTCTTAAACCCCCAGTGGAATCAAGGAGAGAGCGGGCAGAGAAAGCAGGTGGTGGGAGGCTGTTGACCATGAGGCCAAGCTGACGACAACGTCCCTTTCTCAGGGCGACTATGAGAACGTGACTCCAGATGTTCCAGAAGACGAGGAGATACATTACTCGGAGCTGGTCCATTTCGGGGCTGGGGAGCGGCCTCTGGACCATGAAGGGGTGGAATATGTGACCCTCAAACACTGACTTGCCAACGGACTGAGGTGGAAGTGCCAAGGGGCTGCAGGGGTCCGGTGGTCATGGAACTTTTCCATGCAGCCTCCCCCTCCACACACACGCGCGCGCACACACACACACACACACACACACGCACACACACAATTACTGCACCCCCCGTCACTACAGAGAACCTTGGGCGTGGTCCAGAGACAGTCTTCCTTCTCAGCACTGGTAACGTCAACTGTCCAAAAGGCCTGCCGCTGACCTTTTCCCACTCTCCTTCCCACCCAGAAACTCATCTGAGCACCTAGCCTGCCCTGTACAAAGTCCCTGCCCCTCCCAGCCATCTGTCACTACCCACCCTCTCCACAACCCCACGCAGCTGGCTGTGTCCCTGCTGGGATCAGCTTGTCCCTAGTTTTTCTTATTTCCCTCCCCATCCCCTAACGCCTTCCCACCCTGCCCCATTCAGAGAACCCCACTCACTACTCTTATGCCTAATTTCTACCTTTGGGGCCAAACCCAGGGAAAGGGACAGAAATGAAGTAGAAAGAGGCGCTGCCTCATGCTGGCGTCTCCTCTGCCTGCCACTGAGGCATTCCCTGGAGGGGCTCACGCCACTGCAGCCTCACCCGCAGAGGCCTCGTGGTCTGAGACACACACCCGTGTGGACAAACGTGTAACGGACACGAAGCTACACAATAAAAATGCCTACAAGTAAGTCACTTTGAAAAACCAGTGAGCTCTTTCCGGTCTGTGGACTCAGAGTGGGACGAGAACATGGGGAAGGCACCATGGGGCCTGGGGAGAAGGGAAAAGCGTCCAGGGAACTTCATGATCAGATCTTTTGTTACCTTTTTGCAAAGCGTGCCCTGGGTCTGACTCTGGGACTGACTCTTCCACTTCACTAGCCCAGCGACTGTGGGAAAAGTTCACCAGCTTATCTGAACCTTGGTTTCTTCTTCTAAAACGAGACACCACTGGCTACTGTGGAGCTAGTTCGAGATAGGAAGTGATACGTAGGTCTTACCTAATAGCCAAAAGCCCCTAAAAACCAAATTTTCATCTTATTTGCATCTTTTGAAGAAAGTAAAAAGGGAAAGCCAGTTCTTTACTCACAGCTCTTCTCAGAACTGACCCTGTCAAGTTCTTTTGCAATTCACAGCTGCCTAAGAGCTTCTGGAAGGCCCGCTGTCATGGCCTTTCCGCCTTCCACTGTCACCCCAACCAGTTCCCTCTTCTGTTTCCTAATTCTGACTTCCCAGTTGGTCCCTTCAGCTTCCCTTGCACTTCTCAGGTTTGATCACTCTGCACCCGTTCTCCTGCTTCTCCCCATGGCCGAAGGCCCATTCTCCGCTGGGGCAGGAAGTATGGCTGATCAAGCAGCCAGAAGAGGACTGTAAAGTCCTTGGCCTGTGGCGGGTGCTTCGAAAGTGCCGCCTTCGTTTCCTGCCCTCCTTTCCCATCTGCTCGACACTAGACTCTAAGAGAAGAGGAGGCTCTGGTCGTCCTCAGCGTTCTGAGAGTGAAGCATTGATTCCTCATCAGTTCACTTCCTCCCCAGCTTGATTTCCTGCGAGGGCACCGCCTGCTTTTCTGAAGGAAGGGAAGACTTTTAAGAACTGCCTCAGTGAGAAGGGAACGGTTTTGCGGGGGGCGGGGGGGCGTTGTATATTGAAAACGAGGTCCAGTGTTATTCAGCCATGCATTCAGCAAACATTTACCGAGCACCTGTCAGTGCGTGCAGCACAGAGCCAGTCACTGGGGTACCAAAAAAGATACGACATAGTCCTAGTTTGGAGATCTCTGATCTAGGGTGCCCAAAGGGTTTTAGAGCAGGGCCCCCTTGAAGAGCTACAGGCAGCCCTGAGCCTGATAAGGCCTGGCACAGGCTCCCTGGCAACCTGTGATGCCTTTCCATCCTGTCCCTGGGCCCGGCTGTTGACATTAATCTACTTCATGACCCACTGACCAGGAGATGCGGCCATCAACAGGCACCGCTGAGATATGCACAGCAGGTGGCTGGAAGCTCTGGGGCTGGAGACTCTAGACCACAGGCAGCCCTCTCCCCAGCCCCAGATCTCACCGTCGTCCCAGGGCCCAAACAGTCGACCCTTTGTTTGACTCTCTCAGCCCCCTGTTATGTGTGCAACAAGCAGTGGACGAAGCAGACAGAAACCTTTGCCCTCATGACCAACGTGCTAGCAGAGGAGCCAGAGAATCTGACTCTGGAGCTGTGAGTGCTCTGAGAGCGGGGGAGGGGCTGTATGGATGCAGGGATGGAGGAAGGCACCTCAGGAGGCAGCCCTGGCCGAGACCTGAACCACCGGGTCTGCAGGGCTGCAGCAGAGATCCTGAAGGTCCGACGTCTGCTTTCATGCCCGGACTTTGCTTGTTACAGGAGGTGAAATGGCCTCTCGATTTTGCCCTTGGTTCAGTCAGATCCTCAGTGTTTCCCAAGGAGATAATACTGAACAGCAGGTGGCAATGTCTTCTACATCCTGAAGGAGGTGCTGGACCACATATGTGGGACTCGGAAGGGAGGCGGCCAGGAACCATTTAGGTTATTTCTTTGGAGGCACTTGCTGACATGCCGCCCCCAGTGACTCAGTGTGGTGAGAGGCACTCTCAGAAAACCACCCAAAGAAGCTACCTTACTTATTTCGGGTGACTTGGAATTTGGGAAGGGCAGAGTGGCCTGGTGACTGACACTGAAAACTGAAGTCACGAGGCTGTGTTGTCAGTTTGAGGCATCAGAGAGAGAGAGGGAGACAGACAGATAGGGAGACACGTGCCCAGTCAGAGACTGACAGACCAATGGCCACAGAGACGGATTCGGGCCATTTTAAATCTCACTGAGCTCTTCCTGGAAGGGCAGGTGAACCCAGCAGGAGGCTAGTAAGTGAGTGAATCCCCAAAGGCCGAGAGAAGAAAGCTGAGCAGCCAGTTGGGGCGTGCCCTGTGCCTCAGTGAGTGCCGGCCAATGTCCCCACAAGTGCCTGGGCAGGGGGGTCCACTCTGACATCCTCGCAGCCCAGACCGGCCGAGTGGAGACAGCCTGGTCACTGCAGTGCTGCCAAATGACCCTTTGTTTGTCCCTGGCTCTCCTCCCCTTGTCGCCAACACTGGAAGGGTCAGAAACCAGTGTCATAAAGCCAGGGGGGGAAGGAGAGAGAACATAGAGGAGTTCTCACCTGGAAACAAGTGTCCACACCTGTGCCTGTCAGGGAGGGCCTGTGACCTGCCTGGGAACAGTTCTCTCATTATTCCACATGACGATGACCAAGTGGCTACAGTGCGGCTGACCTAAACATCTGGGGGCCCGGGGCCTGCCTATGAGCTCCTCTGGGAGTGGCGAACACTTGGCCCCAGAGTAGGTTCGAAGAGACTTGGGTAGGGGATAAGCTGTGTTATCCCACCGACCCTGCTCTTCCAAGGTGCTGGCTAGCCCTCTACCCAGAAAGAGCCCACATCTCTGCCCTGTCCTCTTTCTGTGTCCACGTCACCGTGAACCCTCACCTCTTTCCAGTCGGGCCTCAGCTCCAGCAGGAGAGGCCCCATTAGCTGTTCGCCCAGGCTGCTAATGGCCCTGCCACCTGCCCTTCTCTGCTTCCAGCTCACTGCCCATCCCGGGCTCCCTTCCTCAGCCTGTTCTCCCTCAGAGACGTCTGGCAGCGCCAAGAGGTGAGTCCCTCTCCCTGTGCTTCTTCTCTCCACCAACTACTTCCCCGACTCCTCATCCCCCTACTTAGGGTGCCCCTGAAGTCATTCTCAGCGACGCGATGGGAACTGCCTTCCCTGGGGCTCTCGCCTGCCACAACCTCCACCCCAAATTCTCCTTCTCTCGGCTAAGAGCTGTTGCCACCACCACACCCCCACTGCTGGGCAGACTCTTCTTCACTTAGGGATCGCAGCCTCCCATCTTTCCAGGGAATTGTGAGGGAGGGGAATGAAAGAAGAATTCTAACTTCTATTCCTTAAAAACACACATACTGTCAGGCCCAACTCTGATTTTCATTCCTTCTGCCCCTCTCTCCTCAGAGTCTCAGAAATCCAGCAGCCCGCCCTGCTGTGGGACCTGCAGGCTTTCATCCTGTCCTCTGTTATTCCACAGTCGCGCTCTTCATTGTAAGAGGAGATGCCGTGAACAGAAAGCGGAGGCCTGGAGGCTAGCAGTCTCTCTTCTAATCCAGGCTCCACTGCTAACTGGCTGCCACCTCCCTCGATGGCTTCAGATACCCTGAGCAGGGCTGGAACCAGTTTGTGACTCCAGGGGACCCCCCTCCCCAGGCCCACAACCTGACGGCAGGGAAAGCGTGAACACAGGAGCTGAGGAAGCCTCCAGGCCCCATGGACCTGCCCCCACAGCTCTCCTTCGCTCTCTATGTGGCCGCCTTTGTGCTGGGCTTCCCGCTCAACGTCCTGGCCATCTGGGGCGCCGCGACCCACGCCCGGGGCCACCTCACCCCCAGCCTTGTCTATGCCCTTCACCTAAGCTGCTCGGACCTCCTGCTGGCAGCCTCCCTGCCCCTGAAGGCCATGGAGGCCCTGGCTGCTGGAACCTGGCCTCTGCCAGCCCTGCTCTGTCCTGCCTTTGCCCTGGCCCACTTTGCTCCGCTCTATGCCGGCGGTGGCTTCCTGGCTGCCCTGAGTGCCGGCCGCTACCTAGGAGCTGCTTTTCCCTTGGGGTACCAAGCTATCCGGAGGCCCTGTTATTCCTGGGCCGTGTGTGTGGCCATATGGGCCCTTGTCCTCTGTCACCTGGGGCTGGTCTTCGGGTTGGAGGCACCGGGAGGCTGGCTGGACAATACCACCAGCTCCCTGGGCATCAACACGCCGGTCAATGGCTCTCCAGTCTGCCTGGAGGCCTGGGACCCAGCCTCCGCAGGCCCTGCTCGCCTCAGCCTCTCTCTCCTGCTCTTCTTTCTGCCCCTGGCCATCACGGCCTTCTGCTATGTGGGCTGCCTCCGGGCACTGGCCGGCTCAGGCCTGAGCCACAGACGAAAACTAAGAGCAGCTTGGGTGGCTGGTGGGACCCTCCTCACACTGCTGCTCTGCTTGGGACCCTACAATGCCTCCAATGTGGTTGGCTTCCTGCACCCCGACTTGGGAGGCTGCTGGCGGAAGCTGGGGCTCCTCACAGGTGCTTGGAGCGTCGTGCTCAACCCATTGGTGACTGGCTACTTGGGACAGGGGGCTGGCCGGCGGACATCATGTGTGGCAAGAACAAAAGGGGGCACTTTTCAGAAGTAGTAGCCACTGCTAGAGGGAAAGGGGCATGCAGCAGGAGAGCAGAGCTGCTTCTCCAGGTCCCTAGTGGGGACTGCTCCAAAGGAACTGCAGGGCGGCCTTGCCTGGGGACACCCCTGGGCCATCTATGGGAAGAACTGAGCTTGGCAAGACTGCACCCCAATCAGAAAGAAGAATGAAGGCCAGGAGCTGGATCGCAGAGAAAGGTAAATCGGCCTCTGCGCCCAGCAGCACGACTCCTCCCGCCTCCGCCTTGCCTTGGTCCCCACCTGCCTGTGGACCAGAGGCCTCTCACTGTGGGGAAGGAGGAGGAAGGTTCGCTTCCCACCGAGGGGAACGGCCACCCTGGGGATGCGTTTCGGGAGATAACTGCTTCAAAATCGTTTCCTGGGAAAGAACATTGTCACATGTGCATGAGAGGAGCGGGGCCGCGATGCCACCGGGAGCTCACAAGGGGGCAGCAGGAGAACTGTGACGAGGACGTGGGGAGGCCTGGCCGCCGGGAGGGGAAAGCACCGGCAACGCCACCCACAGTCGCCGGCAAACAGAGTCACGCACACGCGACCGTCACCTGCCAAGCACCTTACAAGCGCTGCTGCCTCACTTCACCCTCACACAGCCCTTTGGCTGAGCCACGCAGCTTCCGTGCAGGCGGGCAGGCTGTCCCTGCACGAGGGTGCCGGGCAGAAGGCAAACTCTGACTAAATTCTAGCCTGAGCTTTGCTCACCAGGCCATGTGCCTGGCTCGGGGCCGCCTCCATCCAGGAGAAGCGGCATCTTATTCTAATTTGAGGAAAGATGCCATCCGCTGCTCCAACAGCGCACCTTGGTGCTCAGTGGGACGCGCTCGCCTGGAGGAGGCGCCTGTCCTAATTTGCACAAAGGCGCAAAGTGGATTAGCTCTGGCTCTGAAGCCAGGAGCCATTATCACCCTGATTGTGCTAGTGAAGAAATTTGCCCAAGGCCCTACAGCAAGGAAGGGGCAGAAATGGAATGTGATCCTTCAAAGCAGGACCCCCGAGGGTCAGGGGACATTGGGAAGACTGGGATATTGAGTTAATACCTGTCCTTGGGGTCCATTTTTCAAAGGTGAATTGTGGCACCCTGAACCCACGAGAGAGCAGGTCGAGGACCGTGGCTGCGACCGAGCAGATGCTGGGCATCTGCTCTGACAAGGCCGGGCATGAGAAGCAGACTTGTTGCTCTAATGACAATAACGCCATGAGCGTAGAGAAGCGCCCGAGGGTGGTAGCTACGTGTCCAGTGGGTGCAAACGGGTTAAACAGATTATCTCCTCTCATGCTTAACTGTCTCCAAGGGCCAGGAATTCTGTTTTATTTGCTGACATATCCCCGGCACCTAAAAGAGAGTCTAGCACACAGTAGGCTCTCAGTAAATGTTTGCTGAATGAACGAATGCTCCCAACAGCCCTCCAAAGAAAGTTTATTACTTGTTTTATACATATGGAAACAAGGCGGGGAAATTCAGCAACTTTCCTGAGGCTTTGTAGCAGCCAGCAGCTAGTTTCCGCCCTGTGCAGTGCTGGCACCAGAGAATTTCCACAAAAGCCCCGCCAGCCCCACTCCCCCTCCCGCAGTGCTGAGGATCACTCTCTGTCCCTGCCACTAGGCCACCCCTTCCAGTTACTTGTGACTCCTCCGTGTCGGAAGATTTCAGTTCCTCCCTGGGGCCCATGGGACTTTCATAATCCGCCCCCAACATCCTCTCCTGACCCTCACTCCTGAGTCCTGAACCTTCTGCCCGTTCCCACAGTAGGTTAAGCCTGTGCACCCGCCGTTCCTCTTGCCTGCACTGTTTCCTCGGTGGGTCTCTGCCTCTGCATCACTGATGTCTTTACCACCCTCCCACCCCTCAGTCCCCTACTCTCACCACCAAATGTAAGCGCCGTGACAGCAAACACTCTATTTTGTTCACTGCTGTACTTTTAACAATTTATTTGAGATAAAATTTACGTATGGTGAAATCCACCCATTTCAAGTGTACAAGTCAAGGATTTTTAGTGAATTTACTGAGCTGTGCCACTCTCACTATAATCCAATTCAAAACATTTTCCTCTCCCTAGCAAGACCCCTCATGTTCATTTGTAGTTAATCCCATTTCTATTCCCAGTCCTCAGGCAGCCGGGAATCTACTTGCTCTCTCTATAAATTTGCCTATTCTGGACATTTCGTATAAATGAAAACACACAATACGTGGCCTTTTATGTCTGGCTCGTTTCACTGAGTATAAGGTTTTTGAGGTTCACCCATGTTATAGCACACATGGGCATTTCTTTCTCTTTTTTTGCCAAATCGTGTTCCGTTGTATGGTTTATTCGTGCATTAGCTCCTGGACCACCGGATGACAGCCCACTTTTTGGCTATTTGAACATTTATGAGCAACACTTCGTATGGGCATGCGTCTTCGTTTCTCTTAGATACCTGTGACAGAACTGGGTCACACGGGGAATTTCTGTTTGCCTTGTTAAGAAGCTGTCAGACTGCTTTACAAAGTGACTCCGCCACTTTCCATTCTCGCCAGCAATGTGTAAGGATTCCCATTCCTCTCGTCTTCACCAACACTTGGTATCATCCAGTTGTCGGTTCACAGCGATTTCAGTGGGATGTGACTGAAATGGTATCTCACTGTGTTTTGTAAATATTTGGACAAATAAATAAATAAGCCGGACAGAACTTGCACTTGAACTCTGGTGGCGATACTTGGCAAGTTGTGTCACCCGGAGCAAGTCTCTTCTACGCTGTGAGGCACCAGGATTTTAAGACATAATGAGATGCCCTGAGAAGCAGAGTATCTGCTGTGGACTATGTGCCTACTAAAAGGTAGCTGCTGATATCACCACCATCATCATCGTCGTTGTTGTTGTTGTTGTTGTTGTTGTTACCCCAGATACAAGCCCACACAAGTGACTGGGGTGATGGCAGCTAATCTCTGTTAAGTGCTCACTGTCACATGCTAGGCTCCATTCTAAGCATTTGATATGGATTAATGCTTTCATCTATACAACAACCCTATGAGACTGGTACTATGATGACCTCCGTTTTACAGTTGAGAAAGCAGAGATTCAGAGAGCTTAAGCGTTGATAAGTGACTGAGCCAGCATTGAACCCGGGCCTCTGGCTCCAGAGCCCATGCTCCCCATCACAACATAGTGCTACCTGGCCTTACGAGGCAAACTGGATGAGTGCCGTTCTAGAGGAGCAGATAAAGTGCAGGCGAAGGATCAGGAAGAGAAAGGCGACGCCTGCTCCATCCAGCCTGCTTAGGGCGTCCTAGGTTGCCCTAGGAGCAAGGTCTGCAGCCGTGGAATTTATTCCGCATTTTGCACATTGTGCAGCTCTGCTGACAGAGCTAAAGGCATCTTTTGGGACATTCCTCAGCAGCTAGTGATGTCATGGGCACTGTCAGATCTTGATCAGTTCTGCCAGATAAATAGCTAACTGGAGGAGCTGAGAGGCAGAGCTCTTGGGTTCTCAAAGAAGCAGGCGATCACAGGGTCCTCAGGGGCTGTGTGAAGGGATGCCCTGGTGTTTGCTTTACTAGGAGAAGAAACAGAAGACAAGCAGGAAGCATCAGGGGCATGAGAAAGTGGGGGTGGTGATGATGTTCTCTGGATAATTGAGATGCTGCTGGTGCAAGATCCCTCATTACCACCTCCTATCTCCTCTCCTCTTCTCTCCTCTCCTCTCTTCTCCTCCCCTCCCCTCCCCGCCCCTCCCCTCTCCTCTCCCCCTCCCTGTCTCTTCCCCCAGCAGTGGCCATCACCATGGACACAAACCAGTACCTCTTCACCTTCCTGTGGGACTCCCCCTCAACCTGGTGTCCCTGGTAATCTTTGGGAAAGATGCAACACCACCCAGTGGATATGGATGCATTCTTGCTGAATTTGACCCTCTCAGACCTGCTCCTGCTGCTCTTCCTGCTGTACCGCATGGTGGAGGAAGCCAAAGGCATGTGCTGGCCCCTGACCTTCATCTTCTTCCCCTTTTCCGGATTCCTCTTCTTTACCACCGTGTATCTCGCTTCCCTTTTCCTGGAAGCCGTGAACATCGAGCGCTTCCTGAGTGTGGCCTACCTCCTGTGGTACAAGACTTTGCCACCTGGGACAGGCTGGCATGGCCAAGTGATGCCTGCTGGTTCCTGGCCGCTGAGCTCTGCAGTGTGGTCTACATCACCGAATTCTTGAGGGACTCCTCCCGCAGTCAGAGTACCAAAGACACCTGCTACCTGGGATTCCAGGAGGACCGGCCAGCCATTCTCTTGGCTGTACAGCTGAAGATGGCTGTGGTTCTTTTTGAGGTAACCCTATTATCCATCACCAGCCCCTGCTACACCGCTTAGTGTGTATGCTCAATAGGGGAGCCAACCATCACCATTAGAAGACGGTGGCAGGACTAGTGACCACCACACTGTTCAAATTCAATGTGTCCCATGTTGTGGGCTACATCTGGTGCAAGAGCCCGGCATGGAGAAGTTGCATGCTGTTCCTCAGCTCCCTGAATTCTTGTGTTGACCCCCCGGTCTACTACTTCTCACCGTCTAGGTTCCGAGCTGACTTTCAAGGGCCACTGGGGAGGCTGACTGGGACCTGGAGCAGTGTGGAGCTGCAGGAGAAGCATGAAGGAAAGAGGCAGCTTCAGGAGCTGTCCAATGTAGAGAACGGGTAGGACTGAAGTACACGTCACCCACAGGGCAGTTCCTAGCTCAAGTCAGGCAGGGCCTGGGAGTAGCAGGCTGGAGACTGATATGGCCAGGGCAGAGTGGGCACCCAGCCTTCTTAAGGATGTGCTCATTAAAGCTCAACTCTTGATCTCACCACACTTCCCTTTCTTTCCCATCCCCCACATGCTCTGGCATAGGCCCTGGGAAGTAGTCAAAGTGAGAGAGAGAGAGAGAGAGAGAGAGAGAGAGAGAGAGAGCTCTGAAGAAAAATGAGCTCCTCTTGGCAGCAGACCTGCTCCTGTGCTTTTATGAGGGTAAAGGAGGAGTTAAGAGCAGTGTCCAGGGTCCAAGGGAGTTGCCTGGTGACTTGAGACAGGAGAGAAGAGGATCCTGCTCTCACATGGGCTTTTCCAGGAAGTTTCCATTTTTCAATAAATCACGGTTTTTTAGAGACAATTAAGAAAAATTACCTAAATAAATTTGATAGCAACAAAAGAGAATGATCTTTTCTTATTCCATCACTTATGGTGTGCGGATCAGGCAGAATTGGTGGATGGGAGGATAAAATGTCTAGACTCTGAAAGAAAGGGGCTAAATGATGAGATTCCTATATGTTAGGAGAGGACCTGGGTTGGAGGTGTAAAAATAGCCTGTCGTGTTATCTTCTTCAACCCTCTCAATAACCATGTGGCAGGTAAAATTTCTATTTCTATTTTATAGACAAGGGAATGGGCCCAGAGAGGTGAAGTCTCTTACCTGTGATCCTATAGCCAGTAAGTGACTGAAGCAAGACAGGAAGCTGGAATTAACTGACCCTGAAACCCATGCTGCTCACCCCCTCTGCTGTTCTGCCTCCAGCTCTGTGTCATGCGTAGTGACAGGCCCAGTTCAAATTCCGGAGTCGGTGAGGCAGTCTGGCTAGGACAGATGAGAAACAGAACTACATGTAAAGCAGATTGACTGTCTGTATGGACACATCTTCTTCCTAGTCAAGAAAACTTCTCAAAAAAATTATTTCTTCTCGAAAAAAATAAATTAAGGTAATTAGCCAGTGCAGTTGACTTCAGTGATAAATGTATGTCCTTAAAAGCCATTTTTATTGAAACATGATCATTTAGTAACTTTCCTTTTCCAATGTCAGGTGGTTCATGAGAAACATTTGGTCAGCAAGGCAACCAGAGAAACACTGGTACCGGTTTGCACTCAGTCAACTTCAGCTCAAAAACATTTATTGTGCACCTACTGTGTGCAAATGGCTGGGCTCAGAACTTCAAGAATTTCAATGTTAATGTATTTAGCAGCTGCTTTCTTCTTGGTGAGGGACTGGGCCTCAGGTGGAGGGAGAGAGACCTCATCTCTGTATGAAGATGAAGGCATGAGTTGTTTGTTTGTCCCACAGCTCACTTGTCTGTCCCAAAGCACTCAGACCTGGTGGCTGCTAAGAAGTTAGTGTGAACACAGGTCTACGTGGTTCAGAAAGGGAACAAAGGTGCCGTAGGAACAAACGGAACAAAGGTAAGTTCTGTGACTCCAGAATCAGCAACAAGGACCCAAGGCTGAGGGAGTTGAAAACCCCACGTTCTAAAGAGAGCCACAGAGAACACCGTCTGGCCCCTCCCCCAGAATTAATAAAGGGGAATCCGAGGCGGCTTAACTGGCTTAGTTGTCCCCAAACATCACCCAGCGCAGCCCCACCTCCAGTCTGTATAAGCAAAAGGCTGGTGGGGGTGGAGAAGATGAAAAGTCACCAGAGTCTGGGGCAACTGTCCCGGTGGTGATGAGGAGAATAGGATAGAGGTTTTTCATGTCTCTCAAAACCAACGGACAGGTGTGCTCAGAGAGTGGAGGGTGTGTGCAGGGACTGCTGCCCTGTGTCCCTCTGAGCAGGGAAAGGAGACTGGTGGAGAGGTGGTACGTCATGCATTCTCACCATGTGGCAGAGTAAGCAGGTGTAAATCTCCCAACAGGTGTGAGGGGGTCACAGGCAGTCATGAGTGGAAGTTCTACAGGTATACGAAAAGGTCAAACCAGGTTGCATCTCCCAAGACAGAGGTCAGAGGAATTCAATCCTTGCTGCAAAAGTGAGCTAACAGTTGGGCACCTGACTCACAGTGAACACCAAAAGCTACGCAATACTGGCTAAAGCACTGCTTCGTCTTTGCATCATTGCCTGGTATAGAGTCTTTTTAGATATTTTTTCCTACTCAACGCCTTCCCCTTTCTGCCCATGAAATTTTAATACAACAGATACATTGTATATCTATTTATGAGTGCGGTCCTTTGGAAAGTCACAAACCATTGTAAGATTTTTTTCGCCCCCCCATCCCCTGAACTAATGTTCACCTCCCCACTAAGAATGCACGAGCTGGAGAAATGGTCTCATCTAACAGAGCGATAAAGCTTATCTCACAAACTGTAGCCCAACAAGCTAGATTTGTTATCTAACTGGAGCGAAGAAGTCCACATTCCAGAGGATGTATGAGGCATCTAACAAAAGAAGAGACCGGGTTATTATAGGATATGAGTAAAGGTGATGTTCAGGTAACATTTCAACGAAGCCGTGTTTGATAGACTCAAAGCAAAGCGGGGCTGTCTGTAAAGACGTCAGTATCAGGCCTGAGCTTCTCAAAAGCAGACTCGGGGTCCTATTTCTTTGGAAAATCCAAAGTAAAGATAAAGGCTGAATTTTGCATCTGGAAATTCCTTATCTGAAGTTCTGGTGCTAAAACAAGGCTGCTTCTCTGTATCACAGGCTCCCACTTGGGTTCTCCAAGTAGCCATGGGATATTCCATTCTTACTAATATGATTTCAAACAGTCAAGGTTGTTCAGCAATATAATTCTGTTAATTAACAAAATAAGTGTTTAAAGTTTACAAAAAAACTCAGTGATGGCCGTGAAGTAGGGGGAGGTTTTTCCTCTTAGAAGGAGGAATCCCTCTTCACTAAAAACTAGGGCAGCGCAACCCAGAAAAAAAGATAAGAGGAAGGGTGGCCTTGGGTCATCTCTGCCACAGAGTTCCTGGACCACAGGTCATACGTCCACTTATAGACAATGGGGAGGAAGCTAGAAATTTTAAAGCACCAAGAGTGACCAGAAACCTAGGAAAGCTACCCAAGAAGTCATTGAGAAACTGGCAATGACGGTTCACCGCGACCTGGCTGAAACCACTGCGGGCTTGTGTTAAGACTAGCTCGGACTATTCATAAAGCAGTTGTGGGGGTTGGAGCCGGCAGCAGGCTTGCTTGATGCTTCCTCCTGAGTTGAATACGTCACCTGTGACTAGGGCCTTTGAATAGTTTAGCAAGTGGACTCTCCGTCTGGTTTGCGTATGTGTATACCTTGTGGGGCAAGGGAAGATGTGTGCAAAGCAGGAGAGGTAAATCTGCCTCAACTAGATCCTGGGATGGAAGCAAAAACTTGAGCAGTCAGGGACGGAGGAGGAGGGAGGGAAGTGAGGAACAGATTGGAGTGAGCAAGAAGCCTGAAAGTCTGCAAAGTCTGCAACGTTAGCAGCAAGAATCATCCAGAAGGAGGAAACAAAGCAGCAAGAAAAGTAGAAAGACACATGGAAGAAAAGTCAGGCCATAGATTCTGGGGAAGGAGAAAGAGATGCGAGACAAAGTCTGGGGTGGGAGAAAAGACTAGATGAAATAATACGAGCAAACACTCAAATTTTTACCTTCTTCTCTCTACAGGACTCCTTCAGGTTTTTTATTTTTATTTTTTTAGAAAGCCCTAAGCAAGACAGGTAGTTGTGGTCCCTAAAACTCTGCAAGGTCTGTGAGGAGCCGGCTGATTTCCTTTAAGGCCAGTTCTGAAAAACAATCCATTTGGAAGGAGATCAAGACATCATGATGATGGCCTGTGATCTGGGAAAACAGATGCTGGGATCTCATGCCAGGAAAAGAATGGGATAGAAAAAGTGAAATCTGATAAACACCTGTAGAAGCAAGAATGTGTATGGAGTTCACTACCTCCACCTCACACCCCATGGAGACATAGAGCGAGGGGAGAGAAAATGCTGCAGAAGAGGGAATAAAGTACAGAAATATTGCTGTAAGGGGATGATTTTACCGGATTTAGACTATGGTATAGTGAGACAACCAAATCAATCATCCCTGCTGCACATCCCCGAGCCCCAGGGGTCAAGCTATAATTGGCACTAATAATGATCATCTTATTCCATTTTATTAAGATGACTAGTTTTTAATGGACACATGACCTAATTCTAGCCAACAAAATTAAGAAATATGCTAGGGGGTCTCTGGGGAAGATTTTTCTTCATGCTGGAAGAGAGAAATGTGTGAGGAGCTGCTCTGTCTCTTCCTGGTTTTGAAGACTTTGTGTGAGGACGTGATACTTGGAGCTGCAGCAGCCATTTGAGGCCGTAAGTCCACAAAGCTGAAGAAAAGGCAACAAGCTACGAGTGGCAGAGAAGAAGGGTGAAGGGGTCTGGGCCCTGATGACCTGACTGAGCTGGAACCACCAGCTCCAAACTCGTTGTTAATAAAAATTCTTATGTTTGACTTGCTGTTCGCTAGATATTCTCTAACGTGCAACCACATGCGTGTTAACTGGAATGGGTGAGCTTATATCTAAGCATCCTTTATCCTTCCGAAACTTACCTGATGACTTCTTTTCTTATTTCAAAATATTGTATGATCCTGGAATTTTAAAACTCGGACTATCTGCTTTGTAGAAGCTATGAAATCTTAGTGTTTATCTTACTATGATGGCTGAACTCGGGAGATTTCTTAGGTTTCCAGTCAGTAGCTCTGGCACCAGGCCGTCGAAGTCCCCTCATTCAGGTTGGGGCTGCATGGACACCGCATTAGAAGATAAAAGGCAAACCTACTGGTTGAGACCCTTTTTAAGGTCGGATGTCATCTAACTGGCAGGTCTCTACTGCAAATTCTCCTTTTGGTGATAAAAATTTTCATGTTTATGATGGGATCTTGATTGCCATGGAAACAAGAGGGGGTTGGATGGGTCAAATGGGGACTGTGAGCAATGTTGTCCTGTGGACGGTAGCTTGGCCCTGCTCAGTGTTCTTGGAAACAGAGGATCCACCCAGTCTTCTTGTCCCTGGAGTCCCTCACTGTAACACACGTACTGCCTGCATGAGGATAAGGATATGCATTCCTGGAAGCTAATTTACTCCTTATGAGTAATGCACACAATTAGGGACTTGCTGCTGGCTAATTCCCTCCATCTCCAACCCCCTGTCTTAATAACTGTTTTCTAGTGGTTCTCTATGCTTAGAGCACAACCCCCATCTTTCTAACACTCTATAAGCCTCCGTTAAAACCACTCTGTTTGCTTATCTTTTGGAAAGCAATCAAACCATTTGCTGTGAATCAAAATGCCAGTTGTAAAAGGTGTAAGAAGGAAAGTTCCCTGCAGAGTGAACCGAACAAACAGGCCAGCAAGCTTGGGTTGGGGTACCAGCAGCGCCCCTGCTGTTGCGTGCCTATGGCACACCAGCCACTTGGTAAGGAATCAGGCCAGGGTCTGGGAGATGAGAAACACACATGTAGGCTGTGGAGGCCTCACTTCTGACCTTATGACCCAGGGATGTCCTTCTAGGGATCACTCAGGAGGATGAGAGCGCCCCTGTGCACTCACAGACTGTAAGCACCTATTCGTAGCAGCTGTAATCCTAATAAATCAGAACCGGAAACAGCCCTGGTATTCTTTAGAAGAGAATGGATTTTAGAAATACGATGTAGCCATGCAACGGAATACCACTTGGCAATAAAAACAAACTGCTAATGTAGATAACAGATTAGCCTCTGATTGTCATATTGTGATTTTTAACAAGAAATATATATTTGGTCTTTGCCCCTGGTTTTGGTACAGAGCTCCTAAAACCCTTGGAATTTCCTAAGTAATGAGGGCAATATAGTTGTCTTTTGTTGCACTAATGTGGTGACTTTTGGATAGCGCCCAAGGATGGGGGCTGATTGCCAGTGGAGCCAACCTTGTGATTAGAGGTTTGGAGCTTTCAGTCCCATCCCCAGCCTCTGGGGAGAGGAGAGGGCCGGGAGGTTGTGTTCAATCCCCAACACCAATGATGTAATCAACCATGCCTATGTAATGAGGTCTCTGTAAAAGCCTGAAAGGATGGGGTTTAGAGAGCTTCCGAGTTGGTGAAGAGGTGGAGATTTGGGGAGAGTGGTGGCGCTGGGGGAGGGCATGGACACTCCACAAGCTTTCCCCATACCTCGCCCTGTGCATCTCTTCCATCGGGCTGTTCCTGAGTTCTATCCTTTTGATGTAGGGAAGAGGCATGAGAACCAGACATTAAACCAAGCTGTATTCAGAGCCTGCTACATGCTGCCTGGCTGATCAGCACACAACCAGACCGTGGGGGACCTACAGGAGGATTCCTGCTAAGAATACTCACAACTGCTTCTCCCTGCCCTTAACACTGCATACCCATCCCTGGAAAGGAAAACAGATTGAAACCAAATCCCTTAGACACTCGGGGTCTCTTTCATTCTCTTTGAGAGGAGGCCACGTCTGTCTCCGGAGCATATTCCTTCTCTAATAAACTTTCCTTTTGTCTCTAACGGGCATGTGCTTGAATTCTTTCCGGAGAGCAGTCAAGGACTCTCTCTCTCTCTCTCTCTCTCTCTCTCTCTCTCTCTCTCTCTCTGTGTGTGTGTGTGTGTGTGTGTGTGTGTGTGTGCGCGCGCAGGACTTGAGTAAACCCACTAGGCGGATTCACCCTGTCCTGGATTTCTAGCAAATAAAATGTTTCCTGAGTTCTGTGAGCTGCTCTAGCAAATTGCTCAAACCGGAGAAGGGGATTATGGGGAGCTCTGATTTATAGCCTTTTCAATCATAAGTATAGATTACCACCTGGGCTTGAGACTGGAGTCTAAAGAGGTGGGGGGTGGACAAGCCTTGTAGGACTGACTGCTTAACCTATGGAATTTGATGCCATCTCCAGGCAAATAGTGTCAGAATTGAGTTGAATTGTAGGCTGCCCAGCTGGTGTCCAGAGAATTTTTTTGTGGCGTGGGGGGAAACCACCCCACCCCTGACTGGAATCGTTACCCTTTACTGACAGAAAGCAGATCAGTGGTTGCCGAGGACTGGGAACGAGAGGAGGGGAGATCGACTGGGAAGATGCCAGAGAGATATTTTAGGGTAATGGAAATGTTCTGTGTTCTCTAACTTGATTGGGGTAGAGGTTGCACAGATGCCTCCGTTTGTCAAAACTTGCCAGCTATATAATTAAATGGGTACATTTATTGTACGTAAATTAAGGATCAGTTTAGAAAGTTGATTAAAAAAAGTCATGCCATCTCACCTCTGTGCCCATATTACAGGTGCACATAAAGTCGTCAATGACTCCTTCCAAGTTTCAGCAAACAAAGCAGGGCTTCGCTTTTGCTGTGCAGAATTTGCTACTGCCGTGGGATAGCCCAGGTGGCCCCAAAGGGCAGAAACCATGGCACCGACAGATGGTAAGTGGTAAATGGTAGCCAGCTCTTATCCTGGTGCTGGAGACCCACAGGAAGTAGTAAGAGCTCTGGCCAACTGGAGAGTGCATGGTTCACCGAAATTTAACTGCTGTCTTGTTTCCAGCAGGCCCGTGGGCCCAATGCTGTTCGTTATACCTTCCAGGTTTTTCAGTAAAAGTCCAGCTGTTTGTGCTGTTTTGAAATCTTACATTCTGATGACCAATTCAAAATGTTGAAGTATTGCGTATGGTGAAAACAGGCCTTAGGGTTATGGATTGGCTCCCAGGCTTCCAGTGTGTGGGCTCCACAGCAGTGGAGGCTGAAGAGGGTCTAGATGTTGGGGACGGGAAGGGAAGGAAGCAGGAGGAAGTGTCATTTTGCCATAAGGGCAGCTCACAGGTAGCTTAGAGCAGACCTAATAGCAAACAGCTGCGAAGACCTGCTGACTCTCTAAAATCATTCCTACTAGTGTCCTGTTCTAATTTTGAAGTCCCTTCCCACTACACCAGCCCTTCTCTGAGAGCCATCTTCCTCACGCACAAGGCAGGTCTCTGAAGGTCACGCTGGCAGAGGAAAGGACCTTTTAGGACCCCTGATTCCGGGTCCTTCTATCTCAGCCCTGGCTCCTCCTCCTGCCTCCATACTCTGGAGGCATTGTTCTGGAAGGCTCTCTCATTTTGCTCTTGCTCTACACCCCCTCCCCAGGTGTTCCATCATAGGATCTTTGTTCATTGATGATTCCCAGACATTTATCTCCAGCCCCAGACTCTTGTGTATCCAACTGTGTGCAGGGACATCTCAACTTCAAAAGTTCAAACCACACTCTTCATTGCCTCCCCCAAATCTGGTCCAACTTTCCCACCTAGTCCACCTCCAGTCATATGGTATGTGACAACACCATGTACCTATCTGCCCAACTAGAAACCCAGGCATCATTTCTTTTTAAAGATTTGATTCTTCTTCCTTTTTAAAATGATCGCACAATAAAAAAGGACTTCTTTGGTTGTACACTTTTCAGGTGTACAGTTCTATGAATTTTAACACACATAGATTCCTGTAACCACTACCCCAATCAAGATAAAGAGCCGTTACAGTCACATCTTCCCCTAACCCCTGACCACTGACCACCACGGATCTGCTATCATGACAGTTTTATCTTTCCAAGAACATTAAATAAATGGAATCATACAGTCCTTAACTTCTGAGACTGGCTCCTCTCACTCAGCATGCTGTCTTTGAGATTCATCCCAGTTATCGTATCATAGTGTGTTTTCTTTTATTGTTGAGTAATTTGTTCCATTGAGTGACTGGACCACAATCTGCTTATCTATACACCCCCTGAAGGAAACTGGGTTGTTTCAGTTTAGGGCAATTATGGATAGGGCTGCTCTAAACATTCACGTATAGGTTTTTGTATGGACATAAGTTTTCATTTCTCTTGGTCAAATATTCGGGAGAGAAATGGCTGAGTCATGTGGTAATTGTATGTTTAACTTTTTAAGACAGTTACAATCTGTTTGCCAGAGTGGCTGTACGATTCTTCATCCCTCCCAGCAATATATGAGAGATTCAGTCGCTCCATATCCTCATCAGCACGTGGAATTGTTAGTGTTTTTATTTTAGCTATTCCACTGGGTGGTAGATAGTGGTCAGAAAGTCCTTCTCGATCCCTTTTCCATTACTATTCACAGTCAACTCCCCATCGAGTCCTATTTCTTCTATCTCCAGAACATGTCTCATATGAATCTGTTTCTCTCCACCTCCATGGCAACCACCATCTCTTACCTGACTACTGTAAAACTTCTAACCTGGCCTTTCTCGTCCTCATCATCAGTTCACATAATGGACAGAGGGAGCTTTAAATAACATAGATTAAATCATGTTAATGCCCTGAATAATACTTCCAGTGGGTTCCTATTCTGATCTCCTCTTCATGGCTTACCAGGCCCTGTACCTCATGGCCCTGCCTTTCTCTCCAAGCTTCCCTGGGGCCATCCCACCTTCACTGACATCACTCTGCTGTCCTGGACTCAAGCAGGCCAAGCTCTCCACCTCTGCACACACTGTTTCCTCCACACTTTACCTAGCTGGCTTACCACTTTTTCCCTCCAGCTTTTCTCTCAAATGTCACTCTTTTTAAAATAATTAATTGATTAATTAATATATTTTAAATATTTTTTTATTGTTTAGTTATAATCGACATACACTGCTATGTTAGTTTCACGTGTAACGCATAGTGATTAGACACATACATAACTTCTGAAGTGCTCACCCTGTCCAATGTCACTCTTTAAAAGGCTTTCTTTAATCACCCAATCTCAAATCGCCTTCCCTGCTTGGTGTTATCTCACACTGTGCTCACACAGTTTGATTTACATATTTGTCTATTCACATGTCTAGTATGCCATTCCTTTCTTTAGACTGGGAAGCCCTTGACAGCAGTCTTCATGTCTGTTTTAGTCATTACTATCCACCCAGATGCCTAAAACAGAACATAAAACAGAGCGCCATTTGGTATTTGATAAATAAATGAATGAATAACACAAAATATTTCGTTTTCCACTGTCATAAAAAATACTACAGGACATCCTTCTACATAAATGCTTGTGCACTTGTACTTTCCTGAAAGCGGTACTGTTGCACTAAATGGTATATACGTTTGAAATTTTTACAAATATTGATAAATTGCCTTCCCCAGCTAAATCAACCCTCTCTCTCCTAACAGTTTGTATGAGACTCCATAATCCTGCCAACAAGGGAAAATATTATATTTTAACTTTTCAGAAGGTTGACATTTAAAATTCAGTAGCTCAGATTATTAGTCAGAGTCCTCTAAAGGAACAGAACCAATAGGATGTGTATATACATAGACTTGTGCAAGGAATGGATTCACGTGACTGCGGTGGTTTGGTGAGCCCAACATCTGATGGAGGAGGCCAGCAGGCTGTAGATTCAGGAAAGAGTTACAGTTCAAGTCCAAAGGCAGTCTACCGGCAAACTCGGAAGAGCCGATGTTACAGATGAAGGCAGGCAGCCTGCTGGGGAGTCCCCTCTGGCTCAGGGGCGGTCAGCCTTTGGTTCTAGGCAGATTTTCAACTGATTTGAGGAGGCCCACTGACATCATGGAGGAAATCTGCTTTGCTCAAAACCTGCAAATTCAAATGTAAGTCTCCAAAAATCATCCTCAGAGAAACATATAGAATAATGTTTTACCAAATACGTGGACACCATGGCCCAACCAATTTGACACGTAACATTAACCATGAACAGGACTGTTTTACCTTTAATTTCTCAGATAAGAAGTGAGGCAGAAAATATTTGTGGTGCTGTATATAGTCATTTGTTTCTTCCTATGCTTGCTTCTTTCATATATGATTTGTAGGAGTTCTTCAAATATTAATCACTTACCTATGTAGAAAGATAGTGGTCTTTTACTTTCTTAATGATAATTTTTTCCCAAAGTATTATATTTTTATGTGCTCAAATTTGTCTTTGATGACTTCTACATTTATATATTGCTAGAAAAAAGCCTTCCCATTTATGAGGTTTAAAATAATCTTATAATATTTATAAGATATATAATATTTATATATAATATTTATAAGATATATAATATTTATATAACTTTTATAGTTTTTTAAAACATATTTTATCCTTAGTATAACTGGATTTTACTCTTGCTACTTAATTGCAACTTTTCTAAATAGAGAGGTAACTATCCCAGCATTATTTACTGAATGGTCCATTCTTTCTCACACTAATTGAAATGGACTCGAATCATTTGATTAGAAAAAATCGTCAAAGTATAATCTACAGCAACAAAATATCATCACTTTACCCATTTTATTAACAAAGATGTTTAAAGATTCAAAATACCCAGTTGGAGAAGGACATAGAAATGGGTACTCTCATGCACAGTTGGTGAGAATGTAAATTATTGAATGTTTTCAAGAAGGTAATATGAAACTATCTACTGAACAATTTTTAAGTACATCATTTTGACCCAGCAATGATATCAACTACATATGTAAATATGCATCTCACCAAAATACTCTGTATTTATACAGAAAGAAGATAGGAAGGAAGGAAGGAAGGAAAGAGAGAGAGAGAGAGAGAGAGAAAAGAGAGAAAGAGAGAAAGAAAGAAAGAAAGAAAGAAAGAAAGAAAGAAAGAAAGAAAGAAAGAAAGAAAGAAAGAAAAGGGAGGGAGGGAGGGAGGGAGGGAGGGAGGGAGGAAGAACAGAAGAAAGAAATGGTGGATGATAGAGACAGATATTCACTGAAACACTGTTTATTATAGCAAACCAACTGGAAACTATGAAAATGGACCCCAAATGGTTGCATAAATGATAAGACGGTCCAGAAATAATGTAGCTATTAGAAAGAAAATAGTAGATCTGTATATTCTGACATGGAAACATTGCCAAGGTGAAAAATACGTTTCAGAACAATATATATAGTTTGCTCCATTTATGCATTTTAAAAACTGTACACTTAAATAAGTGCATATGTGTGTGTAAACAAAAGAAAGATTAATTCTGTGCAGGGAGATGTGTCAGGGAGAAGCAAATGACATTTCATAAATTACTTCTGTATCACTGAATTCTTTTACAATAGGGATATTTGTGCATTATTACACAATTTTTAAAAATTAAAGCTCTAATAATGAAAAAAATTTTATCATCTTGATTCTGATCACGCCAGAACAGAGGACACAGCAGTTCAAGTTACCTGAAAATTCACAGGGCTGCTGTGAGGTTAGCTGGGGTAATGGGGAGAAATCATTTAACACAGTCAGGCCTTTGAGCTCCCACCCCTCAAACCGCAGGTCCTGAAACAGGAGGAGTGTTTCCTCTAAGAAAAATGAGGGTGGTGCCACTGTGAGATAGGGGAATGAGTAGGATAGGCCAATAAGGAAGGACCACCAGGGTAGATGCACAGGAGGAGGGTGGGGTCTCATCACTCACCACCCCGTGTGGAGACCAGCACATGCCCTTGGACACTGCCATTTCACTCTCTGATATAAAATTGAAAATACATCCCAAAGGGTGACTATCAAGGTCATCATACCCAGACAGTGCTTTGTCCTGTGAGTCAGTCTCATAGAATCACCAGCAATGAGTTGAAAATGTAATCAGATTTCTGGCACTGCTCCGGCACTCTCTCCCCAGACTGATCTCCAGACACCCCCCAAAAACAGGCACAGGATTTTCCCTAAATTAGAGGTTTCCTGGGAGCCCTTGAGATGTGTGGTGACAACCTTTGAGGCACAGTGTCATAACTTTGGGGAGGAGCCTTCTATCATGACAGCCAGAGAGAGGCATTTTAAATGGTAACTTGGAAAAAAAGTGGTGCAGAGCCAAGGCTGTCTGTCCCTGTGGCACCGCGACTCTGGCTCACAAGCATTCCTCGGGAGCGAAGAAGAGGTGAACTGAAGACTGGTGCGCTAGGGATTGCTCAGAACTGGTACCCCTGAAGGCCAGCGTCACACGTTGGAGAGAGCATCACTCTTCCTGTACAGTGTGGCGACAGAGACGGTGACCACTGCACCAGCGCCTGAGGTCGTCTCGCAGACAAGAACAACAGCAGAGCTGGGCGAGTGCTTTGCAATTTGGGCAAAGATGACCCCCGTAGATGTTTTCTTTAACTTGTAAAATAATCCTGAAGGGTTGGCGTCACTTTGCTTTCCTAACAGACGACAGCACTGAGGATCACATCCGTGAAATGAATACAGAGTGCAAAAAGTGGACTTCGGCTGTTTTCGTTTCAGCCAAGAACCACCAATAGATACCAAGCACTGTCACAGCTGAACCCGATGGGAGCTGTTAGACCGTCCATGCAGACTCTGGAAACTAGTTCTGTCAGCACTTGCTCAAGACTCTGTCTAGGGCAAATACCAGGAGCTGGGAGGTGGAGGAGGCAGATGTCGAGGACTGTTGCGGAGAGCTGGGAGTCCACTGTGTTCTGACACTGGTGGGGAGATGAAGGGAACTTCCTGCTTAGGGATGAGATGCACAGCAGAAGGACTTAAATTTAGGCACTGGCAGGGCTTCACATGCCCCTGAAGTCCAGAGGAGACGGCTGGAACCAGATGCTTGCCGAAAGAATTCAAAATATGAAAGGTTCACTGTGCCTGGCAGAGCAAAACGAGAGAGAAGGCTACATGGGAGTGAACTGCTTATCCACCAATAATGGGACAAAGATACATGACTCCCTTGGACCAAAAGAGGGCCCTTTGCTGAGAAGCCTGCCCAGAGTCATTTTATAAATGAATCTACCCAAGGGCCAGCCTACAGGAGTAGTGCAGTCCCACAGAGGGGATGCCCAGGGGCTAAAGGTGGGTCGAATATGGCCAAGCAGAGGAGGCGCGACACATCCAAGGGAGACACAGAGAAAGGAGCCAGTGGGGAGGTCCAAGAACCTGTGAAAGTTCCCCATGGGAGAACGAGCAGCACTAGACATCTGCCCTGACCAGAGTGTATGAGCTTCAGGTCGTAACTCTACCAGGCCTGCTTGACATTCACTGCCCCTCCCACCCCCTCGCCACCCACAGAGCAGGTCCCAAGGCAATTTTCCCTTCCACCCCTACACCCAGTTCCCCTTCCCAGAGACAAACCACTGCTAAATTACTTGGGTATCCCTTTTCTCAATCTACTCCTCACCCAGCATCCAGATAGATCCTCGGGAAATGTGAAGCAGATTACAACACACCTCTGCCCATCATTCTCAGGATGTCAGCCCACATCCTGACATAGCCACAAAGCCCCACATAATCTGGGCTCTGCTGACTGCCCTGACCTCATTTCCACAATGACTCTTCCTTCACTCAGTCCCGTTGCAGTCACCCGGGCCTCCCTGGCCTCCTCTCACACGCTGTAGCTCATCTCAGGGCTTTCTGTCCCTTGCCTGAACGCCCCTGACAGTCTCACACCTCATATTCTCTTTTTTTTTGCAGGTCTCTACTCAAATATCACCTCCTCGGAGAAGCCTTCTCAGACTGCTCTCATTTTCTGTCCCTTACTCTGTTTCTCCAGCCTCTGTCTTTCTTCTTAGCACCAGCCTGGCCCCTGGCTTGATGTTAATATATCTGCTTCTCACCTATTGCTTTGTGAACCAGGGCCTGTTTATCACTGACTGCCCAGCATCAGCCTGTGCTGTCCTGTGGGGGCTGACCATTACCCCTTCTCTAACTCGCTGTCCTTACGCCTTGCTTTTTTCACTTAACAATGCACCTCGGAGTTCAGTGTACACTGGCATATGTAGATCTGCCTCATTCTCTGTAACAGATTTCTACTGGAGGTTCCATAGTTGTTCTTTAACCGGACTTTTTTTCTGACGAACATAAGTTGTTCCCAGGCTTTTGTTATCCAGAACAAACAGAAAACTCTGTGATGAACATAATTATTCGTGAACATGAGCAAGTGTATCCGTACAATAAACTCATAGGTGTCAACTCGTTGGGTCAGATGGTATGGGATTTTAAATTTGGAATGATATCATCAAATTGCACCTCCAGCAAAGTGTCCCAAGTAACAGAGGGAGAAGCAGGGGTAAGAGATGAGGTCAGAGAGTGAGGGAGGCAGGAAGTCGACGCAGTGGAACTTGTAGGTCACTGTTAGGACTGCGGCTTTGACAAGAAAGATGGGGAGACGTTGGGACTTTGAGATTTGAAGGGACGTGACCTACTTACATCCTAAAGGATCATTCTGGCTGCTGTGTGAACAGAACGAAGGAGGGCAACCATAGAAGCAGGGAAACCAGACAGATTACTAAGGAATACGGAGGAGAAATGGTGATGATAGCCTGAATCAGGGTGGTAGCAGTCGATGTAGTGAGAAGTGGTTGGATTTGGGGTATATTTTTGAACACAGAGTAGAAATGATTGCTTAATGGAGTAAATGGCAGGGGAAAAAAAAGAAAAGAAAAGAGAGGTCAAAGGTCTCTCTGAGGTTTGGGGCCTGAGTAACCAGAAGGATAGGGAAGCGAAGTTGGTATCACCCAGGGTCCCACTCCTGCGGTGCTGCAAGTGAGGGCCCGGAGAGGTAGCAGCTGGTGGAGTAGAGGCATCTAGGAAAACCTCAGTTTTATAACAGGTGAGCTTTCTTGATCTTAGACTATTTGTGTGGTTTCAAAGGGGTACAGGTGAACTGCAGTGGCCCAACTTAAAAGCAAACAAGAAAAGTGGCCACCGTGGGCCCAGTTCCCTGGTTGGGCCCATGTTCCTCCTTTCTCTTTGCTTTCCTTATAATTATACATGGCTGGACGCCTGTTTCCTATCGTCAAAGTGTTTCATTCCATTGTTCCATTCCATATAGTGTTCCCATATCCAGCCTCACAGCATCTGTTGTTGTTGAAGGGGGCAGCGCTGGCTCTGCGTTGTCAAGATATCAGCAGGGCTCTCAACCAGAAAAGGGCTGTCAGATTCTGACTGGCTGCAGCAGCTTATCAGGACATATCAAACACCAGGAGAGGAAGATAAGGTCAACGAATGAGACAACCATCATCTGCGGTCAACCAACCCCATACATAAGTCAGCAATCTTAAGCTCGTTCCCGTGTCCTCTCCCCGTGTGGCCCACCAGGCTGACCCACCTTCTACCAGCCACACTGGCCTCCTTTCTGTTCCTCTGACACAGTGAGCTTGTTCCCAGCACAGGCCTTTGGTGCTTGCTGTTCCCTCTATCTGCAATGCCCTACACATGGCTAACTCCTTCTTCAGCCCAGGTCTTTGACAGCTCTCTCCTTAAAAAGCCCGTGTCGGTCTCTTTAGATTTCCCATTTTCCTTCCTTTCTTCACTTGAAGTGGCCTGACAGCTTTGTTCACTTGTTTACTGTCTGTCTTGTTCACTCACATCCCCAGAGTAAGAGCTCAGGGCATTTGATAAATGGGAATCAGAGTGATGGTAAAAGGTGTGGCATCGCAGAGAGGAAGCACGCGTGCATAATTAGTGGGAATCCGTCTGCACTTTGACTTAGATTTGAGATGTTGCACTGCCCACTCGCATGATCCAGCCTTATGATTCTGAACAAACAAACAAACAACAAAAAATGGAGTCTGAATTCCCTTTTCTTCCCTGGTGTCCCTAGGACTCCAGCACCAAGGATGTCCCGGTGCTGGTAATTTGGCCGACAGAATAAAGGTAGAAGAGAGAGCAACAAGCACAGGTTCTGACCTACTCTTTGCTTATATCATCAGCTAACAAGCTCTGACAGGCAAATCCAGCTTTTATTCTTTCACTCCACATATTCAAATGCCTATTATATGCAAGGGACTATGCTCATTTTTTTCTAAGAACAAAGTAAAAATAGTCATTTCCAGAAGAGCCAGTCTTACCTAGACTCAACACTAGCACCCCATGAGAAGGGGTGGGGTCACTCCAGGAGGCACTGCCTTTTCCAAAGCGAAAGGGGACATATTGAGAGACCTCCAAAGTTCTGGAAATTGCCAGTGGTCCTGGCACCTGCTCGAAGAGAGGATTCTGCAGCTCTGTTCCTGACCTGGGATTCAGGTGCTGTGTGGGTTAGAGAGGGCCAGCCGCAGGAATGCAGAAAGACCACTTGGGTACCAAGATGGAAAGCGATGAGCGAAATGAGATCCTTTCTGCTGGGGAAATCGGGCTGAAGGTCATTCTCCCCGGGTCAGGAGAAAGAACAAGAATCTCTGTCAGCAGGGTTGGGCAGTCAGGGGCAAGACACACACATTCCCTGTGGAGAGACAAAGCACCCTTCATGAGTGTCCATGTCTTTGTGTGTCGGTCTCGAGAGACCACCAGGAAAGGTCGTGGACCCTACACAAGTTGGTGGAAGACCAATAGCGAGAAGAGAGGGTGTTCCAGGCAGGGTGCAGCCCACAGGGAGAGGGAATGAGTCAGAAGGAAGATTCGCAACCCAACCTGCCCTGGCAGCAACGTGGACTCCAGATGGTCTGAGTTCAAGAAAAGACATTCGTAAGAAGGAACTTGATGCGCAGAGGAAGCCAGGCAATACTTAGGATACCAACCAGTTTCAGCTGAAGCCTCCAAGAAAGAGAATGGCAACTGGCCAAGTCAGAGGCTTTGAGAGAAAAGCTGGGGAACAAAATAAGAAGAAGCGTAGGGAGCAGGAAGTGGATGCACACATACACTCGTCTGAAATAATTTTCCATGGAAACGAAACCGAATAGATTACCTAGAATGCAGAAGTCGGAGAAATAAGTTTGGTGGGGACAGACTTTGGTCAAGGGATCCGGAGAGTCAAGCCTCTTTGTAAAAGCTCAACTACTGACCTTCCCATTTTGACCACACATCTCTTCCAGGAATAAAAGCCTGTTGTTCGTGAAAGAGGAAAAGGCAGTCCAGTCAGACTTGTTGTGTTTGAAAAGCCATCCGTTTTCCTCCAGGGAAAGGCAATCGTGTTCAGGGAAGAGGCTGTTGGGATCATGTCCTAGGAAGAGATAGGATAGAAGGAATACACGTAGATAAACTTATGAAGAGGGAGCAGAGTGCAGGGCTTACTCTTACCACCTGGCCTTCTTCTTACCTCTTCTCTGCTCAAACCAGATGGATCCAAGGTGGCTCCGGTTTCTGCGGAAGCCATTTGACATAGACACATGTGACATGAACAGACAAATTATGCTTTATCTCTCCACAGGAACCATGTCTTTTCTTGGCCCATAGCATATGACCCAGAGTCAACAGAGGCTATATGCTCATCCCGACGAACCAGGACTCTTGACTCCCTGACCCCAGAATCCCCCTTCAGGATCCCAACATCTTATTTTCCCTTCACTCTGTTGTCAATCTGTGATCTCCTCCAGGGCCAAGATTTTCTAGGTTTACAGCCACCGTTTCTCCCTGGCATGAGTGCACTTCTATGTAAACAAACAACAGAACTGGGATGGGGGGAATGGGGGACCTCTCCCCACTGTGCTTAATTGTAGCATTTTACCATTATGCTTTTCTTGAATGTTCTTGACAATGCAGGTTTGTTTAAGAAAGGTGAGGAGTGGGGAGGGAGATGGACCACTCCTTTAATCCTAGAGTCCAGGACAGAGTGTTGGCTCCACTGTGTCTCACCATAGTCCATGTATACACCCAGCACATGTGCCAATCACTGGGCTATATCGAAGGTTTCAGGCCTAATTTGAATTTTTTTTTCCTACTGGCAGGTAGTGCACGCCATTCATCACCTTGTGTTGGCTGCAGGGCCAAAGTTGGAAGAAGAGCTGGTGGGAAGGCGGGGTGAAGGGTGGGGGCTTCTGTATTGTGAGACTTTTTTCAGAAAAAGTTGGATTTATGCTATCACTTTGGAGACTAGTTTGGCAGCTTCTGCTGAAACTGAAAATGCATGTGCCACATTATCCAGTGTTCCCCTCCTCTGAGGAACTTTCCCACATGTCTATAAAGAGACATGCACAGGGATAATCAAAGCAGCAAAATGATGGTGAAAGCTGGGAGATTATCTAAATGTCTATAAATGGAAAATGTAAAATGGCTTAGTAATAGAAGGGGATATCATTCAGCAGACAAAAAAAATGAAAGTGATCTGTAAGCTTCAGTGATGAATATCAAAAGGGTGTATAGCAAAGACATAATTTGGGGCTGAAAATAGCTAATTAAAGAATGATTTATATACCATATGATATTTATGGGCTTTAAAAAAGCACAAAAGAATACAAGACAGTGTTTAGACTTAAGCATGAAGTGCATTTCATAGATAGAACATGGACCTGTCCACGAATAGGAAAGATATACTCAAATTCCAAATAATGTTGCTTTTGGCAAAGAAGAGAGAAAATCCAGTGAGGGAGAAGTGTAACAGAAACCTCAACTTCAAAAATCTGAAGAAATATGACTGCTAATGAGCACCCGTTCTGCATGATGAATATATGCAAATTCTTTATGTTTCTAAGTTTCCATACTTAAAGTTTCAACCCAATTTTTAAAAAGAATGGAGAAAAGCTTTCTGTAACTGTGATGGCTTGTGAAAGGACATACCTTTTGGTTGTAAGTGACTGAAAACTCAATTCAAACTGGCTTGAGCTAAAAGAGGGAAAATTTATGGTTTTCAGATCTGAAAAACCCAAAGTGTGTCTGCTTTGAAGGAACATCAAATTCCTGGACTTGGTGCTTTGCTGCCCTGCCTTCCTTTGAGCTGACTTCAGCCTCTCTCCTCAAAGTAGCCTCCAAAGTGATGTCCAGCGTTCAGTTCTGGTTCAGTTCAGCAGAAGAGAGATTCTTCCTCCTCAACAGAGAGAAAGGCAGCACAGGGCTAGCTGTCTTTGGCCTGGATCGTTACATGCTCATATGTGAACCATGGTTGTGGTCAGAGGGAAACTATGCTATGGCCCTGATTCTGGGTCACACATTTAGCCCTGGAGCATAAAGTGGAAAGTGAGGTCAGCTCCACCAAACCATGTCACAGAGGGGGCGTGCAGGGTGCTTTCAAGAAGACCAAATCGACAAATACCCACTTTTGATTGCTGGCTCATTTTGGAAAAGGACTTGCAGAGCACGTTGTGATAAAACTACAGTCTTCAAGTCCACCAATCATTCTGTCTGTCCTGCCTCCCTCTTATCACTCTGCTCCCTGTCCCAGTAGTGGGGGTCCCTAATGGGGCTGGTACTGTAAATGCCAGAGCTAGGCTCATAGTAGACTTTCTGTAAGCCGTCAGTTCTCCATGCGAGTTGAGGGAGGGGCATAGCCTCTGCCAAGGGAGGGGGTTAGAATCCCAGAGGAGCATTTTGCAACAGGGATGGAGTGCATGAATCGAAAATGCATGTTAATGTAATTTTATTTTTGCCATATGATACTTGTTTGATGTAACACAAACTGCAGACAATTAACAACTTGTCAGAAAGGCATGTATTCAAAGACTGTGACATGCTAATGCGGAAATATGGCATCTTGAGCCCAGCTTAAGGAGAAAGCTCTCACATGAGTTTGCATAAACCAACTGACCCAACTTCAAGTCAAAGTCCCCTTCCCGTGGAAGCTCACCCTCCTCATCATTAACCTGAAAACCAGAGGGAGTTGAGGAAACTTTGCTAATGGTATTCTCAAACCTTCCTTTTCATCCCCTAATGCAGTACTCCAGCAAACATTCACTTACCAGCAGGTACAATAGTCATCGCAATGGACTAGGTTATATGAACTAGATGTTACTGAGTACTCTAGCCGCAAAACTGGGGCTTTGACTGGGGCTTCCTCAAGCTCCCCTTCTAAGGAAAAGCACATTGGGCATGCTCCTAACGTTTGCTCTGACAAGCTTCCTTTAACCTTTGCTGACAAGAACGAAACATACAGTTTTTTCCACGATGACATGGGACAGATATAATTAGCATTGAACTTTCCCCTTCTTCCAGTTTATAGAATTTCTAAGATCAGAAATCCTACTTATATTCTTGATCAACACATCACTTAATGTAGATGAAGAAATCCTGCCCCATAAAACAAGAAGAAAAACTTCAAAGAATCTTCAGAATAAGAATTCTCGCTACCATAAAGTGATGAACATACCGACCTGAGCAGAGCAATTATATCTCGTCCTTCTAAACTGGTCTTGTTACTTTTTATCTCACGGCTGAACAGTTCTGGTTTTTATGTCTCATAGTTAATGCATCAAAAAGTTTTGCATTTGACCAAGCAGACTTTAAACTCGTATCTCTGGAAGTTTAAGCAGCATTAAACTTTAACTATAAAATTTTGACTCATTAAGTGCTTATGTGCCAGGTAGCAAAATGCTTTCTATATGTGCAGTTGCATTCAGAGAACAAGCATCGTTTATCATCTCACTAGATCAGTAACCCTCCAACTTGTTGATCTTAGGGCCAACTTAGGGCCATACTCTTAAAACTTCCTGAGGACCCCAGGAGACTTTTTTATGTTTACATAGATTATAGGTATTGACATTAACCATGTTAGAAATTAAAACAAAAAAAATTAAAATATATATTAATTTATTTAAAATAATAATTATGAAGCCATAGCATGTTAATATAAATGACACATTTTCATGAAAATAGCTTTTGCGAATCTCTTTACTGTCTGGCTTAACAGAAGGTAGATATGTATCTTCATATCTGCTCTGCATTCATGTGATATCACATGTCAGGTAGCCTCTGAAAAACTCCACTGTACATTCATTCATGAGAGAACGAGGGTGAAGAAAGCAATTAACATCTTCATACCATTATGAAAATAGTTTTGACCTCACAGATCCCCAAAAGGTCCTCTGCCCCCACCCCCACCCAGGGATCATCAGGCCACACTTTGAAAACTGCTTTACAAGATTCACATATTTGGATGTCGTCTGGATTTGTTTTTCCTTGATGTGTGGTTTCTAAGGATTGAAAGAAGAAAGGAAAGGAAGAGCCAACTGAAGAACAACTAACATATAAAAGTGTCTAAAATAACCACCAAAATAATAAAAACAGAGCATACAATTTCCATGTTAGTGATATGAGAAGTAAATATGTGATATAAGAAATGAGAAGAAATAAAAAGACAACCCCAAAGAAAGGCAAGAGGAGAGAAAAAAAAAACACTAAAAGGTGAGGAAAACGAAAAGCACAAAATAAGATGGTAGATGTTTCAGTTTTTACTTAAATGAAGTTGTTCACTGTGACAATTCATGTGAACAAGCATAATTATTATCTGGCCATGCATGGTATATGTATATTTTGGTATGTGTGTAGACCTTAATAAAAGTGCTTAAAACTAAGACGGCAAAAATAACTTGAAATATATTGGAAATTATTATTATATACATGTAAATGAATAAAATGATATAGTTAAAAGATAAATATTCTCAAATTGTCAGACCCGATTACAAAATATCCAGCCGCTGCTTATAAAAGACTCGTCTAAAACATAACACTATAGAGGGGTTGAAAGTAAGAGAATGAACAAAGATATCCTTGGAAAGTACTTAATGAAAAACAAGTCTGTGTGCTGTACTAAGTATCAGACAAAACAGATTTTAAGGCAAAAGGAACGATGATAAGTTTAATTAACCGGGAAGACAGAAGTACAAGGAGAAATAGACAAATTCTCCACCATAGAAAAGCAGGTAACACATCTCATGACGTAACTGATAGATCATATAGACAAAATAAATAAAGGTTATTAAGATTTGAACATCACAAGTTAACAAGTTTGATCGAAGACACAGAGAGAGAATATGCCCCCAGCAATTGCAGAATCTGTGTTCTTATCACACCTGGAACATTAGATTGACTACGTTCTAGGCCAAAAACCCATTTTCAACAAATTTCAAAGAACTGGTACAATTCAAACAATATTCTCTGACTGCAGGGCAATGTAGTTAGAAACGAGTAACAAAAAGATCGAGAAAAAAACCCCTATGCTTGAAAACTTAAAAATGTTTCTAAACTCAAGAGTCAAAGGAAAAAAAACATATGGAAATTAAAGCTGACTTAGAATTCAAAATAATGAAAAATCTGTGAATCAAAACACCCCTCTAAAACTGCTCTTAGAAGGAAATTTAGTCTTACACACTTGTATTAGCGAAGAAGAAAGGCAAAAAATTAACGAACACTCGACCTTAAAAAGTTAGAAAAAGAACCCTGAAAAGACATAATAAAGTAAAAGGAAAGAAACAATGAGATAAAACTGGACATTAATGAAATAGAAAACAAAGATAAATGCCAGAGAAGCTCTTGGTTTTTTGAAAAGACAGATTGACAGGCCCCTGGCAAGACTAATCAAGGAAAAAAGAAGACACAAATACACAGTGTTGGGGATTGGAAATAGGGCATAACTATTTTTAAAAATACCCTGACTTGAGTTTCTTCACACTAGCACTGACTCCTCTCCTCTCTTGCATAGTTTATAGACCTGAGTCAGTAATGGTTTTGACTGGGGTGCTGGTCCTCTGGGCTCACAAACAGGATTCCTGCCTGTGCTGGATGTTCAGACCCAGCATGTCCACCCTGCAGCCACCACTCCCCCACCCCTCTCCTGAAGCAGAGCCAAGGGTAGAGCAAAGAGCTCTATAGTAAGGGAGGGAATGCTACCATCTTATGGATACCGAATAGGAAAGACAAAGAATTCCAAGACTCTGATATTCCAGGATAAAGGGCTCGTGGTTCACCCCGAAGCAGTGCCAAACACAAATGAGGAAATGTCACAAACTCTGGGGAGCAAACTGGAAACACTCACCGGCATGGATGAGTTGGGTCTGACACGCTCACTGCTCTTCTCTGCTTCGAGAACTCACCCTAGTCCTTTTCACTGTCCCCTTTGTGAGCCCTCCTCTGCAACAGAAGTAACACCAAGGGGCAAATTTAGACCCCGTGAAGCTGACCTTAGCCACACCCGAGCTCCCCTTTCCTCTCGTGGCAGCCGGCTCTCTAACTCTTCTTCTTCAACACCCAGGCAGCCAAGCTCTGTGGCCTCCGCAGACTTTTATCAAACACACTGTGGACAGCTGAGGAAGAAAAACAGAAAATCAAAGGGTTAATGTCAGCAGTGAGAGCACTGAGCAATAGCGGCATGCTTGTCAGCTTTGACTTCTCTAGAGAAACCCCACCACATGAGACGCATTGTAGGGCCCAAAACAGACCAGGAAACTGAAGAGGGTCACTGTGGCCAGCCCACGGATCTCCAGCACTTCCAGGTCCCCACCTGGGGCTGGGACAGCCTGATATGCCAATAGCAGAAGATGGTGACCACCATGAGATGAAGAAGAGGACAAGGCACAATTTGTCCATATGGGCCCCTCCCTTCAGACTGTGGTTGCCTCCTTCAGAAAGTCCACGGAGGTCCATACTTCCCCATGTGTCACCCACTCACCCCCTAGCCAGCACGTTTCCCAGCTGCCTGACCCTGAGTCCCTGACGCCAGCCTCGTTCGCGCACTGCCTGGACTGTCTGGGCTTGTTATTTCTGCTCTAACATTCCCAGCCGTGGGACTTTAGGTAATTCATTTAGCCTTTCTGAGCCCCATTTGTCTATCTCTAAAAAGGGATACTAGTCCCATTTTTTAGCCCGATTATGAGAATTTCATGGAATAATGAATGTAAAGTGCTTAGCACAGTGTATAACCTAGCGTGAGTGCTGATTGATTAAGAGATATTATTACCATGCAAATAGGGGCCAAGGGTCTGTCTGGGCAGGAGTAAAACTGGAGTCAGATCTGGTTTGGGTCCGTGGCCTACTTCTGGCAGCTGTGTCCCTGGACAAGTCATAATCTCTCTGACCCTTGGTTTGTTTTTTTAAATGGGGATGGTGCTGACTGTACAGGCATGGGCTGCCTCTTGGTTTGTCAAGACTGTGCCCATTTCACCTGTTGTCCTGGCATACTTGTTAACAGTACACAGAAAGGATTCCTGTTACCCGCAAGGGGACCTTGGGTGCTGGGCTCAGAGGGGGCCCCAGGCTACCTGTCCCCTGTTATTGATGCTGTTGCAGCCCCAGCTGGTCTGGGTTGGGCACAGAGTGGCCTCATTAGTTCATACTCCAGGCCCTGGGGGTGACCTCATACAGGCCTCAGTTTCAAGCTCAGATACAAAGGGATGAAATGCAAGAGAAAGTCCACTGGCCCCCTTTCTGGCTCCAAACCCCAGCTCTGGTAGGTCACCCTGGCCCTTCTGACCCCGTTCAGTCCCAATAAGTGCACTTGGAGAGGGGCCTGGCAATGGCCTCCAAGCCTTGGCTTTCTGGGGCTCCCTGCACAGCTCACTGCATCCAGGCCCTGGCACCAGCCCTAATCCAGCTGTGCCCAAGCCCTTTCCTGCCCCTCAGCTCATTAGTGCCTTTTGGACCATTGGCATTTAGATGTGTGTGGCCCTATGACAGTTTATCATCTGGCCACCTACAAATATACTTCATCTTAAAGATGCATGAGGGACATTTGATGGTCAGAGAGCTGCACAGCTGCACAGAAGCGTCACATCCAGCTGCTCTTGGATGAAGTTCTCATAGCAGACAGGGAGGCCTTTGGCATCATTCATCACATTGCTGGTTGGTAAGTATTGGACAATGACTACAACGCCACAGTGCCTAAAAGAGAAGATCTGGGAGACCAGAGCAGCAATCATTTCATACATGGGCTGGTGGTGCAGCCTGTGCTGCACAGGAACAGCCACTCCCAGGTGGCCTGCGACGCTGACATCTGCCAGGAGCCATGTTCTGCAGCACGTGCCACGGTAGAAGTCATAGCCCGAGAGAGCACAGAGCGTGCCCTCCAAGGGCCAGAAGAAATTAAACGCAGCCTCAACAATCCTGAAGGGAAGCAGCAGCAGCAGCAACCACAGGAGGTTCTCCAGCATCGGGCTGTGCAGGAGGATGTGGACAGGTGCAGGGTGGGCCTGGCGGACCTGCCCCATGAAGGCACATAGGCCAGGAGGTTGGTAGAGAGAACAGTGAGAAGGGATATGATGTAGACAAAGAGAAATCCCAGGCTTCAGGGCTTTGTCACACCTGCTCTCCCTCTTTCCCTGAATGATCCTTGTTCACCCATCAAACTGACTGCTGTTCTGCTTCCGCATGCCGTAGAGAAAGAAGGCCTCCTTGTTCCCGAACCAGATTACTTCTTTAGCACCTTCCCCTGCTCCATTTCTACCTACAAAAGAGAGAAATAGGAAGAGAGAGAAGAAGAAAAAAATTAGTTTCCTAAGAACTTGATGTCTCAGACCTGAAAAGTGCTGAGCTCTCCAAGTCCCCACTAGAAACCGCATTTTGTGAATATAGGGACATCATCTGTCTTGTTCATCATGTATTCCTAGCACCTAGAACTGTGCCTAACACATAGTCGGTGCTCAACAAATACCTGACCGTGAATAAGTGGCTACATTGGCTGAGGGGAAAGAAGCAGCTGCTTCATTACAAAGAGGGAGAAAGCCAGAGACTGTCTCCGAGATTCTCCAAATTCTACTCAGCCTGGTGGTGGCTTTTTGTCCTCTCCTCATTGTTGCCTCTTTTCTTTTTCTTTTCTCTCTTCAAATCACTGTCCTTGGGCTTGAACATAAATTTATCAGCTCTACCTCTGAAAATGGGAATTTGAGTAAGCCCTGGCTGAGTCCTAGCTGTGCAGTTTCTAGATTTCATGCTGAGCCATTCGAAGAAAACCTGTAGGTTTGGGTGGGGTAATAAAAGGGCCTGACCTGGTCAAGGTAACCAGGATTCCAAGCATGTGACCCTGGAAAAATCACTCAGGTTCTCTCAGCATCAGCTTGTCTTCCTCTGAAGCACACGTAAGCAGCAATTTCACCAGCACGACCGCAATTCCCAGCAGGCCGCCTACAAACTCGCCCTTTCTCTCCCACTGAAGAGATTTATGTCAACCAAGAGTCACTTTTAATATCCGCTAACTTATCATTAAGGTAGACACTTGGGCCTTAAGTCCTTAACCTGTTACTGGTACCGGATTACTGGAGCCCATCTGTGCAGCTCATTCCCAAATTGGAAGATCTTGGAGTAGAGGACCAGGTGGACAGGAAGCTTGTCTTTTACTTTCCTCCTGCTCTTACCTGTGCCCAGCCCTCACCAGCACCGTCTCTCCATTGCCTTGTCCTTGCCCCTTTCCTATCTCTATGACTGCTTTCCTCCCCTTTTAGGGACAGGACACTGGGAGACAGAATCAGAGCCTGCCTGCAGACCGCAGTGGGCTATGTGAGGACCCCTAGCCCTCTGCAGACACTTTAACACATGGCACGACTGTCTTTCAGGGTTCACATGTGTGTCGGGATTCTAGAGAGGTTTTGGGAGGCAACTCAGCCGGGTGCTGACTAGGGCAAGCTGGCTGAGCAGGAGTATGACCAGGGTCAGGGATGGGGGAAACTGAGAAAACTGGGGATGCGCAAGCTCATTTGGCAGAATCAGCCCAGGGAACAACGTCAAAGAGGAAACCTAAATTAAGAAAGCAGAACGAAGCCTGAAAGGCTAAACATGGCTTGAGATCCAGACAACAATTAGAGTTTTGGGGGAAACAGAGAAGCCTGAGTGGCCTGAAAAAGAGTTCAACTCTTGACCTTCCTTTTCCTGACACATAGCGAGTTCTTGGGAGACTCTGAATAGCAGAAGTGCCCATTCCCCATGTTGGTAAATGTCTATTTAGGGCTAATCTTCGAGAGCTGACTGCTTGGGAACAGGATGAGGCTAGATGCTCAGATTAGTGAGCAAGTCCTTGGAGAAGGCACCCTCAAATCTGACCTGGAAAAGGAAAAGGATGACAGGCCAAAGTGGCCACAGGGTCACCGAGCTGGGACACAGGGTGAGGAGTTTACTCCCAGTGGAGGGGAAAGCTGGAATAGTAAGTGATTCAGAAAGCTGAATGGGTACATAAGGGAGAAACTGGTGACGGGATCAAAACAATTTGAGATAGGAGGCACCAAGTAGCACTGGTCTTCCCGGTCAGAGAAACACCCTGCTATTCAACTGGCCAATAATTAAGTCGTCCTCCCCTCTGGGTCAGCCTGTTTGCTGACCTATGTCAGTGGATAGTTGGAGCTCATCTGAGCAAAGCTTCATTTAAGTACCCGGATCTAGCCATTCCTGAAGCCACTTTGCCTCAGACCCTTCGATGGCATAGCCAATACATTTTCCTTTTTGCTTAATCAACTGGGGCAAATTCTTTATCAATTGATTCTATTAATATCAAGAATCATGATATTAATCCCACCAATTGGTAAATAACTTGTTACTAATAAGAAAAAAATAGATGTTTCTATATTCTATCTATTGTGATATTTGTAAAATAAACTAGATTCAAGGCTGTCTGTATATGACGTCACTAATCCACTGGCACTCTGACGTGCAAGGGTTAGAGCCACAGCCACGCGCTAGGAATTGCATGAGCTCTGGGTGTGCTGGTAACTGCCTTCACATGCCTGGTTAGCAGTGGCAACTTAAATCGGAAGAAGCGAGTTCTCCAGTTTTAAAAGCGCTTCCACGCACATCGTCATTCTCCACTCACAAAACGATCTCGTGAGTTTGGTTCCTCACACCTTCTTCAGAAAGGAGGACTCTGAGGTCCAGGGAGGCTAACGCCTTCCTCGAAAATACACAGCCACACCGTGGTCGTACCTGGACAAGAACCTGTGTTGGTCTTCCAGGCCCAGTGCTCCTTTTATTCCATCAGCTTCCTCAAAACCCAGGAGCAAGCATGTGGGACTCAGCGATGGCAGCACAGAATTTTGTCCAGCAGCAGCTGGGTGTGGTGCCAGGGACACTCAAAAGCCAAATGCTAGGATCGTGGGAGGGGAACTGGGCTGCTGGTGCTTCTGCCTGGGCCTGAGAGAATAGGAAACATTAGAGAGAAGTTGCTGTTCGATGTGCTTTATGTCCTCTCACCCACTGTGCTGGCTCTCCCAAAGGCCCTGGTTGCAGGAAGACAAAGACCCACTTCCTTCTCCAGAGATACAGACACCTGCCTGCGTCCTCATTCATCCGTCTTTCGTTCCTTTATTCAACTGCGTTTATGGAGTACCTGCTCCATGTCAGGCCTTGCTAAGGTGTGGGAAATATGGTGAGCAGAACCAAGAAGCTACCAGCTCTCGTGAAGTTCGCGCTCTGGAAGCACACCAAGCACTGGAGTTGGGGAGTATCGCCACACCCCTTCCGGCCTAGCATTTGGGCTTCCCCGGAATCAGACGCACTTCGGATGTCGACTACATGACTAAACTAATAAAAGATCCAAGACAGTTAGCAACGTTGTTTTGATAATGCAAGTGTGGCTTCTTCCTCCCTGTTTCTGGGCCAAGGGGTAATGAGAGGTAGCAAAGAAAAAAGTACTTGTTTGTTTAACCTGAAAGGATGTCTGTGTATACGTTTCTAATGGTTTGACCCAACAAAAAGTTTTACTGGGGCAATCTAAAACCAGAACTGTGACTCCGGGAGCACTTCCCAGTCACCAGGAATTGCTGACAAACCAAAGGAAAATAAGTAAAACAATTTCAGATGTGGGTAAAGCACAAGGAAGGAAACAAAACACAGTCATGTAGTAAGGAGGAGAAGAGGACTCTTTAGGATGTTGTTGCCAAAGAAGGGTTTTCTGAGGAAAGACGGAGAAGTAACCGACTGCTGAATTTCTGCTGGTGATGCAGCAGTTTGGGTAAAAGCCTGGCCCAGGAGCAGAGCCAGATGGATGAGGCAGAGGCAGCTCCAACTCTGCCACCTCATTAAAGAGCCCAAAGATTTCCTTTCAGAGGCCACTACCCCTTGCCCAATAAAATAATCAGAATAAAGCAAGGTTCACGGGTGGCTGCCTGTGCTCTAGGGAAGAACTATTGGTGGCATGGAACAGAAGGGACCAGGAGAGGGTCGCACTGTTGGGGACAAGGCAAGAGGTTCTGTTCCAAGGGACAGACAGAACCAGGAAGGGACAAGGTCACAGAAAGAGAGGAGAGTCGGACATGCCAGTGAAGAGACGGCAGGGTGCTGAACTGAGCTAGAGTGGGGGCGTGAGAACAGGTAAGACTATCGGCACAGCACAGGGAGACACATCTGCTCGTCGGAACTGCCGACTCCGAGGCTGCTGACATTCTCTCTCCTGAGCAGGAGAGGAACAGAAGTTGCAGCTGGACTGCTCTGAGACTCTGCCCAGCGAGTGAGTGTAATCTGTCCCATGTGTGTCCGCTGGGGAAAAGGCGAGAATGCCCCTAAAAAGTTTAGTTGTCTGGCTACAATTTACAGCAAGGAAGTTTTGCAATTTTGCAAAGTGTTTTTTTTTTTTCCTTTTTTTGCTTCTGTTACCTCGTTTATTCTTCCAAACAACCCTGTTCTATTCACTGAGGCCTGCAACCCACAACGAGGCCCAGAGAGGTGAAGTGATTTCCAGCTGATCTGACAGAGCTCACATGGGCATCCAGGCTAACTTCCTAAAGCCTGGGCTCTGCCTTTAAAAGGCTCAGGAAGGAACCAGGGCAAAAGGCATTCACAGCGGTCAGCTGGCTCCCCTTCTGCCGCTGGTCCCTATCTTTGCAACGAGCCTTAGCGTTTCACTGAGCACCAGGTGTCCAGAACAGGACTACGAATGTGAACAGCTGCTAAACAGCTATTGGACCCACTTTTCCCCTCTGCTGTAGTGGCTCTCGAACCTGAGAGTGCACCAAAACCTCCTGAAGGGCTGGTGAAAACCCAAATTGCTGGACCCCATCTCCGGAGTTTCTGACTCTGCAGGTCTGGGGTAGAGTTCCAGAATGGGCATTTCCCACCAGTTTCCAGGTGATGCTGACGCCCCTGGCCCAGGGGCCACACTTTGAGAACAACTAACCTATGATATAATAGTATCTGCCCCCACGCCCAGAGGGAAGAGTGTTATGGGACTCTGGAATCCTGATGAAAAGAATTCGTTAGGGGGAGAAGTAGAGGGCTAGAGAAATTCAACAGAGGCCTAAGCAGCTGGTTTTTCATGAGGCATAGGATAGAAGATCCAAAAAGAAAAGAAGTAGCAAGGTAAGATCAAAGAGTCTCTGGGAACAGTGTGATATAAAGTCGAGGGCAGAATGCAGTGGTCCAGACTCGGGTTTCACCTCAATTATCAAAGAGCTATATCTCATTACTACGTCCACATACCACCTGCATTGTGATTTACTTATGAACTTTTTAAATCAACTTAATTTTCTGACATAAAATTTAGTTTCTGATCCTAAATAAAAATAAAAGAATAATAGCAACGGCCAGTACTTATGGGTGTTTGCTATGTCCTGACACACACACACACACACACACACACACATGTGTTCACAGGCACACACACATGTGCGCACGTGCATCTATATGCTCATTTCAGTCCTCGCAGTAACACCCTTTTTCAAATGAGGACACTGAGGCGTGGGGAAGATGAGTAACCCCGCCCAAGGCCACATAGCTAACGAGTAGCAGGGCTGGGATTCCAACCCACATGGCCGGCTACAGAGCCCATGAAATTAGGGGTTGAGTGGATTAACCATAGGTTAGGTCATTTATCAAAGAACACGTAGCTAGCAATGAGATGGGAACTGAGATGTGAATACAAGTGTGACTCAGACTCCTCCGCGCATTCTCACACAGGCTACGAATAGCAATGAGAGGGGTGCTGAGCTGGGGGGGAGTCGTGGACTGGAGCTTACAGCTTGGCCTGAATGAACGCTGGGGACGGCTCCTTCCTTTGAGTTGGGTCTGAGATGCCATCCTGCCTTCTCAGCACCTCCCGACCTTTAGTGAAAATAAACCAAAAGCTGACTCTTACTATTTCATACCATAAAAGCAAATGTGTTTGGCTTTGGTTTTCAGCTACAAAATTACATTAAGTTTGCTCTTTCAAAGTGCTTTCTTCGTACCGTCCCACGCCCTTTCTCTCTAAATATCCCCACCACCCTCTGCTCTTCAGAGATACGGAGGCGGGTGGTCGGCCAGGCCCGGGAAACAAACGCTGGTCTACATAAAAGTTTCTTAAAGCTCTGCAGGCGAGAATAGAGTCTGTCCTCAGTATGACTCCCCAGTGACCCCAGGAAAGCATTGTACAGGGGTGCGGTTGTGTCATGGAGGTGTGACACTTCTCATATCACAGCAGACTGGAGGGCTGTGAAAGAGGGAAGGAGGGGAAGAGGTCAGCTGGTAAAAAGCAGGAAGAACTCATCTTCGCCCCAGTTTGGCCCACCCATGCCAGAAACTCGCCCTCCTCTACCTGCTTATCCAGGCTCCAAACCTGGAGAGGAATAGGAATGCCCCTGGGTGACCAGAGGCAGAAAAGAGGTAACAGCTGGGGCCTAAGGTCATGGGAACCTCTTGTGGCTTAGCCTCTGTTCCAGAATCAGGTTCCTCAGCAACGTTCACATCTCACAGGCCCTTCTCTGTAGGCGTGGGCGGCAGGACAAGCCTCAAGAAGAAGAGCGGCACTCTTCTTTCTCGACACTTCTTGCTAGTGAGTCTGTGTTGGTCACTCAAAGCCAGAATGTCAGGAACATCTACAGAAAATAACAGAAGCAAAATGAAGCAAGGAAAGTTAGTCAAAAAAGTTAGTCTCTTCCTTTATGATTCTACTGATCCAGAAAGTGGGCCTGTGCAGGTAGACAGTGATACCTGGAGAGAAAAGAGAAATAAATGAGAGGTACCAGGTTGTTGCAGGGGCTCCTGACTCCTTACTGAGGCTCCCCTAAAGCCTGAGGAAGAGCGAGGCTTTGACAGACCGTGCAGCCAAACACTCTTGCACTCCAGCAGGCAGCCAGAGGGGTCTTCAAAACTACACGTCAGACCATATCACTTCTCTGCCAAAAATCCTCGTATGGTTTCCTACTACGTGGAGAATAAAGTCTCAGGCTTGCCTTGGACTACAGAGCCCTGCGTGGCTAGCTTTCCCTCCCACAGTCACATCTCTGACCTCATTTCCCATCACTCCCCTTCATGCTCATTTTGCCCCAGCCGCACTGGCCTCCTTTCAGTTCCTCTGTCACACCAGGCTTTGTGTTGTCCCAGGGTCTTTGCACAAAGGGTCGAGTCTCCCCAGAGCGCTCCTTCCCCGGCTCTCTACCTGTAGAACTCCTTCAGGCAGGGCTCTTCTCAAGCGCCACTCCTTCAGGGAGCACTTCCCTGGGACTCCGTTAAAGCATCTCACCTCCCAGGTTACTCTTAGGTCACCCTGTTTTATTTCTGTTATGGAACGTGCCGCAACAATAAATTACCCTCTATATTCATATAGACACGAGTCTCTTCTCTCCACTCTCACTGGAACTTAAGTTCCATGAAGGCAAGCACCATGTCTGTCTTATCTGATGCTCGATCCCTGTTCATTCACAAAGAGGAGAAACACATAATCTGGTTGCTACCTTGCCCTCAGATGTCTAGTCCAGAAGACTTTCAGGCGTGTTTAAGGAGGCTAGGGCTGTCCTGAGCCCACGAAGCTCAGAGAGAGGACACTGGGGAGGAAAGAGAAGATGGCACAGAGACCAGGCCTAGAACACTGGAGAAGAAAGCAGGTGGGGGAGCAAGAGCTGAACGCAATTCACTAGATAGCAACGAACTTTGTGGTGCTCCCTGGACTCAGAACATTTTCTTGGCCTGGCTGGAGTCCCTGGACTTGAAACCCAGTAGCCCACATTTCTATAAAACGTACTCTACTGGCCGAAGAATGGCATGTGATGCAAAACTGTGGAGACTGACCTGCTGCAACTGGTTCATGCTGGGAAAGGAACAGGAACTTGGTGAACTTGCTGAAGTCTGGGGCCTGGGGTGGAGAGGAAGAGAGGTGAAGAAAGAACAGAAGGAAGGGGTTGGAAACATCTGGAGAGTAAATAGTAAAAAGAATCCTCCCAAGTCTGGGTTGCGGGGATTACGGATGTAAAGAGAGGCCTGAGAAAGCAGTCAGAACTTGGATGCTGAGAGCGATGTCATTAGATTCGCAGGGGCAGAGGTTTGGGGAGAAGCAAAAGGCACCCGGCTGCCTCTGCGGAGCTTCCCGACTGCCTTTCTTCTCCCTGCCGAGTGGCTGTTGGTGCGACAGCTCCCTGGCCATGCAGGTGCTTTCAGGCCTGTGCTCTCTGTCAGAAGCCTGGAGACTTTCCTCAGGAGCACAGAGGGAAACACTTCGAGCACTGCATCTGGAGAGGAGGCGTCTGGAGCACACTCCAGAGGGCCCTGTGGCTTGTGGAGGATTAAGTGGAGGACGTCACTCTTGGGAACGATCCGACGGGTGGCAGCTGTGAGGAAGAGTAGATAGGGGACGAATATGAAGCAGGCAGATGCTTACACCAGAGCCAAGACAGACAGAAGCCCCAGGTAGATCTGTCCATCCCTAGACAAAGAACATCTCTGCATTCATCTGGTCCTCAGACTCTGCAGTTCTCAAACGCTGGATTGAGACACACTGACACGTGGCAATCAGAGGGTAGTACTAGAAGTCGGAGGTTCCTGGTGATATTGAAAGGACCAGGGTTAGTGAGTTTATGTAAACAAGGAAATAAGCGGATACCAATTACACCGTCACTGTCAGCGACGAGCATTCCATTACACTTTCTACAGGGAGCAAGGAAGGGGACGCGACAGTGCAGACTGCGAATTGCACAGGACATGAAGTAGCAGGTCCTGACAGAGAATTCCCTCCTTTGGTGCTTTGGAAAGTCACCTTTTCCCATTCCCACTTTCCATGGTTCAAGCTGGGTTGGGCCCAGCCCTCAGGCTGTGGACAGGTGCATCTGGCCAAATCACTCCAGCCAGCAGGGCCAGCCTGGAGATCGCAGCTGGGACCTCAGGAGAGAGAACACTCTCTCTGATCAGGTTGTAATCCTAACACGCTGGAAGCCACTGCGTGGCATAATCTTACTCAGAAAAGAGCCATCAAACTCTTCCCTTGTGCAGATCAAGTTCGTCCTTCTCAGGAAAGCTCAAGAGGTCTCCGGGAGAGCAAGGCAGAATTTGGCACTGGTACAACTTGCGGACAGTTGTGTTTGTCATCTCATCTTTATGGGGCAGGAGAGCACTGCTGAAGCTTTGAAATCCTTGTAAGAACACTTCTTATCCAGGAAGGGTAAATGCGGAAAGTTCTGAGGTCTCTAGGGGAGGAATCAGGGCAAGGAAGGAGTCGACCCTTTTCTTAGGCTCAGGATGAGAAATTTGACAAGCAAAGTCCATACCCCGTTAAGAAATTTCACTAGTCATTGGATTAGGAAGTGAGAAAGGAGGCACAAACTGAACCTCAGTCAGTTAGTTAAGCATGGGGAATGGCACATAAAATCGGGGATGTAACTCACCCTAATTTTTCCAACCCAAGCACAACAGTCTCAGAGAGCCTCGTTCAGTTCTACAATTCTCTTCCTCTGTGACAAGTCTGGCCGTCTCATCCACGTCCTTAACCTAATGTTGCCAGGCCCACCACTTCCACCCTTTCAAGGCAGCTAAGGCCATGGCCCACGGCCCATTTCAGATGCCTCTGCTCAAAGTCAAGCTTCGCTTTTCTCAGTCTTGCCTCTACTTCCACATCAGCATCCTCTGTGGTGTGGCTCTTGGCTGCACCCTCACTGAGGATACAGCAGTGTGGCTTTTCCAGACAACTCGTGCATTCCCCCCATCAGCCATGTGGGGTGGCTGCTGCACTGGTGGCCAGGCTCCTGGCTCCTCTCCTACAATGCTGTGGCTGAGCTCTTACACCAGAAAATAAAGGTCGCTTGTGTCAAAGAAAACACAAGTAAAAGTCATCTAAATTTTGTCGGGTGACAGGGGTGCTAACAGCATGTTCACATCTGATTTTGTGTCCCTAAGAGAAAACGGAACACTGCTGTCAGAACTTGGTGCTAGTTATCTTCATCCAACCCTCAGGGGCCATAGAACCACATAGTAGTGTGGCCGGCGCAAGGCTCTGTTCTTTCCCCTCTGCTGGGGCTTCCCCTGAGAAACCCAGATCGGATGGTGTAAGCTGAGATGTGCCCATCGTTGACTGTACATTAGGACTCTGGAGAGCAGAGCAAAGGCTGTAGAACTGGGGGAGGGGGAGGTGTGGGGCTCATCTGTACAAGTCACAAAAGTGCAATTTGGAAGAGACTGTCAGTTTATTCACTTAGTAAAACTGTGTGATCTTTAACAGCACATTGCACCCAGGCTTTTCCCCAGCCTTCTTTGAAGCTAAGTATGGTTATTTGACTAAGTTCTTGCCACTGAGTTATTAGTAGAGTGTTGTGTGGAGCTTCTAAGAAGCCTATTAAATCGAAAAGGGGTGAAAGCTCTTTCTTCCTTCCTCTGTTCTGCTGCCAGAAACACATGTGATGGTTGGAGCTTCAGCTTCTATTTTGGACCATGAGGACAAAGACCACTTAGGATCGACAGAGCGGAAAGCCAAAGGAAAGCAGGTCTTAAAGTCTTCCTGGGGTTGCCTAAGGCAGTCCTGGACTACATATTTCCAGGCTGCTTTTATGAGACAGAGAAATAGAATTCTGTCTTCTTTACACCGCTACGGCTTGGAGTTGCTCTGTTATATGCAATGGAAGCTCCAGTGGATTAGACTTTCTCTGCTGAAGTTGCTATCAATTTTATAGCGAACTAAAACTCTTGTCTTCAGTGTGGGGACATTTTCAATAGAAGATTTTCAAAAATGGAATTAGGATAATTTAAAAGGCAAAGGAGAGCCACAGTATCACAAAAACAATCATTAAGTTGGCCTTCTTCTTCTTCCCTTTTGTCCTTCTCCATCCATAATTTGTTTTTTTTTTCTTTTTCCAGCATTTATTATGATTAATATCCCTCTCTAAGGAGCGGCAGTTGGAATACGTCAGGGTGGGAGGGTTGCTGACTGAGAGGGGCACATAGGAGCCTTCCAGGGCACTGAACATGGTTTGTGTCTTGAGGTACATGGTAGTTACACAAATATATACATACATTCACTGTCATCAACTGCACACCTAAGATTAGCACATTTTTGTGTATGTATATTACACGTCAATAAAAAATGTTATAAAAATTCTATCTAAAATCCTATATCTTTTTTATGGCAACCATAGATATTTTAGAAGTACTTTTCCTCCTCCTATTTGCTATTCAACAATTGTATAATTTTAGTATCTCCCTTGTTCCTTACCCAATTTTGTCAGATTTGGAGAGTGCCCCGTTAATAGTAATTTTCCCAGACACCCTTGCAGCCAGGAGTTGTCATGAGATATATTGCGAGCTAATGAGAAATGAACAGAAGTCTGCTGAGTTCAGACTTCTAGAAAAGCTATAGTTTTCTTGTTTAAAAAAAAGGATAAATTTGTGTGATGATGATATGTCAGTGCAGGTTCATCAAGTGTAACAGATGTGCCAGTCTGGTGGGGACTGTTGATGGGGGGGAGTCTGTGAATTTGTGGGGCACATGGGAAACCTATGGAACTTCTCACTTTTTCCGTGAACTAAAACTGATCTACAAAATAAAATCTGTTGAAAAAACTTGTAGGACACAATTAAAGTTTTCTTTAAATATTTTTTTGGGAGAGAGGACACCACATTTCTAGTCAAGTAGACGTCTTTATTTCTTTATGCCCCTCATGCCATGAATGCATAGGAGATGAGCTCCTGCAGGACCTTCAGCCTCCTTTCCATTGGTTCCCATGAGTGAGCTTCTCTGGATAGAGCAGGCTAGTTAGTGCTCAGTTGAACACAGGCACCTTTCTCTTTGGTGTCCTTCTTTGATCATTTTCTTTCACACATTTCAGGAAGCTATCTCAGTGCTTAGAGTGTTTAATAGGCTCAATCCTCTTGGCAAGAATCTTTCCCTTAACTTGTTTGTTTACAACAGCGCCAACTGCATGCCAGGTAACTCTGTAGACTCTTCCAGTTTCGCCACGGTTACATTTGTGGGGCATTTCTTTCTGAATAGTGCCCACTCCCTTAATGTGTGCAGTGTCATCTTTCTTGTAGATTTACATGGATATGGCCAAAGAAACAACTCCATGTTTTCTAAAAGTCCCAGAGAACATGTAGCAGGTGCCTCCTCTTTCCTTTTGAAGACGGCAGTTCCAACCAAAAGGCAAAAAACATTTTAAAGGATAGATCCAGCCCTCGTGCGTCCTTTGCTCTCTGTCCTCTCCACCTCCTACTTGTCTGCTCAGAATGTAGATGCTTCTTCAGATCATGAAGCAATAAAAACAAACAAACAAACAAACAAATATAGAGGTGGTGGAACAGAAAAGCTGGAAGAAGCCTGCATTGTTGAGAACGGCTCCTGGGAAGCTGCACCAGCCTTGGACTCCCTATCTCTTTCACATGACATGAAAAAAAAAAAAAAGCATTTAAGCCTCTGTGATTTGGGTTTCCACACCCATTTGATAATTTGCAGCTGTGATATAAAGCTTTTAGCTTTAAGACTTCTTGAAACACAAGGAAACTCTCAGGTGCTAATTCACCACGGCTTCATATCATGGCATAGCAAGAGCCTGAGGCAAAAAAAAGAGAACCCCGAAGACGTGTCCCAAATGAAGCCTCCATCTGCATGCTCCTATCCCCACTCCTCTGGATAATAGTCTTCACGCTCACTGCGGGAGCTGAAATCTGGCGATGGCAGGAACTAAAGGAGGGTGACTCAACACACAGAGGACCTTTGTTCGTATAAATTTTTCTGAGACCTAGTAGTAAGGTATTACACCAACTGCACCACTATTTCTCAATCTATTTTTAGCAAATTTCCGCTTTTGATAAACACTAACTGTACTTTCTGTAGTTTGTATTAAGAAAAACCGGGCTTTTCTCTCCCCTGGAAAATTCCTAAGCAATTTCAAACCACATGAGCTACCATTCTCTCCACCCAGGAGTTTCCGATTATTTCCCACACCTCTTGAGGCTCAGGGGTCCCATTTCTGTCTGCAAACCAGACAGAAATCCTGGTGACTCCGGTGATGCCACAACTCGTGGGGGAAGTTGCATGTGACAGAAGCAGATGAAGGGAGAAAAACAGAGGAAGGGGTGGGCTGAGAAAAGGAACACAAAGCATAGTTTTGCCCCAGTTTGGCTCACCTTTGCACCTGTCTGCAAGTACATCCAGCTTTACTAAAAGAGTGTGTACCTCTTCCACTTCCAGAGACGCTCCTGCCTGTCCTCTCTTTCTCAAGGTCAACACTAAAAGGCCGTCCAAGGCATTCAGCTGCCTTCTGCCTTTTTCCAAGGGTGGCCTGAGCCCTCAGACTACCTTGTGGTCTGGCCTGGAAGCTGTGAGTGTAACTGAGGGGACTATGCAGTAGGTTTTTGGAGTTATTTTTTAGTCCTGTTCCTGGCCTGAAGGTCAGCTCTGCATGGACAGCAGATGGAGAAGAGAGTCGGGGAGGAAAGAACGGGTCAGATAATTTCTTTGAGATTCCAGTCTTGAGACTAGAATCTCCCAAGTTCTTATTTCTGTTCACGGTCAAATGCAGACTTTTATAAGCATTCATGCTTATGAGGGCTTAAATAACCTAAAAAGTGTAGTAGTGAGAAACAGTAAATAATATCTTCCCTCTATTCCCTGTGTATTCAAAATGTTTAAGGACAGGGAGGGAGGCATGAATGGGTGAAAGATCACATCTGGGATCTGGGCTTAGGGCAGGAACTCGAACATGTGAAAGGCTGAGAGTTGCCTGGACCCTGGGTAACTGGGGTTGAAAGTCATTCCGTCCTTCTTGGTTTCAGAGAAAGAGCCAAGGCCATTGTCAGGAAGCCTAGTGGCTACACAGACACTCTCTGTTGGAAGCAATTGACATGACACCTTGGCCTATGCCGTTTTATCCTCCTGTGTGGCATCTTCAGGATTTCCTGGAGCTACTAGGGAAGCTGGGTCTAACCTGCACCCTCCAGGTAGAGTGGGGAGCATAGTACAACGGTAAACACCATGACCCCAGAGCCGGACTGCCTGGGTCCCAAGTTCAGAGTTCAGCTCTTCCATTTTACCAGCTATGTGGCTCCAGGCAAATTTCTTAACTTCTTTACACCTCAATTTTTTCATCTATAAAATGGGGATGAGTGTGTCACCTCACAGAATGTCTTAACTATTAAATGAGTTCATCATTGTAGAGCTCTTCAGTACAGTGCCTGACATAGAGTATAATACAATGGACAGTTGGCTATTGAACTGCTTTCTCATGCCTGATATAACAAATCACCACAAACTTGGTGGCTTAACACAACAGAAATTTATTCTTTCATAGTTCTGGAGGTCAGAAGTTCAAAACCAGTATCCCTGTGCAAAAATCGAGATGTGGACAAGACTAAGCTCTTTGTGGAGGCTCTAGAGGAAAACCCACTTCTTACCTCTTCCACCTCCTGGTGGCTGTTGGCATTCCTTAGCTTGTGGCCACATCACTCCAATCTCTGCCTCTGTGATCACATTACCTTCTCCTCTTCTGCTCCAAATCTCCCTCTGCCTCCTTCTTATAAAAACATTTGCAATTATATTTAGGCCTCACCCAGAGAGTCCAGGATAATCTTATAAATTCTTACATCTGCAAAGTCCTCATTTGCCGTATGAAAAACCTTCACAAGTTCCAGGGATTAAAATATGAATATCTTTGTGGGGGATAATTATTCAGCCACCAGAACTTATTGGCCAGGAGTGAGTCAGATGAATAGTAAGCAGGTGGACAGAGAGTGAAGCAAGAAGAGGTCTCTGCACAGGTAGGACATGGTATGGTTACCAGCAGTGGGTGGCAAAACTGCTGGTCCCATGCCCACTACAGAGGCCAACAGAGACAGGGTCTGAAAAGTCCTCCCAAGACACTAGTCTTGAGTTGCTTGTTCTTATTTCTCTTCTCTAATAGTGCACCAGCGCTGCAGATAGGTATGTAAAGGCTTCAGAATTGTGGGGTACTGCTATTGGAATGACAGGGGAAAGTCTGGACAAGTGGCAACTAAAAGAGGGGATGTAAGTGGGGAAGGACATCAACTGTTACCTTCACACCTTCATAAGGCCACTGCAAGGGCTCAAGAGGGATAATACACAAATGGAAGCAGGCCAAACTGCACTGGCACAGAAAAGCAATAAATTCTCAAAGTCTATTTGGATGTACTGGTGTAAAATCACTCGCCCTCTTATTCTCCAGGAGAGTTCTATTTCTTTCTGGCATCCACCAGTTTTTCATTTATTGTTCTTTATTTAAAGTTGTGTATCCCCAATCCCAGCTGATCCTCTCTACCCTTATTGCCACACTCTCCTGAATCCATGCCATCGTGAGTCCTCCCCTGGATGACTGCAATATATTTCTAGCTGATCTCTCTGCTTCCAACTTACTTTTCCTCTGCAGACCATTTCTTCACACAGCATGATCTTCTCAAATCAAAAATCTCATCATGTCGCACTCCTCTTATGGCTCTTAAATCACGTCTCCCTGCTTACAAATGAAATTCCAACTCTTTAATGTAATCAATAATCCCTGCCATAGTCTTATCTCCTACGGTAATCACGCTGGCTCACCGTGCTCTAACCACACTGGCCTTTCTGTCCCCCTAAAACAAAGGTTCCATCTTGAACTTGTCAGTGCCTCTGACTAGACCACTCCTCTACCACAACTTCACACAGCCCCTTCTCTGAATTCAGCTCAATCTCTCAGGTATCAGCTCAAGAGTAACCTCAGAGACAGCTTCTCTGAACCCTTAGACTACAGTAGCCCCTGCCACTCCCTGACCACTCTCCTTCTCATCACTCTGCTTTATGTCCTCCATAATGTCTAGGTAATTGTTCCTGTATTCATTTTTATTTGTTATTGTCTATCTCCTTCCATTAAAATGTAACCACTCTCTATGAATGAGAAATCATAGTGTTGTTGTTGTTTGTTTGTTTTTTTTACCCTCATATCCTTGGTACTTGATCCTTGGCCCAGATCCCACCACATTATAGAAAATAGATACATATTTGTTGAGTGAATGAATGAAATGATAGCTCTTATTGTTAGTGCTGTTACTGGCGACATCATGCATTATCCTTCGCTTTGAATATTTTATATCTACACCTTCCTTTGAATATTTTATATCTACACCTTCTTCATTTGCTAAGCAGCATCTATATAATAAAGGTATATTAGCCTGAATTATCAATATACACCCAGAGGAATGATCCCTGTGGCTTCCAGCAAAAGTACTAGGGGTGCTTTAATCTGCAAGAGAGCTCTCAAGTGATTACTGGATGGAATTTTTGATGATAGTTTCGGAATAAGATAAAGTGAAGCATCTGAGGACAAACATCTCTGAGCTTTCAAAAATGGACTTCTCTCCATTCTAATTCTTACACTTAATCCATCACACATCAACCAGGAAATAAATATCGAGTGTCTAATATATGCCAGGCTCTGTGCCAGGCCCTGAGATTACAATGGTGAGCAAATCAGCTATGTTCCTCGTCCTCATGGATAGCCTTATAAGGGAGATAGATATTAAGCAAATTCTCACACAAATAAATGTCTTATAATAAACTGAGTATGTTATGAAGGAATAGTCAAAGATGCAACAAATAAAAAGAATTTTAAAACAATTAAGCTGCAATAGTACCAAAAATATTTAAGAATCAATTTAAGAAAAAAAATATGAAAACCTCTATGCTGAACAGTAGAAAACACTGCTGAGAAAAATTAAACTCCTGAGTAAATGAAGAGATAAATTATGTTCATAGACTGGAAGGCTCATAATTGTTCTAGTGTTAATGGACTCAAATCAATCTACAGATTCAACACAATTTTAATCAAAGTACCAGCAGACATTTTTTTTTTTTTTTGCGGAAATTGATTTACATGGAAATGCAAATGACCTAGAAAAGCCAAAGAAATTTTAAAAATGAACAAAGTTGAAGAATTTATGCTACCTGATTTCAAGAATTAATTATAAGACTATAGTAATCGAGGCTGTAGAAATAGTGAAACGAAAAACATAAAGATTACTAAAGCAGAAAAGAGATTCAAAAAATAGACCCACTCAAAATCAATTTATTTTTAATAAAGGTACCAAGGCAATTTATCAGAGAAAGTCAGGTCTGGAACTGAATAGCTAGGTAAAGATTTCTTGAGACATAAAAGCACAAACCATAGATAAAAACCAGATAAATTAGACTATTAAAATTCAAAATTTTTGTTCTTCAAGAAAAATTAAGAAAATGAAAAGGCAGGTCTTAGAGTGGGAGAAAATATTTATAATCCATATATCTAACAGTAGATATTACTAGTACCCAGAACCCAATAAAAAACACTCAAATTTCAATAACATGAATAATTCAAATTTTTAAAAATAGGCAAAAGCCTTGAACAGACACTTCACAAAAGAAGATAACACAAAAGGCCAATAAGTACTTGAAAAGATGCTTAACGTCAATAGTCATCAGGAATATACAAATTAAAACCACAATGACATGCCATGACACAATAATCAGAATGTCTAAAACTTAAGACTAAGTTTTAATATTAAAAAATACCAAGTGTTGGTGATGATGTGAAGCAGCAGGAATGCTTCCAAATTGCTGGTAAGAATAAAAATGGTACAGCCCCTTTGGAAAACTGGCAGTTTCTTGAAAAGTTAAACCAAAAGTTTATTACACAACCTAGCCAATATACTCATAGGTGTTTTTCCAACATAACTGAAAACACATATTCACACAAGGACCTAAATGACAATGTACATAGCAGCTTTATTGACACAAGCCAAAAACTGAAGGGAAAAAAAATGTCTATCAATAGGTGAATGAATAAATAAAATATAAAATATCCATAAAACAGAATACTATTCAACAATAGAAAAGATACTATATGAGAACATATAATAAGGGAATTTAGCTGATTCTAGGTGGTCGGGGTGGTGGGGGCTTCTAAAGGAAGAAAAGGATATCTGAAAGAAGACTAGGGATTGACTGGGGAAGATGGAGTGGGTAATGAGAAATAAAAAGCATTCCAGGCAGAGGCTTTTTCAAGGGCCCCTGACAGAAGGGAAGATGGAGCTTTTGCAGGTGGTCTTGCTTAGAGAGCAAGGAAAGAGAAGAGTGACATGAGTTAAGTCCAGAAGTTGGTGAGGGCCACGCCACACAGGCCTTATAGGCCTTGTTAAGGATTCTGACATTTATTATAAGATCAATAAGAAACTTCTGAAAAGGTATTAAACTAAGAAATAGTATAATTGGCTTGACATTTTAAAGAAGATCCCACTAAGTACAGTATGGAGAGTTGACTGTCATGAGAGCAAGTGGCTGTGAGGGAGCTAGTTATGGCCCCAGCTGAAATCCTGGTGGCAAATGATGGTGGCTGACACTGAAATGGGGTAATGTGGGGGAGAGAGAGATAAACAAATTCAACAACTATTTGAGGGTTGTTGGGCTACATTCAGGGGATAAGGATGAAGATGGTACTAAGATCAACTCTAAGATTATGGTGCAGGAGATGAAATTGGAAGAGATTCTATTCCCCAACACAAAGGAATGTCTAGTTTGGTGGAGAAGGTCTAAAGTCAGCTCTGGAAACACTGAATTTGAGATGCCTAGAAGACATCCAAATGACAATGTCTACTAGGCAGGTGGACATATGGATGTGAAAGCTCACAGAAGCCCAAGATGGAGATTCAAAACTGGGTGCTAGAAAGATGGTAATTAACATTGTAGAAGTGGATGCAATGTAGACTAGGGAGAGAGCCCAGGAAGAGGATAGTAAAGAAGCTAGAATCAACTCTTAAGGAACCCCAACATTTAGAGAATGAGGAGGGAGAGGTGAGCTAGCAAGGGAAATTAAGACATAGTCAAAGAAAAGGTGTGGAAGCCAGAAGAGCACAACATATTAGAATTTATGGAAAGAATTCAAGATGGGTGTAGAAACTGTGTTGAATGCTAATACAATGATAAGAAAACGTCCAACAACTTTAGTGACATAGAGATCACTGCTAACCTCAGGAATAACAGATCCTACAGAAAAAGAGAGATGTAACCCAGGTTCAAGTGGACTGAGGGATGACTGAGAAATAAGGAAATGGAGAAAGTGATTGTATATTACTTTAGCTAAAGAGTCCAACTTCCTAGTATAACAAGCTGGGTAATAATTATGATGAAAGAAACCTGAACTTGGAAGCGATTGTGAAAGACTGCTTCTGTGCAAGTTCAGCCCTTGATTCAGCCTGAGAGGTTGCATTTCCTCTTCCTGTAACATAGGTGGGGATTTTGAATTATGAGTTCAAAGATTTCTTTTATTATGTTACCTTGATAACTACCATGAATATGGAGAAGAGCGTTCACTGGGGAACCTTCAACGTCGGTTACACACACCTGTGATATGAGAAAGGCATGAGATGGGGCAAGAACAGGCAGGAATAGAGAAGGAGTCCTCTTCAGCATCTGTTTTCCAGTAAAACTAAAAATTCTACTGGGAATTTTAATCTGCTTTGCAATGAAATCTAGATCCTCATGAATATTTATAGAAAATCATAAAAGCAAAATGACACAAATAAATTTGGTAGCAAGCCAAATTTGTTCCCATTTATCTGGGAAGTGCATGTGCATGTCAAATGAAGAAAATAAATGAAAAGATAAAATTCTTTGGTTCTAGAGGAGAGTAGAGCCGAGGAGAAACAAAAGCTAAATATTAAGATACCTGGACCCTGGGTTTCTAGGCCAAAAAATGAATGAATGAATGAATGAATGAATGAGCAAAAGAAGATAAGTGTGTCCTTGAGAAAGAACGGAGATTCTGTGAGCAGGTATGACCACAGATAACAAAACAGACTCATTCCCCAAGTCAAGAGAAAAATATGTTTTGACCCCGTGTTTCCTTGGGCGTGTGTTTCAACAGGACTTCAAGAAGCTTCTAAGCTCAAGCTACATAGGTGAAAACAGTGAGAAAAGAACAAGGTGGCTCAGAGGTTGGGCCTAGCTCATAGGAAGAGGGAAAGGATGGAGCCTGAACTCCACTCCCCTAGAAAGAGCCACACAAGCACCGTGGGGCCCCTGAATCCATGACACATTTCCAGGTCAGACACATGTCTGTGCCCTCAGGCTCTGGATATTTTACCAAGTGGCTCACTCTCTCCAAAGCTTTCCAACAAGCTTGAGAGGAGGGACCATTTCTACTAACTGGCATCCATGAAGTGCTATGCACTGGCCTATACACTTTACATATGCTATCTCACTGACTCCTCACAGAAACATGTAAGTATTCCCATCCTCGCCTGACTGAAAAGAAAACTAAAGTTCAGAAAATTGATTAGCCCCAAAGTCACAACGAGAGACTTAAATCTGAGCCCACACGTGCATGACCCTCAATCCCACACTACGCAGGCGAGGAGAAATCAATCTGTTTCCACCGAGAGGGTAAAAGAAACTTACTGGAGGCAGAAGGTGGAAGACCATATAGAAAACAAAGAAATAAGAATCCTCTTTTCTGAGAATAAGTAGGTTTATAGAAGAAATCTCTTAGAAAAGAGAGGAGAAGAGAATCTAACTTGGGAAATAAGAACAATGCCTGGGACTGAAAAGAAATTTGGGAACTAGGGACAGAAACTCTGGGTCTGGAAGTCAGAGCGAAGATCTGGTGAGAAGAAAGATGCTGGCGCATTTTCCTTCGGGTGGGAGAAGAGACAGCGCTCAATTACTGACCTTCCTCTCTCTGGTCACGTGACTTGTGCTGGTATAAAAGCTTTCTACCAGCCAGGTTCCTTACAATATTTTCCTGTGAGAAATGAGCGGTAGCAGTGGCTGAAGCTCTGTTCCTCTTTCCCAGAAGCTTTCAGACTTTCCTTCAGGACGAATCCCAAGAATCCATCTATCCGGAACGAAGACAAGGCAAGGAAGCTAGCTGAGTGCTTGCACTCTGGGAAGTGATGCCAGGATCAGAAGTGGAGGGGAAGGTGTTTGGGGGGCTGAAGGAAGTCTGTCAGAAATAGAATGTAAGGATCATACCTGGAGACAGGAGCCAGTGGGGTAGTGGAGGTCAGGGGATCACAGACCAGGGTATCGAGCCCAGAAAGAGGATGAAGGGACCAGACTGTGTGGGTGCTTACAGACTCAGTGGAAACGGCTACCCTATTAAGAAGAGTTCTTCTTCTTATAGTCAAAACACCAGGCTCAGGAGCCAGTGACTGCCTGTGGGCTTTTCTGAATATTCTCTAAAGCCTTTGGGGGACAAGCCCCAAAGATAGTGCTGACTCATGCTTTCTCCCCACTCCCCCTACCCCCACACTTCACTAGCTTCCCCTTTTTAGTGCAATGCCAGAGTCTTGTATTAGACAGGAGAGGAAAACGTGGAGGAGAATCTGTATTCCGTAAAGGGAGAAAACGAGGCTGGGAGATGGGTTAGGGGGCTGGGCAAGTGCTTCCTGGACAGGTAGTGGGGTGCTGTGGCGAGCCAGCTGGGCAGGGGGCCTGCTTCTCCCTGCGCGAGGTCTCAGTGTGAGGAGGCTTGCCTTTTCTCTCTGCAGGTCTCTGGCTGAGGAAGGGACTTAAGGAAAGTTGGAAACTGACAAAAGTAACTTCCTGTATCTGTGAGGAGAGAAGGAGAAAGGCTGGGGAAACTGGAGGGGGAATTCCCTTGGGAAGCCAAGGATTGGTCTCTCCCGGAGACACATGACGGCAAACATAATAACTCCTAGTTAATATCCCACCCCAGGCAAAGTCAATAATTGCTCCAGGCAGTTCTGGCAGGTGGGGCGAGCAAGCAGTGGTGGCAGCAGACGGCCTTGGCCTGGGAAGGGGAGCGTGCCAGGCAGGATGTCCTCGTCGTGAACTAGAGGTGGGACCACAGGCTGTGAGCGGGGCCTCCTGACCCTGCCCTTTTTTCATCCTCTTTCAGAATAGCCATGCTAAACCTGAAGAGCGCCTTGATCCTCGCGGCCTACGTCATCATCTTCCTCACTGGTCTCCCTGCCAACCTCCTGGCCCTGCGTGCCTTCCTGGGGCGCGTCCGCCAGCCCCAGCGGGCACCCATCCACATCCTCTTGCTCAGCCTGACGCTGGCGGACCTCCTGCTGCTGCTGCTGCTGCCCTTCAAGATCATCGAGGCTGCGTTTGAATTCAAGTGGAAACTGCCTGAGATAGTGTGCGCCCTCACAGGCTTCGGCTTCTACAGCAGCATCTACTGGAGCACATGGCTCCTGGCGGGCATCAGCATCGAGCGCTACCTGGGCGTGGCTTTCCCGGTGCAGTACAAGCTGTCCCGCCGGCCTCTGTATGGACTGATTGCTGCTCTGATCTCCTGGATCATGTCCTTTGGCCACTGCACCATCGTGATCATCGTCCAGTACTGGAACAAAACCCAGGAGGCCACCAACAATGATGAGATCACCTGCTACGAGAACTTCAACCCCGAACAGCTGAAACTGGTGCTTCCCGTGCGCCTGGAGCTGTGCCTTGTCCTCTTCTTCATCCCCATGGTGGTCACCATTTTCTGCTACTGGCGCTTCGTGTGGATCATGCTCACCCAGCCCCACGTGGGGACCCAGAGGCGGCGCCGGGCCGTGGGGCTGGCCATCGTGACGCTTCTTAACTTCCTGGTGTGCTTCGGTCCCTATAACGTATCCCACCTGGTGGGGTTTCACACGGGGCAAAGCCCGCAGTGGCGAGCGGAGGCTGTGGTGTTCAGCTCCCTCAATGCCAGCCTGGATCCCCTGCTGTTCTATTTCTCTTCGTCCGACGTGCGCAGAGCCTTCGGAAAAGGGCTCCAGATACTGCGGCATCGGAGCTCCTCCCTGCTGGGACGCAGAGGCGGAGAGATAGCGGAGATGACGCCTGGGGATAGGGGTGCGAGTCAAGCTGAGGGAGCACCGAGCTCGGACTTTACCACAGACTAGGGCTGTCTCTGCACCGTTGGAGGGCCCCCCGGGGCCATGTATGAGTTGAGCAGGCTGGGAGAGGGAGAGCAGGAGGGTTCCTGTTCCAGACTCAGCAATCCACTACTGGGACTGTAAAACTTTCTCTCCTCGGCTTGGTATCCCTTTCTGGCTGAATTTTCCTTCCCAATAGAACACAGCTCTGCAACAAAAGAAGAAATGGTTAGGCACAGAAGCACTATCAGACCAAGTTTCAGAAGTCATGTAGCTAATACAAATTCAGTCCTTATGCAACTGGTAGCTGGACATGACCAGGTCAAAGCAGAGAGTCCTAAAACAATCTTACCATAAGCTTTGAAACAATATCTAGACACTGTTCTGGCTATCGGTGCTGGGGGGAAAGCCAACAGAAAAGAGATGGAAGAGAAATGCTAAATGAGGTCAAAGAACTCAGGAAAGTTCTGACTGAGCCAAGAGGACTAGGAGGTGGGGCTGAGGGCTTAGGCCTCTAGCGATCTAGGTTTGCACTGGATTGATCTGACCTGCTGCTTTGTAAGTATGCTCAAGATGTCTTCATGTGTGTAGCTTGTCTCCCCATTAAACTGGGAGCTGCCTGAGGTCCAGATCTTGTCTTCTCCCTATATGGCACCCCACATAGGTCAGGACACAGCTTAGCACCCATCAGTCAGAGCTCATCACTGACCAGCACAGGAAAAGACAGCCTTGTCTGGCAGATTGAAAATAAAAGTTATAAAACTCTGAAACAAGTGTCCAGCATTTTTGTGATGTTTCTGCAAGTACGAGGAAGGCAAAAATGGAATGAAGAACCAGACTCATCAGCAAACAGCAAAGAGGGAAAGTGATACATCTGAAACCACAGAAACATTTTAAGGTAAAGATGTAATCAGAGTACATGAAGTGAAGGTACTGACATAATCCTGTTTATACTGATGAATAGAGATCGGTTTAGAATGAGCTTGTAGGATGAGTCCTTACCCAACATTATCGATGTATCATGTTACTTTCCTGTTTAGAAACTTTCAGAGTTTTCTTATCATCAAAAGTTTTCCTCCCAGATGCTCACATCACATCATTCCATTGCCTGCTTTGTATCCTCTCTCCCTTTCCAATTCCACCTGACTCATTTCTCCACAATAAGGACCCCTAGAGCACTCTCTCTCCGTAACTGACCCTCCAGGCCCTAGCCTAGTGGCTTGCAACAGCGGCGATATATCAGAATTACATGTAGAGACATAAAAACAGTGCAGGTGGCCACCTCAAATCTACTGACGCAGAATCTCAGGCAGGGGTCGGGGGCAGCAGGTAAGTTTAAAAAAGCTCCCTAGGTGATTATGATGGGCAGCTCAGGTCAGGAATCACTGGCCTAGCTTAGGGACCCAATCTGTCCAAAAAATCACTCTTGAGAGATACCTTTCCGGCTTATAAGTACCCCTCGCCTCAACTGCATGTACCCCATCTTCTGATTGCTTGCTTTTCCCCTTCTTATAAAACCCCACACAGTGCTTACTTTCTCCAGAAAGTCTTACTTCCCTTATTATTTCCACTCAACCGAGAGCTCATTCTCTTTCTTTTCCTTCCACAAAACAATACTAGACTGATATCGTAAGAGCCCTGACTTCATGTTGGCTCTGCTTCCTATCTAGATGACCTTGAGCAAGTCACAACCTCCAGCCTTCATTTCCAAATCATAAAAATGAGGATAATGTATGCCTCCCAGGTTCATTGAATTCAAATGAGACTTAATATACAAAATTGCTGAGAAATTATATAGACTATTATTTAGCTCTAAGATAACAACTGAAACATAGATGTACTCCCGCTTGAAGAAATATAGCAAGTAGAAATTTTAAATGATGGAAATAATATATTAGGTAACCAAATGTATAGGATGATTTGACAGTAACGTATGAGGGGGGAAAATCTGGGATTTTCAGCTGACTATAGGCTTACTATGCATCTACGATGTACTAAGTCTTTCAAAAAAGCTAATTTGATTTGGGGTGGTATTAAAAGAAACAGAGTCTAAACAAGTTAATCATTTCCCTCTACTGAGTTCTATTCAGTGGCGTGTTTAGTACCGAGCAACACATTTTATAAAAGATGTTAACTCAAGGAATCAAAGGACAATAATTCAAGCTAAATAAAAAAATTAATTAGAATGCTTTGGAGATTTAAAACATACTAATAATAAAGTAACAACAAGAACACTTTAAATGTCAGGAACTGTTCTAGAGCAGCTGTCCGCAGCCTTTTTGGCACCAGAGTCCGACGCTCCTATGAGAATCTAATGCCCGATGACCTGTGGAGGAGCTGAGGTGGTGATGCTAGCGCTGGGGAGCGGCTGCATATACAGAAGCTTTGCTGGTTCTCCTGCCGCTCGCCTCCTGCTGTGCGGCCCGGTTCCTACAGACCTGTAGCTTTCTGTGGTCCTGAGGTGGGAAACCCTGTTCTAGAGGAGCCTAAGATGATAAAGGGAACTTTCCAAGGCCAGTAAGTGAAGGAGAGTTTGCATCCAGGTCTTCCTGACTCCAAAGTGCCTGTTTTCTTCACTAACACACGAAAAGCAAGTAAGAGACTGATCTGTGGCTAGAAGAAAAGGTCCATTTTATGGAAAATGCATTCTATGGAGCCCCACAGGGGAAAACAAGGGTCATGGGCAAAAAAGGCAGGGATTTACATCTTAAACAGTCGGGGCTGTTTAAAGTGGAGCTAACTACCTCAACAAGGTAATCACTCCCCCATCTCCAGGAAATTTGAAGTAGAAGATAGAAAACACCCATCTGAGGACATTGAGGAAACTCACACATCTGAAAAGGACCGGACCAGTAACTGCCAAAACCTTTTCCAATATGAGGTTCCCCGGGGCTTTAGAGACATGGTTGCTCTCTAATGAGGAAAGTGCAAGAAAATCACTGGGCCTGATCTAAGACTTGCAGGGTGAAACTTTAGCTACTCATTAACAAGTATTTAATCTTCATTAAGTTACTTGATAGCCCATTTCTTCACTGGGAAATTAGTAATTCATTTGTTCAACAAATATGTATTGATTAACTACTATAAACCAGATATTTTTCTAGGAGCTGGGGATCCAGGGTGTTTAAGAGACAATATATCTTGTCCTCTTGGAGTTTCCATTATAGTGAGAAAAAAATAGTTAATAAACAAGTAAACAAATAAAGAATCAAGATAATTTCAGAATGCGGCAAATGGATTTTACAAATGGACTAAAATGGGGATATGAGAGAAAGTATAAGAGGGTAGTGCAGGGGGTTTGGAAAATTCTCCTGAGTCAGTGGTATTCAGCTGAGACCTGAATGATGAGAGGTAGCTGCTATGCAAAGGCCCACAGGAAGAGCATTCTAGAAATAGAAACCGCTGGTGCAAAGGCCCTGAGGAGGGGAAAAACTAGTGTCTCAAAGCCAGAGAAAGAGCCAGTATGGGGCTAGAGCAGTGGTTTGCAAACTTAAGCATGTATTAGAATCCCTTTAGGGGTTTGCTGAAGCATAGATTACGATTTTCCCGCCCCCACAGTTTCAGAATTAGTAGGTCTGGGGTGGGACACAGGAGTTTATATTTCTTTGTTCGTTGGTTTGTTTTTGCAAAGATATTTTTATTTCAAACAATTCTCAATTTACTGATATCTCATTAGCTGTTTTAAAATGGTGCTTGACTGATGACACAAGTACCATATGCTAGATAGTCAAACTTTGTTATAATCCTTTGTATCTCTGTGATGTCAGTTGTCACTCTCTTTCATTTCTAATTTGATTTATTTGGGCCCTCTCTCTCTTTTTGTAAAATTAATTAATTAAAAAATTTTTATGGTGACATTGGTTAACAAAATCCAGTAGGTATCAGCTGTACACATTAACAGTAAGCTATACACACACACACACACACACACACACACACACACACACACACACACACACACACACACACACTGTATGTTCACCTCCCATAGTTAGATTTCTTTCTGTCACCACATATTTGACCCCTTTTACCCCCTCTACCTCCCCTCTCCACCCTCCCCTGTAGTAATCACTGATCTATTGTCCACGTCCATGAGCCTGCTTGTTTGTCCTGCTCATTTGTCGCTTTTAGGTTTATAACCCACATATAAGTGATATCATGTGATTTTCAACTTTTTCTGTCTGGTTTATTTCTCTTGACATGACGGTCTTTGAAGTCCATGTTGTCGCAATCTTTTTTTTCTCATGAGTCTAATTAAATGTTTATCAACTTTATCTTTTCAAAGAACCAGCTCTTTGTTTCATCGATCTTTTGCATTTTTTTTAGACCCTATTTGTTTATTTCCACTCTGATCTTTAAATTTCCTTCCTTCTACTCACTTTGGGCTTTGCTTGTTATTCTTTTTCTAGTTCCTTTAGGTGTAAAGTTAGATTGCTTCGTTGAGATATTTTTTTCTTCTTAAGATAAGACTATATTGCTATGAATTTCCCTTTTAAGACTGCTTTCACTGTGTCCTACAGATATGGGGTCATGGTGCTTTTATTTTCATTTCTCTCAAGGTAACTTTTGAGTTATTCCTTGATGTCATCGTCAATCCATTCACTGTTTAGTAGTATGTTTAGCCTCCATGTGTTTTCGTGTTTTTCAGTTTTTTTTCCTTATAAATGATTTCTAGTTTTATAACATTTGGTCAGAGAAGGCGCTTGAAATAATTTCAATATTCTCAATTTATTGAGACTTGTTTTGTAGTTTAACATGTGGTCTATTTTGGAAAATGTTCCATGTGCTGTTGAAAAGAATATGTATTCTGCTGCTTTGGGGTGAAATTCTCTAAAAATATCAATTAGATCCAGCTGGGCTAATGTGTCATTGAAGGCTACTGTTTCCTAATTGATTTTCTGTCTGGAAGATTTATCCATTGGTGTCAATGGGGTATTAAAAGTCCCATGCTATGCCTGTTTTACTGTCAATCTCTCCCTTTATCAGTCAATATTTGCTTTATATATTTAGATGTTCCTGTTTGGGGTGCATAAATGTTTACGAGGATTACGTCCTCTTGTTGTATTGATCCTTTTATCATTACAATATGTCCTTCTTTTTTTTTATTATAGCCTTTGTTTTAGAATCTATTCTGTCTAATATAAATATTGCTCCCCCAGCTTTCTTTTCATTTCCATTTTCATAAAACACCTTTTTTCATCCCTTCCCTTTCAACTTGGGTGTGTTTTTTCATCTAAAGTGGGTCTCTTGTAAACAGCATATGTATGGGTCTTGTTTTCTTATTCACTTAGCTACCCTATATCTTTTAATTAGATAGCTTATCTATTTATATTTAAAGTGATTATTGATAGGTATGTAGCTATTGCCATTTTATTATTCATATTTATGTTCTTTTGCTTCTCCCATCTTCTTATTAAAGAAGTCCATTTAACATTTCTTGTAACATTAGTTTGGTGGTGATGAATTCCTTTAGCTTTTTCTTGTCTGGGAAGTTCTTAATTTATTATTATTTTTTATTTTGGTGACATTGGTTAACAAAATCTAGTAAGTATCAGCTGCACACATTAACAGTCAGGCCTAAATATATTTACACTGTGTGTTCACCTCCCATAGTTAGGTTTCTTTCTGTCATCCCATACTTGACCCCTTTTACCCTATCTACCTTCTTCCTCTCTGCTTCTCTCCTACCCGTGGTAACCACTAGTCTATTGTTCATGTCCGTGAGTCTCTGTTTGTTTGTCCTGTTCATTTGTTGCTTTTAGGTTAATATCTGAGAAGTTCTTTATTTCTCCTTCAATTTTAAATGATAGCCTTGCTGGGCATAGTAGTCCTAGTGGTAGGTCCTTGTTTTTCATGACTTTGAATACTTCGTGCCAATCCCTTCCGGCCTGGCAAGTTTCTGTTGAGAAATCAGCTGACAGTCCTATGGGTGCTCCATAAGACTGTTGTAGGTGACTAACTGCCTTTCTCTTGCTGCTTTTTAAGATTTTCTTTTTGTCTTCAACCTTTGGCATTATAATGATGATGTGTCTTTGTGTGGGCCCCTTTGAATTCATGTTGCTTAGGACTGTCTGTGCTTCCTGGGCTGGTATGTCTATTTCTTTCACTATGTTAGAGACGTTTTCCATCATTATTTCTTCAAGTGAGTGCTCAATCCCTTGCTCTCTCTTTTCTCCTAGTACCCCAATGATGCCAATGTTGTTACACTTGATATTGTCCCAGAGGTCCCCCTTAAACAATCCTCAATTTTTTGGATTCCTTTTTCTTTTTGCCATTCTGGTTGGGTATTTTTCTGCTACCTTGTCAATCAAATTGCTGATTTTATCTTCTGCTTCATCTAATCTTCTGCCGATTACTTCTAGTGTATTCTTCATCTCAATTATTGTATTATCCACTTCTGATTGGTTCCTTTTTATAGTTATTGTGTCCTTTTTTATGCTAACTACCTCACTAAGTTCCTTGAGGATCCTTATAACCAGTGTTTCAAACTCTGTACCTGATAGAGTATTTGCCTTCGTTTTATTTAGTTCTTTTTCTGGAGTTTTTGCCTGTTCTTTCACTTGGGGCATGTTTCTTTGTCTCCTCATTTGGATGCCCCTCTGTGTTTGTTTCTGTGTATTAGGTAGATCTGCTATGTCTACCCATCTTGGCAGTGAGCCTTATGTAGTAGGTGTCCTGTGGAGCACATTGATACAGTCTCCCTGATCACTTGAGCTGGGTGCTCCAGGAGTGTCCTCTGTGTGAGTTATGTGTGCCTTCTTATTGCAGTTGAGCTTTGCTTGCTGCTGGCATGTCCATGGATGGGATTGACCCTCAGGCTGACTGGCTATGAGAACTGGCCACAACCACAGCCTACCAACTGCTATGTGGGGTCTGACCCCACGGAGTAGCCTCAGATGCCTGTTGGAATCACCCTTCGAATATGCCGCTTGTGGTGCTTTGTTGTGGTCTGAAGCTGATCACAACACAGCATATGTTGATTCGGGGGCCTCTTGGTAGAGTGTCTGGTGCAGACCAAGGTCAGTTGCTGTCTGTGACCACCCCAAGGCTACCTGGTAGAAGCTACAAAGTGATCTGCAGTTGGTCACTGCCTGTACTGGACCTGAAGGTACATGGGAAAAGCCACGCTGCAAAATGAGGTTTGGCTGCCACCAGTACTGAGCCTGGGGCAGCTCAGCAAAAGGCACACCAAAGCCATCACCTTAGCCCCGTGGACCCCCAAGAGTTCTCTAAGAAAGACTGCAGCATGAACCAATGCCTGCTGCTCACCACGGAAACTCTTGCAATGCATGAGTTAGGTGGGGTGGGGTCCCAGGGAGCAACCACAATGAAGCGAGCGGAGTTCACCAGGCTAATGCAGATTCAGATTTGGTGATGTGGTGGGCAAGGTTAACTCAGGAACACTGGAAGCTGTTGTCCCTCCAGCCCTCACTCTTAAGCCACACAATTCAGTCTCTCCCTGTGTGTCTCTGGCACCTCCTGAGCTGCTGACCCTCTGGTGGAGCCTACGGTGAGTGCCTACAAGTGAAAGAGTCTATGCCCAGGCTCTTTAAGAAGACAGAACCTGGGTTTCCGGCAGGCTTTCATCTCACCTGGTGGCATGAAATTTTGCTGATTTTCATAGCCTGGTGTCGTGGGGGCTCCTTTTTCAGCATTGGTGCTCCTGCTTGGGGATCCTAAGCAGGCTGGGACCCCTCACTTCTCAAGGGGGATCTCTGCAGCTGAGATATCCCTCCCAATTCTCAACTGCCACACATGGGTGTGGGGCCATCCCGTCTTGTATTTCTCTTCCTCCTACCAGCCTCTATGTAGCTTCCTCTTTATATCCTTAGTTGTAAGACTTCTTTTCAGCTAGCCTTCAAACTCAGTTCTCTAAGTTGATTTTTCTATAATTTAGTTGTAATTAGTGTGTTCATGGGAGGGGGAGAGTACAGCGTTTACCTATTCCACCACGTTGACTGGAACTCTTCAAGAATTTGTATTTCTAACAATCCCAGGCGACACTGATGCTCGTGGTTCAGAGACCACACTTTGAGAACCGCTGGGCTGGAATACCACGAACTGTGGAGAATAAACAATGGAAGATAAAGTTAAGGAGTTTGTCAGAAACCAAACCATGCCAAGTTTCTTAGACCACAAGTAGGAGTCTGGATTTATATTAAGAGTTTTGGAAGCCATTTGAGAGTTTAAACAAGAGAGTGGGATAATCTGGTTTCTATTTTGAGGTGATCACTCTGGCATCTGTGCCTACCACTGAAGGGAAATGGTTGTTAGGTTAAGGAGATAATGTGCATGGCAGTTAAGGAAACATAAAGTACCAAAGCAAACATGCCGGGGTTTCATCATGCTTGCGTCTCCCTGAAAGCAAGGGCTGTTTCTTCTTTCATTAGCAGTGGTCATCCAAGGACCAAAAAGGCTTTACGAGTGATGCATCTCCTTGATAAATAGAGGTCCCCAGTGGTGAGCTAAAAAATGTTTCACAATCAGCTCCTGGGATGGGAACAGGTGGTAAAGAGCAGGAGAACGGAGGTTGTGAGTTGTCGCACTTGCCAATTTCTACGGCAGACACACTCCACCAGGGCCAGCTTCTACAAAGGTGAAGTCACTGGACATGGGCTTGGCGAAAAAATGCTAATAATCAGCTCTTGTAATCCAGCTCAAGCATATCACTAGACACATTTCCAGCACACGTGCTCAACTGACAGACAGATCGCATCCTACTTGAGAAAACTTCCTCTCTCCCTGGCTACATATAGGATAAGCCTCTGGCACCATAAACACTTAGCTAAATGTGGCTGCTGGTCCTGATCCAGAAAGATCCAGGTGGTTGTTTAGGTTTCAGGACTCCTCTGAATTCCCTGTGGGGTGGCAGATGGGTAAACAGAAATATTAATGCCTGGTTAATGAGTAACACAGACAGCAGCCTAGAGCAGCTACCAGAAAATAGGAGTGGAAGGACCTAGCTCAGCCCAACCCAGGAAAATGAGAATCTGGCCTTGACTATTTCACTTCCCTTTCCTAGAAAAGATGCTGTTTTGCTTCTTTATCAGAAATTCTCATCCGACCAGAGCTCACATATAGTGTGGTTTTATAATGATTACTGTGGTCAGAGAAGGCAGGGTCATCCTAGAGAGGATCTGAAGGGAAACACGCAGTCAAGATTCCAGTTCTACTTCCTGCAAACTTCCTGCCCCTTAGCTTCAGGTATCTGTTAGCTCTCGGGTTTGTTTGTTTTTCTGTCAGCTTTCTCTGTCTCCTGTGGTTAGATACTTTTGCCTCATTTTTTTTTTCATTATTTTTCTCTAGTCACAGGAAATGAGGACATTTCTCATCTACGAATTGCACATTCAACCAGGAAATTGGGTCAAAGATCTCTAAGCCCTCAGAAGCAGTAGTCCAGTAACCCACTTGGCAAAATTTCGAATATCTGGAAAAGTTAGAGAGGTGAGATCAAGTGGTGGGGATGGGGAGCCGATGCTGCAAATGCCAGCCACAGCCAGCTGTCTACCTCCAGCTTACCCAAGCGGGGGCTATCCATAACTCTATTATAATTTCAGCGTCTCTCTTCCCAAATGCTTTCTCCTGCCTTCTGTCAGCAGTTATGATCAGCTTCAAGGAAACAATGTTAAGAAAATAAATATACTGCTCCCAAATCTAAATGTTTTAGCTAGAAGACCCGTAAATGCATATAGCAGTCTAACATTTCTAAAGTCCAGAGCCGTCATTCATCCACAAATGTTTATTGAGGCCTACTCTGTGTCAGACCCTGTTCTAGGTGCTAAAAACCCAGCAGTGAACAAAGACCTGCTCCCTGCCCTCATGCATCTCACTCTCCAATGATAGAGGCAGGCAGGAAAACCAACAGACAGACACTTTGAAGTGATGTTAAGGGCTGTGAAGACAAGTGAAACAGACAAGAGGGTGAAGAATAACCTTGAGGTGGGAAGTAGGCAGCCACTTTTTAATGAGTGCCTTGGAAAGGCCTCTCAAAAGTGGCATTTGAGTTACTTCAGATGACAAAAAGGAATAATATAAGCCAAGAACTGGCGGGAAAATATTCCAACCTAAGGGTTTGAGGCAAGTTCAAGGTTTGAAGAAGTTGACTTTACACAAGGCTAGGGTAACCAGGGCTTAGTGACAGCTGGAAGAGCAGACAAGGGTCAGATCATAGGGGCTCTTGAGGGTTATGATAAGAAGCACAGCAGATATCTTCTCTCTACTTAACAGGAAAAGCAGAGGCTCAGAGACAGAAAGTGATATGCTGAAGTCCTCATCAGGATGGTCTTCTGACACCCTCTCAAAACGTGGTGCACACTCTCTCGATCTCAATCTGTCGCCTCATTGCAGAAGAGGAAGGAGGACAGGAAATGTGATTCATGCGGTGTGCAGTTGTTTGGTATAGAAAGTCGGTGAGGGAGGTAGAGACTGACTGCTGAGGTTCTGAGGAAAGAAAGGAAGCAGGGGTGGAACAAGATATCTGAGTGCTGAGGGCAGGAGAGAGGAGCCCAGTGAGGAGCTGGTTTGGGGAAGGAGTGGCAACGTGCCTGGGCTCTGGGAAGGGCATGAGAGGTGACCAGGAGTCCTCCCATGCTGTGCCCATGTGCACTGGCCTGTAAGGACAGAATCATGGAGCTCTGGAGAATTATAGAAATCCTCCAGTCCAATGATTCTCAACACTAGCTGCATTGCAGAGCCACCTGAGGCACTTCTAAAAAGTGCATTTGGGTGTTTTATTTTGTTGCAACTCTCCAGGGACTTGGGGACATTGGAGGGTTGGGAATCACCGTATCTAGTCCTGCCCCTCCTCCAGACCAACCAGAAGGGTCTCCAGTGAGGTAGCAGGAAGTGCTAACTGGGTCCAAATCTGGGCTTACACTGGGCAGCTCAACGTCTCTGGGCTTTAGTTTTCTCACTGAAAGAAAAAAATGGGGGTGGGGTGGCTAACACACCTATATCATTATGCTAATACGAAGATTTAATGAGCTTAATATTGTCCATATCAAGCACTTAGAGCAGCATCCACCATCCCATTGATGTTTACACATGCGTACACATGGCAGTCTGTGGAAAACATAATTCCATTCTTCTGCTTCGAGGCTTCCAAACACTTCTCACGGCACTCGGAATAAAATCTGCAGCCTCCCCATGGCCAGCGAGGCCCTGCGTGATCTGACACTCGTCTGTCTGCCTAAGCTCATCTTCCTCCTTCCGTACCCTCACTTTCTCACATCATTCCTCCTCTGTGCTATCCACAATTCACAAAGCTGCTTCTTGCCTCGGGTCCTTTGCACTTGCTGCTTTGTTTTCCTGGAACCCTCTTCTCCCCGATTCTCACATGGCTGAATCCTCATCTCTCAGGCTACCTACAACTTAAATTTCATCCGTTCATGGGGTTTTCTCTTCAGCCCACTCCAAAATGGCCTCCCTTGGATACAGTCACATTACTCTGAATTACTGACTTTACTCCATTTATTACTGTCTGATCTTGTTTTTGTCTTGCTTATTATTTTTAGAAAACTTATATGTGCACATGGTTTAATGATTCAAATAGTTTGCTGTCAAAAACAACATCCCTCACCCTCTGGTCCCACTAGTCATTTGCCCCTTCTTGGAGACAATGGCTTTCACCTCTTTTCATCTAAATATTTATCCTTTCATGTCAAGTTTTATCTGTTAACTTTCCCCTATGGCAGATGAGGACTTAGCTCTCCCTAATATATAAACTCACGTACCCTTCCCACTCTGTATCTTCCTAATAAACTTACGTCATAATTACGTAATTAGAACAATACTCAATGTTCATATTATTGTGACTATGTAAATAGAGGAGCTCTATGATAAACTATGATTACTTTTTCTACTCTACACAACTTTTCTCCCCACCCCTGGAATTAATAATTGCCTTTTTTTTCATTTAGTTTTCTGCATACTTATCACGGATTCTTCCTCAAACTCTTTGCCAATTATTTTATTTCCTCTCAAGACCTTCAGAGGTATTCAGAGGTAGGACACAGATTTTATCTTCTTGAAGAAATCTCCCCCAAAACTTACTGACCTGCTCCAGTCTGGACAGGTGACAGTTTGTGCCAGGCACACAGCAACTGGCCCCTGGACGCTCTTGAGAGGCTTTTTTGTTTCTCTGCTCCTGTTTTTCTTCCTTGGTTTATGTCTCCTAGCAGCTTCTTTAGAAAGTGCATGTTTCAAGACTCCACATGTCAGAAAATGTCTTTATTTTACCTTCGTGTTTAATTGATATTGGGCTATGTGTGAAATTCTAAATTGGAAATCATTTTCCTTCAGAATTTTCAAGGCATCGCCACATTGCCTTCTAGCTTCCAGTCTTATTGAAAATTCCCAAGATATTCTGATTTCTGGTTCTTTGTATGCAGACTATATTTGTCTCACTGAAAGCTTGAAGAGTCCTTATCCTTCTCTCAAGAATTCTAAAATTTCATCCACTATTCCAGCCACTCGATAGACTCTCGGTCTGCAAAATGATGTCATTGAGTTTGGGGAAATTTTCTTAAAACATGTTGTGATTCTTTCCTTGCCTTTATTTCTCCTCTTTTTCTGGAACTCCTGTTATTTGGGGGGATATTGACCTCCTGGACTGGCCTTCTAATTTTTCCATCTCTCCCATTTTTCATTACTCCATCCTCTTGCTCTACTTTTTGTGAGATTTCTCCCAAGCTTACATTCCAGCCCTTTTATTTGATTTTTCCTTTTTGCTATCACCTTTCATTTCCAAGCACTCTCTTTTATTCCTGATCTTGTTTTATGGTTGTAATACCCACTCTGATTATATATATATATATATATATATATATATATATATATATATATATCATGATGTCTAGGGTTTGATTTAAAGGCAGAAAGGAAAAAAGGAATGGAGATATGGAAAAATCTCGATAACTTTTAAATCTAGGTGATGGATAAATTAGCTTCTATTATACTATGTCCTCTACTTTTGATGTTTAAGAATATTCACAGTAAAATTGTGGTTGCTACAGGATTCAGTTCCTTGAGGGCTGTTAAACTGAGGGCCTCGGTTCCTGGATGGCTGTGGGCTGGAGGACTTTCTCAATTCCTCATCATGAGAGCCTCTCCAATAGAGCAAGTGGCTTCAATAGAGCAGGTGAGCAAGAAAACAAGAAAACAAGATAAGACGACATGGAAGGCAGTTTTTTTTATACCTAATCTTTGAAGTGATCTCCCACCATTTCTGCTCAACTCGTTCTCAAAAAGAGAGTGAATCATACAAAAGTGTGAATACAAGGAAGGGAAATCACTGGGGCCACCTTGGAGGCTGCTCTCTGTAGACACGAAATGATGAATGAAAGCTGTGAGCACATGAATTAGACTTCAGAGAAGAGTGATTCAGCTGGGTCATTTAGGCAGGGGCACCTCTCAGGAAAAAAAAACATCTTCTATTCTGCCTGGAGAGTGAAAATTGGACTGCCAACAATTTAGGAGTCAAACGAAAAAGGAGCTGGAGGGGAGGAGGACGGGTCTCGATATCCAGAGTTCCTTCAATCTCCTGTTTATACTATATTGCTCCCTCTCACAACTAGGTTATTCCAAAGACCCTCTGAGTTATCCTCTCCAGAGAATAAAACTCCAATCTTTCCCTGGGTGAGAGGCAAGAAATTGGGGAAGAGATCTGAGGATTCCTTTCAAATAAACTTTCAACCAATCTTCTCATGTTAGCTTACCTTTCACTCCCATTTCCACAGGGACTTGTTACCTCATGAGCCTATGTGGACTCTGCAGTAGAATTTTGGTTGAATCGTGTTTTTTTCTACTGGCTTAAAATTCAACTTTCGTAGATCGGCCAAGTCAGGTACCAGTAACCACTCTTTCATCTGCTTTCCAGCTTTGCATTCTCTTTTGTTCTCCCTGTCCTTGTGGTTTAGTGTCTTTTTAAAGGATCTCTTTATTGTCATTATAGTGTTATTTCAGGAAGGAGCCAAAGGAGGAGAAAGTATTCAATCTGCCCTCATTAGCCTCAAGTATTCCTTCCTTATTATTTGTTTGTTTGCCAGTTTATCGTCTGTCTTCCTCTCTTAGATGTGGGTCCTAGGATAACTTGTCTATCTTGTTCACCTGTCCATCCACAGTACCCAGACCATTCTTGACACAGGTGACTGAATCAATTTGCTGGTGAAAAAACTTGTTACTCACTATCAACAATTTCGCAGCAGACTCCAGTCTCTTAACTTTGCTCCCAGTGCCCTTCCTGCCACAGCATGAGTAAAATGTGGGTGATTTTGCTAATGATACCTAGCAAGTTATAAAGTGCTTCACATGTGTATAAGTGGTTTTAGGACCTTATCTCATTTGTTCCTGACAAGAGTCCATTAGCTGCTAGGAAAATAATGTTATTGGCCCTAACATAGTTATGATCCTTGCAAGGATTATCCTGTGCCAAAGAAATCACCAGCCTTCTTCCTGCCCTTTCATTCCACACCATCACCATTTGTCTGGCTCCTCCCAACACTTCCTCTGCAAACTGGACTTTTAAGGCTTGTCATCTCTCAAGGAAATAGTCTTTAAGAATCCAAGACAAACTCACTTATAAAGAGGATAACATGTATAGATATGAAGAAATATTACAAGGGCCTTTGAGCAAAGAGGGTGTCAGAGTTTTGTTACATGATTGGAGCAGGAAAATAAAAGAAAGAAAGAAAAGTAGGACTGTTCAAATTAGTAGAGCATAGAGACAAGGTACTGGGAGGGGGCTTAGATCCTGGAAAAGGAGGAAATAAGGCCCAGAACTGAAGAGCAGTCTGTGTATGGTAGGCAAAGAGGTGGGATGAAAATAACCATCTGCCATAACCAATAGTGTCTCTCTCTCTCTCAAAAAACAAAAAAGGAATAAAAAGAAAAAGGAAAACTATAATAAGATCATAAAACCAGTTACAAAATGCTCTAGATAGCAGGTTCTATAAAAACAATGACATCAAGATCTTGGGATCATCTAAGGTGAGTTTAGTCTGAATTCTGCCTGCGGCTCCCCAGTGAAAAGTGAAAGCTGGGTACATAGCTCCCTTAAAGGAAACAAGATGTGACCTCAGAAATCACACAAAGTCTCAAGGGCACACGTCACAGAGATAAAGGTCTATAAAGGGCCCCACACTTTCCTTGTGCCACTTGCTATCTTCGCTTGAAATCTGCCTGCCACCTCGTGGATATATAAGGTTATTACCTGCCTCCGAAGCCTGGGAGGCCCAGGCACTACAGAGGCTGTGGTCTCTGCTATTCACACGCATCCAGGGATCTCTCAGAAGCAGAAATTTAGAGATGAGGCATTAGCAAAGGGTCCACCTACTTAACCCCGCCTCAAATAAAGATGATGCTTGGTGTTGGAAGAGGCTCAAGACATCATATAAAGCTACAAAAACAATTACAGAAAAGCATAAAGAAAACAGTATTGTCCAGAATGGTAAAGAGGTATATATAATAATGATAGCAACTAAGTGTCCTCAGACCTTTGACACGTGGACGCAGGGCTAATCCCTATGTTTGCATTATTTGATGACTTTGTACCAAAGCACAGTGTCGGTATTGTCATGACTTTCTTTTTAGAAAAAAGGAAATTGAGACTTACAGTGATTGTTAAATAACTTGCCCAATATCTCAGAGCAGGTAAGTGACATGAGGAGGACTAAAACCTGGGTCTGTGTGACTCTAGAGTCTGAACTCTCAGCCATGATCTTGTACCACCTCCCTAAGAACATCACATGCATGCACGTAGGCGTGTGTGTGTGTAAAATTCTGAAAAGCTGCGTGACAGTCAACAGTGGTTACTTAGAGAGTTAGGGGAAGGGGAGATAGTTCAACTTTCATTTTCTCCTTTCCATAATCCTGTACTATTTGCATTTTCCCAATAAGCATGTATTATTTCATAATAAAATATATTTATTTTAAATAATAAAGTAATAATTCTGATTCCCAAACTCACATACAGAAAAAAACTCAAACTACTGTAGTATTTAGGCCCTGTTTGCTGAGCAATTACTATGTACCTCACTGAGCACTAAGCACTTCAGGTGCAAGACTTCACTGAATCCTCACAATGGGGTCTGGAGGGAGTGTAATCTCATTAACCCTCTCTATAGAATAGGAATCTGAGTCTCGGAGATGTGAATTGACCTTGCCAGTGTTACACAACAATGCAGGGACTCGACTCAGGTCTGACTGGTTTCAGAGCCCATGATTTTACCTACTTTAGTGTGCTAGTTGTGCAGGAATGATCACGATGATAATAATAGCAATTCAAGTGCTTACTATACGCCAGGCCTAGGCTTTTCATGCATGATCTCATCAAATCTCCATGTCAATCTCCATTTTACTGATGAGGGAACTGAGGTTCAGCAGTGAGGAAGTCTCTTATTTGCCCATGGTCACCCAGCAGAATGGGGAGTAAAACTCAAGTCACCATACGTGGCACTGGCATCCATCCAGTTGCTCAGACCAAAACCTCAGTAGTTGCCCTTGACTCTTTCTTTTTCCTTTTTCTCCCCATGTCTAATCCTTCAGTTCCAGTTGATTCCGACTTCCAAAATACTCAGCCCTCACTATCCAGCTGCTGCAGCCCCAGTGGAAGCCACTGCCGCCTCTCATCTGGGCCACTGTGAAGGGCTCCTCACTGAGCTCCACGCTTCTACTCCTGCCTCTGGGCCTCTATCCCATCCACTCTACACTGCAGATAATGTGATCTTTTCCAAATGTCCTCTCATGCAGCTGTTCCCAGGGTCTTAGGAAAGAATTAAGCCCTTAAAAGAATAGTATGAGTGACTGTTTTCTCACCTTCCCTGAGGATGCTAGCTACTACCATTCTCTAGTACAATAGGAGATGACCTGACCCATTACATGCGATGGACACCTTAGAGTGTTAGGGCTTAATTCTCCACAAGAACTTGGTGGAAATAGCTGCAAAAGTGTCCTGTCACACTTCAGCTATCGACAACCACAGCCTACTAGGCCCTGGTGACCTGCCAGCCACCACACCTCCACCTCTGGTTCATTTTCTACTACCTTTTCCCCCAAACACAGAGCTCTTTTCTACTCACTTATAGAAGCTTCGTCTCTGCTTCAAGACATTGGCAAAGCCTGTTCCTTCTGCCTGGAGTGCCGTGTCAGCCACGAAATTCCCTCATGGCTGAATGGCTTGGGACAAGTTGAAATGAAGGTGCTTGTATGATTGTTGCTTTAAAATATTTTATTATGAAATATTTCAAACATACATAAAAATATGAGAAACCATACTAACAAAGCCTAATGTACACACCCCCCAACTTTATCCATCTTAACATTTTGGCCTGTGTGCTTCACATTTTATGAACTAAAACATTACAGGTAGAGCTGAAGCCCCATCATCCCTTTCTTAATCCTATTTTTTCCCTCTCCAGAAGTAACACAAATCTTGTTATGTTTTCCCATCCGAATGGGGGTACCCACAAACATGTTTTTAAGCCTTGCACAAATGGTCTCACTCTGTGGGTATCCTTTTGTGACTTGCTTTTTTCAACTCACATTTGTTTTTTAGTTGCAGCCTACTGATAAATGTCACTCTATCTCATTGTCACTGCCTGACACCTACCATTCCAGTGGATGGATAGCCATATTTTATTTTCCATTCTTTGATTGATAGACATTTAGGTAGTTTCCACCTGTGAGTTCCTAGTTTATTCCTAAGACGATAGTTGCTGGGGTACACATATCCACAGCTTTGTACTTCAGTCCTGGTTTTTTCATTTGAGTTTTATTTCTTCTTTCTGTGAAATGGACATGATAATGTGTACTTCATAAAGTTGTAGGAATTAAATAAGAACATGAATGTAAGGTACTTAACCATATTTACACATGGCAGGTGTTCAGTACCTGGGAGCTTTCTATGTCTTATATAGACAGGAAGTTAAAGTGATTAAAAACGTAGGCTTTGGAGAACCTGGGTGTAAAGCCTGGCTCCTCTTCTTCTTCTCTGGGTGTCCTTGGGAAAGCCGCTTCACTTTTCTGAGCTTCAGTTTCCTCATTCATGAGAAGAGAGCAAACGAATGCAGTTGTGAGTATCTGTTCTCTAAGTATGACTCTGTCAGGGTCATGATCTGACTGGAGCTACAACATAGCATAATCATAACAGCGACAGTTTGTTAATGTGAATAGAATTAGGCTGACGTTTATTGTTTCTTGCCTCCGGTGAAGTATTGGTATTACTTTCGTTTTACAAACAGTTGAAACAGTGGCCCTGACAGAGTGGCAATCCAGAGGTCACATAATTAACAAAGTGGTAGGAATAGGATTTGAAATCAGCTCTGACTGATTTTAAAACGTGTGTCCTAATCACCAGGCTACACTGCCACTGCCTTCAATGACTTCAGCAGCTGCCCCTCATTCCAAGCAGTGGTTTCCAAATCTTTTTTAAGGAATGAGAATATTGTCCGGCAAAATCTTACATGGAACCCCAGTTTATAAGGTAAATGAAGCTAGAGTTACTCCAGTTAAAGCGGAGGGAGTACTGAATGTGCGTGCGGGTTTAATCCTGGCTCTGCCGGGTGCTGGCTGTGTGTGCCTAAACAAATTGCTTCATCTCTCTGAAATTCAGTTTCTTCATTTGAAAGACGGGGGTAATACTACCAACCTAATAGCATTGTTATGTGGGTCAACTTAGATAACATATGCAAAGCACTTAGGGTAAAGCCTGGCTGTGATAAGAACCAAATAAGAGTGGCTGTTGCTGCAACTGTGGCTGTGGTTGTTAGCACCTTCAGGACTCTTCGGTGACCGCAGGACACAGGACGGCATGGAAATTTCTCAGCCTTGCATTCATGGCCCTCTGTCATCTGACTGAACCTGCATTGCTAGCCTTCACCACCCACACTACAGCCGATACTGGCAGTATCTGTGCTACCAGTTGTGTGTTTGTGTTTTGCCCACTGCGGGGGACTCCTTTTTGTCCTCTCCCTTGCTCCAAAGGTATGAAAATATGTTTTTTAAGAAATACATGGTTTAAATCTTTCATTGTAGAAATTTTCAAAATATACAAAAGTAAAATTTGGTACAAATTCATGTATCTATCACCTAGCTTTAGTAATAATCGACCTCATTTCCTATATATACCCCAACCTACTCATCCCAGTAGATTCTTTTGAAGCAATTCCCAAGCAATTTATTATTTCATCTGTACATTTATCATTATGTATCTCTAAGATAAAGACTCTCTTTATAAACGTGACTGCAGTACCATTTTCACATCAAAAAATGAATAATTTCTTAACATCAATCTGTCAGTGTTCAAATTTTCTTGGTCTCATAAATATTTTTTTAGTTTATTTGTTCAAATCAGGATACAGACAAAATCTATGCATCAAATTTAAGTAATGTGTTCCTTAATTTGTTTTGAAGTTCCTTACTCTCTTCTCCTTTTCTCCTTCAACGTTTTTGTTGAAGAAACTGGGTCCTTAGTCCTCTGGAATTTCCCATGGGAAATTGGAGGGGTGTGGGGAGCTGGGAGTGCTAATTTCTTCTTCATGGAACCCTTCACGAAGTTCTTCTTTTTTATTCCCCTGCAAACTGGTAGTTAGATCTAGAGTCTATAGGTTTAATCAGATTTGGGGTTGACTTTTGGCAAGAATACTTCATAGGTGGTGCTATGTGCCTTGCCTTGCATCACATTTGCAAAGGCAAGTCTCCTTATCTCTCTCAGTGTTGGATGAATCCATGGGCTCGCAGATTCACCATTCTAAAGTTCTCTGCCTGTGTTTCACCTGACAGTTGTAGCAGTCATGAATCTAGCCTAGATCTATCGTTTTATTAAGTTTTGCAAAATGACGGTGCTATGGTTCTGTTATTCCATCTGCATTTATTAACTATAAATCTTTGTATAAATAAAAACTATTTGTTTTCCCTGAGATACAATTCATACAGGAGAGAGAATAAATGCATGATCCTTTTCTTTTATTTATCTATTTTCAAAATAATAAATTGGTTCCCAGCAACCTCTAAAGGTAATCAACGAGTTTGTTGTTGTTTTTCAGTATCATTATGAATGCTTCAGTGCCCGGCTCAAAATCTACTTCCCGTAGTTTTCTTACTTTGACTCTAAAAAAATGTCTCCCTTCTGATGAATTTAATTTGAACATATCTTTTCTAGTGGTATCCAGTACTTTCTACCTGCGCACTTTTTTATGTTCAACTGGATTATAAACTTCTTACCTGGTCTTCGCAGTAGTACTTAACCATAATGCCTCAGGTAATGCTTCTCAAACTTTACTGTGCTATGAACCATGGGGGAGCAGGGTAGGTTCTCATTAAATTGCAAATTCTGATTTGTTGGCTCTGGAGTGGACTGAGATTCTGCATTTCTCACAAGCCCAGGAGATACTGATACTGCTGGTCCAAGGACCACACATTAAATAGCAAAAGGGTAGGGAAAATACATAGAAAATCTACTTGATTCATTTAGTAAGACGTGCCTGTTCTGGGCCAGTTCATGGGCTAGTCTCTGCTACTTTAAAATGTAAAGGATTTTTTGATTTGTTTCTTTGTTAATTTTATTACAGTTTTACTTATTTACTTTTTAAGTATAATTGGTACATAATATTATATTGTGTTAGTTTCAGGTGTAGAGTTTTCATTTTTTTTAATTTATTCTTTTGAATAGGTAATAGTGCACTTACTAAAAAAAAATTTTTTATACAATCAAAGAAAGCACCCAGTGAAAGTGCATTAGGCCCCAAAAGGTGATCACCATTACTTCTTTAGTTTTATTCTACAGACATTTTCTGTATACAAGAGCATATATTTGTGCCATCTCTCTTTTTTCTAAGATACTATTTACAGAGTTCTGCCACTTTTTTCATTTTACTAGATCTTAGAGATCGTTCTATATTTCAGCATATATCTCTATGTCGTCTTTGACGGGCAGCAGTGTCCACACAGATGCACTGATTGTTTTTAGGAAGTATACGGTAAAGTGTGATTACTTCTTGGCTGCTTCCTCGTCCTATACATTGCCCAGAGAAAACAAGTGTCTTGTCTTCCATTCTTTCGATGCTGTGAATTACCTGGCTCATGTTGGTACATTTTTGTCAGTTTCGTCAAAAAATCAGAATACATTCCTCACTCATTTCCACAAGCACACCCACACTTTTTGTTTCAGATGCCAGTCTCCCTAAACTAAAATGGTCACTTCACTCTCTATTTCCTCAGCTCTCACAACTTACTCAAAGACATTCTCTTGTTTTAATAATATATTATTGTAAATATACATAAGTATGTATAGAATGTATATTGACAGGGTTCAGGACACACTACCCCAAAACATGGTGCCTTTGTATATTAAATGTATAAAGCTAAAGTAGTTTGAGAAAATAGGTGCAATTATGACTTTTTTACTTTCCCCTGAAGCAGGCCCTAGGACCCTTATGTGAGAAATGCCCTTCCTGCAACGGGAGGAAAGGAGCATCCTAATCTCCAAGACGGAGAGACGCCCCAAGAGGAATCTGAATGAACAGACCTTGCTAAGTTCCCCGCAGTTTACTGCACCGAGCTCATACTCCTTTTGTCCTATCACTTTTTTCTATAACTTTCCACTCCTCATCAAACTCAGCACAAAAATGTACAGGTTTAACCTCCTTTTCGGGTCTTCATTTCTTTGTGAAGATTCCCATGTCCTGTAAAACTTATACTAAACAAATTTGCACGCTTTTCTCTTGTTAATCTATCTTTTGTTACAGAGAAGCAGCCAAGAACCTAGAGGGTAGAAGGAAACAATATTTTTCCCTGTCCTATAATATATTTAAGGAAAAAGTGAAAACACTAATAGTGGAAGCCTTCAGTCATCCTTCTCTTCCTCCATTTGCCCCTCCCCTCTCACATGTTGGTTTCTCACCCAACAAGGAATTACAATCTTGAATTTTGCATTAGTCATTCTCTGGCTTTCCTTTTCTCAGTGGTTCTCAACGTCTAGTGCATCAGAATCACCTAGAGGGCTTGTTAAAACACAGATTGCACCCCCCCCCCAAATTTCTGATTCAGCAGGTCTTGTAAGTTTCCAGTGATGCTGATGCTGCTGATCCCAGAACTACACTTTGAGAACTACTACTTTACCTCAAAGGTACTCTTGACTTCCATATGCCAATTCTTGTTCTTCCCTAAAACCTAGCTACTTAATAAATGTGTCTTAAGGACGACTCCTCCTTCTTCCTCTACTCCATTTTCTATCACCCAATTTATGAGAGTTCAATCTTTGCTAAATATTTTAATCGATTGCAGTATTTGACCAGTTTCTATTTGTTTTCTTTTCTGTTGATGATTCCATTTATAAGTTGCTTCTCGTGTGTGTGTGTGTGTGTGTGTGTGTGTGTGTGTGTGTGTGTGTTATTATTAGTTATCCAGAAGGAAGGGTTTGAGCAACATACCCTTAGTCATCTAGTCTGTAAGCTCTTTGAAAGCAGGAACCAAATGAGTGAGTTCAGAATATGCCACCCCAAAATATGATACTTTGGCACGTTGATGATTTAGGGGCTGAAGGCACTTGAGACGCAGCAGATGCAGGAAGGCTCTCTGCCCTCCTCTTTCTACCCAATATCGGGAAAAGAAGAACAATCTTATCACAAGAGTCTGGAAGTCAACTCCAGTTTATAAACAAACCTACTAAAATAACCCTAATCTTCCATTAGTTTCCCCCATATATTTCCTAGTCACTGTCCCATAGTGTATTGCCCCAAGTCCAAGATGCTTTGTGTTATCACAGCCCCACGATTTGTTGTTCCTTGCATTAAAATGTATGTAAGCGTTTGGGTCTAATGACTTCTTCAAGTCTACATTTTTCTTCTGAAGACTCCAGTGTACATGTAAAAAAATGTTAAATAAATTTGTATGCTCTTCTCCTGTTAATCTGTCTTATATCCGTTTAATTCCTAAGCCAACCACAGAATTCAAGACAGTAGGAGAAATTTTTTCCTCCTCCAACACAAATTTAATTTTACTTCCTCAGTAAGCTACAGGCCACAGTTTGCAAATCCAGTTGCTGATAAAGGCCAAAGGACTATGTAAACAAGTGAAACCTGGCAGGTGGAACTTTCCTGACCTGGAGATCATATCCTGTGTAAAGGGGGCAGCGGTTTCTTGCATTTAAGTCAATCACAGGTCCATTATTCTCTGATTTTCCCAGTTTTCAAGAGAAACCAGAAATAATCCCAACTAATTCAGATGAGATCAGGCACATTCAGGGTGGCAACCCCAACTAATTCAACATTTTAAAACACTGAGCAGGCACACAGAGTACGTGGAGATTCCATGCAGAGTACATCTGCATGAACTAAAACTGAACCCAGTTGATGTTTTAAGACCCTTGCAGTGAATGGGTGAGTGGCTGGGCAGATGGATGAACGGATGGATGGATGGATGGATGGATGGATGGATGGATGGATGGATGGATGGTCTGGTGAATGAATGAGTGACTGAGTGAGTAAATAATGAATCTGGGTCATTGAGGCAGCTATTTTGGGGAGTGGAGGGAACGAGCAGTTCTTGAGTTCCTGCTATGTGCCTGGCCTCCTTCAAGTGGTTTTACATACCTTATCTCATCTAACCTTATAACAATACTGCAAGGTCATTATTATCTTTCTTATTTATTTCTAAATTTATTTCACAGATAAAGAAATGAATGCTTAGAAAGGCCCAGGGTCATACCACTAGTTTTCTTTATTTAAAGCCTACCTAATTTTAAAAAGTGGGCAGATGCGCTCGTATGATTTAAGCTGGGTCCTGAGCTTTGAATTCCAGATAGCTCTGCTATACTAAATTGCCACCACCAAAGGAAACAGGTTCTCAAAAGACAGGAGGGGAGGGTACCAGCAGTTGAGAGAGCAGATTTAATTCCCTGGGCATCTTACCAAGCAACTCACAGCTTTATGCTCCTCAAGGAAGTCAGCCAGTTCTGAGGAGCCAAGACACAAGGGATCTCTTGCCATCTTGACATGTCCTTCCACTTCCTCCTAGCTCACTACCTTCTTGTAATTCAAGATTTTCGCCTACCAGACGTGGAGCCCACTCCATCTTAATTCCTTTCTAGAGCCCAGTAGGATAAGGACAGAAACGTAGATTCAGGAGCAATTTGGTTGGAAACATTTTATTGGGAGTTATTGAGCCAGGAAAGGGTGATTGTAGGTTGGTAATCAGATCCCACGTGAGCCCCCTCTTTTAATGGATATCAGCAGTGCTGGGTCTTGAATGAAGGAAACGGTCACTGGGCATCAGGAGTTGCACTCCTCAGTCCTTTCAGCTAGAGGGAGAGAGGATGTGGTCAGATTCGAGGCCCTTAGGTGCAGGAAGCTGGAGTCCTCCATCAGGGAGCCCTGATGGAAAGGAATCTCTGCCCCAAAGTACCCATTTGCTTCTAAATATTGTAACTGAGATTTCCCTTGACTTCGGTGAGAAGAAGGTTTATCCTCCCTTCACTGTCCCCACTCTCCCCCACAGATCCTCTGCTTCTTTCCTCACTCCCGATCTACTCACTCTCCTAACACCCACAGCCTCTCACCTTAGGAAAGGCATCCCAGTTGAGAAAAGGAAGCTTCTTTTTGATAGTCTGAAACAGAAAAAGAGAATGAGAGATGTGTATCAAGTCAGGTGAGCATGGATCAGTAGCCACTCATGGAATGAGCTCTCTGCAGTGGTGATGGTGGTGGTGGTTTATAATTACGGTGAGAACCGATATCTCTTGACCCTTATTCTGTGTCTGTCTTATACTAACTGCTTTGTAGATATGATTTTATTTGATCTTCACATCAACCTTTTGAGGTAGGAATTGTCGTTGTCCCCATATCATAGATGAGGAAACTGAGGCTCAGAGAGCTGAGAACATTTGCTTGAGGGCACACTGCAAGTATGTGCAGAGTCATGCTATACAAGCTCTAGTTCCAGTATTGTCACTGATGTAGCCTTCTAAGTTGGGGTAAGCCACCCAACACAGGACCTCAGTTTCTTCACAGAGAATGAGGGAATTCAAATAAACTCTTGACCAATTAAGGTCTTCTTTTTCTGGACTAGTCTTTGTGACCTTGTTCCTCCACTGCCATTTTAGGAAACTAAGGTGTAACCACGACAGCCTCCTGGGGAAACTTCCTCTGGCTAGACAGCATCCAAGTACTAGACAGTACGGCAAGCGCTCCTCCTAGAACTCAAGAAAGAACCCAGAAGGCTAGAACCAGCCCGTGTTGCCACTACCCCGGGAAGACTGCAGACAGTCAAGGAGAGTAGGAGTGCCCCTGCACTTACCTCGAAGAGGGCGTGCCAGTTCAGGAATTCTTCAGTCTTAAAGGCCTTAAAAGAGAGACCAGAAGAGGTTCAGTTCCAGGGAAGATCAGAGCGTAGCCACTAGCCCTCTGGAAAGGGTGAAGGAACCATGGCAGCTTTGCAAGCTTGCTCCCAAGGCATGGATCTCCTTTCTGTTATGGGTATTTGTGGGGGCAGCACTAGAGATTGTACTTACAGATCGCAACTTGTCGATGTTCAGGAACTGAGTATTCAAGGCCTAGGCGAAAAAGCAAGATGTTGCTAAGCAAAAAAGCAAAAGTTGCTAAGGAGCGTGAAAGACAGGACAAACTCACGGCTGGGGTGTGGGGAAACAGGTGTTTACCTCCGGTCCTGCTGCATAATTACCAATGGTGGTTTCTTCCTGGAAAGTGAAGGGAAAAAAGGAGACAAATGACCACATGATGGCAAGTCCCTCTCCCCAAATCCTTTCTGCCAGCTTTGCCTTCCTCCAGAGGCCAGTCCCCAAGCATATAGCCCATTCTCCAACATGGGACTTCCATTAGCCCATTCTGTTCCAGCACTGCAGATGCTGACAGACGTGCGAGATGAAAAGAAGGCCAGGTGTAAGGTAGAGAAGTTAAAAACCCAGGCCTGCATCCATTATAGGCAGCAGGTGGAAAGGGCGGAGAAAGAGGACTCCTCCCAAGAAAAACGAGCTGATGTTGTCCTGCAGTCGACTTGAGGTGTTCCTGAGAGCCGGGTGGGGGCGATTGGCTTGCTGGTAGGAGCCAGACTGCTAAAGTGCCCTGCCTTCCTTGAATTGATTGAAGTTGGTTTGCTTTGTGACTTTATTGCCTCCAAAGTTCAAGTCTCTTTTCCCTCATCCATTTGCTAACTCCCCCAGACCTTAGTGCAGCCCATCTTGTTGCTCTCACAATTCGCCCAGCTTGTTGCCCCTTATTTCTTACCACCCACAACAGAGGTCACAAACAGGTAGCCTACAGGCTAGACCCCAATGTTTAGATCTCACAATAATGTGGCTGTTTTTCTTTTTTTATTTGAATTAAATGCCTTTAATGAGTAAGAATTTATAAATCAGATTTTCAGTTTCTCCTGAAATTTTTAAAGCTCTGTCCACATTGGGTACATTCTCCTACTTAGCAACAGTGAGACTGAATACAGACTGTCCGCTTTTAGATTGGGCAAGTTCTCTGCACCACCCCTGAGGCCCCCAGCCCTCTTGTTCACCGACATCACTTGCTAGGATCCTAAGCAACTGAGTCTGTGACCCTGTCATTGACTTTTAAGTCCAGCATGCACATTCTCTCCCCACCTTGGGATGAGATGGCAATAGAGAGGCCTCAGGATTCCTCTTGGCTGGAGACTGGCTTATAAGGTTGCTTGTTATGGCCTAGGCTCCAGATAGTAGGGAGCTTCCAGTCACCTGGAAGCCATTCCCAGGGATACCCAGACAACCAACCTCAGCCCCTATCTCTTCCTAAGATTCAGTTGTCCAGCCTTCACCCCATACTTTACCATTCCTTCCAGAAAAATCAGCATCTCCATCCCTACAGGTCTTCCCAGAAATGCTTTGTTTCCTTCCTCCCTTCTTCCCTCCCACATAGCCCCAGCTTCTCATTCAGCCCCTGATAATATTCAAAAATAAGAACCACTTAACTAGTAACAGAAGATAAAGAAATCAAAGAGTAAGTGAGGTAACAAGAATAAGAAAAAGAGAACCCAGGTGATGTGCTCACCTCAGAACTACCCAGGGCAGCCCCCTGAGCAGAGTGGAGCGCCAGAAGAGAGAGAAGAACCACAGCGGGAAGAATTGGGATCTTCATGGTGTCAAGTTTGGGGTGCTCTGAGGCGGGGCCTTACTGCTTGCCCTTTATATTCCCAGGGAGGCAGATGTGAGCAGAAATGGGGTCCCCACCCTACTGACTCACCCCCAGATCCTGTCACCCACCCCCAGGGCTCTGGGTGGAGAGTGTGGACTGTTCACCACTTACCTTAGATTTCTCAATTTACATTCTGCCCTAGGCACTAGGAAGCTGAGATGGCAATGGGGTTCTTCATGCAAATGGAGCTGAGATTGAGACAGGTTGGACCTGTCCCTCCAAGGAACTGGCAATGGCACCCAAGCAACCTCTCCTTTTGTCTTTGTCTCTTTTCCTATGTCCTTCATCCCTCTCTTATAATTCAGGGTTTTTTCTACCCTGTCTAAACTCCTTAGACTGGCACTGAAGGGCTTCCATGCTCTGGCCTCAATCTGCCTTTTTAACTTTTTCTTCTTACACTTATCTTGCACATACCTCACATTCTGGCCAAACTAGACTCCTCATCAAATAAATGCACCTTTCTTTTTCCTCCTCCAAGCATCTGCCCATGTGGTTCCTTCTTTCTAAAACAACCTTCTCTCATCTCCAGTTCCAAGGACCCAAAATCCATCTTGGATGAAGCTTCCCTAATTCCCTCTGCCCATCCTTCTGCCTCAACACATTTTGCCCTTCTTGGAATTGCCATATCAATTCATTTGTATCTCTCTACCGTTGCACCTAGAGTAATTTATGTCCTTCTTTTATTTCCCTCTTAGAACATTAAGTTCCTTGAGATCTAGAACTATATCTTAATCACTTTTATATATCCCCAGTACCACGCTTTACACAGAGTACAGGTAGAGCCAACGTTTGCTGGATATGTTAGAATTCGAGCATCTTTCCACCTTTCTTCCTTTGGGTCTGGACCCCTTCCATTATCCAATTGCCCATCTCTTACTCTTGGGTCTTCAGAGCAATGACTGTTTGGAGCTAAGCCAAGGAATAGGAGCAAAAAGCAAAACAGGTCTTAGCGCTAACTACTTAGAAATGGGATCTAGGCCCTGAATTTGAACGCCTACTCTATTAGGTTAAGTTTATCCCACGCCATGCCTCCCCACCCCCACTCCTCCAGCTCAGGAGTTGTATCACCTCAAAATGACAAAACATCCTAATCAAGCAACCCTCTCCACAATGAGGTTCAGGTGGCCCAGCCAGTTCCTGGTGTAATAAGGAGGTGCTGGAATATCTACTGATGCTGCCAGGACAAATCAAGACCTTGTTTAAGAAGGGGCCTCTTTACCCAACCTGATGCAATGTACGCAGATGGCAGGTCTAGGGTGGGAGGGCCACAGTCATTCATAAACAATCTTTGTGAACCCAGAAGCTGGCACTTCAGTTCAATTCTCATGCTGCCCCCACACCCCAGACCCTAACAGCCCATCCCTCTTTAGCCTTAGAAATCCTCCTCTGTTTTTATAATGGCGTCTCTCCCTTTTCAGAGCTACCTGAGGAGACAGTGCTTGAGGGACACTCGCTAAGAACAGATGACCTTGTGGGAGTGGATGTCATGTGCAATCGGTGCTACTGGAGGGGACAAATGAGTATCTCCCAAAAGGTTTTCTGGAGGACACAAGTTTTTATGTGTAATGAATTCTTGCTAATTAATTAATAGTGCCTAAAGGGGCTCATTAACCACCATTCTGTCAGCATGGGGTCAACCCCAGGAGCAGAAGGAATGAAGAATCGACAAAAGAGAACTGATGTTATATAATCAACTCTAATTAGACATGCTAATGGAAGAACACTTTGGCATCTAAAGCAACAGACGACCCAAACACCTCTGAACACCATCATCTGGCTCCAGAGTTCTTTGACAACAAATTGACTTACCTATTTTGTTCTCCACCTGAGCCTAATGCTGCTAATAAAAGTGTTAGCCGATTCATTGATGTCTTACTACATGGCAGGCCTTCGTATGTGCTCCAGATGCACAATCTCAGCGAAATATCACAGTATCACAGCTATTCCGTGAGGTAGGTATTATAATCACCCACACTCGTTAGGTAGGGGAACCACTGCATACGGAGGTTAAGTAATTTATGCAAGCTCACATAGCCACTGTTTGGCAGGGCCAGTGTTCAAACCCCAGGATCCCAGAGCCTGCCTGCATCTGTATTGCTCTTTTCCTGGGCTGCGGAGTAGAGTCCTACAAAGGGCCGTGGCCTGCCCACAAACCACCTTGTGTGAACTAGACCCATGCCCTGAGAGCTACGGGGGGCAGGCTGCAGTTACCTCCCATTAGCCCCTTTTGTGGTGTGCAGCCTGAGCACACTCTTGTATTAATTTCAATGAATTAAACTGTACACTCCTGGCAAAATAAAAACAAAGAGCTAAGAGATGAACGGCACCAAATGAGCATATGTTCCAGAATGAACATGCAATTGCTTCAGTTTCCAGATGCTTCATGTAGTGTGAGCATCTTGTCACAACAGATATGTCTTTAAAGATATTTCTAGTTCTAGTTCTAGTGTTTAAAGATAGGTATCTTTGAATAATGCCTCTGAACATAAGCCAGCTGCTTCGTGTGTGCAAACAAAGAAATTCTGTTCTCATGCTGGAGAAAACCCTGGCTATGCTGGACTTATGATTTATTTCAATTCGGTACCTTTCTGATGGATTTTCAAGCATAACTTGGGCTTTGCATGACTTACGTTGTAAGTGCTAACTTTAAAATCTAGTGTCTCTCTCCAGGCCCTCCCCGTTCCCGCATTTGTATCATCTCTGTGAGTTTGTGTTCCCTGAGTGTCCAGGGTCCAATGGTCGAGCAAGTAGGGGGATTCTCACGCGGAGAGGGTCCCAGCAGTTTGGTTAATGGCTGGCAGGAAAATTAGCCTGGAAGTCAGAATTGCTTTGCACACATCACATTGGGTCAATGGGTCAGGCAGAGGCACGGAGCTGGCTCTGCGTTGCCCCATCTCCAAGTCTGGTTGACCTCCTAGTTTCCTCTCTGAGCATACAGGTAAACCCCTGTTTTCCCACAGGCCTGCCCCCACCCCACCCCAGATCTGCCAGAACTTGAGTGTGGGTAGAAGGCGAGGCCCAGCCCTGATTGCTACATTACAGACACACCTAGGGGCTGGGAGCCAGCATCCTGGGTTCAGGAAGGGAATGGGGGTTTGAAGGGATGCACACTGGGCCCTCAGGGCCTTGGTGAACACATAGGGGACAAGCCTTGGTGAGAAAGGGGGCCAGTGTGTGGGGTACTAGGGTATGGGGGTATATGGGATATTGGGAGGCGGAGCTCAGGGTATTTCTATCCCATTCATCCTTTCCTCCCTCTACCAGTGTTATCATATGTAAGAAAGAAACCACATTGCCCAGCAAATCTGCCCACCCTTTGTCCTCGCATACTCTTTGCTTAAACTTCCACCAGGAAGACTTCTTGGACTGGTCTCACTTAATTCTGACACCTCCTTCCAGTCTGTAATTCACAAATATTTATTGGACAGCCACTTTGGCTCCTGGGGCTGGGAATTGGCACCCGTTCTGTGGAGCTTATGTTCCAGCAGAGGAAACAGATCAAAATCTAACAAAAAAGGAAAGGAAACAAGATAATTTCAGAGAATGATAAATTCAGCGAAGAAGCTAAAACAGGGTGACGTAATAATGATTGCATAGGTGTCCTTGGCTGAGCTGGTTTGGGAGGAACATTTGAATTTAGACCTAAAGCGGTTAAATCTTCCAATTTATGAAGATCTTGGGTTCCAGAGGCAGATAACAGCAGTACCCCCCGCTGGCCTTTCCCAGCAGGTCCAGATGACATTGGAGGGGGAAGATGGAGCCTGATCATCCCGAGCCATGGTGGGGGGTTGGGATTTTATTCCAGGGCTAATGAAAAGTTTGTAAGGATTCTGAGCAGTCATGAGAGAATAGATTTTAGGGGGAAAATGAAAGGATGTCAGGAAGCTGCTTCAGAGGTTCAGGCTGGAGAAAGAGGTGGCCTGCCCTGTTTTAGAGTCCTTTGCACAGGAGGGCCTTAGCCTGCTCTGCGGGTGCTTTAAACTTGAAAGGGCTGCTTTCAGCCTTTTGGATTGGGAATGACCCAAGGATCCAGAACCATGTTGACCACCTCAGCTTTTCTTTCAGTCCCTGAAGGACGGGCTTGAGGAGACCGGAGTTCCCGCTATTTCTGAAAAGTCACCCACACGCAGGAAGCTAGCTTTCAGTCAGCCCTGGGACAGCTGTGGTCCCCTCCTCGTGGCCATAAGGGGCAGTGCAAGGCTCCCTTCCCGGCTGAAGCTGAAGATGAATGCAAAGCAGGAACCCCAACATAGGGACATGAGTGGGAAGAGGATGCAGAGTGAAGGAGTAGTCCTCTTTCTCCACGTCGCCTGACTTTGATCAAAGCAGTGTCCCCAAGTCCATTTTGGGCCCGACTTTTTTCGTTTCTTCAGCAACTATTTGAGGCCTGCACTGTGCCAGTCCCTGTGCCAAGCACTGGGGTTGGAGCAGTGACCAAAGCAGACGGGTCATACTCTCAGGAAACGTGCTATCGTGGAGGCGGTCACTTGGCTGGCAGGGTGTTTCAGATCCTCCTTTTAGTCCATGGGTCCCGTAGAGATATGAGATGAGGAAAGTATGATGGGGGTTCCTTAATTTGGACATACATGACGACCTCTCTGGGGCTTTGGCTCAGAGACTCTAACTGTTGACTCTCCAGCCATGTCCTCAGGGCTCCTCAGTTTATGATAAGCCTGGGCTCAGCCTGTGCCCAGAACCTCTGCCTGTCTCATCAGCACATCACCGGAGAAGTGGTCCACTGCACCTCTGCATCCTGGAGGCACAGGGCCACTGCACATGATTTGGTGCTGGAGATAAGCCACTTCTCGCAGCTTCCCGCACACATCGACCCCACCGTCCCCTCATCCAGCCTTCAGTGCGCTTACAAAGCCACAGCATATTCTGTACCCACCCCTCGCTCTTGTTCCTGCCCCGACCCTTACCCTCTGGGACAGATCTCCTCTCTTTGAACAACCTCTTTACTCCCACCTTCTGACTCGAATAGCTCTCTCACTGCATCTTCAGGCTAGCAAACACCTAGGACTGCTTCAAGGGCAGTAAGCATGGTATTCAAATGTTGGTTAGGTGAAAATATTTTTACAGATAGAGAAACTGAGGCCTAGTGAGATCAGCTGGCTACTCCTTGTCAGGACTACCCGGGTCCTGTCTCTCTCAGCCCACCGTTTTGTATGCCTCCCTCAGGAGGAAGACCGATTATGTGCCCCTGAATCACTCTTTCATCCTCCCCGACCTAGGCCATCCATATAGTATTAAAGAATAAGATTTGAGAGCCTCCGGGAAACGAGATTCATGTTTTATTTCCATAGAAAACCTCAAAAGTAGAAAGTTCCTCCTGAAGAATTGCCACAGTGACTTCAGGTCGCAAAATGGAGCAGGTAAAGAAAGTATCCGTTTTCCGATGAGGCTGGTGGCCAAGGAGACACCGCGTGGGGTGGGAAGCAACAAGGAACAGACAGACTGGTCCCAACCTGGAAGGAGGTGTCAGCGCTCAGACCAAGCCTGGCGCGAGAGAGAGCTGGGGAAGGGACCCGGTCAGGCTCTTGGTCAACTGGCATTCTTCGGGGCCTCGGTAGTGATGGGAAGTAATTTTCTAGAAGAAGAGAAAAGAGTTGATGGCAGAATGTGGCTGCTCCTGAATCTGTTGAAACTGAGTCTCCTTTCTGCCAGCTTCTGGGTTCCCCCGGTCTCTTTGTACCTTACCAATTTGACCTGTCGCTCCCCTCACTTCTGCTACCCTTTAAAACAGACGGTGCGGCTCTGCCGGGTTAATCTATGACTTCTTCCTTGCTAGTGACTCGGTTCTTCTTTTGCCTATGACCCTCGACACCTGAAAGGCTCACCTCTCTGCAGTCACCCTGCCCCCCACAACCCCGGTCCCTCTCCTTAACCAAGTGTGTCATTCTGTCCCCATGTGGTCCCACCTCTGTCAGGCTGTCACTCAGCACTTGCTTTTGGAGTTAGGGGTTTCTTAGGAGCTTTTCTCCACACCCCACGCTGGGCTGTCCTCCCCGGTGCCTTTAGAGCATCCACCCAGAACAAAGGAGACGCCACGACCCCAGCCCTGCCCCCAGATGACTGCGCCTCAGCAGCACCTGGAAGCAGCTCCTGACACTCACCTACCAAAACTTCACCCACTGCAGCAGGCCAGGTTGTGCCCGGGAAGCCTGCGGGACAAGGAGAGTGACTGAGTGGACATCGCACAGTCCCCTGCACCTCTGGCCTCAGACCCCTTCTCTCACAAGCCCGATTTTCTTTGCCCCAGTACTTACGGAGGAAGAAAGCGTGACTCCCCCCTGCAAAGAGATCAGAGGAGGTAACATGAGGGCTACAGTGACCTCTCGGTACTCCGCCATGTCCTCAGGCCTCAGGAAGGGCCCTGTGACCGGGACAGGCTCAGCCTAGGAGTATCTCCAAGGTCCTGTGGTCTGGACTGTGGACATTCAGCCCATGGAATCTGCCTCACGGCAGATTTCTCTTCTGAAGAACGATTTACCCCAGATGATACTGAATGGGATCCCTGAGCACACCCGGCCCCTGGGAGTGAAGGAAAATAGGGAGGACTCCCTCGGCCTGCGGGGTGGATGGCGCTTGGCCACGAATAACTGGCGAAGTAGACACCCACAGGCAGTGTCACCTCCTCTCGGCCAGCAGAGCTGCTGCCGTCTCAGGGGAAGGCGGCTCCCCAAGGGCAGGGCTCCATTCTGGAAGGTGGAGGGGATACCGCCTATGTTCTCTTCATCAGCCCAGCTAGTAGGCAGCACATTTACTTCCCGAACTTGTCAGACTGCTTTCTGTGCAACTAAATGCCACTAAATTCTCAAATGGTTTTCCTTTTATCTCCTTTATGGAATGAAGCATTTATTTTCCCACCAACCAGCATTTCCCGGGTTAGCGCTGCCTAAGTGCCAGTATATCCGCCCCCCTCCCGCCATTCCCTACCGGCTACCCACAGAAGGTCAGTGGTTAAAGAGGTATAGGGCAGAAGCTACAAGGAAAGGCTGTCGGTTCCTCCATGTGTCATGTGCTTTTTTTAAGAACATGTGTTTCTCTTTGGGAGGATACTGGTTCCCAGTTTTCTCCATGGCACATGATGCGGCTCCTTCTCCCTTGTAACCTGTTCTGAGTGGTCAGGTTTGAAGAGCACTGGACCTTCTACCCTCCACTTCCAGATTGTTCTCAGGGAGCCGCAATCTCCCCGCAAAGGGGTGGAAAGACATGACTTTCAAAGTGAACAGGGCTTGGCTCCAGCCACCCCATGAAGAAGACCCTGGGGTAGCAAAAGCCTCCCACCCTTATGCATGCAGAGTCTCCCACTGTGAACGGGGCAGCTGCCTGTCTTACCTTGGCAGGGATCTTGGCTGAGTACTGCCCACCAGAGGCGGTGGGATATGCCTGCTGGTTATAATTGTTCTACGGCAGAAAACAGGGGTGGGGTGGGGCTCAGGACAGAAGATCCGAAGGCGTTTTGCTCCGGAAAACACCCCACCTCCCTGCCCTCGCTGGACCCCTCTCAAAGCCCCTGCCTTCTCCCCTCCTGTGTCATGTGGATTCTTTTCCAGAATCTCCTCCAGCCAGCCAGAACCCACCCCCAAATGGCCCCACCTCCTTCCCTCGCTACCTCTTCCAACTCCTCAAGTGTTACTTGGGAGGTGAGGCAGGAGACCCAGGATATAAGTGAGGCCTAAATCAGGAGGTCACATGGCAGATATCTTACCTTAGAAGTTGCAGCTGCTACCTCTTGCCATCCTGCACCAGGCTGAGAAAATTGGAGAGGCGGAGTGAATTTCAAATTGGCCAGACTCAGGAAAACAGAGGGGCCAACAGCCTACAGCACCAGTCTGAAGGCAGACTTACCTGACCAGCACTGCCTGCCCTCTTCTGGAGTGAGGATGCATTGGCGCCCTGGAAGGAAGAGGGAGTCACAATTAGGGCGTCCCGGTCCTTCAGGCCTGGCCAGCCTTGCAAGACTCCAGCTGCCTAGGGTCTGCCCTCCTTGAAGAGCACCAGCACCCCACCCACCCCACACCACCCCTCTCAGGGGACCCTGGTAAACGCTGCCTACAGAGAGGGCAGTGAGCCTGGAGGAAGCTGATGGCCCAAATAGATGCAGGACAGATTTCCACACTTAGCGTTAGGGAGAAAACGTAGAGAACGGGGTGTGGCGATACCACCCCCACCCAGGCATCTGGAGCATTAGCAGGCTGGCCTGAGTGGCACTCGAATGACAAATGAGTGGAGCCCACACTGACTCCCCGGGGCGGACCCAGGCCCCTCACCCTCAGCCTCCCTTTTGATGATACCAAACCCTGCTCCCCTCATAGGCCCTTTATCCCTGTTCACAAACACTGTTCTCTACACGATCCTTGGAAAAACAGGCTGTTATCCACAGAGGCAAAGTGTTAGCTCTGGGTCAAAGGAAAAGAAAGGCGAGATGGACAAGAGAGCAGCTAAAGCCACTTAAGACACGCTGCAGATGCCCTTGCCACTTACCGTCCCTGAGCAGGGCAAGGGGAAATTTCGAAGCAGTAGGAGAGAAGTCTAGCTTCTGGCATCATCACCTCTCTACAAGGAACACCCCCACACACACGCACCCCTACACACACACACACACACACGCGCGCGCGGTTAAGATGGTCTTCCTAACTCCACCTTATCCATACCTGACATTGACTTTGAACTCCACTGTTAGCCCTCGCACTGAGGTCACAGACTAGTTGACCACAGGCCTCCAGACATTTTTTTGCTCGGTGTGCATTATTAATTAAATTCATTATGAGCAACTAAAAATCAGATTTCTAACTTTTCTTGAAGAATCGGGTGACATGGCCGCAGTGGTGCTACATGAGTACATGACAGCACTCAGCCGGAAGGCCTTGACCTCCCCTTTGCATGGCCCGGCCTGTCCATCCTCAGGTGTCTGGCCCATACAGATGAGTGAGTGAGCAACTCTTGCCTCGGTGCCCAAGGGTCCTGATTCCCAAAGGCCACTGGCCATGCAGACTCGAGGTATGGCTTTCTGGAAGACCCAGAGGTCCTGCCTACCCTTCCCAGAATCCTGCATCTGCCCACACTTGATGATGACCTGATCCCCTTACCCCCACACCTCCTGTTTCCTTTCAGCTTTCCTCCCTAGTACCCTGCTTTTTAGTTCTGAGGTCCCTCCCTCTCCCCCACTTCATGGTCCCCACCACCTGCTCACCCTGCAGTACCCACCCAGCTGGGGCTCCCTCGGAGCCAGGCCATGCCCAGCAGGAGCAGCAGCAGAGCAGAGACAGTAGCCAGCTTCATGTTTCTACACTTGTGAGTGCCCTAACCCTTGGCCTGAGCTTTTATCCTAGGGAGGACCTGCCACCCTGCTCCTTCAATGACTCACAGCTTCTCTCTCCCACCCCACCCCCACTCGGCATTGCATAAAGCGAGAAAAGTGGGAAGGGAGGGAGGCACCCTCCCTCAACAGGAAGGATGAGGAACTGGGACAGAAACTAGAAGCCACTGCCAAGGTCCCAGAACGCCATGTCCCCAGATCTGGGCTTCGCGACCCTGAAATGAGAGGTTTTATCCCCCTTACCTCGATAATTGCCTTCCAGTTCAGAAAAGGAGTGTTGTGTTTGAAATCCTGGAAGGAGACGGAAAGATGAGTGGGCCACAGAGAGACAGAACTCAGAGGGTGGTGTGAGGCGGCTTACTGGGAAAGTTTCAAGACCACATGCAAGAATGGGTTTTGGCGGCTGCATGTGGGTTGGGGTTAGATGGAGATAAGCACAGAGGAGGTTGAGGGTATCAGGATTTCTGATGGCATCATCAGTGATAAGATTTGGGCGAGATGAACAATCTCAAAACTGAAAAGGGGGAATTTTGTGACAGGTAGACTGGAGCTGGGGTGGCTGCCTTGAGGGAAGAGGGGAGAGGATGACGAAGCTCCCCAGCTCCTCAAAAGGTGAGAATTGTCCTACCTCCCAGAGTCGGCTGAAGTAGAGGAGAGCTCGAGTGGTGGGGGGTGGGACTTGGCCCTGTGGATGAAAGGTGGGGAGCAGGTTAGCAGGAAGCCTGACCCCTGCTCCTCTAAACCCCTACTCCTGCTCGGTCTTCAGAATGCACATGAGCAAGGTTTAGGGGGAAGCTGGGTGTTTTTAAGGACCAGAAAACTACTTTTAGAAGCAAAGGAAGAGAGAAGCTAGATCTCCGGAGCCATTAACTATCCTTCCTGCCCCCGGCACGTACAGAGCATTCTTCTCTATCCCATTTTCCCAAGCCTCTGGCAGAACATAACTGCAGCAAAACCTCAGGACCAGAACTTGCCGCAGAGCTTCCTGCCTTTGCACCTGCCATGCCACCTGCGGCCCATTTACCAAAGCCATGGGGCTAAAGTCAGCCCCTCCGAGACCCTCGGGGGTGACAGTGGAGACGTAAGAAAGGAGCAGAGACCAGGAGTGTGGGGCAGCTAAGGTTTATTTCAAGGGCTAGTGTTGAGGTTAGTGGTGAAAGAGTGTTGTTTTAAGAAGGGGCAGGGGACTCTCGTCCGTCTGGTAGTTCCTTTGCTGGAGGTCACGGGGCGCGAAAGCTCCTCTCGTCCTGGGCAAAGAAATAGGTTCTAAGAGGGAGCTCAAGAAATAAGACTTCGGGGTGTACTAGACCAAGGCAAGGGTAGATTGGACCCCTGCTCCAGGAATCTGCAGGGACCTCTTCGTACGCGGCTGTCACCTAGCCAGATTCAGATACACCAGCGTGGGCTTGAAAACCCCCGTACCCTGCCAAGAACTTTACGTATGGTCCCCCTGTCTTTAGTCCTCCCTCTGGAGGAAATCCTCAGCCTCCCCACCACCACCTCTCACTGTGAAGGAGATGGGGCTCTGCCCACCTCTGTCCTGCCCCTCGTCGGAGACCTGCTCCTCCAAGACGCTGCCCCAAATGAATTCCGCCTAACCACAGCTCTGGCTTTACTGCTCCCCGCCCCCAGACGTGCAGAAACACTTGGTTGTCTGTTCTGGCTCTCCGGAAGGCGTCTGTACGTGCCCTGGTCCTCCCACCAGACCCAGGTTCCCCGTGCTTCCCCTGGTCTCCCCATGGCCACAGTAAGGATCTTGCCCCTTCCAGAGACTGCCTTCTCTACACTGAAACAGCCTATTTTGATCATCTAGCTCCATCAAATCAGAACGGTGCTGCAGCTGGGAACGTCTGCCTCTCCTATCTTCCACTCCCCACCTATCCCCAAATGGCAGACTGTGACTTCCTTGAGGTTTGGGCTGCCTCTTTGCCTCTGCCTACCGCCACCCCCACCCCTACTTCCTGCAGGGTTTGGAGGGCATGATCCTAATCTTCATTCTTTTCGGGTAAGGATTCGGAACTGAATTGCTCAGGGAGGCGGGCTGGGTGGCTAGAAGGACTGTGGCAGGCAGGGGCGGTTAGCTCTGAGACAGCAAGCCACCACGGAAAGCAGCGGCTGCTGCTACTCAGCTCCAGTCTATTTCAGTCCCTGCAAAGGAGGCCAGTGTTGCCAAATTTTTCCAGAAAAGCCTGAAACCCAAGTCATTTTGTGAAGTCTCTCAACTTTTACACTTCGGCAACTAATTTGTTGTAAAAATTGGATCAAACAAAACACATCAGTGGGCTGCCCATTACAGCTTCTAGAAGGCTTTGGCATTTGTTTGGCTTATTTGTCTACCCTTATCCACTCCTTCCAGTCCACTCCCACTACTATTCTGATGTCACGACAGCCAGGCCAGGGGTTCCCCTGCAAGGAGGAAGGCGAAAGGGGTTCTAGTCCCAAGAGTCTCCTAAGGTTCCGTATGCCCAGGGCACCCATCCGGTACACAGAAGATTTTTGCGTCCTCCTTCCCTCCACTGTCAGCGTCAGTCCTCGTTTGGCCTTTTAGCTGCACCTGACTATTCAGTCCATCCCCACCAGCCTCCGCTGCCTCTCTAGTTTCCTGAGGATTATGCTTCATACTCTTCCCTTAGCTTCCAGGTTTCAAAGAGGAAACTGAAGTCAGACCTGTTCAAGTCTACACGTTAAGACACAAAAGAAGCCTATTCCCTCCTCAACCCCAACTCCCAGCTGTTTCCAGACTCCTCCTCTCTTTTCAGGTCTCTACTGTTCTTCCCTGCCCCCCACTCCCCTTTAACACTGGCCAAAATGCTCTTAGTGGCCATCATCATCATTTTTCTGGATCATCAAGCAGAGATTTAGCTTTCTTCTCTACATCCCTCTCCCACAAAGGTCAAACAGAAAGGCCTTCCAACCCTTACCTTGTTTATGGCGTCCCAGTTAATGAAACCCAGCTTGGATTTTAAGTTCTGCAGAGAAAAAAGAACGACCAAACTGGGTCCTGTGTGATTGGCTCAGGGCCTCAGGAGCGAGAGGTCAAGGGCCACCACTGATGGTTGTTCTAGAAGGAGGACTTTATCCTATGGGGCCAAGGGACAGGGGTCTGGTTTTCCAAAAGAAAATGAGAAGAACAGACTCGCCAAACTCACCTTCCAGAAAGTGTCGAAGTCGAAGATCCCAGAAGATGTCTGAGAGTTCTAAGGAAACAATGAGAAATGGGATGAGAGTAAGAACCCACTCTGCGAGAAGGAGGCAGGGCTAGGAGCTATGGGTGTCAGGAGATCCCTGCCCAAGGCGCGGTGATACCTCCACTCACCAAGTTACTGATTCCACCAACAGCTTCACCTCCCCCACGGGACCCTTGCCCCTGGGTGGGGAAAAGGGAGGCTGACGTTCAAGGCTTATGCCTCCTGTCATGCATGCCAGCCCGTCTCTGCCCGCCCCCAGCCCGCCCACCTCTGCCTTTGCTCAAGAGCAGTGGGCTCTGCAAACCGCCTCTCTGCTTTACACAGCACCTCGGAACCCCACCTCCAGAAAACCTTCCTGGAATGACTCGTTACTTGCTTCCTAGAATAACCCCACCCACCCCTAATGCGTCCTACTATGCGCCAAGCCCTGTGCCACATTCCTGTGTGAAGGTGTCTCCGTTTTACGGAGGAGGGAATGGAAACTTAGAGCTGTCCAGCAGCTTGCCTCAAGGTCTGTCTCCACATCAGACTCCTGTGTCTGGACCCTGAGCCATCTTGGCCTGGTTATGATGCAGAAAGCTCTGCATTAACTGAGGGTGAGCAAATTGGGCTTTGTTTTCCCCCATTTTACCCAAAAGGAAGCCCAGGCTCAGACAGGTCTAAAGACACACAGATGACAAGTGACCCAGGTGGCATCTGAACCCCCATTTCCAACTCCAAGTTTACTGCTTTTCCACTTCTCAACACTGCCTTCTTAAGGTTGGTTTTAAAAACTATCCTCCTGGCCATTTTTGTTATTTTTGGCTGTTTTTTTTCCCTCACAGAAGTAATGGCTGGGGTTGCAATTGGAAGGAGGGAGAGAATAGATACATTGAGGATGATGAGGATCCCAGACCCCCGTTCGGCCTCTCGATGGTCACATAACACAAGTCAGAGCAGTTTGCAAGAAACTGACAGTTCTGTTTCTTTCCCCCAGGACTTTGGCACTCTGCTCCCATATACCACCACCCCTTCTCCTAAAGCCATCCCTGCTCACCTGGTAATTGCTTTGGGAGCCCCCAACGAGGCGACTGCCCTCCTTGCTTATCTCCTGGGAAGAGAGAAAATGGAGAAGTGTTGGCAGAGGATGCAGGCAGGAGGAGAGGACAGGATAGCAGGATGTAGGCGAGAAATTCCTGAATCAGGGGACTGAGACATGGGCATAGCCGAGGACTTCCTGGGACCCCAAGCATGATTCATTTCTCTGGGTAACTCCATCATCATCCCTGGCAAATCTTGTTGTACCCCTTATGGGTTAGGTTTTTGCTCACTTACAGTGCTTATTGGTACCATAACCACCTGTCTCTATTCACGTCAACAAGCTGCCCAACAAGAAGGGCCTTGGCCACCAAAGTATCCGAATTCTCTGTCCCCTGGCGTTGAGGCAGGAGCCAGTGTAAGGCTGTTGGAATGACCTGATGTGAACCGCAGGATCCAGTGTGGCCTGACGTTTTACATTGGTCAGAACGGTGACGCCAGCTGGAGAGTCAGTGGGAAGTAAAATGCCTAGGGCCCACCTAATGAGACGAAGTCTCCTCCTGAGTCCTGCTTTCACCGTTTGGTGTGAATCCCAGACCCCCCAGCACCTCCTCATTCCCAGAGCGAAAATTCAGACCAGACCAGGATGCGGGATTATCTGTTCTGCTAATTTTGCTGCTGGAGAGCTGACCTCCAGCCACTTAGAGCCGCCACAGTCCCGTGGGTCTCCTTACCCTGATGTCACCAAAGCTGCCTGGATCCCTCTGTCCTCTTAAGACCTGAGGGATGAAACACAAACCTTTGTTTTAGTTTCTAGGTTCGTTCCTGCAAATGTATGTATGATCTAACACAGTGCCTCTTAAATCCTAATGAAATTCTATTTTGGAACTTGTCAAATCATCTTGAAGCTCGTTGGAAGAATAAATGTATAAGAATAAGTAAGGAAACAGGACAATTTAAGCAGCCAGGGAGGACTAGTATTGGCAGATAGTAATGTACCGCCGAGCTACCGCAGATGAAGCAGAATGGCTGCTGTCCCAGCAGAGATGAAGGAACTGGACAAAACAGAACTCCCAGAAGCACTCCCTAATTATTGAGGTATTTAAAAGGAATGCTTTACATCAGTGGTAGAAATGATTCAATAAATAAGGCTGGCTGTGCCAGTTAAGCTCGGGGGTGAAAAACTTAGCTACACTTTCTCCATTTCCTCCTCCTGCTTTTATCTGATTTTTCCCTCAGAAGGGAACACACAAGTCTGACCTAAAGTGTCGGGTCTGCCTAGTTGAATCAAGGAGCGGGACTAGACAGTATACAGCAAAGGAAAGTCCCGATGGATTAAAGAGTTCGATTTTAAAGTGAAATGGCAGAAGTATTAGTAGTGCTAGAAGAAAATAAAGACCTTCAGTTTCGAGAGCAGGAATCATAGAAGACTTTGGCTATGTAAAGAACTAGAAATAGAGCTACAAACTGGAGTTTTCTGAAAACCTGTCAATACATAAAAGGTTAGTAAACCCAGTATTTGAGGAGCTCGTCAGAAAGCCTTGGCACCGTAGCACCACAGACGGACTCCTCGCCCTGCAGGCCACACTCCAGGGCCCTGAGGAGCAGCGTCAGCTCACCCGGATCTTGTCAGAAACCGGACTCTCAGCCCCACCCCAAAGCTGCTGAATCAGATCCTGCCTTTGCACAAGACCCCTAGGTGTGGGCATCAGCTTCACAATTCCTCTGTCAGCGCTGCGGGTGCTGACAGAAAACCCAAATTTCCAGAATAACTAAGAGGGGAATGTGGGCTTTCAAAACCCCACTTCAAAACTCGGTCAAAGGGAGCCTTGAGCTCTGCTCACTGGCCAGAGATATAGGCTGACTGAGACGATTACGTTTCTGAAAGGACGGTTTTCATACGATTTTTCAGAGCCCTATCTGTGAGATACCCTATGTGCGGTATATCACAGAAGGATTTGCTTTGGAGACTGTTAGTGATTTCACATGCTTGGTTTCTTCCCCTAAATTGTCAATTCCCCACAGACCGGGTTAGGCTGGAGGTCAGCGTTAGGAGTGGGCTCAGCAGAGCTACGAGGAGTGGGCACGGCTGCATTCATGAGCTGTAGTTGCCCCAAGTTTGGCTCTCACCTGACCCCCAGATCCTCCAGACACTCGCACTTCATTCCCTGGGTTGTCACACTGTGGGAGAGAGAAAGAGAAGACCATCTCTCAGCGCCCCGCGCCCCATCCCCAGACACTAATTCCAGCCCTCAGTTGGCAGATTTTTAACCCCAAGGCTAGCCCACGTCCACTCCTACTCCTCACGCAGCAGCAGTTCGCCCCCACTCTCTGCCCCAGCTGTTGCTCTCCCACCATCTGAGGGGCCTTTTTTTCTCCTTCCTGCAGTCTGAGGGACATCTATGCAGTTGTGAAGACCAGACACTCACCCCAGGCTTATTTCCGCCGCCACTCCCGCCTCTGCTGCCTGAAGAGGAGCCAGAATTGTAGTCCTATGAGAGAAAACACACGCCAATCTGGTGTCTTAAAAGGACTTGGCAGGGACCGTCTTAACCCCCTCGCCCCAGCCTCCACACCCTCCCGTCCTTAGCCAGCCAGTCGCTGTGGGAAGTTATTCCGAGCACAGAGAAAGCCAGGAGTAGCCAAGCATATTCGGAAATGGAGGGTACTTTGGGGATTCTGAGCTGTTGCTCCCCAACCCCCACCGCATGCCAGGCCTCTGGAGCTTAAGTTCACAGAAGCCAGGACCGTGGAGCCTGGGGGCAGTCTGGGGCTCCCTCTGCCCTGCCCCTGCCTCTCCTCACCTCTCCCCCTCTTCTTGAATCTAGAAAGGGGGTAGAGCCTCTAGAGTCTTTGCCTGGGAGCCTAAGTATCTGCTTTGATCCAATTCCTAGAATTTTCTAAGGGTCGCTCTTAGATGGGGGGAAAGCGGGTGGTACAAGGAGAAGTAAATCAAAGCAGCTTATGTTATCTGGCCTGTTCTAGTTGCTTCCCTCCTCTTGCCTGACACCTTTGCCAGACCGGTCCCCAAGGAAGCCAGCAGTGCGCTCTCTCCACAGGCCCTTCTCTTGGAGCTGCCCCCTAACTCCACTGCAGGTCATGGTCCCTTCCTGGCGCTCTCACCCACGTGCAGGGGCCTCCTGTGTGTGCCACGTGTGTTAGTCTGTCTGCACTGCAGCTCGGTAAACGTCCTTAAGCCTCCACATGTGAGGGCTTGGCCCTGTTCTCCTGATAGCATCCTTAGCGAGTGTCATGATTTCCTGTGCCCACCTCTCTTCTTCCACCCATCATCCTCAGCTCCAGTCGTATTTGCCAAGTGGAACAGGGGTTAGACAGGAGGTAGAACATCTTCACCGTAAGGGGGCAGAGAGATCAGAAGAAGGCAGGGCAGAGATCCGAGTGCTTATATAAGGAATCTTGCTGGGGAGGTGGGATATGTGTGCTGAAGGAGCCACAGGATAAAACTGCCAGTGATGCCACCCATCCCAGGCTGGCAGCTTTCCAGGAGACCCAGGAATTTGTTTCCTCAGCAGGGACTCCCAGAGGCCTGAGCCCCATCTCTGCCTCCAACAAAGGAGCAGAACTCACCGAGTTGCCCCCAGAATAGCTGCCACTGCTGCCACTGCTGCTGCCACCGCTGCTGCTACTGCCGTGGCTGCCACCACCACTGCTACCACCACCACTGCTGCCACCGTTGCCACTGCTGCCACCACTTCCACTGCTGCCACCGCTTCCACTGCTGCCACCGCTTCCACTGCTGCTGCCACCACTGCCACTGCTGCCGCCACCGCTGCCACTGCTGCCGCTGCCACTGCCACTGCCACTGCTGCCGCCGCCACTGCCACTGCTGCCGCCGCCACTGCTGCCGCTTTCCTGAAGGGCAAGAAGAGATCAGAGCAAGGACTGAAAATGGGAACCCCAAGATTTCTTCCCTCTGTCCCTTCCTCCCCTGCTCGGGCATATTCCCTGCCCAGGCAGAGGGGAGCAGAGTCTCTGTTTTCTCCCTGCGCCAGAAGCCCCAGGCGGCCCACTCTCTTACCCCAGAGCTGCCGGAGCTTCCACCGGAGCTGGACGGCGGGGAGTTGGTGCACTGCAGAGGAAGAGAACAGGCGAGCTCTAAGACTTCGGTCAAGGCCATTGCCACAGGCCAGGGTCTCCTGCTTCTTGTAGCTTGGCTCTCTTTCCCAGAATGTTTCTCCCTTGTCCCCATTGAATTCCCTTCCCTTTTTTCCTTGCCTCCTTCCCACACCCTCCTCTTCCCTGGCCAATCTGCCTCGCACTTCAAGCCCCTACCTCCCTGTCTTCTTTCCTCTCGGTTGCTCCCACTTTCTATCACAGGCACCCGGACACCCCCTTCTGCCCCACACTCTTCCTCTCACCTCTGTATTTGGGTTGCCCCTCACTGAGCCATAACCAGGTTGGGCCACAGTTCCCTGCAGGGAGGGGTGAGACTGAGTGTGGGATCTGAAGGACAAGGGAGACATGGAGAGTGTGGGCTTGAAGAGAGGAAGGCGGCAGGATCGGGGCTGGTGTGCTTACTTTACCTCAGCATTGATCCCCATGTTTGGTGACCCTCCGTTGCCTCCTTGGCCCCAGGAGCTTCCCAAAGAGTTGGTTCCAAAGCTGCCATCTGAGCCTCCAGCGTGTCCATGGCCCCAGGGAGTCCCTGAACCTCCAGGATTCCCCTGGGCGTGAGCTCCAGGGCCACCCTGAGAGCCAAAAATGCCATGGGCTCCAGATGAAGGCTGGCCATTGCTTCCCTGCAAGGACAACATGCCTGCCCTTAGCGTGTTTCTCACTCTGTGATGAGGTCAGGGTAGGCAGAGCAACTAAGATAGAGAGGAGCAAGACATAGGGACAGGCAGGTGGAGACCCCACGGTAGTGGAGGAAGGACGCATAACATGGAAGGAAACTGCCTCAGACAGCCACAGATAAGCTCCCCGTTCATCCTTCCGAACAATTCCCCAGATCCTCAGTCCAGCTGCCCACAGCCTCCCATTTCCACACCCAGCCTCCCTCAGCCACTCACCCAAGCACCGTTGCTGCCAGGCACCCCCTGCCAGGAGCTGTGGACACCATCTAGTCCGTGTCGAATGATATTCTCAGCCTGTCTGCCAGCCTCACTCCCAGTGTTTCCAAGAGCATGGGCCGCCTCCCCAGCCCCCTGGCGGATGGCCTCCCCAACCCTATGGCCAAAAGCATCTCCCGCTGCCGGGCCCGCAGCACCCTGGATTCCAGAGGGGGCTGCCTCTCCAGCCCCTTGGCCAAAGGCCTCTCCAATTCCATGGCTAATGGCATCTCCCACCCCACGTCCGATGGCCTCCCCAACACCTTGCGCGCTTGCCCCTGCGTTTAGCAGTGGGCCACCCTCTCCTCTGCCCAGGCACAGGGCCAGCAGGAGGCAGGCCAGAGACCCCTGCAACTTCATCTCTGTCTCACTCCTTCTCCCTCCTGAGTGTCTTCTTCCTGCCCAAGTTTCCTTCTTTTTGCCCTTTTCCTTCCTCGGTGTCCGCGTGCCCGCCCGTGTTCTCTTCTTCCTCTGACCTGGCTCTCCCTCCCTCTAGGTCTGCAGCCTTCTCTCTCCTTTCCCAGACTCCCCTGCCTTCCCACAGTCCTCCTCCCTGCCACTACTCCTTATACCATAGCTTGGGAGAAGGTGACAGGGCCGGGCAGCCCGAAGTCCCTCCCCGCAGTGACTCAGGGCCAGCCACCGATAGGGTAATGAGCTGTAATTGGGAGTCTGAGAGTCTGTGTTGAAACAGAGAGAGGGAGTCCATGCATCAGGGAGGTGGGGAGAAATGGAATGAGATAGGTGTAAAAATGTTTCAATTTCCCAACCCCAGGAATTTGGGGCACGGGGTGGGGGTGGGGGCATCTGAGGAGACAGGCAGTTGGTATCTACTGGAGGCAGCAGGTAGAGGAGACTTTGGAGAGGGGACTCACAGTCGGGACACCTCCAGGGAGCAAGGGTAGGGAACCCGGTGGAACAGGACCCACCTAGGTGTAAGCCAGCCTAGGTCAGGAGTCAGTTAGTTGCCTTTTCTTGGTCTTTCAACCAGTTTCAGTCAGCCTTTGCCTCTCCATCTCCCTCCTCTCCCATGCTGCCACCTAAAGGTGACTGCTCTCACCCTCTTCCACACCTTCCAACCCACAGAGAGCCTGGGAGCTGTGAAACTGGCCGCAGTCCTCAGAGGGGACCCCAGGCATCCAGAAAGGAAGGGGCTGCGACCCTGAGAGTGGTCATCGGTGAGTCTCGGTTAGCATCCTGGTGGCTGAGAAAACTGGGTGTGGAGCAAGATAGCTGGGCGGGTCAGCCACCCCCAGGGAATGAGTGGGAGGAAAGACCTAGGGAGGGAGCAGCTGACCCAGGCACCCATCCTGTTTACCTGTCCTAGAGGGGACACGTGTGTGAGTTCACAGCCTCTTGGGAGGGCTGAGACTGTATCACCTCATCCCACCCATGCCCCAGCTTCCCCCAGGGGCCAAGGCAGCACTGGCAAGGCAGAAGGGATCAGCACCGGGGCAGGATCCCCAGACCATCAGCATGGCGCTTTCCCCAGTCCCGCTCAGGACTAGAACTCAAGCCTCCTCCCAAGTCTCATCCCTGCTTAGCAAGGGCTGCTGCTCTACTCCCGGGGGCCCCCACGTCTTCCCACTTGCCACCATCTCATATCACTGCAATTCATCACCCAGTTAGGAGGATCCAGTTTCCATCTACCTTTCTCAACGTCTCCCAGTCAGTCTCTCTCTCCACCCCAACGTCCGCACCCCTCCTTGTAACATTCAACACCTCTTACCATGCAAACACAATCCCCGTCTGTCCTCCGCAGCGACTACCTCCCTGTTATTCCATCTCTGGCTCTTTCATGATGATAATGATGGTGGGGGTAATAATAATAATGATTGCAGCTCCAGTTTATCGACTGCTTTCTATGTGCCCAGCGCTGGCCTAAGGACTTTAACGCTCAGACGGCCTGGAAGAGAACCTGGGGCTCAGAGAAGGCTTGGTGAATGTGTGGTAGTGCCAGAGCCAAGCCCAGGCCTGCCTCGCCCCTAAGCCCTGGCTCCCAGCGTTTGCTGTCATCCCCTGCTTTTCAAAGCCCTCATTCTTCTCCAGGTGGAATTGGTTTGAATTTGGCCCTGGCACCTTGTGGGAGGGGCAGGGAGCAGAAGTAAAGCTGAGGCCTCCAGGACTGGTGATGGAGACCCCAGCCCCTAAGACCGGTCACTTCCCACTTGCTCAGGAAGGATAGCAGGCAGGAGGCAGAAAACGCCCTGCCTCAGACTCATTCCCACCCTTGCCTCACCAGACACCACCCCCACAACGGCATATACCTGCCCTCTCTCTTTTCTGGTGCTAATAATTTTCTTTAAGCCAGCTTACTTTCTTAATATATATATATCTTAAGAGAATACTTCATATGGCTCCTGGAAATGAAAGTCACAATCTCTTACCCATAAATAGAAAGTAGCAGAGAAACGCAGTGAGGAGGAAACGACGGTGTTATATTATAGATGGCTGCATTCCTGTATCCTCTTTGCTAAACAGGGAGGTCCATGGGTATGAGAGAGATGTTCAAGACACAGCGGCCCAGAAATTGAGTCTTCCTCTTTAACATAATCAGAAAGCTTCAAAGAAAATTAAAAATAAAAAAAGAGCTTCTCATTGGGTGTTTCAGTTACTTAAAGCCATGTTCACAAGCCCCCTGACTTCTCTGCCACCAACAGTCCCGTATTCTACCTTCTGGGAAAAACTGCTCTCAGATATCTCTGGACCGGAGGGGTCACCTCAAATCAGTCCTAAGGCATAATTATTAAATGCCCAATAGAAGATGGGGTGCTTTTACGTGCAAGATCTCATTTAATTCTCACTATAACCTCAAGAGGTAGATATTACTCCTATTTTACAGATGAGGTAACTGAAGCCTGGGGCTGTTAAACAGATACACGAGCTCATATGTGAAAAGATCCTAGCAAAATGAAGTTGTCAGAATTTGACCCAAGTCCATCTGATTCCAAATAATTATTTTCTGCATCGCCATGCCTCCCTTGTTTTGTATATCCACAAATCTATGCAAATTTGTAGCATCTACAAATCTGACATGTCCACAGCATGACCCTCTGCGTTCAGCTCTTCTCTCTAATTCACTATTGCATGCATTCAACAAATGCTGAGCACCTGCTCCGTGCCATACCTGTCCTAGGCACTGGGGACACTGCATGGAACAAGATCATCAAAACCTGTCTCCTTCGGGAGCTCACATTCATTGTGGGGGAAGCTGGACCACAAACATATCAGATGGTGTTAAGCTCTATGAAGAAAAACAGGGTGGAGTGAGGAGATAGAGAAGACAGAGGGGGTATTTGAAAGAGGGTGGTCAAGAAAGGGCTCTTTGAGGTGTGACCTCTGAATTGAGACCCAAAGGAAGTGAGAGAGTGAACCATTAGGCTATCTGGGGATAGAGTATCCCAAGCCAGGTTATGGAAGTGCAGAGGTCCTGAGGCTGGAGCAGGGACAAATGGGAGGAGTTGAAGGCAAAGAGGAAACCGTTGTAAAGACTTTGACTTTTAGTCTGAGTGATGTGAAAGCAGCCGAGGGCTTTGAGTTGAGGAAGGCTGTGCTCTAACTCAGGTGTTATCAGGGCTCCTCTGGGGAACAGTCTGCGGCGGGGTCGGGTGGGGGCGGGGAGACAAGCATAGGGAATAGGAGGCTTGGGAATGGGGGATGGAGGCTGGACTGAGTGTAGTGAGGAGATGAGGCCTTGGGTCTGGGCAGTGTCTCTGCTCCCTCTTATGGGGTCTCAAATGACATCAACTGACTCTTACCATCCACAGTGTTTATCCCAGAGTCTAGGGTGAAATCCTAGCTCCACCACTTACTAGCGATGATCCTAACCCATCTATCTGTACAGCGGGTTCCTTGGCTGCAAGAGGGATGGATGTGAGGATTAAATGAGGTCATAATGCAGAGCTTAGAGCAGTGACTGGCATAAAGGTGCACTCACTATAGGTCCTTCCTGGTGTTGTTCATGTTAATGTTGTTGGAATGGTTTTTCTGCAGCTGTTAAATTCTGAGGCACATGCATGTGCTTCCTGAAAGGGCCAAGTACAGAAACTTATTTTTATTTTTATTTCTTAAACTAATTTATTTTTATGGTGATACTGGCTAACGAAGTCCATTAAGTTTCAGCTGTACACTGCAACAGTAAGGCACGTATATGTTCACCTCCCACAGTTAATTTCCTTCTGTCACCACATATTTGACTCCCTTTACCCGGCCTACCTCCTTACCCTCTACCCTCTACCCTCTGGTAACCATGTCCATGAGTCTCTGTTGGAGAAATGTATGTTTAAATACGACTTATTTGGAGCAGCCCACTCCCCAAGGGCCCCAGGGAAACAGGCCACCTCTCCAGCAGAGATCACCTGCAGGGAAGTGCGACTGAATAAAGCCAGACCATCAGCACCTCAGGCAGCTCTCTCCCTTCTCTGAGGGGGATAATCATGGACCCTGCCTCTGGGGAGATCATGAGGATGGAATGAATCACGTCTGTAAGTGCTTAGCACAGACACAGCAAGCACCCAGTAAAGATGGCTGTGAGGGTCCCACCCAAACTCCTCTCCCTGTTCTTCCACATCTGCAGAAACTGGCCCCTCCCGTCTTTGTTACTCCAAACCCGGCTCCACCTATCTGTCTCAGGTTCCTCCTTGCTCACACTTACTCCAAGGCCTTTCCCAAGTCTGCTCAAGCCAGTAGCCTTCCCTCTACTCGTTGCCAGCCATTTGTGCCTGGCCTCTACCTCTCCTCTTGAACCTCTTAGTCTAGGGGGAAATGGATATGAAACAAGTAACTGTAGGAGTACAAACTAGCATAAGCACAGTGAAGAAAAATCAGTGCCATGAGAAAAAATAACAAAGGCGGCCCTTGGTTTGGATTGCGTGGTTGAGGGAACTGAGACCCGAAGGGTAAGGAGGAGGCAACGTGGGGGACTAGAGGGACATGGAGGTTTATATCTTTATTCTCCTTTACCTTTTTCTCCTATTCCTCTACCCCTCTCCCCGCTGGCAACCATCAGTTTGTCCTCTATATCCATGCATGTTTGTTTTGCTTGTTGGGTTAGCTTTCTAGATTCCACATATTATAGTGAAATTATATGGAATCATTTGTCTTTCTCTGTCTGACTTATTTTACTTAGCCTAACACCCTCTAGGTCCATCCATGTTGTTGTAAATGGTCAACTATACCTTAATTAAAAAGTGGGGAGCATAGAGAATCTTCTTAGCAGAGGGAACTGCATGCAAGGCCCTAAGGAAAGAGGGAACCAAGCCTCTTTTACCCTTCAAAAACAACTACGACTTTTCCAGAAGCCTCTTGGGATTGACCCCCAGCACATATTGATTTTTCCCATACTCCTGGCAAACAAACCCGGCAAGAAAATGTGCATACAAATAAAATCAGTGAAAGCTTTGACTTTATGAAAGACTTATTCCCTTGAATATTCCCTTTTCCGAAGGTATTTCTCCAGACCATATGAAATAATGTCCAGCAGATAGACCCTCAACAATTCATGCTATGAATGAATGCTTCTATTTATTAAAATGCAGGAAACAGGTGTCTTCAATTTACTTTGAAATGCATCGAAAATGTATTGATGCGTGGCTGGATGGATAAACGTGAGTGCACCGAAGTGTGAAAAAGCAAGCCTAGTAAATGTTAGTGGCAGCATCTAAGGGTTGGGTATGCAAGGATCACTCTAAAATCCTTCCATCGTTGTGGCAAGTTTGAAATAGTTTCAAAATAAAATGTCGCCGGGGGAAAGAAGGACCATATGTGGTAGAAATGAAGGTAATCTAACAACAAGGTGAATGCAGTGAATACAAAGTGTCAGGAACGTTACCTTTATCGTGTGCATTCAGGCCCCTCCCCTCCTTGGTGTGTCATCAGTCCTTACTGATGCATTGCTGTTTTGTTTTCATGTTTATATGCTTTCTCTCCTCAGGAAGCCTGTGAGTTCCCCCAGGGCAATAACAGTCTCTTTATTTTTGGTGCCACGATTGATGGAATTTTGGAGCTGGAAGCCATGTCTGTAGTCCTTATTGCAGACACCAGCCCATGCTTCATGGAGGAGGGAATTTTGGCCCCTACAGGGGAAGTAAGCTGCCTACAGGCACAGAGCCCTGGCTGGAATGCAGGTCTTCCAAGGCCAGCGCTTGGTACCTGGGTACGTGTGCTCTAGAGACTTTATAGGTAGCTGTGAAAGGTCATGTTCTGGCAATAGAAAGGCCTGCTGCGTTCTCGTGGGTTACCCTGGGCAAGCACCTGACCCCACCGAGCCTCAGTTTCCTCATCCCTAGATTGGCGATCATAATTGGATTTCTACCTTTGGGTTAGGGGAGGCTTAACCGGTTACAGAGCATGAACAGCCCTTTACCCACGATCTGGAACCCACTAAGTACTCAGTATGTAGTAGTTGCTAACATGACTCTTCTGGGCGTTGAGTCATCCACAGATTGAAAACTGGGCCTTCTGGGTCACCATTCTTGTCACTGTAAAGAGGCCCTCTGCCTGTCATCAGTGTGCCTTCCCCCTCAGTTGTTGGTCCTCCTCCCTGGGGGAGGATCTCCCACATGCATCTTTCCTCTCCTTATTCGCTGATACTCTACCCCTGTTGATGCCAAATGGGAAAAGATCTCTGTGTTTTCAGAATACCCCTTGTAGCTCTTAGGCTGTTTCTCCTTGCACTTACTGTGTAACCTTGGGCACGTGTCTTAACCCACGTGAGCCACCACGAGCTCCTCTATAAAATGTGCAATGACAGAAGAATAATCATTCTTTCCTAACTGGGTGGTTGGGAGACTTCAGTGATGTCATACATATAAAGCACTGGGCAGGGCTCTTTGCATGCCTAAATTGCACAATAAGCCCCAACGATCATTGTTATTCCTTTGGTACCACATCCTCTGAATGAAGATTCTGTCCCCTTGAGCTCCCCCTAGGTTCCTGTCATCTCTTCCCTGGTGCTTCAGCCCTCACACCTGGCCTAAAACAGCTTTTCTTCTATGCTTCTCCTCCCAGTGCCTAGCACGAACTTTGCACACTAGTGAAGCATGGTTTGTCCCTTTAACCACCCTTTTAGATGTGGTCAGCCTTAAATCTCCCCCTCAACCCATCCCTTGCAACAGACCCCTCCCCCCGCCCCGCCACTCCTGGGTGAAGGAGCAAGAAAAGACAAACCTCCCCACTCCAGTCCCTCCTCAGGGAGCACGTGGACCATGATGAGAGTACAGTGTCTTGTATTTATTCACAAATCTCAGTACAGTTCCAGTAAGGGACTCCTGAAATTCTCCCCCCACCCCCAGCTCCTCCAGGTCAGTTCAGCTGATAGGACAACAGGACTATCAGTCTGCTTGGCAAGTCCAGCGCATCAGTTTAGGGAATGATGTTGGCGACGCTCTGGAAGAAAGAAGGAAACAGTGAATGCAGGGTATGCGGTGCTGAGGGGACCAAGACCTCTTCCTTCACATCCACTAGAGAAAGGAGAGAGACACTGGCCACTCTGGCCTGGGAATTACCTATGTTCTGGGGAATATCTTAAGGAAAGTGGCACCTAGATCGAGGAAGAATAGGGAGACAGCCCTCCCAGGCAGAGATGCCATGGGCCTCTGTAGGAACCAAAAAGCCTTTCCTCCTTTGCCTCCGAGGATTCCCTGCCATTCCCATAGCCTGGGAATAAACCAGGTATGCAGTTTACAGAACCATTATATCCCTTCATCCAACTGCCCCAGCCTCAGGCAGCTGAGATACTTGATGAAAAGAGTAGAGTTAGGACTTGATGCCCAGAATGAGGATCAGGATCCCACAGGAGCCTTTATACTAGGGGTGGGGAGTTTGCCAACCAGGAAAAGGACAGAACTTCCTTTTCCACCACTCAGCATATTGCTGCAAGGCAGCAGGAGCTGGGCGGCAGAGTTGTGCAGAGTGGGTTGAGGTGGGTTGAGTCAGAGGGGAGATGATGAGGATAGTGGACACATGGAGGGGATGATCTCAACAGCACCTCCCTCCTTCATTCCCAGATGCACACATGTCCCTGGAGGTCTTTTCTACCAGCTTGTTTTGCTCCAGTGGGAATAGAAAGCACCCAAAAGATGAAAAACGGGATGCAAAGGGCAAAGAGTGGGTGAAAACAGGGAAGGGCAGAGCTGGCAAACAGCTCTGGACAGTCTCCAAAAGGCTGAGTGTCTGTCCACAGTGAAGTTGTCTATGAACGGGCTGTGGGGAAGCGGGTGTACAACTGTCACCCAAGACAGAGCAGAAATCGGGAACCATGTGGGCAACTCACCCTCCACAGAGCTGGAAAGTTGATGAAAGGCTTGTTGACCGAAGCCTAGAATTTAAGGACAAGAAGGTCAGTCCCCACATCCGTCCCACCTCCACCCCAGGAGGGCCTGCACTCCCCCAACTCCGAGACCATGCTGTGCTCGGGAGACTTACTCCAGATGTTAATGTGGTTGCGCCCCCTCCGTGATGGCCGGTGGATCCGCCTGGATGACCGCCCTGTGGACGAAGCCCAGACCGTCAGCACAAGCCCTCAGTCCCTGAGGGTCGCCCAAGTTCCTTTTCCCCAGTGACCTGATGTTCTCTAGGGTGACTATACCTTCCGCCTCACTGCCCGAAAAGAAAAGCCCACAGCCACGTGGCCGTGGGAATTCCGTGGGAGATGGAAAGAAAAGCCAAGAAGAATGTCTGTGCCCACTGACTCGTCTTCCCCCAGGTCCCCTTTACTTTAATGAGGTATCCTCAGTCACTGAGAAGGGGCCAGACTGGAAAGGGAGCCCAAAGGACTCACACAAATACCAAGACCAGAGTTAACCTTAGCCCTGACCTCAATTCTACCCCTTCTACACACACTGGTGCCTGATTCCTGACTTGGGCTGCTCCCCATCTTTAATCCTATCCCCAGAAACTCAGCAGTGCCTCCCCAGGGATGCTACCAGCCTCAAATCCCATAACAAACCTCCCTCTCCTGGCCTCTACCTAGTGAATCCTGCCACTTGACACAGAGCCCTTTCCCCTACCACACACGCCTTCTACACAGTCCCTTCCTCCCCCGCTCCCCCTACCATCTTCCTGGCGCACTGCCTGGCAGCCAGTGTGGCTATGGGCTTTGAGGCCTGGGCCAGTTTTCTAGATAGTGTCCCAAAGACTCTTCCTGGAGATTGGTAAGTGGGGGATTGAGGTAGGCAGGGGTCAGCCTTCTCTTATTCCCAAGTCTCCTCCTTGATGCCTGTTCTACTGTGCATGGGGCTGCTATCCCCTCCTTCCTTCCAGTATCTGTTCCCTTTAAATAAATGGGGATCAGAAATCCTCAAGGAGACCTGCTCTGATGGGCAGTGTGGACAGAAAGAAAGAACCCTGACCTGTGATTTGTCAAAGCTGTGTGCCAGCCACGTGACCTTGGCAAACCCCCTTAAATCTCACTTAGCTTCGGTTTCCTTAACTGAAAATCAGGAAGTTAAAGTCCTCGCCCCTGAGTACCTCCTTTCAAAAATTAAACAGAAAAGGACTCATCTCCAAAGTTATTCCTCAAGCTCAGGCTGATGCGCTGCAATTTCTCAACACTCTTTCTCCTCCCACTGTAACAGACCTTGGCTCAGTAACTATTTCCTGTTCCCCAGGAGAGGCTTCATGTTCCTCCCTCTAGATCTCCTTGACTAGAAGGGCAACTCCCTGAGGTTGGGGCCGGGGCCCATTCACACTGCCTGGTATAGGGCTTTGAGGATCAGAGGGCTTGATCCAACTGACCAGATGAGCACCAGCTCCTTGCTGAGGAAGGAGGAGAACAGGGTTATATAGCCACCCAAACTGCTTTCACCACGTGAAGGCTACCTGGGCTCCCCAAGTGTCCCAAGGGTATGACCTTTTCCTCCCCCTCCCGCTAACCCCCTTCTTCCCATTTCCCCACCCCTGTTCACCTACATTCAGCAGCTGGTTGGCCTCCTTGCCGGCTTGGTCGACCCCATTATGAACATTCTGCTGCAACCTGTCCACCTCTTTTCCGGCCTGGCCAGCAGCATGATGGACACCTTGGCCAAGTTTCTCCGCTTCCTTTCCAGCCTGGCCAGCAGCGTGGTTGACCCCTTGGCCAAATTTCTCTGCCTCCTTCCCGGCCTGGTTGACCCCATCGTAGACCCCTTGGACCACTTTGTCTGCTTCCTTTCCAGCCTGTTCAACACCATGATGAACTCCCTGGCCAAATTTCTCCACCTCCTTCCCAGCCTGGTTGACCCCAGGATGCACACCTTGGACTATTTTGTCTCCCTCTTTCCCAGCCTGCCCAGCAGCATGGTTGACGCCCTGACCAAACTTCTCTGCTTCCTTCCAGGCCTCATTAACCCCATGGTGGACCCCCTGGCCAAACTTCTCCACCTCCTTCCCAGCCTGGTTGACCCCAGAAGGCACACCTTGGACTATTTTGTCTCCCTCTTTCCCAGCCTGCCAAGCAGCATGGTTGACGCCCTGACCAAACTTTTCTGCTTCCTTCCAGGCCTCATTAACCCCATGGTGGACCCCCTGGCCAAACTTCTCCACCTCCTTCCCAGCCTGGTTGACCCCAGAAGGCACACCTTGAACTATTTTCTCTCCCTCTTTCCCAGACTGCCCTGCAGCATAATGAACATCTGGGCCAGCCTGGTTGACCCCAGGATGCACACCTTGAACTATTTTGTCTCCCTCTTTCCCAGCCTGCCCTGCAGCATAATGAACTCCCTGGCCAAACTTCTCTACCTCCTTCCCAGCCTGGTTGACCCCAGAAGGCACACCTTGGACTATTTTGTCTCCCTCTTTCCCAGCCTGCCCAGCAGCATAGTGGACCCCCTGACCAAACTTCTCTGCTTCCTTCCAGGCCTCATTAACCCCATGGTGGACCCCCTGGCCAAACTTCTCCACCTCCTTCCCAGCCTGGTTGACCCCAGAAGGCACACCTTGGACTATTTTGTCTCCCTCTTTCCCAGCCTGCCCTGCAGCATAATGAACATCTGGGCCAGCCTGGTTGACCCCAGGATGCACACCTTGGACTATTTTGTCTCCCTCTTTCCCAGCCTGCCCAGCAGCATGGTGGAGCCCCTGGCCAAACCTTCCTGCCTCATTCCCAGCCTGCCCAGCAGCATGGTGGAGCCCCTGGCCAAACTTCTCTGCCTCCTTCCAAGCTTCATTTATTCCATGGTGAACCCCATGGCCAAATTTCTCTGCCTCATTCCCAGCCTGCCCAGCAGCATGGTTGACCCCCTGACCAAACTTCTCTGCTTCCTTCCAAGCTTCGTTTATTCCATGGTGAACCCCATGGCCAAACTTCTCTGCCTCATTCCCAGCCTGCCCAGCAGCATGGTGGAGCCCCTGGCCAAACCTTCCTGCCTCATTCCCAGCCTGACCAGCAGCATGGTGGAGCCCCTGGCCAAACCTTCCTGCCTCATTCCCAGCCTGACCAGCAGCATGGTGGAGCCCCTGGCCAAACCTTCCTGCCTCATTACCAGCCTGCCCAGCAGCATGGTGGAGCCCTTGGCCAAACCTTCCTGCCTCACTTCCCGCCTGGCTGGCCCCATGATGGACCCCCTGAATCACTTTGTCTGCCTCCTTCCCAACCTGTCCAGCAGCATTGTTGGCCCCATGGACAAACTTCTCTGCTTCTTTTCCTGCTTGTCCAACGCCATTGTTGATCCCATGGGCTACCTTGTCCAAGCCGTGGTTGAGCCCCTGGATGCCCTTGTCCACCTCCTTGCCGGCACTGCTCCCCATGTTGCTAAGTCCATTAAAAACTTTCTCCACTTCCCTTCCGGCTTGAGTGATTCCATTATTGATGCCTTCCAGGGCCTTGCCCACTTCTCTCTCTGCATTACTTAGCCCTCGGTTGATTCCTTCAATGACCTTCGTAAGGGGGTCATCATTGACCGCCCATCCAGGCAGGGCTCCCAGTAGCAGCAGGAGGGAGCAGGAGCTGACCAAACTGACAAGATGCATATTGTTGGGAGGGTGGGGAGGATGCAGAGAGGAGCCAGTGAAGCAAAGCTGCTATTTATCCTCTGTCTCCCTCCCTCTTCTCCACCCCTCATGACTCAATCACCCCTGCGAGGCACTGACTTGGTCTCCAGTCAGGTAGGTATTTCCCAGGGAGATTTGGGATTGAGCAATGAAGAGGAGGAGGGAGGATGAGTCATGAATGGAGAACACTCACAGGCCATCGTTGCTCCTTGCCGAGCTCGGGCCCTCCGCCCCAGAGCCCAGATATCTGCCCTTCCAACCACCTCTTCTTTTCATTCCTCACCCACTAGCCAGGCCTCCTTTCTCCCAACCCCACCTTCAATCCCCCCCATTCCTGGTTCCCTGGAATCTTTATTCCTCTCAGGGGATTTAAGAATCTAGCTTCTCCTGCAGTGAGATTCTAGAAAGATGGGAGATACAGTCAGGAGGAGGGGAGCACTCAGGGAAGTTGACGAAGTCATTAGACCTTATTGTTCTTTTTTAAACCCCCCCCCCAAGACACACTTACTATGCTCAAGCCACACAGGACTTCACCCTCGTCCTTAAACACACCAAGCTCATCCCTGCCTCATGCCCTTTGCACTTGCTGTTCTGTCTGGAGTGCAGAACTCAGATCTTCACATGGTGGGTTCCTCCTCATTCTATTTTTGGCTCAAAAACTGCTCAAAAAACCTTCCCTGGCCTTCCCCCAGTTACACTGCGTAATATCTTCCTTTGATTTTTATAGCACTTACCACAATCCAAAATTATCTTTTTTATTGTCTTTCTCACTTATCATATTGTAAACTTCCAGAGAACAAAGCCTTTGTGTTGGTTACTGCTACATCCTCAGCTTCTAGAACATTGCCTGAGGTTCAGTAAATATTTATAGATTGAACAAATGGATGGATTCGAAGAAGACAAGAGAAGACAGGCTAGGCCTGAGTCTCAGAGAGTGCTGGGGGAAAGGGTGTCTGGGTCCCCAGAGGAGCCTAGGGACCCTTGGGGAGGGTTGGAGATTTTGGAGCAAGGATCACATTCTCATCACAGAACCCTGGTTTCCTGCCTCCCAGCCCTTGGGCAAGGGCAGGGGGCTGATTGCCATGAGCTGGGACAAGACGCAGTGTCTCCTGAAAAGCCGGTTCAGGCAGCCATGGGGAGGGGCTGAAGACCCAGGACAGGAGGAGACTGTCAGCCAAAACCTGGGCTGGGGGCCAGGAGCTCATTCTTCCTGCCCTCCTCCCCCTGGAGATGCTTAAGTCATAACCCGAAGCCCCAGGTGTTGACATGGTGGCATGAATTGGAGGGGAAAGCAGCTGAGAGTTTGGCCTCAGGTGTAAAGAGGGACGTGGAAAGGAAGGGCAGGTGGTGGTTGGCAAATCGGTGGCGGACTATCTATCTGGAGCTAGTTTAGGGGGAGGTGGAGACCAGAAGGATGAGAGCTAATGGGTGGGTACAGTTGGGTGCAGGAGTGAAAGATATTTGGGTTTTGGTGCCAAGGGGAGAGACTGAGAGAGAGGTGGAGGTGGGATTGTTAGTGGGAAGGCCAGGCAGGAAGGAATGTGCAGGGTGTGAGCAACAGGGGGTGGCAGAGTTATGTGTGTGGGTGCCCAGGTGTGGTGAGAATCTGCACGTGTTTTCAGGCTTTGTTCAAACAAGGGCAACAAGGCCCACTGCCCTTGAAAGACCCAGGCTTCCACCCCAGATCCTGAACAATTGGATCCACCTAGAACCAGGCATCCCAGACCTAGAGGCCCAGGAGCTTCTCTGGGCTCTACCAATAGAGGGTGATTAATTGTGCCACCTCTCCACGATTGAGCTCATCAAATGTTTCCCAGTTTCATGCTCCAGGGACAAAGCCAAGTCCCTGGGCAATCTCGGGTGTGGCTTTTCTGCCCTGACCAGTGCCTAAATGAGGGTGTTTCCCATGCTGGGAGATGGCTGGGTGGGGAGGCCAAAAACCCTAACCCGCCTCAAGATTGACAAGGTGGGGGTTTCTCCGTTTCTCTTTCCACCCCTCATTCTGTTCCATCCTACCATCTTCTGTCAGCCCTAGTCCTTCTCAGTGCTCCATTCCAAACACTGGCCGCTATTTGATTCCAGACTCAGGCATCTGTCTCTGTGAGACTGACCTGGAGTTTTCCTTTCTTTGCCACCCTCTGCTGGTCTTGGTAATGTGGCTGGGCTACTTTCCCAGAGCAAGTGGAGCAAGTGGAGGTGGTTTCAGTCACAGTTCCCCCAAAAGTACATACAATGTGTTTGCCAACCCGTGGCACCTCCAAACACGCATCCTGACGGAAGCCTCTGCACAGGAGCTGCCATGGGCTTCCCAGCTCGGGTTAGTATTTGCAATACTGCCTATAGGTTGGCAAATATTTGCTAGGCTGATGCTTTGGCTGATCTTGCCATAAACTCACCAGGATCTGAATCAGCCTTTGGGAGGACAGATCTTAACTCCCATCTCTTCTCTTGTTATTGGTCTGCTCAGATTTGCCATTTCTTTTTGTACTAGTTTTGATCCTTTATCTTTTCTAAGAAATATCTTAATTGCATCGAGCTTTTCATACTGATTATTATAAAGATATACAAAATCGGACCTTTTCCATTCTGGTTTTGAGTGGTCCTTTTTACCCCTTTGATCATACATGTTAAGTTTGTCGTTTACTATCTTCTTTTTTTTTTTTTTTTTTTTTTTTTTTTTGGTGTTGTTTCTAGAAATCTCCCTATCTTTACACCCAGTTTATTTTGAGTTCCACCTATCCTGGGCCATCCAAGCAGGAAGTCCTCACCCTCACCTTGTCCCATGGCAGGTGCTTAGCAAACTGAGTTTCCGCAGAGGTTTGAGGAAGGGAGAGGTTACGTCATTCTGCCCCTTCTTGTCTCCACACCTCTCTATGGGATGGTGATTGTTTCCTGGTCCAAACCCGCACACCCCTAAATCTTGATCATAGCTATGTGTCAACTGGCTCTGCAGGTGAGGGTGCCTGCCTGTGAGTCACAGATGTGCAAGCCCCCACCCCCAGCGCCTGAGAGGAAGGGAGCCATCTTGTCCTTTGTTCTTCGCCAAACGTGTATGGAACCCTGCTTTGTGCCAGGCACAGTTCTAGCTGCTGGAGGCCCAGTGGTGAACAACACAGACAAGAACACATGCCCTATGGGGTAGACAGTGAGCAGTGTATCCATATCTAGGTCATAACAAACTACATGAAAAGCCACAAGGGAAAGAATTGGGGCGCTGTGAGGATATGGCTTGGAGGTTGCTTTAACAGTGGGGACCAACGAAATCAGGATGTTACATCTATTTATTCATTCTGGTGTTATTTATTGAGTGGGCACCCTCACCGTTCTTCTAGCCAACGAAATATAACATTGATGAGGTAGACAAGCACTCTGCCCTCCCAGGGCTTGGGCAGTGGGTAGAGACAACTGGTAAGCAAACAAGTGAATAGACAAGACGATTTGTTAGAGAGACACATGCTGCGAGGGAAATGGAAATAATCGAGTCTAACCCTGGGGCGGTTTTGCACAATGGAGCATGGAAGCCAGGAAGTCAAAGCCTGGTGGAAGCGGATTTGTGGAAGGGGGGAGTGCCATGGCAGGTGGAAGCGGGTTTGTGGAGGAGGGAGTGCCATGGCAGGTGAAAGCGGGTTTGTGGAAGGGGGGAGTGCCATGGCAGGTGGAAGCGGGTTTGTGGAGGGGGTAGTGCCATGGCAGGTGGAAGCGGGTTTGTGAATGGGGGGACGGTGCCATGGCAGATGGAAGCGGGTTTGTGGAGGGGGGGGCGGTGCCATGGTAGGTGGAAGCGGGTTTGTGGAGGGGGGGGTGCAATGGCAGGTGGAAGCGGGTTTGTGGGGGGTGCCATGGCTGGTGGAAGCGGGTTTGTGGAGGGGGGGGCGGTGCCATGGTAGGTGGAAGCGGGTTTGTGGAGGGGGGGGTGCCATGGCAGGTGGAAGCGGGTTTGTGGGGGGGGGTGCCATGGCAGGTGGAAGCGGGTTTGTGGAGGGGGGCGTGCCATGGCAGACCGTGGCTGAGAAAGGGGAGAACTGCGGACGGGGAGCCAGCAGGGCCTCTCTTAAGGGGGGCACCTCGGGGAAACCAAGAGGACCCCGCCGGACTTCCAGGCGGGGGTAGCCGCGGGGGCGGGGGGCCTCAGGGGTCGCGGCGCGCCCGGGTGCCCGGGGCCCCGAGGACCAGCGCGCGGTCGGACGCCGTCCCGGACGCCGGCGCGGCCCCGGCCCCGGCCCGGCAGGGCTCGGCCACGAACCGGACCGGGCCTTCGGGCCGCCGCCCCTGTGACGCCGCGGGGTGACGCCGCGGGGCACTGTGCCGTCACCGGGCCCCGCGCCGCCTCGGCAGGTCCCCTGCGCCCCGCGTCGCAGTGACATCGCGGCGGGTCCCGGCGCAGCCGGGCCATGAACCTCTAGGAAGCATGTCGAAGCGCGACATCGTCCTCACCAATGTCACCGTGGTCCAGCTGCTGCGACAGCCGTGCCCGGGTGAGCACCGCGCCCGGGCGCCCCGCGGAGGGACGGCGACGAGGAGCAGGGTCGCCGGGTCACTGCCCCCTCCCCCGGGACGGGACAGGAGGCCGGGGAGGGCGCGGCTCGCCCCTGCGGCTGGAAGCCGGGTCGGGGCCCGCTGCCCCTGGGGAGCCCGGCGGGCGGGTTCACGGAGAAGTGTCGCCCCCGCGGGTGGATAGGGGCCCCCCCAGGCGCTGGCGAGTCTGGCGGCATCGCAGAGTAGGGGGGGTGCTTGCTCCGAGGCGCTCGGCAGCCCTGCCCCCCCAGCCGGAGGCGCACACACACACACACACTTGACCCGACAACCTCGGCTGGGCCCAGGTCCTGGGTGGGGGCGACTCCCCCCGCCCCCGTGGGGCGGGCGGGGCCTGGCCCCAGGGTCCCCAGACCCCTGCAAGCAGCAGCAGCAGACACGGCAAGGGCTGCGGGCCCCGAACCTCCTCCCTGCTCGTCACCCGCTCTTGTGGCCTGGAGCCTCGGTTTCCCCTGTGGGACGGTTTTGTAGAGTAGGCCTCGCCGTGGGGCGGTGCACGTGGAGTCCAGCACAGCACCCACCTGGTCCACGGTGGAACCCAGGAAATAGGAGTGTCGTTTTCATAGGGAGAGAAGGATGCTTCGCTGCGGAAGCGCCTCCAGACTCGTCATTCCCAGGGGAGCGGCTTTCCTCCAGCCCATGTACCATCCCTTCCCAGCCTCCCTAACCCCGCTCCCCCCCCCCCCCTAGAGCAGAGAGAGGGCAGGAGAGAAGGCTGGGGGACGTTGGGACAGGACCGCCTGAGTTTTCTTTTGAAAGGTCGCTGAGTGCACTCTGGTCCCCATTCTTAAGCCAGGTGGACAGCTCTCCCTTCCCTGATAGCAGAAACAGAACCCCAAGCAATGTAAACATCCTTGAGGTCACCAACAACTATAGGGTCTCTGCCACCAGTAAACACTAATACTTTTATGAACTTATATTGCTACTGGAAACACCCACAGCCCAGCCTCAGGCCACAAGGTCTGTGACAACCCAGAGAGGTCATGGTGACAGCAGCTGGGGCCTGGCTCTTAGCCCCACCTCCTCCCAGGTGCTTTTGATTCTGGTACCAAACACAACTCCCACCTTCACCTTCCAGCCTCTCTGATCATCTCTCCTTTTCCTTATGAATACTTAGTATCAGACTTCCTTTCCTCTTAAAATCAGCACCTACTGGGCCTTGAGATCTTACCAAGTGTTCATAGAAGCCCCAGATGAAGGGTCAGATGAGATGACAGGAAATAAGCCTGAGAGGTTCATTAACTTGCCCAAGGCCACACAGCTGGCAGGTGGCTGAGCCAGGGCTGATATCAAGGCCTGATCCCCACCATGAAACCCTCGACCAGGCTCCCTGACCGCTGTCTCCAGCACGTCTCCCTTCTCAAGCCCTCCTCTGCAGCTCAGGTAGCACATCTCCAAGCACAGGTGTTTTAAAATACAGCATGGGAGTGGAAGTGTGCGTTTGGAGAGGTGGAAGCTGATGAGGTCTCCATTGGTTTCATGTTATGACACATATTTCCTAAACTACTCTGAGGATAAGAATCACTTGGAATACTTGTTAGAAACAGGATCTTTGGGCCTCAGTGAGGACCTACTGAGTCAGACTTCCCTAGAAGAGGCCTCTCTGTGATGCTTATCAGAACAGTTTGGGGACCACTGGGCTACGTCAATTATCAGACAATTTGGGAAAAGATCTTTGAAATGCTAATGTATGTGTAATGTTCCCAGGTTCTTGTGATAAGCACTACATGTATTACCTCACTTAACTCTCATTGAAAGTACCCTCCAAGAGTACTACTATTATCTCCATTTTACAGAGGAGGAAATTGAGGTACAGAGGATATAACCCCAAGCAATTGTTAAAAATACACAGTACCCACTGAATTAGAATCTCCACAGAAGGAGCCCTGGCATTGATATTTTAAATAAAGCAAACTCACCCCCTGCTCATTCTGTGGATCAGGTGTTTGCGAAACGATGGGCTAGACGGTCGGCCACTAGGGGTCAGAAGCCAGCAGCAAGTTTCTGGTGGCAAAGATGATTCATCCTCTCACTGGATGGTGCCGTTCATTGCCGCCGCCACTGGGGATGCTTTTGTTCTCTCTCCCCACAGTAACCAGAGCACCACCCCCACGGGAGCCTGAGCCCCAGCCCCAGCCCGAGCCCCAGCCCGAGCCTGAGCCTGAGCCCCAACCTGAACCCCAGCCTATCAAAGAGGAAGTTCCATCTCCTCCTCCACCTCCACCTCCACCTTCACCAAAGGTTACTGTGGTTCGGGAACTGACTGTTGGCATCAATGGGTAAGTCAGCCCCAGTACCTGGGCCCTTCTTGAAGCCTTAGGGCCCAGCCTTTCCTCCGATCACTGAATGGGGTGTCTCCACATTTCTCACCATCAGCATTTTCATTCTGTCCACCGTGAAGAATCACCTGCAAAGGTGGACAGGTCTCCGCCCTCAGCCTACATTGGTAGGAACACAATCATCAAATAAGGGACATGACACTCTGGTGATGTGTCATGAACAGTATGAAGTGTAGTCAGACTGGAGGGGCAGTGTTATTTGAGGTGTCAGGGAAGGCCAGCTGTGCAGCAAGCAATGGCTCTGGGGCATTAGTGTGCAAAGGACAGGCAGGAAGTCAGTGCGGCAGGTGCAGAGGAAGCAAGGGAGAAGAGGGAGTATGGTGGAAGTGGGCAGGGGCTTGGTAAGGAGTTTGGATCTGGTTTTACTGATAGAGTCATGGAGGGTTTTAGACCAAAAGACATAATGTGACCTGAAGTTCTACAAGATCCATCCAGCTACATGGTTAGGAATGGGAGAGGATGGATGGATGAGGAAGCAGGAAACTCAGCTAAGTGGCTGGTGAGGTCATCCAGGCAAGATGGTAGGGGCCCGAGACAGGGCTGGTTACCTTCTTGCTCCAGACTGAGTCCCACCCAGTCCCCTTGAGGGGCCTCATGTCACCCACTTCTCTCCCATTCTCTCCTCTGCCTGTGGCTGAGGATTCTGAGGACAACCCCACAACCCCTGTCCCTGAACAGATTTGGACGCATTGGTCGCCTGGTGCTGCGCGCCTGTATGGAGAAGGGCGTGAAGGTGGTAGCAGTGAATGATCCATTCATTGACCCAGAATACATGGTGAGCAACAGGTAGAGGGTAGGACTGAGGTGGGGAGGGGGTTCAAGGAGCTCTCTGGAAGGCTCCCAGCTGCAATATGGAACCTTCAAGACAGGGACTCCTGAGGGATTCTCATTCCCCCACCCGTCACCCTAAGACTTGGAGCTACGCTGTTTCCCACAGGTGTACCTGTTTAAGTATGACTCCACCCATGGCCAATACAAGGGGACTGTGGAATACAAGAATGGGCGGCTGGTCGTGGATAAACGGGAGATCAGTGTCTTCCAGTGGTAAGGGCAGCTTTCTGATGTATGCTTGCAGCACATCGGTGGAGGGGATGTAAGATGGCGAGAATGGGATTCCAGCCTGTCACACAGGGTTCATAACCCCCAGAATATAAGCAGCACTCATCTGGAACATGCCCCACTGATAAAGAAGGGCAAGGAAGGCTAGTGGTGAGGTGGTCAGGGCTGGGTGCAAAGATGGGGTGGGGATGGAGGCAGGGACTGGAACACCAGTGAGAATGGGAGAAGCTGCTTGACCTAAGTTTCAAGGCATACCAGAAACAATGCCAACACAGCAGTCATTACTCAGACACACCAGGTCCTGTCTCTCCTCAGCCTGGGCACCATTATTCCCGCCACTTCCAGCATTCCCTTCCTCTTCCCTGTCCCCATCCAGCTACCATCTTGATGTGCACCCCCACTCGGGTACTGCCTTGTCAGGTCACTGCAGCCATTGTTTCCCTCTCCCCCACCCTCCATCACTGCAGTTGGCATTCACCAGGCACTCAACACAAGCCATCTTGCTTTGTGTGTACTTCACTCTGCTCTATCCTTCCTAGTCAGGTGACCTTGGGCAAAGGAATGAACTTCCTTGAGCCTATTTCCTAATGCAGCTGATAGGGATGCCGACCATATCCATCACAGCCATAGTGGGGAGCACAGCTGAAGTTAACATGTCTGTGGGGAGCACTGGAAATAGCATTTTCCTACAAGGCCACAGCCTCCTTGCAAAAAGGGCCCTGTCAGTTGTATCACTGCTGTGGCTTTGGTACCTGTAGGCACAGGCCTTGGCTCTGGGTAGACTCAGCAGTTCCTTGAATAAACAGGCCCCTGAACAGGAAGGCAAGCCCATAATGGCATAGGGGAATAGGATAGGGCCTCCAAGGCTGCCAACTCTTTGTCCCACACCAACTCAGCAATTACTGCAAAGGAATTTGTTGAAGAGCCCAACTTGGAAGGCAGGAAATGGGGGGCCTCAGAGAAGAGCTAGTTAGGCCAGATGATAAGATGACCTGACAGAGCAGATGACCAGGGAGAGAGAAGAACCATGTGTGGCCCAGGGAGAAGAGAGGAAACAAGTCATTGATTTATTCATTCATACATTCGCTCATTCATTTATTCATTTATTCACGCTGGCAATGTAGCCAGTGCAGATCCCAGGGCCAGCTCTGCCTCCGACCCCTTCACTTCTGCCCTGGCTCCTCTGAAGAATCCAATAACAGTACTTACTCCTCAGGTTGTGAGAGTTAAATGAGTTCAGTACAGGTCAAGCATTTCGAATATGGATGTATGGCAGGTGTTCAGAAACACATAGGATGGCTGAACCCCTCTGGGGCAACCAAGCTTAATGACAAAGAAAATCGACCCAGCCCTGCTGCAAGGAGTGGTCTAGAACAGGGGTCCCCGACCCCCAGGCCGCAGACCGGCACCAGTCCATGCCCTGTAAGGAACAGGTCCACACAGCAAGTGAGCAGCGGGCCAGTGAACAAAGCTGCATCTATACTTGCAGCCTCTCCCCAGCGCTAGCATCAGCACCTCAGCTCCACTTCATGTGATCAGGCATTAGATTCTCAAAGGAGCACTGGTCCCTGGTGCCAATGAGGTTGGGGACACTGGTCTAGAAGAGACAGACATTAACAAATGATCACAAAAGCAAATGCTGCAGCTGTGATAAACCCAGTGAAGGAAAAGACTAGTAGAAAACAAAGCAAATAGAAAACAACAATAGATATTTAATATGTTTCAAGTACAAACATTTGACAAAATATCAAGTAAAAATGTCAATTTATAAAACAGAAAACAGAAAAGCTTCTTACTTTTCTGATGTAAACCCCTAGCCCCCGTTGACCCCAGGGCGCCTCAGGCTTTGGTTACATCCCCACCACCCCCATTGCTCTCAGGATGGTAGTACCTGTCTTCAGGGACTTGCCTGCCAGTCAGCTCCCTGTTGCAGGAACTGAGTGGCAAATACAAGAGGGGCAAGGAGAGCTGTGGTGAGGTTGCCAGAGCAAGGGACCTGAAGCCTCGCCCTCTCACAGTCCACATTCCAGGCAGCAAAGGTAGAAAGGGCCTAAGCTGGAGTAGTCAGGGATGGTCCCCTGGGGGCAGGTGAGGCCTGAGTCGGGGAGGCGGCAGCTTGTACATACCCAGGTGGTGCAGTCAAGAAAAGTGGCCTGCAAAGGGATTTGGGGTGAGACAACACCAGCAAGGTCGAATCCATCTGGGACAGCTAGGTATGTATGGGGTGGGGAGAACAGATGGTTGCAGGCCAGGCAGGAAGGTGTCTGGTCAGCCCTTTAAGCAGTAAAGGCCATGGACTATGAAGGCGAGGCCATGCAGGGAGACTGACACACAGCACTGCTACCCCTCCACAGCAAGCAGCCCAGAGATATCCCCTGGAAGTCTGTCGGGAGCCCTTTTGTGGTGGAGTCCACAGGCGTGTTCCTGTCTTTAGAGGAAGCTTCCGTAAGTGGGAGAGGTGTCCAGAGCTGGCTAGGGGTGGCGGGGGGGGGGGGTGTCTGGCACTCAAAGAACCTCATGGATTCATGACACCAGTGCTCCTTTCTCCTTCTCCAGAACCACATCAAGGCAGGTGCCCTTCGTGTGGTCATCTCCGCTCCCTCACCAGATGCGCCCATGTTTGTCATGGGGGTGAATGAAAAGGAGTATAACCCTGACTCCATGAAGATTGTCAGGTAATGGGCAGCAATATCCTGAAGTATGTAAGTCATGGCCAGAGGACATGCCAGCCTGTGATGAGGAGGGATCAGCCTCACCCACCCCACCCCCACTCCCACCAGCCTCCCTGATGCTTTTTTCACATCAGTCTGCTGCTCCTTCCCAAAGACTTAACAGTCATCATGTTAATATCACCCTAAAACTAGACATGACTTCTGGACATGCTTGGGGGAGCTTCCCCCAGCTGCACCTCCGGTACCTCCTTCATTCTGAATGCGGCCCCAGTGATCCTTCTCATTCCCATCCTGACTTTTCACAAAACACCCCCAAAGTGAGGTGGAGGGGTGGCTCTGCGACTCACCTCACAGTGACCTTGCACACGGACTGTTTCAGCAATGCATCCTGCACCACCAACTGCCTGGCCCCCCTCGCCAAGGTCATCCATGAGCGATTTGGGATCGTGGAAGGACTGATGGTGAGTTGGCAAGAGGGCTGGGCCAGGATGGATGGCAGGGAAATTCAATTCCTTCCTCCTAGTACATGCTTAGTGTGTGGAGTTAACAGAAAGAGACTGCTTTCAGGAGAGGCCTGCCAGTGATGAAGTCTTTTAAATACTGTGCAACATTCAGGAAAGGCTGGACCCTAGCCTACAAGTGCCCTCTTGTGGTCTGTGGTGGTGGTCCTGCCAACCTCCATACCTAGCTCATCACCACAGACCTGGGAAAAAGGCATGGGAGCTTAGGAGCAGGAAGGTTCCTAAGCCCTCTTCTTCTCCAAGACCACAGTGCATTCCTACACCGCCACCCAGAAGACAGTGGATGGGCCATCAAAGAAGGCCTGGAGAGATGGACGGGGAGCCCACCAGAACATCATCCCAGCCTCCACAGGGGCTGCCAAGGCTGTGGGCAAAGTCATCCCAGCACTCAAAGGGTATGAGGGCAGGAAGGTGCCACCAGGGTAGAGGGCACACCTCAAGTGGACTGGACTGGTCCCCAATCCTTGAGGTATCTATTGAGGAAAAAGTAAAGGTGAAGGGAGGTGAACAGAGAAGTCCTTGAGTTCTGACACCTGCCCCAATGTGGATTCTCCAGGAAGCTAACAGGAATGGCATTCCGGGTGCCAACCCCAGATGTGTCTGTCGTGGACCTGACCTGTCGCCTGGCCCAGCCTACCCCATACTCTGCCATCAAGGATGCTATAAAAGCAGAAGCCAAGGGGCGCATGGCTGGCATCCTTGCCTACACTGAGGATGAGGTAGGGGCTCAGGAGAGGAGACCCAGGAAGGAGCCCTCTGGGGAGGGAGCATGACTTTCCACATATCAAGGTGCTGTTTGCAGTGTATCAAGACAGGAACTGCAGTGCTGGGAATGTCAGCTCTCCCTGCCTTAGAATCTTCACACTTGCTGTTCCTTTGATGTGGAGCAGGTGGCCCATGCGGCCATGCAGTCTGTCCTTATGTCCTCCCAAGTCTCTACTTCAGCCTTCCTCCTCAGCAAGAGGAGGCCCTTTTTCCTACCTAAGATTTCATTTCATAGTCACTGTTGGTCCTGCTAATATGTGCCCTTCAAGAAAGCCAGAATTCGGAGACTATCTTTTCACTTCTATAGCTTCCACTCTCTTCCCAGGGCCTGTCACACAGCAGGTGCTCGCTACATGCTTAGTGAACAAGACAACATATCCCACTTTTCAACACTTGCTCTGGGCAGGCCATGCCAGATGCCTTCCCCGTGAGGAACAGATATTACTCTCCCTTTGCTCCCAGTAGCACCATCTCTGGTGCTGTCTCTCTGCTTTAGCTCCTGCAGGTCCACCCTCACACAGCTGCCAGGACTTCTTGTTTTAGTAAAATCAGATCACATCACCCCCACTGCTGATAACCCTCCCCTGGCCTTCCATCACACGGAGGCCAAAACAGTCAGGGCCTCCATGCTATAGCTCCTTCCACCTCAGATACTGCTGAGGGCCTAAGCTGGCCACACCCTCCTAGTCATTCAGACCCAGCCTCAGCACCTGTCCTCGTGGGCCTCTGTGCCAGCCATTCCAAGTGCCTGCGTTATTCCCAGAAAATAATATTTATTGGTGCAGCATTTGAGTGTTTGTGGTCTGTGTCCTTGGGCCACAAGCAAAGCCTCCACGTGCCTTCCTCATACCCAGTCCACGGAGCCTGGACACAGTAGGGCCCCATCAAATCCTGTAGATGAGCAGATGGTCATTATGCCTAAGAGCCAGGGCCGGCGCTGCTGGAGGTCCTTGCCCTGCCACCCACACTTACCTTCGAAATTCTGACACCCAGGTTGTCTCCACGGATTTTGTCAGCAGTACCCACTCGTCCATCTTCGACGCGAAAGCCGGCATCGCGCTCAACGACAATTTCGTGAAGCTCATTTCCTGGTGAGGGGAAGGGTCAGACCTCGGGGTGGCGAACGCTGGCTGCGAACAGGAGGGATCCCGACCCCACCCCACCCCCTTTTCCCCCAGGTACGACAACGAATACGGCTACAGTCACCGGGTGGTGGACCTCCTCAGCTACATGTTCAGCCGAGATAACTGAAGCAGGACAGCGCCGCTCCGCTGCCCCGTTCTCCCCGGGCCTGGACCTCTACTTCTCAGCCCCGCCCTCGGCTCCCGCAGGTGCACCCTGCGCCGCGGGGCCTCTAGTGAAATAAACGCCAGCGTGCCCACGGCTGCTCCCAGTATGTCTGCGCGAGTCGCGGCGGGCTCGGTCCGCTTTCCGGGCGCGCCCCTGCTCCTCGGGCAGCCGCGCCCAGGGCCGAGCGTCGCAGCCCCCGCGGGGACACCCGGGGTGGGGGGAGCGCGGGCCCGCGCAGGGCCCGGGGCTGCACTGGGCGCCGCGCCGAGCCCGTGACGTCAGCGCCCGGCGCCCGTGACGTCAGCGCCCGGCGACGCGCCCTCTCCCAGAAGGACGCGCGCGCGGCGGCACAGGCGGGTCGCCGGGCCGGGGCGCCAGGCGGGCCGAGGGGAAACCCGCGCGCGCTCCGGCGGCCCGGGGCTGGCGCCATGACCCTGTTTCATTTCGGGAATTGCTTCGCCCTGGCCTACTTCCCCTACTTCATCACCTACAAGTGCAGCGGCCTGTGAGTACGGGGCGGCCGCGGGGCGGCCGCGGGCCGGGCGGGGGGCGCGCGGCCGGGGCGCGCCCTCACCTCCCCCTCCTGCAGGTCCGAATACAACGCCTTCTGGAAATGCGTCCAGGCTGGGGTCACCTACCTCTTCGTGCAGCTGTGTAAGGTGAGGGCGCCCGGGCCGTGCGTCTGGCCCCCAGGCCCCGCCTACATCCCCCGCTGTGGGACCGTCCTCGGCACCCCGCATGGGGACGCTCCGGAGCACACCTCGAACACCGACTTCGGACCTGAGGCGAGGTCTCCGAGCAACCTTTACGTGGCTCTTTTAGCAAAATAGAGAAACTCGTTTGGGTGGTTCAGAGGGCTTTCGTAAGAATAAGAGCCGCTGAGCCCGTGCGGTGCACCTCCAGGCCTGACACTGATACCCTGTGGTTCCCATAGGAAAGAAAACCTATGGCTCCTCCTCTCTGTCTCCTCTGGCCCTGCAATATTGCCCCCATCTGATGGTCCCTCTCCACATGGGCCCCCAGGACCCCAATGTCCAGCCCTCCATGTACACACTGACTTCCCACCAAACTTACATCGCTTTTCCCCCTCACCTTGAGGCCACCTCTCTGTTTTCTGTTCTCAGATGTTGTTCCTGGCCACTTTCTTTCCTACCTGGGAAGGCGGCATCTATGACTTCATTGGGGTGAGTGGGGCAAGGGGGAGGGGAGGAGATGCAGGAGTGGGGGCCCTGGCCCCTGTGCTTACTGAAGCCTCAACCTGACCCACAGGAGTTCATGAAGGCCAGTGTGGATGTGGCAGACCTGATAGGACTAAACCTTGTCATGTCCCGGAATGCCGGCAAAGGGGAGTACAAGATCATGGTTGCTGCCCTGGGCTGGGCCACAGCCGAGCTCATTATGTCCCGGTGTGTGCAGCAGCCTGGAACCCAGATTCCTGAGAAAGGACACCTGGGTTTCAGGGAGGCTCTGGAGGGTGGGGGCTCAGATTCTGGGTGCTGAGGGTTTCTGAGTACTGGAGAATACCTCCCTTTGCCTTGTTCAGTTGCATCCCCCTCTGGGTTGGAGCCCGAGGCATTGAGTTTGACTGGAAATACATCCAGATGAGCATTGACTCCAACATCAGTCTGGTACGCAAGTCCTGGTCTCCCATACACATCTTTTTTGCTGGTGGCGGTACTTCTCCCCAAGGCCTGGTCCTGACTTCCTGCCTCCTTGCAGGTTCATTACATCGTCGCATCTGCCCAGGTGTGGATGATAACACGCTACGACCTATACCACACTTTCCGACCGGCGGTTCTCCTGCTGATGTTCCTTAGCGTTTATAAGGCCTTTGTCATGGAGTGAGCTGGGCAGGGTTTGAAGGTTGGGTCCAAATGGAGGTGGGTTATCTGTTCTCCTTCCCTCATTGTGATGTTTCCCCACAGGACCTTCGTCCACCTTTGTTCTCTGGGAAGCTGGACAGCACTGCTGGCCCGAGCAGTGGTGACAGGGCTGCTGGCCCTCAGTACCCTGGCCTTGTATGTCGCCGTTGTCAACGTGCACTCCTAGGCTTGGTGTTTCAGATGTGGACATACCTTTTTCTTGTCTCTAGGTTTCAGTGAAGTAAACAATATTTGGAAAGTTATTTTGGTCTCTATCTCTCTCTGGAACTGTCTACTAGTACCATACTCATCTGCATTCCTGAGGCCCTTGTTCTGGCTTTGGAGCCAAGTAGACAAGCTAGGAAACTAGCTGGCCCTGATTTGTCCTGTATTCCTGGAGCAGGTCCTTGGCTCCTGGTTTCCTAGGGTAGACTGAGGGCTTGAAGTGAATAATCATTGAGCAGTGGCAGAGACCAGGACCCTCAGGGAACAGGTGACAGAAAGGAGTTAGAATCCAAGAAGGGGTTCTTGGGGACTTTTCACAGCCTTAACCTGGCTGTCTCCCACACACGCCATTCCCTGGCTGGAAGCCTTGCCTAATATTCTCCTTTGATTCACCATTTATATGGCAGCCAAGGGTATCTATTTGAAACCCCAGTCTTACTTGTTCACCCTCCCTGCTTATAACCATTTAGGGCTCCCCACTGCACACTAAACAGTCCAGCCACTGGACCTTTGGGGGCAGACTTTTGTGTCTCTGAGCTTCTCAGTGCTTTGACTCAGTTCTGTGGCTCTCAGATCAAGTCCTGGCCTGAACCTTCTCAGGGTGTTCAGAGATAGCTGCAGCCAAATAGGGCATAGAAGCCCCCCAGTTTGGACATTTTCCTGATTGCCACCCTCCCCACCCTAGCCCTTCCTTGGTTCCTCCCCATCTCTGAGAGGGCTATCAAAAGCAGGGCTTTGAATGGCATGCTTGATGCAAATCCCGCACACTCAGGAAGTGATCCCCAGTTCCATGTTCCCAGTAGGATTGCCCAGAGCATGGGCTAGGGCAGTGCCCTTCCTCCACCAGACTATGATAGTCCTGCCATAATGTTATTTAACCCTGAGCCTAGAAAACACCAAGCACAGCTCTGTTCAGCTCTGCTGTAACAGTCTTCGTGTTTTCAGAGAAAGTATTTACTTGGCACAACCACCGTCTAGCCCCACCCCTCTCCTTGCCCCTAGAGAAGATAGGGTTCTCAGGTGTCTTAGGGGAGGAGTGGAGAATGAATAAATGATTCAAAAGAGAATAGACTAGGCACTCCCTCAGCCCATTTGGGTGGCTATGGAATAGAGTCATTTTCACCTACACCTCCATCCTGTGTACCACGTAGTTGATCCATATTGGCACAAATGAAGTTTACAGAAATTATTTGACAACTATTTGTTGAGCAGGGACTCTGATGATCCAGGGCCCCTGCTAGTGGCCAACTGTCTGAACGGATCCCAGCTTTCATGGGGCTCAGACAGACCAGAGTGGTTGAGGCTGAGGTGGGGAAATCACTGGCACAGAGGGATTGGAGTTGTCGTGGGCAAAGCCTGGTCAAGGTGGTAGGACTGATGAGATAGACTATAATGATTAGGGCTGTGATGGAAAATCAAGGGGCTGTGTGGGCCCAGAGGAGCCACCTGACCCAACCTGGGGGGCAAACTGGGCTCCCTAGAAGAGACTGTGTGGGCTGAGACATCATGGATGAGTTAGTGTGGCAAAAAGAAAAGCCTGTGTGAAGGCCTTAGGTCAAAGAGGGCCTGGCCTGCCCAGTAGAACAACTGGTTGGAACAAGTTCAGGAGGGCTTGTGAGACAGAAGTCAGCAGTGGCCAGATCCCAGAGGGCTCTGAGGCCTGGGATGGGGAGTTGAGCAGAGGCAGAGGGGAACCCTGGAGAATCCCAGGTCGAGGAAGGACAGGATCAGATTTGGCTTTAGGAAAATCTCCATGGCCACTGGATGGGGAGACTGAAGCTGGAAGGCCAGAACTGGATCAGGAAAGGATTAGCAGGGCTAAGAGGACAGTGGCTAGGAGCAGAAGTGGTGGTGACCAATGGGATGCGTTTTTTTCAGGGGCTGAGGGGTGTAGTGGGGATTGGGGCAATGCCATTGAGAAAGGAGTGAAGGAATCCAGGGTAACACAAGTTTGAGGCTTGTAAGCTTCCCAAGGGCTCACCGCATTTCCCAGCAAGAAGGAACCCACTGATGGGACAGTGGATGGGAGCAAATCTGGAAGGAGACACAGAGGCCAAGGTGAGTCCTCTCAGACATGCCAGAGCAGACATGCTGGAGACGTGGGCATCACTGCAGAGACAACTGAAGCAGGAGCAGGGGTGCTGTGGCGGGGGAGAAGCCCAGGGCTCAGCCAAAGAGAGACATTAAATAAAGGGTTAGCAAGGCATGAGGGGCGTCCAGGAAAAGGCGTAGCCAAAGGCGGAGGGCCTAGGACAGGATTTCTGGCAGTTGGAGGGTTAACTTTTCAGGTGAGTGTGTGTGAGGAGGAGCCTGAGTTTAACCTCCAGAAGTTGGTTGAGACTAAACCTGTGAGAGGATGCCCTTTGCAGTGGTGGCTGCAAAGGAGTGAAGGAACAGAATCTGAGTGGAGACACCTGTGAAGGGTGGGGGGCTGGGGACTGCCTGAGCTGAAAAAGATTTTGACACCAGATGTCAAGGAGCCTCCTGGAGGAAGGGTGCTGAGAGAGGAGAGAGCCCAGAGGCAGTTTGTTAGTTAACAGTGGTTTGAGAAGCAGTGGCTAAAGCAATACTTCAGAGGGTGTCTGGTCACATCCAGCTCACTTAAATGTTGTAACCCCAAGCAAACAAAGGACATTCATTGAGTACCTGCTACGCCAGGCTGTTTTAGGAACAGTGGCCCCTAGGATCGTGGGACTGAAGGACTCATGAAAAACACTTAGGACAGTAAAAGCACAGTCACTGTGAGCTGGTTTATTACTACCACTTGGACACAAGTGTGTTTTAAAGAGGAGCCCCAGGCAGCCTACCTCACAGGAGCTACTAGCTCCTACTTCCCGCCAAAGTCCCCCAGCCCTCACGTGGGGTCTTCCCCAGGCCAGCTCAGAGGGCTGGGCATAGGGACTGCTGCTCCAGGACTGCTTCTTTGGGATGCGGAAGGAGAATGGAGAGGGTCCCTGCAAGGTTGCAGTGCCGTGGGCTGCAGGAGCAGACACAGGTGAGGCTAGGACTCTTGATTGCTCAGGTGTTTTGATGACTATGCAGACAGTCCAATGAGTCCCAGCTGGCTGTGGTGGAGGCAGGGCCCCTCTAATAGTAGAGTTCTTTGTCCCACCAGCCTGGGAGAGAGAGAGAGAGAAAGAAGACTCAGTGCTGGGGGAGGTGGGGCCAGGGGCTCAGAAGTTATCAGTGGTGGCTTGATTTGGAGGTCAAGTGTCCAAAATCAAAGGTCAGGGCAGCTGCTCTGGAAACATTTCAGCCTCCCACCCCCAGTCTCCCCACTCACTCCCTGGGCAACAACGAACTCCAAGTTTCCGGATCTCATCATAGACGAAGATGAGGAGACCAAAGGGCATGGGGACCAGCCACCACTGGAACCTGAAGGCACAGGGGAGATGGCAAGGTAAAGGCTATCCCCAGGTCTGTGTCCTGCGTGCCCATCCTACTCATTCCGTGACCCCTCACCGAATGGGCATGAAGTTGAAGATATTGGGCATTCCGGGGCAGTAGCACAGGAAGCAGCCAACGCAGACCTGGAACACAATGGCAATCACCAGGATCTTGTTCCTGCAGGTAGGACAGGATGGAACAGGCTTAGACTGCTGGGCTCAGAACAAAGGCCATCAGGGGTCGGGGGCCAGATGGAAGAGTATTAGGTCAGATATCAGCAGGGAGATGTTCTAAACATTTAACACTGCAGTAGCCTGTGCCTCTGCAACAGCAGATGATGGCCCTGCCGGCACCACCCCTTCAGTTGATAAAACCTGGAGGAGCCACTTGGGAGGCACATTGGTGGGAGCTACTGGCCGGCTATCAGTAAGGAGTGTTAGCACCTGGCACCAGTGCAACCACACATCTGGCACTGGTGTTTGCTGGCTGCAGTAAGCCCTACTCAGGACTTGGTGGGATTTGGGAAGGCACAGTGGGACAGGGCTGGGCCAGCCAACGACACCTGAAGAAGCCCTGCTGGAAGGCAGAGAGGCGGCGTGTCTTGCGGATGAGGACATCGGCAATCTGGCACATCTCGATGCTGATGAAGAACACAGTGTAGCAGGTGTACTGCTGGTATAGGCGCTGCCCGAATGTCTGTGGGCCGGGGAAACAAAAACAGCCTGAATCCAGACAGAGAGACGCTGCAGCCATCCAGGTACTTAGGGCCTGGAGCCATGAACCCCTAAATGCTCTTTCTCCTGCATCAGAGCCTCGGAATGGGTAGGGTTGGAGAAATGCAGGATCTGCCAGGTTTGCAGGACTCCACACTGTGAGACCCAGGCACCTTGGTCTAGTGGAGCTTGGATGTCAGTGTGTGGGCAGATGACAGGTCAGGCCAATTGCTTTTAAAATGAAAGAAGGGATGTAGAATTTCCTGGACACATGAAAGAAGGGACCTGGGGAAAAGGAATCGGAATCCCAAGGCAGGATTTGCAAAGTCCAGTGACTCTAGGGCCCAGGTAGATGGCAAAAATGAGTGAAGTGGACCAGGTGGGCTTTTGGGGAACAGGGCACTTAAAGGGGCAGTCACTATTCAGTCCACTTCTCCAATATAACTATTTTTAATACCAGCTAATTGTGTAGGGGAAACTTGCTGTGCTCCAGGTAGCAAGGGTTTCACATGTTTTATCTCATTTAATCCTTCCAGTATTCTTATGAGGCAGATTAGTAGTCCCCAAACTTCAGTGTGCATCAGAACCCCAGAAGGGCTGCTTAAAACACAGACTTTCCAGGCACCTGCAAACCCCCAGAGTTTTTGAACCTGGAGGTCGGGGATGGGGACTGAGAATTTACATTTCAAATAAGTTCCCATGAGGTGCCCATGCTGCTGCTGTGGGGGCCACCCCAGACATCACTGAGGTAAATATCGGTGTTCTCTCCATTTTATAGATAAAACTGAGGCACAATGAGGCAAAGCAACTTGCCCAGGTTCACACAGTGGTGAGGAGCAGTGGCATACCATTAATCCAAGGCCGTCTGGCTCCCAAGTCTGCATTCTTAACCACTGGAGTAAATGTTTACGGAGAACATCCTGATCTGTAACTACAAGGCAAGCTGAACACATCTGCTAGCCAGGCCTAGCCTCTCTATGCTCCAAACCTACAGTAAAGTCAGCCACATATGCAAATATTCTGTGTCGGTGATGCAGGACAAGTAACAGAATAAGGCCGGGTTCTACCGCTGAGATGATATGTTACCATCTGGGCAGGGAGGGGACCCATCTACAGCTGGGACTATCAGAACCAGGAGTCTGGAGTTCAGATGATGATGGGAAAGACCCTTACCCAAGAACTGACAGTCTTGGTATCTGGATGCTCTGGCAGAGCCCAGTCTCAAGGGGCCCACACACACAGGTGGCACTAGAAACAAGGCAGTCTTGGCACCCACCCACTCCTGGCCATAGCTGTCCTGCAGATCTTGTAAGTGGTGGTTCTCCCACTGTGGCCGCAGCCCCACACACAGCAATGGAAACCAGCCCTCCTGGGCCATGGCAGTGAAGTAGTCAGTGAAGCCAGCAAAGGATTGGATGGCACCTGGGGAAAGGCAAGGAGACACAGGGAGGCAGAGATGGAGACACAGAGAGATAGGGACACAGGGGGAGAGGGACATAGAAAGAAAGGGACACAGACATACAAAGAGAGGATCAGGGATACACCCAGAGACAGGAACATAGACATTGACAGACATGGAGAGACAGACACAGAGCCAAGGACCCCAAGAGAGATTGATAAGGACACAAGAGACAGGGCACAAAGACAGAGACACCTTGAGGACCCAAAATAATAGAAGAAGGCAACACCCCAGAGACAGGGTCATGGAGAACAGGGCTAGAGACAGAGAAAAGACATGGAACCATAGAGACAATCATGTGCAGATAAGGACTCAGAGAATGACAGAGATCCAGGGTCAAATGCAGACACTGAGATCCAGAACAGCCAGAGCCCCAGTGTGAGCCCCCGAGGCAGGTGAGCAGCCCAGCTCGAGAGCCCTGGATTTCTGGCCTCTTGGGCACTCACCAATCTGGAAGTAGGAGTAGGCAGCCAGGGGTTCGTTGACTAGTCGGTCACGCTTCGGGTTTCGTGGGCGCAGATGCATGATGTCACTCTCAGCCTTCTCATATGCCAGTGACACAGATGGGAACTGGCCGGGAGTGGAAAGACCTGGGGTTAAGCGTTTGCCTGGGCCCCTGTCCCCACTCTCTGGAGTGCCCCTGCTCCCTGCAGGGACAAGACCTGTAGTGGCCACACAGCCACACCTGCCTGGACAGCCTGGGTCCAGCTGGTCCATCTCCATCAGAACATCTGCATCTATCTCCACTATTGCACGTTCTTCCTTCTCTCTGTCTCTGTCTCCCTTCCTTTCTGTCTCCTCCTCCTCTCTCCGACTCAGTGTTTTTTCCCTGGGGTACTCTGGCCTTGGCCTCTCTCTCTCCTTTACTCTGTGTCTTTGTCCCTGTCGCTGGTCTCTTTCTCCATGACTATGCTTCTGCTTTTGTGTCTCTGTGTCCCTGTCTCTATTTCTCTGTCACTCTATTCCTCTGTGTCCCTTCTGTCTGTGTCCCTGTGTCTTCCTCCCCATCTCCCAACCCATCTGTGTGTGACTACAGAGTGGCAGCAGAATATACTAATCATGAGCACAGGCACTGGGACATCCAACTACCTGGGCTCAAATCCCAGCTGTCACTTATTAGCTGAGTGACCTAGGCGAAGACACTCCAACCTGCCTATGCCTTAATTAGGTCATCAGCATAATGGGGTGATAAATAAATAAAACCCATGTCATAAAGTGGTTATGAGGGGGAAAATTAAGTAAATTAATGTGTGCTTGACCCAAAGTAAGCACTTATGTAAGTGTCGTTAAATCAACATGTCAACATGGCCATGATGGCTGCATCTGTGGCTGTATCTGTGGCTCGTTTCTGTCTGCCTGCCTTGAGGTCTATCTGATGGTATTTATTTGTCCACGGCTGTTGGAGGATACCTATCTGCAATCCAAGTTGAGCCGGACATCTGTTAATATCTCTGTCTGAGTGTCCAGATCTGAGTTCATGTGTGTCCATAGGTCTGTCCACGCCTACCTGAGTGTCCACCTATGTGCCATGTCCATAGTTCTGTGTCTGCCTGTCTGACTGTGTCTCTGCATCTGGCCAGCTATTGTACACACATCTTGTCTGTGTTGTTCTGTGTCCAAAAATGTCCATGGTGGTCTCTACCCACCATGTCTGTCCATGGGCCTATGTCTGTGGGCATGTGTGGGAGGAGCATTGGGGCTGTAGACTCACAATATCAGTGCAGAGTTCTATGAAGAGGATGGTGATGCACCCCAGGGGCAAGGGCACGCTGACAGTTATGTAAATGAGGTATGGCGTCAGTTCAGGAATATTCTTGGTCAACGTGTAGGCAATGGACTTCTTCAGGTTGTCAAAGATCAGTCGACCTAAAAGAGTACAGCGGGCACCTCAGCCTCCTCACAGCCCCACTTCTTCCTGTGCCCACACTGCCTGCCCCCTTCTCTGACCCAGCCCTGACCCTGCTCCACGCCAGTCACAATGGAGGCAAAATTGTCATCCAGCAGGATCATGTCAGCTGCATTTTTGGCAGCATCTGAGCCAGCAATGCCCATGGCCACGCCAATGTCTGCCTTCTTCAGGGCTGGGGAGTCATTCACACCATCCCCTGTCACAGCCACAATTGCACCCTGTAGGGAATGGATACAGGTGGGCAGGTGGTGAGAGGCCAGCCTAGGGCCAGCCCAGCCCATCTGCCCACCTTCATCAGCAGAGTCGCACCAGTCGCTGGCAGCTTTCCACAATCACTAGCTTCTGCTGGGGACTGGTGCGAGCAAACACCATCTCTGGGTGGGTGCGCAACACCTCAACCAGCTCTGATGGGTCCATGTCCTTCAGCTGCATGCCATTGATCACACAGGCACGGGCATCCCTGGGGAAGGAGGTGGGAGGGAATCACTGGGCCTCAGTCTGCACGGGGTGTGGGAAGAATCATGGGGAGGTCTTAAGGGGGTTTACTTCCGATTAACTTGGTCCACAGGCACACGGAGACGGGCAGCAATGTCCTCCACTGTCTCGCTGCCTTCTGAGATGATGCCCACACTGGCTGCAATGGCCTTGGCTGTGATGGGGTGATCACCTGTCACCATGATCACCTGTCGGGAGGACCAGCAAATCTTTGACCCATTCAGATCCATCTAATCTCCCTTTTCTCTCTGGTGGATGTCTACTGTTACTCTCATTCATTTATTCAACCAATGGTGACCACTCATTATGTGTTTGGGAAACAGCAGGGACAAAACAGATAAAAATCCCTGTCCTCATAGAACTGACATTCTGGTGTAGGAGACAGAATTTTTTTTAATTAAGAAATGAATTATATCGCATGTTAGGAGGAAGGAAAATTAAACTGAATAAAGTGGATGGCAAATGTTGGGTGGAAAAAAGTGGTGGTTCAGTTTTAAGTGTGTCCAGAAAAAGCCTCATGTGACATTTGAGCAGAGACCTGAAAGAGGTGAGAATTAGCCACACGGAAATCTGGGGAAAGAGTGCTCCTGGCAGAGGGAATAGCCAATACAAAATGAGAGAGGTGAGAATACGCCTGGACTGTTGGAGGAACAGCTGGCAGGCCAACATGACTAGCGAGGACTGAACAGAGGTAGGGGGCTAAGGAATGAGCTTAGAAAGACAACAGTACCCAGATCTTGTAGTACCTTACAGACCGTGGGAAAGACTTGGGTGATGTTTGCTCGGCATTGGCTCCCCACCCTTGATTTGTCTTTAAGGAACCACCCCTCCCCTCAGGTTGAAGTCAAGGTCCTTGGCCAAGATTGGGCAAGTAAGCCCTGACCTGGCCAACCACAGTGACTGCTTCAGGGATGAACATGTGATCCAATCTAGCACAACTGTAAAAGAGGCCTCTTTTTCTGTGAGGTGGCTAAACAGCTAAGTTGGATCTGCTGGGGGGTGGTCATCTTTGTCCACCAAATGTAGGGACTGCTTGAGAATATAGCCAGCAGAGAGAAAAGCAGAGCTGAGAAAAGAAAAAAGACAAGTTTCTAATGACACAGAACACTTGGATCTAGCTATATCTGAAGCTTCATTCCCCCAAAACTTTTTAGTTTCATGAACCAATATAATCCCTTTTGAGTTCAAGGGATTTTCAGATGTGACAGAAATACTGCCATCCTCTGTTCTTGCCCCTGCTCCATCCTTTCCCCGGAGGCATACCCGAATTCCTGCTGTGCGGCACTTGAGCACAGCATCAGGGACAGTGGCCCGGGGCGGGTCTATCATGGAAACAAGTCCCGCAAAGCACAGGCCACTAGTTGGAAAGTTCATAGCCTCCACGTCGAATGCATAGCCAGGCGGGTAGTCCTTCTCACTCAGGTAGAGCTGGCAGAAGCCTGACCAGAAAACAGGGAAGTCAGAGAGGACCCCTGGGCGGACCCTTCCCTAGCAAGGCCAGGTGATTAATATAACCAGGCCCCTTGCACCAAGAACACTTTTGTGTGCTGAATCCTTTGTTTATATTATCCGAATCCATCCTCACAACTACCTTGTGAGGCTGTTAGCATCATCTTTCAGATGAAGAAAATGAGGATTAGAGAGGGGACAATTCTTGCCAGTGGTCACACAGTAAGTAAAATGAAAACTCTAGAATGGACCACAGGTCTGGGCCTTCCAAGGTTGAAAGAGAAGTTAGGGAAATTCAAGGAGTCAGGACAAAAATTGAGGGAGCTCAGAGGTCAGGACAAGGATTGGGAAAGTCTTGAATAGAGTCAGGTCTGGGGAAGGTCAAAGGGTCAAGAGGAAGACTGAAAGGTGGAGGTGAAAACAAAGGTAGTTTATCAACTGGGGCAAGGGCTAGGAACACCGAGGCGTCAGAGCTCGGAGTTGGAAAGGTCCAGGCGAGGACAGGTCGGGAGGGACTGGGTCAAGGTAGGGAAAGGCAAAAGGGAGTGTGCGGACTGGGGCAGGTCAGCTGCCAGCCAGGAATGGGAAAGGTCAGGGTGGGGCCTGTCCCCGGAAGATTGCGTTGGCTCTGTCCAGATCCTCCTCGCACGCCGGTTACCCGCTACCGCACCCCGGGGGTCTCACCCAGCACCCGTTCTCCCAGGCCTCCCAGGCTGAGGTAGGCAGTCTGGAAGGCTTCACGCCATTGCTCATCGAGGGGCAGCTCCTGGCCCTTGATGAGGATGGAGCCACAGCGCTCCAGCACACGCTCGGGGGCGCCCTTCATCACCAGCACGTGCCGCGGGTCCCGCGCGTCGTCCAGCGTGTGGATGGACAGCTGTGGGCGGGGAGGGGCAGGTGTTGTGAGCGAGGCCAGGAGGGGAGGGCGCTGTCGGAGGAGCCCTGGCGGGGCAAGGTCGGGGCTGGACAGGTCCGTGCCAGGCGCAGAGGTTAGGGGCAGGGCAGGGGGTGCAGTTAGGGGCCTGGGCGCGGGGAATGAGCCGGATTAGCTACCGGAGTCGGGCCGGACGGGATCCGGCTTGCGAGCCATGTCGCAGGCGAGCCTGCGCGCCCCGGGCGGGATTGGGCTGCGGATGAGGCGGGAGATGCGGGAGATGCGGGAGGTGCGGGAGGTGCGGGAGATGCGGGAGGTGCGGGAGGTGCGGGAGGTGCGGGAGGTGCGGGAGACGCGGGAGACGCGGGAGGGCCCGCGGGGTGCAGGGCCGCCGCGCGCACCTGGAACTTGTTGGTGGAGTTGAAGGGGATCTCGCAGACTTTGGGGAAGCGCTCGCGGTAGCCCATGGCGTTGCCCAGCGTCAGCTCCGAGAACTTGAGCAGCGCCGTCTCGGACGCGTCCCCGATCACGATGCGCTACGAGGCGGGCGGGCGTCAGGGCGAGCGGCGGGCGCCAGCCCCGGGCCCCGAGCCCGCCCGCCTCTCACCTTGGGCACCGGCACGGAGTCCTGGCCGGACTTGAAGGCGGCGCGGTTGCACAGCGTGAGCACGCGGCACAGCGCCCGCCACGTCTCCGAAGACTGGTCGAACGTCTGCCCTGGGGGCCAGGCGTCCAGGCTGGGGCCGCGGGGCCGCCCGTGTGGGCACCAGCCCCGGCGCAGCGCTCGCCCCCTCCAGCACCGAGCCCTCCCCCTAGGTTCAGGACCGGATGCCCTCCCCACGACCTGGGCGCGACCCAGCCAAACACCTGCTCCTAGCCCGGGACAGCAGCCTCCTCTCCACACCCAGGATCGGGCCTCCTGTGACGGTCCTGCGAGGCTCCATGCCACGCACCTTCAGGACCCTGGACCCCGTCCTCTCCCCTCTCCACTAAGGCAGAGCCCTCCCCCGGGCTCCCTTCTCCCATCTAGGGCTCCACCTCCACCGCATCCTCCCAGCCCCACACCTGACTGGTCTTCCGTAGTGTCGGCTGAGTGGATGTGGTTGTCGAACCACAGGTGAGACACAGTCATGCGGTTCTGAGTGAGGGTCCCCGTCTTGTCAGAGCAGATCACTGACGTGGAGCCCAGTGTCTCCACTGCTTCCAGGTTCTTGACCACACAGTTCTTGCTGGCCAGCCGCTTGGCTGTCAGGGACAGGCAGACCTGGGGGGAGGGTGAGAAACTCCGCGTGGGGACCAGTCCTTGCTTTTAGTCCCACTTCCCTCCTCTCACAGCTTTGGAGGTCCTCCACCTGAGCCACAGTAGTGAGTTCGCGGAATTCTTCCACGAAACTCAGGCTTTTTCTTGCCTCCACACTTTTGTCCAGCCTGTGCTTTCTACTTAAAATGCCTCCCCAATCTGCCCAGATACATGTCGCCAGGCCCCTCTGCCAGGCCCCTAGCTTAGGTTCTGTAACTTCTCTGATCAACACAATCAAAATGAAAAAACGAACATCCCCTAGCCCCCTCTGAGCTGACCATTGAAGGCTGTCCATACCAGACCTCGGCCTCCTTCAGTCAAGGACCCTGCCCTGTCATCTCTGAGTCCTCAGCGTGTGGCACAGAACATGACCCAGAGTAGCCCCAATGAGTTTTTGCTGAGCAGATGAATAGGTGGAGAGATGCGGGGGTGGTGGGAGTGTGGAAAGGTGGATGATGAGAAGGTGGGTAGGAGGATGGGAAGTGAATGGATAGATGGACAGCTAGGGAGATGGTGGAGGGAAGCTTGCATGAATAGATGAATGTACAGCCCTCTCAGCTCTCTGCACCCCTCTTCTGCCTCCAGAACTTACCGTGACAGTGGCCAGCAGCCCCTCAGGAACATAAGCTACCACAATGGCCATGAAGAAGACCATGGCCCGCAGGAAAGGGTAGCCAATGCACATGGCCACCACAAAAAATGTGGCACCGAAGAGAATGGCCAGGCCTGCGATGATGTCTACGAAATGTTCAATCTCGATAGCAATGGGTGTTTTCTCATTTTCTACTCCAGACGCCAGTGATGCGATGCGCCCAATGATGGTGCGGTCACCCGTGTTCACCACCAGGCCCTGAGCTGTGCCTGCACAGTGGGGACAAGAAGGTGACTAAGGGCTAGGTGGGCAGCAATAGAGGCATGCACAGCAGTGTGAAATGAAGGAGGGGGAAATAATGGAAGGCAGTAGAAACAGTGTGCCTTGGAAGAGGGTAGCAATAATGGGAACCAAAGAAGTAGTGTGACCTAAAGGGGCGGCAGTCATTTGAAGTGGGGAGGCAGAAGGGCAGTGGAGGCAGCATGGGAGTGTGGAGGCGGTGTGGTCAGCTGGGTGGGCAGGCAGGGGCCTCACAGACCTTCAAGGCACATGGTGGAGAAGAAGGCGATGTTGCGGGTCTCCAGGGGACTCTCGTGTGTACACTCGGGGGAGCGGGTCTGTGGCTCAGACTCTCCAGTCAGTGAGGAGTTGTCCACCTTGCAGCCCTGGGCCTGGAGGATGCGGATGTCGGCTGGCACTCGATCGCCACCTTTCATCTCCACCAGATCACCCACCACAAGCTGATCTGCATTGATCTGGAACTTGTCACCATCTCGGATAACAGTTGCTTGCTGTGGGGCAGAGACACCAGAGTTGAGGTGGGCAGCGCTTGGAGGTGGAAGTTGTTAAGTGCAATGGGGATGTGAGAGATGAACAACGGGGGGATATGAGGATCTGTGGGGAGAGATGGAGGCCAAGGATGAAGGGTAGGTTGGGCCTGAAGGGAGGGGGCCACACAGAGGTGCCAGGAGCCCTGAACCTGTGTGAAGTCTCTGGAACCTGAAGCAGCAGGGCAGTGGGTGACCCACCTGGGGCACAAGGTTCTTAAAGCTGGCAATGATGTTGGTGCTCTTAAACTCCTGATAGTAGCCGAAGCAGCCAGTGACCACAACCACAGCGATGAGGGCCAGTGCCAGGTAGAGCTGGGGAGGAGGGTGTGGCTTATGAGTAGGGGCTGGAAGCTCCCTGCTCGAGGCCACCCAGCTGCTCCCTGGTCCCGTGGTATTCTTGGGGTCACTTCCACTCTGGTTTTTCCCACTCCACTAAGAAGCTTCAGGCACTATTCCCTGTGGCCTTCATCCCCTGTCCCCATATTCTTCACATCCCACATTTGACTGCCCTGTATTCTCAGTGTCTTGTGTCTCTCTCTCCCTGTATTTGATATTCCCTGGCCCCTGAATCCCAGGCGCCCTTGGCCCCATGTCCTATAACTTGCACGCCTTGGTTATGTGTGTTACCTTTTCTTGTGTCCTCCAAGTCTGGCATTCCACATGTCCACTGCCATGTGTTTCCGCATGTCCCTATGTCCTATATTCATTCCTTGTGCTACAAGTTTCATGTTCTGTGTTTTCATAATCTGCGCTCCATCCTCTTTGTCCCTTTTGTCTAGTGGTTCCTGTGCCCTCATGTCCCCATTTCCATGTCTGTGTAATTGACCTCGTTATGCTTCGTATTCTGCAAATTCCATTATTGTGTCCCATGTTCCAAATGCCAAGTCTCTATGTCCAATGTCTCCCATGTCTATCTACCTCTAGTCCCTACTTTATGACACATTTAATGTCACATGTCCCTAAGTCCCCACGTACTCTTGTCCCTTTTTCTGACCCCTGTCATATATTCAATGTCCTCTTGTCCTGTACCTTAATATTCTGTATCTCTGTGCTTCCATGTCTAGTGTCTTATGTCTCTTCTTATACTGTCTCTCCTTATATCTCAGATTTGTCTCCCTTATGGCCCTCAGCCCTTGTGCACCATGTCTGAGTTTCAATGTCCCCTGTGCCCTCTGTCGATCTGTCCCATGTCCTCTGTGTTCCAAGTCTCATATCTTAAATATTACATTTATTTTTATCACCACCTACATCCTCTATATCTGAGACACACTCTCCCCTGTGTCCCCTGTGACCTTGGGTCTGTTCTGTATCCGAATGTCCTTCATCGTCCCCATGACCATGTCTTAGAACAGTATTTCTGTGTCTCTGTATCCCCACCCTATGTCCCTAGTGTCCTGAATTCTATGTTTAATGTCCTCTGTCCTGCAGGTCCCTGTGTCCCATATCTGATCCCCCAGCACCCGGCACTCACATTGTCATCGGTGGTGAGGTCCCCCTCACTGGCCTGAATACCAAAGGCAATGAGGCAGATGGCAGCAGCTACCCACATGAGGCATTGCAGACCTCCTGCCAGCTGCCGTGCAAACTTGATGTACTCCGGGGTACCCTTTGGCGGCCGCAGTGCATTGGGTCCATCTCGCAGCAGCAGTTCCGCTGCCAGGCTGGCAGACAGGCCCTGGGGACAGGACAGGGTGGGGTGGTGAAGGCTGCTAGGGGCTTTCCTCTCTTCATACACTCCTCAAGGTGGTGGCTCTTTTCTCTCTTCTCCTTCCCTCTCTCTGTCTCCGCTACCCCTGCAGTCTGACTTCTGCCTCTTCATTTCTTTCTTCCTCTTTGTCTCTGTTCCTGTCCCCTCCCCCTTCCCTCCTTGATGTCTCTTTATGACTCTCTTCACTCTCATCTTTTTTGTCCGTGTCCTCCTGTTGTCTCTGCCCCCATTGCTCTCTCTTATGTCAATCTCTCTGCCTCTCTCTGTCTCGTTTTTATCTGCTTCTCTTACTCTCTCTCTGTTTAGCCCTTTCTTTCTAATCCGTTTTCACTTATTTCTCCCTCTCTCTCTTCCTCTCCACCTCTCCCCTTCTCTGCACTCACTCTTCCTTCTGCCCCCAGCTCACCTTAGTCACGCTGGTCTTGTATTTCTGTTCCAGCTCCGCCACTGACAGCTGGTGATCGTTCTGTGTGGTGGGGACAGGACATTTACTGTCCAGCTCTCACCAGCCCCCACCCCAGCCCCATGTCTTAGAACAGCCCCCATACTCACGATCTCCATCTCCTTCTTCATGTTCTCCAGCTTATCCTTCCTCTTGCCCCCACCGTTGCCTGCCTTCTTCTTGCTCGTCTTGGCCGCCATGTCCCCACCAGGACCAGAGGATAGCTCGTAATTCTCCTGGGGACAGAGGAAAAAGGGAGGCATCAGATGCCAGGGAACCCCTGCCTCCAGCCTCCAACCCCCAACCCCTGACCTCAGGCCCCACTCACTGCCTTCCCCATGGTGTCTAGTGCAGCCACCCTCCTTTGCCAAGACAGAACATTGGGTCTGGACCAGCCCTGATATACCCAAGGAAGGAGGAGGTGGGGCAGGACTGGCCCAATTACAGCTGATTACAGGGCTCCTTGGGGTGACCTCTAGGCCTGGGCAGCTCAGGCATTCCTTACCAGGCTGACCAACCTGCCCAGACCCCATCACAACCTGCCACTGAGATCAGGGAACCAGTGGGACTATCCATGGTAACAAGAAGAATAGCAAACATATGGAGCTCCTTAAGTGCCAGGGACTGTGTAAAGAACTTTCATGTTTTGACTTATTTAACCTCAGAACAAGCCTTTGAAGTGAGTACTGTTCTGACCCTGCCTTACAGATGGGGAAACTGAGCACAAAGAGGTGACATCGCTTGCTCGTGGTCCCCAAGGTAGAAAGAGTCCTGAAAGAGTCAGGACTCAGAACTAGATAGGCTGCCTACAGGGTGTCCATTTTCAGGCCACCTTGCATATGCCACAGCTGGAGGGGGAGCTGCTCACAACAGTCTCAGTAATGGATGCTGTTTAGGAGGCACTTACTGTATGCTGGCTCTGCCCCATGTGCTTTGTGTAAACGTTTCATTAGCTCCTCATCACAGCCTTATAAAATTATGTTCTCTTATTAGATATCATTGTACAGATGAGGAAACCAAGGCACGGAGGGGTTAAGGACTTTGCCTAAGGTTGCAATGAGTAAGTATTAGGGACAGGATTCCAGCCCAGACTAGACCCTGGAGCCCGGCTCTCATAAGGGATCACCAATGAAAAAGCCCCAACTTCACAGCTGCAGTGCCAAATATGTGCCAGGTACTGGGTCCTTGATATTCATACTTGAACCTCAGGGGTGGAGGTGCCTCCAGGGCCAGGTTTGTGTATATCTGATAAGATAATTGCCTTGGTAATGTCCTTCTCCTCTGGGGCAGGTCATCTGAGAAAGTCAAAGCTGTTGAGCAGCCTAGCTCCTCCCCCACACCCACCAGCTGGTCTTCTCCAGCCTGCTACAGGAAACCCCAAGAGCGAAGCAGGTAAGGCTGCAGTCGCGCTGACTGCTCTTACAATGTGTCAGTCCCCTGCTTACAACCTTTCAGAGGCTTCCCTTCTCCCAGAATAAATGCCACAACTGTTTCTGCAAGATCTGGCTCCAGCTCACCTCTCCGGGTTCAGTCTCTAATACGATTCCACTGGCGTTGCCTCCTTGTTAGCTTTATACAGGTCAAGGTCATTCCCATCCCAGGGCCTTTGCACTTGCAGCTCCTTCTTCCTAGTACTTTATCCTTAGATATCTGCATGGCTTTCTCACCTCTAGGTCTCAGCTCAAATGTCACCTCTTCAGAGAGTCCTCACTTGTAATATTATACCCCTATCATACTTCACCCCCTTATTTTGCTTTACTCACACCCCTTCTCCCAATGTGACATTGTATTTTATTTTTATTTGTTTTGGTGCCAATCTTATTGCACTAGAAGGAAGACTGGGACTAGGTTGTGTTTGCTGGTGTGGCACAGCACCCCTAACAGTGCCCTGCACACATAGTAGATGCTCCATCAGCATTCTTGAATGTTGAACAGGACCCATTTCGCCAGACAGTTGGGAATATTCACCAACAAGTTTGGCTCACTGGGAAGGCCCTCAGGAAGTCTCAGTCATTGGGAACTCCTCAGTGCCCCTCACTGTCTCCAACCACCCACCCCCCTTCCCCGCCAGATAAGGAGGTCATGCCTGCACAGATTACGGAACCTCACAACCTAAGTCAGATGGAGAGACTGAGGCACCATCACTAGCAGCCAGTGGGTGACTCACAATACTGTGTAGACCTTTGTCAAAACTTGGGGACTGTCCTTCTTAGCCTCTACCTCTTTTGTTTTATTTCTCGTTTCTTAGTTTTATTATTTTATGTTAACTTCCAACTTTTTAAATATTTCAAACATGCACGTTACAGGGATAGTAAAGGGGCTACCTGCCCACCCTTCATCTACATCAAATGATTTTACCACATTTGTTCTTTTTAGAGCAATAGACTTTTTTAAGGTTTGGCTAAATCATTTGAGAGTAACTTGGAGATAAGATGCTTATTCATAAATACCCAGGCATGTGCCTCCGGTGCATACGGACACTCTCTTACATAATCACTGTCCAATGACCAAATCCAGGAAATTAACACTGATATGACATTATTAGTTGCTCTAGACAATTTATTTGAATTTCTTCAGTTTTCCCACTCATGTCCTTTTCTTGGTCCAGGGTCCAATTCAGGATCATACTTTGCACGTCATTGTCACGTCTTCTGAGTCTCTTCCAATCTGCGACATTTCCTCAGTTTCTACTTGTCTTTCATGACCTTGACATTTTGGAAGAGTAATAGTTAGTATGTAGAATTCCCCTCAGTTGGGGTTTGCCAGTGGTTCCTCATGATGAGATTCAGGCCAGCACACACTGTGACCACTGAGCATCTTGTCAGGATGGGCCTCACTTTTGAATCCAGAATAAGACTGACATTTGGGGATATACCAAGAGGCTTAGCGAATGACCAGAGGGCTATTCTATGGTCTTTTATTTTCTATCCCAAACACCATCACAGCCACGCTGGTACTCAGCTGTACCAATGAATAAAGTAATAGAAGCAGAGCTCACTGCCTGAGCCCCTACACCTCCCACACCCTGTCCCCTTTAGGCTGCCCTCCCAGCCAGACTTTGTTCCAGCCCCACAACCTTGTCCATTCTGACTGGTCAGGACTCAGCCATGTTGGCAGTTAAACATTTTTACCACCTTCTCTGATTATACAGACTTCAGATGCTACTCAAGTTCTGTGTCTTTGAAGAAGGAGGCTCTTGTGCATTTATTTCTTCATTGTTTGTCCAAGCAAGCAATCCTAAGTTGTATCTGGGGATGGACACAGCTGTTGCCCACAGGAAAGGATCGAGGTAAAGCAGGCTAGGCAAGGGGAGCAGGCGGGGTTGCCAGCTTCTGTGGCACCCTTGAGCAGAGCTGGGGTTGACTGTGTGACGCCATTCCAGCTGACTGGCAACTCCTGACAGGACCTGGGAGCATAGGCTCCTCACGAGAATGTGGTAAAACGTAACATGGTCTGTTTCACACAGTACTGCAAGGTTTCTCTGAGCCTGGGGACACGGGTCATTGGAGACTTTTTTGAGAACAGTGAATGGTCAAAATTGAAATTTTTTTCCTGAGAAAGACAGGGCAGAGGATGAGCTACCAAAGGGATGGTGAACATTGAGTGGGTTGAAGGGGAACTTGAATGAGTCTCCTAGAATCATGACCACACATACTCTTGGAGACTTAGTGCCCTACAAAGCCTGATGAGATCAGACCCCCACTGTCCTTCTTTCTTTTTGTGTGCCCTGTTCCTCTTTCAGGACTCAATATCTGCCCCCTCCCCCTTTCTGAATCTTCTGTTGTCAAAAGTAGGATTTCAAGACCTTGGCACATGCAGTTTCTTCTGCCTGAAACATTTACCCTGCATCCTCCCCATGTTCAACTGCTCCTCCTCTTCTTTGTTCCAGCGTAGCTGTCCCTTCCTTCAGAAACCTTCTTGCACTACCCACCAAGCTAGGTCAGGACTTCTCCTGGGCTCCCACAGAAACCAGGTTTCCCCATCCCAGCCTTTTTCCCTCCGACCCTTAATTCTTTCATTACAAGCCTAACCACTCTGGACGTCAATATTTGATGGCATTTCATCTCCCCTCTGGATTCATGAGGACAGGATCTAGGATGTCTCAGTCCCTGCTGTGACCTGCATTCCCAGCCAAGGGCTGGCCTGGGCTGGCCTCAAAGAGTGTTTGCTGAGTGAAAGAACTCATTGTGACAGACTTTTGGTATGTGTTTGGTCTCTGATAAGATAGTGGAGTCAGCAATGCCCTTAACCTCCTGGGCGGTCACCACCACCACCCCATTCCAGACCCTAAGAAGATTAAAACTAGGGGCTAGGCAAGCAGGGACCCTCTCCCTCCTCTTCAAGCTGGTGTAGCAGTAGGTAGTAGGTCAAGGTCTGACAGCCAGGTCTCCTGTGTTCTGTTCTCCCACCTTTGTCCACACATGGAAAGGTTAGCCATTCTCAGGATGTTGCCGGGCTGTCCTTATCTAGGATCTTAAGATTATATCCAGAATGCAACCATCTCTCTCTTCGTCTCTGTTCCCACTCTGGTACAACCTCCATCCACTGCCTCCTGGACATCACAGCTGCCTCCACACTGGTCTCCTGCTTTAGCTCCCACCCCTACAGTCTGCTCCCCACATGCAGCCAGAGGGAGCCTTTGAACTCCTGAGTCAGGTCAGGTCCCTCTGGGCTCAGAACCTCCCTGGCTGTACCTCACTCCTGGTAAAAGCAAAGTCCTCACTTTGGTGCCCAAGGCACTAGTGATCTGCCCTGTCGCCTCCCTGACCTCACCTTCCATTTTCCACCTGACCTATCCCATTCCAGCCACACTGGCTCCCTGCTCTGTCCCCTGCTTCCTGGCCTTTACATTTGCTATTTCCTTACCCTGGAATGCTCTTCCTCCAGATATCTGCATGGCTCCCTCTCTCCCTCTATCAGGGCTTTACACAAATGTTGTCTTCCCACTAAGACCTCCTTGACTAGCCTAGTTGAAATTGTAACCCAGTTTCTCACAAGCCCTCTCCATATCCATTACCTTCTCCATTTCCCCCTCCCCCATAGCACTTATCACTCTCTAAAGTCCTATATGTTTTTTTCTTACTGGGTTTCTTGTGTTTTCTGAATCCCTGGTAAAATATGAGCTCCACAAGAGAAGGTATTTTTTCATGATTTTTTTTGTTTTGTTTTGGGAGGTTTTGTTTTTGTTTTTGTTTTTTGTTTTTTGGACTGATGTATCCCTAGCAAGACAAATGGTAGGCACTCAATAAACTTTTCTTGAATGAATAAATCTCAGGGTCCCTGGGACATTCAACAGCATGCAGCAGCTGTCATGGCCATGAATACTGACATGGACACACGGTCCTGCCTTGGGATACTGTTCTTTGTCCACCAAAGACACACAACCCCAACATGAACAGGGGAACAGACATACCCAGACACAATGACAGGAAACCCATGATAATAGTTTATACTCATGTCATATATGTGTGAGCTTGTTTCATCTTCACATAATCTTACAAGGAATGTACTGTTTTAATTCTGTTTTACTCTGAAGAAACTCAGGACAGAGAAGCTAAATGATTTTCCCAAGGTCACACAGCTAGTGCATGGCAGAACCAGGACTGGAACCCTGGCAGCCTGGCTGGAGAGTTCTCTCAGACCTGAGGATCACATCGGACATCATTCAACAAACAGGCCTCACATTAAAATTAACTTCCATTTAATTATTTATCAAATTTTGTTGACACTTCTTCCAAAAAGACATACCAATGGCCAACAAATATATGAAAAGTTGCTCAACATCGCTAGCTATTAGCAAATCAAAACCACAATGAGACACCATCTCACACCTGTTAGAATAGCTATAATCAACAGGACAGTAATAACAAATGTTGGAGTGGATGTGGAGAAAAAGGAAACCTCATACACTGCTGGTAGGACTGCAAATTGGTATAGCCGCTATGGAAAACAGTATGGAGGTTCCTCAAAAAACTAAGAGTTGACCTACCATATGATCCAGCAGTCTCTCTACTGGGTATTTACCCCAAAGATTTGAAAACATATATCTGAAAAGATATTTGCACACCGATGTTCATAGCAGCATTATTCACAATTGCCAGGACATGGAAGCAACCAACGTGTCCTATGACAGATGATTGGCTGAAGAAGCTGTGGTGCATGTATACAATGGAATATTCCTCAGCCATAAGAAGAGATGAAATACAGCCTTTTGCAACAAAAGGGATAGACCTCGAGATAATCATGTTAAGCAAAATAAGCCAGACAGAAAAAGTTGAAAACCACATATCACTTACATGTGGGATATAAATCTAAAAGCAATAAATGAACAGGACAAACAAACAGAGACTCATGGACATGAATAATAGATTAGTGGTTACCAGACGGTGGGGGGAGGGTTAAGGGGTGGGGTAGAAGGGATCAAATATCTGGTGACAGAAAGAAATCTATGCGCGGTGAATACACAGCGCAATATATGTGTGTGTGTGTGTGTGTGTGTGTGTGTGTGTGTATATATATATATCTTTTTAATTGTACACCTGAAATTTACTGAATTTCATTAACCAATGTCACCTTAATAAAAATAAATTAAAAAAAAAAGCTTAAAGACACAGAAATATACAATTTAAAAGACAGGGAATTCAGGAGGGCACTTCTGAAAACACTGAATGAGATGCAAGAAAAAATGTGATCAACAATTTCAAGAACTTAAAATCAAAACAGACCAACAAAATGATTTTTTTAGCTAGAAGACTGAAACCCTAAAAAAGAACCAAATAAAACTACTGGAGATGAAGAACACTTTAAAAGAGATGAAGAATGAAATCGCCAGCTTAGGAAATAGAGCTGGCCAGATAGAGGAAAGAATTAGTGATATCAAAGACAGAAATCTGGACATGACTCAAAAGGCTGAAAGGAGAGACCTGAGAATGAGAGAGAGAGAGAGAGAGAGAGAGAGAGAGAGAGAGAGAGAGAGAGAGAGAAGGCAGGCAGGCAGGCAGGAAGGAAAGAGAGAGAGAGAGAGAGAGAGAGAGAGAGAGAGAGAGAGAGAGAGAGAGAGAGAGAGAGAAAGAAAGAAAGAAAGAAAGAAAGAAAGAAAGAAAGAAAGAAAGAAAGAAAGAAAGAAAGAAAGAAAGAAAGAAAAAGAAAGAACGAAAGAAAGAAATGAACGCACGAGCTATACAAGAACTGACACCATCAGGAAAAGCACCATGAGAATAATACCAGAAGGAGAAGAGGAGAAAAGAATAGAAAGCATATTCAAAAAAATAGTTGATAAGAATTTCCTAAACCTCAGGAATGAGCTGAATCTTCGACATTATTTTTTCTCTTCCATGACATCTTCAGGATCAAAAAATACTGTCTCCTCTTTCAGTCTTAATCCTGTCATTAAGATGACCTGGGGCAGAGCTGGAAACTGACTAGTTCATCAGGAAATTAATGTTTGCTTTTTCTATTTACTGAGCTTTGGGGGTCATTTGTTACTTAGGCATAAATTCGTCTAAACCAATGGATATGGCCTCGTAAACTGTTTTGCAAATAAAGCAGAACCGCTTGAACTTTAAGTTACACAAAAAGGACTTCTTGATGGTAGATCCTCCAGCTTCTACCATTACTTCCCTCACCCAAGAAGCTCTAAGTTTTTATTATACCTGGCACGGTTAACGCTAGGTGTTTGCTGACCAGATTAATAAACAGTGTGGAATGCACACACAAACACTTTCCATTGGCAGAAACTTTCCACAAGATGTGTTGCTCTCACAAAATCTGATGAAGAGAATGGGGTGGGAAGGGGTAGACACCCGTTCAAAGATGATCTTGGAAATAAAGAGATGAAGAAGGACCTCCAGTCCCTTAAGTTCTAAGGGAAGTTTCCCGGTTTGTGGATACTTCTGTCACCAGGCTAAATGGACTGAAACTATTGCAGTGTAGTAGAGGTGATGACCATGAGGCCCGTGGCAAAAGCCAGGTGGCATATTTTTCCACCTTTTGCTCCTCTCCATGTCTGTTGGCTTTCTGGATCTAGTGAAATGAAAGCAGGTTAGTGGGGGAAAGCAGGTTAGAATCAGTGTAAAGAGGGGAGGAAGGAGAAACATGTGCAGGCCAGGGTGCCTGGGATATAGCAAAATGGGCTCATCCAGGAAGAAAGGTAGAGATGGAGGTGGGCTCCTTGCAGAGAACAGAAGAAAAGGTGCTGGAGAGAGGCAAGGCAGATGTCCTTTTGCAAGAAAGGAAGAGGAAAGAAGGTAAATGGAGTAGGATAGAGTCCCATGAGAGGAGAGAAAAGATGGTTCAAGCCTGCCTGGAGGAGAGAGGGGAAATTATCAGGAGTGTTAATCTCCATTGAGAATATGGGGGGAGATGCAAAACAGTGTGGGAGGGATTTGGGACAATATCCACTTTACAGGTAGAAATGATAGCTGGAATCCCAAAGGACAGGCAACAGAAAAGAACCACAATGGACAGAATCAGGTGATCTGCAAAGTAGGAATCCAGGGCCATCTCATCCCTGGGGCTCTGTAGCATAACCTGTTGTACCCTGAGGGCAGCAGACCGAGGATGATGAAAGACAGGGAAAGGGTCTCAGCACAGCCACTAGAGTAGTGGACAGCAGAGAACTCAATGAATGGGGCCGGGCTGAGGAACTCTAAAAAGTGGCAGCACTCCATAGTGGGTCAGCATGGCACCCACACCACCCCAGCTGTCCCAGTATTTTTTCTCACCGTCTTCTGTAAAGCAATTAGAAGTGCTTGGTTTACCTGTTGATTTACCTGTTCTGTCCCCCACAACACCCTGTTCTCCATAACATCGTTTATGCCTCCTAGCGAATTTTTTCTGTCCTTCTTTAAAACTTCCCTGTCTTCCCATAATTTTTCTTGTCCTACTATAATTGTTCCTTATGCCACTATAACAACACCCTGTCTCTTTGCAAAACCTCACCACCCACAACTCTCTATCCCCTTCTGTAATCTCTTCATTTAACCTGCAGTATGTTCCCATATAAATTCTCCCAGTCCTCTTATAACCCTCTCCCATCCTCCATTCACCCCTTCCCTCTTCTCCCTTAACTTGAGCTTGGACCTCTACCAATCCCCTTCCTACATCCCCTATCCATTTCTCTTTCCTCCTAAAACCCTCTCTTCACACATGACCCTACCCTAATCCTTTACCTCGCCAACTCTTTCTCAATCGAGATTCACTTACCTCATTAAGAACCCAGAATCATGCTCCAATTCCTCAGGCCTTGAGGTCACCATGGCAGTAGCATCATCAGGGAATGGCCTCTCTATTCACCAACATTGCCTTTGCCCCTCATTTCCTTATTGTGATTGGCTGTTTGAATATAAAGTTCAGAGTCCCAAAATTTAGTTCAAATTTCTGCTTCATTAAATAAATATAGGGCTTATCATCTAGGAAAACCTATTCTTCTGAACAAATTGGGTGGAGTTTCAGTTATTTGCATTCATCCCTCAGTTTGGACTCCTGAATAGTTCAATGTCTAGAATATGTGGATCAAGTAATGGGCAAGTGTATTCTTTATTAAACCTCTAATTGGTTCCATGCATGCAGAGGTCAGGATTTATTAATTCATACAACTTGTTTGAATTAGGAGCCTACTTTATGAGAGGCCCTGTGCTTGGCCCACAGAGAGAAAAGGTGACCAAAGCAGGCAAGCACATGGTTCTCCTGGAATCACAATAAACTAGATGACTTCAGAGTTCACCAATGACTATGAAGAGAATAACAAGAAAGGAGAGATACCTAGGAGAATCGGGAACAGAGAAAATCTCTCTGGGAGGGGCCATTTAAGCTGAGATTTAAAGAATGTGCTAGCTATGAGAAGATCTGGGGGAAACAAAAGAGTTCCAGGCAAGGGAACAGCAAGGGCAAAGATCCTGAGTTAATAACGCGGTTTGTGGTTCCAGGAGCAGTGTGGCTGGAGTGAGGGAGGCGTGACGGGGGGTGGGAGGGTAGGTGGGTATGAGGAAAGCCGAAGCAGACCAGGCAGGGCTTGGCTATTTGAGGGAGGGATTTGGATTTGATGCTAAAAGCCACGAGAACCTATGGAGGATATAAATGTAGGAGAGACGTGATGTGGTTTGGACTGTGGAGACGCTCTGGCTTCCCCAGGCATAATGAAGAGTGACAGGCAGCAGATTCCTACTTTGTCAGGAGCATCAAACCCTCAAAGAGCAGAAGTTGAGTCTCATAGCAAGCAGGGCAAGTGTCAGGGAGGTGCCCTTACTTCCAAACTTCACAGAAGCATTCTCTGACATAACACGTGCCTGGCTATGGCCTGTCCACTTTCCATCTCTGCCAGGGCTAAGCTGAGGCCCTCTCCTTCCACTGTGCAGTCAGCATGAGTGTAGGTCCAGTGCCCTTCCAAGAAAAGCAAGGTCCTCTCAACTCCTCTCTTGAGGTCTTTTGTTAAAAATTAAATTTATTGGGGTGACATTGATTAACAAAATTATATAGGTTTCAAGTTTATAATTTAATAATATGCCATGCGTATATTGCATTGTGTGTTCATTTGACACCTCCCCGCTTCCCTATGTCAAACATAGGGTGACCGAGAGAGATTTGCCTGTGTCTACGAGTTTTTGTTTGTCTTGTTCGTTTGTTGCTTTCAGTTTTAACCCACATATAAGTGAAATCACATGGTTCTCAACTTTTTGTATGACTTATTTCATTTAGCATGATTATCTCAAGATCCATTCATGTTGCCGCAAATGGCAGTATTTCATCTTGTGGCTGAGTAAATTCCATTGTATGTACGTACCACATCTTTATCCCGTCAACTATCAAAAGACACTTCGGTTGTTTCCATGTCTTAGCCACTGTGAATAGTGCTTCAGTGAACATCAGGGTGCATATATCTTTATGAATAAATGCTTTCAAATTTGAGTGAAAGATACCCAGAAGTGGGATTGCTGGGTCATATCCATTCTTAATTTTTTAAGGAACCTCTATACTATTTTCCCTAGTGGTTGTACCAGTTTACATGCCAACCAGCAGTGTATTAGGGTCCTTTTTCCCCACATCCTCTTCAACATTTGTTGTTACTTGTCATGTTAACAATAGCCATTCTTACAGATGTGACAGATACCATGGCAAAGAAACAATGAAGACACCAAGCTACTAGGACACAAAAGAGAAAATGACTATAAAAGATCGATCTATATCTTTAATAGTATATATCGATAACTGTCCTTGGGTCCTGGAGTCACCAGGACACCCTTCTTACCCTACCCTATGATACCCTGCAACACCAGACCCCTGCAGACTTCACAAACATAGCTCTGCCATCTCTCTTCTGCCTTCAGAACTGCCTCTCTCCTTTATCTCAGACTCCAGACCCCAGAAGCAGTGTCCTTCCTAGCCTTTGGAGCCAGAGGCAAAAGGGAAAATGTGCGCTCTTATATACATGTTTTAAATATGTCTTTAATGGTTGATTTTTTTCAGAATGTTAAAGTAGTTGAGAAAAAGAAAAGTAGATGTATTAAAACTCATAACAGTATTTTTCAGTTTAAATATTTTATTTATACTCATCAGAATTTATTATAATTTTACCATTCTAGCTTTAATTAAAGTAAATTCATTAATAGTTTTAAAATCTATTTCTTGGCTTATCTCACTTTCAATTGAGAGAATTGCCATGTTTGACAATTTCTCTTGAATAAGTAATGAATTTAATAATTTTTAATTCAGCTTACCAAAACTACTTTTACAGCATATCAATGCATTGTTTTAAAATTTTTCCAATTTCACTTTCAAATTTGGATAAGATTGTACAAGCAAAATTTGTGTATCAGATTTAGAAGCTCCAACCCTGATGCTGACAATACAAGCTATTGATATGGCATACTTCTTAAAACTATTTCATATTAAATTTACACAGTACTTGAAGCATCAGATATTTAAGATCCAACTCAGCAGCTGATTTGTAAATCATATTAACTTCCCTATGGTTAAGACATTTTGTTTATCTTTTCATATCTTTATTTCAATGAAAAATTAGGATGTCTGTGATCTTAATTTATATTATGTGATTATATTATATTATATTTTATTATATTTTATATTATATGATTATAAAAATGGTTAGCACTTTTTCTATGGTAATAGAGACTCTTATCTGGTGATTAGTCATCCATTTCCAATTTCTTCACTTTTCTGTTGCTTTTCAACTTTGGAACATACGTTCATATCTCTTGCTATTTATCCAACATACTTTCAAAGTAACTTCCTCTCATTTATTTAAGCAAAGGAATAGACCTTCTATTAAATGTACAGCTTTATAGATAGACATCAGTGTTAATGATAGAGCTTTATTAATTTTCCTACTTGTTCAAAAATTATTCCTACACATACAAATAGCATAAATATTTGTCATTTATTTGCATCAAGATATTTTTGATTTCAGTATAATGTGTTTCATCATGATTTTATATTGTTTAATATTTAATAAATGCCTTTAGTATTTGTGCAAAGTGCATTGATTTCATTTGATCTTGGTCACTGGGTATTCATAAGTGTTTTTAATATAGTTTTTGGAATAAACATAAGTATATATCTTTTTGTACAATTCTTTAAAAAGGCTATTATTTAAATTCACTGAAGCAGCAATTTTTGCATATTAAAATAAAAGTGTGAGCTGAGCAACATACAAATTTAGCTGAATCATGTTTTGGAGAGATGATGATTTGTACATCATCAAATACATCTGCTATATTTACTCCATTGTCAGATTTCCTTAGCCTCCTCTGATATGTGAGAGTTTCTTAGGTTTTTGTTTTTAATGACCGTGGTGCTGAGGTCAGGTATTTGGATAATGTCCTTCCACTTGGGTTTATTTAATGTTTTTCTCATAGTTAGACTGAGATTACAAGTTTGGGAGAAGAACATCCAGAGATGAAGTGCTCTTTTCATCATATTTTATCAAGGAGTACATAATATCAACATTGACTTGTCACTAATCACATTAATCTTGATCACCTGGCAAAATAATGTTTGCCACTGTAAAGTTACTTTATATTTCTCCCTCTCCACATTCAACTCGTTGTAAGCTCCACCTCCTGGAGAGGGGAGTAGCTACATAAATTATTTGGAATTATTCTGCAAATAATATTTGTCTTTAATTAAAAAGAAGACTTGAATAGATATTTCTCCAAAGAAGAAATATAGATGGTCAATAGACATATGAAAAGATGCTCTAAGTCACTAATCATCAGAGAAATGCAAATTAAAACCACAGTGAGATCACCTCACACTTCAGAATGGTCATCATCAATAAAACAAAGAGCAACAAGTATTGCCAAGGATGTGGAGAAAAAGGAACTCTCATATACTGTTGGTGAGATTGCAAATTAGAACACTATGGAAAACAGTCTGAAGGTTCCTCAAAAAGTTAAAAATATATTTTTTGACCTAGCAATTGCACTTTGGGAAGTAAACAAAACAATAATTTATAAGGAATTATGCATCCCTATGTTGACGGCAGCAACAGACAACTGGATAAAAGTTATAGTTCATATACTCAATGGAATATCACTCGGCCATTAAATAATGAAACCCTACCATTCACAACAACGTGAATGGACCTAGAGGTGAAATTAGTGAAATTAGTCAGACAGAAAATGAGTGAAATTAGTCAGACAGAAAAAGATAAATGCCATGTGATTTCACTTATATGCAGAATCTAAAGAGCAAAATGAACAAACTAATCAAAAATAGACTCATAAATATAGAGGACACTCTGGTGACAGCCAGAGGGGAAGAGGGTTGAGGGAATGGGAAAAAGGGATGAAGAGTTAAAGTACAAATCAGTAGTTGATAAATGGTCATGGGGATGGGGAGCATGGCAGAGGAAACACAGTCTGTCAGCAGTAATATAATGGCTAGGGGTAGAACCAGAGGAAAGAATAATCAAGTGGATCGTTTCATAAACTATATAATTGACTAACCAATGTACTGCGCATTTGAAATTAATAATAAAATAAATAAATTTTTAAAGAATATTTGTCTCTTCTCAAACATTTATTTACTCACTCATATCTTTATATAAATATGAACTTGTGGGTATTTATTGTATATTTTGAGTTATAATCCAATATTGCATTATTTATTCTGTCATTCAAATTGATCTAGTTTGGCCATTGAGAACTCTTTCAGGTTGGTTTTGCATCCATTTGGTAGTCCCCATCTTTTTTTTTTGCCAACACTTCCTTACGTTTTGCTACTATAAGATGCTCCAGGCTCAATCTTGTATTTTCCCTGACCCAACTCTAGAATCAGCCATTTCTCCAAGAATCCCTGGTTCCTTTTGTTGAAGAATGGTAGTTAGAAACAAAGAACTAAATTGTGGGAGTATAGAAAGGTTGCTTTTTCACATCTGCTGCCAGACTTTATTGCTTTTTTAAAAATTAAATTTATTGAGGTAACATTAATAACGTTCTATAGGGTTCAAGTGTACAATTCTATAATACATCATCTGTAAATTGCATTGCGTGCTAACTACCGAAAGTCTATTCTCCTCTGTCACCATATATTTGACCCCCTTTACCCTCTTCATCCTCTCTCCGACTCTTCTTTCTTTCTGGTAACCACTGCGCTATTATAGTCTATGCATTTTTTGTTTTGTTTGCTCATTTGTTGTTTTCTGTTTTATGTCCCACATATGAGTGAAATGATATGGTTCCTATCCTTTTCTGTCTGGCTTATTTACCATAGCATGATACTCTCAAGATCTATCCATGTTGTCACAAATAGTAGTATTTCATTTTTTCTTATGGATGAGTAGGGTTTCATTATATATATGTACCACTTCTACTTTATCCCATCAACAACACTAAGGTTGTTTCCATGTATTGGCTATGATGAATAATTCTGCAATGTGTATAGGGTTGCATATATCATTATGAATGAATGTTTTCAAAACTTTCTGGTACATACACAGAAGAGGGATTGCTGGGTCATATGGGAGCTCTATTCTGAACTTTTTGAGGAACCTTCATCCTGTTTTCCATTTCCACCATCATTGTATGAGGATTCCTTTTTTTTCACATCCTCTCCAACACTTGTTATTCCTTGTCTTATCAATAACAGCCATTCTAACAGGTATGAGGTGGTATCTCACTGTGATTTTTATTTGTATTTCCCTTAAGGCTATAGTGAAATTGAGCACATTTTCATATATCTGTTGGCCATTTGTATGTCTTCTTGGGGAAAGTGTCAGTTCAGATATTCTGCCCATTTCTTTCTTTTTTTCCCCAGCTTTATTATAATAATTATAATAGACAATTAGTTGCTCATATTTACATTGTACAATTCAATGAGTTTTTTAAATAAAGTTATTTTAATTAGTTTCAAGTATACAGTACATTGGTTAGATATCTACAATGCTCATAAAACAATCTTCCTCATTGCTCCCTTCTTCCCCTGGCCCTCCACTTAGCCATCATATTAATGCTAACTGTATTCCCTCTGTCATGGTCCCTGTGCCCAACTATCAATCAATGAGTTTTTTTTAATTATTAACATACAATGACATATTAGTTTCAATTGTACAGCATAGTGATTAAAGATCTAAATGACTCATAAAGTGATCATCCCACTCAATTTAATATCCCTGTTCCCCCTTACATATTTATTATAACACTGTTGGCTTTATTCCTTATGCAACAATTTAAATTTCCATAACTATTTTGTAACTATTCATTTGAGTTTATTTTTTTTATCTAATGATTGTTTGTATTAGTTTCAAGTATACAGTACATTGGTTAGACATTTATATAGTTTATAAAACGATCCCCCTAAATGCTCCTTCTCTTCTCTGGTTTTCAACCTATCCAATATATTAATGTCAACTGCATTCCTTGTGCTGTGCTCTCCATCCCCATGACCATCTATCAACTACTAATTTGTCCTTCTTTAAACTTTTACCCTATTTTCCTAGACCCCAAACTCCCACCCCCTCTGTTCATCACAAAATTGTCCTCCATATTTGTGAGTCAGTTTTTGTTCTTTTTGTTACTTAGATTCCACATAAAAGTTAAATCATATGGTATTTATCTTTCCCTGTCTGGTTTATTTCACTCAGCATAATAACTTCTAGTTCCATCCATGTCATTGCAAATGATAGAATTTCATTTTTTTAATGGCTGAGTAATATTCCATTGTACATATGAACCATAATTTCTTTATCCAGTCATCTGTTAATGGGCATTTAGTTTGCTTCAATATCTTGGCTATTGTAAATTGTGCTGTCATGAATGTTGGAGTGTGTAGATCTTTATGAATTAATATTTTGGTTTTCTTTGGATAAAAACCCAAAGGTGTAATTGCTGGGTCAAAAGGAATATTCATTTTTAATTTTCTGAGAAACCTCCAGACTGTACCAATTTGCAATCCTACCAACAATGTGTAAGGGTTCCCTTTTCTCCATATCCTTACCAACACTTGCTATTCTTTGATTTATTGATGATAGCTATTCTGACAGGTGTGAGGTGATATCTCGTTGTGCTTTTAACTTGCATTTCTCTGATGATGACGTTGAGCATTTTTCATATGCCTGTTAGCCATCGATATTTCCTCTTTGGAGAAGTATCTGTTCAGGTCTTCTGCCCATTGTTTAATTGAATTGTTAGTTTTTGTTTTTGTTGAGTTGTATGAGTTCTTTATATGTTTTGGATATTAACCTCTTATCAGATGTATCATTAGCAAATATCTTCTCCTAATCAATCAGTTGTCTTTTTGTTTTCATGACAGTTTCCTTTGTTGTACAAAAACTCTTTAGTTTAATGTAGTCCCATTTGTTTATTTTTCTTTTGTTTCTCTTGCCCAGGGAGATATGTCAGGAAAAAATTACTGTTAGTAATATCAGAGACTTTACTACCTGTTTTCTTCTAGAAGTTTTATGGTTCGGGTCTTGCATTTAAGTCTTTAATACATTTTTAGTCTATTCTTGTATACGGAGTAAGAAGGTGGTCCAGTTTCTTTTTCTTTTTTCTTTCTTTCTTTTCTTTCTTTCTTTCTTTCTTTCTTTCTTTCTTTCTTTCTTTCTTTCTTTCTTTCTTTCTTTTGCATATATCTGTCCAATTTTCCAACACAATTTATCGAAGACTGTCTTCATGCCATTGTATATTCTTACCTCTTTTGTCATACATTAAGTGAGAGTATAAGCATGGACTTATTTCTGGCCTCTCTATTCTGTTCCATTGATCAATCAATGTATCTGTTTTTATGCCAGTACCATGCTAGTTTGATTACTGTAACCTTGTAGTATAGTTTGATATTGGGTAGTGTGACACCTCCAACCTTTTTCTCTTTTCTCAAGATTGCCGTGGCTATTCACAATTTTTTATGGTTCCATCTAAATTTTAGGATTATTTGTTCTAGCTCTCTGAAAAAAATGCCAATGATATTTAGATAGGGATTGCATTGAATCTATAGATTGCTTCAGGTAGCCCATCCACTTTAATGATGTTGATTCTTCCTACCAATGAGCATAGCATATGCTTCCATTTATTTGTGTCTTCTTAAATTTCTTTTATGAATGGTTTATAATTTTCTGAGAATAGGTCTTTTACTTCCTTGGTTAATTTGATTCCCACGAATTTTATAGTTTATGATGCAATCGTAAATGGGATTGTTTTCTCAATTTCTCTTTCTGAAAGTTCATCATTGGTGTATAAAAATGCCAGTGACTTCTAAATACGTATTTTGTAAACTGCTACTTTACTGAATTTATTGATCAGTTCTAACAGGGTTTTTTTTTTTTTGGTGAAACTTTTAGGGTTCTCTGTATACAGTATCATGACATCAGCAAATAACGAGAGTTTTACTTCTTCCTTTCCAATTTGGATACCTTTTATTTCTCTTTCTTGTCTTATTGCTGTGGCTAAGACTTCCAATACAATGTTGAAGAAGAATGATGTCTTGTTTCTAATCTTAAGGAAACCACTTTTAGCCTTTTCCCATTGTGTATAATGTTAGCTCTAAGTTTGTCATATATGGCATTTATTATATTGAAGTATGTTCCCTCTATTCCCATTTTACTGAGAGTTTTCAGCATAAATGGATGCTAGATTTTGTCGAATGCTTTCTGCATCTATTGGTATGATCATATGGTTTCTGTCTTTCAATTTGGTAATGTGGTGTATCACATTAATTTATTTGCTAACATTGTACTAACCTTGCATTTCAGGAATAAATCCAACTTGATTATGATGTATGATATTTGTAATATATTGCTGAATTCAATTTGCTAAAATTTTGGTGAGGATTTTTGCACCAATGTTTATGAGAGATATCGACCTATAATTTTCTTTTTTTTGTAATGTCATTATCTGATTTTGGAATCAAGGTAATGGTGGCCTCATAAAAGGAGCTAGGAAAGCTTCCCTCCTGAATTTTTTGGAATAGTTTGAAATGAATAGGCATTAATTCTTTGAATGGTAATCATTGGCCTATGCAGACATCTGGCCCAGGACTTTGTTTTTTAGGAGGTTTTTGATTACTGATTCTGTTTCAATGGTGGCAATCAATTGATTCGGATTTTCTTTTTTTCACTCAGCCTTGGGAGACTGTATGTTTCTAGGAATGTGCCCATTTCTTCTAGATTGTCCAATTTGTTGGCATATAATTACTCATAATATTTTCTTATGATCCTTTGTATTTCTGTGGAGTCCATAGTTATTTCTTCTTTCATTTCTGAATTTATTTATTTGAGTCTTCTCTCTTTTTTCCTTGATGAGTCTGGCTAAAAGTCTGTCAATGTTGTTTATCCTTTCAAAGAACTAGCTCTTGGTCATTAATCTTTTGTGTTATTTTTCTAGGCTCTATTTCATTTCTTTCCACTCTGATCTTTATTATTTCCTACCTTCTATTCACTTTGGGCTTTTTGCTGTTTTTTTTCTAATTCTTTTAAGTTTGAGGTTAAATTGTTTATTTGAGCTTTTTCTTATTTCCTGAGGTAGACTTGTGTTGCTATGAATTACCCTCTTAGGACTGCTTTTGCTGTGTCCCATAGATTTTCATTTTCATTTCTATTTTCATTTCTCTCTAGGTATCATTTGATTTATTCCTTGATCTAATAGATAACCCATTCATTGTTTAGTGGCATATTATTTAGCCTCCATGTGTTCGTGTATTTTCCACTTTTTTTCTTGTAGTTGATTTCTAGTTTCATACCATTGTGATCAAAGAAGACAGTTGATATGATTTCAATCTTCTTAAATTTATTGAGACTTATTTTGTGTCCTAACATGTGGTCTATCCTGGAAACTTCCATATGCACTTGAGAAGAGTGTATATTTTGCTACTTTGGGTTAAAATGCTCTGAAAATATATATTAAATCCATCTAGTCTAGTGTGTTTTTTAGACCCATTGCTTACTTGTTGATTCTTTGCCTGGAAGATCTGTCCATTAGTGCCAATGGGGTGTTAAGTCTCCCACTATGAGTTTATTACTACTAATCTCTCTTTTTATGTCAGTCAATAATTGTTTTATATATGTAGGTGCTGCTATGTTGGATGTGTGTATGTTCACTGAGGTTATGTCCTCTTGATTTATTGATCCCTTTATCATTATGTAATGCCCTTCTTTGTCTCTTATTATAGCCCCTGTTTTAAAGGCTGCTTTATCTGATATAAGTATCTCTACCCAGGATTTATTTCTGTTATTTCTATTTGAGTGAAGTATCTTTTTCCATCCCTTTACTTTCAGTCTGTGAGTGTCATTTGATCTAAAGTGGGTCTCTTGTAGATAACATATGCATGGGTCTTGTTTTCTTATATATTTGACTACCTTATGTTTTTTGATTGGAGCATTTAATCCCTTTACATTTAAGGTGATTACTAATCGGCACATAATTAATGCCATTTTATTATTCATATTTGCTATTTCTATTTCCTTTTTTACCCCTTCTCTTTTTATAGAAGTCCTTTTGGCATTTCTTGTAATACTGGCTTGTTGGTGATGACTTCTTTAAGCTTATTTCTGTCTGGGAAACTCTTTAGCTCACTTTCTATTTTAATCAAAAGCCTTGCTGGGTAGAGTACTCATGATTATAGATTCTAGTTTTTCAATAACTTTAATATTTCTTGCCAGTCCTTTCTGGCCTGCAAAGTTTCCATTGAAAAATCAGCAGACATCCTTATGGGGGTACCCTTGTAAGTAACTAGCTGCCTTTCTCTTGCTGCTTTTAAGATTCTCTGTCTTTGATTTTAGCATTTTAATTATGATGTGTCTTGGTTTGGATCTGTTTAAATTCCTCTTGTTTGGGACTCTGTGCTTCCTAACCTTGTATGTCTAATTCCTTTGCCAGGTTAAGGAAGTTTTCTGTCATCATTTCTTCGAATAGGTTCTCAATCTCTCTCTTCTCCTTCAGGTACTCTTATGATCTAGATATTGTTATGCTTCATGTTGTCCCAGAGGTCTCTTAAACTATCCTCATTTTTTTTCTTTTTGTTGTTCTGATTGGATATATTCTGCCACCTTGTCTTCCAGTTCACTGATTCGATATTCTGCTTTGTCCAATTTCCCATTGAATCTTTCTTATGTATTCTTCATTTCAGTTATTGTATTCATTTCTGTCTGGTTCTTTTTTATTGTTTCTAAGTCCTTTTTTATGCTTACTGTCTCTCTGTTTATGTTCTCATTGTGCTGATCTATATTCTCTTCTTAAGTTCATTGGGCAACCTTATAAGCATCATTTTGAACTCTGTCTCTGGTAGGTTGCTTGCCTCCATTTCATTTAGCTTATTTTCTGGAGTTTTTATTATGTAAAGGTCTCTCTAGCCTGTTGCAAAGAAGGCGTTTTTCCTTAGGTTTCCAGTAGGTGGTGTCTATGCCTCTTGGATCCACGGTTTATATATAGCCTTAATAATACCTTTTTGTTTCTTATATATTTAATTGCGCTCACAATCCTCAGTCTCAGTCCCTGTTAGTGTTAGTGACAGTTTGGGTAGTGTTTGCTCAGATTCTCTTTGGAGGTTTCTGTCTCAGAGAGTATGGTGGGAGAGACTTTCTGCATTAGTGTTTGGGGGCTGTGGCTCCACCTCGGTTTTGCAACCACAGCAGGTAAAAACCAACTGTTGTTTCTCTGCTGTACTTGCTTCTCTGTTTTCTGCCTTGACATCTGGGTACTGTCGCTGGCTGAGTGGAGCTCACAGCTCTCCTAGGCAGGGCTGTTCAGGGAACTCACTGCATCTTCTCCCTGCACTCTCCTCCTACAGGGAGCTCCAGCTGCGAGAGGCAGCTTCTTCGTTTCTCCCTGTCCACCACCCAACACCCAGGGTCCTGATCTGTGGTAGCTCTTATGTGCAGATCCCACATTCAGACATGCTGCTGTGCAGTTTGGGTAGTTTTTGTTGAGTTTTAGGTGTTTAGCTTATTGTTGTTTCAAGGGGAGAGATCTGGGGATGTCTCTCACTCTTCTATGTTTCAGACCTCACTCTATATATTAATAAGTTTTATGTCTTATTGATATATTGTTCCTTTTATCACTATATAATGTCCACATTTGTCTTTTCTTGCCTTTTCTATCTTGAAATTTATTTTGTCAGATAAAAGTATGGCTATACTTGCTTTTCTCTGGATGCCATTTCCTTGGAGTATCATTTTCCACCCCTTCACTATGCATCAGTGTTTGTCCTGGCCACTGAGATGTGTCTCCTGAAGGAAGCATATAGTTGTGTTTTGTTTTTTAATCCATCCAGTCACTCTGTGCCTTTTTTTGTGCTGACATTAGCTAATGAAATCCAATATGTTTCAAGTGTATAATTCAACAGTAAGTCACATACATATATCTCATTCTGTGTTCACTGCCCATAGTTAGATTTCTTTCTGTCACAAATTTGACCCCTTTTACCCCATCTACCTCCCCCCTCCCCTCTGGTAACCACTAGTACTGTCCATGTTCACGAGTCTGTTTGTCATGTTCATTTGTTGCTTTTAGATTTATATCCCACATATAAGTGATATCATGCGTTTTTCAACTTTTTCTGTCCAGCTTATTTCACTTAACATGATTATTTCAAGGTCCATTCATGTCATCACAAATGGCAATATTTCATCTCTTCTTATAGCTGAGTAATATTCCACCGTGTGTGTGTGTGTGTGTGTGTGTGTGTGTGTGTGTGATCTCACAGCTTCTTTATTCAATCATCTATCATAGGACACTTCAGTTGCTTCTATGACATGGTCACAGTGATTAATGCTGCTATAGATATCAGTGTGCAAATATCTTTTCAGATAAATGCTTCCAAGGCTTTGAGGTAAATACTCAATAGAGGAATCACAGGGTCATATAGTAGATCAATTCTTCACTTTTGGAGGAACCTCCATACTGTTTTTCATAGCGGCTGTACCAATTTGAAGTCCAACCAGCAGTGTTGGAGGGTCCTCTTCCTCTATATCCTCTCCAACAATTATTACTTGTCCTATTGAAAACTGCTATTCTAACAGGTATGAGATCGTATCTTATTATGGATTTGATTTGCATTTCCATAATAGCTAGTGATACTGAGCATCCTTTCATGTTGGCCATTTGTATGTTCTCTAGAGAGAGGTGTCTGTTCAGGTTTTCTGCCCATTTTTAAATTAATTTGTTTATTTTTCTGTTGTTATTTTTGAGTTGTATGATTTTGGGGTATATTTTGCTTATTAGGCCCTTATTGTAGGTGTTGTTTACAAATACAGTCTCCCATTTGAGTGCTTGTCCCTTTACCTTGTTGACAGTTTCTTGTGCTGTGCAGAAGATTTTTATTTTGATGTAGTCCCATTCATTTATTCTTGCTTCTACTTTTCTTGCCTTTGAAGTCTAAGTCATAAAATCTTCTTTAAGTTCAAGGTCCTTGAGTTTAATTCCTATTTTTTTTCTATGCAATTTGTTGTTTCAGGACTTATATTCAGGTCCTTAATCCATTTTGAGCTAATTTTGGTGTGAGGTGATAAACAACAGTCTAGTTTCATTCTTTTGCAGGCGGCTTTTCAGTTTTCCCAGCACCACTTATTAAAGAGGCTTACCTCCCTCCATTGTATGTTTTTGGCTCTTTTGTCAAAAATTATTTTCCCATATAAATATGGGTTTACTTCAGGACTTCTGTTCCACTAGTCCATGTGTATTTTTTGTTGCCAATACCATGCCATTTTGATTACTGTCACTTTGTGGTATAATTTGAAGTCAGGCAGAGTGATGCCTCCAGCCTTGTTCTTGTTTCTCAGGATGGCCTTAGCAATTTGGGGTCTTTTGTGCGTCCATACAAATTTGATGATTTTTTGTTCTATTTCTTTAAAAATGCTTATGGAATTTTGATGAAGATTGCATTAAATTTGTATAATGCTTTAGTTAATAAGTTCATTTTAACTATGTTGATTCTTCCAATCCAAGACACAGAATATCTTTCCATTTCTTTGTGTCTTCTTAAACTTCTTTTAATAGAATCTTATAGTTTTCATTCTATATGTCCTCATATGTTTCATTAGGTCTATCCTTAGGTATTTTATTATTTTTGTTCCAATTGCAAAAAGAATTATTTTTTCTACTTCTTTTTCTGACACTTCATTATTAAAGTAAAGGAATGCTATGGATGTTTGAACATTCATTTTATGTCCTGAGACTTTACTGTATTTGTTTGTTATTTCCTGCAGTGTTCTTGTGGAGTCTTTAGGGTTTTCTACATAGAGAATCATGTCATTTCCAAATAGTGACCGTTTGACTTCTTCATTTCTATTTGGATGTCTTTTATTTCTTCCTCTTGCCCAATTGCACTCACTAAGACCTCCAATGTTATATTGAATAACAGCAGTGATAGCAAACAGCCTTGTCTTAGTCCTGATCTTAGAGTAAAGGAAAAGTTTCTAGTTTTTCACCAATAAATTTCTCTACTTCTAGCCCTGTGCCCAGCCTCAATTTGTGCCAGCACCCAGGCCTGATTGCTGTTTCTGCCCCTCTTGTTTGCCCCATGAGAATTACACCCTAACCCTTTACTGCTGGTTTATCTACTGAGGCTGCTATGAACATAAGTCTGTGCATAACTTCTGTCTCTGTCCTTCCCACCTCATCCTCCCTTCTGTCTCCACTGTTTGCTAAGATATGCCCGCCTTCAAATGTCTCAGTGTGCAATGTCTCAGACATGTCTGTGTGTTGAGCAGGGAATCCTTTGTCGAATTATAGCTATTCAACCTAGAGGTCCTCTCATGCCAACATGCTGCTGACATCCCAGTAATATTTCTATTTTAAAGATGAGAAAATTGATGCACAGAGATTTAGTGACTTGCACAAGGTAGCACAGCCAGTTAGTGACATGGCAGGGATTCAAACCTACATAGCCTGATTCCAAGGTTGAGGTGTGTTGATTCAGTCCACACTTATTGGGCACTTTTTTGTGTCATGCCTTGTTCTAGATGTTAAGGCTACAAGGAATACAAACACATGTCCTTACCTCCCATTAAACCATTTCTCCCATATCTCCATCTCCTCTCTCTCTGTTTCTCTGTCTCTCTGTCTCTCTGTCTCTCTCTCTCTCTCTCTCTCTCTCTCTCTCTCTCTCTCTCTCTCTCTCTCTCTCTCTCTCATTGATACAAAGTCTATCTCATCTTTCCTACCAAACCAAAAACAAAACAAAACTCCACTCCTCTTGACTCCATAGCCGCTTTAACTATGAATGTGGATTTGTTCATCTATTCATTTGTTCGTTTTTAATTTCAAAGAAAAAAGATGAACCATAACATGGGATAAAGCTATTATCTTTTTGGAATCTCTGTCCCAGTTAATTGTGTTCATCTTTCCCATCAAAAACAAACAAACAAACAAACAAACAAACCACTCACACTCTCCTGCTCCTATTCCAGTCTTGCTTTTCTTGGCTCTTTATAGACAAACTTCTTGAAGTGAATATCCATATCATTTCTACTTACAAACACAACACTCAAACCATGGTTCTCTGAAGTCATGCATTGGCCCTATAGTGCTCCAGAAACTAGAACCTACATTATTCTCAGCTGTTTCAACGCCTCTCCTTTCTCCTTCACCTCTAAAGTTTTGAAAGCGATATCTATATTGTATCTGCACTCCCCAGTTCTTGCAAACTGAGTCCCTGAATTATGGCACCTGCTCTTCTAATCATCTAAAATTGCCCTCACCAAAGGTATTAACAGCTCTATGCCTTTCGATCCAGAGGACACATCTCGGATTTTTACACTGGTCCATGCCCTCCTTTCCGAAAACTTTCCTGGCTCTTTCCCAACTCTGTCCCAGGTGTCTTTCTTCCTCTCCCACTCCCCAGAGCTACAGAGCACTCTGGGAAGCTGGCACCAAGGATGCTAAAGGAAATCTCCTGCGGACTGACACCTTTCCAGACTTGCCCCTAAAACAAAGCCAATCATAAGGCAGGTCCTCTAGGCATACTGAAGTGAGAGGTGAGCATTCTGTTTTATGAACAAGTCAGGAGTTGAAAGTAAAGAATGGGGTGGAGCTGACTAAGTATAAGAAGGAGGTAGCCTTGTCCTTTCCTACCAAAGGACTCTAGCCAAATCCTTTACTTTCCGGAAATTGAAACTCAACTGCCTAAGCCAAAAAAGCTATTATGCAGGGAAAGGGCAAAAAAGTAAAAGAGAGCATGAAAGAAGAAAGAGACACATTGTAGAGGGGGAGTATTCATCAAATCTGTCCACTGCCTTTAGTCATCATAAGTATTCCCTATGGAATCTCAGCTATTGTTTACACTATGAAGATTGGACACTGTCTCCACTGCCCAAGACCTAACATCCAGAATACACAACCCTATCCCTACTGCTGCATCTACTTCTGCCCAGAACCAAATACTAGAAGCCCTGGTTCTGTCACCTTTATGGAGATCCTGAACGGTTCCCTCAATTCATCCTATAAAGCCACACCTGTCTTCTGCCATCACCACCAAATAAATCACAAAAGTCACAGGGAAGCAAACTGTCATACAGCAATGAAATATTCATGTCAATGTCAGATGCTGTTTCTGAGTTTGACTGTTACTACGCAGCACATGAATGTAATTTTTATAGTTTCATATTGGTTACATGGCCCTCCAGCCAAGGGACACACCAGCAAAAGATGCTTGCAGTAGAAGGATTCACCAGATAAGGGGAACATGAGCCCAGGAACACAGAGCCACCTGAGACAAGAGACTCACTAATCAAGAGAACCCCATCCTATCCAAAGTACCTGCCATCCAAGAGAACTGCCAGAAACAAATGTGTATTCTCCATCCGACTCAACTTTGAGCTCTGTCCCCACTCACCTCATAATTTTTTTCTCTGGAATATCTACTTTTCCCCTTGAAATGCTCTGAGTTAATTCATTCTGTTGAGCAGAACACCATGCACCACTTACCAATGCCAGGAGAGAACTTCAGCTACATGGAGAATAGCAAAGGCCATAACAATACCAACTATCAGGAGTAAAAATCCAAAGACTTCTTCCCATTGCATCCTGGTATTAGTCACCAAGGAAAACACAATACAGTCAAGCACTGGATGACACAACACTTATTCACATAGAAAAGAGACAAAACAAGTTCAGCTCCGATAGCAGACATCTGTCCCCCTGGCCAGTGAGTGCAATTAGCCTACATGCACTCATCTTGTGCCACAGAAGGAGGACACTGAATGACTCCTGCCCTCATGGAACCTGAAATACAAAAATCTAGGGGTCTGCCTAAGGGCTACTGACATACATTGAGCCTGAAACAAGGAAAGATATTCCCATACAAGGGAATAAGTTCTGCACAGGCTGTATGGGCTCTATATCTCTTGGTAAGAAAGTGTTCCAGGCCCATTCTTACACGGCAAGTGGAGGTTGAAAAACTGCATGAAACTGCTTTTACCAACATATGCCATGAAGAATTTCCTGGATTCTCATTTGTGTGTGTTGCTGCTATCCTTTTTGCTGCTTCTAGCTCTTTGACTGTACTTAAGTACTTGCATCTTTGACAAACCTTGTTGAAGTCTATATGGACTTCACTGTGTTGCCTCCTACCCACTTACAACAACCTGTAAATTTGCCCCTCACACACTCCCTCCATTTTCCTAAAACTACCAGCTTAGGGACACCTATCAGCTAAAACCCAGTGGATAAGCATCCATTCATGATTCCTACTTGAGTCAGCAATTGCTATAGTGGTTGAAATGGTTGTTAGTTTTCTAATGATAAATAACAAATTCCCACAAACTTAGTTATTAACTCACATTTCTGTGGGTCAAAACAGCTGGGTTCTCTGCTCAGGATCTTACAAGGCTAAAATCAAGGTATTGGACAGCCTGCGTTCTCATTTGGAGTTAGGATCCTCTTCCAAAAGAGTAGGGTTATGGTAGGATTCAGATCCTTATTGTTGTAGAACTCAAGTCCCCATTTCCTTGCTGTCAGCTGGGAGCCACTCTCAACTAGAGGCTGCCTACATTCTTTGCGACATGGTCCCCTTTATTTTCAAGCCAACAGTAGAGAATCTCCCTTGCCTGCAATCCATCTCATGCTTTACATCTTTTTTGCAAATAAGACCCTTTTAAGGACTCATCTGATTAAGTTAAGTCCACTGAGGATATTCTCCCTTTTTTAAAGTTAACTGATCAGGAACCTTAACTATATCTACAAAATCCCTTCACAGCAGCATCTAGATTAGTACTTAAATGAAATGAATAATGGGGTGGGGGGGAGGTGTGTCTACCAGGGAGGACTCATGGGGCTACCTTAGAATTCTGCCACCATGTGGTACCCATTTCCATCATTCTATCCACATTTGTTAGTTGGTATTCTAGTTTAAGAAACATCTTCCCTTTTTTTTTTTTTTTTACCTTCTCTCTTCTTTCTGCCAGTATGGACTAAATAATTCTTTTTTAACTGAATATTTTATAATCTATCATTGACATTATTCATTTTCCATCTCTTCTGTTTGTAAATCTCCTAGTCTTCTTGTTGGGCTTGTCTACTTCCTCTCGCCCTCTGCTTTGGGAGGCATCTCTGGTCCTGCCCTCCTGCCCTATCTGTGCATAGGGGTCTTCAGCGGAAGGAAGCTTCCAGTCAATCCCTATTAGGATGGGCGGAGCCAGTGTCCTGATAGAGGGTGGGGCCTGGCTCCATGCCCTGAGTCTAGGAGGAGCTGAGAACTGCGGGACCACACCCTTTATGGGGGCAGCCAATCAGGACTTGAGGTGCTCGTTTCTCCATTGTGAAGACCTGGCTTTTGACGTGATTTATGTCTTGGGATTCTGATTTGAACAAGTGGAGGCGTAGCGGGTTTGGCTGTTTTTAAGGAACTCCGGGTCTGTCTTTGTCTGGGTGGAAAGATCATGTTCTCAAAACAGGCCGCGGCCCCTCCAGCCGCTGAGGGCACCCCAGGCGCTGCAGGCGACCCAGCTGCCTCAGCTGCTGAAAAAGACCCAGCTGCCCCAGCTGCGGAGGCTAAAGAGCCGGAAGACCCGGTACAGACACCTGAAGAATTGGCATTTCATGCTCCAACTTACCTATGTCTCACCATCCCGGCTGTGATTGTTTTCCCTCCCCTAGGAATACCAGCTGCGTTCTTCTGTTACAAGGTAAAATAATGCTTAAGCCAGGACCCATGCTGTCCCTCACCTTCCCCTTGCATCTGCTCCATCCCCGGGACGTGGGTAGGGGTTGTCTCTCAATGAGAGCAGGTCTCCAGCCATTCCCCAAGGGTGTCACAAAGCTTGACTCGGAAAACCACACCTAAAGCTCCCATTCCTACAGACTTGGAGGGCCAACAAGAAAAGCGAGTGGGAACAAGCTTACGTCAACTCAAGCCGAACTGGTTGGCTGGATGTATTCGCCATACTCATCGGTTTAGGCATCATTTATTACTATATTCTATTTGCATGAATGTCAGGCCCACCACCAAGACACTAACCAGCCAAATCAGCCATCATGCAATAAACCAACAGCTGAGACATCCCCTAGTCAGGAAACCCACGAGCCAAGGAACTCAACATCTACGCAATCCACTAGCACAGGAACACCATCATACTTCATTTTCTTGGTCTCAAAAGTTGTATTTGACCACCTTGGGATCCTCATTTTCATGCCCCTAATGCCCTTAGCTCTTGGATACTGGGCTTCCCTTTCAGAAGAAAAAAAAAATATTTAAACCAATAAAATCGAAGGGAATGTTTCAGCTTTTCACTTGTGTGCATGCGTGTGTGTTTCTGAGTCAGTGTGTGTTTTGCTGAGGCCATGTGTTTCCCAGACCATATGATAATCAGAATGTCTCAATGGTGAAGCTCAGGGACATGGAAATCATGCATATTGTGGGTTTACATCGCACCTCTAACACTTGAAAACGGTATGTCCTTGAATAAGATAATTTCCTTTATCCTGGTTCCTTTGTCTGCCAAATGGACATAATAATTGCCAATGTGGGGTAATATTTAGGAGTTTGAATCTGCATTGTCTAGGTTTTTTCCCCATTTGAGCTGGAATTATATTGTCTCAGAGCTGAGATAAGAAAACAAAACAAAACTGCAGCTTTTGAGATCCCAAGTCAAACTCCTAGGGTGAAAATGGAAAGACCTCAAGAATTAAACAATAGATTTGGCAGAAGAGCTGATGAAGATCACCTCTCCCCCAAACCTGTAAGATAAATGGAAAAAGTAAAGAGACATTAAATGCCATTATATCCATAAGGAGATCCCTGTGCCCTTCATCTCAAGAAGGAGCAGGGTGTCAAAGACCCCAAGTATTATCTGTATTCCCTCTTCACAGATGAAGCGTAGAGAGGCTCCAAGATCTCAAAGAAAATATGCTGCATGGTATGGAGGTCTGTGAAAAAAAAAAGCCTCTGACAGCCAAGTAGATATCCCATGTCCCAGACTGGTGAGGAGAAGGTAGAGGCTATAGGAATGCCAAGTGCCAGAGCAAGAGTGACTATCAGACCGGAACTGGGGATAACACAGGTGCCATTAGAATGAATGAAAACAGTGATCTAGCCTGATATCTTGGACAACACCCAGGGGTTCCTTCTGGTGCCCTCGCATCACAAACGACCCTGAATTCTGACCCAGAGACCCTAGACTTAACAGAATTAAGTATCCACAACCAGAGAGAATGGGGATTATCAGTAGAAATTGACCCGAATAGCTGTGGGAGAGACTGCTATTGACCACAGGTCATCTTTTCCTTCTGGAAAACCACATATCCTAGGTTCCCATGTCTTTGGCTCTATAGAATGTGACTAGAAGTGATACGTGCTGCAAACAATTCTGCCCTTTAAATAGCTCCAACAGGTGGTCCTCCATATTGTTTTTCCCCTAGTTGACTGGGCAAGTGATACCATGGTGACTTGAAGGCCACATGTTGTAGAGATGGAAGAACTCCCATCAGCCTCAGACCCTGAATCATTCTAGGAACGGTTCCCCTTTTCCCAATTGACTCCCATGATTGAGCAGAAAATAAACTATTGTGTTGTGCCGTGACATGTCTGGCCTATTTTCACAACTTCGTATACCCTAACCAGTACAATGTAGGAAAATAGCGTTACATTTCTTAGACATCAGGAGTTACAGCTTGAAATTCATACCCAACAGAGAGACCCATCTTATTTGGAGGTTTTTAGGAAATAATGAGTGAAGAAAACAAAAAGGTCCTGGTCCACGGTTAACCTTAATCTTAACTGTTATGATGCTATCTGTCTCCTCTGTTTTCTGCACAGGTTACATGTGTGTGTGAGGCGATGCTCCATGTTATGGGTGTGTCTGGAGAGAGGATTATGCTTGCTTGTCTGCTGTGTTAGTTTGTGGGCCTAGAGGGTCAGCCATCCCTGTCCCTCCCGAGACCAGCTCAAGCTGGGCTTGTTACAATCAGTTGCAAAGCCATGTTGAGTCAGGGTGGCCCTCGTCAGCATGAACAGCCAGATTCAAAAAGTCACTATGAGCTACAAGACTTGGAAAGGCAATCAGTCTTCTCTGCTTCAGCTTCCTGACTCCTCCCAACCTGTATTCCACTCTTGAGCATTCATCTGGTATTTACCACCAAGTAAATGTAAAACAAAACAAAATTTTTTTTGTATCTTAAAACATCATCATTGAACTAATATAATGAAACATGCATGTTTAACATTCTTACTCCCTTTTACCTCTGCCCACTGCTTCCCACAGAATGAGATCACAATTTTTAACTCACTCTATAGGGCTTACATTTCATTATACCTGTGTAAGTATGCTCCATTAGTGGGCCCAGTAGTTCATGGTGATTACTTACTCTTTCTGAACTAATTTTTGAACTCAACAGCCAAGCAATCCATTTTGCCTGCGCTCCTTCATATTTTTTCTTCCTTTTCTTTTTCCTCTCCCTCCTCCTCCTCCTCCACTTTCTGCCCCTCCTCTCCTGTCTCCTCCTGCCCCTCCTTATATCCCTCCATCCTCTTCTGTTTTATTTGTTCAGTTGTCTATGTACCCCTGCACCAATTATTCCCAAACCTTCCAGAACAACTCAGTAACTGCTCTCAACAGAATTTTTCATAGTCAAGTAGGCCAGGTAATTTTTCAATTCTCTTTTTCTCTTTAGTTTTTAAACCTATTTATTGACTTGGGATCTTTATTTGTACCCACACAAATACACTCTCATAAAGAATCAAAGAAGAAATCTATATTCTCATAAAGAATATGAAGAAGAGGAGCTCACTTTATGGCTGGTCCTGGTATCATTTTCTCTTTCCAAAGGTAATTGCTGTTTATATTTTGTTATAACTATTCCTAGTTTCCTTTTCTTTGTATTTCCATGTGAACATATGTCCTACACATTGAAATCACACCTTTTCTGCTTACCACTAGGTCTTGAAGATCTTTTCGTGTTAGTAGGAAAGACCTTAAACACAGAATATCCTGTATTCCATTTGTAAATAATCTCCCGCTGTCTTCTCCTGGTCCATAGGGTAAATTCTCAGGGTCTCGGATCAGCCTTTTTCTCTCAATGATAGCTCATATCCTTGCTGGTTAAAGAACTCTAAGCAGGATAAGAGGGGGACTATCCACAGAATAAGCAGCTACAGGAGAGCAGATTCTGTTTCACACCATGAATTGATCTGGCAAATTTTATTTTTAACTCCAGGAAACTTAACAAACTTAAACTCAGACTCTGACATTTTACCAGGTCTTATGATTATGATTCTTAACCTCTGCAGTCTTCAGTTCTGATGAGTAATCTTATTTATTGTGTCACCTCTGTAACAATATTTGAATTGACATCCCTATTTTCTGTAAGAAAGACATGCTTTTGAATTTTCTTTGTTAAGTCAGAGGGAGATTAAAAGCATTTTTCCTCTTTCACACAGGTGTGTGGATTTAAAAGAAAAATTAATATTCCCTCTACCCACAAAGTACTCCCCAAGAATCCATGATTTTTTATGGATTCTTGAGGAGTACTCAAGATGAGTACTCCCAGAGGTATACTTTTTATTTAAATGAAGAGTTTAAGAATTTGAGTCTCCTTTAAATCAAGAGTACACTGGGTCTCTTATTTTTAAAATATTTTATTGAAGTACATAAGAGTGCACAATTCACATGTGTATACCAGTGAACTCACAAACAGCACACTCATGTAACCTGCACCTGAAACAAGGCACTAGCAGAAGACTCCTATGCCCTCTTCCAGTCACTTCACCACAAAAGATAACCTCTGCCGTGACTTTCTCTCTCCTTAATAAATGCCTGGTGTGCTGTGTCAGGGATTACGAAATTTACTATTGGGACCCTCCTATTGATGGATATTTAGATTATTCCTATCTTTTGGCTGCCATAAACAGCCCTAAAAGAACATCTATGAGCATGCTTCTCTGTTCATGATAGAAATACTACTCCAGAACAGATTTTCAGAAGTAGGATTGCAGGGTTGAAGCATTAAGGGCTTTGTACACTTTGATAGCTAATACCATGATGACTTCTGCGAAGGCTTCACCAAGTCACACTCCCAACCTCAGTGTTTGAGAGAATCATTCTCTGTCTTCTTGACAGCATGCAATATCATCAATCTTATAAATTTTTGCCAATTTGAGGGGCGAGAAGTGATATCTTCTGATTGCTTAATTTGCATTTCTCTGATGAGTAGTGAGTTTGAGCATTGTGTCCCCCACCCCAATCTAATATGTCAAAACCCTAACCCCCAATGTGACTGTATTTGGAGACAGAGATTGTAGGAGGTAGAATTAGATGAAGTAATGAAGGCAGGGTCCTCGTGGTTGGATTAGTACCCTTATAAGAAGAGACATCCGAGAGCTTGCTCCCTTTCTCTCTGCCACCTGAAGATACAGAAAGAAGGGGGCTGTCTGCAAGCCAAGAAAAGAGCTCTCACCAGAACCCAACTATGCTGGCACTCCAACCACGAACTTCCAGCCTCTAGAACTGTGAGAAAATAAATTTCTGTTATTTAAGCTAACCAACTGATGATATTTTGCTGTAGCAGCCTGAGCTAAGACAAGCATCTTTTTCTAATGTTCGGTAATAATTTGTTTCTTTTCTAAATGGTTTATAATATCTTTTGCCCATTTCTCTATGGTTTGTTCTCTTTTTGTTGTGGATATATAATGGTTCTTTCTATATCATGGAAATTAGTCCTTTTTTCTGTTAAATATGTTACAAATGTTTTCTCGTGTATTTTAACACTGTTTATGCTGTTCTTTCACATAGATATTTTTAACTCATAAATATTCAACATTATGCCTTTGTAGTTTTATGCTTTGAGAAAACTTAAAACACTTTCCTATATTTTCTTCTATATTTTATGCTTTATCTTTAATCTATCAAGACTACATCCATTTACTTAGTTTTATGTGGTAACAATGATAATCTAATTGGATATCCAATTGAAAAAACAACATTAATTTGTTTATCCTTTCCCATTAACATTAAATGCCACCTTTACCATATAGAAATATCTATGTAAATATGTGACTATTCCTAGACTTTATTTCTGAGCCAAAAACAATGTTAAATTACTATAGTTTTACAGCTTTATTTACTATCTATCTAGCTGGTCAAACCTTATTGTCATTTTTATAACATTTCTTGGGAATTTTTATGACTTTTCTAGAGAAGCTCTAGAATCTGTTTATCAAGTTCTTTTTTAAAATCCTACCTGAATTTGACTGTATTACAATGAATTTAGTTACTAGTTTGGGAGTTTTAATACCTTTATGGTAAACCTTCCTATTTATAAACCTGATATATCACACAGGACTTGTACATCTTTTGGTTTATTTTATTTATTACAAATGGCCTATCTATTATATAATTTAAGTTATTACTGGGGTAGAAGAAAGGTATTGAGTTGTTTTTAATTTGTACATTTGGATTTTACACATAAAACTATTTTTAGATCCTCGAAAATGATATATGTGCATGTACCCAGTGTACATACAGAAAACTGTAATGAGTCAGAGAGTAGGTGAACAAACATCAATACACAAACGCAGGCAAAAAATACTCCATTTTTGTATGCATTATAAAGCAACATTTAGCTCCAAAATTCAGCACACTGACTGAAAACTTAATCTTTCCCCTGCTGTTGCACCACAGTTTGGGGGAATTTTCCTAAGATGAAATAGGGAGTGGTTCTGACAAGTTGTAATCTGTCCATACAAGTTACCACTGAAGATTCATTGTCCCATGAGAAAGGTTGGTTTAAGTTCAGTACTTTGTTTTTTGGGCTATCTTACTTAATTTTTTGTATAATAATCCAACATTTTACATACTTGCATTGTTTATTTAAAATTTGAATGTTTCTTAACAATTTAATAACTCATTTTATATTTTTATTTTAGTTATTTGGCTAACTCTTCTAGTATAATATGATTTAGTAATAGCAGGCATCCTAATCTTGTTTCTGTCTTTGAATGAAATGCTTCTAAAATTTTACCATTCAGTCATACAGTTGAGGTAGATTGCTAATAAAAATTTCATGCATTTAGCACATTTTCTCCTATTTTCAGCTTGCCAAGATCTTTTAAATAAAAATTTTGTGTTAAATTATATAAATATTTTTCAGCATCAATTAAGTTCAGCATATTAATAAAATTAATGTCATTAAACTATTCTTGTTCTCCTGGGAAAATCTTTGTTAAGACTAACTTAGGACATAGCCCTGCCAGGCCTGGGGTTCCTGCATAACAACCTTATTGGGTCACAATCTATTATACTTTTAATATATGCTGTATAGATTGCTTGTATCTTATTTTGCTCATTTATTCATAATTGAACCTGATCTTTAGTTTCCATCTTGGGACCCATCTCATCAACTATGCGGTGGGTGATACTGGCAAAATCAAATGGGTTAAAGAGCATCCAGGCTTTTCTGTACTCTGGAACCATTTCTATGACATGAGAATAGTGAATAATGATGCTATGAAATTGGCATACATATATTTTTACAAGTCCCTGTTTTCAATTCTTCTGGGTATACACCTTTGAGTAGAATTTCCATGTCATATAGCAATTCTATGTTTAGCTTTTTTTAGGAACTACCAAACTGTTTTACACAATGAAATGCCCAATTTCACATTCCCATCAGCAATGCACACAGGTTCCAATTTCTCCACATTCTCAACAACAATTGTTATTTTCTTTTTTTTCTCCCCCAATAATAGCCGCCCTAGTGGGTGTGAAGTGGAATCACACTGTGGTTTTAATTTGCATTTTCTTCGTGATGATGCCAATCATCTTTTCATGTACTTATTGACCATTTGTATATCTTATTGGGAGAAATGTCTATTCAATTTCTTTGCTCATTTTTTATTGTGTTTTTGTTGTTATTTTTATGAGTTCCTTATATATTCTAGATATTAATTCCTTATCCGATATATGACTTGAAACTATTTTCTTCCATCTTATGAGTTGTCTTTTTACTTTCTTAATAGTGTTCTTTGATCCACAATGTTTCAATTTTGAAAACATCCAACTTATCTATCTTTTTGTTTGTTTCCTGTGCTTCTGGTGTCATATCAAAAAAAAAAAAAAACACTGCCAAATCAAATTTCATTACGATATTCTTCTATGTTTTCTTCTAAGAATTTTATAGTTTTAGTTCTTATGTTAGGTCTTTGATCCATTTTTTCCCCTTTTTTGTTTTTTCTTTCTTTTCTTTTCCTTAGTTTTTTCAGCTTTATCAAAATATAATAGACAATTAGTTGCTCAGTATTTACATTGTACAATTCAATTATACTTTTTTCCATTATAGCTGGCATATAATAATATACCAGTTTCAATTGTTCAGCATAGTGAGGAGAGATCCACTTAACTTTCAAAGCAATCACCCCACTAAATCTAGTACCCTTATTCTCATTTATATATTTATTACATTATTAATCATCTTCCCCATGCAACACTCTACATCTCCATGACAATTCTGCAACTATCCACTTGTACCTCTTAATCTTTTAGCCTTTTTTGCCATCCCCCCAACTCCCTCACATCTAGTAGCCCTCAAAATATTTTTTGTATCTATGAATTTATTACTGCTTTTGTTGCTATTGTTTTTGTTGCTGTTTATTTTGTTCTTTAAATTTTGCAAGTATATGAAATCATGCAATATTTGCCTTTGTCTATCTGACCCATTTCATTCAGCATAATACCCTCTAAGTCCATCAAGTAATATCTTTTTCCATCCCCTTCCTTTCAGTCTTTGAGTGCTTTAATCTGAAGTGAGTCTCTTGTAGGTAATATATGTAGGGGTCTTGTTTTCTTTTCCATTCAGCCACCCTACCTTTTGATTGGAGTATTTAATTCTTTTCTATTTGAGGTACCTGTTGATAGAAATGTACTTATTACCATTCTTTATTTCTGTTTTTGATAACATGTTTTTTCTTCTTAAAGAAGTCCTTCCAACATTTTCTGTAATACTGGTTTGGTGTTGATAAATTCCCTGAGCTTATTTTTGTCTAGGAAGCTTTTTTATTTGTCCTTCAACTCTAAATGATAGCTTTGCTAGTTAAAGTATTTTTGGTTGTAGATCCTGAGTTTTCATCACGTTGAATATTTTGTGCCAAGCCCTTCTGTCCTGCATAGTTTCTTTTGAGGAATCAGCTGCAAGTCTCATGGGTGTTCCCTTATAGGTGACTATCTGCTTTTCTCTTGCTGCTTTGAAGATTCCCTCTTTGTATTTAACCTTTGGCATTTTAATTATAATGCATCTTGGTGTGGGCCTCTTTGGGTTCATCTTTTTGGGGACTCTGAGCTTCCTGGAGTTGTATGTCTATTTCCTTCAGCAGGTGAGGGGAGTTTTCCAACATTATTTTTTCAAATAGCTTTTCAACTTCTTGTTTTCCTTCAGGTATGGCTATGACACAGATATTTTTACATTTAATAATGTCCTTTAGGCTCCTTAAATTATTATTCTAGCCTTGGCTTCTTTTTTCTTGCCATTCTGATTGCGTGTTTTGGCTTCCCCATCCTCTATATCTGTGGTTCAAACTTCTTTATACACTCTGTTTATTTACTTTATAATGTGTTCTTCATTTCTGACTGGTTCCCTTTTATAATTTCCACTTCCATTTTTATGTTTTTTTATCTCTTTGTTAAAGTTCTCACTGAATTTGTCAACATTTCCCCTAAGTTCATTGAATATCTTTATAACCAGTGTTTTGAAAGCTGCACCCATTAAATTGCTTGACTCCATTATTTTTGGGTCTCTGTTCTGTTCTCTCATACGGTTTCTGCTTCTTTGTCTTCCTATTTGGGCTGCCTTTCTGTGTCTGTTTTTACATACTAAGCAAAGCTCTTAAGTCTTCTGGTCTTATTAGTGCAGCTTTGTGCAGTAGGTGTCCAGTGGCACAGTCCGGAGAGAGGTTCAGCTGCAGGGCAAGTTTAGCTCCAGTCTGTGCCCCACCCTAAAAGCCACCTGTCAAGATTCAGCAAACAATCCACAGATGCTGTGCTTATAGATGCCTCAAGGAACCACACCAGAAAAAGGCCAGCTGCCACCAGTGAGAGTCTTGGCACTGCTCAGCAAAGAGGACCTGACTCACCAAGGACACAACTGAATGTGGCCATGAGTTTGGAGAGGCAGAATTTCAGGGAATCTTCTGAACAAGCAACATCTGCTTTCCAGTTATGGTGGCGCTGCATCTGCACACTGGCAGAGGGTAGGGCTCAACAGAGGAACACTGGATACCACTAGCACTTCTTTTCAGGAGAGCGTCACCTCCGACCCTTGCTCTGACCATTCAGTGTCCCCTGTAAGTCTTTGGTGCTCCCTGAGCAGCCAACCCCATGCTGAGCAGTTGACCCCATGCTGGTGCTCAAAGCAAACAGTTCTGTCGCTGCAAAAATTCGATCATGAACACAGTCCCTTTAAGAGGCATCTGCAGCTGCTGACAGTGCCTCCGTCCCACTTAACCACTCGGGACTGGGCAGCCTCACATCTTCTCCCTCCTACCTTCTACCTCCTACCTTCTATCTTCTTAGAAGAAAAAATAGAAGCATATTGTCTACCTCCTACCTCCTACCTATTTGTCTCCATAATTGTAGTGCTTCTGTTTGTCTAGATCCCAGGCAAGTTTTCTTGCTGTTTGCTCCTTGTTTCTGTCACAACTTTGATTTGGTCACAAGAGGAATGAACAAAATATCTATCATCTACGTCCTTTTAATTACATTACTGGTATTTCATCCATTTTGACTCGATTTCACATAGAATGTAAGGCAAGGATCCAAATTCACTCTTTTGCATGTAGATACCAGTTTTCTCAGCATCACATGTTGAAAGACTGTTCTTTACAAATGAATAATCTTAGCACTCTTCTTGAAATGAATTGACGATATATGCAAGAGTTTATTTCTGGGCTATTTTATTCCATTGGTTTATACATCTGTCTTTATGCCACTGCCACACTGTCTTGGTAACTATAGTTTTGAATTAAGTTTTAAAATTGGAAATTATGAGTCCCTCTACTTTCTTCTTTCTCAAAATTGTTTTGGCTATTCAGGATTCATTGAGAGTCCATGTGATTTTATATCATTTTTATTGTTGTTGTTGTTCTCTATTTTATTTATTCTCACTCTAATCTTTCTGACTTCCTTCCTTCTGCTGGCTTTGGGTTGCATTTGTTCCTCTTTTTCTAATTCCTTAAGATGTACAATAAGTTACTGATTTGACATCATTCTTTTTTAATGTAAGTATTTAGAGGTATAAATGTCAAAGGTTAGTACCACTTTTGCTGTATCCCATAATTTTTGATATGTTGTGTTTCCATTATCATTCATCTCAATGTATTTTTTAATTTCCATTGTGATTTCTTCTTTGATATATTAGTTGTCTTTAAAGAGTGTGTCATTTGACATCTATATATTTGTGAACTTTCTAGTTTTTCTTCTCTTATTGATTTACAGTTTCATTCCACTGTGATCAGAATAGATACTCTATATATTTTATTCTTTATAAATGTTTTAAGATTTGCTTTGTGTCCTAGCATATGGTCTTATCCAAGAGAATGTTCCACATGTACTTAAAAAGAATTGTATTCTGTTGTGCTAGAGTGAAATGTTCAGCATGTGTCTTAGGTTTAATTGGTTTACAGTGTTGATCAAGTCCTCTATTTCCTTATTGATCTTATTCTTTCCATTATTGAAAATAGGAACCTTCGACTATTACAGTAAAACCATTTATTCATTTCTTTGGCTCTGTCAATTTTTGCTTCATGTGTTTTGGGCCTCTTTTGTTATGATATATATGTGGGGGGGTATGTTCTTCTTTGTCTCTTTTAAACTTTTGTGACTTCAAGTCTATTTTGTCTGGCAATAATATAGTTACCCCAACTCTTTATTGGCTGCAATTTGCATGGGAGGTCTTTTTCAATCCTCTTGCTTTCAACCACTTTGTGTCTTTGTGCCTAAAGCAGACAGCACACAGATAGATTATGTTTTTCTTTAATCCAATCTGTCAATCTCTGACTTTAAATAGAAAAATTGATGTTTAAAGTAATTACTCACAAGAAATTTTTTACTCCTGCTATTTAACTATTTATTTTCTCTATGTCTTCCTCATTTCCACCATTACTGCTTATTATTTTATGTAGTTTTTTGTATTATTTTGATTCACTTCTTTCCTCTTTTCTTCTTAGTGGTTGCCTTGTGGGTAGCAATCAACATCTTCAACTTAAAACATTTTAGTTTGAATAATAACAACTTAATTTTAATAGTTTCTAAACACTGCTCCCTTTACATTGTTATCAGTTACAGTACTTCTTTATATATTGTTTGTTCTTTAACATAGATTTATAAGGACTGTTTCATGCATTTGCTTATTAAATCATACAGCATATACATTTGTTTATTAAATCACATAGTATATCACCTATACTTTCTTTATTTTCTGTATTCTCAAAGCTCTGGCATCTAGGGCCTTGCCTAATTTATAGAGGTAGTAAACAACTTCTCTGTTTACACACACACACAATAAAGTCCCCTGCCCACAATTCCTCTCATACTGACTGCTTAATCCCTTGTTTTTACAGTGTGAGCCCCCATGTAGCCATCAATTCTTTCTTTTACTCATTGTATTTTGCAACTCCAGGACTTATTATGTTGCTTTTTATAATTTCTCTTTATTGGTATTCTCACTATGTTCATACATTGTTTTCCCAACTTCCTTTAGTTCTTTGTCCATGGTTTCCTCTAGTTCATTGTGTATATTGAAAAAAAATTGAATTAACATCTTTAACTAACACTTCCAATGACTAGACTTCTTCATGACTGATATCTGTCAAATTCTTCTTTCCCCCTTTTTTCCCTGGACTATACATTCTTGTTTATCAAGAATTGACCACATACTGATACACAGAAATAGCCTCAACAAATATGAGAATTGAAATCATACCAACAATACTCTCTGATCATAATGCTTTGAAACTAGACATACACTGTAAAAAAAAAAGTAGGAAGAACCACAAATACATGAAGATTAAACAACATAGTACCAAAGAATAACTGGGTCAGAGAAAAAATAAAAAGAGAAATCAAGAGATACATAGACACAAATGATAATGATAGTACAACATATCAAAACTTTTGGAACATGGCAAAAGTAGTCATATGGAGAAAGTTCATAAATTACAAACCTAACTCCAAAAACAACAGTGAGCCCAAAGAAACAACCTAACGCTTCATCTTAAAAAGCTAGAAAAAGAACAAATGAAGCATAAAGTCAGCAGAAGGAAATGAATAATCAAAATTAGAGCAGAAATAAATGTTGGAAACAACAACAACAACAACAACAACAACAACAACAACAACAACAAAACACTAGAAAAAATAAATGCAACAAAGAACTGGCTCTTTGAGAAAGTTAATAAACGGACAAGCCCCTGGCTAGACTTACTAAAGAAAAAAGAGAAAGGAGAGAAATGAACAAAATCAGGAATGAAAGAGGGGAAATTATGACAGACACCACAGAAATACAAAGGGTCATACAAGAATACCATGAAAAAGGACATAACAACCCAATTTAATAATCTAGAACAAATGGACCAGTACTTGGAAAAATAACCTTTCATGACTGAATCAAGAAATAATGGATATTCTAATTAGACTGACCAGCAGTGTGGAACTTGAAACTATCATCAAAAATCTATCAAAAAGTACAAGTCCAGGACGAGATGGCTTCACCAGTGAATGCTACCCAACATTCAAGGAAGATTTAATACCTATTCTCCTCAAACTCTTCCAAAAAATCAAAGAGGAGGCAATACTTCCCAACTCGTTTTATGAGGCCAGTATTACCCTGATACCAAAACCTGGAAAAGAGAACACAGAAATAGAAAACTACAGACCAATATGTCTCATGAACACAGATGCAAAAATCCTAAACAAGATACTAGCGAACTGAATACAGCAACATGTTAAAAAGATTATACACCGCGATCAAGTGGGCTTCATCCCAGGGACACAAGGATGGTTCAACACATGCAAATCAATTAATGTGATACACCACACAAAAAAATTTTAAAAAATAAGAATCATATGATTTTATAAATAGGTGCAGAAAAAGCCTTCAACAAGATACGGCATTCATTTATGAGCAAAACACTTCACAAAATCGGTATAGAAGGAAAGGACCTTAACATAATAAAGCTATATATGACGAGCCCTCAGCCAACATTATACTTAATGGTGAAAAATAGAAGCCTTCCCTCTAAGATCAGGAGCAAGGCAAGGCAGTTCACCATCACCATTGCTCTTCAATATAACATTGGAGGTCCTAGTGAGTGCAATCAGGCAATAGAAAGATATACAAGGCAGCCAAATAGGAAACGAAGAAGTCAAACTGTCACTATTTGCAGATAACATGATTCTCTATACAGAAAACCCGAAAGACTCCACAAGAACACTACCAGAAACAATAAGCAAATACAGTAAAGTCTGGATACTAAATTAATATTCAAAAATCCATAGTGTTTCTATACTCTATTAATGAACTGTCAGGTGGGGAAAAAGTGGAAAAAAAATAATTCCTTTTGCAATTGCAACAACGACACCAACAAAAATATCTAGGAATAAATCTACCAAAACATGTAATGAAAACTACCGGACCCTATTAAAAGAAATCGAAGAAGATGCAAAAAAAAAAATGGAAAGATATTCCATGTTCTTGGATTGGAGGAATCAGCATAGTTAAAATGACCATATTACCTAAAGCATTATACAGATTCAGCGCAAGCTCCATCAAAATCCCATAGGCATTTTTAAAGAGACAGAACAAAAAAATCACCAGATTTGTATGAAAGTACAAAAGACCCTTCATTGCCAAAGCCATTCTGCTCAGTATAGAAACCGTCAACAAGGTAAAGAAACAACCATTTGAAAGAAATAATAGATTTGCCATCAATGCCTCTGATAAGGGCCTAATATCCAAAATATACAAAGAACACATACGACTCAATAACAAACAAAAGAAACAAAAAAATAAATGCAAGTAAAAAATGGACAGAGGACCCGAACAGACACTTCTCCCTAGAGGACATGTAAATGGCCAACAGATATTTGAAAAGATGATCTACACCACTAGCTACTGGGGAAATGCAAATCAAAACCACAGTGAGATACCATCTCATGCCTGTCACAATAGCTGTAATCAATGGGACAAGTAATAACAAAAGTTGGAGAGGATGTGGACAAAAAGGAACCCTCATACACTGCTGGTGGGACTATAAATTGGTACAGCCACTACGGAAAACAGTATGGAGGTTCCTCAAAAAACTAGGCATTGACCTACCACATGATCCAGCAGTCCCTCTATTGGATATTTACTCCAAAGACTTGAAAACTCATATCTGAAAGATATTTGCACACCAATGTTCATTGCAGCGTTATTCACGGTGGCCAGGACTTGGAAGCAACTGAAGTGTCCTACGATAGATGATTGGCTAAAGAAGCTGTGGTACATATATGCAATGGAATATTCCTCAGCCAGAAGAAGAGATGAAATACTGCTGTTTGTGACAACATGGATGGACCTCGAGATAATCATGCTAAGTGAAATAAGCCAGACAGAAAAAGTCGAAAATCACATGATATCACTTATATGTGGGATATAAACCTAAAAGCAACAAATGAACAGGACAAACAGAGGTTCATGGACATGGACTATAGACTAGTGGTTTCCAGATGGTAGGAGGGAGGGGGAAGAGAAGAAGTAGGGTAAAGGTGGTCAAATATGTGGTGACAGAAATAAATCTAATTATGGGAAGTTAACATATAGTGTGTGTGTGTGTGTGTGTGTGTGTGTGTGTGTGTGTGTGTGTGTGTATGCCTTGTTGTTAAAGTGTACAGCTGAAACTGATTGGATTTTGTTAACCAATGTCACCATTAATTAATTAATTTAATTAAATATGAAATCAAATTAAATCAACAAAATATTATGTGTATGAGCTGTGTGTTTAAACTACAGCTGCTGATAAAAGAAATAAAAGAAGACCTAAATAAACTTAGAGCCTTCCCATGGTTGTAAATTGGAAGGGTCAATATCTCTCCCAGATGGATATGAAAATCTAATGAAATTTCTATTAAAAGACTATTGCGGAGACAGTTTGGAAGAAGAGTCGGAGTCTGGAAATGCTTTTACTAACATGGATAAGGAAGAGGAGCAATGGCAAGGAATGGCAATGCTAGCATCCCCCACCCGTCTCCTTGGCTTTTTATTCTCTCTCACAATGTTGGCCTTGTAGTTTATTAATAGTTACTATCAGGTTAGTACATACAAGCTATAGCCAATTCCCACATCCAGCCTCAAGGCCACCACCGTGTTTTCAGATATTTCTTCTCAAGTATCTGTTTCCCACCCTTAGGGTAAGAAGTCTCAGAATCGGTCAGGTGTGTGCACCCTCCCTGCAACGTGTCCTTGTGTGCAAGTCCACACCTATTTCTGATGACCTTGTTGCTCCAAGAACCAGGCATCCAGCCAGGACTGCAGGCATCTCTCACAACAAAGACCAATAGGATTTGTAGATCTAGAAATACTTAAAACAATTCTGAAAAAGAATCAAGTTGCAGTACACATATTACTCAATTTTAAAAATTACTGCAAATCTATATTAGTAAGACAGTGTCATATTGACAACTGGATGAACACATAAATCAACAGAATGGAATAGGGACTGAAGTAGGAGATCCACATAAATGTGGCAATTTATTTTGAAAAGAAGTCCAAAGGCAATTTATCAAAGAAAGAATAGTATTTTTAAAGGTGTTAGAGTAATTGGACCACCATACAGAGAACAACTAAATTAACTCAATATAGATTATAGATCTAAATGTAAAATGTAAATCTATCAAACTTAAGTTGAAAATATAAGATAAAATCTTCCTAACCCTGGGTTAAGCAGAGTTCTTAGACTTGACACCAAAAGCATGACTCCATCAACATTCAAAACTTTTGCTCTGCAAATGAGAGTATTAAAAAATGAAAAGATAAGCTCGAACCCACAGAAAATATTTGCAAATTACAAATCTGACAAAGAACTTGCATCCAAAATATGTAAATGACACACAAACTTTCTGTAATAAAAACAAAATCATTTTTAATTACACTTATTGGCATATCATTGGTTAACGACATATAAATTTCAGGTGTACAACATTATGCTATGACGCATGTATACCTATTGCATTCTCACACCCAAAATCTATTTTTCTTCTGTTAACATATACATGACTCCCTTTATCTACTTCATCCTCCCCCATCCTCTTCCCCTCTGATAACAAAAATTCTGTTGTCTGTATCTATGAGTTTGTTTTAAACAAACCAATTATTTCAGTGGGCAAAAGACTTGAGCTAACACATCATCAAAAAAAAATATGTACAGGTGGCAAATAAACACATGAAAAGATGTTCTCACAAATTTCACCCTTCACTGCTAGATGACCTGACTACAAGCTGTTAAATGACCACTCAGGTGCCTAAAGCAACTTAAGACTCCTAGGCCCACATCACTCTTGCTCTAGTAGTGACACCAAAAAAGAAAAAGAAAAAAAAGAAAAAGAAAAAGAAAAAGAAAACACTACCAGAATTGATCAATCACCTGAGAGGAAGAAGAGCCTGAACTCCTTCAGACCAATCAGCAGCCTTGTTTTAGCACAATCTCCAATCAGCCAATAGAAGTAGGAAGATAGAATAGGAGGTGGGGCCTGTGTGGTCTCCATGGTAATCATTGCCAAGTTAAACTGAAGGAGAGTCTCAATGCCTTGCCAGATCCAGATGCCCTAATGTGGGTGCTTGAAGTGAGGAAGTGGATTGGGGAGGGACAGGGTGGAAGGAAGAGTAGTTGGGATAGAAGGGGAATGAGGGTAAAGAAGAGGTTCGTAAGGGGCAGAGACGGAGTTATAAGTAGAGAAGTATTTAGAGGGAATACAGCTTTAGGAGAATAGTGAGGCTGTAATAGGTGGACACGAAGTTCAAAAATCAGGAATGTGGGTGCAGAAGGAGAGGTGTTAGGTATTAAAGGGAGAAATCAGGGAAGGCTTTTATAAAGGGGCAGAGAAAGGCTATGACTGACACAAGAGGACTTCAAGTTTGTATGATCAAAAGTGGTCTTAGCAGAGCCAAATAAGAAGTTATGTAGGATGGTGGGGAGGGAAGAGTTTATAAACGAACTCTTATGTTCATTGCAAGACCAGAGAGATTCACAGGGACAAAGTGAGAGATTTTATAAATGGGACAAGCAGATAGCTACTGATGATATTAAGTTTTACACGGTGAGATTATATATATATACATATATATATGAGGGTTTTTTTCATAATATATATAATTGTTTTTAACATTTTATTTTTTTTATTTTCCCCTATTTCTGTAAACCACTAGTTCAGTCTCCATTTCCATGACGTTTCTTTTTTGCTTTTAGTTTTATATCCCACATATAAGTGATAGCATGTGATTTTTAACTTTTTCTGTTTGGCTTATTTTGCTTAGCATGATTATCCCGAGGTCTATTTATGTTGTCACAAACAGCAGTATTTCATGTCTTCTTCTGGCTGAGGAATATTCCATTGCATATATGTACCACAGCTTCTTTAGCCAATCATCTATCGTAGGACACTTCAGTTGCTTCCAAGTCCTGGCCACCGTGAATAACGCTGCAAATAACATTGGTGTGCAAATATCTTTCGGATATGAGTTTTCAAGTCTTTGGAGTAAATATCCAATAGAAGGACTGCTGGATCATGTGGTGGGTCAATTCCTAGTTTTCTGAGGAACCTTCATACTGTTTTCCGTAGTGGCTGTACCAATTCACAGTCCCACCAGCAGTGTTTGAGGGTTCCTTTTTGTCCACATCCTCTCCAGCTTTTGTTATTACTTGTCCCATTGATTACAGCTATTGTGACAGGTGTGAGATGGTAACTCACTGTGGTTTTGATTTGCATTTCCCTAGTAGCTAGTGGTGTAGATCATCTTTTCAAATATCTGTTGGCCATTTACATGTCCTCTAGGGAGAAGTGTCTGTTCAGGTCCTCTGCCCATTTTTTAATTGCATTTTTTTTTTGTTTCTTTTGTTTGTTATTGAGTCGTATGTGTTCTTTGTATATTTTGGATATTAGGCCCTTATCAGAGGCATTGATGGCAAATCTATTATTTCTTTCAAATGGTTGTTTCTTTACTTTGTTGACGGTTTCTATACTGAGCAGAAGCTTATCAGTTTGCTGTAGACCCATTCATTTATTTTAGCTTCTATTGCCCTTGACTTTGAGGTCAAAGTCATAATCCTTTTTTGAGTCCAAGGTCCTTGAGTTTACTTCTGATATCTTCTTCTATGCATTTTATTGTGTCAGGTCTATATGTAGGTCCTTAATCCATTTTGAGTTAATTTTGATATGCGGTGACAGACAACAGTCTAGTTTCATTCTTTTGCAGGTGGCTTTCATTTTTCCCAGCACCATTTATAGAAGAGGCTTTTCTTTCTCCACTGTATGTTTTTAGCTTTTCTGTCAAAAATTATTTGCCCATATAAATATGGGTTTACTTTTAGACTCTCAATTCTGTTCTACTGGTCCATGTGCCTGTTTTGCTGCTAATACCATGCCTTTTCAATTACCGTTGCTTTGCAGTATAATTTGAAGTCAGGCAGAGTGATGCCTCCAGCCTCATTTTTTTCCCTTCAGGATGGCTTTGGCAATGAAGGGTCTTTAGTACTTTCATACAAATCTGGTGAATTTTTTGTTCTGTCTCTTTTAAAATGCCTATGGGATTTTGATGGAGATTGCACTGAATCTGTATAATGCTTTAAGTAATATGGTCATTTTAACTATGTTGATTCCTCCAATCCAAGAACATGGAATATCTTTCCATTTTTTTTTTTTTGCATCTTCTTCGATTTCTTTTAATAGGGTCCGGTAGTTTTCATTACATGTTTTGGTAGATTTATTCCTAGATATTTTTGTTGGTGTCGTTGTTGCAATTGCAAAAGGAATTATTTTTTTTCCACTTTTTCCCCACCTGACACTTCATTAATAGAGTATAGAAACACTATGGATTTTTGAATATTAATTTAGTATCCAGACTTTACTGTATTTGCTTATTGTTTCTAGTAGTGTTCTTGTGGAGTCTTTCGCGTTTTCTGTATAGAGAATCATGTTATCTGCAAATAGTGACAGTTTGACTTCTTCGTTTCCTATTTGGCTGCCTTTTAATTTTTCTCTTGCCTGATTGCACTCACTAGGACCTCCAATGTTATATTGAAGAGCAATGGTGATGGTGAACTGCCTTGCCTTGCTCCTGATCTTAGAGGGAAGGCTTCTATTTTTCACCATTAAGTATAATGTTGGCTGAGGGCTCGTCATATATAGCTTTATTATGTTAAGGTCCTTTCCTTCTATACCGATTTTGTGAAGTGTTTTGCTCATAAATGGATGCCGTATCTTGTTGAAGGCTTTTTCTGCACCTATTTATAAAATCATATGATTCTTATTTTTTAAAATTTGTTTGTGTGGTGTATCACATTAATTGATTTGCATGTGTTGAACCATCCTTGTGTCCCTGGGATGAAGCCCACTTGATCGCGGTGTACAATCTTTTTAACATGTTGCTGTATTCAGTTCGCTAGTATCTTGTTTAGGATTTTTGCATCTGTGTTCATGAGCGATATTGGTCTGTAGTTTTCTATTTCTGTGTTCTCTTTTCCAGGTTTTGGTATCAGGGTAATACTGGCCTCATAAAACGAGTTGGGAAGTATTGCCTCCTCTTTGATTTTTTGGAGGAGTTTGAGGAGAATAGGTATTAAATCTTCCTTGAATGTTGGGTAGCATTCACTGGTGAAGCCATCTCGTCCTGGACTTGTACTTTTTGATAGATTTTTGATGATAGTTTCAAGTTCCACACTGCTGGTCAGTCTAATTAGAATATCCATTATTTCTTGATTCAGTCATGAATGGTTATTTTTCCAAGTACTGGTCCATTTGTTCTAGGTTATTAAATTGGGTTGTTACGTTCTTTTTCATGGTATTCTTGTATGACCCTTTGTATTTCTGTGGTGTCTGTCATAATTTCCCCTCTTTCATTCCTGATTTTGTTTATTTCTCTCCTTTCTCTTTTTTCTTTAGTGAGTCTAGCCAGGGGCTTGTCCGTTCATTAACTTTCTCAAAGAGCCAGTTCTTTGTTGCATTTATTTTTTCTAGTGTTTTTTGTTGTTGTTGTTGTTGTTGTTGTTGTTATTTCCAACATTTATTTCTGCTCTAATTTTGATTATTCATTTCCTTCTGCTGACTTTATGCTGCATTTGTTCTTTTTCTAGTTTTTTTAAGATGAAGCGTTAGGTTGTTTCTTTGGGCTCACTGTTGTTTTTGGAGTTAGGTTTGTAATTTATGAACTTTCCCCATATGACTACTTTTGCCATGTTCCAAAAGTTTTGATATGTTGTACTATCATTATCATTTGTGTCTATGTATCTCTTGATTTCTCTTTTTATTTTTTCTCTGACCCAGTCATTCTTTGGTACTATGTTGTTTAATCTTCATGTATTTGTGGTTCTTCCTACTTTTTTTTTACAGTGTATGTCTAGTTTCAAAGCATTACGATCAGAGAGTATATGATTTCCATTCTCATATTTGTTGAGCCTATCTCTGTGTCTCGTATATGGTTAGTCCTTGAGAATGTTTCATGTGTGCTAGAGAAGAATGTATAAGCAGCTATTTTGGGATGGAAGGCTCTGTATATGTCAATTATGTCCCGTTAGTCTAAAGTGTCATTTAAGGATGTTATTTTCTGATTGATTTTCTGTTTGGATGATCTGTCTATATTCGACAGTGGTGTATTTAGGTCCCCTACTATGATAGTGTTTTGATGTGTTTCTCCCTTTAGTTCTGTTAGTAATTGCTTTACCTATTTCAAGGTTCCCTGATTGGGAACATAGATATTGATAAGTGTTATGTCTTCTTGGTGTGTGATTCCGGTTATCATTATGAATTGTCCATCAGTATCTTCCTCCGCCTTTTTAATTTTTATTTTGAAGTCTATTTCATCTGATATTAATACCGCTACTCCTGCTTTTCTCTGAATGCCATTTGCTTGAAATATCATTTTCCACCCTTTCACTTTGAGTCTTTATTTGTCTTTGGAACTGAGATGTGTTCCCTGAGGCAGCATATGTTTGGGTTTTGTTTTTTGATCCAATCTGCAACTCTGTGCCTTTTTATTGGTGAGTTCAGTCCATTTACATTTAGGGTGAAATATGAGGTCTTCTTATAGCCATTTTATCTTTTGCTTTTTGGTAGCGCAATGTTTCCATTGCTTCCTTGTCATCCATTTTCTTCTGCATGAGCCTTATCTCTGTTCCCCTGTATGAACTTAGATCTTGAATTCTCCCCTTTTCAGTCATTGCTGTCTCAGTTTGTTCCTATGTATGCTGAATGTTCATTACTATCTTGCTATAGCAAACCTCTTCTTATTGTTTAAGCTTATAATGCCCTGTTATTAGTAAGGGTTGCACTCTTCTGCTTCTGCTTGGCTGATAGTCACCTTATTCCTAATTATGTATTTTTTTTCATCATCTTGTTTAGGTGAGCTGACTCCTTTCAGTATTTCTTGTAATACAGGCCTTATACTGGAGAATTCCTTCAATTTTTATATGTCTGGAAAAGTCTTTATTTCTCCTTTGTATCTAATGAAGAGCTTAGCTGGATACATTATATTGACTGACAGTTACTTTCATTTAATAGTTTGAATATTTGATTCCACTTCTCTCTGGCTTTTAAGGTGTGTGCTGAGGTTTCCATCTTCTTTTCCCTAGTTGCCCTGAGAATTCTGTCTTTGTCATTGATTTTTGATAATTTTGATGCGTCCTGGTGAAGGCCTTTTTGGGTTAAGATAATTGGGTGTTCTGTTGAGTTCTTAAATTCCAAGCTCTAGTCATTTTTTACATTTGGGAAATTCTCGCTCACTATTTGTGTGAAAATGCTTTCTAATCCCTCCTCCTTCTCCTCCCCTTTGAGAATGCCCATTGTCCTTATGTTTCCTCTCCTGATGGTATCAGCTAGTTCTTGAATTCCTCTTTTGTTATTTCTCATTCTTCGGTCTCTCTCTTCTTCCTTCTGATTTATTTCTAGATTTCTGTCTTCGATATCACTGATCCTTTCCTCCATTTGGTCGACTCTATTTCCCAAGCTTGTTATTTCACCTTCAGCTCTTGCTATGTGCTCTTTATCTCTAGGAGGTCTATTCAGTTCTTTTTGATTGTTTCAGTCTCCTTGCTAAATAACTCATTCTGCTCATCTAGTTGTTTTTTCAGTTTCTGAAATTGTTCATATGATTCATTTTGAATCTCACTGAGTTTTTTCAGAAGTACCATCCTGAATTCTCTGTCATTTAAGTTGCATTTTTGTTGTTGTTGTTTGTTTGTTAGCTTATTTTCTGGAGATTTTTCTCTTTCTTTCTGAGATGCCTTGTCACCTTGGTTGTCCATGGTGTTTAATAGATGATTTCTCCCTCTGGGCATTAACAGAAGTGTATTCTGCCTTTTTTTCCAGAAAGAAGATTTATTATGTAAAGATCTCTCTAGCCTGTTACAAAGAAGGCATTTTTCCTTAGGTTTTCAGTAGGTGGCATCTAAGCCTCTTGGATCTCTGTTTTATATAAAGTGTTATTAATGTCCTTTTTTACCTTATAGATGCTTAATCATGCTTCTACCCTCAATCTCACATCCTTCAGTGTTAGTGACAGTTTTGGTAGCATTTGCTCAGATTCCCTTTGGAGCTTTGTGGTGTTCAGTCTCAGAGGGTATGGCCGGTTGGGCCCTCTGGGTTGGGGTTGGAGTTTGCATCTCAACCTCAGTTTTGCAACCACCACTGGCAAAAATCAATTGTTCTTCCTCTGCCATCCTCAATTTTTGCCACCCCTGTTTCTCTGCCTTCTGCCCTGTTGATTGGGCACTGCCGCCAGCCATGTGGAGCTCACAGTATTCTTAGGCAGGGCTGTTCAGGGAACTTGCCACACCTTCTCCTTCTCCCTCCTCCTACAGGGAGCTCCAGCTGTGAGAGGCAGCTTCTTTGTTTCCTCCAGTTCACCAGCAGACACCCTGTGTTCTGACATGTGGTAGCTCTTATGCGCAGATTCCACACTCAGACATGCTGGTGTGCAGTTTGGTTGTTTTTTGCTGAGTTTTAGGTGTTTAGGTTATTGTTGTTTCTAGGGGAGAGATCTGGGAACATCTCTTATGCCACCATGCTTAATCCAATCTCTGGGAGAGAGTTTTATAAGGGACAATGAAAGTTTTACAGATGAAAGGTGAGAGTATTAAGTATTGAGCAAAGGTCTTCTGCGTAGAGTGTTTTAGAGGAACAAAGAGAAGGTTGCTTAGGTGACAATGAAGGTGTTATAAGAACAAAGTGTGATAGTGGATCAATTGAAGTTTCAGGGAGGACAAGGTAGAGTCATCAGAGTCATTAAGGGATCTGGAAGGAACAGTGGAAGGGGCCAAGAGAGATATATTTTAGGTGTCTGCAAAGCAGTTAAAGAAGACAGGGAGGAATTTATAGGAGACAAGGAGAGGGCTAAAGAGAGGAATTATAGGGCATGGGGGCAAGGTGGGGGCTGGGAGTTCTACAGGGCAGGGAAGTATTAAAAAGGATAGGGAGAGATTAGAGGGGACAATGGTTGGAGTTAGATAAAGTCAATGAGAGTTTTAAAGGGATCAATGAAGAATTTATAGAAGCCAAGGAGAGATGTGTTAGTGTGAAAAAGGAGGAGCTCAGAGGTGATGGTAGAGCCCAGATGCCATGTTGAGCCATAATCCACCCTTTGTTCCCAGGTGTTTCAAATTATGGCCCAACGGCATGACAAGTCTGACCAGCCCGCCAATGACCACCTCTTGATGGCGATTGTAGCCTTCTTCCTGTGCTGCCCCTTAGGCAGTGCAGCCTTGTACTATTCTTCCCAGGTCAGAATCTGCATCATGTTAATTCTTGTCCTCCTCTCCATCATCATCCTGGCCATAACCCTGAACCAACTACATCTATGTTCTCCTACCTCTGGTTCAGGACCTCAGGAGCCCACATTGGGTCTTTACACTCCCAATAATCACCCTTTTCCAATAATCCTTTCAGGCCCATCTGTTCCTGTTCTAACTCTCCTTTCAAATCAGACTAGGCGCTACAACAAAAGGAATGAACGAGCATTGGCAGTCGAGGCATCTCACATTGTCTTCAGTCTTGCGGTCTCAGCAATTATTGTGGCATGCATCAGTATGTTCAACACCTGCATTATATTCCTAGTGGTCCATCTTACTCGGTAACATCCTCCTTATTCCATGAACGAACCAAAATATATACAACTGTGCCACCTATTTTGACTCTGTGTATGCATATGGGCCAAATGGGAGTCCTGCTCCTCCATATCAGGAGTGCAAAGTTTTGCCAGCCTGAGCCTGCATCTTGAAGTGGTTTATGGGGAAGGAAGTGAAAGCTCAGGCAGTTCATTAGACCAGAGCTCAGGAAAAACCCTGAGACTCCGCCAAGAGATGGGATCATGGGAGACAGGGCACTGTTTCTCCAGGGCAGCCTCCCCTCCTGCCCACATGCATGTACTCACACCATAAATCTATTTATGCTGACCAAGGGTTTTGTGCTATGCTGCCTGATTCTGCATACATAGCAGGGGCCACTTAAGAATCAACTCCACTCCCTCTGAACTTCTAAACCAGGATGAAAGACAGATATATCACCAGGATCTGGATCCAACAAAGAAAGTTTATGGTATTTCCACAGCTCCTGGAGGGAGTATTTTCTGCATTATCAAGAATAAAAGATGGGGAGAAAATAAAGTGCAGAGAGTGACATTAACTATACTCTGACTAGGCAGTGTACCAGCTCTAAGCCAGGTTCTAATAGTCTACCACTACAGGTACTGCTAAAGCAGACAGGTCTTTCCCTTACTGTAAAGAGAGCAGATAGGGGCAAACACATGGATGCTGGAGCTAGTCTGCCTGGGTTCAGATTCCAAGTCAGGACCTTGAGCTGAGGTTAATTAACCTTACTTTGCTTCAGTTTCTTCACCTTTATAATAGAACCTTCATAGAGTGTTGTGAGTATTGAATGAGCTCACAGAGCCTAGCATATAGTAAGTACTGTGAGAGTGCTTGTTGTTAAAATGGTTGACTGCCCAAAATCAAGCAGATCCTCCCCCAGAACAAATGTGATAAAGGCTTTTTCTCTAATTTTACTCCTGCTCCATGACAATGCCCAACACCTTCACAGCGCAGCCAGTTTTTCACCTCTCAAATATGTCTGGGCAGGACTTGGACCACCTCTCAGGGCAACGAGGGCAGGCCATGAAGCTCTTTGCCTTTAATTTACAGCATCAAACAAAATAAACAAGACTTTGAATCAAGAGGGTTTTCAACCTGGTATGTGCAGCCAGTCCACATTTTCTTTCCCTATTTCAGATATGCAACCTTTCCCTGGAAAGGGGCTCACTCTGGCATTTATGTGGCATCAGGCATGACAAGAGACAAGAAGACTTGGTCACTCAAAGCTGTGTCTTTCCTTAACTATCTGAGGAAGGAAATATCTTTACATAGTTGAGTTATAAGGACACAAGCCTCAGATAAAGGACTTTCCTGAGGTCATCAATGGAAAAAAAAATACACTTAAGCCTCTTCTTAAAAGGAATATATAAGATTTTATTTATGTGCCTCATCTTTAAAAAATAATTCTTAATTGGTAAAATCCTGTACTGAGTTTTTCTTGTGCTTGATCCAATATTCTTTACTTCTATACAAAAATTAATACCTTCATAGTACAAGTGACATTTGACACATATTCCCTGTCATGGGCTACAGTTTCAATCAATGAAATTGTTTTATTAAACTCAATATAAGATAAGAGGAAATACTGCCATTTGTGACATAGATGAACATTGAGATAATCATGTTAAGCGAAATAGCCCATACAGGAAAAGTTGAAAATCAAATGGTATTACTTATATGTGGGATATAAATCTAAAAGCTTAAAATGAAAAGGACAAAAAGAGACACCACCTACTGAAAACTTAAGGAAAAATGCCTTCTTTGCAACAGGCTAGAGAGACCTAATAACATAATAAATCACATAATAAATCTTCTTTCTGGAAAAAAAGGCAGAATACAAATGTTGGAGAGGATGCGGAGAAATAGGAACCCGCATACTCTGCTGGTGGGACTGTAAATTGGTACAGCCACTACGGAAAACAGTATGGAGGTTCCTCAAAAAACTAGGAATTGACCCACCACATGATCCAGCAGTCCCTCTATTGGATATTTACTCCAAAGACTTGAAACTCATATCCAAAAGATATTTGCACACCAATGTTCATTGCAGCGTTATTCACGGTGGCCAGGACTTGGAAGCAACTGAAGTGTCCTACGATAGATGACTGGCTAAAGAAGCTGTGGTACATATATGCAATGAAATATTCCTCAGCCAGAAGAAGAGATGAAATACTGCTGTTTGTGACAACATAAATAGACCTCGGGACAATCATGCTAAGCAAAATAAGCCAAACAGAAAAAGTTAAAAATCACATGACAGCACTTAAATGTGGGATATAAAACTAAAAGCAAAAAAGAAACAGGACAAACGAACAGAGACTCATGGAAATGGGCAATAGACTAGTAGTTATCAGAGGTGAGGGGGGAGGTAAATGGGGTAAAAGTGGTTAAATATGTGGTGACAGAAAGAAATCTAACTATGAGAGGTGAATATACAGTGTGTGTGTGTGTGTGTGTGTGTGTGTGTGTACAGCTGAAACTTATTGGATTTCATTAAGCAGTGTCACCATAAAAAATAAATAATAAATAAACAAATAAACAAACAAACAAACAAACAAATAAAATGTATTGGATATTTTTTTAAATGTCAATATGCACTATCCAAGCATTTAGTTTTTTAAAACCTAAAGAGAAAAGTGTAGTGGTCTAATATCTCCCTACTTCCAGAATTTACTTTGTTGCCCATTTACTTATTTTTTTAAGGTCTTTATTGAGATATAATTGACAAGACTACAGATATTTAAAGTATACAACTTTACCAATTTTAAATATGTAAGGCACACCTCATTTTATTATGCTTCCCTTGATTGTGCTTTGCAAATATCGTGTTTTTGCACATTGAAGGTTTGTGGCCACAGCATGAAGCAAGTCTCTCAGGGCCATTTTTCAAACAGCATTTGCTCATTTCATGTTTCTTCATCACATTTTGGTAATTCTCACAATATTCCAACTTTTTCATTGTTATTATATCTCTTATGGTTATCTATGATTAGAGATCTTTGATGTCACTATTGAGATTGTATTGGGGCACTGCAAACTATGCTCATATAAGATGGCAAACAATTGATAAATGTTATGTGTTGTGACTACTCCAATGACCAGCCATTCCCCGATCTCTCTCTCTCTTCCCTATTTCCTGAGACTCAACATTATTGCAATTAAGCCAATTAATAACCTTACAACAGCTTCTAGCTGTTCAAGTGAAAGGGAGAATTGCACTCCTCTTACTTTAACTCAATCTATGAATGATTAAGGTTAGTGAGGAAGGCATATTGAAAGCTGAGAGAGACCAAAAGGTAGGCCTCTTCAACTAACCAGTCAGCCTGTTGTAGAAAAGTTGCAAAAATCAGATGGGTGAGAATTCAAGCAGCAATCAGAGAGTTGGGAGAACTTAGGTTTATTTTGCTGGCTGTCTCAGAGGAGCTATCGCTCTGAAGATCTGGGTCCCCAGAGCTCAGTTGCAGCTTTACTTAAATAGGCTCCTTTGGCATGAGCCAATTGGTTAGTTTGTGCTCAGATGGTTACAAAGCGCGAGAGTTGCAATGGGTTACAGGCAGTTACATTTGTTGTTTAGACAAAACAAGTGAAAGGGAGGATGAGTCTTTAGTTAATTTCAAGGTCACCCTGCCTTATGGCCTATGCAGCAAGCATATCTACAGAAGCAAAACAAAGAGATGATTATCCTTTTGAGAGAAAATTCCTCTTCAGGCCAAGTTGTGAATACAAAGGAAAAGTTCTTGAAGAAATTAAAAGGGCTACTCCAATAAACACATGAATGATAAGAAAGTGAAATAGACTTATTGCTGATATGGAGAAAGTTTTAGTGATCTGAATAGAAGATTAAGCCAGCCATAACATTACCTTAAGCCAAAACTGATCCAGATCAAAATCTTAACTCCCTTCAAGTCTATGAAAGCTGAGAAGTTATGAGGCTCCAGAAAAAAAGTTTGAAACTAGCAGAGGTTAATTCATGAGGCTTAAGGAAAGAAGTCATCTCCAAGACATAAAGGTATAAGGTGAAGCAGCAAGTGATGATGTGGAGGCTACAGCAAGTTATCTAGAACATCTAGCCAAGATAATTCATGGTGACTACACTGAGCAACAAATTTTAAATGTAGACAAAACAGTCTTATATTGAAAGAAGTCAATGCCTGGGTTCAAAGCATCAAAGCACAGGCTAACTCTCTTGTTAGGGGCTAATGCAGCTGGTGGCTTTAAGTTGAAGCCAATGCTCATTTGCAAGTCCGAAAATCCTAGGGCCCTTAAGAATTAAATCTACTCTACCTGTGCTCAACAAAGGCTGGATGACAGCATATATGTTTACAATATAGTTTGCTGAATATTTTAAGCCCATGGTGAGAACTATGTTTCAGAAAAAAAAATGATTTCTTTCAAAATATCACTGCTTATTGATAATATAATTGGTTGCCCAAGAGCTCTGATAGAAAAGTACAAGATTAATGTTGTTTTCATGTCTGCTAATACAACAGTCATTGTGCAGCCCATATGTCAGATAGTAATTTTGACTTACAAGTCTTACTATTTAAGAAATACACTTTATAAGACTATAGCTGCCATAGATTGTGATCCTTCTGATGGCTTTGGGAAAAATAAATTTAAAACTTTTTGGAAAGAATTAATCATTCTAGATGCCATTAAGAACATTTAGATTTAGAAGGATTAAGAATATTACATAAACTTAATTGATAAAACAGAAGCAGGGTTTGAGGGGATGAAGTCCAATTTTGAAATAATAATATGCTATCAGACAGAGAAATGTTCTTGAAAGGAAGAACCAATTAATGAGGCAAAGTTTATTGTTTTCTTATTTTAAAAAATTGCCATAGCAGATGATATATACATCATCTGGCCTTCATCTGATATAAGCCTTGTATAGATAAAGCAGGAGCACTAAGAGGTATTTCATGCGTGGGGTTTGTAAGAAAGAAGATAACTGTCACTATCTACCCACATGAACTCTCTAATAGTCCATACATGTAGTGTGCAAGTATTTTCAGTGAGGGTACTATATTTACAGGGGCCATGTAGATATGAACAAGCAAGCCATTGAAACAGGAAGAAGTGACTGCTATAGATCTAACTGCAAAATTATCCCTTGCTGTTTCCTCAAGTCCCTCATTAGTAGTTGAACTGATCATTGAAATGAATGCGGGGAAGTTTAGTCAAGAAATTCAAACTTTGCAGCTATAGGAGTAGGTTCAGAAGACTGGGTGAATACCGTTGAGTTTGTTTGGGGGCAGCCTTACTGTGACCATACTGCCTTTTCCTGCACTGAAGCACCCCAACAGGGCTCAGTGACCAAGGAAGAATCAGAAAAAGAGCAAACAGCAGTGGAAACAAAGAAGCAGCTCTGCCCCTATGCTGCAGTGGAAGAGTGCTGATATGGGGAAAACTGTGTGTATGTCCACGGAGACTCCTGTGAATTATGCTAAATATGTGTGGGCTATAGATTCTCAAGCCAGTGGATGTTACCCAGAAATCATAACATATAAAATTTTGCATTCAGCCCCAGGAGAACATGGAGCTCTTTTTTGCTGTCCAGCACTGTTAGGACACGGTGTGTGGGATCTGCGTGGAGGTGGTCTATGAGAAATTCAACCCCAGTGAATGCTGCTTTGGGATTCTGTACAACTGAAACCACACATACCGTCTCAAGTGTATTCACAAGTGGAGGAATGCTAATCCATTTGGGAGCAAGATCATAAAGTCCTACCCAGAATGCCAGATCACATCTAATTTTGCCATTCCGATTGAGCAGAAGAGAAGAAAAGAGAAGCAGAAATTCATTCAGAAATAAAAGCAGGCAATGAGCAACAAGGCGTGCAGGTATTTTGATGAAGGTTATGGAGATTCCTATCTGGAGGGAACTCCTTTAAAAAGCATGTGTACCTTGATGGCTATAGAGAGGAGCCACAGAGACAGAAAGTGGGAACGTCAAGCAGGTATCGGACCCAATGAAGGAACCACTTCTGGGAGCTCACTGTGGAAAGAGAACAGTATCCCCTTTTGACAACAATGAAGATCAAGTTGTCACCTTTGAGCCGGGTGAGATGTTGCTTACACTTTTGGCTACAGGTAAAAATAATGGTCTGACAAATTCTGAAGACAACGTGGACTTGTTTTATGATAAACTTGATGGTTTTTGTGATTTGGATCTATAGCAGCTTTGCATGACACTTGAACTGGTCTTCCAAGCCTCAGACAGTAGCTGTCCCCTGTAATGGTGTGGCAGTACTGCTTCTCTCTCAGGCAGGCCTATCAACTCCAGGCGCTGTTGAAATAATTTTTACCCAATGCCTGTCTTCTCAATTCCTCACCTTTTCCCTAGAAATCTGTTATTTTCTGTTTAAAAAGTTACAAAAATAAATCTTAAAGTTAGGTTTTTGTAACATGAATTTAACTTAAGTTAGTGTAGGTTTCGTTACATCATCTGTTTTCAGCCATACACAGTTTTAGGGTGTTTATGGACTTTCCACACCCATTTTGAGGATTCCACATTCAAAAGTAATAGAACTGACCCTGCTTTGGGGTCCAAGAATAGGAGCGATGGGTGAAGGATTTAAACTGTGGCAGGTAGCCTTCTGCTACAGACTTAGGAGGTAAATACTTGAGATTTCAGGTGAAATCTGCATATCTGTGTTCCCTACCCTGTTATCCCCACCCTGTGCTTTCATTCTGTGGTTTTGGTCTCTTGTTTAATTACACACAGAAATACTACTGGGTAACCAGAACCAAGTGTGAATGTGTTGAGATTTTTACCATGACAGAAAAATTGTGAAACAAACACATATAAAAGGTGTAATGGCATAAAAGAAATGCAGAGTTGGAAGTCGAATCCCAAGGGCTGATAGACTTGGCATGAGTGTGATAAGTTCCTTGTCCGTGCATAGATGCAGTACTCTTAGTACCTTCGGGAAACCTTGGTCTAGTGGCTTCAGCCTAGTATGGCAAACAGATCTTAAAGTACAAAGCAGTATGTTGGAAGCTTACTTTTGCTCAGGTTAATAGAGCAGCACTAGCTCTGTCTGTCTAAAGAGAGAAATGGGCCTAGCCATAGAGAGTTAAAGCTATCTGATTATCCCATGCGTTAAAACAAGCTAGGTCTTGGATACACAGTTGTATTTAATGTGTAATGATCTCCTAGTCTTTCCAGTCCTGGCACTTTTCGACAAAACTTTGTCCTAGTTTGAGGGGGTTTGTTGTCTATTTTTGGGTTTGTTTATATGGGCATTTGCCTCATTTTATCCCTGAGTTTTGCAGGTAAACACACGTGATTCAAAACTGTGTTCTAAGGTGTCAGGGCCGAGCTGATCATGTCGGCTGTCTCTAGTGTCAGGGTCACAAATATTACTGACTGAGAAGGGAAGGTTTGATGATGTGACGCCCAGTTGGAAGAATGCAAAAGAGGCCGACATGAGAATGAAATGGCAGGCACCAACTTTATTGTGCGGAGCTCACTTCTGTTGAGAAGTGTAGTTCTATTGGGGAGTGCAGACTATTGCATGGGGCATGCAGTCTTGCGTGCACTTCTCTTGCTCCCCTTTTTGTGCTACCCTTCTTCTCTCCCCTTCTCTCCTCCAGCAGAGTACAAAAGTGGCCTTCAGCCACATATGCGTGATACAATAAACTGAAGTATGTTTACATATTTTCTAAATCTGGGGTCCTATTCCTAACTGCAGGCCTGGATCATAGCCAGACCTTGGACCAGCTAAGCTTTGGGCCAGTCAAGCCTGGTGCCCACATAAGGTGTTTCTTGTAGTGGAATAATTTGTTTGCAGTAATAAATCACACTTTTTCACTAAAGAAGAGGGTGTAGTAAACCATGAAATGAGTTAAATTGTTAGAAGAATTTCCTGATTGTAAATTTTTGCTTTGTATTTTTTCTATTTCCTGAAAATAACTTGGAGATGCTTCCAAATAGTCCACCTACCACTTTCCTTGGATCCCACCAATTCTTTCACTTTAAGAGAAAACAAGTCATTTTTATAAAGGTCTCTGTATTTTGTAGGTGCCCTTTTCTAAGAAGTATTTTCCCCCTACCCCAGAAAAAAAATATGATTTAAATAAAACCATTAAAAGGGGGCTTCTGGTAAAGATGGCAGAGTACATAAACTAACTGTACTTGCCTCCTCTGACAACCACATCAAAGTTACAACTAAACTACAGAACAACAATCATAGGAAGTTGCCTAAAATTGGGCTGAAGAAAAGTCCTGCAACTGGGAACACACATAAGAGGCCACCTTGAAACTGGTAGGAGGTGCAGAGATGTGGAATGGTCAGGTCCCATACCTGAGAGTGGAGGTTGAGAATCAGAAGGGGTAGCTCAGCTGCAGAGATCTTCCCAGAGGAGCTTGGGGTCCCTGCCCATACCAGTGCTAGGAAGGGAAGTCCCCACAATTTCTGGCTGTGAAAACTGGAAGAGGTTGTGGCTGAGTGAGATGGAGGGCCACAGGAGTCACAGACATTCCTCTTAAGAGACCCACACATGTGGACTTACTGCTGACAAACTTGCGCACTTTGAGCTCCAGCACTGGAACAGCAGCTCAAAAGATGTCATGGACATGCGGGAAGGAACTGAGTTGCCTGGCTTCAAATCCAGAGCTGAAGGGGTAGCTTTCTCTCAAACAGAAGTACAGGCAGAGGACATTATCTCTTTGTTCAGCCATCCCTCATCCAACATGCAGACCCAGGTGGCCGCCATTTCTAAGACTTCATCAACCTGACTAAAACTGATTGGCCCGTCCTGGTGATTTTCTGAGACCCTGCCCCACCCAATGTGTAGGCCCAGTGGATTTTCCATACAAATGTCCTGTCTTGGTTCATGCTTTAAACTTTCCTAAAATCTCTGAAAAAAATCACAATACCTAAACAAGCAGCATCTGGCCTCAGCATGCCCCGTCTTCTTGCTGAGCAGCCACAAGCCCAGCACTTACAGCAGCTGGCCTTGTTTTACAGCTTGGCTTCTTGAGGTACCTCCAAGCCCAATGTGGGCAGCGGCCATCTGTAGATTGCTTGGTGGGTCACGCCAGGTGGCCCCAGGTAGGGCACATGCTGCAGGGGAACTTTGCCTGCAGCAGGGCCCCTCCCAGGAGGCTCCTACCAGAATGCTTGGTGGCTGCCTTTGGTCTGATCCAGAGCATAACACAGGACCACATCCAAGGATGACACACACAAAGGGCAGACTGGGCAGGCACAAGAGCCCTGATAAAATTAATCCTGTTCCATAGTGTCAGCCTCTGAACAACAGCTCCTCCACTGTAGTCACTGGCCAGTCCTCACAACTAATCAGCCCAAGGGTCAATCCCTCTCACTGATGTGCAAACAGCAATCAAGGCTCAAACAAAATAGGAGGGTGCACACAACCCATACAAGCGACACATCTGAAGCGCCCAAACTGTGTCACTGGGCCCACAGAACACTTACTAAGGCCACTCTACTAAGACTGGGAAACATAGCAGCTCTACCTAATACATAGAAACAAACACAAGGAGGTGGCCAAAATGAGGAGACAAAGAAATGTGACCCAAGTGAAAGAACAGAACAAAGCTCCAGAAAAATGACTAAACAAAATGGAAACAAGCAATCTACCAGACACAGAGTTCCAAACACTGATTATACTCAATGAACTTAAGGGAAGACTTGATGAACTCAGTGAAAACTTTAACAAAGAAATAGAAAATATAAAAATGGAGATATAAAATAAAAAAGAACTAGTCAGAAATAAAGATTACAATAATTGAAATTAAGAATACCTTAGAGGGAATCAATAATAGATTACATGAAGCAGAGGATCAAATCAGCTATTCAGAAAACAAGGTAGCAGAAAACACCAATCAGAACAGCAACAAGAAAAATAATCTGAAAAAATGAGGATAACTTAAGGGGTTCTAGAACAACATCAAGTGTACTAATTTGCATCATAGGAGTACCAGAAGAAGAAGAGAGAGAACAAGGAATTGAAAATCTATTTCAAGAAATAATATTTTAAAACTTCCATAACCTGGCAAAGATAATAGACATACAAGCTCAGGAAGTGCTGAGTCTCAACCAAGATGAACCCAAAGAGACCCCTACCAAGACACATCATAATCAAAATGACAAAGGTTAAAGACAAAGAGAGAATCTTTAAAAATAGCAATAGGAAGACAGTTACCTATAAAGGTGATTTCTCAACAGAAACTTTGCAAACCAGGAGAAACTGGTACAGATATTCAAAGTGATGAAAAAAAGATTAGTTTACATTTTTTACCCTGAAAAACTATCATTTAGAATGGAAGTACAGATTAAGAGCTTCTCAGATAAGAAAAAGCTACAGAGTTAATTACCACCAAGCCAGTATTACAGGAAATGCTGGAGGAACTTCTTTAAGAAGAAGAAAAATGAGATTAAAAATATGAAAAATAAAATGGCAATAACTACATGTCTAGGGACAATTACTTTAAATGTAAATGAATTCTCCACTCAGAAAGCATGGGGTCTTTTGGTTGAATGGAGAAGAAAATAAGACCCTTACATATGCTGCCTATGAGAGAGACTTCAGATCAAAAGACACACACAGACTGAAAGTGAGGAGATGTAAAAAGATGTTTCACAAAAATGGAAACAAACGAACAAAAAACTGGGGTAGCAATACTTATACCAGACAAAATAGACCTTAAAACAAAGGCTATAACAAAAAACAAAGACTGACCCAATGATCCCACTTCTGGATATTTATGCAAAAAAAAACCCCAAACGCTACTTCAAAGAGACATGAGAATCCATATATTCACTGCAGCATTACTTACAATAGTCAAGATATGGAGGCTACCTGGGTGTTTATTCATGGGTGAATGGATAAAAGGGTAGTATATAGATAAAATGGAATATCACTCAGCCCTAAAAAAAAAATGAAATATTGCCATCTGCAACAATATGGATGGACCTAAAGGGTATTATGCTGAGTGAGTGGTATAAGTCAGACAGAGAAAGACAAATGCCATACGATTTCACTGACATGTGAAATTTAAAAACAAAATAAATTAACAAACAAGACAGAAACTAACTCATAGATACAGAGAACATTTTGATAGTTGCCAGATGGGAGGGGGTTGGAGGGATGGGTAAAAAAGGAGAAGGGATTAAAAACTACAAATTGGTAGTTACAAAATAGTCACAAGAATGTAAAGTGCAGTATAGGGAATATAGTCAATAATATTGTAAAAGCTATGTATGGATCAGATGGGTACTAGATTTATTGTAGTGATCACTTTGTAAGTTATATAAATATCTAATCGCTATGTTGTACACCTGAAACAATATAATTTTGTATATCAACTGTAATTTAAATTTTTTTTATTTTTAAAAAGAGATAGTGACCAGAGGGGAGAGGGAAGGGTGGAGGGGAATATTTTTTTAAATAAAATGTTTAATAATTAATTAATTTTTGTAAGAGGAAAAAAAAGAAATAGGGCCTTTGGGGAGTGATTAGATCATGAGGGCAGAGCCCTTGTATATTGTATTAAAGCCCTTATAAGAGAAGCCCAAGAATGATCCCTGCCATTTCCACCATGAGGTTACACTGAGAAGACTGCTGTAAGGAAGGGAGGTCTCTCACCAGACACTGAATCTGCCAGTGCCTTGATCTTGGCTTCCCAGTCTCCAGAGTTGTGAAAACTAAATTTCTGTTTTTTATAACCTACCTAGTCTGTGGCCTTTTTGTCAGAGCAGCCTGAATGAACCAAGACACTGTTCTTTTCTAAAATGGGCCTTTATTACTCTAAATTTCTAAAGGTCCAGAAGCTAATGCATTTTAATAACTGTTCTGGGTGCTCTTGAAAAGAATGTGTATCCTGATGTTTGTAGGGTAGAATGCTCTATAAATGCTAATTCATTCAAGTCAGTTGATAGTATTTTCACATCTTCTGTATCTTTACAGATTTTCCATCTAATTTGTCAAATGACAAAAACAATACAATTTAGTAATGACTTTGATACCCTTTACACAAGGGAAAACAACTCATGGCTCGTAGGAATATAGTGCCTCAAAAGCAATGTAGCACCCTTCCCAAAGGATTTTAGGCAAGAACGAGTTTTATAGAACTTTAGAAGTGGCAACATGAAAACAGGGCATAATTGGCTAGAAGGCTGGGAATTTCTTTATAGGACCAGCAGTCAGGTTCTATTTTCTACGGTAAGGTAAGCTAGATAAAGCTGATTTGGAGGATCGTGATCAGTGTATGTAAGGTTCCCTTGACAATGAAGCATTTACAATAGGTGCAGAATTACAGGTTTAGATTTGTGACTGGGTTGGGACACTGGAGCAGACTCCTTTTGTGGTTCCTGACATATAAATTAAATTTAATAAATATTTCTATAAATTGTTGATGAGAAGGGTTGAGGTATCCAACTATAATTGTGAATTTGCCTTCTTTTCATATTTTTAATTTTTACCCTTCACATATTTTGATAGTTTATTATTATTAAATGAATTTTTCCCCTGGTATTATTCTTTGCTCTGAATTATACTTCATCTGATATTAATATAGTCCACTTCAGAATAATATGTATTTTTTATCCTTTTACTTTCAACATCTTTGTGTCTTTGTAGATATTATATATAGTTGTGATTTTGCTTTTTTAACTAATCTGAAAACCTCTGCCTTTTAATTAAAGTATTTAGACCACTTTTATTTAATGTGACAATGCTATTCTCCATTTTAAATCTACTATCTTCTTATTTTTTACTTGTTGCATCTATCCTTTGTCCTTTTTTTCCTGCTCTTATATATCCTTTTGGATTAATCAAATATTGTTTTAGTATTTTACTTTTTCTCCTGTTGGTTTATTAGCTACAAGTCATGTTTATCATTTTATCATTTTAGTGGTTGTTTTAATATTATATCTCTTTAATTTATTACTATCTACCCTTAGGTGATTTTATAACACTTCACATAAAGTTTAGGACCTTAAAAAATGTACTTCCATTTTCTGCTCCCAACTCTTATGCTATCATTTCTTATAATTTTCTTCTAACATTATACATGTCACACTGTATTATTGCCTTTGCTTTAAAATATAAATTGACCTTTTGCATTCTTTAAATAATTAAAAATTTAATGTTTATTAATGTCATTACCATTCTGAGTGCTCTTCATTCCTTTGCGTAGATCCAAAGTTGCATCTCTGTAACTTTAATTCTACCTGAAGGCCTTTCTTTAACATTTTTTGAAGTGCTGATGATAAATTCTTTCAGGTTTCATATATCTAAAACTGAATTTTGTCTTTGTTTTTAAAGATATTTTACTGAGTTCACTTTTTTTTCTTTCAGTACTTTAAAGATGCTGCTCCACTGCTTTCTTATTTGCCATATTTCCAATGAAAAATCTGCTGTCATCTTTAGCTTTATTCCTCTGCCATAAGTTTTCTCTGGCTGCTTTTAAGGTTTTCTTATTATCACTAGTATTGTGAAATCAATCATGATGTGCTTTGGTGTAGTTTTCTTCCAATTTCTTGTGCTTGGGTTTCATTGGAATGCTTGGACTTAAGGGTTTGCAGTTTTTATCATATTTGGAATATTTTCAGCCAATATTTTCTCAAATATTTTTTCTATACTCCTGCTCTCACTTGAAGATTACAGCATGTGTATGAGGCAGCTTAAAGTTGTCCACAGTTGACTGATACTTGATTCATTTATTTCTCTCAATATTTTTTCTCTCATTGTTTCATTTCAGATAATTTTTATCACCTTGACACCAAGCTCACTAATCTTTTCTTCTGTAATAGTTCATTGGCTTTTAATCTGGTGTATTTTTTATTTCAGACATTTAGTATTCATCTTCAGAAGTTCAATTTGGATCTTTTTATATATTCCATGTCTCTATTGCACATGTTTAATATCTTCTCTAGCTTTTTCTCATATGGAATACAGTTACAATATCTGCTTTAATATGTATGTCTATGAATTCTATTAGCTGTGTGCATTCTAGGTAAGTTTAATTGCTTTTTCTCATTATCATGAGCCATATTTTCCTGTTTCTTTACAAGCCTTATAAAATTTTATTGATGTCAAATATTGTTAATTTTACATTGTTTGGTTCTGGACTTTTTGATATTTCTATAAATACTCTTAAACTATGTTCCAGAATACATTTAAGTAATAGCTTGATCCTTTCAGGTCTTGCTTTTAAGCTCTGTTATTCAACACTAAAAAGCACTTATTCAGGGCTAATTTTTCTCTGATACTGAATCAAAACCATCTACCAAATGCCAACTGAATTATGAGATTTTTCCAATTTGGCTGGTAAAACAATTCACTTTTCTTGGCCCTGAGCTATGAGGATTATTCCCTCTAACATTTTCTGATGGTTCTTTATCCACCTGCAAGTAGATTTCACCCACATACATTTATCAATACTCCACTGATTATTTGAGAAGCATCCTCTACATATCTCTGGATTTCTCTATCTGTTGAGCACTCTCCAATCCAATACTCTGCCTTATGCACTTTAGTTTCCTTGGCTTCTCTGCATTCCTAGCACCATCTCCTCAACTCAGGATGATTGCCAGTTCTGTCCAGGTTCCCCTCTCTTGCAGGATGCCTAGAAGCTCTTCCCAGGCAGTAAGCTAGGTCAGTTTTAGGGTTCATCTCATTCGTTTCCCTTCTCTTAGGAATTACCATCCTTTGCTTTATGATATCTAGTGTCTTGAAGACCATTGTTTCAAACACATTGACTTTTTAAAATTATTTCAAGGAGGAGAGTTAATCTGGTCCCTTTTATTTCATTTAAGCCAAGACCAAAGTGGCCATTAGTTTTATCAACCTTTATTATCCAAACTCATTGTTTTCTGGGTTGCAATTATATTTTGGCAATTTTAGGATGTTTGATAATATTTTATAAAGTGCACGCAATTACAAAAAGATAAAAGTGAATCAGAAGTACAAACAACCAGTTTATAACAGATAAGATGAGCTGAGGCCCTGGCTACATGGGAGTCTGAGAGAACATGTAACTGCCATCTTCCTTGAGAACCTGAGGAGAGCCATATCTTGGTAAGTGAAGGCCTCCCAGGCATAGGAAGAGAATCGAGAAGCTAGGACACCCAAAGATAATAAGAGTCCGCCATGACCACACTCTCTGATCATCAAACATATTAATATGCACCCATATCTCACATTATCTATAATGTCAAACATATTAATATGCACCCACATCTCACATTAAATATAATGTATATAATCAGTAGACAAAACACACTTTCTCAAGAAAATTGACTTATGCTTATGTCAAACCTTACTAACATGCTAGGAATGAATCAATAAAGTAACAAAGTATACCAGTTCAGAAAGTGTATGAAAAAAAAAGATATTTCATATCCTTCAAAGTACAAAGCTTACATAAAGAGCTGGGGTTTTTTTAAATAAAGTATTTGTGTTATGAGTGCAGCTTCAGTTCACATGGTCATAAAAATGTCGATTTCTATGAGAAAATTAAAAAAATAATGGCCTAAGATGTACCAGATAATTGATAAATTTTAAAACTTTATAACCAATAAGCAAATGATAAAGATCCATTTTTTGGCAATTAATGGTAATTTTTAAAAGGTTTCATTTTCCAAAGTAATGTCCTAGAGAACTGCACTACTTAAGCTTCAGTATTTAAACACATCACTGACATATTCTGTCAAAACGCAGGTTTTGATTCAAATAAGTCCAGGAGTAGAGGGACAAGGAATTCTTCATTCCTAACAAGCCCCTCAGAGAAGCTAGGGATGCTGACCTTAGACACCCTGTGAGCAGTAAATTACAGGCATTAATGTGAAAGCTTGAAGCTGGTAAACAGGGTCAGGAGCAGAACACCAACTGCCCATTTTTAGATGAAGATGAAAAAATAAGATCCAACTATATCATGTCAGCAAGAAACCCATATTAAATACACTAATAGATGTAGAATAAAGTTAAAAATTGGGAGGAAAAGATATGCAATATAAACACTAACAAAAACAAAAGATGGTGGTTATATTAATATCAGACAAAGCAGATATCAAGCAAGGATAATTAACAAGAATAAGGAAGGACATTAACTAATGATAAATGAAGACCCTGAATTGCCAAAGCCATCCTGAGAAAAAAAAGAATGTGCCTGGAGACATCACTCTGCCAGACTTCAAATTATATTACAAAGTGACTGTAATCAAACAGCATGGTATTGGCAGCAAAACAGACACACGGAGCAATAGAACAGAATTGAGAGTCCAAAAGTAAACCTATATTTATATGGACAAATAATTTTCAACAAAAAAAAAAGCCAAAAACATACAGTGGAAAAAGGAAAGCCTCTTCAATAAATGGTGCTGGGAAGACTGGAAAGCCACCTGCAAAAGAATGAAACTAGACTGTTGTCTATCGCCGCATATCAAAATTAACTCAAAATGGATTAAGGACCTGAATATAAGACCTGACACAATAAAATGCATAGAAAAAAACATAGCAATGAAGCTCAAGGACCTTGGACTTAAAGAGAATTTTATGAATTTGACCTCAAAGACAAGGGAAATAAAAGCAAAAATAAATGAATGGGAGTACATCAGACTAAAAAGCTTCTGCTCAGCAAAAGAAACCATCAACAAGGTAAAGAGACAACCATCAGAATGGGAAAATATATTTGCAAACAATGCCTCTGATAAAGGCCTAATATCCAAAATATACAAAGAACTCATGCGACTCAATAACAACAACAAAACAATGATTTGATCAAAAAATGGGCAGATGATTTGAGCAGACACTTCTCCCCAGAGGATATAGAAATGGCCAACAAATATATGAAAAGATCCTCAACATCACTAGCTATTAGAGAAATGCAAATCTAAACCACAAGGAGATACCATATCACAACTGTTAGAATGGCTATAATCAACAGGACAAGTAATAATAAATGCTGAAGAGGATGCAGAGAAAAAAGAACACTTATACACTGCTGGTGGGACTGCAAATTGGTACAGCCACTATGGAAAACAGTATGGAGGTTCCTCAAAAAACTAGGAATTAATCTACCATATGATCCAGCAATCCCTCTACTGGATATTTACCCCAAAGACTTAAAAAATCATATCCATAAAGCTATTTGCACACCAATGCTCATTGCAGCATTATTCACAGTGGCCAGGACATGAAAGCAACCAAAGTGTCCTATGATAGATGACTGGCTAAAGATGCTGTGGTACATACATATACAATGGAGTATTACTCAGCCATAAGAAGAGCTGAAATACTGCCATTTGTGACAACATGGATGGAACTCGAGATAATCATGCTAAGTGAAATAAGTCAGACAGAAAAAGTTGAAAATCACACGATATCACTTGTATGTGGGATATAAACCTAAAACCTATAAAGGAACAGGATAAACAAACAGAGACTCTTGGACATGGACTATAGACTAGTGGTTACCAGATGGTAGGGGGTGGGTGAAGAGGGGGGAGGTAGATGAGGTAAAAGGGGTCAAATGTAGGGGGTGAGGAGGGTAAAGTGGGTAAAGGGGATCAAATATATGGTAGCTGAAGGAAACTGGACTTTGGGTGGTAAACACACAATATAATATATAGATGTTAAATTATAATGTACACCTGAAAATCATATAATTGTATTAACCAATGTTACCCCAATAAATTTAATTTTTAATTAATTAATTAATTGATTGATTGATAATGATAAAAGGAACGATTCAACAGAAAAACATAAGAATCCTAAATGTATGATCACCTAACGCATAGCTTCAAATTACATGAGTCAAAACCTGATAAACAAAGTATAAAATGGGAAAACCCACAATTAGAGTTGAAGGCTTAAACATTCCTCTCTCAATAACCAATAGAACAATAGAAAATTAGTATGGACATAGAAAAACTGAACACCATCAACCAACTGGATCTAATTGTCATTTATAGAACATTCTAACCTGACAAAAGCAGATTTATATTTTTTTCAAGTGCACATGGAACTTCATCAAAATAGAAGATATCCTTGGTCATAAAACAAACTTTAACAACTCTCAAAGAATTGAAATCATTCAAAGTAAATCATACAAAGTCATACTAGCTGACCGTATTATGCAAAATTCTAATATGTCCCCCGAAATTTTTCTACTCGCTGGTGTACAATTGTAAATAATCTCTGAGATTGTGAATATGATGGAATATCACTCCAATGATTAGTTTCAACAGTTGACTTTAAGAAAGGGAGATTATCTGGGTAGGCCTAACCTATTAGGATCTAGAGGTCAGAAACAGAGGAAGTCAAGGACTCAAAGTGTGAGAGTGATTTTGATGGAGGGAGATTCACTATCGATGACTTTGAAGGTGGACTGGACCACACAGCAAGAAACGCAGGTGGACTTTAGGGAGTAAGAAAGATCCAACAAGGAAAAGTGAATGGCTTCAGTCCCACAACTGCCAGGAACTGAATTTGGCCACAATAACATGAGCTTGGAAGAGGATCTAGTTCTCCATGAGTACACATTTCCACAGACACATTGATTTCAGCCTTGTGAGAACCTGAGCAGAGAACTCAGACACACTGTGCCTGGACTTCTCACCTACAGAACTGTGAGCTAACAGATGGCTGTTGTTTTAACCCACTAAGTGTATGGCAATTTCTTACATATAAAACTAATGTACTGACCATGATAAAAGAAAACTATGAATCAGTAACAGAAAAATGACAGGAAAATCTCCAAACACTTGGGAAATAAACAATGCAAATCAAATTATTTGTGGGTCCACAGAAATCAGAAATGTTTTTAATTAATCAAAAATGAAGCATATAATATATAAAAATATGTGGGAAGTAGCTAAAGCAGTCTTTTGAAGAAAGTGTATAATTTCAAATGCTTATATCAGAAAATAAGAAATGTCTCATGAAGAAAAAACATGGAGATGTAGAATGTAGCATGGGGAAGATGGTTAATAGTGTTGTAATAAACATGTAAGGGGAAAAGGGGTACTAGATTTAGTGAGGTGATCACGTTGCAAGTTATGTAGATCTCTGATCACTATGCTATACAACTGAAACTGGTATATTATTGTATGTCAAGTATAAATGAAAAAAACTTATTGAATGTAAATACTAGCAACTAATTGTCTATTTCAATAAAGGTTTAAAAAATGCCTCAGAGGGATGTAAGCATCATGGCTTGAAGTTACAACAAGTTGGACAGCTATGATTCAACAAAGGACTCTCTGCTCAACACACAAACATGTCTGAGAGACCCTGGCATTGAGACATCTGAAGGTAGGCGTATCAGAGCAAACAAGGAGATAAGGACAGACACAAGAGCCACAGGCGCAGTCCAGCACTCGATGGTTTCCCAGCCCAGGGAATAGCAGTGAAGAGTTGAAGTACAACCCACATGGGCAGGCTGGAAGGGCAGATGCAGCAAACCAGTCTGAATGGCCAGTATACACTGAGACTGAAGCTGAGGTCAAGGGCACAGAAGTGGTTCAAAGGATGGCAACAACCTACAAACGCCATCACCAGGCATACAAAACCACAGTCATGGGAGTCCACCCCAACCTACTGTGGCCCACCTAGCATTGCAACACTGCTCGGCAGATCATTGAGGGGAAGCAACTTCCAGCCTAAGTGCTTTATACTCACTGCAGTTTACCTGCTTGGAAAACGACAGCAGCACGCCTACCTCTTTGGGGAATGATAGGTATTTTCCATGACTGAGTAGACATCACTGACACCCAGTAAAGGTGGTAGGAAAAAAAATTGCACTATAGCACCACCTACTGGACAACAAAAGAAACACCTCTACTTACCAACCTGCTAAACCGTTAAGAGACTTAAAAAAAAAGTCCATCAAGGACCAGGAATAATCAAGATGACAAGGTAGCTCAGAAAGAAAATGAGACATCTTCAGAAAATAAACTTAAAGACATGGAATATCATGATTTAAATAGAAAATTCAAGATCGCAGTTCTGAAAAAACAAGATATAAGAAAACTCAGAAAGGCAGTTCAATGAGTTCAAAAATAAAATCAATGAACATTTACCAAAGTAGTTACCAAAGAGACTAAGACTATAAAAAGAACCAAATAAATTCTGGAGCTGAAGAACTCAATAAATGAGATCAAGAATAATTAGAGAGCGGAATAGACCAGATGGAGGAATTAGTGACATAGAAGATAGAAATCTAGAAATGACTCAGACAGAAGAAGAAAGAGAATTGAGACTTAAAATAAAGAAAGAACATTATGAGAACTATCTGATACCATTAGAAAGAGCAATATAAGAATAATGTGTATACCAGAAGGAGAAGAGTGAAAGAAAAAAACTGAGAGCCTATTTAAACAAATAATCAATAAAACTTCCCAGCCTATGAAAAGAGGTGGATCCTTAATTCCAAGAAGCTAACAGAACACCTAATTATCTAAATGAAAAATGACCTTCTCCAAGGCACATTATATTAAAGCTGTCAAAAGTTAAAAACAAAGAAAGAATTCTCAAGGCAGACAGGGGAAAGAAGACGGTAACCTATAAAGGAAACCCCATTAGATTATCATTGGATTTTTCGAAGTTCTCTTTAGATATTAGGGAGAAGTAAATGCTTTTCCAGACAAACAGAAACTGAGGGAATTGATTACCAAAAGATCTGCATTACAAGAAATGCCAGAGAAGGAGCTCTTTTACCTGAAACAAAATAAATAAATAAATAATAGATAGATAGATAGATAGATAGATAGATAGATAAAAGGATATAAAGATGTAAGAAGACAAACAGAAGCAGAAAGTTGCAACCCTTGTTCAGAATGGGGTATTAAACACTTAAATACACCATAAGTTAAAAGAGGTTAATGTTTTTTTTTTAATAGCTATTGCAATTTGGAAAATAATGCACAGTGTTAAAAGGGATAATTTGTGACAACAACAACAAAAAAACATAAAAAGGGAGCGGAAAGGTACTGAATTTGTACAAGTGAAATAAGATAAGATTCAATCAAAAAGAAAAGGATTATTGTACATATTAAAAGTTTTTTGCAAATACAATAATACTCACAAAACAAAAATTTATTACAGAACTAAAGGGAGAAACTGACAAAAATACAACTATAGTAGGTGTCTTAAATACCCATTGACACAATAAATAAATCCAAACAGAAAAAATTAATAAGAAAAAATTGGCTTTATATTTTTATTAAATTTATTGGGGTGATATTGGTTCATAAAATTATGTTTCAAGTGTACAATTCAGTAATAAATCATATGTATATGGCAGTGTATATTCACCAACCAAAGACAAATTTCCTCCTGTCACCATATATTTGACTCCTTTTACTATCTACCTCCTTCCTTCTCTCTTTCTCTCTGGTAACTGCTAAACTGTTGTCTTTGTCTATGAGTTTTTGTTTGTCTTATTTATTTATTGCTTTCAGTTTTATATCCCACATATGAGTGAAATTACATGGTTCATTACAGCATTATTCATGGAGGCCAAGACATGCAAACAGCTGAAAAGTCCATTGATAGATGATTGGATAAAGAAGATGTGGTACATATATACAATAATATACAATATTATTTAGCCATAATACGAGATGAAATACTGCCATTTAGGATAACACGGATAGATCTTAAGATTATCATACTAAGCAAAATAAGTCAGACAGAATAAGTTAAGGAAATGTTGGCATTAAATGACACATTTGACTAAATGGACATAATATTTACAGAGCTTTTAACACCAGAACATCAGAATATACATTTTTCTCTAGTGCACATGGAACATTCACAAGACAAGTCTCAACAAAATCAAGAAGGTTGAAATCAGACCAAGCATATTCACTAACCACAACTTGAAACTAGAAATCAATTGCAAAAAGAAACCTGGAAAAACCACAAATATGGAGATTAAACAACATGCTAGTAGACAGCTACTGGGTCAAAAAAATGTTTAAAGAAATCAAAAGATACCTAGAGACAAACAAGAATTGCATTACAACATATAAAAATTTGGGGATGCATCAAAAGAGAGAAGTTAATAACATTATAGGTCTATCTTAAGAAACAAGAAAAGTATCAAACAATCTAACATTTACCTTAAAGGAGTAGAAAAAGAAGAACAATTGAAAAAAGAAATTGAAGAAGATACAAATAAGTGGAAGTATATACCATGCTCATGGGTAGGAAGAATCAATATTGTTAAAATCATCATACTACCAAAGTGATCTATAGATTCAATGCAATCCTTATGAAAAAATCAATGGAATTTTTCACAGGACTAGAACACATAATCCAAAAATTTGTATGCAACCATAAAAGATCCCAAATAGCCATGGCAATCTTGAAAAAGAAGAACAAAGTTGGAGGTTTCCCAATACCTGATATCAAACTATACTACAAGCCCATAGTGATCAAAACAGCATCGTACTGTCATAAAAACTAATATATTGATCAATGGAACAGAACAGAGAGCTCAGAAATAAATCCATGTCTGTAAGCTCATTTATTATATGACAAAGGAGGCAAGAATATATAATAGGTTAAAGATAGTCTCTTCAACAAATAGTGCTGGGAAAACTGGACAGACACATGCAAAAATATGGAACCGGACCACCTTCTTACATCATATATGAGAACAGACTCAAAATGGATTAAAGACTTAAATGTAAGACCCAAAACCATAAAACTTTTAGAAGAAAATGTAGGCAATAAACTCTCTGATATTGCTTTTAGTAATTTCTTTTCAGATATATCTCCTTGGGCAAAGGAAACAAAAGAAAAAATAAACAAATGGAGCTATGTCAAACTAAAAAGTTTGCCACAGAGAAGGAAACCATCAACAAAACGAAAAGACAACCTACTCAGTGGGAGAAGATAGTCACCAATGATACAACTGATAAGGGGTTAATGTTCAAAATATATGAAGAACTCATACAGCTCAACCAAAAAAAATCCAATTGAAAAATGGGTGGGAGACCAGAATAGATATTTCTCCAAAGAGGAAATGTAGATGGCCAATAGACGTGAAAAGATGCTCAAGAGCACAAATCATCAGAGAAATACAAATTAAAACCACAATGATATATCACTTCACACCTGCCAAAATAGCTACCATCAATAAATCAAAGAACAAATGTTGGTGAGGATGTGACGAAAAGGGAACCTCATTCACTCTTGGTAGCATTGCAAATTGGTACAGCCACTGTAGAAAACAGTCTGGAAGTTCCTCAAAAAAATTAAAAATTAATATAGTTTTGACCCAGCAAATTGCACTTCTGGGTATTTACCCAAAGAAAACCAAAACACTAATTCATAAAGATCTACGCTCCACTATGTTCATGGCAGCACTATTCACAATAGCCAAGATATGGAAGCAACCTAAATGCCTATCAATAGATGAGTGAATAAAGAAGTTATTGTTCATATATGCAATGAAATCTTACATGGCCATAAAAAAAATGAACTACCATTTACAATGACATGGATGGACCTAGAGATTATAATGCTGAGTGAAATAAGTTAGGCAGAGAAAGATAAATACCATACGATTTCACTTATATGCAGAATCTAAGGAACCAATAGAACAAACTAATTGAAAAAAAGACTTACAAATACAGAGGACAATCTGGTGACTGCCTGAGGGGGGCGGGGCAGGAGAAAAGGGTGAAGAGTTAAAAAAGTATAAATTAGTAGTCAAGAGATGGTCACAGGGAAGTAAGGCATAGGAAATGTAGTCAGCCATAATGCAATGGCTTATGTGTAGAGCCAGATGGGTAATAAAGTAATCGGAGGGATGGTTTCATAAACTATGTAAATGTCTAACCAACGTACCATATACTTGAAACTAATGATACAATAAAATGAAATGAAAAAGAACAAATAAAGCCCAAAGTCAGTAGAAGGGAAAAAAAACAATTTGTTTTAGAGCAGAATAAAGTGAAATGAACAAAAACACAATAGAAAAAATTAATGCAACAAAGAGCTGGTTCTTTGAAAAAAATCAATAAAATTGACATGCCCATGGCTAGACTCACTATGGAAAAAGAGAAAGACAAAAATGAATAAAATCAGAAGGGAAAGAGAAGTTATATTACAAATACCATCAAAATACAAAGGATCATACAAGAATACTATGAAAGACCATATGCCATCAAGTTCAATAACTGAGAAGAAATGAATAAGTTCTTAGAAATATATAATCTTCCTAGACTAAATCACAAAGAACTGAAAAATCTAAATAGACTAATCAACAGTGAGAAAATTGAAGCAGTCATCAAAAACCTCACAAAAAGGAAAAGTCCAAGACCAAATGTCTTCACTAGTAAATTCTACCAAACATTCAAAGAAGATTTAATACAACAAAGAGCTGGGCTCTAATCCTCCTCAAACTCTTCCGTAATATTGAAGAAGCAATACTTCTTAATTCATTTTACCAGGCCAACATTATTACCCTCATACAAAAAGCTGGCAAGGACAACACACAAAAAAGGAAAATTACAAACCAATATCTCAGAGTAACATAGATGCAAAAATTAAAAAACTAGCAAATCAAACACAACAATACATTAACAATAGAATACATCGTGATTAAATGGGGTTCATTTCAAGGACCCAAGGGTGGTTCAACCTATGTAAATCAAACAATGTAATACACCACTATTAACAAAATAAAAGATAAAAATTATACGATCATACCAATAGATGCAGAAACAGCATTTGACAAGCTACAACATTCATTTATGATTAAAACACTCAATAAAATGGGTATAGAAGGAAAGTACCTCAACATAATAAAGGCCATATATGACAAATCTTCAGCTAATATACTTGATAGTGAAAAACTGAAAGCTTTTCTTCTAAGATCAGAAACAAGACAAGATCACCCACTCTCACCATTATGATTTAATTTAATATTGGCAGTCCTAGCTAGAGCAATCAGGCAAGAGAAAGAAATAAAAGGCATCTAAATTAAGAATGAAGAAGTCAAATTGTCACTTTTAGCAGATGACATGATTCTATGTAGAGAAAACCCTTAAAGACTCAACCAAAAACCTACTAGAAACAATAAACAAATACAGTGAAGTTGTAGGATATAAAATCAATGTACAAAAATCTGTTGCATTCCTATATACAAAATATCATAAAAAGAAATGAATAAGTAATTCCATCTTCAATTGCAACAAAAAGGATAAAATACCTACGTATAGTAAAAACTTAACAAAGAAAGGACCTATACTCTGAAAACTGTAAGACAATCCTGAAAGAAATTGAAATAGACTCAAAATATTGGAAAGATGCCATATTCATGGATTGGAAGAGTTAACATAGTTAAAATGGCCATATTACCTAAAACAGTATAAAGCTTTAATGCAATTCCTATCAAAATCCCAATGATATTTTTTTAAACAAATAGAACAAAAATATATATCAAATTCATATGGAACCACAAAAGACCCCAAATAGCCAAAGCCATCTGGTAAAAAAAGAAAAAAAGAAAAAAAAAAGAACAAAGCTGGAGGTATCACATTCCCTGACTTCAAATTATACCACAAAGCTACAATAATCAAAAAAGTATTGTATGGGCAGAAAAATAGATACACGAACCAATGAAACAGAATTGAGAGTCCAGAAATAAACCCACGTATATGTGGGCAACTAATTTTTGACAAAGGAGTTAAAAACATACAACAAAGAAAAAGCTTCTTCAATAAATGATGTTGGGAAAATTAAATAGCTACATGCAAAAGAATGAAACTAGACCACTATTTGACATCATACACAAAAATTAACTAAAAAGGATTAAAAACTTCAATATAAGACCTGAGACAACAAAACACACAGAAGAAAATATAAGTACTAAACTTATGGACCTTGATCTCAGAGAGGCTTTTTTGAACTGGATACTAACGGCAAGGAAATAAAAGCAAAAATAAATGAATGAGACTACATCAAAGTAAAAAGCGTCTGTGCGGCAGAAAAAAAAACAAACAAACAACAAAACAAAAAGGAAACCAACTAAAAGTGAAAACATATTTGCCTCTAATAAATGGCTAATATCTAAAATATATGAAAAACTCATGCAACTCAACAACAAAAAATCTATCCAATTAAGAAATGGGCAGAGGACATGAACAGATACTTTTCCCAAGACACAGAAGTGTTCAATATGTAAAAACAGGCTCAACTTCACTAGCTATAGGGAAAATGCAAATCAAAACCACTATAAGATACCAACTCAAACCTGTTGGAATGGTATTATCAATGAGACAGGAAATGAATGTTGGAGAGAATATACAGGAGGAAAAACCTCTCAAACCTCTCATGGTGGAAATATAAACTGGTACAGCTGCTATGGAAAACAGTAGGGAGTTTCCTCAAAATATTAAGAATGGAGCTACCTTATGACACAGAAATCTCCCTTCTGAGAATCTACCAGAAAAATTCGAAAATATGTATTCATAGAGATATGTGTACTTCCATGTTCACTGCAGCATTATTCATCATAGTCAAGACATGGAAACAGCCTCAGTGTCCTTTGATGAATAATTGGACAAAAATGTGGTGGATATATACAATGAAATACTACTCAGCCATAAGAATAGATGAAATACTGCCATTTGTGTCAATGAGGATGGATCTTGAGATTATCATGCTAAGCAAAATAAGTCAGATGGAAAAGGACAAGAACCATATGATCTCCCTCATGTGGAATATGAAACAGAAAGAAAAATTGAACAAAAAAAATTCATAGACATAGATAATAGTATGGCAGTTATCAGAGAGAAAGGGGATGGGGACAGGATAAAGAGGGTAAAAGGGATAACAGTTTTATTAAGCAATGTCATTTCAATAAATTTAATTTTTTTAAATCTCCAATTAACTATCTAAGCTTCAAATTTGAGAAACTAGAAAAAATAAGGGCAAAACAAACCCAAAACAAAGAGAAGAAAGAAGAAATGAGTAAAAAGCAATGAAATTGAAAAGGGAAAAGTAATAGAGAAAATCAATGAAACCAAAAGTTGTTTCTTTGGAAAGACCAATAAAATTGATAAACCTCTCATAAGACTGACAAAATAAGAGAGAAGACACAAATGACCAATATCAAAAATGAAGGAGAAAATATCACTACAGACCTCTGAAACATTAAAAGAAAAACAAGGGACCATTACAAACAACTCTTCACACATAAATGCTACAACTTGGATGAAAATTGACCCATTCTTTAAAAACAAAATCCAAAAACATATCAGGAATGAAGAGATTGTTTTAGTAATCTCATATCTACAAAGAAATTGATTTTGTAACTAAAAGCCTTATGAAAAAGGAATCTCTAGACCAGATGATTTCACTGGTAACTTATACCAAACAAATAAGATCATTTCCAAATTATCTCTTCCAGAAAATAAAAGAGGAGGGAATATTTTCCAACTCATTTTATGAGGCTAGCATTATCTTGGTACTAAAACCAGATAAAGACTGTGTACAGAACACTATAGACAAATAACTCTCATAAATATGAAAAAAATCTCAATGAAATATTAAACAAAAATAGAAGTATGTAAATAGAATACACTATTACCAACTGTGTTTTCTCCAAAGAAAAAAGAAAAGGATTCTCGCTAAAATTTACAACAAGGCAAGGATGCCCACTCTTACCACTTCTATCCACATCAGGCTGGAAGTCTTAATCAGCACAAGAGTCAGAAAAAGAAAGAAAGTTCATATGAATTTTAAAGAAAGAAATAAAATTACCCTTAATTGCACATGAAATGGTTGTCTGTGTAGAAAATCACAAGAAATCTAAAAAAAAAAAAATCCTCCTAGAATTGATAAAATGCATGTAGTGAAATCTCAGGCTGCAACATACACACAACTATTATATTTCCATACACTAGCAACAAACAATGAGAAACCAAAATTTTTTTTAAATACTATTTCAATAGCTCCAAAAAATATCAGGTAAGTGGGTATAAGTGTAAAATATTTTGTGCACAGCTGTATGTTTAAATTACAGCTGCTGATGATAGAAGACCTAAATAAATGGAGAACCTTCCCACTGTCATGAATTAGAAGACTCAACATTTCTCTCAAATTGATATATAATTCTAATACAATTTCCATTAAAATACCAACAAGTTTGTTGAGCTAGACAAACATGGTCAAAACAATTTTTAAAAAGAAAAATAAAGTTGGAGTACTCACACTTCCCAATTTTTTAATTAAATTTATTCAGGTGACATTGTTTAATAAATTATGTAGATTTCAAGTGTACAATTCTATAATACATCATCTGTATATTGCACTGCGTGTTCACCACCCAAAGTCTGGGCTACTTCTGTCACCACATATTTGACACCCTTTACACTTACCTATCTCTCCTCATCTCCTTTTCCTCTGGTAACCACTAAACTGTTGTCTGTGACACTACCCAATTTTAAGAATCATTGTAAAGCTACATTAATAATACAGTGTATTACTGGCAAACAGATATACACCTAGATAAACAAAACAGAATAAATACTGAAGAAAGGAACCCACATAAATATGGCCAATTTGCTGGGTTTTTTTTTTAAGTCCAAAGACAATTTATTGGAGAAAAAATAGTTTCTGTGTAATGGTGTTAGATTCAGTGAAAAATCATATAAAAATTAATTAATCTTCTCTAAAACTTCACATCTTATACAAATATTAACTTGACATGAATCATAGATCTAAATGTATAAAATAAATATATCAAAAATTAGTACAAAACATAGGAGAAAATATTCCTGATATTGGGTTAAGCAAGGAGTCTTAGACATTATAACCAAAAGCACATCCTTAAAAAGAAAAAAAAAAAGAGTTCATAAATAGTAAAAACTTTGCTCTGCAAATGACACTAAGAGAAAATGAAAAGATGATAAACTAGATACTCAGAGAAAATATTTGCGAGTCACAAATCTGACAACGGTCTTGCTAGTGGCTGTAACACATAAACCCCACCAAATCAGTAGCTCACAAAAATAGTTTATTTTTTCACTCACAGAACCTGCAAAAATGGGTATTTCTGGTGACCCACATATTAAGTCAGGGATCCAGGCTCCTTCCACTTAGTGAATACATCATCTCCTAAGGTCTCAGAGTCTCTTGAATCCAGACAGAAGGTGACAGAGTGGAGAACTCATACTTGCTTCCTAGAAGCCTTAGCCTGAAAGTGAACTCTTATGCACTGTTCGTGGAAATGTAAATTGGTGAAGCCACTATAAAAAATAATATGGAGATTCCTCAAAAACTTAAAAATAGAACTACCATATGATGCAGCAACCCCACTTCTGAGTATATATCCAAAGGAAATGAAATCACTGTCTCACAGAGGTAATTGCACTCCCATGTTCATTGCAGCATTATTCACAATAGCCAAAATATGGAAACAATCTATGTGTCTGACAAATAAATGGATAAAGAAGATGTGGAACATATACACAGAGGATATTAATAAGCCATGAGACATGTGAAATTCTGACATTTACAACAACATGGATAGACCTTGAGGGCATTATGCTAAGAGAAGTCAGGAAAAGACAATACCTTGTGATATCACTTATATGTGGAATCTTACAAAGCCAGACTCACAGAAACAGAAAATAGATTGGTGGTTGCCAGGTGCTGGGGGTGGGGGAAATGAGGACATGCTAGTAAAAGGGCACAAACCCCTTTCAGTTATAAGATGATAAGGTCTTAGAGTTTAATGTATAACGTGGTGACTATGGTAAACAATACTGTATTGTACACTAAAGTATGCTAGGAGAGTAGACCTTAAGCATTCTCAAAATAAACAAAGAAAGTAACTGTGTGAGGTGATGGATGTGTTAACTAACTTGATTTTGGTACGAATTTCACAGTGTATACATATATCAAATCACCATATTTATACATTAAATATATTACCATTTTATTTGTTGTTTTATCTCAATAAAGCAGGGGAGAAATTGTTAAAATTAAGCTTTGGCCCTAAAGTGCCATACATAACTTTTGCTCTCAGTCCATTGGATACAAATAGTCTCGTGGCTTCAGGAGCTGGAAGATCAGAGGTCTCCTTGTCTGATCTGGTGAAATGGGTGAGAAATAAATTTGGGCAGATACAGAGTAGCAGTCATTATAAGGTGTGGGAGCCATATTCTGGCCCAGAGATTAAGTCAACAGTGGTCATGTGACCCCACATGAACCAACGAAACTTAAACAAATGGTTTCTGGAAGCTTAAAGAGAAGCAGCCTACCTCTTCCATGTTAGCCTCTAAAACCACATCTCTCTCCCCTACCTTGGAGGGTACAGAATAAGACATTTTGCAACCACGTGGAAGAGCCTAGCATTGCCAGGATGAAGGAGGAGCCAAGGAAGAAGCAAGCAATAGAAAGTGGAGGAACAGGAAGCTGGGTCCTCAATGACATCATTCTCATCATGATCATGATCATCATCATCATCATCATCATCACCGCTGTCGTCATCATCGTTGTCATCATCATAGTCATCACTGAGCAGTCAACTGTGTGCAGGCACTGTTCAAAGACATTATACATATTATCTCAATTTAAATGCCACAACACTGAAAAGTGGGCATTATTATTGTCCCCAAGTCATAAATAAGGAAACTGAGGCCAGAGAGATTGAAAGACTTGCCAAGGTCATCCAGCTGGTGAGTGATGGAGACAGAATTCAAATTTAATGAATCAGACTGCAGAGCTTTTGCTTATAACTGCTTTCCTGTGTTTGAGCTGCTGGACCACACCTCACCTGAATGAGGTCAACCAGTACTTTTTTAAAAATCATGTGGGCCAATATATTTCTTGTTTGGCAGGGGGAAAAAACTACTTTAAGTTGGGTTTTTAGACATTTGTATCAAAAAGAGCCTTAGCTGTGAGAGTCCAGAGGAGGTAATCCAACCAATCAGGGGTAGGGGGTGGGAAGAGAAGCCTTCCCTGAGAGAGCACATCTGAGATAAGACCTAATAAGAAGATAGCCATTAAAGATAAGAAAGAAGAGTGGTTGAGGTAGGGGGCACAGTAGGAATAAAAACCCAGAAGTGAAAGGGAGGGAGCCTTAACAGGTACTCCTCCAATGAAGACACTGCTTTACTCTCTGGAAAGGTTTTAACCTGAAGAGAAGTTCTCTCCATTTGGCCCCAGCATCTCTCCCACCTGGCCCCTGTTATGCTTCAGCCCTGTCATCACCTGCCCCTGTTCCCTGATCCAGCCTCAGTCTCCTCCTCTGATCCACCCTCCACAGAACAACAAGGATGTTCTTTCCCATTTTTAAAAACTTTTAATTTATTTAAATAAAAGTTTCAAATCTACTGACTGTACAGAAAGAGTCTAACAGACCCCAATGTTACATGCAGATTCAACATATGTGAACATTTTTCTATATTTTCATCATATCTCTTCTTTTTGGAAATAAAATATAATAATTTTTCACATGGTCATAAAAAGTCAATTGCTATGAGGAAATCAAAGACATGATGCTCTAAGGTGTACCAGATATTGATCATATATTTTAAAACTGTATATCCAAGAAGCAAATGGTAAGCATCCATCTCTGGCAAATAATGGTAATAAAAAAAGTTTTCATTCCCCAAAAGTCATGTCCTATAGACCACACTTTTTGAAATTCTATATGCACACAAATCACTGACAGATTTTGTCAAAATCCAGGTTTTGATTCAGTTAGTCCAGGTGTTGAGGGGCAAGAAATTCTGCATTCCTAACATGCCCCTGGGGGATGCTGGAAATACTGACCTTGAGCAGGTTCTTAGTTTGGGAACGAAAATCATTTTGCCAAGTATATTGGACAGACTGAACACAGTGGGGTACAAACACCATTTAAATGTCTTCTTCTGTAAGATGTTAATCTCATCTTTTTGCATCAGATTTTTTGGGAGAGAGGAAAGCCACTACAACTTCCTCCATGAATAATAACTTGATGTACTAGTAGTTTCTCAGACATCAAGAGTCTCTGTTTAGGGTGTATCAGGTCTTAATCAGAGAGGTTGAAGCTCTAGGGGATATATATTAGATAGATGATAGATTAGATAGGTAGATAGATGATAGATAGATGATCGATTAGATAGATAGATAGATAGATAGATAGATAGATAGATAGATAGATGAAAGAAAGAAAGAAAGAAAGAAAGAAAGAAAGAAAGAAAGAAAGAAAGAAAGAAAGAAAGAAAGAAAGAAAGAAAGAAAGAAATAGGCACACAGGCAGACAGGCAGACAGACATAAAATAACAGAGATTTTACCTTATGCAACTAGTGGAGTTGCTAAGCAGTCCCTAAGATTGTCTCAGTGTCTGATATTGGCACTCAAAGTGCATAGGGCAGGTAGTTAGGAAAAAAAGACATTTAAAGTGGAGGAGAGCTAGGACAAGCTGGAGCAAACTTACCTTTAACCTTGGTGATATGAGCAACCACAGGGGAACCTGACATTCTTCATCACTGAGATAAACACACACCTGGCCAGAGTTGAAGAAACTGAAGGAAGATCCAGGAGAAAGTGGAATAATTGCTGGCCAGACTGCTGCCCTATGCAAACATGATGAGTCAAATAGTCAGCCACTGAGACAACCTGTGCGATCTACAAAATAGCAGCTGCTGTACTTCTGACCTCCAAATATTGCCCAAGAATTTCTTTTGGCCCATACTAATTGGACACATACAGAGAAGATAATTCTAGGATATAGTTCATTTAGCTTAGTCAAACTGACACATTACAAAGCCACCACACAGACTGGAGGAGAGTGGTGAGATGGTTAGTGGCTACTGGGGAGATGGTCACATGACAAGTTCTGCTCTTTCCTAGGTATCTTAGCGGATATGTCTAAGATACATCCTTTGGGGGGCTTTTTTTAGAGTTAGAAGGAAACCTTCCAATTCTAAATAGTTATTTCTTATTTGGCTTTAACTTTTCCTCCAAAACATACAGAATCCTTTTACATTTATATATAATTACATAGCTGAATCAAGATGCATCTGACTAGTTGTCATTAGGTTATAGTTATACATATTTCATTAACCAATAGTACATCTTTTGGCTGATAACTTCTAATAGACTATATTTTGTGAGTTTACAGAAAACTCCACAAAAAATAAAGATAGTTCCCATGTACCCGCTTCTCCCTCTACACACATTTTTCCCTGTCTTGCAGGAGTGTGGCCCCTTTGTTATAATTGATGACCAATACTGAAACATTAATACATACCTTACATTAGGGCTCACTCTGTTGTACAGTTCTATAGCTTTTTGCAAATGGTAATGTGATGTATCCTCCACTGCAATATCATACAAAACAGTTTTTCCCTCTGCAATTCCCTAATGACATAAAATGTTGAGCAACTTTTCATATGCTTATTTGCCATCTGTATATCTTCTTTGGTGAGACATCTGTTCATAACTTTTATCCATTTTTAATTGGATTATTTATCATCTTATGGTTGATTTTGAAGAGTATCTTTTGGATCTAAATTCATCATCAGATATGCATTGTGCAAATATTTTATTACAATTTGTGACTTGTCATTTTATTCTTCTAGCAACCAAGACTTTTTTTTAAATTTCTTTTAAGTTTATTGGGGTAACATTGGTTAATACAGTTATATAATTTTCAGGTGTATATTATCTTTTGACATCTGTATATTCTATTGTGTGTTTACCACCCAAAGTCCAGTTTCCTTCAGCTCCCATATATTTGATCCCCTTTACCCACTTCACTCTCCCTCTAAACCCCCTTTACCCTGTCTACCTTTCCCCTCCACCCCCACTCCACTAGTAACTAGCCTATAGTCCTCTGGTAACCACTAACCTATAATCCATATCCATGAGTCTCTGTTTATTTGTTCTGCTCATTTGTTGTTTTTAGGTTTATATCCCACATATAAGTGATGTCATGTGATTTTCAACTTTTTCTGTCTGGCTTATTTTGCTTAGCATGATTATCTCGAGTTCCATCCATGTTGTTGCAAATGGCAGTATTTCATCTCTTCTTATGGCTGAGTAATGTCCCATTGTATATATGTACCACAGCTGCTTTAGCCAATCATCTATCCCGGAATACTTCGGTTGCTTCCATTTCCTGCCCCCTGAAACAACCAATACTTTTTAAAGCCACTCGAAAAGCTTATAAACTAATGGTAGACATGCTGTCTGTTGATATTTTTTAAATAGCAAAACACCAGAGAAAGGGTGGAAGTGTAGAAATATTTGAGAGGAATGACAACTGTTGAGAAATTAGGCATCATGCAGTAGCAGCTGCTAATCTTTCTTCCAGGAAGCCCACCTGGATTAACATCAGCCCCAAGCACCCTCTTCTGCTTCTCAGCCCCTATGAAGCATTTGAAGCTGGACTCAGCTTCCCCCAAAATCAGCTCGCTCAATGGTCCCCTTGTCCCTGGGCCAGAGACTCAGCCCTTGGATGTTCCCTTGGCAACTTACACCAGGAGAGTCTCACATTGTTATCAGCACCTCCCCCAAAGCTGCCCCTTCTCGAGGGTCCCAATTTTAAGGTCTGCTCTACCTAATTCTCAGCCCAGAGCACTGGGCCTCATGCTGGATACCCCTCCTCTACAGCCAGTATCAATCCCAAACACTCAGTCTCCTCCTCTCTGCTCCACAGCCCTACTGTGATCCAACACTGTCCTCATCCCCCACTCCTCATCCTGCTCCACTCTCCTCCCAGGGTTCCCAGCTTTAGTGTCACACCGTTTATTCAACAACTGTTTAGAGTGTTGGGGCTCTGTAATAGACACTGAGGACAGAGTGGTGACCTAGGCAAGTATGTTGAGTGAAAGAGCTCTGAATGTTGCCATTTTTCAGGGCTGTCTGAGGCTTAGTGGACTCTCCAGAACTCCTGCCCTAGTATCCAGTGCTTTCCAGAGCACCTCACAGATCTCTCACACTTTTTCTGTGTCCCAAATTGACCCCTGCTGCTTATTTGCTACCATCCTTACCTAATGATGAGTCTATATTCCCCCCACATGTGAGTGTGTTGGTTAGAGAATTACTGTTTAAAAATTAATTACTTGCTGGAAATTACTGTTTGGCTATCGCCATAGGGACGTAGGCTACTAACTATGGGAACATGACATCCTAACAAACTTTCTGCTTCTGTACCCCGGCTTGCACACCCGACCTGTGGGTCGACAGGTAATGAATAGAAGGAAAATAGACCTTTGTGTTCAGACAGAATGAAGAATGGGATTTGGGGCTTAGAAACCCTGTACCTCTACATTTTGGGGCTGCTTAATTTGGGGTCTGCATGCCCCTGGCAGACCCAGCTGGCTGAATAAAGCGTGTGACTCCTACAACTCACTGAGTTCTGGTGATCTGTGTGTCTTTTCGGGGGCTGGAGCCACAACGTGAGCTCCACAGCATGGAGGCTGGGGCTGTCTCAGCCGCTGCGGCGGCCGAGGCACAGGGTCAGCTCCTGACTGTTCTGGAATGGTAAGGACAAAGGAATCTGGAAGAAACCAGGCCAAGGTGAAGTTCGGGTCCTGCTATCCCTCGCTCAGATCTGAGACACTGTTTCTGAAATCAAAGGGCAGTAAGTCTGCCGTATCGCCGCGTGGGTCTCATCCGCCCAGGATGAAAGTCCCATTTCGTCAAGAAAATCGAGAGGGGCCTCGTGCCTCTGAGGGAACGGCGGGGCGTGGGAAGGAGGACACAGAACGCAGGCGGGCCCCACCGCGTTCCCACGCCCCTTCCCGCTTCGTTCGCGGGACCCGTCCTGGCGGGACGCGACGAAGACCAGCCCTGCCGCTGCGCCAAGCCCGCGAGCCCGCGGCGGCGCCGGCGGCGCCCCGGCGCGCTGTGACGTCAGAGGCGCGCGCCGCGCTGTCGGCGCGCGCGGGCGGCGCTGCCATGGAGCCGGTGCGGGAGGCGCGGCAGCTAGTCTGCTGGGCAGCCGAGGAGATGGAGGCGCCCGAGGCCGCCCGGGCCCAGCAGTCAACGCTGCGCAGGTGAGAGCCACTCTGGGGTGGGGACTCCCCACTCTGGAGACAGAGCCCCCGCGGGAACCCCTCTTTACCGAAGTCGCGCCTTCCTCCTCCGCCGCCCCAGTGAGACTAACCCCTAAGAGCCCCCCAGCCGCCGCCTCCGAACCCCGTGTAGAGTGTCCAGGAAGAGGATACTAGATTTGAATGGGGACGTCCTGGCAGTAACCCCCACACGCCACCCCCACTCCGCGGCGCTGCCCAGGACGAGCTCGCTGGCACCAGTGAAGATCCTCCAGGAGTTAATGACGCCTCCTGCCCGTAGAGAATCTCCTACTTAAGGCTGTCCCTGCAGCACCACGCCACCTACTACCCACTCTGGCCCAGCCAGTGAGGACTCGAGTCAGCAAAGACCACCCCACTGGAGATTGAATCCGTAGGAGTGATGACCCACATCCAGTAATGAGAGAGCACTTCCTGGTCCCCGACCCCTACCTCTGGAAGTAACGGGAAATAACCCTCTCCCAGGAGAAAGGGAGCACCTCACCAGGGAATGAGAATACCCCCACAGCCAGTGAGAAGCCCACCCTCGCGATGACCCACCTGGGAGGGAATATCTTACCGCAAAAAGTATGAACCTTCACTCCCCCGAGAAATGAGGATTCCCTAGTAAATACCTTCCCCATCACTACCACCCTGAGAATGAGGATCTTCCACCCTGTGTGATATCCCATGCTGTTCCCACAGGCTGTGTCTGGGCCAGGGGGCTGACATCTGGGCCTATATCTTGCGGCATGTGCACAGCCAGAGGTGAGCCTGTCTGTATAAAGGAGGCTGTGGCCGGGGAAGGGACACAGGGAAGTCCCACAGTAACTCCTCTTTCTCCTACCTCTCCACTGTAGGAATGTCAAGAAGATCCGGGGAAACCTACTCTGGTAACTGGTCCTCAAAGCTATCCCTTCTTATCTTCCCCAGTCCCATCCAGCCCTGTCCCCACCCACAGTCTCACGCCTCTAGTCTCCTCCTGGAAGCCCCTGTCATCCCCTAACTCTGGTTTCATTTCCTCAGGTATGGCCACCAGAGCAGTCCAGAGGTGAGAAGCATCCAAAGATTTTCTTTCATCCAAAAAGAGGACTTGTAGATCTTCTGCTCTAAGCCCATCCTTATGTTGGGTGATGCTGGGGACACTGGATCATAAGACAGCTGCGATCCGTGCACTCATAGGGTTTACAGTCCAGAAGGAGACGGTCATGAGCTGGGGGTATGAGGGGGTAGGGAGTGGGGGTACATGAATATGAGACATCGAAGCTGGTGAGGGTAGATGGGAAATGGACTAATTTGAGAGAGATACTGAGGCCAGTGTAGGACCCAGTATGTGCAAGGAGTCCAGGTGACATCTAGAGAGAGACTTCTAAGAGATATGAGGCTCCTAGATGCGGGACTCATGAGAAGATGAGGACCAGGACAGAGGTGTAGTGTCATCAGTGCAGAGACAAAATAGGCGGAGAGGGTGATATAATTCCAGGAGGAAGGAGAGTGGCCAGGATAGCACCCTAGTGCTCTTCTAGGCCTAGGGGTTCAGACAGTAACAGTTTAGGAAAAACCCTTTGCCACCCCACTGGGCGGATAAGGAGACTGATGCTCCACAAAAGACAGGGCCAAACCCTGGCCCAGCCACGCATCTGACCCTGCACTTGATCCTACCAGGCGTGTCGGAAGTTGGAACTGGAAGCTGCTGTTGCCCGCCTGCAGGCAGAGATCCATGAATTAGACCAGAGCCTGGAGTTGATGGATCAAGAGACTGAGGCTCAGGGTGACTCATGGGCCTGGGAATATGGGCAGCAGAACAGAGGTTGGGGAAGTACTGATGGCCACCCCCTGTTCCTTCCACAGACATGGCCATGGAGCAGATGCTGCAGAACATGCAAGACACCCAGCGGCGTGCTCTCCTTCTCCGTGCCCAAGCTGGGGTCATGCGAAGACAACAGCGTGGCCTCCAAAATCCCATGCAGTGGCTACAGAATCAGCTCAGGCGCCTGCAGGACACAGAGAGGTGGGCCTCAGGTGCCCAGGAACCAGCCTTCACCACACTGAGTAGACACATTTTCCTTAGAGATCTCTGCCCTGACCTCTTCTTGAATTCCACAATTCAGAGCTCCACTCCTTAAGATTTAAAGTCCATAAGGCCAGAAAGTTTTGTCATCTCAACTACCTGTATTTCCAGTGCCTAGAATGGTGCCAACTGTATATCTAGAACACCAATGCTGGAAAAGAACAGTAAACAAAGGACAGCCCTGCCCTCATGAAGCTTACACTCTGATACAGAGCAGACAGATAGTAAACTTGGAAGCAAACAAACCCTATAATTGCAGGTAGAGATAAGTGCTTTGAAGGAAAGATGATATGATAGGGGAGAAGGAGATACTACCCTAGGTAGAATGGTCAGAGAAGGCCTCTCTGAGGAGGTAACATTTATGAGTTAGGGAAGGAATTTCTATGAAGAGAGACAACAAGAGCAGAGTCCCTGAGCTTGGCATGTGGGAAGAACAGCCAGGAGGACGGTTCGGCTTATGTTTAGCAAGCAAGAGGGAGAACATGAGGAGGTGAAGTAGGAGAGGTGGACAGAGCACCGTGGAGGTGTTGGAATTCTACTTTGATTTCTTGCCCTGGCTTGGCCACTTACACCTGTGTGACCTTAGGTAAAATTTGTGCCTCAATTCCTAAAATCTATAGAATAAGGATAATATTACCTACTTTATACGGTGAGTATGATAACTGAGTTAAATCATGCAAAGTGCTTGGAAGAGTTTCTGTTACACATTGTTAATTTGAGGGTGTCGAGGACACATCATATTGTTTCCAAGTGGTTTTGAGCAGAAGAGTGACATGATCTGAGATTTTAACAGGAACGTTGACTACTAAATGGAGAATAGCCTGTAGGGAGCAAGAGCAGGGAGACCAGTAAGCTAATGCAGTCATCCAACCAGCAGATGACAGTGGCCTAATTTTGGAGGTGGCCCCTGAGATTGAGACTCAGTGATCCCTATGACTAGTTTTGCTGGCAATAGGGGAGGACATAGACATCTGTTCTCCCGGCTCCCTCCTTCCAGGGACCCCAGCCTCAACTGTACTTCTTTCTCCAGGAAGGCCAAAGTGGATGTAACCTTTGGACCCTTGACATCAGCAGCCCTGGGCTTGGAGCCTGTAGTCCTGGTAAGAGTCCTGGGGCGTAGGGGAAGGGGTGGGGAGTCTGGGGTCAGGTGGACCCCTGGGTCCTTCTCATGCTGCATGCCTTCTTTCCAGGGTGATGTCCGAACAGCCTGCACCCTCCGAACCCAGTTCCTCAAGAACCTCCTGATTCCTCAGGCCAAAGGAGGCAGTGTACCGTGAGTGTCATTCAACCCCCAGAAACCTTGCAAAGAACCTGAGCTTTGGGAATAGTTACTTGTCTGTTAACTCCTCAAACACGGTCTCTGGGCTGTGTCAGCCCCTAAACCTGCCCTGACAGGGCTCCCAGGCTGGGAAGAGGTGGAGACAGACCCATCATGGACAGTGACAACCCAGGTGGTTCGGGCTATTGGGAGGTGGGGAAGTCTGAGAGGCTCTGGGTACCCAAAAGAGACACTCTACCCAGCTAAAGAGGCAAGGAGGATGTGGTTTCTGGTGAGGAGGCTTAGCAAGGGGAAAAGGTTAAGAAGGAGCTCTGAGCAAGCAGCACATGTGAAAGGGCCCCAAGCCAGCAAGTTGGTATAAATGGGAATCTCAAGACTACCAGCATAGATAAACTTTGTTTCCTTATGTGTAAATTGGGGACAGTGACAGCTCCCATTTTATAGGGCGGTGGTGATCATTAGAGGGAGAAGTGATATGTCTTGTAACATTCTCTGCCCCCCTTTACCTCACAGAACCCCTCAAGATGACAACTTCAGAACTTCCTACCAGCAGTGGCTTAGCTCAGTAGAGGTGAGGAAAGCTCTCAGGAAAGACCACACCCACTGCCCCATGATCAAACCTCAGGGTACCAGGACCGATTCTTCATTCCTGCCCCATCCCCATGGGGTTTCAGCTCACAGCCTTGCCCCTATGCTGCCTTGACTTTACCCCTCCCCCATCTAGACACTGCTGATAACCCACCCTCCAGGCCACATCCTGGCCGCCTTGGAGCACCTGGCTGCGGAGCGGCAGGCAGAGATTCAGTCCCTGTGCAGTCCAGACGGGTTCCAAGATACAGAGATAGCCAGGTGTGGAGTAGGGTGCTTCCACAGTCAGGCAGGGTGGGTGGTTGGGTAGGCTGGGACAGGATCAGGACCAAGCACAGTGACCTGCTGATGGTGGTGGAACTAAAACTAGGAACCAAACCCAGGTGGGCTTACATTGGGTACCCTCGAGAGTCTAAACAAGGAGACAGGGCTCTTCTCTCAGCAATTTCACCCACCCCTAGGTCCCAGGTACCAGACCAGTCAGACTGCAGCCAACCCCTGCCATCCATGGTACATCTCATCCAGGTGATCCCAGGCACCCTGCCCAGACTCCATCCCTTTCCCATCCCAAGATCCCCTCACCCCCAGGGACAACAGCCACCTTATTGTGTACCCCTGCCCCAGGAGGGCTGGCAGACTGTGGGTGCACTGGTCACCCAGAGGGGCCCCCTCCTGAAGGAGCATCAAATCCTGACCCAGCGCCTCCAGAGCCTGATGGAGGAGATGGAGAGATGTACACTGGGATCCAGTGAGAGGTGAGGGGGCTCCATGTGCAGAGGCCTCTATGCCATCTCTCTCTCTCTGGTTTCTCAGGATATTGGACTTTTTCTGCCATTGTGGCTCCCATCTCTGCCTCCCTGCTGTCTGTCTGTGGCTCCTTGCAGATATTATCTTCCCTCTTCCACTGTGAGTCTTAGTCACCTTCACCCCGTTTGCTATCTTCTGCTTGTACCCCAGGCAGGCATTGGTGCTGGGGCTCCGGGACTGTGGCCTGTGGGCAGAGCTCAAGGACCTCAATGCCCAGAGCCAGGAGCTGGAGGAGGCGGCTGGGCAGCGGCAGCTTCTGCTACAAGAGCTACAGGCCAAACAGCAACGAATCCTGCACTGGCGCCAGCTGGTGGTGAGAAGTGGGACTCCAGGAAAAATGGCAGGGTGTGGTCGAGGGCCAGAGTGAGGCCTCTTTCTTTGAGATACAGAACTGGGCCTCCTGGTCAGGGGGAAGAGGCCCAGCATGAGTCTCCCAAGAGAAAGCAGCACCTACGCAAAGGGGAGGGCGGGGCCAGAGGCTGGGAGGTGGGAAGGAAAAGCAGCGTTTTGGTGGCCTGGTTGTCCAGGAGGAGACACAGGAACATGTCCGCCTGCTCATCAAGAGCAACTCAGCCAGCAAGACGCGCCTGTGCCGGAGCCCCGGGGAGGTGAGTTGGATCGGAAGTGAGGTCTGGATAGGTCTCCCAGGGATGTACTGAGTAGTTTCAGTCTGCTCCTCCCATCCCTTTCCTTCCCCACAGGTACTGGCTCTGGTTCAGCGAAAAGTGGTCCCCACATCTGAGGCAGTGGCACCACAGAGTCAGGAGCTGCTTCGCTGTCTAGAGGAGGGGGCCCGGCACCTGCCCCACCTTCCACTGGGCACCATGCTTCGGCACAACGCTGAAGAGTGAGATTAGGGCCCTCTCTTATATCCCCTCCCTTGGATGACTATCAGTCCCTGGGCCCACTCCAAAAAAATAATCCCAGACCCCCAGTGTTCCCAGGTTGCCAGACCCCCCACCCTCAGGTCCTCAGCCCCATTCTGGAATCCTTACCCCCAGACCTACCTCCAAGTTCCTGGGCCTCCAGAGCCCACCTCTCAGCCCCCAGAGCCTCTGGAACCAAGCCTTCCTCTCAGTACCTCACCCAACCTGGACTCTCCCTGCAGGTTACAGCCCCTGCCCATGGTCCTGCCATCTATCCACCAGCTGCATCCTGTGTCTTCAAGGGGCCCCAGCCTTATAGCACTAAGCCATATTCTAGGGTTGCCTGCAGGGAAGGTGAGTGCCTGTTCCCTAAGATCTGTTTTCCCACCCCTGCCCCACCCGAGGTAACAGTCTTTCCCCCATCCCTCCAGGCTTCAGAGCTGCTCCTCCCGAAGGCTGCCTCTCTTCGCCAGGACCTTCTGTTTCTCCAGGACCAGTGGAGTCTCCGGTGCGCAGATCTGCTCCACATGAAGACCAGCCTACCGCCAGGACCACCCACCCAAGGTCTGTCTGCTCCACTTCCATATCCAGCATTCCCACCCATTCCCAGAACCGTCAGCCTCCCCACTAATCTGACGACACCCGCTGCTGACACAGAGGCTTTTGTACTATAAGCGTGTTCACTAGTTTCATCTGTACAGCCACCTCGGGGCATTAGTGCTGCCATTCTCCCTGCTTTACAGAGAGGGACTTGGACACCGGCCTCAGTAGCTGCCCAGATAGCAGAGCTGGGATTTGAATTCAGGCAATCAGCCTCCTGATGGGTGTGAGATCCTAACCACTAGGTGGCACTGCCCATCTCATTCTTCACCATCCAATGATATACTTGAGTAGTTAAAAGCTGGGCTGTGGAGTAAACTACCTGGATTCTCTTCTCAGCACCACCTCTTGTCATGTGATTTCCCAGTGCCTCAGTTTCCTCCTCAGTGGAGTGAGTATAATGATAGTACCTTGTGGAGCTGCTGGAAAGACACAGTCAGGTGACCCAAACAGGGCACTGAACAATGCCCTGGGGAGATGGCAGTCATTTTGTCTGCACATGAGCAGTCTCTCCCAGTCCTGACCATGAGAGAAGGAAAGGGTTGTTAAGAGTCAGTTTATAGATGAGTAAACTGAAACTCTGAAAAGTCATTCATTCCTAGATTTGCTCAGCAAACACTTACAGGGTACCTATTAGGTACTGTCCCCAGAGCTCAGTGGAGAAAGAGACGAGAGCAATCCAGTCCGAGGAGTATCCTGATGGTAGAATAAAGAGCAAAGAATCAAAGGATAAATATATAAATGAGGTCAATTGACGAGAAATGAATCAGGGTGCCATCAGCAAAGTAGGAAAAGACCACATTCAGGCCTTTGAGTTAAGCTCCCTGCCTTCCCCCTCTGCAGTGAACAGGGAACAGTGTGCAAGAACAGCCTAAGATCCAGCACAGCTGCATCTTACCTCCCAGGCATCATGGACTCTAACATGTCTAAATGGGACTTAGTTCCCTCTGCTCTGAAAGCAGTTTTGTTTTTCTTGGCCTAATTTCCTTCCATCGATAAATGACCCCACCCTCATCTAGGTACCAAAGTTGGAAACCTGGAGTCATCCTTAATTATTTCCAGGGCCCTGCCACCTTCAACCTGTCAGCAAGCTCTGTAGGTCCCATTTCAATTGCTCCAGTCCACTTCCTGCCCACTAGCCTATGGCTCAGATAGTGACCTGACCACAGAAGTGGCTGAAGAAAGGGCAAGTGTCAGGCCCATGGTCATAAGACAGGGTGGGATTGAGTCAGGATTCAGACCCAAGGGGTCTGAGCACACTGCAGGTCTGTACTTGCTCTGAGCTGGGCCTGTTTGGGGCCTATGGAGAGGGACAGGACCTATTCACAGTCCCCAGTGGGAAATGCCACTGGAGAGAAGGGCTGCGAGTAGTCTGAGGAAAAAGCCTTGGGGTTGGGAATGCTAGGAAAGGCTTTTGAGAGGAAAGATGGTGTCTAGAGTGGTCCCTGAGGGGTAGGTGAGATTTTGCTCTGGAGTAGTGAGCAGCAGCCATATAACGGGGCTCAAGTACTAAGCTAAGGAGCTTAGACTCTGTCTTGGGAATAGTGGGGAGCTTTGGAGGGTTCCAAGCAGGTGAGGGAAAAGATCGGGTGTAAGCTTCAGGAAGATCACTTTGGCTGCCATGTAGAGGATGGAGCAGAGTGAGAGGCTGAGGCCTGGAACCTAAGAAGGAGGCTGGGGTGGTGAAAAGGAATGGGGATGAAGCCGAGGGATGGCCCATGGAGATCTATGAGCAGTTCAGAGAGAGAGAGGTGTCCAGGATGAGTCCTGGGGGGCAGTGGGCTTACCCCTACAATGAGGACCTGGAAGGAGGGAGAGGTGCTAAGGTCAAGACTAGGTGAATGGAGACTTACTTGGCAACCACTGGCTGCAAAGAGCCAGAGGACTCAGTGCTGCCTCCTGGGCTTCTTAACCTGCAGAGCTGCTCCAGATCTGGGCATCCCAGGAAAAGGAGCAGAAAGAGAATCTGGGGCAGGCTCTGAAGCAACTGGAGAACCTGCTGAAACAAGCACTGGAGAGAATCCCAGAGCTGCAGAGGACTGTGGGGGACTGGTGAGAGGGGGACATGAATTGGGGGTGGGGTAGGGTGGGGCTGAGCTGGGTGGAACAGGCAGAACTCAGGGCTGGGGGAAGTTGTGTCTGAGGGGGAGCAGGGAAGACTGGTGACAAACAGGCCATGGTGTTTTGGAGAGGCTAGTGAGGGCCTGGAGGCCCAGGCCTCCCTTCTAATACCATCCTCCTTCCCCAGGTGGGAGCAGCCAGGCCAAGTCGCCCTCTCTGGGGAGCTCTGCCACGGCCTGCCCCTGCCCCAGTGGCGACTGCGCTGGGTCCAGGCCCAAGGCACCCTGCAGCAGCTGTGCAGATGAAGAGGGGACTCAAAGAGGAGTCAAGAGCTTCACATCTGTTTACCCTGACACCTCACCTCTCTCAGTATGGAAGAAAGCATCAGCTGGGTGTATCAGACCGTTGTCTCTACCCACATCTGCCATCTGCCTTACAGGCTGTTTTGCTGTTCTTGTTGATTGTCTTGCCCCTGTCTTTTCATCCCATCAAAGCCAAGAGAATGGGGCACTCTGACCCCATCCCAGGTCCTCCTGAAACTCCCCTTGTCACTTTCACCCTTAGCAAAAAAGTAATTGAGCACCTGCTCCAAACACTGAGGATCCACCACTGAACAAAATGGACAAAAGCCCCTGACTTCAGAGAGTTGTCATTCTAGGACAGGAAACAGACCACTGACAAGATAAGTAAGCAGAGTATCTAGTATCTGCATGGAGAAAATAAAGTAGGCTATAGGAGGTGCAATTTTAAATAGAGGGCTACACAGCAAGGGTCACAGTTCATAACTGTCATGTGAGGTGTGCAAAGGCCCTGAGTGCAAATGTGAGGACCAAGGAGACAGTGCAGCTTTGGGCAGGGGTTGGCGGGGAGATGAGATTGTCTTCTAGTTTCTGTCTAGTTTCTTTTACATTTAAATCTCTGAACCATTTGGAATTTGTTCAAATGGATCCAGTTTTGTCTAACTTTACACATATCCACTCTGAGCATTGGTTGCCCTTGAAAGAGCTGTGGGTGGCAGGGATCAGCTTGAGAGTGATGGAGTTACACAGGTATAAAGATTTGTTAGAACTCATCTAACTACTTTGTAGGTCTGTGCATTTCACTGTGTGAATTATTTTTCAATTTATAAAGTAAAACTTGATCCACCTAAACTTTATGAAGTGAAACTTGAGGTAATTTGAGATGCCACCTTTTCATACACTAAAAGTCCATGCATAGTTGAGCTGTATCTGGGTTTTCTCCAAACCCACTGTCTCCTTGACTTGCATGTTCATCCCCACAGTGTTTTAATTATACAGGCTTTGTGATATGTTTTAGTGTCTGAAATGACTGTCATCTTGTTCTTATTTTTAAAGGATTTTTTTGCCTCTTGCTAATATTTTTCTCCCAAATGAAATAAACTTTATACCCAACTTGCTTGGTTCTATTAAATTTCTTTGGTGAGATGATATTATGGTTATGCGGGAGAATGTTCTTAGAGGATGTACATTGAAGTATTAAGGATGATATCTACAACTTCCTTTTGAATAGTTCAGGCCACGAGACAATAAGGTAGAAAGAAGAGGGATGGAAGCCAGACATCTCCGAACATAATGTTTTGTAGTTTCGACTGGAAACATCTGATAATTTTAAACAAAGGGAAAAGAAGAAAATCCCTAAAAATTCCAAACAAAACTAAAATGTTAGTGGCACACAATTGTTTCAGATAAGAATTGTTTCAGATAAGAATTGTTTCAAGTGGTGTTAAAACAGTGGTTTCATTATATATTAAAGCAAATAAATAGCTTTGCTAATGTTACTGGAGACCAAGATTTTTAATGTAAATGAGAAGAGATACAAATATAAAGTCAAAGTAGCAAACACCCCATAGCTTTCATTTGAGTTAGAAATCTCAGAATGACCACATAGGTCTCTCTAGAAATATATGTATTTCCCTAGACAAGCTCACAGAAAAGGTCTAGATATAATGACAAACCACGAACAGTGAGCAAACCTAATGCCCAGATGTGGTCTCTAATTACTATTTCTGGCCACAAGGAACTGGGGATCCTTGGGAAAATAGCTGATTCCAGGTATGGGGCAAGAAATACACAAAATGAGTATGGGCACCCTGTGCCAGAAAGCAAAGAGTACTCCAAGACCTGGAATTGATTCAAAAGGACTCAGAAGTCAATCTGAAGGGCTGCCACTGGCCAAAGACTTTGAGCAACAATAAGTATGACTGCAGTGATTTGATGTACATCAAAGATGTTCAAAACTGTAAGGTTATATTTGATACATGTATACACATACCTCATTGGTCATTGGTCACCTTTGAAGGGTGCTAGGAACCAACTCATTGAATTTTTTTTTCATAAAATAGGGAAAGAAGCATGTTCTTTGTCTTTCCTGCATGTGAACTAGTAACCAAAGTCCTGATGAGGAAATTATGAATCACTAATAATTACAAAGAATGATAGAATTCAAAGACAAGTATATTTCATACATTAATGAAGTAATGGATTCAGGTCATGGTGGTTAAGGGCTGCTAAAACTATTAGTTAAAGGCTGATTGGGCTTCATAAAAATAGATGGAAAAGGATGACACTGCCAATCAATTTTGGCATCACCAAAGGAAAACAAGAGGTGCTGATGGGATATAATAGGATACGATGAAATAACATTGCAACAGGATTACCTATCAAGTAGTCTTTCACCAAATTAAACCTAAATTGAAGCAAGCATCTAACTGTCACTACAATATATAAGAAAACAGGAAGGGACAGTAAGGAACAAGTGAAACAATATACTGCAGTTAAATCCAAAATGTAAAAATTCCTATAGGATAATTGATCCAGTTTCTTCAACAAATAGAAGTCCCAAGAGTGGGGAAGGGAAGAGAAAAAAGGAAGGAGAGATGGAGGAAGAAAAAGGCAGGGGGAAGGAACTGTATAGATTTAAAAAGACAAGATTTTAAATGCGGGACCAATTTGAGAAACAGAATAGTATTGAATTGTAACCCACAGTATAACATCCATGAGTCCATACTGATATAAATGATTTAATAATTAAATAAAGGAAGGATAAGCAAATCTGAAGATTTCCAAATAATTTATGTAGCTATTCTACTCTCAAGAGGTAGAGCTTCACTTTCCCACCTCCTAAGGAGGCTGTGCATAATGATTTTCTTCCAAAGAGCATGGAAAAGGAGTTTGGGTGTTTTAAGTAACTTTATAGTGGAGAACCCTGACAAACTACATTAGCCAGAAGATCAAAGTTGACATCAATAATGGTCAGTCATGTTGATAGTATGTATCCTTGATAGGACATGATGAGAATTGCACTTTCATGGTCTTTTCAAAAAAAAGTCTAAGAAAAACATCAGAAAATTCCAAATGAGCAACATTCTACAAAATACCTGAACATTACTCCTCAAAACTGCTGAAGTCATGAAAAACAAGGAAAGTTCGAGAAATTGTCACAAGCAGAGAAACCTAAGGCTACATAACTAAATGTAACGTGGTATCCTGCTTGGAACGAAACAGAAAAAAAGGCAAACACTACAGAAATCTGAATAAAATATGAACTCTAGTTAATGTTTTTAAAAAGGCTTCCTACCCTCTTTTTATCATATCTCTAGTGCAGAAGCAAACAAAAGCCAGTATTTTAACAAAGCATTTATTTGTGTTGATTCAGACTGGGACCTCAAAAAACAAAGGCAGCCAATAAAATTGTTTTAACAGAAAAAAAAAAAGATTAACCAACCAACAAAATGCAATGTGTGGATGCTATTTAGATCCTGATTTTACAGTATTGTTGTATAAAGACATTCAGAAGCAGGAAAAATTGAACACTGACTGTTAGATGATGATACTAAGATTAATTTTCTTGGGTTTGAAACGTTTTTTTTATTTTCTTTTAAATAGTCCTTATCTGTTAAATATCATAAATTGATAGATGGCTGAAATGTAATATACTTCGGAAAAATAAAAATAAGAGAAGTATAGATGAAACAAGAAGGGTAGAATGTTAGTAACTGTGGAGAGCTTTGTGGAGATTTGTTATAGCAGCAGTCCCCAACCTTTTTGGCACCAGGGACTTGCTCCTATATGACGCTAACGCCTGATGATCTGAGGTGGAGCTGAGGTGGCGATGCTAGCGCTGGGGCGCAGCTGCAAGTACAAATAAAGCTTCGCTGTCTGGCTGCAGTGCACCTCCTGCTGTGAGGCCGCAGACAGTAACAGTTCACTGCCCCAGGGTCAAGAACCTCTGTGTTATATCCGCTCTGCTGTTGCAAATTGTTTAAAATATTCACACAATAAAACATTTTGAGGACTACCAAAAATAGAGTCACCTGTGTCCCAGAAAGGAGGGCGACCAACGCAACACACGTGATCTTTTTAGCTGACGCACCTGACCACCGGTTCTTGGCCTTTTGCATGAACAGGAGTTCCTCCTACCCAGAGCATCTGTCGTTTTCGACTAGCAAAGGCCTTCGGCTGTTACGTACCCCGGGAAGCCTGGGGCAGCGCCTCCGCTGAGCTGCTCACACCGTGTCGCTAGTCCTTCTGGGAGCCACTGTCTGGGAGCATGTCTGCCTACCCAAAGGCGGGAGCCCGCGGTGCCAGCCGTCTCCAGCCTCAGCCACGCGTGGGCCGACGCGGGCTGAAGCGTGTCTAAAATTCCCGGAGCGAGCCTCGTGGTGGCCACAGCGAGGCATCCAAGCTTCCCCAAGTTCTCAAAGGCCCAGTTTCCGCTTTCGGGCGGGGCCTACGGACTTTAGGTCGCCCTCGCCTGCCCACGTCCTTCCGTCGGAGCGCGGCCGCTCCGCCCGGCGGCGCGGTCGCAGACCCAGGTCCCTCCGTCGCTTTGATCCGCCCGCACCCTGATTGGCCTATGTCCCCCCCGGGGGGGACCCTCAGGGTGTGGCCAGATTCTCATTGGCCCTCGCTCTAGAGGCGACGGCTCGTTGGCGTGTGATGTCATCCACCGGCGCCCGGCGCTTCCGCCTGACGTCATCCGCGGGCGCCCGCCCTGACGAAGCCGGAGAGTAGACAGCGGAACTGGCGGAGGCAGCGGAGTTGAGGCGGCAGTAGCAGCGGCGGCGAAGGCAGCAGCGATGGCCGGGGCGGGGCCGGCCCCGGGGCTCCCGGGTGCGGGTGGGCCTGTGGTCCAGGGCCCTGGCGCCGGCATCCCGGGCAAGAGCGGCGAGGAGCGCCTGAAGGAGATGGAGGCGGAGATGGCCCTGTAAGGCCCGGGACAGGGAGCGATAAAAGCCATCCTAGAGCCGGATCTGCTGAGCCCTGGAGCCTCCAGGCTGCGATAGCCCCGACATACGGCTCTCTCATGGGGAAATGGGACCTCAGGGATTGCAGGGGCGGGAGTAAGGAGAAGCTGGCGGGGTGAAGCACTGTCGCGATATAGCCAGCTTCACAGACGTGGTGCAGGGTTCTGAGCCGCGCTGTCTGTTCTGCCCTTGCAGGTTTGAGCAGGAAGTTCTGGGGGCTCCGGTAACCGGAATCCCCACCGCTGTGCCTGCAGTGCCCACAGTCCCCACGGTAGAAGCAATGCAAGTCCAAGCAGCTCCTGTGATCCGCCCAATTATCGCGACCAACACATACCAGCAGGTATGTCTTGGCTAAGGCATGCAAGTCAGCATAATGCCTCGAACTCAGTGTTTCTGTACAGCGAGCTGTTGACATGATGGCTTGTTGATTAATTTGTGTGACAAATATTTTATATGCCAGGCACTGAGAACATGGTAATGAGTAAGACAAATAATATGTCTGCCCTTTGGGAGATTATATTCTAGAGCATGTTATCCAATAGAACATAATGCAATGATGGAAATGTTCTATATCTATTTAAAATACATATTTAAGTTAAATAGTTCTTCAGTCTCATTAGTCACACTTAGTGCTTAATAGTTAACTACATATGACTAGTGGAGAGAGAGACTACCAAAAACAAGCAAATGAAACTTGTTCATTCTGTCGACAAATAACTATTGGATGCCTTCTGTGCACCAAGCATTATTCTAGGCTTTAGGCATATAGCAGAGAACAACAGCCACTTTCTTTCTGGAGTTTACATTTTACTGGGGAGAGACAAATTAAAAGTAGAGTCAGAAGGGCAGAGGTTTATCAGTGCAGTCAGAGAAGAGCTTTCTGAGGATGGGACAATTAAGCAAAGATATAAAGGACATGATGGAGAGAACCATGTAGATATCTGGGGGAAGAGCATTTCCAGTAGAGAGAAGTGCTAGTGTAAGGGCCATGAGGAAGGTGTGTATCTGACATGTTCACAGAACAGCAGAGAGAACAGTATGGCTGGAGTGGAATGAGCAAGGGGGAGGCTGGGCAGAGATGAGGACAGGGAAGTGAAGTGATGAAAACCAGATCAGGTACAGTCTTGTGGGCCACCAGAAGGACCTTGGTTTTAAGATGGAAAGCTACTGAAAGATTTTGAGCAGAGGGGTGATATGGTCCAATTTAGATGTTAACAGGGTCGCTCTGGCTGTGTTTGGAGTAGGTTGCTCAGACTGTAGTTGGCAAGGGCAGAATCAAGGGGACTAAGAAAGAGGCTACTGTAAGGATCTAGGCAAGATAATAATGATGGCTTGGAGCAGAGTGGTGGCATGGGAGATGGGAAAACAGGCTGGACATAATTTTAGATAGTGCTCAGTGCCGCAGGGCCGATGAAACAGCAGGATGGTAAGAAAAGTTGCTACTGGCAGGGGCTAAGGACAGCTTTATCTAGTGTGGTCCCAAAAGCCTCCCTAAAAAGTGCCATTTTAGCTGAGACCTAAAAGTTGACAGCCAAAAGCCCTTGGCTTCCCAGAGTGAGTGAGCCAGGACAGTTTGGGAGCACTGAGTCAGGCCTTTTACCCCAAACTCCTTCATAACAGGTCCAACAGACTCTGGAGGCCCGGGCAGCTGCTGCAGCCACAGTGGTTTCTCCCATGGTGGGTGGCCCTCCTTTTGTGGGCCCAGGTAAGTAAAGAGTGGTGGGGGGAGGGAGCCAGGGCATTAGGCAGGGTGGTAAGAAGGGATGCCCAGGACTATCTCACACCATCCTTGTCTCTCCCCTCCAACAGTTGGCTTTGGCCCTGGTGATCGGAGTCACCTGGACAGTCCAGAAGCTCGAGAAGCCATGTTCCTACGGCGAGCAGGTAGGCCTGGGGCCAGAAAAGAGACATTTAACCAAGCATTCTTATTTCAACTACTTCAGCCTTTTGCCCAAATCATTGCTCTAACTCACCCTCTCCATTTCATCACCACCCTGATGTCATCTTCCTAAAACACAAACCCCATGTACTTCAAGTAATTTTGGCCTTAAGGCTTAACTAGATGATTGCAAACCAACCTCCTGCTGTCACTCCTAATCCCTACCCTTTGCTGTGTTTCTTCATAGCACTTAACACCTTATAACAAGCTATCCAATTTACATATTATATTTTTCTCCCTCTAAAATATAATCTCTGCGAAAGGCAGAAGTCGGTGCCTGCCACATAGTAAGCAATACATGCTATCTGTTGATTGGATGAAAAGACCATTAAATAAATAAGCACCAAGTTCCTCCCTTGGCAGTCAAGATCCTACATCACCTAGCTGCTTGTAGAGAGAGCCCCACGTCCTTCCCAGAAGCCCTAAACGTTGCTGGGATGTGCCAACAGTGCTTTTGAAGTTCTCTCCCCTGCTCACTGTTGCCCAACTATAACCTTCCAAAACCTATCAACTAAACCAAAATCAAACTAACCAAAGTCAACTGAAATCTATCCTCTCCACAGGCAATTTTTTCTTTCTGTTGTAGAGGTGACCTAACACAGTCAATTTTGGTGGCATTACTTCCTTATGTATATGAAAAGGATATGTGCTCTGTAAAGTTCCGGTACAGTCGCAATTGGATAAAACTTGTGTTACTTAAAACCTGTTATACTTTTTTTTTTGATATCAGAAATTTTAACATCTTACTCTTAGTATAGTTTTGATCAAAATGCAAACCCTGCCCAGCTTGCAACCCTGCTGCGACTCCTCAGTGCCCTCGGGAAGACATCTGTGGCTTTGCCAGTAAGGCTATGCTTGGATTCCTGCTGTCCTCTCAGCCATGCTCTTATGATGCTCTCCAGCTCCCAGCTTCCTTTATCACAATTACACTAACTGAAAATGGAGAAATGTTTTGTTTATAAATGTTCTCCTTTGCCAATGCTGTTTCCAGTCACCATTTGCTGGACTTCATTATCCTGTGGGTTTTAGCTCACAGGTCCTTTTCTCTAGGAAGCCTTCTCTAGTCTCTCTGGATAGGTCAGAGGGCTCCCTCCCAGCTCTCAGTACTTCCTGGGCTTCCCCCTTCTAGCCCTGATCACCCTGCCTGGCCTTTTCCCCATCGCGGCCCTGATTACTGTGGATTGTCACTCTGTAGTGACAATCTCTGGTGATAGGTCCGTTTCTTCCTACTCTGAATCAAGAGCTCCCTGAGAGCCCTTGGTTTTTCAGTGTGTCCCTGGCATTGCTCAGGTCAGAGACAGGCCCAGAGGAGAGCCTTAATGGTAAATTTCTCTTGAATGAACAAATAAAAAGACTCCTGCATATTCCCAGAAGACTCCTCACACTCCAGGATTTCTTGGATGCTGAGAGTGCCCCCACACACACACCTTGCCCCAAGTGCCCTGGTCCCCCATGACACACACCCCCATCTCTCTCTCCCACAGCCGTGGCCCCCCAGAGGGCCCCTATCCTGCGTCCGGCCTTCGTCCCCCATGTACTACAGAGAGCAGGTGAGGGGCCAGGGTCATCATCCCTGCCACATAACTCCTTCCCCAAGCCCTGTAACTCCCCCCACTAACACCCTGACAGATTCTGCTCTTTCTTCTGCAGCAGGTGGTCCTCGCCCTATGGCCCTGCGGCCTCCTCACCAGGCCCTCGTGGGTCCGCCTCTGCCTGGGCCCCCTGGACCACCTATGATGCTACCACCGATGGCTAGGGCCCCAGGGCCCCCCTTGGGTTCCATGGCTGCTCTGAGGCCTCCCCTGGTGAGTGTGGACAGGGAGCTGAAAGTCAGAGGTGCAGTGGGTTGAGGGTACCCATGATCCTGGCCTGATGGGCTGTGTCTAAGTCTCCCTTTTCCCTGGCTTTACATATTTCTGACTTATCAATGTCTGACTCTATACCCCTGTATTTCTGTGGTTGAATCTTTGTTTTTCTTTCTTTTTGTGAAAAAAATGTAGAAATACATGCTGTGGGTGTATTTCTATCTCTATACTACAATTTTCCTTTGATTGTCTCTGTTTTTCTGTCTTGATGTGTTTGTCCTATCTATCTGTCCTTCCCTCCATGTGTGTATGTGTGTGTGTGCGTGCGCCTGCCTTTGTTTCTCTGTCCCTGCATCTGCCTCCAACTAGAGACTCCTTTCTATCTAAATATCTCTTGCCTGCTCTCTGGCCACCAGGCCCTTACTTTGTTGTACAGGAATGGGACTTAAGTTCTGAGCCTCGAGCTGACACCCCTCATTCCTTCCCCTTGCCACAGGAAGAGCCAGCAACACCCCGAGAACTGGGCCTAGGCCTGGGGTTGGGCCTAAAAGAGAAAGAAGAAGCAGTGGTGGCGGCGGCAGCTGGGCTGGAGGACGCTAGCACAGCAGTAGCTGTGGGGGCAGGAGGTGCCCCAACTGGCCCTGCTGTAATTGGGCCCAGCCTACCACTGGCTCTTGCCATGCCTTTGCCTGAGCCTGAGCCTCTGCCCCTCCCTCTGGAAGTTGTGCGAGGCCTGCTGCCCCCACTACGCATTCCTGAGCTCCTATCTCTGCGTCCTCGACCCCGACCCCCACGGCCTGAGCCACCTCCTGGCCTGATGGCTCTTGAGGTAAGCATGGAGTATCGTAGTAGAGGTAGTAGAGGGACAGAAAGGGCTGGGAGGGTGGACAGGAGCCCATGGGCTTCCACACACAGAAGCATATGTAGTCCTCTATCAATGGAGGTAGGAAGGACCCGGGAAATTGAAGGGACTTGGAGGACATTGGGGTGAAGATGGCAGGCACAGATACCCCATACCCAGAAGCATATCTAGTCCTTTAACTATGGGGGCAAGAGGACCAGGGGGAAAAGGAAAATGAGAGGAGGGCAGATGGGGCCAAGAAGACTCCAAAATGAAACCTCGTCACCTTTCCTCTGCAGGTCCCAGAACCCCTGGGTGAGGACAAGAAGAAAGGAAAGCCAGAGAAATTGAAACGCTGCATTCGCACAGCAGCTGGGAGCAGCTGGGAAGACCCCAGCCTGCTGGAGTGGGATGCAGGTAAATGGGCCCGAGTCCTGGGTCAGGAATTGCTCAGCCAAGGTGAAGGCAAGCTCTCTTCCTTGGGGCAGACACAGGGGAGGTGAACCAGGTAACTCCACAACTGCCTCCTGTCAGTAGGGCAGGCACTGTTGTTCGTGTATCTTATGGTGAACTAGGCCATGGTTCTGAGGGGCAGGCCCTCATCCAGCCACTGAACAGAACCTGGTGGGGTGACCCGCACCTTGGGCCTTCTGGCCACTGTTATATTTGCAATGGGCCTGGTCTGCTAAGTGTGAAAGAGCATTATTTTTTTTTCCCAACTTCTTACGAAAAATGTCAAACAGTGAACTACACGGTGAAGACCCATGTATATATCACCTAGATTCAGCAATTAATGTTTTGCTGTATGTATGTATGTATGTATGTATGTATGTATGTATGTACGTACGTATGTGTGTATGTATGTATGTATGTATGTATGTATGTATTTGGGGGTTTTTGTTCAATCATTTGAAGAAAGTTATAAATTATCACTTTACTCTTAAATACCTCAGTATTCATATCTTTAGAAAAGTAACATTCTCTTTCACCGTTAACACATCTAAGAAAACTGACAGTAATTCTATGGTATCTCGTATTCTACTTATGCTCAAATTTACCCCGTTCTCCCCAAACTATCTGTTATAGCCACTTTCCCCCAAACCAGAATACATGCAGTTTTGTGTCTCTAGATTATCTTTTAATAAGAATGATTTCCCACTGCCTTGCCTTGTATATAATAGTTTTCAAGTGCCCAAGCCAGTTGTCTTGTAGAAGGTGCCACGCGCCACCCTCTGAGTTTATCAGATTGTTTCCTCCTGGATTGGCCTAACTTGTTCTCAGAGAGCACCGGTACTTACCACAGAAGCTATGGGCAACCGCAGTAGTAGCTGAGGAAAGACACCTACCTCCCATCCCAGTCCTTGACTTCTTCTGCCTCTTCTCCTGAGACCATCTACACACCCCAAGTAGGGCCATGGCAGCATAGGCCCCGATGTGGCCACTGCAGGCTGTAAGCGCTTGTGCTATGACATTGGGAAAGTCACTTAGCCATTCCAGCCACAGTTTCCTCATCTCCAACAAGGGGCTAGTAACAACAGTATGTACCTGCTGGAGAAGGAATTCTTCACACGTGAGCATGTTCCATTGAGGCCCAGGGGATATGCCCAGGAATGGCAGCTAAAGTCAGCCTTAGAGAAAGATTGGGCAGTGTGTTCAGGTTTCAGAGGGAATTAGAATGGACTTTACAGAGGAAGCAGAGCTAAGGAAATATGAAGTCTGTGGTACTGAGTTGCCGTTATGGGTTACTAGGGTGCCATTTTAGTGTTCTGCAGTGCTGGGCCCAGTGGATGTCCAATGGGAAAGTGTCCAGGAGACCAAGGGATGCCAGGGGCTTAAAGGAGAGGCCAGGGCTGGACAGAGTTGGGGCTTCATTATGGGAATGGGTGAGATGGTCCTAGAGTGGTAAAAGACAGTGCAGCTAATTAAAAATAAGGACTCTAGAGCCAGATGCCTGAGTTCTTATACCAGATCTGCCACTTCCTGGTTGCGTAACTGTGGGCAGGCAGGTGGCTTGACCTTTTTATGCCTCAGTGTAAAAGGATAGTTGGGAGTTCTAGATGTGTTAAAACCTCATGAGTGCTTAGCAGCCTAGCACAGGGTAAATACCATGCAGATGTTGGCTGTTATTACTAAGGGGACCTCAACAGACTGCTGGGGACACAGAAGGAGGAGAGCGTGGGGGTGCCTCCAGAGAAAGTGGGCCCATTTAAATAAGGCAGACACTGGGCTAGGCATCTGTATTCTCTGACTTCCTCTCTCCCAAACCCCAGATGACTTCCGGATCTTCTGTGGGGATCTGGGCAATGAGGTGAACGATGACATCTTGGCACGCGCCTTCAGTCGTTTCCCATCCTTCCTTAAGGCTAAGGTGATCCGCGACAAACGCACGGGCAAGACAAAGGGCTATGGCTTTGTTAGCTTTAAGGACCCCAGCGACTATGTGCGCGCCATGCGTGAGATGAATGGTAAATGAGGCCTTCCCTAGGGACAGTGGGTGTGGCAGGCCTCTGGCTTAAACCCAACCTCAAGCCTGACCTTGAATTCTCCATTCCCACAGGGAAGTATGTGGGTTCGCGTCCCATCAAGCTGCGCAAGAGCATGTGGAAGGACAGGAACCTGGATGTAGTGCGCAAGAAGCAAAAGGAGAAGAAGAAGTTGGGCCTGAGATAGGGTCTGTGGCCGGGCACCCGCTCTCACCCGGCCGGGCGCTGGCTCCTTCCCACAGTTCTCTTTGGAAAATCCCCAACTATCCATCCACCCATCCTCCCCAAAACCAGTTTCAATAAATTTTCGTTTATTTCCATCCCTGGTTGGACTTGGAAGCACTCTTTGGGGTGCAGGGCTTGGCATCACCCTACCTGGGAATCATGGGGAGCCTTGAAAGTTTATCCAGGCAGACATGCAGATGGGCATTTTTCAGTCCTAACCAAGTACCCATTACATCTTCTGGAAACTTCTTAAATGTACTGTGAGTGCAGCCCATTTCACAGAAGAGGAAGCGAAGGCTTATGGCGAGGCTTGAAGCCAAGCCAAGGCTCAAACCCATGCTCTTTGGACTCAAGCCTGTGTTGTTAGTACCAAGGAGGGGATATGATGGGCCCTACCCTTCTGGAGCTCACAGCCTTCTAGGCTTTCATCTGTTCAGCAAAGTCACCGAGTGCCTACACAGTGCTAGACACAGCAGTGACTGAAACAGTCCTGGGCCCTCTTCCTTCAGAGCTCCTGGTCCAATGGCAAAAGATAGGCCCATTGCTGGACAGTGACAGCTCAGAATGCTCAGGGTTGGGTTGGGGATGCCCAGGGTTGCAACCTATGACTCAAACAGAGCTTCCTGAAGGAACTGGCCATTTCTGAGACACATTCTCCCAGTCAGCAGTTCTCAACCTCTGGATCACTGAGGCTATTTTCCAGTTTCTTCACCCTGCCTAACCCCAGCCAGCTTCTCTTGTGCACGTCTGTGTGGGTCTTCTCGAGTGTTTCTCTATGTCTATCTGTGGGTCTCTCCCGCCCCCTCCCCCATCTCTTTCCCAGCTCCAAGCTTGTCTTCCTGTCTGAAGAAGTGTCCATGTGGGCTTTCAACACCAGACTAAGATTTTAGACTTTACCCTGAAGGCAGCAGCCAGCCCCAAGAAGATAAAGCTCAAGCAGAGAACTGGCATTGTGGGTCTATACCCTAGAAAGAGCCCTGAGACTTCTGTGGGCTGGAGGTCTGGACAGAGGCTGGAGTAAGGATGAGGTAGAGGGAGATTGCATGGTTCAAGCATGAGGAGGGATGAGTGTCTTCTACAGTAACAGCCAATAAACAGAACCCTGGATTGGGAGGGGGCCCGGGGAGAGGGGGAAACAATGCCAAGTCCTCTCAGGGAAGCTGGTCACCCAGGAGAGGTGTCAAATTTCCTCTGTTCCTGTCTCCCTCCCTTACTGCCCCCTCTCTGATGTCACATTTTCCAATCTGGTCAGAGGGGTGAGGGCCTTCTTCCCAGAAGGAAATGCCCTTTAGACCCCTGCCACCTGGGCTGGACCACCCAACCCCAGGATCCTCAAACCCCACCCCCACATCACTAGCTCTCACTACTCCTGACCTGCTTCTGCTCATTGTAACAATGGGGGCAGGGGAGCAAATGAGAAGGAGAATGATTCCAGAAAGGAGGATGTTAAATGTGTACATTTAAGTCCTCCTGAGCACAGGGAGAGAAACACTGATTGTGGGGATGAGAGACAGATGGACAGATGGAGGGATGTAGCAAGCAGAGATGGAGAGATGAGGGAGGCAGAAAGATGAAGAGCTGAGAACTGTAGATCAGCAGTACAATGGGACAAGAGTTGGAGAGAAAGCCCAGAGACAGACACAGACAGGAGATGGGGAGAGAGATAGGAACACTTAAAAACAGGCCTGGGGAAGAAAGACTTATCGGGGGGAAACTGGGTAATAAGGCCTCACTGGAGTCAGGGTTAGTGCAACAGAAACCCAGAGCCAGGGACACTAACTCAGGGCAGAGAGACATGGAGAGACAGACATATAGACAGGAGAGGGCAACTTCAGGGGAGGAAGCCTAGGTCCTAGTGACCCTTCAGGCCTCTGGGTCAGATAGGTGGAAGACCCAGTGATGCCCAAGGGCTCTGTGGCTCACCCAATCCTGGGCTGGATTCCAGTACTTCCCCAACCCATCCACTGTTGTAACACAGTAAGGGGCTCTCCTTGAGGCCCAGTTTCCTTTCTGTAACATGGAAATGAGCAGTGCCAACACCCCTACACCTCCCACCCACTGGCAAGCGGTTAATGATCAAACTGAGTAAATATTGGAAAGTGACCATATTAAAGAGGTTATTTTTAATGGTAAATATTTACTTATTAATCTAGCAGGATGGGTACTTATTAATCTAGCAGGATGGGAAGCCAAGCCGCCTAAGTTGAGGGTTGCCAAATTTAGTGAATCAAAATACAGGACACCTAGTTAAATTTGCACTTCAGATAAAAAACAATTTGTTGTCGTATGTCCCAAATATGGCATGTATGTATGCATATGTTGCACGTATACACAGTTTTTTTGAGGGGGCATTGCTGAATCATTTGAAGCAAGTTAGACATCATAACACTTCACCCCTAAATATCAGTTTCATTTCTTTGTAAAGTCATCTTTCATATCATACCATTATCACATCTAAGAAAATAATTCTGTATCATATTCAGTTTGTACTCAAATTTCTCTATTTATCCCAAACCATTATAGCATGGAAAGGCGTGGACTCTGGAGATGAAGAGAAGTGGAAGGAAGCCTGCCTCAATTTCCCCTTTCATAAAAAGGGAGATAAGACTAGTACCTGCCTCATAAGATTAAATGAAGGCCCATGACACTGTTGGTGGCATGCAATGAGCCCTCAAAAAATGTTAGCTATTAGTATTATTGTTGTTATTGTTTATATTATTGATGCTATTGTTATCATGATTGACACTCCTCAGGAGCAGCCCCCGAACATTCTTCTCGAAGCCCTGGGAAGAGAACTCTGGTCGGCTATCCGCGTCAGCTTCACCCCACCCCACCCCCACCTCCGCAGTCCCCCTGCGGTTTGTGACGTCGTTCGACCACGTCCCGACCGAGGGTCTGGCCGGAAATCCCCCTTCCTGTTGCAGATAAGCCTGCTATAACCCAGCTGACCCTAGACCCTCCGCTCCCCACCACCCCCCATGTCGCAGGATCAAGTCCCCAAGACGGAGAACCTGTCCACAAGCCCCCTGCCCCGCCCTTATCACCCTGTAAACACCCTCTGCATCCCCCGTCACCCAGCCTGCTGCTCCCCAAGCTCCTGTCCAAGTCCAAGCCACCCCTGTAGCAAGACAGCCCCAGCGGTGGGCCATCCCTGGAACTGGGGAAGTGTGGCTCGGCCCCGCCCCGGCCCCCTGCAACTCGACCCCAGCTTCGACCCCCAGCTCTGACGTCTTGGAAAATTTTCCCCTGCAAGGCCCCCAGGGGAGGGGGTGCATGCTATGAAATGAGGCTGAGACCCCCAGCTGGGGGCAGAGGGATCCACCAGAGGTGAGCCATGAACTGGGGACTGGAGGTCTGGGGACCCGGACTCCTGGGTTTGTGGAAGGAGGGCTGAGGTCCCTCACCCATGGTCTGAGAGAAAAGGACACTGGAGGCCAAGATTCCAGGGTCCTGGGGAAGAAGGAGCAGAATCCTGGACTCCTGGGTCTGAGGGAAACCAGGGCTGGGTGCCCAGACCGCGGGTCCCTAAGAATCTCTAGCTCACCCTGTGCCCTTCCCCCGCACCACCCAGAACAGTCACAACGTGCATCCATGGACTTGTGGAACTGGGATGAAGCATCGCCACAGGAAGTGCCCCCGGGGGACAGGCTGTCAGGGCTGGGTAGGCGGCAAAGCGCGTGTGTGTGGCGGGGCAAGGGAACGCCGGGTGCTGGCGAGCCTCGGCTGACCCTGACAGGCCCTAACCTCCCGACTGCAGAAGGAGCTGAGCTCGGCTTCTATTTCCATGAACTGGCGCTCCAAGGAAGCACGCTGATCGAGGAGACGTCCTGGCAAGGAGTTTGTGGGCTGGGCCCGCCGAGCGCTGGGGAAGGTGAGAGGCTGCGCCCCTAGGTCTGAGAGGGAACGGGGCCGTGCCTGGCCCCTGGGGTTGAAAGCCGAGAGGGCCGCAGGCTGGAACTCCTGAGGTTGAAAGAAGAGGGGTGTGGGGTCCCAAGTCCTGGACGTGAGATGAGATGCAGGGCCTGGGGGTAATAATGAACCTCGATCCCTGACCTAAAGACTACTGGGTGAGTGGATGGGGCGTGGGGGGATGCCTAGCCACTGCTCACGCACTTTACGTCTTCATCCCTCGAAGGACTGCCGCCGCGGGACTGGAGCTCCGCGCCACCAGAAGCTCCCTGGGGGGCGGGTGAGTGTCCGGAGAGGCGGGAGGAGGGGCCTGGGGTCCTCCGCCGTGCTTGGAGTTGAGCCTCCCCGATCTTTGAGGGAGAACGGAGCCAGGACGGGGGCGGCTGTGGCTTCCAGGTGACCTGCCCTAGGTCCGGGAGCCCGGGCCTCAGGCGCCAGCGCCCAGAGCTTCCGTCCCGAGGGGGCCGGGGAGGGGGGCGCCTGGGGTCCCCTCACTCGGGGTCTGTTCCCCCTCACAGAGCGCACCTCTCGGGCTCCTGCGTGGTCGGGAGACTGGACTCACCTGGCGTGCCCCGGCCCCCGAGCCTGGAGCAGCGACGCGCCGGCCCTCGGCCCCGCCCCCCCTAGCCTGAACGCCGCCCCCTTCGCGGGGTCCAGTGGGGCCGAGGGCAAGAACCACACCGCCTCCTGGGAAGGGGCCAACTGGGGTCCGCGCGCCGCCGCCGCAGCCAGCACCACGAGCTGGGGCTGTTCTGTCGGCTCCGCCGGCACCGCCGGCTGGGGCGCCGACGACGCCACTTCGGGGGCCAAGGCTGCCCCCGGCGGCCACGCCGCCCTCTGGGGCTCGGGGCTGCACAGGGACTGCACCGCCTCTCCGACGGAGCACCCGAGTTCAGACGTCACCAGTCGCTCTGGACCAAGCCAGCAGGCGGACCGCACCACTTGGGCTCGTTGCTCCAAAACTAACCCCCGAGGTGAGAGAGGTCGGACTGACTCCGTCGGGGGGCGGGGCCGGAGGCGAGTGGGCGGGGCCTGGGCGCCTGAGGAGATGGGACCCAGGGCACCAGCAGCGAGGATGCAGGGCTTAGCTGCCTAAGGAAGCCACAGGCAGTCTTCCCAGGGAGCAAAGGACGAATACCCAGCCGCCTGGATTAGGTGAGAGGAAAGACACGAGGGTCTAGATGCCTAGGTCTCCGAGGTGGGGGCTCCCCGATGCCTTCCTTGGTCCCCGAGGCCAACTCTTGGGTCCCTGATACGGGGGGATCCGGAATCGCTGGTCCCCGAGGAGGAGGAGGAGGGGATCCGGACTCCTAAGTCCCGAGTTGGGAAGAACTGGACCCTTGGACCTCCGAGGTGCGGGAGCCTGGACTCCTGGGTCGTCGAAACGACGTGAACTGGGGCCGGAAAGCCTGAGTGTTTGCCTACCTGCACCCTGCAGGTCCCATTCAGCTGTGGCAGTTCCTTCTGGAGCTGCTCCAAGACGGGGCGAGTAGCAGCTGTATCCGCTGGACGGGCAACAGCCGCGAGTTCCAGCTGTGCGACCCCAAAGAGGTGGGGCAGCTCCCCGGACCCGCCCCAGTCTCTCGATTCATCTAGCCCCGCCATTTAGTTTTCCTCGTCCTTGGCCCCGCCCCAGCCCCGCCTAACCCGTGTCTGGGTCACACCCGTCCCTTGCCAAGCCCGCCCCCTCCCGCCTCCTAGACTAAACCCGGCCTACGCCCCAGGTGGCGCGGCTGTGGGGGGAGCGCAAGAGGAAACCCGGCATGAATTACGAGAAGCTGAGCCGAGGCCTGCGCTACTACTACCGCCGCGACATCGTGCGCAAGAGCGGGGGGCGCAAGTACACGTACCGCTTCGGGGGCCGCGTGCCCTGCCTGGCCTATCCGGACCGCGAAGGGGGCGAGCAGGGAGCAGCGACTCAATAAAAATATCCCGTCAAACCTCGTCTGCGTGCCGTCTGCATCCTTCCTGCTGATACTGACTAGACCCGCTGGGGAGCCTGTGTGATCCCAAGACACACCGTGACCAAAACACCCAGACCTTTAGAGATTCTGGGTACCCTGTAAAAGGCAAACCCAACATTTCTTGCTAGATCAGCTATGGGGTGTGAGAGAAAGTAAGAGTCAAGGATAACTCTGTCAGGAACGGGGTTGCCGTTTTCTGAGACTGACCAATTTCTGCCAGGCCCTTCACAGAACCAAGTTCTAACTTTTAACCCCTCCTCTTCATGATTCAGGACTAGTTTCTGAGGCCACGGTCACCCAAATCTTTTTTCATTTGTGCCTTCAGAAGTTGGGAAATAGAGTCTGGCCATTCTTCTTTACGTGACAAATGACCCCGGGGAAAAGACTGGTTCTTTTCTATACCCTAACACCTGACTCCATAGTAATCATAATGAGGGTACGGATTTTGTTGTCTTCTGTTCAACGATACATCCCCAACCCTTATAGAAGTACCTGGCGCAGGTAAGCGTTCAATAAATAATTCTTGCACGAAAAAGTACTTCCGCTTGGGTATTTTCCCAGGCTCACTCTCCAGCCAGCCCCAGGACCCAGAGAGCCTTTCTCCAGGTAAACCCAGGGAAGTGACAAGAACCTAGAACCAGGTGGCGTCCCAAGCCCCAGCTAGGAGCCCTTCCAAATGCGGCGCAAGCTCTTGATTGGGCCTGAGGTGATGAGGAACAGGCGTTCGGTCCAATAGAGGATTGGAGTTCACTTGGGTGGGCGTGGCCGCCTCGCTGTGGGCGCTCTAGCCGCGTGGAAGACTCCCCTATAGCCCGCCTCGCCCGGCTTCCGGCCTGTCTCAATTCCGCTTCCGGCCGGGCGAAAGCGTCGTTGCTGAGGGTCACATTGAGCTGCGGGCTGCCTCAGGGGCGTCTTTGGGTGAGTGTCGAGGGCTCGGGAGTCCGAGGCCCCTTCCTGGGAGACTGAGGACCCAGGCCGTAGCTTCTTTCCCGAGAGTGAGATGAGGTTTCCGGCCGGCGGCTTTCGGCCCCCCGGGGCCCTGTTATGTTGCTAGTCACAGCAAACGATTCTTTAGTTCTTTCTTGATGACGGGCAGCTTTCCCTGCGACTCCTATTAATTCTTTTGGTCTTCCCTCCGGCCCGGGGAAGTAGATCCTGTGACTGTCCTTTTCGACAGTGAGGCAGCTGAAGCGCAGAGACATTAAGCTACTTAGCGACCGTGTTTGCACGCAGTAGTTTAGACTGCAGGGCTCGTCATCCCCCCGCCACAGGCGTGGCCCCCTGCCGCTTGCCTGGGGTGCATCCTCGCTGCCTGGCGTCAGGCCCCTCCTCTCCCCCTCGGATGTCGTAGGGGGCCGCATTGCCATCGCGGATCTACTCTCCCAGGTAGCGGGTCGAGATCTCTCCCCAAATTACTGTCCGGCCGCGTCTGTATCCCAGTGGCTGGTGTTTCCATCCTCCCTCCCCTAGTCCCACCGTCCTCCTTCCCTCCAGACTACTCTGGCGCCCTAGGTCCCCACCTAGACTACCTTGGATGTGTGAATTTGCATACCTCAGTGTAACCCCACCACTCTTCGAATTCTCTGGAATAGAGACATTTTCTTTCACATTTCTTGGTGAAAGCTGTGTCATCTCACAAGAGACGTAGCAGAGGATTTTAACCCTGGGTCCACAGAATCATTAGAATTCCAGGGGTGTTAGTTCTCTGACGGGGAGGGAGAATTACATCTGTCTTTTTACTAATCTCTAATTAGAATGTAGCATTTCCTTCAGTTAGATATGGCAGCAACAGCCTCAGCAGCAGTAGCAGCATCTATGACTGCCAGCAGTCAAAATCCTGGGCCATCTTATATCAATTGTGTTATGGTTGCTGGTGTCACAAAATATTTGCATTCATGATTGTTTCAAAACTGTGGTAGTTAATAAATCCCCAGCAACATAAAACTGGTTTTTATGTTGTGAGCATGTGCAATTTTTTGTGAACCCTAACCCTAATTCTTTGTGAGCATGTGCAATTTTTTAATGCATTCAACCATGTTCTGAAGGGATCATGACACCAAAGACGTTAAGAACCTCTGCAATGTAGATTATGTCAATGATTGAGTACAGCTCCACAACTTGTGTGCTGTATGACCTTGAGAAGTCATTTCAACTCACTGTCCCTTGACTGTGAAACAGTGATAGTAATAGTTCCTACATTTTAGGGTAGCTGCGGGAATAAAGCATTTATAACAGCACCTGGCCTTTAGTAAGCACTCAATGAGTGTTAGTGTTATTTCGTGACAGATAAGGCCTGATTTTACCTAGGAGATGACTCTTCAAACCTTGCTGTGACTTCCACGTTTAGATGTATGGATTTGCTCTGCCATTTACCTCTGTGTGTAGATGTTGAGAGGGAGGGTATGGTGGCTTATTCATACCCAGCCCATCCTCTGTGCTGAGCCCCACTTGGGCATGGGTGGACTGACTTGCCCAGCCTCCCCACCACCCTCACCCCCACCCCCAGAATGCCTGCAAGCACTCTTTGCCTCCAGGAGTCAGCAACATGGCAGAAGACATCAAGACCAAAATCAAGAACTACCAGACTGCCCCTTTTGACAGCCGCTTCCCCAACCAGAACCAGACCAGGAACTGTTGGCAGAACTACCTGGGTAAGCAAGGCATGGTGGTGGGGAAATGCACACCTTCCCCTGAACTTGCTTACCTCTTGCTTCTTCAGGACCCATGCATTCCAGGCTTTCGCTCTTCTATTTTGGATATCCTGCCTCACAGGGCCCATACCCCTTGTCACCAGCTGTGTTCAGGATCTGGGCCAGTGCCACAAACTTTGGTTCCTACAATGATTTTTTTTAAAGATTTATTTGTGTGTGTGATGTAACATACATTCAGGAAATACAGAAAACAGTGTACAGCTAAATTAATAATTTTAAAGTGAACCCCTGTGTAATTATAACCTGGTTAATTTACTGGTTAGAAAAGTAGATAATGCCAGGACTCTGAATTCCCCTGCCTGCTGTGGGCACTGTCTTGAACGTGGCACCCTGCTCTCCCCACTAGAGATGTAACTCTACTGTCTTAAGGGAATCACATTTTGGTTTTCTCACTGCATTTGTGAACTTTATAAATACTATATTTATTCTTTTGTGTTTAGATTTCTTAATTCAACAGTTTTGAAGATTGTTCCATACTGTGTTGTATAGTTTGTTCATTTTAACTGCTTTACAGTTTTCCAGTTTATTCTTGGACACTTGACTGGTTTCCATTTTGGGGCTTTTACAAATAATGCTGCTATAAATATTCTTATAGATGTAATTTGATGTCCACGTGGATTCTTTCCTCTCTAGGGAATGTGCCCAGGAATGAAATACCTGTAGTAATATTTTTTTTTAATTAATTGCCTACTTTTAAAATCCAGATTATCCCCTTCTTGTCTTCCTCTCTCAGACTCCACCATCTTAGCATCAAGACCACCTTCCCCTTCATTTGCCTCAGTTCTGGAGTTCCATAGTCCTCAAAAATGCCCATCATGTTGCTCCATCAGTCCTGACCCCAGGGTTTTCAAGTTGAACAGCAGTTCTCTGGGGACTGTAAAGTCAATTTAGCGAGGTTTAGCCCTTTTTAGTAAGGGTGTGCCTTTGTGAAACATGTCTGTCTGTGTCTGTATCTATGTGTTCGTATAACTGGTTGTGATATTCTGAAATACTCTAAAAGTATTTCTGTGAGTTCTGTTCAAAAATGCATCCAGCCTTTGTCCAGGCTGACCCTGGATCTCTTTTTTCACAGACTTCCACCGCTGTGAGAAGGCAATGACCGCTAAAGGGGGTGATGTCTCTGTGTGTGAATGGTACCGGCGTGTATACAAGTCCCTCTGCCCCATATCCTGGGTATGTGACTCTTACTGGGGCCCTCGGGTTGCTTGGGTGGGGTCCTAGGAGAGGGGAGTGTGGTGACTTGGTGGGAGCTCATCTGCAAGAGGTAGAGGGAGGACAGGGCATCACACTGTCCATGGAACTTGGATTTTCTTCTTCCTAAAATTGCTTCCCTTTTCTTCTTTCACTGACTCTCAATTATTCAGAGCTCTCAGCCAAGGCAACCAGAGCAGTTTTCTTGCTAGATCCATCTTGTTCATGTACTCTGCAGATATGTACTCAGTGCAGTGTCTTTGTCCCTGTGGAGCTCACCATCTTGTGCATCCTGTTCTTTTATATTATAAACATTTTCAAATATACATAAAAGTAGAATAATTCAGTGACCCCAAATATACCCATTACCCAAATTGAGTTGTGTCAAGATTTTTTCACATATCCTTCATGTATCTCTTTTCTTTTTCTTTTTTCCTCTGCTGAAGTTTTCTGAAGCAAATCCCAGACATGTTATTTTACCCTAACCTACCTCAGTATGCATCTCTAAAAATTACAAATGCAGCAAGGCCTTTAGCTGTGATCGACTAGGCCTATTTGTTACTATTTAATACTCTCTGCTATACCCTCTTTTTTAAATAAAGAATTTATGTTTAACATTATTCTGATTCATCAAGTCAAAGATCCCATTGACTGTAAGAAACATTGAGAGATGTGCAAATCTTTTTTTTTTTTTTTAATGCTGGAAATGAATGTAATCAGCGTGCCAATTTTGGAGATGTTAAAATAAAATACTATGTGTCTTAGAATAAAAATATACTATTACAAAAGTAGTAGTGCTCATTTAAGCTTGTGGCACTGTGTATGTATGTATGAGTCATACTATATATTCTGTTTTATAACTTTGGCTTGTCAGTATGTCTTGGAGCCTTTTTTTTAATGACAGTACATATAGATCCTCATTCATTTTATTAGCTTATACAATGCATAATAAGGATGCTTTTATTTAATTGGTCTCCTTTTGATGGATTTATATTCTAATTTTTCAGTATTATAAGCATCTTCGATATACATTGTTGGAGCTTATTTCTTGAAAACAAATTGCTTTAATGCCTCTTCCCCAGCTCACATGGTTTTCTTCTCACCTTTCTGGCCACACTCTCTCAAGTGGCTTTGAGTACCCTATGCCTTCAGGATTTCTCCTTGATCCCTGGATGATTTTTGGTAACATGATGTTTTGATCTCCTAACATCCCCTCTCCAGCCTCAGGGCCTGCATTGGGTGCATGGTGGACAGGATGCTAGGATCATGCTTCCAGTGCTGGTGTTGCCCCACACCCTAGGACCTTGGCCTGCCCTTACTTGAGGAGCATTAGATTGTGTGGTTCATTAGCTCAGGTGCCAACTGTGTCTGCCCTGTTAGGGCTGGATGTAAATGCACTCGGCACAGGCCCGTTTATACCTAGTAGCCCTGGTTCCTTTACTTCAAAAACTTGGTGAAGTAAATATAAGTGTTCTGTTATTGCTATTGTATTTGTTTTTTATAAGCAGTATAATCACTTTACAGAAACTTAAAAAATAGAGGAAGAGGCAGAAAAATGTCTCTCATTTGACCTTGCCAGTTGCATCTTCCAGATGTTTCCTATTTTTTTTGTTTGTTTTTTGTTTTTTAAAAAGTCTCTAATCCCAGTACATGGGGGCGGGAGTTCGGCATTTTTCCTATGTGAGCATTTACGACATTTTTTTCCAACTATCTTTTCTGGTTTAAAAAAACCTTTATGAAAAATTGCACTGACTTTTTGTAGAATCTTCAAAATGAGAGATTTATTTAATGTAGACAGTGAAAGTCTCCTAGTCACCCCCTTCTAAGTCCTAAAGTTAACTTTCCTTAGGAATTTGGTATAAATCTTCACTTCTTGTTCTGTGTGCTGATAATGTATGCATATGTGTAGGTGTGTTTTTATGTACTTTTTAAAATGTAAATATGGGTCATGCTCTAGATACTGTTTTGTACTTTGCTTTTTTTTTACTTGACATCATTGTAGTCCTATTTTCATGTCAGTGCAATATGCTCAGCTATTGGACAGCCATCATCTTTGATAGTTAAAAGATATTTCCTTCCCCTTTAACTGGACACATTCTTTTTTCACTATTTTAAATGATACTTGAATGTACAATTTCGTTGCAGGAAAATCCGCGCGCGCCCCCCCCCCCCCCGCCATTTGAATGGTTTCCTTAGTTTCTTTTCATGAAGTGAGATTGTTGGACAAAGGATGATATACTAAAGAAGTAGATGAGCCTGATCCTTTAATTTCAAAGGGGGTGGGGACATAAGTCCAGGCACTTAGAAATTCCTACTTAGGACTGTGGACTGTAGAAAATTGAGGGAATCCAGGTGAATCCCAGACATGAAACGATGTTCATCCCACTCAAGTCATCAGGCAAATGATGCTTAAAATAACAGATTTATGAAGGTTGGTAGTGCTAAGTGTTGGTGGTTCTATAAACTGTCCAATCACTTTTGAAGTCAGTTTGGCAGGATCTTTCAAAATGAAAAAAAATTATACCCTTGCTATTCTTCAAAAATGTGCATAGTTGTTAGTAATGGGGAACATTTGGAAACAACCCAAGTTAGGTCAGTGATGATATGTTTATTTTGATCTAACTGACAGAATATAGAAAGAGCTCTAAGACTTGTGGGAAAAAGCAAGTTTCAGGATAGTATACAGTATGGCCCTATTTGTGTGTGCGTATTTTAAAACAGAGTATTTATGATGTGTTCTATGTGTATGTAAATAAAATAGGCACATACATGGCATTTAATGGTATGGGCCAGTGACACTGTAAGTGCTTTATATCAGAATAAAGGCAGACATGCTAAAAAAAAAAAATAAATGGGATGAGGATACTATTAGAATCCTCATTTTACAGAATTGGAAACTGAGGACTTGAAAGGTTGAATAATTTGCCCAAGGTCACACAGCTAGGAAGTGATGGAGTGGGGATTCAGATTCAGTCTTCCTTACCCGTGTTTTTATCCACTGCCTCTACTGTATAGCATGTAAATGTGAGTGAGTGAGTGAGTGAGTGAGTGAGTGAGTGAGTGAGTGAGTGAGTAAATGTGCTTCTAGCTTCCTGTAGGAAGGTCCTTAAGGAGCAGAGTGTTACTTTTGGGAAGTGTTAACAGTGATATTGGCCTTTCCATCATTTTTTATGTGTATGCATAATGTGTGAGCAACAGTAGTACCACACTCCATATTCCACTTGGCACCTTTTTGAACTTGACTTATATCTTGGGGAGCCATTCATGCTGGAGCATGGATCAGCCTTACTTTTTTCACAAATGCCTAGTATCCCTTTTTTCTTCTATTCTGACAAATGTCCTTGAGTATTGACTGCTGGGGTTCCTGAAGCACTGCACAGCCACTCTTTTGAAGTTCTGTACCTCTCACAGCTCCCCAGGGACAGCCCTGCAGTGAGCCTGGGATTTTTCTGCTTGTTACCCCCCACCCCCGAAGTGGGTCAGTTATGTCAGCCCATTCAGGACAATGATCCTTGTCTTTTTGGGTCACTGCTGATTCCCAGCTCCTGGAACAGTGTAGGTACTGAGGTTACTTGTTGACTGAAGAAATGAACAGGTGGGCAAAGTGAGGAAGACAAAGAAGTCTACCCATCGGGCTTCCCCACAGAGGAAGGGAGTAACACTGGCTATTTTTCCACAGGTGTCAACCTGGGATGACCGCCGGGCAGAAGGCACATTTCCTGGGAAGATCTGAACTGTCTCCACCCCACCTCTCCTCTGTCTTCCATCCCTCTCCCTGGGAAGCGAGGGTGGACCTGGGTATATCCCACCCTGGGATCCTGAATCATGGTTTAACTAATAATAAATACTTGTTGGAAAAGTGTAAGATTGTGTGTGATGATGGGCAAGAAGCTAGGTTGGAAATAGTGCCTAGACCAGTAAGAGGGGCTTCAGAGTATTTTTGTTTTGTTTTGTTTTGTTCTTAATTTTTATTTTATCAAACTTTGACCACTTCCTCTGTGCCAGACAGTAGAGTGAGTGATTATATGAAATAGCCTCAAGCTCCTGCATATGTTAAAATTTATCTGTATGTTCCTTTAATTATTTGTACATTTTTTAACGTGTAATTTTTTTAACCACATGAAAATAGTATAATAAAAACTCATATACCTCTCACCTAGCTTCAACAATTATCAACAAATGACCAGTTTTATGTCTTAATTACTCCCCTCCCCCTCTAGACAATTTTAAAGTAAATTCTAGAGATCATATTTTATTCAGAAATAAGTGTATGTATCTCTTAGAGATACATGCTTTGAAAAACATAATCAGTACTATTATTACACCTAAGAAATTAACAATTCATAATAACATTTAATAAACAGTCTTCTGCACAGTGTGTAATTTCTCTATATTCTGGGCCTACTTTTTCATGTCAATCATGGTGATGATAGGAAGTCATTTAAGTAGGCCGAATTATGAAATATTCTTTCTCAATGCCCCCAAAAGAATTGCCATACAATGACAACCCAAAATATTATCCACCAAACCTATCAACAGGGAACTACTAAGACAGTGTATAACCAGCTAGAGCACCAAGGTGTGTGGCCAAATTGGTGTTTCTTCAAGACCATTCAAATGGTTGTGCAACAGACTTATCTGAAGGATTTTCAGATGTGCAGAGAGATGACTCTTGTATTGAGGAAAAATGGCACTAGGAAGGGATCTGCAATGGAAGCCTATGAGGAGAAGGGGCTGTAAACAGGACACTCATGTATGCATAGCAACTTGGTGGGGCTATAGAAGCTTCTGGCATGCATTGGAAATAGCAAAGAATTTAAAAAGGAATATGGTAAGAATCTCAAAGGAAAAGACATCCAATGAAAACTCAAGATGGGGGACTTACCCTGGCCCCAGTCACCTAGTTCTGCCCAGAGGCTGCCAGCATCAACCGTTGTCCATGTATTCCTTCAGTTAGCCCGTGTATCTAGAAGTGTTTCTGTATACATACTTTATATGTATTTGGTTTGATAAAGTTTTGATATGGCTCTCCTGTTTCCTCACTGATTATGACTTTGCTCACTTGGTTCATACTGCATTGGCCTCTTCAGGGTGACGGGAACTGAGCAAATGAGAAGATCAACGCATCAGCCTGGCTCCAGCCTCAAGGCCTGTGTGCTTGCTCTGTGCTCTATCTGGAATGCTTTTCCCCAGATATCCACACAGCTCGCTCCTTCCTGCACTAAGGTCTTCCTCAAACATAACTTAGTGACGCCTTCCCTGACCACTCAACCTACCCATTCCAACTCACACACTTTGCAGCCCTTCACTCCTCTTATTTCTTTAGCACCATTAGTATTCCCTATATTTTACTGATTCATCCTTGATAATTGTCCCCCCACCACTAGAGTAATTTCCATGGGGGCAGGAATTTTTTAAAATATGTTATTCTGCCTTTCAAAATTTTATTATGAAAATTTTCAAGCACATTAAAAAAATGGTCAAATAGTATGTTTGCCCTTATGCCCACCACTTATACATTTAACAATTGTTCACATTGTGTTATTGAACCAGTTAAAAGTAGTTTCCAAACATCTTGACTTCATCCTAAGTATATAAATGTGTATCTCTGAAAAACATGTTCCTTCATGCTGTTATCACTCCTAAGAAAAACTAATTCTCTAATATCTCATATTCAGATTTCCCAAATTGTACCCTAAATTGTTGTTTAGGTTTTTTGGGTTTTTTGTTCGTTTGTTTTTGTACTAGGGTCCAATCAAGGTTCACATTCTGCTTTTGAGGTATAGCCACACACATGCCCACCCTGCCCACCCTCATAAGGCTGAATTTTTAAAGAGGTCAGACCAGCTGGCTCATAGAATGTCCCCCAGTCTGGATTTGCCTTATTGTTTCCTATGGCATTGTTTAGCTTCTACTGTCATTGTCATATACTGTCATGTAGTTCATACAAACTGGAAGTTAGCTCTTTAGAAGAACCAGATTGAGGATGTGGTTCCATAGGGTAGTGGTTAGCATGTCTACTTTACTCACAGAAGGTCCTGGGTTTGCACCCCAGTAGAGCCACAGTCCATGGTCTGCAACCATGCCACCCTGAACAAGCCCAGTGTCTGATCTTGGAAGCTAAGTAGGGTCAGGCCTGGTTAGTACTTGGATGGGAGACCACCTAGAAAGATCAGGTGCTGTAGGCATAAATAATAATAAAAATAATTTTAAAAAGAACCTGATTAATTAGAAGCAACATAAGTATTTTTGGCAAGAATCCTTCCTGCATTTGTCTTCCTATTGTTTTCCATCAGGAGGTGCCTGATGCCAGGTTACCCTGTTGGTGGTCAAGTCTATTCCTGGGAAAAATAGGGGCTACTAGCTGTCTCCTCTGGAAAGATCTGTTTTCCCTTTTTGTCATTGGCAAGTGACCTGTGGGGTGGTACTTTGGGGAGTGTTTCCACCATGGCACCCTGACAGCCTTACACATAAGCCACACAGGCAAGACTTAACTCAGGTCTGACCTGAACCTCAGCAGAACTGGTGATTTTTCCTGAAACAAAGGGAGATAAGCACTTTTGCAAAGAGTTGCCATGAATGAGGCAGTTTCTCATCCACCTCCCTCCCTCACAGGAGACTGTTAAAAGACCATTTCTCATCCATCTACCTTGTTTCAGTTGAGCACAGGATTCTACCTCACCCTTCAGGGTGTAAAACTACTCTAAAGGTACCACGCCTATTACCTGACTTATCTCAGGCCTTCCAACTCAGCCATGTGTTATCAGGACCCCTATTTTACAAGTATGGAAATGGATACTATTTTACAAATATGGAAATGGATGCTATAGATACACACACACACCCACACACTCACTCACTCACTCACTCACTCACTCATAGATACAGAGAACAAACTGATGGTTACCAGAGGGAAGGCGGGTGGGAGGCTTGGTGGAAAAGGTGAAGGGATTAAGAAGTACAAATTGGCAGTTATACTACAGACACAGAGCTGTGAAATACTGACTATAGTCAATAATATTGTAGTAGCTGTACGGTGCACTGTATGCTTGAAAGTAATATTATATTGAATGTTGACTATAATCAAAAAATAAAAATAAAAAGTCAAGAAAAAAAAATCTGGTAAGCATAACAAACAAAGAAAAGAAAAGAAAAACTGAACTTCTATCCCCCTGCCAGTTCATATGGCTATGGGTTTCCTTTTAGTGTATCTGTATAGAAGAGGGTTCGATGCAGGAAACCAACCTTCCAAGGCATATTAAGTAGAAAGGGATTTCATATGAGTAATCTAGTACAGTAAAACTGTGATCATGTAAATGTGAATATGTGTATTCAACTCAACACGTTCCCACATTTTACAGGATTGACTATAGCTAGCTTTACAGTAGGGTTTTATGTTACTTTTTTTTTTTAATCTGGTATTCCAAATAATAAAAGAAGAAGAAAAGAAAGAATTAGAATATCAGCATTTTGCAATCCCTAATGATTCTAAGCCTTATATCAATGGCTGCAAATATCACCAAGAGACAACCAAACGTGATGTGCTTCCAGATGGAAGCACTGAACAACCACCCATGAATGTGAGATGTTGAGCTTCCACAAAGTTAGCACCTTCCTGTTGTACCACAATACAAAATAAAAGATAAAAATCATATCATCTCAACAGATAGAGAAAAAAATATTTGAAAAAATTCAACATCCTTTTATAATAAAAACTCAACAAGTTGGATATAACAGGAACATACCTCAACGTAATACCATGTATGACATGACCACAGCTAACGTTATACTCCACTGCAAAAGGTTGAAAGCTTTTCCTTTCAGACCAGAAACAAGACAAAAGTGCCCACTCTCACCACCCCTATGAACATAGTACTGGAAGCTCTAGCCAAATTAGGCAAAAAAAAAAAAAGAAAGAAAGAAAAGGAAAGAAAAAGAAAACCATCCAAATCTGTTTGAAGACAATGATCTTATATACAGAGAGAATCCTAAAGATTCCACCAAAGAAGTGTTAGAATTAATAAATTCAGTAAAACTGATCATTTTGACTGTGTACAAAAACTCTACCCTTTTACTTTTCCCATATTTAATAAATTTAATGAATTATTGTAGCTATAGTTTTTTTCATACTTTTGTCCTTTAACCTTTGTACCAGAGTGAAGTGATTAACACATCAGTTATGATGGTAGTAAGAGTACAATTGATCTTTGAAAAACATTGGGTTTGGGGCACTGAAACCCTCACTCAGTCAGTCCCCTGCAGTAGGAAATCCACGTATCAATTAAGTCAGCCCTCTGCATACATGGATTCCCAACTGCGGATTGAAAATACTGTTTCAATCCGTAGTTGGTTCAAGTTACAGATACGAAACCCTGGAATTCAGAGGGCTGACTGTAAACTTGTTGAAAAAAATTTGCATATAAGTGGCCAGCATAGTTCAAACTTGTTCAAAGATCAACGGTATTTGAATTTAACGCTATGCTTATCTTGACCAGTGTGTCTTGTATTTTCCTGTTTTCGAGTTGCTATTTAGCATTTTATTTCAGCTTGTAGAACTCCTTCCAGCATTTCTTGTAAGGCAGGCCTAGTAGTGATGAACTCCCTCAGTTTGCGTCTGTCTGGAAAGTCTCTCCTTCATTTATAAAGGACAACTTTTCCAGGTAAAATATTCTTGGTTGGAAGTTTGTTTTTTTCTTTCAATACTTTGAATATATCATCCCATTCTCCCCTTGCCTACACGGTTTCTGCTGAGAAATCTGCTGGTAGCCTTATGGGAATTCCTTGGTATGTGAACACATTTTTTTTTCTTGCTGCTTTTAAAATTCTGTATTTGTTTTTCATTTTAGATAGTTTTATTATGTCTTGAAGATCTTTTTGAGTTGAAATTTGGAGGGAGCTTATGAGTTTCATGAACTTGGATTTCCAAATCTCTCCCCAAATTTGGGAAGTTCTCAGCTGTTTTTTCTTCAAATAAACTTTCTTCCCCCTTTGTCTCTTCCTTCTTCTGGGACTCTAGTGATGTATAGTTTATTTCTCTTAATGGTATCCCATAATTCACATAGGCTTTCTTCACTCTTTTTTCCTGGTTCTCTTCTGTCTGGGTAATTTCAATTGACCTTTTTTTCATTGTATTCTTCAGCTATAGAATGTGGTTCTTTTTCATAATGTATCTATCTCTCTGTTAAACCTCTCACTTCATATATATATTGTTTTCCTGGTTTCATTAAATTATCTTCCTGTGTTTTTTGTACCTCATTGAGCTTTCTTAAAACAACTATTTTTTAATTCTTTATCAGACAGATCACAGATTTCCATTTCTTTAGGGTCAGTTACTGTGTTCCTTTGGTAGTAGTATATGTCCTTGACTTTTCATGCTCCTTGAAGTCTTGCATTGCTGCCTTCACATTTGAAGAATTGCTCACCCCACCTCCTCTGCCAATCTTACTGACTGGCTTCAGGTGAGAAGTGTTTTCCATCATCCCTGGTAGGAATACTGAGGCTTTCTCGGACCTTTTCTATGGATATACTTGATCTGCACTTGTTTCTTCTTGGGGGTGGGGTGGTGGAATTCTTAAGGTTGTAGGCCTTCTCTCGATCCTGCAAAGCCAGACCAAATGCTGACAGCCTCCCATTTTCTTTCCCTAGAGCTGTGCTGAATGCTCAAGTTTTTGTGTTTTCTCTCAATCCCACAGAGTTGGCCCACTTTATGCACATGTTCACTAGCTGTCCGCAAAGGCTCATTCTCACAGCCCTCAGAGGTGTGCACAGGGAGCCAGCCAGCCATGGAGTGAGAGTGGGAATGAGGTGCCCAAAGGGCTGGAGGTGCCTGTGGGCCAGGTGCAGGGGGTTCCATAGGCAGGGCATTCTTAGAAGCTCATGCACAGTCTTCCTGATGTCTGCGGATCTGGTGTTAGTAGGATCTGAGTCCTTCTAATGCTTTCTGAGAGCCCTGTCTGCTATTCCAGCCTCCTCTTCCACCCCCGCCCCCCAGTTGTACAGAACTCCTCAGTATTCCTCTTGGATTTTATTTTTTATTTTATTTGTTTGTTTGTTTGTTTGTTTTGTTTTGTTTTAATTTTTTGCTCCAACAGTGTGCTAGAACTTCTCTGCTGGACTCCTGGACTTCCAGAAAGGGACTCTCATCTGTGGGTGATTTTCAAATCAATGTTCTGTAGGAGGAAGATGTTAGAAAAACTCCAGCCATTTGGATAACATCACTCTTTCAATCCTTTACGAGTTACAAAAATTATTCTGGAAAAATCAGTCTCTTCCTCACCTTCTCCTCTAGCCACAAGGAGGCGACTGCCATTACTGGTTTCTTGTGTGTCCTTCCAAAGATAGTTTATACATTTGCAAGCAGACCCTCCATCCTACCTGCCTACCCACCATAGTAGCATGCTGTTCCTGGTGTTCTGAACCTTGCTTTTCTCCATTAATATTAGTACTTAGAGATCGCTTCTTAATTTTTAAAATTTGTACAAGTAATACATGAACATATTTTGGCTAAAAAAAAGAAAAGGAAAATACTCCAACGGAGTCAGTATACACATAGAAAGACAGTACAGTGTCACGGTTAAGAGGATGGAGCCAGACTAGGATACAATGCAGTCCCCATCAGCTGTGAGACCTTAGGCAAGTTTATCTGACCTCACTGTGTCTTGGTTTTCTCACCTATAAAATGAAGTTAATGACAACTTACTCACAGGGCTATTTCACAGATTAAATGAGATGTTACATGAAAATAGCCTAGAACAGTACCTGATACTATATATAAGGTGTTCAGAGCAGAGACCTAAATGTTGGAAATGCTCTCTAAATAATTCCTCCCAGAACATCAGTTTCCTATGGCACACCAAGGAGCTTTGCCTTCTCACAATCTTTTTTGTTTTCTTTCTTTGCTAAGAACTCTTAACATGAGATCCACTCTCAACAGATTTTTAAGTGTACAACACAGTATTATTAACTACAGGCACAATATTTTACAACAGACCTCAAGAACTCTTCATCATGTATAACTGAAATCTTATGCTCATAGATTAGCAAGTCCCCATTTTCCCCACCCCCTAGCCCTTGGCAACTGCAATTCTACTCTCTGTTCTAATGAGTCTGAGTAATTTATATGCCTCATGTAAGTGGAATTATGTGCTATTTGTCCTTCTGAGACTGGCTTATTTCTTTTAGCATGATGTCCTTCAGGTTCTTACATGTTGCTGTATATTGTAGGATTTCCTTCTTTTCTAAGGCTGAATAATATTCCATTCTCTGTATATATCACATTCCCTATGATATAAATGTTCTTTCCTGCCTTTTACCTGCTGGCCCCAGTCTCTTCTTTCAATGTCCCTTCCTCCAGTAAGCCTTCCTCTAGGCCCCAGCCTGGGTCAGACACCTCCTCTGGGCTCACACATTCATCTTTGTTTTCCCCATGGTGGCTCTGGTCACTCCAGCCTGTGCTTCCTCCCTCAGCGCCTTGGTCATTTCAGCATTCCCCTGACCACTCTGCACTTTCACTTTCTAGTGAATGTCTTTCTCTTGTGAGTGCAGGGACAGAGCTGTCTTGATCACCACCGTGTTCCCAGCACCACCCCACACAGGGCTGGACATGAAAAGGCTTATACGTGTACCATGCCCTTAGTGCTTAGTTCAGGCCTGATCCTGTATTTGGTGCTCAATAAATATGAGAGAAAATAAAAAGACCTCTTGAGTATATCCACACTCGTGCTTTCCTCCTTCCTTCACCATTGCACACAATGTCCTCCTAGTCTCCCCCTGATCACTCTTTCCCTCTTTTTCATTTCCTCTCCTCCTCATTCCACACTTCACACTGGTTCCAGTTGACTCTGAAATCTCCATTTCTTGGGTACAACATTCAGCTGTCCCACCCCTACCCACGAATTTCAGGCCTCCCCTTGCTAAGCTGACACAAAGGAGCCCCTGAGATTCCAGCCTTGACATATTACCTTAGTGCCCAAACTTGAGGTCTCACAGTGTTGCTAAGTCTGCATACCTCTATGTTGCCATTGATGACATTTTTCTATACCATCTTTGCCAAAATGAATTCATTTTGAAAGGAAATTTTAACCTATGAAGTATTCTTGCAAAAAAAAAATGGATGAGCTAGAGCCACATATGTGATAAATAAATTTCAAAAGCATAATGTTGAGGTAAAAAAAAATCAATTGCATGAGGATACGTACAATTTATATAAAGTTTACCTGAAAATCTAAAACTCTTCTATACATTGCTGATGAATATATGTATATATATATTAAAAATATGAAAGCAGGCATGTGAGTGAAAACCCAAAGGCTAACAAACATTTGAAGATGTTCAAAATCATTAGTAAGTGAAGTAAGAATTGAAATAATGACAGGTATCACTTTCCACTGAATTACTTTGTCAAAAACTAGAAAACTGGATAATGCCAAGTGTGAGTGGCGGTAGAAGGATACTGGAACCCTCATGAACTCTTGGTTGGAGGGTGGAAGGAGACAACTATTGTGGAAAGCAACCTGGCACATACATATCTGTGACCCAGCAATTCTGCTCCCTAAGAAAAAGACATATAGGTCTCTAAGGGGCCAGGCATGAAGGTGATCACTGTAGCATTATTTATAGTGGTAAGGGGGAGGGGGAGTTGGAAGTAGCCTGGTGTCCTCACTGGGGAGGAGACAGTACATTCTGGAAGATGCACACTGGGGATTTCCCAAGCAACCTGGAAGCCATGGACTCAATGTGCTCAGACTAACATAGATGGATCTTAAAATCATAGTGCTAAGCAAGAAAAGTAAGAATAGAATGAGTGATTTACATATGAAGATATTAGAATGTTTGCCAGTAGAGGGCACTGAAAGAGACTGGGATATGGGAATATAAGGAAATAAATTTAAACAATAGATGTCTTGTGGGGAATAAAGAACTATAAATTTAAGGTATGGGATTAACTCAACCCATGACACCTGAGATCTAAAAAGGAAGACAGGGGAAGGGGTGTGGAGGATGATGAGTTCCAAATTTAGCAGAGAAATTATCTCTAGGCTGAGATCAAGTGGCTTCAAATGCCATCTACAATGTATGCCACTTATCAATAAACAATCGGCAGTTAATATAGAAAACTACTTAAGACAAAGTTGAGTGGGAGAATTTGGTCATTTGCTACATTAGTCTCTACATTCCCTGTATACTTTAATATTTTATAGTAAAAATGTTTGAGAAAACTTTCACCATTGACCATGGAAAACAAAACATCTTGTCTTAAAAATAAATACAATAATAATAGGCCACCAAATTCCAAACTCTGAGGCCTGTTGAGAGCTGCTCTAAGCAAGGCTTAGAGATAATTTTATGACACAATGGCATCAAACTCCTGAGCTTTTTTCATGCCACCATCAAGATTAAAACTGGATCATTTTCTCTTTGCAGGAGTTTTATGTCATTCCATGCTATTTTTTTTCACATCTGTAGACAGCCTAAAATCATCTTGTCTGCCACCTTTGGAAAACACGTTTTTGTTGTTGTAATTTGGGTGTTTTTTTTTTTTAATGTATTATTTCTTTTTATGGTGACATTGGTTAACGAGGAAAACACCACTTTAAAACAGTGAATATGTCTCTGAAAGAATTTCCCCTCTTTAGAAGACTTTGTAATGAAATATATACATATACAGAAAAGTGCACTTATCATTGAGTGTACAGCTTGATGAATTTTCGCAATCTGAATGCTCCCCATGTAGTCAGTGTCCATAGCAATAAAGAGAAGTTCCCTTTCTGTCCCCTCCAGTCACAATACCTCAAGGGTAACCCACTCCCCTGACTTTTATCACCCTAGATTGGTTTTTCCTATCCTAGAACTTCACATCTAGAATCACACAGTTGAGGTCTTTTGAGTGTGGCTTTTTTCGTCTAGCATAATCCCTTTGAGATCCATCTCTGTAGTTGCATATGTCAATAGTTTGTTGCCTTTTATTGCTGAGTGGTAGCTATTGTATGCAGGTACTGTAATGTACTTATCTGTTCTACTATGAAGGGGCATTTGGGTGGTTTCCAGTTTGGGGCTGTTATGAAAACATTCACAGCATTTGGTAGACAGAAGCAGAGGAATTCCTAGGGACAAATGGCTGTCTCACAAGGTAGGTGTATGTATGTCATCTTTAGGACATCTTGGCATTGTGATTTTTAAAGAGAAGTAGTTAACACTTTAAAATGTATTGTTTGAAGAGTGGCTTACATAATAGTAAAAAAGAATAGTGAGAATTTAAGTTTGGTGTCAAAGTACACTGGCTTTGCACACTGGTTCATGCTTCAGAACAAAATGGATACCTTTTATGGCTGGTGACATATCAATGTCCCGTTGATGAAACCTTTTTGCTTTTACTAGACATTTTATATAACTTCCCACTACTAACAGTTACCAACTATTTGAAAATAAAAATATTTCCTATTTTTAGCCTGGTCCTATCACTTGGTAAGTTATTTTAGCTAAACCTTATAAAATATACTTGGTAGGCCATGTGCATTTTATTTAAATTGTCTCATTAGTCCTTAATATGAATGTAAATCAATAGAAAAACTATTTTAAATGTAAAGCGGCTTGACTAAAAGCCCTTGTGCATTTTATTTCGTGGATCTTACGACCAAGCCAGCGTCTTGACGATAGAGTTTTAAGTCCCTTGCGTTCGTTGCCCATCTTGCGTACCCCGGGGCGCCGCAGCTGGGAGAGAACACGCGGTCAGTACCCTGGTCCTCGGGGCTGAGACGTTCTGGGGACCCGGGAGCCCCAGGCCGCTGCGGCCGCCTGCCCCCGGGGCGACAGCGGAGGGAACGCGGCCCCTCCGCAAGGCCTCCTCGGCACGTCCCCGCGCTCGGTTCCCGCCGCCGGGAGGGCGGTCGGATGATGCCCAGGCTGCGGCTGGCAGATGCGCGTGCCAGGGCGCTCGAGACGGAGGAGTGGAGCTGGATTCGAACGAGGCCCGATTCCGCCGCCTGAAGACGTTTCCGCCCTGGCTGCTTGCTGTGACCCTGCTTTGTCCCCGCTCGTGTGTGCTGCTGGCGACGGGACGGGAACTTTTCTCCCCCCAATCCAGTGTGCCGCCTCCATCTTCTCTCGGCCCGCTGCCCATATGACCCGCCTTCTGAGCATCCCGCCTCCCTGCCCCCTCCTCTGCTCCCCACCTCCCTGCCTTGGTCCAGACCAGGGTCCCTACTTGGGCCCCCCTGGGCTCTCGGCCTTGGAGAAGTGGGCCCACCAGCAGAGGAGGTAGTTCTGGGATTCTGAATTCACATGCAGGTCTGTACCTCTGTCCCGTTCCCAGGAAGGCCCAGGTCCTAGAGAGACATCAGGTGGTGCATTCACCCTCCCAGCCCCACCCCTCCACTACCGTGACAGCCTGAGAATCAGAGGCCACTGGGCACATCACCCTGCCCCTGTGGCCAGACTCCAGCACAGTCTGGAATTTCAGGTTTATCAATCACTTGGAGTTGGGGGTGGGGACACATAAAACTTCTTTCTCACTGGTCTGCCCGCTTGACCTCTTGTCTCCTCCTCCAGCCACCCTCCCCCCTTTCTGGGAGACTGAGGGGAGAGTATGTATAGGGAGCATATATAGGGAGCCACTTTGGGAAGGGCTGGCCAGAGAAGCTTCAGGCAGAGAAGGTGAGGAGGGGCCTCGGAGTCTGGATGGGAAGGGGGAGCTGGGAAAGTCTGAGGCTCAGTGAGGGCCTGGCTACCCTGTGAGCTACACTTTCCTCTTTTATAAATGGCCCAACACTGGGGTCAAGGGAGGTGGGGCTCATACAGTACCAGCCTGAGCCCAGCAGAGAGCCCGGCATGGAGCAGCGCCTGGCAGCTGGGGTGTGGAGTGGGGCAGTGGGTCCAGGTGGGCCCAGCTTCCCCTCCGGGACTTTGCCTGACCTCATCCTTGTTCGTGTATCTCAGGCAGGGCCATGGCTTCTGCAGCAGCAGAGGTAGAGAAGGGGTCTTCAATTGTGGTGGGGCTCCTGGTTGCAGGCAACATCATTATTCTGGTGAGACATCCCCCAATGCTGGGAGCCAAGTGGGTGGGCGGGGAGAAGGGGCAGCCCTGAGCCTGGGGCTGGGGGCTGAGGGCCCAGGACTCCCCAGCGGGCTAGTGCTATGAGCTCTCAAGTCAGAGCAGCCTGGTTTCAAATCCCAGCCCCTCCTCTTCCTAGCTGTGTGACCCTGAAGAAGTGATTTTACTTCTCTGTGCCTGTTTGTCCATCTATAAGATTATATCTTCATTCTGGGGATATTTATGGGGATTAATTCATGTGTGGCCCTCAGCTCAGAAAAAGTGCTTGACAAATGCTACTATCATCAGAAACATGATTGTGGACATAAAGTGGTTGGCACACAGGAGGCTGATAATAATGAATAACAATGTTTTTACCTAATATTTAATGTTTTGTTTTTATTAAAATAGGTGATACCTGTACATGGCTCTGGAGGCAGAAAGTCTGGTTTCAAATCCCAGCTCTGCCCCTTTTTATTATGGGACATGGGACCAGTGATGTCACCTCCCTGAGCCTCAAAATTTTCTCATCAGAAAGATAGAGATAAAATAGTAATGCTGAGAGGATAAAGTGAGGTATTGGATCAGTGGGCTTAGTTAGACCAGTTTGGCACAGGTGGTTACTCTTTGTATTGGCCAGACAATAGCTGGTAACAATAACCGTTATCACACAGAAACCAGTTAAGAGGCCCAATGCCTGGCACACAACAAGTCCTCTAGGAATGTTAGTTTAATCACTGTCAAAAGTATCTGCCAGGAAGTTTCCTCTCTCTTGCTTTATATTCCCAGTCCTACAGGTAACCAGATGTTTAGTTTCTCCAACATTGCAACAAATACAAGCAATAGAAGTATATAACCTATTTTCTCCCCTTTCTTGCCCAAAATATAGCTCATTCCACATCTTGTTTTGTGCTTCCTATTTCCTCCTGCTCACGTGGCCTGTAGGCCACTTCACAGGAGTCCTCAGAGAACCTCCTTGCCCTTTTTCACAACTGCATAGCATTCCATTGTGTGGCATCCTGGTTCCTCCACCCATGGTGCTACAGAGGATCACCTTTCGAGTTTGTGATTTTCCCACATGGGTTGGTGCATGTATAGGGTTGATTTCAGCAAGTGGAATTGGTAGTTTGAAGGGTTAATGCATTTGTAATCGTTCTGATGACGTCCAGAGTCCCCTTATAACATGAGTAAGGGAAGACGGGTTGACCGAGCATCTCCTCTGTGCCAGGCATGCGCTCCAGGCTTTGCATGTGGCATCTCCTTTCATCCTGGAAGCAACTGGCAGCTGGGGCAGGGCAGGGGTCTCAGCTGAGCCTTCCCTTTCCTCCTGACCTTTGTCCAGCCTCATCCCTGTTCATGGAAGGCAATATCTTTGCCACTCTTATTATGTGTCCACTTTACCAAGCAGGCTGCGGAGGCTCAGAATTCGTGCAGCTGGGACTGCTGCCCCCGAGCACGCCTTTCTAACCAGCTCCCCTATACAGCTGTCAGGCCTGGCCCTGTTTGCCGAGACGGTATGGGTGACAGCTGACCAGTACCACGTGTATCCACTGATGGGCGTCTCGGGCAAGGATGACGTCTTTGCTGGTGCCTGGATCGCCATCTTCTGCGGCTTCTCCCTCTTTGTTGTGGCCAGCTTTGGTGTGGGTGCAGCGCTGTGCTGCCAGCGGTCCATGATTCTCACGGTGAGGCCCCAAGAGGAAGGGATGGAGGCAGGTGGGCATGAAGATCACCCTCATAGAGTCATATTAACAACAACAACGACCGCCACCACTAACATGTGTTCAGCATGTCACCAGCCTTGGGCCTTATGGCAATCATTACATTTCCCCTTCCTATAAACCAATAACCTAGTCCAGCCGTCGCCATCATTTAAGGAAGAAACCTGGGGCACAGGAGAGGAAGGGAAGGAACCTCTCTGCTCAGGAGGATGGCTCTTGCACAGCAGAACTGAGATTTGAACTTCAGCTATTTGGTCTCCAGAGTCTGTGTTCACAAGCTCTGTTGATAACAATGACAATAATAATGGCACAGCTACTATTCATTGAGAGTTCACTACTTTCTAAATGTTTTACATGAATCAATTTGTATACCTACCTACCATGAGATACCATCGTCATCATCATCCTCACTGTGAGCCCATTTGACAGAGTTGAAACCAAGTCTCGGAGAAGTGAAATCACTTATTGAGGTCACACAGACAATGAGTGGCAGAGCCAGGATTTAAAGCCAAGCAGTTCAGTGCTTGAGCCTCTCTGTGCTCCCAATCTCTTCCAACAACAATACCTGCAACAATACCCTCAATTCCCAAGGGCCTCTCATGTGCCTGACACTAGGCTAAGCAGTTTGGAAAACAAGCTGCCTCAACCCTCCCAGAAGCCCTCTGAAGGCAGTGTTTCTCTACCCATTTACCAGATGAGGAAACTGAGCTTCAGAGAGGCCACACCCCAGGTGATGGAGAGAGCAGCAATGCCAGTCCCAGCCCCACTGACGCAGACCTGACACTGTGCTGCTTCTACAGCTGAGGGCCCTTTAGATTGCCAGGAGCCCCTACTTATTAAATTAACTAATGTTTATTAAGCAAGAACCACGTGCCAAACCCTATGCTAGGCACTGAGGTTATCTCGCAAGCAAATCATAAAGCCCTTGCCCTAGGGGCAGATGCTCTGAGGAGGGAAGACAGTGACCAGGGAGGGGAGAGCTAGAGCTGGGGAGTGGGCATGGGAGGTCTCGCAGCCAGAGAAAGCAAAGGCCTGTGGCTGGTGAGGAGCCTGTGTGTGTTTCTGCAGGAAGAACATTCCAGGTGGAGGGAACAACAAGAGCAAAGTCTGGGAAGCCAGAGGAGGCTAGGGGTCCAGTGTGGCTGGAGCCAAGTGGGGGAAAGGATGAGAGAGGAGGTGAGATGAGGGTGGACAGGAAAGGGGGCAAAGAAGAGTGGAGAATGCATATGGAGGATGAGGGGAGAATGAGAAGGTGGGCCTACCAGGTGGGCCTTGGTGAGGACTGGCTTTACTCCTCCCCTCCCCTCCCCTCCCTTTCCTTCATCCTCCTTTTTAAATTTCTCTCCTGCATTTAATTCTCTAAAATAACAATTTAACCAAACTAAGATTCAGATTTTTTAAAAAAAAATTACAATAGGAAGTTTCAACCATAGACTAGGGAGAATGACATGATGAACCTCACTTACCTATCGCCTAGTTTCAACATGACCAGCCACAGACTTGCCAACTCTGTCCCCTCGACTCCATCCTCTGCCTGCCCACTTCTTTGTTTCCTCGGGTATTTGGAAGCACATTCCAGACACCAGGTCATTTACCTGGAAATACCTGAGTGCACATTTCTGAGTGATAAGGACATTTTTGTTGTCAAGCAGTTAGGCATGTTGTGCCACATCACCTCACCTCTTGGCAGTGGAGCTGGCATATCCGCCCCCCACCCCCTGTTGCTTTAAGGGTGAGCGTGAGGGGTGAGGACAGGAAAATAATTTTCATTAAACACGAGTCAAAGACTAGTTTCCTTTTTTTGCACAACCATTGTACTACTGGGGCATCCGTAAAGTTCAGCCTAGTTTCTTCATGTCGATCCTTCAACATCCAGTCTACGTTCACATGTCCCTGGTTGTCTGGAGAACGCCTTTATTTTTTATCTTTTCTAGAGTAGACGTTCATTTTACCTCATCCAAGACTACAGTTAACTTTGGGAAATACTTTACACATATTTTGTTGATTCCATTTTCCCCTAACATTTTATTATGAGAATTTTCAAACAAACAGAAAGGGTAAAAGACCTGAAAAGCCATTTTTAAATTGCATTTCTATCCATGAAGCCATCCCTTGTGGTGGCGTGTGTGTGTGTGTGTGTGTGTGTGTGTGTGTGTGTGTGTGTGTGTCTTTACAGGCTTTGTCCTGACTGGGCTGTCTGTTCCTCTCACCATCTTTCCTCAGTACCTGGTGCTCATGCTCATCATCTACATCTTCGAGTGTGCCTCCTGCATCACGTCCTACACCCACCGAGACTATGTGAGCCAGCCAGAGGCGAGGAGAGAAGCATGACTTTGTGGGGGGAGGGCGGTCTCAGGCTAAAGGTGGAGGTCGACCCCTCTCCCCATCCAGCCCCGCTGGACCCTATTCCTGGACCTCCACAGATGGTGTCCAACCCATCCCTGATCACCAAGCAGATGCTGACATTCTACAGTGCAGACACGGACCAGGGCCAAGAACTGACCCGCCTCTGGGACAGTATCATGATTGAGGTGAGTGAAGGTGGGTGAAGGTGGGTGGGGAGGGCTGACTGGAGGACCTGGGGCTCTGACCATAGGTATAAGTAGGGCTCCCACTGTGCCCACTGGTAGATGATATCTACTCAGGTTGTTTTTATGAGGGATGCTCAGTCATTGTAATTTTTCTGATGAGTGAACAGGCCCAGTAAAGGGCGTCACTTGCCAAGGGCCATTTGGTAACTGGCAGAGTTAAGATCCCAATCTGGTGACCTAGATCCAGAGCCCCTGCTTTTAATCGTTACATGTATTGTATTAACAACAACAACAATAAAAAATTTGAATGAGCACTAACTTCTGTCTAGCACTGTCCAAAGCACTTTCAAAGCTTCTTTAATCCTTCCAACCACCCGTAAGAGAGATCAGCTTTGTCAATGAGAAAACTGAGGCTAGGGGTTGAGTGGCTTGCGGGAGTTCACACAGCTGGTAGGTCCCAGAACCGGAAGGGCTCAAACCAGATGCTACATCCCAGAAACCACATTCTTAATTAGACCCAAGATGACATGGCAGCACAGAGAGGAATGTTGCGGATGCAAGCGAAACTGAGGTCTCAGGTTCAAGCCATATAGCTAGCCAGGACGGGAACCCACGTTTGAAAGAGCCTATGTTTTCATCTTTCCAATGAGTGGCTGTCCACTCTGAGCTGGAGCCTACCTGCCTCCTGCCTTTCTCTCCAGCAAGAATGCTGTGGCACATCTGGTCCCTTGGACTGGGTGAACTTTACATCAACCTTCCGGGAGGCCACCCCAGAAGAGGTGTTCCCCTGGCCCCCACTGTGCTGTCGGCGGACTGACAACTTCATTCCACTCAATGAGGAAGGCTGCCGCCTGGGCCACATAGATTACCTGTTCACCAAGGTGTGTCCCCTCCCTGCTGCTTCACCTGTCTGTGGTTTTTCTGGCCCTCTCTGCTTCTTCTGGCTCTTCCTCTCTCCCACAGTGTCTCTGCTATCTCCTTCTCTCTCTAGCTTTCTCTTTCTCTTATTTCTCTCTGGTTCTCTCAACTCTTGCTCTGTCTGTCCTCCCTTCCTCTGCAAGTTAGTGGGATGCACACAGGGTCTGTCTCTTTCAGACCTGGCACCTGCAACTTTTCTCAGGTTGTCTGGGAATACGAGCAACAATAATAATATCAATAGCAAAACACCAACATCAACCCACATTTATTGAACTTTTACTTTATTCTAGGCATCCTTCTAAATGCTTTAAATTTTTATCCTATTTCTTGCCAAAGCCTCATAAGGTAAAGATGATACTTACCCCATTTTTCAGATGGTAAAACTAAGCAGTCATTTGCTAGGGAGGGATGGAACTGGGGTTTGACTTTAGGCAGTTAGGCACCAACCAGGTGCTTTAACTACTGCAAGGGGAGTGCAGAGGCAGAGAGAGAAACCAGAGGAGGTTAGACTAGCAGAACTGGTCCCAGTGGTTCCTCTGGCTGCTTTGGGCTGCCTGGGTACCTTTGGCGGCATTTCTTAGATCAGGTGTCGTAGGGAGGAGAGCCTGTGCAAACCATCGCCACCCTCAGAGTCAGAGAGCCATGTTTCCAGCTCAGACTCTGTGCAGAGTGCTTATATGCATCGTCTCATGAAATCCCCACAATTGCTTTTGAGGGCATTGTTGTTACATTCACCACTTCACAGATGGAAAAACTGAGGCTCAGAAGGTCAGACTCATACGTAGGCCCCATAGCTCATAAATGGCAGAGCTGAACCCCCAACTCGGTCCTACCTGACTCTGGGGCTGCTCCCAAGTCGGGGCAGGAGTTTTTCATGAAGGTGACTAGTGTGAGGCCCTGGCCCACCTTGGCCTTATCTCTAAATGAGGAGATGTCGGACTGGACTGATCCTAAAGGCATATTTCAAATCCTTAGAAGTTGTTGGCAGCATGGAAAGTCAGCTCTAAACAAAATAGCCATGGTCACTATCAGGGCAGCACCTGCTTATTCAAGGCCTGGATTCAAGGTCACATCCGTGCTCCCTGAAACCACCATAGGAGACAGACACTGCCATGATCTCCACTGCACGGTGAGAAAACCAAGGCTTAAGTAAGGAACTTTCCTGAGGGTGCACAGTGACTCTTGCTTTCAGCAGGCAGCCTCCCCGGACATTTTCTCAAACCCTCATTTTCCCTCTGCCCAGGGCTGTTTTGAATACATTAGCCATGCCATTGACAGCTACACGTGGGGCATCTCATGGTTTGGGTTTGCCATCCTGATGTGGACGGTGAGAGGCGGGGAGCCTGTGGGCTGGGTGGGATGTGGGTGTGGGGCTGGAGCACCCCTCACCTCATTGCCTCCTCACCCAGTTCCCTGTGATGCTGATAGCCATGTATTTCTACACCACGTTGTGAGGAACAAGAAGAGAAGGCGATGTGCACACTTTGGCCTCATCCTCCTCCGCTCCTGCCTCCTCCAGCCGAGGCCTGGATGACTGCCTCATCCCTTCCCTTCCCACCTTCCTCATCCTTCCCTCCTTCTACTCTCAAGATCTTTTACCAGGTTTCTGAGCCCTCTTGGGAGTTGGGGGTGTCCTGAAACCCCTGGACATGTATGCATGACCCAAAGCTCTTAACCTCATTTTATTTGATCAATTCCTGGCCCATCTATCAATGTCAACTTAAGGTCCTATCCTTAGACCTCACCATCCCAACTACAGATGCCTCCTCCTTCTTGGTGCATGGCACCATTATTATGGAATAGTTTGTGATTGTCTATTTAAGCACTGGTAGACTGGGATTGCTGTGAAGGGAGGGATAAATTCCGTCATGGTCATTTTATTGTCCCCAGCATTTCCCAGCACCAAGCTGATCATGGATATTCAATAAATATGTGTTGAGTGAGTTAATTTGTTTTCTTCTGGGGAAAAGCTGGATGAACAAGAACTCTTCCAATGAAAGTGGCAAGAACTCAATTGGCACTAACTGAAACATAAAATGGAATTTATTGGCCCATGTAACTGAGTCAATAGAGCTGAATCGAGGGGTTCAGTCTAGGTTTCCTGGAAATATGCTTCATTTTAAGGCAGGATTTCTCTGCAACACCAGACATACATCTTTATAGCTAAGTGACACAGTGGGGAGAAAGGGCCTCAGTCCCAATAGCTTTAGCCAAGGTCAGGGATCGTCTTGGTTAGGGGAGGGAGGGCACCTGGGTTAATGATCCTGCTAAGGATGCACCCAAGTAGTGTTGGGAAAGAGGCTGTTTATCAAAGGAGAATCAGAATGCAGGGCTGTTGGGCCAGTACGGGTGGCAGACATCCTCCTGTGAGGGACTAGAGCTTCCGGCAAGTTCTCTATAGGGTACAAGACAGACCGCACCTCATCATTGCTCTTTTATCCTCTCTGAATCAGGCCCATCCTCTGGCCATTTAATAGCAATTAGGTCCTGCCAGGAGGGCCTGAGTCCTTCCCCATCAAGTGAAGTTTCTTAGGGTCCTCCTGTATTCCACTGGTCTGCTGATGGTCTGCAATTGTGAAATTCAGATGTCAGCTGTTTAAAATATATTTTTAAAAATCTGTAATGGTCAAAGGACTTATTATTTGTTAAGGTGAAAACTTGGAAACAACCTAATATCCATCATAAGGGATGGGTTGTACAACTCATGTTATATAGCCTTGGACTAGAATTCTCTGTGGCTGTTAAAAAGAAGATAGATCTATGTGAGCGAATATAAAAAGATGTCAGAAAGCATATATAAGGATGTTTATTACAGTAACCTAAAAAAACATCTATAGAAGAAGACTGGTTAAATTAGCTTTGCTTTGCCTGTACTCTGGAACACCGCATAGTAGTTAAAAATAGTGTTTTAACGTGGAAAAATCTCCAAGAAATGCAAAGTGGAAAAATTTGCAAACCACATGCAGTACTTTTATTCCTGTAGATACAGATAGAGGATTTGGTCCTTTAATAAATGAATGAATGAATGAATGAATGAATGAATACATAAATAAATTAATTAATTAAAGGTCAGGTTTTTAAAAATAATGTTTAAAAAATAGGGAAATTACTTTTTAAAAAGCAAAAGTAATTTGTAATTCTTCTACTTAAAAGTTTATAAAAATTTCCTGTTCCACTCTACATCCAACCTGCCCCCTCCCCCTGCAAATCTGGTCCAACCCCCTAGATGGCTGCTATTAACACAGAATAACTTTCCTGTTTCAAAAGTTTATATCAACATATATACCTGTCATCACGCACACATGTTTAACAGAATCATGCTTTAAATGTTGCTTTGAGACTTGTTTTCTCCACTTAACTATACCTTATGATTGTCTTTCCTTGTCAGTATATATGAATTTACCTCTTTTTTTTTTTTTTTTTACTATTGCCATGTACTTTAGAATATAGTTGCATCATAGATCATCATGATCTGTTGTTAAGTAAACAAGGCAAGGAGCAGAATGGTATACATAAGTGATTTCATTTTTCTAAAAATTACACATACATAGTTCCCACGAAGGACTGTTTGGGACGGAGGGCTGAGAGGAGGAGGAATTTTCACATCATATGTACCTTTATAATGTTTGAAGAAATATTTGTAAAGAGCATCCATTACTTTTCAAAAACAAAAACTAGTAAAGGAATTTCTAAAACACTAAACAATATACAGCTTTATTTTTAAGCCAGAATTTTAAAACACCACTTAGATATATGACGCATGCCATGTTTTAACATACAAGAGCCCCTCCAGTTTACGCAGCCTAACTGGCTTATCTGCAGGCCCTGGAATGGAACTTTTCCACCCCTGGGCACATATTTGACATTGTAAACATGTCAAGGAAATGGGGGATTCCGACCTAAACTGCTTCTAAATTTAGGTATGTCTTCATGAGCCAGTTCACAGTAACCTAATCTGTAACTCTAATGATCTGAGAGGCAAAGAGGAAGCACTGGGTTCTCACCACTCCACCACACTCTTAGCTTCAATGTGCCCCTCTGTGAAGTGGGGCTTCCAACAATCCCCTCACAGCATATAGCACAATACATTCTAAGAGCCCAGGAACCAGTAGATCAGGAATTTTCTCAACCCTGTGTAATTAGAATGAAATGCAGAAATAAAGTGCCTGCTGATGCTGCCACTATACCTGGTGAACCCCAATTTCAAGTCTTCGCGACTCCACCATCCTCATACAGAAGCTGATTCTCTGAGGTGACTCAGAAAGTTGCACTTATAAAGTCATAGTTGAAAATACTTAGTGCACTTGCCGAGAAGTGTTTTTAACCCACTGGCTCAGCATAGGTAAGAGTTAATATGTATTTTTTGGCTAGGGGTCTTTAAAGAATGTGGACTTAATGGAGACTGATATATACATAAAATCACTTTTTCTCTTAAAAATCACACCATAAAAGAATATTTAATATCATGGGAAAATACTTGTAAAATTGTTATGTGAAAAAGATTACAAAATAGCATGCCAAGTATGATTGCTTTTCTGATAAAAATATAAGCATGTGCACGTTTGCATTCAAATTGTTAAATAAAGTCTCCCAAAGGTTAACATTGGTTATTAAGACAGAGGAGACACTTGCAGGGGATTTTTAGTTCGTTTCTTGGACATTTTGGTATTTTCCAAGTATTACATGAGGATTATTGCTTTTGTCCGCCAGCAAAAATTGAGAAATAAATGTTAATAAAAATGTCACCACTGAACACGAGATGTCCACTGAGAAAAGAATTATTGCGTTAAATATTTTCAAACTTCAACTAAGCAGTTAAGACAGGTCGGGCCTTGCCAGATGCTAGGGTCTTGGAGTCAAGCTGGCCTCTGGACAGCAATGAGGCTGGCCTCCACCTCTGTTGCACGTCTGCCACTACCCTCTCTGGCTCCATCTGGTCACATACCTGTAGAGTGCAGTTCAGCCGGACTGGCAGCAGTGTGGCCTGGCCAAGGCGGGCCTCAGCTGGCAGGACAGGTTTATCTGCCCTGGTCCCTCCACTCACAAGCCCACTCTTGTGGGTGAGAGGAGAGCAAGAGATGTGGGCCAGGTGAGGCTCCCAGGGACACCCAAGTGAGACAGTCATTCAATAGCTGTTCTTACTGCAGCCCTACATGACCATGTGTGTCTGTGGCTCAATAAAGTCTCTAACTCTCCATGGCTCCCCAGAGCCCTCAGCACAAAGTCCAACTCCTTGACTAGGCCCCGAAGGGCCCTTGTGCCCTTTCTCCTTGCCACCTCCCCAGTCTTATCTCTGTCTCTTGCCCCACTGAGCTAATCTTTCTTTCACAATCTCAGATCAGAGAATGGAAAGAATAAACTATAATGTTTTATACCAAACAAGCAGGAACACACCTCTGACTACAGCCACTGTTGCTTATACTCTTTCATGAGGGCAAGTTGGCTCTTCCACTAAAATGTAAAACTTACATACCTTTGACTCAACTGATTCCACCTCAGGGATTCTGTCCTGAATATACACTCACAAGTGTGTGCGAAGACCTATGTACGAGGATAACTTAAATTCACTAACTGAGAAACAGCCTAAATCATGTCAGAAGGGAACTATTATATCATTCATCTTTTCACAACATGGAGTACTACGCAGCTAAATTTAAAGGGCACCACATTTATATTTGCTGATATGAAACCATCTCCAAGATAGATTGTTCACTGAGAAAAACACAAAGCGTAAAACTGAGTGTATTCTTAATGAAATCCTAGATTGGATCCTGGAAGAGGAAAAGAAAAGAAATAAGTGGAAAAACTAGAGTAATTAAATAAAGTTTGGAGTTTAGTTAATGGTATTGTACCAATGTTAACTTCTTGGTTTTGAAGAACGCACCATGGATATGTAATACACTAACATTAGGGGAAACTGAGAGAAGGGTATACAAGAATGCTCTGTACTGCCTTTGCAACTTTTCTGTTAATCTAAAATAAAAAATATATTTGAAAAAACTGTATGTTTTTATATCTGTAGGATCTAAAGAAGATAAAAACAGTTTGTGTATGCAGAGGATACATCCTTGCTTATAAATTGTTCTACTTTCATGATTAATTTTTCTTAATTCAGGAATGATTACTCAGTTTGACAAGTAATTAATAATTTAAAAATTATTTACATCCACACTTGTGTCATGATTTTTTCAGAGTACCCAATGTCATTATTTGAAATATTTTATCCGATGGCATTATTTCATAGTGTCTTCATTTTGGATTGCAGTTAGAAATTACACAGGGCTGAGAAATGGAGTGGAAGTAAGGAAATAGGGTAGATCACTGAAACCAAGTTACAAAATGTTCAGGTTACCAAATGGCCCACTCATTTATCAAAAATACTTTTCACCCTGTTAACCAAAATGGTTTAACAGGTTGTAGGGGAGTGGAATTTTTTACTGCGTTCGCATCAGAACCACTGGGTCAAACGGCAGGGAAAAGGCTTCCCAGAAGGGTGAGAAACTGGAAGTAGTAATTGTCTTCAGGAAATCTGGCCACTTTGCTGGCTCTCCAATGTGGCCTTGCAGATCTGGAGTTATGGGTGAGAACCAGGAGACCAGTGTGGGCTAACCTCCCTTAAATGGCGATGCTTACATTGTTACATAAGGTCTTCCAGAATGGTGTAGTGAGTCCTGGGTATTCAAGGGCTGTCGTATTATAAGAACCACATTTTCCAGATCCAGTTGAAGACCTACCTTATACAGGTAGGGCCCAGGAAGCTTTGTTGAGACAGGTTGCATCTGCCCCATCCTAGGTAATAAAATTGTGACTGTCTTTCCAGTAAAATTGTGAATGTCGTCAACTCATTCATGCATTCTAATATTTCTTGCTTGCCTATCATGTGCATCAGGCATGGTTCTAGGTTCTGGGGATCCAGCAAGTACAAATCGAGGCCACACTCTCTACCTTTATGAAGCTTACCTTCTGGAGGAGATAGAGAAAACCAATAAGAGAAATAGAACTGTCAGAGGATAGTAAGTGCTAAAGGAGAAAAATAAAATGTTAAAAATAATTTTTTAAATTAGTGGAGAAGAGAAGCAGGGAGTTTCAGCACCACGCTGTCATCCTGACTGGATGTGTTAGCTTCCAGCAGCTGCTTGCTTGCACCCCTTCTGGGTTGTTTCCCGTTTTCCTAGTCGGAAGCTGTTCTGTTCCATCGCCATTGGGGGCGTGGGTGAGAGCTCTGATCGACCTCTCCTGGGACAGGGGTCTGCCTTGGAGCATGGATGGGTCGGCTCCATCCAGTGGCCCAGCAGGGAGCAGGAAGGAGTTGGTTACTCAGAGCAGGCTAGTGGGGTTTTTTGGTTTTTTTGTTTTGGGGATTTTTTTTGGGGGGGGGAGCAAACATCTTTATTTTTTTTTAATTTAACAGTTAAAAACAACAATTTCTAGCCAAATAATATAAAGCATTTTAAATCAATTATTTGAAAGTACATACGCTCTTTATATAAATAAACACTGAAACTATATGGATTTAAACAAATATTCAATTAGCAAATTAGTTGGATCACTAATTAGTTGGATCACTGTCACCTATTCAGTACTTTGTAAAATGTTTGTGTTTTATAAATAAAAGATTAAAAACACAAGAACAAGTGCAATCAAATGTTTTTAAACTTAAGGGCACACTCCGCTCTGTTCACCAAATTAAATCATAGTATTATACAGGTGAACAGACCCTAGAGGTAAAAAGGACCACATCCCCTCTCTCCACCAACCTTCCAACTGATGACAAATGACATAGAAAGCACTGAGAATTTAGTGTTGACCACTGTCATCACTGTCATTTTTGTTAACATCTGAGGCCCCCAATCACTCACATGTGCCAGTTAACAATTTATCGACTCTTAATTCCAATATTTATCAGTGAGCACAAGGTTAGGCCTTGTCAGTAGAGGGCGCTGGGAGGACATTGCAGGGGTTAAGGGCTTTTCTTCAGATTCCAGTGCTTTGTTCTTGTTCCTCCTGAGCTGTGAGCAGCAGGTGGCTCTTACTCTTCTCCACGTTTTAGCCTGCCACCTCCAGCACCCTTTTGAGCCCAGCTAGGGACACTAAACCCAAGTAAGAAATCTATTGAAAACATGAAATAGAATCATGATTTCTCACTGAATTGACTGTCTTATCAGATGTCCTGCAAATGGAAATAGAAAGATGCAAAATAGAGAAAATGGTCTTTTTAAAGAGTCATTTCTTGTCTTGCTGGGGAAAATGATCAAAAGAAGATCTTTGGTATTAAAGTTTATCTCATAAAAATTCATTCAGAAAATTGAGGGAAAAGTCTGAAAACTGGAGAAATTTTTCAACTTTCAAGATCTATACCCAGAGTCAAGGCAAGTGATATTTGTTGCCTAGAAATGACTCTGGGCTGGGTATCTCAGTTAGCTTTTGTTAACAACCTCAAAACACAATGGCTTAAAATACTGATTATTTTTTTAGTTCCAGATTCAGTAGGACCATTTGGGCTCACCTGAGCCAGGCCATTCTTCTGTTGATCTCACTTGTGCTCACTCATGTAGTTGCAGTCAGCTAATGAGGTGGCTGGGGCCAGTTGATCTAGGGTGGCCTCCCTCACATGTATGGCTGGCTGGCAGTCGGTCTAGGTGGCTGGAACGATGGCTCTGACTGGGCCATGTGTCTACAGCAGATCAGCCCAAGCTTATTCATATGGCTGTTCTTGCAGAATTCCCAAGAGCAGCAAGAGAGGACAGTCCCAAAGTATACAAGCAATTTTCAAGTTCTTGCTTTTGCCACATTTGCTATCGTTTTATTGGTCAAAACAAGTCAGTGGCTAGGGCCAGGGCTAGTGTGTGAAGTGTGCAAAAGAGAGGAGAATTATAGAGGTCATTTTAACAATCCACCACACATGGGATCCAGGGTGATAAAAAGACACCAAAGAGTCCCCAGCAGAAATAGCTAAATGCCTCTATTTGAGAGTGTTGCACACTTGTGATCTCTTCAAATGGCCTGCAGTTCTCAGGTTGAAGCCTGACGGGAAGTAGTTGATGCTAACAACAGCCTGGACTTTGGCCCATTCATCCCGTAACTGAAGAGCTGTCCTAAGAATAGGAGCCTTTCCCCAAATTTCAGCGATCACAGAAGATTAAGGAAGCAACCTTTAACTAAATTCATGTTTCAAAACCCAAGTAGCAGACATTAAACACATGAAGAATCCCTTAGATGTCCTTCAGATGCCTTCTCAGATGCCTTCTCAGATGCCATGGGCACTGGAATGGAAAGAAATAAAATAGAAAGGTAAAAGCTTAAGAAAATTGTCTTTTAAAAGTTCTACTTCAGTATTGTGAACATATAATTAAAGGAATGTCCCTAGTGTTCAAGTTCTTGCTATACAAGAAGAACACCTAAGATCAAATTGCTAAGGATATCCCATCTCATCATTCCTTTTCAGGACCATTCTGGAAGTTCTAGTTAATACAGTAAGAGAAGAAAAAGAAATTAAGGTATACAGATAGAGAAGGAGGAACTAAAACTCTCTTTGTTCATAGGTGACATAATTGTGTGTTTAGACAACCCAAAAGAATCAACAAAAAGAAAAAACTCCTGAAACTAATAATTATAGCAAAGTTGCAGGATACAAAGCAGATCAAATTGCAAGTCATATCCATTGATCATGTCACTGCCTGATAATAAAGTCAACTATGTTTATGATGTTTCCTCTCCTCAAGAGATTTTTGTCCTAATCACTTTCATTAAGTAGAATGTGTTCAAGGAGGAAAATTTTTTTTTAATTGATTAAATAAGAAAGGCAGAATATTGGTAACCGTAGCAACTGGTTGATAGGCACATTGGAGTTGATTAAACTGTTCTCTGTAAAACATAAACACCTCTTTCTGTGATCTTACAGGGTTTGTAGGAGAGAGAATGCCAGCACTCCTGAGCATGACCTACTAGGCCAGGTCCTGCTAACTAGTCCCAGCCTCACTCTCTCTTGCTTCCCCTTGCTTTGCTTTCTCTGCTCCACCAACTTTGAACTTCTAGGTCATGCTTTTTCCTGCCCCAGAGCTGTGGAACCTACTTTTCTACTCCCTGGAAGGCTCTCTCCAATCCCTACTCTGATTAGGGAATATTCATCCTTCAGATCTTAGTGCAAGTATCATTTCCTCTAGGAAGTCATCCTTGAAAACCTGGCCAAGTCAGAGACCTTTTTTACTTTCTTAAAGTATCTATCTTGTGTTTTTTATTCATAGCACTTAGTGTAGCTTTAACTTACTCATAATTAATAAAATAGCTAACATTTAATGAGTACTTGCGGTGTGCTAAAGATGTTCTAAGAACTTCATGGGTGTCTGCTCATTTGATTCTCTCAAGGCACAGAAAGTGAAAGAAAGTTTCTCAAGGTCACACAGTTGCTAAGTGGTACAGGTGGGACCCAAAACCTGTCAGAGCAGACATCTTAACTATTCTGTTCTGCTCCCTCTCTCCAAAGTAAATAACATGCATCTCCCCTACCAGACTTGGAGCCCCTCCATAGTAGATATTCACCATTATGGACTGAATCGTGCCCCCATCCCTGCACAATTCTTATGTTGAAGTTCTAACTCTCAGTGTGACTGTATTTGGAGAAAAGGCCTTTATGGAGGACATTAGTGTTGAATAAATCATAAGGATAGGACCCTAATTCAATAAAACTGGTGTCCTCGTGTCTTACTCTATTTCAGGATGCCATATTAAACACCATAGACTGGGTAGCTTATAAACAGAAATATATTGCACACAGTTCTGGAGGCTAAGAAATCCAACATCAAGGCTCTAGCAGATTTGGGACCTGATGAGGGCCCACTTTCTGGTTCATACTAGCTGTCTTCTCGTTGTAATATTACATGATGTAAGAGGCAAAGAAGTTGTCTGGAGCTTTTTTCATAAGGGCATTCATCCCATTCATGAGGGCCCTACCCTTGTGACCTACCTAATCACCTTCCAGAGATCCCATTTCCTAACACTATCATGTTGGGGGTTAGAATTTCAACATATGGATTTGGGTCGGGGCAGGGAGGTAAGGACAAACATTCAGTCTATGGTACATTATAAGAAGAGAAAGAGACACCAAGGGTGTGCATGCACAGAGCAAAGGCCATGTGAGGAGGCGGTGAGAAGGGAAACATTCGCAAGCCAAGGAGAGAAGTCTCAGGAGAAATTAACCCTACCAGCACCTTGATCTTGGACTTCCAGTCTCTAGAATTGTGAGAAATTAATTCCTGTTGTTTAGACCACTCAGTCTGTGGTATTTTGATATGTCAGCCATAGCAGACCAATACATTCAGTCTCTTCTTGTTTGCTATTATATATTTTGTACCAAAGTATATCTAGCACATGTCCAGCACATCATAAGTACTCCAAAATTATATACTCAGGCAACACCACTTTTCCGGAAAGTCTTCTCTTATCCTTCTCCCTCTCCCACTTTATGTCTTAAGTGCCCCTTCTAGATTTCAGCTGCTCTATTTTCCACCTGATTCTGGAAGGATATATTTTGACATCTAATTCCTTTCTAGAAGGTTAAATCTTTGATTTAAAGATTTAAAAGGGGCTAGTTTCCTTCAGGTTTCAACACAGATGGCACATGCTGACAGAGTTTAATAAATATTCGAGTGAATGCAAGTCTCCTGACCCTTACGCATAAGCCCCAATTGGGGACCAAGAAGACCTGAGTTCTCAGTTTTATGAGCCTCAAAAGTAATCATGGCCTTGGGTTTATCCAGAGATCAAAGCTTGGCAAAAACCCTTTATGCTCTGAAAAGTACACAATCATTTTTATGTGTTATAAACACTTGTGCAGTTGAACTGAGCTCCTGAGCCTTAGTCATCTGCCTGGCTCCAGTCAGAGTTCTTGCTTTACCTCAAACATAAAAATTCCACTCCTGTCTCAGGACCTTTGCTACAACTTCTGGGAACACACTTCCCCCATGGCAAATATCTGGCCTTAATTTTCAGTGAGTCAAGGCAGGCGATATCGACTTTGAGGAAGCAACCCAGTTTTGGGGCTTTGAGGAAGAGAAGAGATGCCACTGTTCTATAAGTTTATTTAAGCCTCTCAACAGTCCTGACAGGTATTTACTATCGTTACTCTCATTTTACAGATGAGAAAATTAAGGCCAAGAGAGGTTAAGTAACTTGCCAAAAGTTTCACAAGTAGTTAAGTACCAGGGCCAGGATATGAATCCGGGTAGTTTGGATCCAGTGTCCAACTTCTTAACTGCAAGGCTCTCTGCTTCCTGAAGTACATTAAAACTTAGTTAGCATAGGATCTGATAGTGGGTCATTGCTCAATAAGCTATAGTTATTTCTCTACACTTCTCAGACATTTGACATTCCTAAAGTCCAACCCCCAGAATGAAACCAACAATCCTTTCTACTCCACTTTACAAGACCCCAGGGTCCCTCACTCCCATCTTCTCATGCCTGCACATGCTGGATTTTAGGGCTGTAGAGTTAGGGTCTCTGGTTCCACAATTCACTAGCTCTGTAAACAAAGGAATGTTCCATCCCTCCCTGGGTCTGTTTCTTCACCTGTAAAATGGGGACGATAATAACACCTATGTCCTAGAATTTTTATAGGGCTCCAGTGAGATGACACATAGATGATGTAAAATGCTTTCTACCTTGCCTGGCCCATGAAAAGCATTCAATAAATAGTAGTAATTATGGTTAGGGCTTCTCAATGAGAAGCTTTTGATGGTCCTGATGATGTGAAATATACTCCCAACCACGTTTGGGGCCAATTTTGGTACCAGACAAACTCATCATTTGCAGACAAGGTTGTCTGGGTGAGTGGATCCCTCACCCAATCCAACCCAGGATCTACTAGACAAGTACTTCCTGGAGGCAGTGTGGTTCGGGGAATGATCTCTTGGGTCTCAATTCCAGCTGGATTCCAGCTGAATAAACCTGGGTCTGAATTACAGCTCTGATTTCTCTTCAGGCCCTCATTTTCTTCATCTATGAAATGGGAAAGAAGCAGGGTGAGGAGTGATTAGGAATGTGGGTTTGAATTCAGAAGGTTATGTATCATTCTAATCCTCGCTCTGTCAAAGACCGGCTTTGTGAGCGGAGTGTCTTCTCCTCTATGCACCTCAGTTTTCTGTTCCAATGGATTTTGTCATCATTCCTCTTTGTAGGGCTGCTGAGGATTACCTGGGACCATGTTTGCCCACACTGTGGACACTAGCTGTTAGGATAGGAGTCAATGTATACTAATAGTTAGGAGCTTAGGCTCTGAAGTCAGACTGTAACAGGCCCAGTTTAAATTCTAGCTCTGACGATTACTTCTGGTGAGATTTTAAGGAAATCAATTCCTTTAGCTTCAATGTGCTTATCTGTGAAGTGAGAATAATAAAAGTAAATATATCTTATAGAGTTTGTTATAAAGATTTAATCAAATAATGCCTGTAAAGCACTTAAAACTGGCCAGGTTCAGTACAAGTGGCCAATAAGTGACAAAGATATTAGGAGGCTGATTTTTTAAAATCCTTTTCTAGAATGTGAATGCATGTGTCCACCAGTTTGAGGAGTTATAAATATGTGCTGAATGCTGGAGGCTTCAGAATCAGATTCAAGTCCAGAATAAAAATCAAAACTCCACAAACCGTAATTTGCAGATGAGATATTTTAGGGCCAGCATGACCACATTAGACGGCATCCCACATCTACAAGGTCAACCCTGCTTAGTCATAGTGTACCTTGAATCCTGGACTCTCATCAGAACAAGGTCGGAGTCCTAGCAATGCCCATATTCATTGTGGGACCTGAGAAAAGTGACTTTGCCTCTGACCTTGGCACAGTAATGGAATCCCTTGGAGGGTTATTAGGAAAGAGCCGATGGGATGGTGCACGAAGCATGGTAAAGGGAAGGGGCTCAGAGAGAGAAAGCTGCCGCTATTACTGCTACGGCGCCTGTCTTTCCCCTGCTTTTTGAGGGTTCGCTCCTGCGGACTGGACACTCGCCTTAGACGCTCTCCCTCCGGTTTCAGACTCGCCTTCTGTCCCAAGCTCCTCCTCATCAGATCCTCGCCAGGGGGGTCCCCTACCTCGCTTTCCCACCCCCAGCTCCTCAGCTAGTCGCAGGTTAGCAAGCGCCAGACAACACCTGCGGAGACACGGAGCTGAGCTCAGATGCAGGCACAGAACCCCCGACTGCCTGAACCGCTGGGATGGGCGCCACCTCCAGTCCCTCTGCTCGACTAGAAGCCAAGAAGCCAGCGTCGGGACCAGTCAGAAGCGGAACCGGCTGAGCCACGTCCTCCTCCTTAGAGAGCGGCCGCACCTCATTGGAGGTATCCGCGCGCGAGCCCAGGGCTAGGCCTCTGAGGACAGAGTGGGGCCACCGCGTCGGCGGTGCAGTCCGCGGGGCGGGGGGCGGCGGGCCCGCGGTCTGTCGGCCCCGGAGCACCACCCGCACCACCACCCAGGCCGGACGCCCGCTGGCCGGGCCCCAGGCCTTGGCCCACCAGCGGCGTCGCGGCGCAGGGCGGCCCGGCACCCGAATTCGCAGCTGAGGCGTCAACAAGCACGAGCACCCAGGCCGTTCACGGGCCCCGGCTCTGCCCCTCTGCGTCTCCCCGTCCCCGCACGCTTCCAGGAGAGGCGGGGGGGGGGGGTGCCACCCTGCAGCCCGTCAGCCGCGGGGCAGGGCGGAGGGCGGGAGGGGGGCGCTCACGGCGCCTGACGCCGGGCTGGCTCTGGGGGGGTCTCCCGGCCAGTCTCACGCGCTTCACAGACGGGGAGGGACTGGGAGGAAGGGGAAAGCGTTCGCAAGGGGAGAGCTCCAAGCAGAGGCCCCTGCAGAGGCAGCCTCCAAGGCTGCCGGGTGAGGGAGGTGCAGTCCCAGACTCCTCGCAGAGAGGGCAAACCCCGCAGCCCACGGCTCTGGCGTCAGGTGGGATGCGGGGGTGTCAGGTGGGAAGCTGAGGCGTCAGGTGGGATGCCGGGCGTCAGGTGGGATGCGGGGGCGTCAGGTGGGATACCGGGGCGTCAAGTGGGATGCTGGGGCGTCAGGTGGGAAGCTGGGGTATCGGGTGGGATGCCGGGGCGTCAAGTGGGATGCTGGGGCGTCGGGTGGGATGCCGGGGCGTCGGGTGGGATGCCGGGGCGTCAAGTGGGATGCTGGGGCGTCGGGTGGGAAGCCGGGGCGTCGGGTGGGATGCCGGGGCGTCAAGTGGGATGCTGGGGCGTCGGGTGGGAAGCTGGGGCGTCGGGTGGGATGCCGGGGCTCAAGTGGGATGCTGGGGCGTCAGGTGGGAAGCCGGGGCGTCGGGTGGGATGCCGGGGCGTCGGGTGGGGTGCCGGGGCGTCGGGTGGGGTGCCGGGGCGTCAAGTGGGATGCCGGGGCGTCGGGTGGGGTGCCGGGGCGTCGGGTGGGATGCTGGGGCGTCGGGTGGGAAGCCGGGGCGTCGGGTGGGAAGCCGGGGCGTCGGGTGGGGTGCTGGGGCGTCGAGTGGGAAGCTGGGGCGTCGGGTGGGATGCGGGGGCGTCGGGTGGGATGCGGGGGCGTCGGGTGGGAAGCTGGGGCGTCGGGGGGGATGCTGGGGTCTCAGTTTTAAGGCCCGAAGCCTCAGTCCGCAGGCCGCTCAGACTCGAGGCCCTGCCGGCCGCAGCACCGGGGTTGGCGCGAGCTCCGCAGCCCATCAGGGCCGGGCACGAGGCCGCGGTGAAGGTAGGGGAGCTGTCCTAGGCGTTGCCCCGGCCGCGAGGCGCGGCCAACGGGCGGGTGCGGCCGCGCGACAGCCAGCCCACGGCCCCGGGCCGGGCGGGAACGCGAGCTGGGCACGCGGCCGGCCGGGCCCCGCGCCCCTGGCCCGGCGCGGCCGCCCGTTCCCTTCCCTAACGGCCACTCGGGCCTGCGCCGCCCTGAGGGTGTGTGCGGCCGAGCGGGGAGAGGAGCGGGGCCAGAGTCGGTGAGTGCCGTGGTTTTTCCTTCTCTCCTTCTTTGGAGTTGGGCCTGGTCAGGGCAGAGCTGGAACATGAGGGTGTGAGTGGTCGCCGTGAGGGTTGGGGAGTGAGCGGCTGAGAGCATCGGGTCCTGGGAACTCCCTCTGCCCTGACAGGCTGGAAATAGGGCCTCCTGGGGACCTGTGGGCCCAGGCTGGGCAGAGGCCAGACCAGTACGCCCAGTGGGTTAGCTTATGGCCCCTCACGCCAGCCTGATTTGGAAGTGTGCTGTAGGGCAGTTGGAGGCCCTCAGAGCCCTGTGTGGGGTCATTGGCCATGAGGTATGGCCTCTGTACGGTGAGAAGTCGTCTGGGGTCTCTGGTCTGAGTCTGGATCTAGTGACTAGAAGGAGAGGACTATGACTTTCCAGAGGTTAATGGGAGTCGCCGGCCAAGAGGTGAAACTAGTGTGTACTTGAGAGGTTTCTGAGGCCTTTGGATTCAGCGTGGGCTGAGAATGAGTATTAATGAGGTCAAAAGCCCAATGGGAAGTTGTCAAGAGTCATTGCATCCAGGTTGTGCTGAAAACACGTGTCTGCAAGGCTCTGAGCGATCTTTGGACTCTGAGTTGAGGTGCTCTTGGCAGATTTTCCAGTATTGAGTCTAGCTTGCACAACGTGGCCAGGAGGTTAGGCTTGATTTTGGAGGTTCTGGGGAGGGGGATCTTCAAAATCTAGCCAAGTCATTTGCCTTCCAAGAAGTGTTATTGCTTTGTGGTGGCTCTAGACAGAACCAGGACTGGGTCATATTTGGGGCTTTTCAGCCCCTGTCTCCACCTCTTCTCCAAACACTTTCTGGTCACTCCCAGAAGATATCAGGCTATAAGCATGGGGCAGGTGCATGCGGAAGATGGATGTTTTGCTGGAGCACAGGAAGAGGTGTGTAAGATATCCTGCTCTTTAGGAAATCACCCAGGTTGTCTTTACTGAAGATTTCTTTATATTGGGCAGGATGTAATTTATATTCACTCAACTTTTCTAGCTCTACATGGTATAAAAGCTTTCAGGGTGCTTTCATGTACACCCGGAGTTCTTAAACCAAGGTTAGGAAATGCAAGGGGGTGGATTTCTATGAGTGGGTTTTAAAGGTCTGTGAACTCTTGCAGATGATAAGAAAATCTATGCATGTTGGATTTTTTAAGGAGATGGGGCAAATGTGGCCACAAGGATAATCGAGAAGCAATATTTGATGTAACCGAGGATAAGTTTCAGAGCAGTCTGCGAACCCCTGTCATTCATGTGTAAACTGGAATGAGAGTCTACAATTTTCTGATGTAAAGAGGTGATTCTATGGCTTAGATTTTCAAAAGGTTGGCGACCCCCTAAAATATTAAGAACTATTGAAATAAAGCGGGCTCTCATATTATTTACAGGCCCTAGACATGACTAAAAATTAAGATTTCCCTTTTTCTTCCCACACCTGGCACTGGCACACATTTCAAGGGATCTCACATAAAAGGCTACATATCCAAGCTCAGTCTACATTATCCTTACACACAGCTGGGGCCTAGGATGTTACATTAGTTCCACAGTTCACTCTCAGGACCAGAAACCTAGAGTTGAGAACCGTGTAAGCCCTGGAAGTGGGCTATTTGGAACAGGGAGTTCAGGGTTCCCAGAGCATGGTCTAGAATTGAGGGGCACAGGTTCCAAGTGGGTACTCCCTAGATACCCTTAGGTTAACCACCTCAATTTATGTAAAGAGTTGTGTTCCTGGGAAGAGTGAAAAGTTAATAGAATTTTTCTAAATCTAATCTTATTTAACTTAGCTTTGGAGGTAGTCAATATTAAAATAAGATAAAGGGATTTGTTTCCATAAAACAAGTAACTATCCCTTTAATTGGCATTTTCTGATGATTTAATTTTAATTATAATGTTTAAAGAGAATCCATACTTGTATTGCTGTTGATATTTTTATAACAAGCTGGTTTGTGCCTGAAGGGGCTCATTGTCAAGCTTATCAGTAAGAATAAAAAATACCGTATTTCTAAGTTTATTTAGTAATCTGAGTATTATAAAGGACTGAAAGGCAAAAATCATACCTTCTTTTCCCACATATTTCTCTTCCCACCTAATCTCTCCTACCCACTCTACCCTCTCCCAGGATGCAGGCTTGTATCCTCATAACCTGTGGTTTCCTGGCTCCACCCTACCAAGTCAGCCTGGGAAGTAGAAAGTGGACAAGGTTTCTGAGACTGGGAAGGGTAGACCTTTCAAGAATAGAAACAGCATTGTCCCTGTCATTCCAAGTCAAAGTGCTATTTGTGTCTGTCACTGCTCACTCAGTTCAAGATGACTTGGGCTGTGCAGTCAAGGATGGAGGGGAAGAAAAGGGCCTAGAGTGTCAGGAGACTAAGGATTGAGGTGTAGAGGGCCCTAGAGACACCTCTAAGGGGTGATCTCTAAAGGGATATCTTTAGATGGAGTAGACACCAAGTGGGAGGCAAGATGGGGGCTATTGGTGACTGAGTGGGGAGTCCCCTTGCCCCTTCTGCTCCCTTTTTACATTTCCTAAAAGCTCATTGACACTCCCTATCAACTATATTTGGCTTATAGAGGACGGTGCCCTTTGAGCATAGTCTCCAATCTCTCTGGATCATCAATGGGCAAACCACACCATTGGGGGCGCTGAGTCACAGAAACATGATATAGGGAGGGGAGGGGGACCATACTCCACTGGGTGGTGACGTAATCTTCCAGACTACCTCATGGTTTTCCTAACTCATTTCATATCTTCAGGGATTGTGTATTTCTGTGTTGGAAGATGTTCCCTCTGCATACGCATCAGGGATTGGTGCTTTTAAGTGTCCAGGCCAAGTGTCTTTTATATAGGTCTCTAATGAGTCTATGGGTGTGGTGTAGTGAGGAGTTAGAAAGCTCAGAAGTGGAAAACATTTAGTGTTCAGAGTAGCAAATGAATACAGCTTGCCCATTTGCATTTTCCCTTTCATTCTGACTCATCTTCCCCTCTCCCCAACCTATTATTGCCCCTTCGCCAGCTCCACCCATTGGCACACCCTGTCTGATCTAGGAAGGATTAACACCTGCCTGCACCCAAACTAGAATGAGGTAAAGGGAAGGCATGTTAGGTCTGAAGAGAGAGAATAGAAGGCTAATCTGAACATTTTGGGATCCTAGAACCAAGGGGAGAATAGGAGTTTAGACACATAATATCTGAGTCTAGGAGGGAGCCAAGGTCTAAGGGAGAAGCCTGGGGGAAAGACTGTGTTTTGTCATCCAAGTAGCCTAAAAGTGCCTGACTTGCTTATCTTCCAATTATTTATTGGGCATATAGGATATGCAAGGCACATATCATGATTTATCACTCACTGAATGAATGAAAATTTACCACAGGATGAGGGATCATGGAATAACAACAACAACAAAACAGAAAAGGAAATTTGAGTTTCTCAGACCTCATCCATTCCCCAGGTTAGAGCGCTAAAAGTGTGACAAGAGGGGAAATCTCTGAGGACCTTGACCCTTTGGGCAGGAAGTGAATGAAACCCCGGAGTCCTGATTTCAGAGAAATGCCATTTGTCATCAACCCAAGAAAAGGAGTTTTTCTCTTCGAAGACCACCGCAGGCCCTTCCTGGGGTTGCCCCCTTCAGAGTTTGATAGGAGGATCTGAGTCATTCATACACCCAGGCCCCAGTAGTGGCCCAGATGACAGTGGTCATTCTCACAAAGCAGTCAAGGCTTCCTGGTACCAAGTCAGACATGCTCCTGGCTCTCTTTCGTTCTCTCCTTGAAATCCAGATGTTTCAGTCCTTTTTATTCCTAAAATAGTAGAAACAGATTCCAGCTGCTAAAGCTCTACTGACACCTCCAAGAAACAGAACTAATACTATTCAAATATCATCAATTAATATGCAAATGTTAGTGGCTATGTATTGACAGGCCACTTTCACATTCCTCATTCCATTTAATCTTCACCCCTACCTACCTCCAAATGAGATAAGCAGAGGTTAACCCTATCATGGATGAAGTAACTGAGGCTCAGAGTATTGACTTGCCCAAGGTGACTCAACTAGTAAATGGCAGAGATGAGACTCAAATGCAGGTTTGGTTAGTTCAGAGTACTTGTTGCCTCAGATACATTTCTTTGACTCTAGAAGTTCAAATGCAATAATGAGACAGGAGGTTAGGAGGCAAATGCTTGGCTTCTGGAATTAGAGGGAGTGGTCTTTTCTGGAGGGGATGAAGCAGAGCCAGGGGTATAAAATCACATCCCATTGGGGGACACTGACAAACTGATACTTGGACACCCAATGGAAGACTGTGAGATCAGGGGCGGGGCTAGCTGGGGTTGGGGCACGCGGGAGCCCAAACAGCAGTTCAGAACATGTGGTGTCCAGGAGGAAGCTAGGACTGGTGAGTGGTTTCTTCTCCTTAGCTGAGACTTTCCTCCTCCTATACCCCTCTTTCTGTCCAACCTGTAGCCCCCTCCCTGAGATGTCCAAGTAGTAATCCTCTATCCCACAAGGGTCCTTACTCACAGTGAGCCCAATCCTAGGAACATGCCTGCTGGGCACTGAGACGCTTGCATCTGTCTCTCTGTATCTGGGTTCCCAGTTCTTTTTAAAAGACAATGTGGTGGTTTTGATGTGTGATAAACTTCTGCATTGTTGGGTTGTCTTTCTATTCTTCACTTTTGGCTTATGAAAAACAAAATTAAACTATCTCCTTATCTTAACCTTGAAAGGAAATATCCTCTCCCTTTACGGTTCTCATTTCCCTTTCTCTCGCTTCCTCAGGGGTCAGTCTTCTCCAAAACCTCTCCATCCTTGGGTCAAGAGGCTTCTCTCCCTTGTGGCTTCTTCATCTGCTCTCTTAACTCATTAGATGAGTGTCTTTGGTCTCTCCCAGCTCCTTCTCTGAAGATGTGTTCTAGAAGCTTCAGCCTCAAGGAGCCTCCTGCAGCTATGATCCCTCTCTTGCTGCCCTTTCTGTCTCTCGGTACCCTCAGCTCCACATGATGGGCTTGCGTGGGGAAGACGCACTAGCTCTCTAGAACTCTCCCATGAAGCTGTGTCTTGCTCTATCCTAACTGGCAGGACTGCCTGGGTCTAATGGTGATCTCTTTGTCTGGAATGAGAAGAGCCTGACCTACTCAGAGGTATTTCTCTGCAGAGGGGATCAGAGAAGCAGAAGCATCAGTGTCTGCTCTCCTGTAAGTCAGAGATTGTCAATTGGCAGAATCCACCTATATTCGTCTTACACCCACTATTTTATATGGTTAACTGCCAGGTCCCTGCTCTTCATGTCTTGAATTTGGTCTAATTTCCATTCTCTCACTACCCCATTCCCACTCATGGCCCATTATGGTCTAGGATAAAATCAGGTCCTTTCTTGGGTTAGTTTATTAGCTCCATTCAGGACAGAAAGCTCTGATCCAGAATCAATGACTCACTCTTTCTCCCCTCACCTCCACAGGCTTGAGAATATGCTGTTCTTCTTTCCTCTTTCCACCATGGATCTCACACTATGGCCTTTCTCTCAGAACCTCTGAGACTGGTACCCAAGCAAGGCACAATGCCTTTGTCCCAGACAAGACTGCCTAGCCCCTACAGCTCTGATCGACTGGTACGGCTAGCAGCCAGGCTCTGGCCAGCATTATGTGATACCGTGATCACGGTGGGGAGCCAGGAGTTTCCTGCTCACAGCTTGGTGCTGGCAGGTGTGAGCCAGCAGCTGGGCCGCAGGGGCCACTGGGCTCTAGTGAAAGGAATCAGCCCTTCCACTTTTGCACAGCTTCTGTATTTTGTTTATGGAGAGAGTATAGAGCTGCAACCTGGAGAACTGGGGCCGCTTCAGGAGGCTGCCAGGGCTTTGGGGGTGCAGTCCTTAGAAGAGGCATGCAGGAAGGCTCGAAGAGATGGGACCAGAACAGAGCTGAATCCTGGGCTGAAAGAACATCAGGAGGAGCCAGAGAAACCCACAAAGGAACCTAAGAAAAGAGTGGGGGGCCTTGGAGAACAGAGACCAGAGAAGTTTGTTAGAGCTGGTGAGAGAGAACAGGAGACAATGCATGAGCACAAGCCACCAAGAGAGAGCCCTGAGACAGTAGAGGCAAAGCAGGAGGGCCAGGGGGAGCAAATGAGATCAGAAGAGAAACTCAACCAATGTCCTGTTGGCCATGCAACAGTAGATGGGAAGCCAGAAGTGATCATGCGGGTGAAAGACAGTCCAGGGGGCTCTGAGGAAAGTCTGGGGAAGTTCCCTGGCCCCCTTCCCCCACCAGGTACCCTTGAAACCAACATCACCTCTAGGCCCTGGTGGACTGAGGCCCCTTGGTTGGGGGAGGGACAGCCTGCCCTGTGGAGCATCCTGCTGTTACCGCCTAGATATGGCACTCCCTTCTCCCATAGCACTCCTATCACTACAGCCTGGCAAGAGGTCTGGCCTCGAGAACAGAGGTGAGTGAAGGGCCTAATGCACCCCTGACCGGGAGGGAGTGGTTCAGGAGAGACTGTGGTGATGGGTGGAGGGGCACCACATCTCTTATCTCTACTGTACATTTCCTGAGCTAGAGATGAGACAAGAAGCTCCCACCACAAGGGAAGCCAAAGCTCCGCCCCTGAGAACTCATGACACCTCCTTCTCCAGGAAGGGGTTCATCAGGATCTCAGGTTTTGACAAGACTGTAACTCTTTCCCACCCCACCCCCAGGATCCCACTGTCCCTGAACCTCCACAAAGGGCTTTGGAGCCAGAACCAGTTGGCCTCCTCCAGCCCTACCCCAGGTGAGCCCCTCACTGTCCTGCATAAAATCGGTAACATGGTCTCTCTGCTGGGGCTGCAGCAGTCCAGCCTGAACAGGGACCCTACTCCACTCTGCTCCCTCCAGGTCCCCTCTCCCACGGCCCCACACAGCTCAGCCCTGGGAAGATGGAAAAGACTGATCAGAGGCACACAGGTAAGTAGGGTGAGGAAGCTTTTGCCTCAGCCCCTCTGTAGCCCCTGATGTCTTGCCTGGGTGTTCCAGTGATCTGGCTCTGGGATTCCCAGCCCTGCCCTCCTTTGCCATCTCTGTCCCCACAGGTGCACTTGCAACCTGTGTGGGTCATGTGGGCACAGCAGGCCACCCATCACACCGCCGTCCCCTTGCCCCTCCTGCTCGGTCTCGGCCTTATTCTTGTCCTGTCTGTGGAAAGAGGTTTTCACTCAAGCATCAGATGGAGACACACTATCGAGTCCACACAGGTATGGGCGCCCTGGCCAGTGTCAACTGTCTGCTTCTGTCCAGGCACCGGTCTGCCTGCCCCTACGTCCAGGCTCCCATGCAACTCCCTTGTCAGGTCGCCCCAGTGAACCCCTACGCCAGCCTTCGCCCCTTTTTTACTTCACCCGCTTTCCCTCCACCCGTCCTAGGAGAGAAGCCCTTCTCCTGTAGCCTCTGTCCTCAGCGCTCCCGGGACTTCTCTGCCATGACCAAGCACCTGCGGACACACGGGGCCGCTCCCTACCGCTGCCCTCTGTGCCGGGCCGGGTGCCCTAGCCTGGCCTCCATGCAGGCGCACATGCGCGGCCACTCGCCCAGCCAGCTCCCGCCTGGATGGACCATTCGCTCCACCTTCCTATACTCCTGCACCTCCTCCTCCTCCTCCAGACCATCCCCGGCCGCGACCTCTCCCTGTAGGCCCCCTCCCTCCTCCACCTGACGCGACGTCTGCAGCCTCTTTGGCTTCAGCCAGAGTGGGAGCGCGAAGGACGGGCGAGCAGGCCGGCTAGGCTGCGGGCCGGCCGCCGAGGCTCGGAGGCGCAGCAAACCGCGCTGAGAGGCGCCGCGGGCCGCAGAGGCCGGGGCCCGCGGCGGCGTGTGGGGTGAGGGTTGCCCGCGTGCGGGGCTGTTGATTCCATCACCACAATAAAGCGTTTCCTGCGCCGTCCTCAGCAGCAGCCGAGTGCAGACCGGTCCGTGCGCGCGGCGCGGGGGGCCGCAGCCCTGCCTCCAGCCCCGTGGCGGCCCCTGGCGGCCGCGCGGCGCGGCAGCCCCCCCGGCCCCCTCCGCCCCCTGCGGGGAGACTGGAGGAACCCGAGGCCCTGCCCCTCCCACGCAGGCAGCGGCGCGCGGCGTCCGGCTTCGCGGCCCCTGGCCGAGGCTGGGCCGCCCGCCGCCCCTCCCGGAGCGCGAGCACGGCGGCTGCCGTGGCGTCTCGCCTCCGCACTGCGCGTGGCGGCGCGCGGCCCCACGGCCCCCGCACCGAGGCGAACCCTCGGCCGCCGCCCCTTCCCCGGCCCCCGCCTCCCGCCGCTGCGAGCTCCATCTCCCAGTGCCTCGGGGGCTCTCAGGGGCCGCGGCCCCCTGCGCCCCGGGAGGAGTGGTGCGCGCGGGCCGCTGGCCTCCGCGGGCACACGGGAGGAGTCCAGGGCGAGCGGCCCGCCGCCCCGCGGCCCGGGCGGGAGTCAGCTGTCCCCCTGGGCGGGAGCCCGCTCTCCCACTCCCGGCGGAAGGGGCGCGGCGCCCGGACTACATTTCCCGGCGGCCCCCGCGCCCCGCCCCTCTGCCGCCGCGACGCGGGAGCCGGGCTCCGCTCCCCGGGCGCGCCGCTTCCCGGGCGCGGTCTCCGGCGCCGGCCGCGCGGCCTCGGACTCCCGCTCCCGTGAGCCCCCGCGCGCGGCCCGCCCGGCCCCCCGCTCCCGCCGGCCGGCGCGGCGCTCGCTGCTGGCGTAGCCGCAGCCGCCCCGCCCCTCGCGTCCCTCCCGCCCCTCCCCCCGGCCTGCGCACGGGCCGCCCCTCCCCCGGCCTCCCCGGCCCCTCTCACGGTGCCAAGATGGCGGCGGCGGCGGGCGGCGGCGGTTGCCCGGGGCCTGGCTCCGCGCGGGGCCGCTTCCCGGGCCGGCCGCGGGGCTCCGGCGGGGGCGGGGGCCGCGGCGGCCGGGGCGGCGGGGCCGAGAGAGTGCGGGTAGCTCTGCGGCGCGGCGGCGGCCCGGCGGGGCCGGGCGGAGCCGAGCCCGGGGAGGACACGGCCCTGCTCCGTCTGCTGGGGCTCCGCCGGGGCCTGCGCCGTCTCCGCCGCCTGTGGGCCGGCCCGCGCCTTCCGCGGGGCCGGGGCCGGGGCCGGGGCTGGGGCCCGAACCGGGGCTGCGTGCCGGACGAGGAGAGCAGCGACGGGGAGTCCGACGAGGAGGTGAGGCAGTTCGGGGCGTCCCCGGCGCCGGGCGGGGCGGAGGCTGGGGGCTTCCAGGGGTCTGGCTGGCCCCGGGGCAGGACGTGCGGGAAGCGGCGTCCTCGCGGCCCCTGCGGAGGGAAAGGGCCCTGGAAACAGTCAGGGGGAGAGGTGGGCTGGACGGGGCTGTCGGTGGACGGGGCCTCGGCGAGTGGGTAGAGAAGCCCCAGCTGCACCTGGGAACTTGGGCCCGAGGCAGTCCTGCTGAAGTGTCCCGGGCTGATCCTTCCTGGTAGTTGGCAAAGCCAGGGCAGTAGAGGTTTGGGCGAGGAGGCTGTGGGGACTGCGTGCCCAACCAGTGGTGGTTGACAGCAGCTGCGGCGTGGCTTCAGTGGACCCAGGTTAGGCTTCCCTGGACCTCACCTGTAATCTGCCCCGCCCAGCCTCATAATTCATGACACAGCCCAGGTTTCGCCAGGGCCCCATTTCCTCTTCTGACCCAAAGTAGAGAGAGGGTAGATGATGGAGGGCTTCCTTGTAGGGGCACAGGTTGAAAAGGAATGGAATGAAGGCCCTGAGACTGGGCAGGTCAGAGTTCAGCTCAGAATTCATCCCCAGCTTCAGAAAAGACGGGAAGGTGTGGGTTGTATTACTTAGGGCAGTTTGTCATTGGATACACCCACCACGCTAGGGTGGTCCTATTTCTGTCTTCATTCAGGAAGAGACTGTGGTTCATGAGGGTGTAAATGTAGTCCTACTGTTTTCTGAGTTGGATATGAGGGAATCTGAGAGTTACACCTCCCTGGCCTGAGAAGACCCTATTCTCTTTTCTTCTGGGCCAGCTAAAGGATGACAGTGCCAGTGTGGTCTGGCACAGGAGAAGGGAGTTCAAAATACTCTGTGTTTCCATCCCTAGGGAGAGACCCTGTTTTCTACTCTCCTCACCTTCTAGCCTCTTTGGTTCTTTTGTAAATAGGCAGGGGTACATTAAGGAGGAAGCTGGGGATTGTCCTCAGTACCTTAGTCTCAGGTGGAACAAGGGTTCTTGCACTGACTGCTCTTTCTCCCCTCCGCCCCTGGTCCCTTAAATCAGGAGTTTCAGGGTTTTCATTCAGATGAAGATGTGGCCCCCAGTTCCCTGCGCTCTGCGCTCCGGTCCCAGCGAGGTGAGTAATGGGGAAACTCTACCTCTGTAGCTTTACAGCAATGTTGTTCTTGCTGTTTGTGTCAGCACTTGCATCGGTGACCGAGTGTTTTCTGTGTTCACAGCCTAAGTTAGGCCGGGCTGTGGGGAAACAGACAAGTAAGACTTAGTCCCTCCTGGCCCTCCTGAAATGTTTTCCTTAGTCCACAAGGTTGGCTTGACGCATCTCCCCACACTTATTCTCCTTTTAGGTCGAGCCCCCCGAGGTCGGGGCCGCAAGCATAAGATGACCCCCCTTCTGCCTCCTCGCCCAGCAGATGTGGCTCCTACCCCCCCAAAGACTTCTGCCCGGAAACGGGGTGAGGAGGGTACAGAACGAATGGTGCAGGCACTGACTGAACTTCTCCGGCGGGCCCAGGCACCCCCAGCCCCCCGGAACCGGGCATGTGAGCCCTCCACCCCCCGTCGGTCTCGAGGGCGGCCCCCAGGACGGCCAGCAGGCCCCTGCAGGAAGAAGCAACAAGCAGTAATGGTGGCAGAAGCAGCTGTGACAATCCCCACGCCTGAGCCCCCTCCTCCTGTGGTTCCAGTAAAACACCGAACTGGCAGCTGGAAGTGCAAGGAGGGGCCTGGCCCAGGACCTGGGACCCCCAAGCGTGGAGGACAGTCTGGGCGAGGAGGGCGTGGAGGCAGAGGTCGAGGCCGAGGCGGGCTCCCCCTCGTGATCAAGTTTGTTTCAAAGGCCAAAAAAGTGAAGATGGAACAATTGTCCTTGGGACTTGAATCAGGTCAGGGTCAAGAGCAACATGAGGAAAGCTGCCAGGATGCCCCCCAAGGAAGAGTTGGACCTGGACAGGGAGAGGGCCCTTGCTGGAGCAAGGAACAGAAGTTGAAGGAGGAGGGAGAGGAGGTGAAAGAAGAGGAGAAAGATGAGGAAGGGGGAGAGAAGGAAGAGAGAGCTGTAGCTGAGAAAGAGATGATGCTAGCTGAGGAAAAGGAAGAAGCAAAGCTGCCCTCACCATCTCTGACTCCTCCAGCCCCTCTACCTCCCCCACCCCTCCCATCCCCCTCAGCATCTCCTCCACCCCCACTTTGCCCTCCACCACCCTCAGTGACTCCTCCACCCCCACCATCCCCTCCACCTCCTCCCCCAGAGGAGCAGGAAGAATCCCCTCCTCCCGTGGTCCCAGCTACATGTTCCAGGAAACGGGGCCGGCCTCCCCTGACTCCCAGCCAACGAGCAGAGCGGGAAGCTGCTCGGGCAGGGCCAGAGGGCGCCTCTCCTCCCACTCCAACCCCCAGCACTACCGCAGGAGGCCCTCTGGAAGACAGCCCCACTGTGGCCCCCAAAAGCACCACCTTCTTGAAGAATATCCGACAGTTTATTATGCCCGTGGTGAGTGCCCGTTCTTCCCGTGTCATCAAGACACCCCGGCGATTTATGGATGAAGACCCCCCCAAACCTCTAAAGGTGGAGGTCTCACCTACTCTGCGGCCTCCCATTGCCGTCTCCCCACTCGTTCCCCAGGAACCAACACCAGCCCCCTCTCCACCATGTGCCCCAAGTCCCCTATCTACTCCAGTCCCACTCCCTGAAAAGAGACGATCCATCCTAAGGGAACCCACATTTCGCTGGACCTCTCTGACCCGGGAACTGCCCCCTCCTCCCCCTGCTCCTCCGCCAGCCCCACCCCCACCTCCTGTCCCTGTCGCTCCATCTCGGAGGCCCCTGCTCCTTCGGGCCCCTCAGTTTACCCCCAGTGAAGCCCACCTGAAGATCTATGAATCGGTGCTTACTCTTCCTCCTCTTGGAGCCCCTGAAGCCCCTGAGCCAGAGCCTCCTCCTGCTGATGAATCTCCAGCTGAGCCTGAGCCTCGGGCAGTGGGCCGCACCAACCATCTCAGCCTGCCTCGATTTGCCCCTGTGGTCACCACCCCAGTTAAGGCCGAGGTGCCCCCACCTGGGGCTCCAGCTCCATGCAATGGGCAGCAGCCTCAGGCTCAGCCACAGCAGTCCCTACAGGCCTTGCAAACCCAGCCGCTGCCTCAGGCACTACCATCACTGCAGCCACAATTACAACTGCAGCCGCAGCCACCACCACCACTGGAAAAAGCTCGGATTGCAGGCCTGGGTTCCTTACCACTGTCTGGTGTAGAGGAGAAAATGTTCAGTCTCCTCAAGAGAGCCAAGGTGCAGCTATTCAAGATTGACCAGCAGCAGCAGCAGAAGGTGGCATCTTTGATGCCGGTAAGCATGGTACTTTGGCCAGGCCCCTGCACCCAGTCATCCAGCCTTAATTCCCTGTAATCCCTTAACCTCCTGCCTCCCTAGACACTGTTTAGCATTGCAGGGAACCCTCAACCAGTCCATTTCGTCCCCCAGCTTCCGGGGTTCCTTCCCTGGCCCCATCTTTCCTCACTTTCCAATCTCTGACCCTGTTTATTATTCCCGCAGCAGCCAAGCTCTGGAGGGCAGTTGGAGGAGGTCATGGGGACTGTCAAGCAGGTTTCAGATAGAATTTCCATCAAGTCTGAAGATGAGTCGGTGGAAACTAAGAGAGAGAGACCATCGGTATGGAGTGGGAAGAGGCCCTCTGAAGAAGGCTGGTTGCAGGAGCACAAGCAGCAACTCCCAGCTTTTATTCCTGGTTTCTCTTCCCCCAGGGCCCTGAGTCCCCTGTGCAAGGCCCCCGAATCAAACACGTCTGCCGTCATGCTGCTGTAGCCCTGGGTCAGGCCCGAGCCATGGTGCCTGAAGATGTCCCCCGCCTGAGTGCTCTTCCTCTCGGGGATCGGCAGGACCTTGCCACAGAGGGTAGGGTGGGTGTGTTGTGGGGAGATTTGACAGCTGTTTCAAGTCTGGGGCAAGCAAATGCACCAGGAGCCTAGGCAAGTGGGAACCAAATTGGGTGCTTGGGGCCAGGTGACAGGTGCTAGGCCTTAGACAAGGTGAGTTTGGGGGCATGTGGAACCTGAGAGCTGTAGGAAAGTGGTGGCCAGAGGGCCAATTGAATGAGATCTCGAAGAGAACAAGGAGATGAGGTAGAAGGCCTGGTGGCTTTGTGGCTCCATTCCCTTCTCTGTGCTGCTCTAGATACATCGTCAGCATCTGAGACTGAGAGTGTCCCATCACGGTCACAGCAGGGAAAGGTGGAGTCAGCAGGGCCTGGGGGAGACTCAGAACCTGCAGGGTCTGGAGGGCCTCTGGCCCCTACACCTCGGCGCCCACTGCCCTCCCACCATGGCAAGAAGATGAGGATGGCACGATGTGGACACTGTCGGGGCTGCTTGCGTGTGCAGGATTGTGGCTCCTGTGTCAACTGCCTGGACAAGCCCAAGTTTGGGGGCCCTAACACCAAGAAGCAGTGCTGTGTGTGAGTAGTTGGGATGCAGCCCCCATTTCCACCCATGGTGTCTGTCACCCAGGCCTCCTGCCCCACCAGAGCAGTGGGATTGGCATCCTTGTGGAGAGCTTCCTCTCTTCCCCCAGACCACCAGTCCCTTACCCTGGTGACGTGCTGCTCCCCTCCCCAGATACCGGAAGTGCGACAAGATAGAGGCTCGGAAGATGGAACGGCTGGCTAAAAAAGGTAATACGTTTTGAGGAGCATTTCTTTACGCAGCCTTTTCTAGACTTTGGTATGGAGGAAACCGTGTTTTCTTTGTTCTCTTCCCCTTATCTTTGCAGTCCACCACCTTTGTCGTCTTTTCCATAATGTGCTTTTGTATCTCTCCCATACTTGTTCTTTTCTGTCCCACTTCTTTCTGGCTTTTTTCATCCCAGTGTCCCATGTCCCTGGCTGAGCTCAGATCCTACTAAGTCCCCTGTTCCCACAGGCCGGACGATAGTGAAGACGCTGTTGCCCTGGGATTCCGATGAATCTCCTGAGGCCTCCCCTGGTCCTCCAGGCCCACGCCGGGGGGCGGGAGCTGGGGGGCCCCGGGAGGAGGTGGTGGCCCCCCCAGGGCCCGAGGAGCAGGACTCCCTCCTACTGCAGCGCAAGTCCGCCCGGCGCTGCGTCAAACAGCGACCCTCCTATGATATCTTCGAGGACTCGGATGACTCGGAGCCTGGGGGTCCTCCTGCTCCCCGACGTCGGACCCCCCGAGAGAATGGTGCGAATTGCTTATTGCTTCCTCTCTCAGTCAATCCTGTGTATTCTTTGTAGAAGGGATGGGGCTCTGATCCAGGATTCTGTCAGTGAGATGGAGAAAGCTTAGTGCAGGTAGTCTTAGGTGGATGGGGAAAGTGGTGTGCAATGTGTTTAGTAGCTTATTGAACAAGGCCCAAGAGTCACCCTAGCACACCTTGGTTGGTTAAAGACAGCCTGGGATCCAGGTAACGCTCGGGTTGTAGAAGAGGGGCAGAGGGGCATGGGGCAGGGAAGAGAGGAACCTCACCGCTTACGCATCCTGCCTAGAGCTGCCAGTACCAGAATTCGAGGAGCAGAGCCGGCCCCGCAAACCCACCCTGCAGCCTGTGTTGCAGCTCAAGGCCCGAAGGCGCCTGGACAAGGTCAGCACGGCCCCACACCAAGAACCCTGAGCCCTGTGGAAGGCATGGCTCCCGCCCTCCAGGAGCTTCCTGGCAAGTCAGGGTAACAGGTTCACCTGAGTGTCATGGTGTGTCCACATCAGAAGACAGGCCTGTCCTTCTGGAACGCAAAGGATCTGGACAAAAGACAGGGTTGGACAGGCTGGGGCAGAGGGCAGTGAGAAGAGAAGCTTTCTGACCACCGCCATCCCTCCCTAGGATGCTTTGGCCCCTGGCCCCTTTGCTTCTTTTCCCAATGGCTGGACTGGAAAACAGAAGTCCCCTGATGGTGTGCATCGAGTTCGTGTAGATTTTAAGGTATGGCATTGAGGGGAAGGGTGGCCGGGACTGTGACTGAACAAAACTGACTGACTGTGTATGAGAAGGCAGAGTTTTAAGGATGGATCTGATTTGTCTTCCTGACTGTTCTCTGATCCTGTGTCGTCTTCTCCCTCAGGAGGATTGTGACCTGGAGAACGTGTGGCTGATGGGAGGCCTGAGTGTGCTCACCTCTGTGCCAGGGGGGCCACCTATGGTGTGCTTGCTGTGTGCCAGCAAAGGCCTGCATGAGGTTGGATCCCACCTTTTTCACAGCCCCTCCACATGTCCATTAGGTCTTACTGCCTGGTTTCTTGGGCCCTCTCAGCAGGATCTCATGCCCTGGCCTCCTAGCCTCACACTGTGCCCATTGTTCACTCTTCCACCCCCAGCTGGTATTCTGCCAAGTCTGCTGTGACCCTTTCCACCCATTCTGCCTAGAGGAAGCCGAGCGGCCCCTGCCCCAACATCATGACACCTGGTGCTGCCGACGCTGCAAGTTCTGCCACGTTTGTGGGCGCAAAGGCAGGGGATCCAAGGTTTGGGCACAGGAGCCATGGGAGTGGATGGAGACATGAGGAGGAGGGTATTCCTGTGGCAGTAGGTCCTGCCATTGCTGTTTTTCTTCAACATCCAATAGCATCTCCTAGAGTGTGAGCGCTGCCGCCATGCTTACCACCCAGCCTGCCTGGGGCCCAGCTACCCAACCCGGGCCACACGCAAACGGCGACACTGGGTAAGAGATGAGGCCCACACCTCTTGCTTTGGAGTTATAATTCATGCCGCCACCACCCCCAGCCTTGCTCCAGGCTAGGACTCTCATGAGGAGAGGAAGGTTGGAGATCCTTTTGAGAGTTCGATAGAAATAATATTTTGTCTTCAAGAGTTTCACATAATTAAGGTTTATTTGCAGAATTTGCATGTGATGTTTTCAAGGGCTCATGGATTCCGTAGTACCAGGCTCAGAATCCCCTGCCCTAGCCTACCTTCCACTCCTCCCAGTCTCTCCACTTCATTCCCCTCCTGTTCTGCGTGTCTTCCTCTGCTTATCTGTCTCCTGCCTACTTCCCACTCCTCTTTGCCCACCCTCCCCTCACATTGCTCTAGTGTGGTTTCTGGCTCTACCCCTAACATCACCCTGCCCCACCCCCCAGATCTGCTCAGCCTGCGTGCGCTGTAAAAGCTGTGGGGCGACTCCAGGCAAGAACTGGGACGTCGAATGGTCTGGAGATTACAGCCTCTGCCCCAGGTGCACCCAGCTCTTTGAGAAAGGTGGGGACCTGGCAGGGGTCCTGGGCCCTGGGGGTCCACTGGGGAGTGGGCCAGGCTCCTGCACAAGCAGTTAGAACAGATGTTCTTTTCTAGTGGCTTTCCACCCTCTTTTAGGCATGGAACATTTCCTTCTGTTTAGGTTACTCCTATGGAAGAGCGTTCAGTATGTAAAATAGCAGGTAGGGGGACGCAGCCTCTTTGAGGGCAGTGAAAGTGGAGGGCCTGGGACCTCACCCTTGTGATGGTTGCTGAGCTGCTTCCTGGAATCCCGTGTCTTCACTGAGCACTTGAAAATCGGCTTTCCTCATTTGTTCAGGCAGCATATTTAGCAAAACCCTGTCCTTGTAAGGCATCAGGGCTGCAGGGTTAGAAGAGAGGCCTTAGCCTTATCCAGATTTTTGGGAGGTACCCAAGATGGGGTATAATAGAGGAGCCCATGTAGTGGTCAAGGGATGGTACCTCCACCCCACCCGCCACCTCTATGACAGAGACTCAGAGGGGCAGGTAGTGGTCCCAGCCCCTCTGACTTGCCCTCTCCTTTCCTCTTCCTTTAGGAAACTACTGCCCAATCTGCACACGCTGCTATGAAGACAATGACTACGAAAGTAAGATGATGCAGTGTGCACAGTGTGACCACTGGGTGCATGCCAAGTGCGAGGGGCTCTCAGGTGAGTGGGTGGAGTATTGGAGTATGACCTCCTACCCCCCACCTCAGAGAACAGGTGGGCTAAATGTCCTTGGCAATCTAGGGGCTGCTGAGAGCTCTCACATCCTTCCAAACCTTTTTTTCCTTTCTTGCCCTGGCTGTTCTAGATGAGGACTATGAGATCCTTTCGGGGCTGCCAGACTCAGTGTTGTACACCTGTGGACCGTGTGCTGGGGCTACACACCCCCGCTGGCGAGAGGCCCTGAGTGGGGCCCTGCAGGGGGGCTTGCGCCAGGTGCTCCAGGGCCTGTTGAGCTCCAAGGTGGTGGGCCCACTGCTGCTGTGCACCCAGGTCTGGAGGGTTCAGGCAGCAGGATGAGGTGGGGTCAGGCCCAACACCAGTCCTGCTGACTTGCCCTCTTTGCAGTGTGGGCAGGATGGAAAGCAGCTGCACCCAGGGCCCTGTGATCTGCAAGCTGTGAGTCAGCGCTTTGAGGCAGGCCACTACAACTCCGTGGTGAGTGGGACACTAAGAGGAACAGGTGGGTGCCAGGAGGAGAGGGCTGGGGTGGAGGCGGGGCTTGGATCTTGACAAGCCCCCTTACAGCACAGCTTCATGGAGGACGTGGTGGGAATCCTGATGAGGCACTCGGAGGAAGGAGAGACCTCAGAGCGCCGAGCTGGAGGCCAAATGAAGGGGCTCCTACTGAAGGTGAGATCTGTGGGGAATGCCTTAGGTACTGGGGAGGAAAGGGGGTGTTCTTCAGACCCTGCCCTTACCAGCTCTCCTGGGGAAGCTACTTCTCATCCTGTTACTCCCTAGCTGCTAGAGTCTACATTCTGCTGGTTCGACGCCCACGACCCCAAGTACTGGCGACGGAGTACCCGGCTGCCAAAGTGAGCAAGGCTGGGTAGCAAGAGGGGAACCAAGGAGTGAGGGCAAAGGCCAAGGGAACCTGGGAATCCAGAGTCAAACTGCGGTAGACGAGGGGCAGTGTTAGGGTCTAGAGAGTGGTGGGACCAGGACGAGTCTTTAGTGGGTGTAGACTAGCAAAGACACGGATTGTGGAATTGGTTGTCACTTTGTTTACTTCATGCAAAACTATGTTGGGGACAGCATTGAGCAAGCCACGTTTGGGAGATTGGACTGGCACTGATGACCCAGATGGTCAAGGTGATGATAAGAAAGGCCAGGGAGGTGCTTGCTGGAGCCTAGGGCCTAAGATTTCCAAAAAGAGATAACACAGAGCTGAGATGTGGAGGAAGATTATTCCAGGCGTGAAGAACAGCATTTCATGTTCCAAAGATGGCATGAGAGGGTGTGGCATGATGAGGGGTCAGGCTTAGCACCAGCCCTGCTGAGAGAAATGCCACATGGAGAGAGGACATAGGGTGTGGTGGCATGTTTAGGCTGAGATTGTGGGGGGCCCCAGGCCAGCTACCCCTGTTAGATGCTGACCCTGCCTATCTACAGCGGAGTCCTTCCCAACGCTGTGTTGCCTCCATCACTGGACCATGTCTACGCTCAATGGAGACAACAGGAACCAGAGGCCCCAGAATCAGGACAGCCTCCAGGGGACCCATCAGCAGGTACTGGGTAGCGGGTTCTGGAAGCCAGAGCCCTGGAGTTGGTGGACCAGGCTCCAGGTTCTGATTCTTGGACCTCCTTTTCATACTCCTTACAGCTTTGCAGGGCAAGGATCCAGTTGCTTTCTCACACTTGGAGGACCCCCGTCAGTGTGCTCTCTGCCTCAAATATGGGGATGCTGACTCTAAGGTGAGGGCTACTATGTGAAGCCCCAGGTTATGGGGCCTGGTCCCTGGGACCTCTCTTCATGTCATTTCTCTGCCCCCAGGAGGCGGGGCGTCTCCTATACATCGGGCAGAATGAGTGGACACATGTCAACTGTGCCATTTGGTCAGCCGAAGTGTTTGAGGAAAACGATGGTTCTCTCAAGAATGTCCACGCTGCTGTGGCTCGAGGGAGACAGATGGTGAGGGCATGGGCCTGGAGAGGTGGGCAGCCCTCAGGGTCTCGGGTAGGGCCCCTCCTTCAGTGCAGACAGCTCTGTTTCACAGTCTCTGCCCCCAGCATGTTCTTTCACTGCTGATCCAGGTACCTTTTAGGGTTGTCCTGGGACTCTGATGCAGGAGACATAGTGGCTTTGTTCCTGTTTGTGCATTCTGACCTGAGAGGTTAAAGGTTAGAAGACCTTCTGTTGTTTGAATCTGTGCTGAGTGCTTGCCATACAGTATGGCATTTAGCTTTTACCGTGTCCCCCGTGAGATGAGGTGTTGCCTGGGTTAGAAATCCCCCTCATTAGTGTGGGACCTGGGGCAGGTACTATAGAACGTCTCAAGAAGCTTGCTGTCAGAAAGTAAGATAATAGAAGTAGCTACCACAGGGAGCAGATGTGAGTATTAAATATATAAGTTCCACATTAGAGTCATGTAAGAGATGGTAAATGCTGCTCAGTGAGTGTTAGCTGTTGTTATTTTTCTTTCTGTTGCAACACTCTGATTAAAATAAAAACTGAAGTAATTTTGGTGTGAACTCAGTCCTGGATGCAGCTAGGAGAGAGACATTATGTTTGGTGAGTGCTTTTGCTGTGTGAAGAAGTGCTGGGCTAGATGGGTCCAAGCACAGTCTTAAGGACAGTGATGCTGAGCGTCAGGCCCTGGCCCCGGTCACTGGCTTCTCCCCTCAGCAGCCCCTTCCACCCGCAGCGCTGTGAGCTCTGCCTAAAGCCTGGAGCCACGGTGGGCTGCTGCCTTTCCTCCTGCCTCAGTAACTTCCACTTCATGTGTGCCCGGGCCAGCTACTGCATCTTCCAGGATGACAAGAAAGTTTTCTGTCAGAAACACACAGACCTACTGGATGGCAAGGTGGGCCATTACCGTGGGGTAGACAGCTCCCCACTGCTTTCTTATCCCTTTCCACTGAGGGACCCCTGCACCACTCAGGTGTGGCCCTTGCTGCCTCTCAGTGTCTCTGTTCTCCCCTTGTCCTTTAGCCAAGCCCCCAACTTTCCAGTCCTTGCCTGCAGAGCTTTCCCTCACATCCCTCTCACCCCCACCAACCCAGCAATCCCATCTGCCACCCACCTCCCAGGAGATCGTGACCCCCGATGGTTTTGATGTTCTCCGCCGAGTCTATGTGGACTTTGAAGGCATCAACTTCAAGAGAAAGTTCTTGACGGGGCTTGAACCTGATGCCATCAATGTGCTCATCGGTAAGCTGCTTGCTCTACTGTGCTCTTCCTGACCCTTCCTGGCCCCACCCTCCTGACCTCTCCTCTGCCCCATAGGCTCCATCCGAATTGACTCCTTGGGTACTCTGTCTGATCTCTCGGACTGCGAGGGACGGCTCTTCCCCATTGGCTACCAGTGAGCAGCCCAGGGGGAATTAATGGGGTTCGGGACTCCAAAACTGGATCTCATTTCCCAAGTTGTCCTGACCCTCTTGCCCCACACGCCCACCCAATAGGTGCTCCCGTCTGTACTGGAGCACGGTGGATGCTCGGCGGCGCTGCTGGTATCGGTGCCGAATTCTTGAGTATCGGCCATGGGGGCCGAGGGAAGAGCCTGTTCACCTGGAGGCAGCGGAGGAGAACCAGACCATTGTGCACAGCCCCTCCCCTTCCACAGGTATAGCCTTGGAACTACCTCATTTTCTTCCCCTGAATGCCACCCTCCCCAAGCAGTTACCCACCAACCCTTATTCCCCTCCTCCCTAAAGAAACTCTAGGATGTTTGCCATGCTTTCATTCGTTGTAATGGCAATAACAGATAACGGCTGTGTATTATGGGCTGGGGGACTGTGCTCAGCATTTCAGAGGAAGTGAGGGGAGAGCGCCATGCACCTGCTTTAGGGGGGTGACAACATCTGTACAAATGTAAAGAGCTTTTAGGGCCACCTCACTTGGGGCTATGTGTTCATGTAATGCTCCTTACAGCTCTCTGAGGAAGGTACAAGCTCTGCTGTGCTGAAATTCAAAAGGATAGTTGCTCTCCACTGTAACATGGTAGAGACAGGATTCTAACCTGATCTGCTCAATTCCCAAACTGGCACCTTCACAGCCGTGTTGGCACTGAGGGATGTAGCTGAGGGCTGGATGGCACAGAGCAAAGAATGGACTTGGAGACTGGTAAAGGGAGAGGCCTTTGGGGGAGGAATGGGAGGAGGAAGAGATTGGGATTGTTTACAGGTAAGGAGTTTGCTCTAGGTTGGAACCTGACATGAAATAGAGAGGGGAGGAGGGCGCAGCCATCCTGGCTGGAAATGAGGAGACGGCAGATATCAGTTTGCACAGGTTGGGTGGAGCCAGGTAATGGGGAGCCGCAAGTGCCTGGATGGGGCGGATATGTTTGATGTGGCAGGGATGTGTACAGCAGGTAAGAAAGTAGTAGGACTGGCCTTGCTGGAGAGAGGGCAGTGCCCCTCGTAGCATGTAGGGCCTGAATCAGAACTGTAAGCACCCAGGAATTGGGGAGATAGCAAAGGATGGGTGAGGAACAGTCACAAAGGGACCCTGACCCAGGTGCATGTGGAGTTTTTGCAGAAGCCACAGAGGTGTTCGGGGCTTGGGTGCTGACTAGGAACCAGTGCCAGTTGTGACCGGGTTGGGAATAGGAGAAGACTCAGTTGGCTCAAAAGAAGGGATGGCGTGTGAGGAGAGGCTTTGACAGAGAGTCCTTGCCACTCCTGATGTCATTCTCTCGACTCTTTAGAGCCCCCAGATCATGTGGAGGCCCCACCAGATGCAGATACCCTTATCCCTGGAGCTCCTGAGCACCACTCACCCGTCCAAAACCTGGACTACACTCTTCGGCTGGATCCAAGCAGTGCCCCTCCTCTGGTCCCCCGCTCCTTCTCAGGGGCTCGAATCAAAGTGCCCAACTATTCACCATCCCGGAGGCCCTTGGGGGGTGTCTCCTTTGGACCCCTTCCGTCCCCTGGTGAGTACCTGGGAGTATCCAGGGGAGGGGTGGGGCAGGAGAGGCAGGACCACCTGGCTGACAATGACCCTTCCCCCCACAGGAAGTCCATCTTCTCTGACCCACCACATCCCTACAGTGGGAGACCTGGACTTCCCAGCTCCCCCCAGACGCTCCCGTCGTCCCAGCCCCCTGGCTACCAGGCTGCCACCATCATGGCGGGCCTCTCCCCCTCTCAGAACCTCCCCTCAGCTCAGGGCGCCCCCTCCTACCTCAGTTGTTAGAGCCCTCACACCTACCTCAGGGGAGCTGGCTCCCCCTGGCCCTGCCCCATCTCCTCCACCACCCCCTGAAGACCTGGGTCCAGATTTTGAGGACATGGAGATGGTATCAGGACTGAGTGCTGCTGACCTGGACTTTGCGGCCAGCCTGCTGGGGACTGAGCCCTTTCAGGAAGAGATTGTGGCCGCAGGGGCAGTGGGGAGCAGCCATGGGGGCCCAGGGGACAGTTCAGAGGAAGAGGCCAGCCCTACCCCCCGCTATGTCCACTTCCCTGTGACTGTGGTGTCTAGCCCTGCCCTGGCCCCTGGCGCTCTCCCTGGAGCCCCCCGCATCGAACAGCTGGATGGAGTGGATGACGGCACAGACAGCGAGGCTGAAGCAGTTCAGCAGCCTCGGGGCCAGGGTACTCCTTCAGGGCCAGGAGCAGGCCGGGCTGGGGTCATTGGGACTGCAGGGGACAGGGCCCGACCTCCTGAGGACTTGCCATCAGAAATTGTGGATTTCGTGTTGAAGAACCTAGGGGGGCCTGGGGAAGGGGGTACTGGGCCCAGAGAGGAGCCACTCCCCCCAGCACCTCCCCTGGCCAATGGCAGCCAGCCTCCCCAGGGCCTGCCCCCCAGCCCCGCTGACACCACTCGGACGTTTGCCTGGCTCCCTGGGGCTCCAGGGGTTCGAGTATTGAGCCTGGGCCCTGCCCCTGAACCCCCCAAACCTGCCACATCTAAAATCATTCTTGTCAACAAGCTGGGGCAAGTGTTTGTGAAGATGGCCGGGGAGGGGGAGCCTGTCTCCCCACCAGTGAAGCAGCCGCCTCTGCCCCCTCCAGTCCCCACTGCAGCCCCCACTTCCTGGACTCTGCCCCCAGGACCTCTGCTGGGTATGCTGCCAGTGGTAGGGGTGGTTCGCCCTGCTCCACCCCCTCCCCCCCCTCCACTGACGCTGGTATTGAGCAGTGGGCCCTCCAGCCCACCTCGCCAGGCCATTCGTGTCAAGAGGGTGTCCACCTTCTCTGGCCGTTCCCCACCAGCACCTCCCCCGAGCAAGACCCCCCGGCTGGAGGAAGATGGAGAGGCCTTGGAAGATCCCCCCCAGGGTCCAGGGCTTAGTGGCAGCGGGTAAGTGACTATGCCGAGGCTGTGGAGGTGGGCCAGCGAGTTGGGCAGGTGAAGGCAGCTGAGGCTTCTTGTGGTGTCCCACTTGACCCCCACCACCAGATTTAGCCGAGTGAGGATGAAAACGCCCACAGTGCGTGGAGTTCTCGAGCTGGATGATCCTAAGGAGCCCACTGAGGAGGAAAGCCCGAGGTGAGCAGCCAATCCCCTTCTTGGAGGCTCTGGGATCTCTGTCCTTTCCCCATTCTGACAGGTCTCTCCTCACAGGCTCCTCCAGGACCGGTCCCCTCTGCTGCCACTTCCAGAAGGTGGTCCTCCCCAGGCTCCTGATGGTACCCCTGACCTGCTGCTTGAGTCCCAGTGGCACCACTACTCAGGTAAGGACCATCCTTTCCCTCTCATAGTCTCCTTCCCTGTGTTTGCTTAGCTCAGTGACTGATAAACACAGTGGCGAATTGGTCCACTTCAAAAAGTACAGGCCTGAGGCTGGGCGTTAGAGTTATAGAGACACCCTCAGGGAGCTTATGGCCTGTGGCAGAAACAGAAATAGGAAGTTTCAGCTTAACATGAAAGGACCTCTCAAAGGGCCTTGTCCAGCATGTTCAGGAGCCTCAGGGAGGGCGTCAGAGCCTAGTCTGCCAGGGTCAGAAGGTACCTAATCAAGCCAAAAATGAAGTTCTGGGAACAACCAGTTAGATGGAGCCCACCTAGGACCCAGAGGAGAGACGGGAATGGTAGGAAGGAGGTCAGAGGAGAGGTGTCCCAGAGGCTCAGGGAAGGGAGTAGTCAGCAGTCACAACTGCCACAAAGGGCTGTAGGCAGATGTGGTGTAGGGTTGATGTACCATTTGGACAGGTGGTGCAGGGTGGAGAGAACGTTGAGTCAGAGTCCAGAATCAAAGACAGAGGAGACCAACACAATACCCAGACACTTTGCCAAAGAGCTCAGCTGAGTCTGGGAAGAGGAATTGAGCCAGCAGCTTAGAGCAGTCTGGTGTGAGGGCTGAGACAGCAAAGCCAAGGATGAGGGGGCAAAGGAGGCTCGTCGATAGAAGAGGAGATGGGAGGAGGCATGGCATTGAGGTTGAGATGAAAGGTGAGGTTAGGTGTATCTGCAGAGACATCGGTACACAGGATAGGGACATTCACAGTAGTTTGGCTGGCAGACTCAGTGAAGCTGGAAGGGTAGTGCTCTATAGGTCAGGGATGGAGAGAGAAAGGAGTACAGCCAAGTAAATAGGTAATTGAGCAACCTGAGGCTTAGAATTTCTAGTGGCCCCAGTCCTTTGCTGATAATGTGGTTTTTCTCATGTAGAGTGCAGGTGGTGCTGAGCATGGAAGTGGAGTGAGGGAGACTGAGACTGCTTAACTGAAAGACTGCTAATATGGTCAGAGAGGGCATGGGGACATGGCAGTGACCATGACAGGTCCCTGCCTACCGTTAGGGGCATATCACATTTGCTAGCCATGTACATTAGCAAGGGCACTTCAGCGTAGAATGAGCACTGTGAGAAAGAAGGCAATGAGAGAGTGCCTGGCTGAGGCCCCCGTAGTCGGCCTGATATGTTAGGGGAACAAAATGAAGGTGAGGATGGAGGGGGCTGAGAAGAGGTGGACCCAAGAGCACTGAGGCCCATAGATGCTATGGGTCACCAGTATGAGGTTTAGTCGTGCTTAGGGCTAGGAGGGCACATGGGCAGGTTGGCTCAGAGAAGTGATGTGAGGAGAAAGGGTGGCCATGTGAGGCCTGCCTCTCCTAAAGTGTGCTCGACTCAAACTCACCCCAAGCACAGTGGGCAGTTTTCAGTTCACGTCCTGCATTTGGTGCTCTAAGCCCTCCGTCTCTGAAGGACTTCCTTTCCTGGCTTCTAGAACCCCATCCCTCTCTTTACCTCTGGTTACCCAACTTGTCAACTTCAGCATGTCCCAGGTGCTCTAATGTAACTTCATAGCCCTAATTCTGATGGCCCCCTTATTGCTAGCAACACTGCTTTATCCTGGTGTCTGTGGGTCATCTCCACCAGCAAGTTGCCAGGGGAGTTTTTCTAAGAGGCCTTTCCTACTTCGCATGTCCCAAACGGAGCTCTCGACCTTTACCCCAAATTTGTTTTTCCCCCACCCTCACTGTCTCTGCCAGGGGCAGTGTTATCCTTCCAGTTCAGGCCCCATATTTCAGAGTTGTCCCTGACACCCTGCTATATCCCACATCTACATCTCCTACATTAGCGAGTCCCGTCTGCTCTCTTTAAATCTTTAATCCTGAGACGTGCTCCTAATGTACATGTATTTGATTGTGAGTATGGGCCTATGCAATAATATATTTGTAATATTTACAGAAAACATGCTGCATGTAAATATACACATGCAGAATATAATTCTCTAGTATTTTTAATTTTGTGTGAGATGGAAGAATTAGGTGTAGATAGGCATTTATGGCAGACAGGGCTTGAGTGAGCCATAGTGTGACCTGCAGAGCCAAAACATTCCAAGCCTCTGTGGAACTGCTCATCTAGCCAAGAAGTCCTGCAGAAAAGAGACTGCAGACCCTTTAGAAAAAAAAGAATGTCTGATCTATAAAAGTTCACTGAGCAGTTAGAGCAGGGGGGAGGCCTTTAGACCCAGTGTCTGTGCTTGTGCCCAGGGAAGGAGGGAAGGGTGGTGGAGAACCAGGGGATTTTGACTCTAGGAGTGGTGATCTTCACCTACTCTGACCTGCTCCTTGGGACCAGGTGAGGCTTCAAGTTCTGAGGAAGAGCCTCCATCCCCAGAGGATAAAGAGAACCAGGCCCCAAAACGGGCTGGCCCACATCTGCGCTTCGAGATCAGCAGTGAGGATGGGTTCAGCGTGGAGGCAGAGAGCTTGGAGGGTGAGTCAGGAGTAGTGGTGACAGGGAGGGAAGGTATCCCAAGAATACCGTCCTGACTCTGCTCTGGCTCTGCCCTCTCCTCAGGGGCATGGAGAACTCTGATTGAGAAGGTGCAAGAGGCACGAGGGCATGCCCGACTCAGACATCTCTCCTTCAGTGGTGAGTGGAGTGTCCACAGGGGCCCTGGGAGCTGAAATGACTCCCTCAGGGCAAGATGTGCCTCTTACATGACTTGTGTGTCCTCCCCTTTGACTCCCCAGGAATGAGTGGGGCAAGGCTCCTGGGCATCCACCATGATGCAGTCATCTTCCTGGCAGAGCAGCTGCCCGGGGCCCAGCGCTGCCAGCACTACAAGTTCCGCTACCACCAGCAGGGAGAGGGCCAGGAGGAGCCACCCCTGAATCCCCATGGGGCGGCCCGCGCCGAGGTCTATCTCCGGTGAGAGGTCTGGGGTGTGATGCCTGGGTCAGGGGAACCCTTTGGGAGTTCTTGAAGGCAGGAATTAAGTCTGTACAGAATGAAAACTGGGGCCTGGGGAGAAGACATTAGGCCACACCAGGAATTATTTCTTCATATCAGAAGAATGAACCCCATTCATTCCCCTTTCACCACGTCTTCAATGGCAGTGGTATTCCTCCTGCTCTGCCAACAGGAAGCCTGGCCGAAAATAGGTGGGGAACATCTCAAAAGAATGGTTACGAACCTCCCTCCTTTCTTCCCTCCCACCTGCAGGAAGTGCACCTTTGACATGTTCAACTTCCTGGCCTCCCAGCACCGGGTACTCCCTGAGGGAGCCACCTGTGATGAAGAAGAAGATGAGGTGCAGCTCAGGTCAACCAGGTATGGAGGGCAGGCCAGGGTACTGGGGTGGTCTGGAAGGATCCTAAAGAGAAAGACCAGGGGCAGAGGAGGTAATTCCTGGCTATCAGGCTTTGTGACACTGTTGCCGCCCCCCCAGACGTGCCACCAGCCTGGAGCTGCCCATGGCCATGCGCTTCCGCCACCTCAAGAAGACATCCAAAGAGGCTGTGGGTGTCTACAGGTTAGTGGGGTTGGGGGGAGGATGCCCCTTGGGTGGATGACAGGTGCCCTGGTGTGGTGCTGCCTTGGTTCTGTCCCCCTGCCCCCTGAGCTCCCCTTGCCCATCCTACCCTGCAGATCTGCCATCCATGGGCGGGGCCTGTTCTGTAAGCGCAACATCGATGCCGGCGAGATGGTCATTGAATACTCTGGTATTGTCATTCGCTCTGTGCTGACTGACAAGCGAGAGAAGTTCTACGATGGGAAGGTGGGCTCTGCCAGGTCATGGGAACGAGGTGGGCGAAGCAGGGCCTGCCCATGGGAACACAGCACCTGACTGCCCCCACCTTGTCCCTGTAGGGCATTGGATGCTACATGTTCCGCATGGATGACTTTGACGTGGTGGATGCTACAATGCATGGCAACGCTGCCCGCTTCATCAACCACTCGTGTGAGCCCAACTGCTTCTCTCGAGTCATCCACGTGGAGGGCCAGAAGCACATCGTCATTTTCGCCTTGCGCCGCATCCTGCGTGGTGAGGAGCTCACCTATGACTACAAGTTCCCAATTGAGGATGCCAGCAACAAGCTTCCCTGCAACTGTGGCGCCAAGCGCTGCCGTCGGTTCCTTAACTGAAGTTGTGGCTGCCCACAATACCCCCTGCTGCCATCTTGCCCCTGGTCTGGGGGCTCCCTAGTCCCTCTCAGAGCATCTCACCCCCACCATCATGTTCAGGGTGGATGTGGGCATGCAGGTGGCAAGGGCCCTGCCTCCACCCCTCCAGCCCACCCAGCAATCGCCCCCTTACTGCCCTGGGATCCCAGGATGTAGATATTGTACAAAGGTTTCTAAATCCCTTCTTTTCTATGCACTTTTTTATTTAAGAGGGTGGGATCCTAAGTGGAACCCCCCACAATAAAGTCTGTCAATGTTTGGAGAGGTGATCTTCCAGTTTGTATGGTGCTGGGGCTAGGTAGGAGCTCCTGTTCCACTGTGCCCCACACCCATCCTGAACCAAGAAATGCCATCAGCCTCAACGGGTAGGGGAGAGGCCATCATTCAGAATTAGAAGTAAATTGTGAGGTCTGTTAAGGCTTCAGAGCAATAAATGTTCTACATAGTCTAAGCTAGACCCCAGCTGGGTGGGTCCCTGTGGATCAGCTCTCACAGGGATAGCAGGAGTATTTCTCAAGAGGGGACCCTGGTTGCCCAGAGGCACCTGAGGTCAACTCTCCCACATCTGGTCTTATGTGTTTGATGGAATGGGCCATTTTTCAGAAGGGGGGGTTTGAAGATGTCTGTTGGGTCTTGGCCCAGTATTTCAAGAGAGCCCCTTAACGAGGCCAAGAGACAGTAGGCACCTGTTTCAAGGAAAACTTAATTATTGAGTACTAGACCAGGCAGGCCCCAGATGGGCCAAGCTTGGACAGCACCTGCAGTGCATCTGCCCGCCCTAGCTGGGCTAAGTGTATGCCAAGCTGGCCCAGAGAGGCAGAGGGTTCCCTTGCTACCACCATCTCGATCAGGGCTCGCAGAGGTGAGCGACTGGGTCGCAGTGAGTAGGCAAAGGTGGACCAGGCAGCAGGCAGTCCATATCTTGCAGCCAGGTGTCGAGTGGTACCACAGGCCACTGCCCCACCCGGCCCAGGTTCAGGGTCCAGCAGCACAATCAGTTCCTCCAACACCTCCAGCTCATCCAGGAGTCGAGACAGGGGCTGCGATGCCAGATTGGGTAGCTCTGGGGGGTGGGGGGAAGAAAGGGCTGAGGAGAAAGGGTGAGTTTCCAGGCCACCTTCCCCTCCTCTGTGTCCAGGACTAACCCCTGCCCAAGAGAGACCTTGAGTTACCTGCCTTTGATGCCTCTAGGGAGCCTGGAGAGGAGTTCAGTAAAAAGGTGTGGGTGTTAGAATCAGCGCAAGTCAAGCCAGGATGAAGGTGGAGAGCCTTCCAGCGCCTGCAGTTGCAGAGCCTTGGCAGGAAGAGCAGGAGGATCACTGCTGAGGTCACGATCAGAACCAGCACCAGGGGCATGGCATGAGGCGGCAAAGCCTGCCACAGGACGGTGTGTGGTGGACTGGAAATTGCTAGTGAGCTGGGCTCCTGTGAGGTTGGCGAGCTCGGTGTTTCAGGCTTCCAGGGGCAGGGCTCCTTGGGAGGGACGGGTTTCTGGAAATAGGGAACTGGAGGTAAGCGGAAGGCAAGCCCCACTCCTGCCCCCTCAGCCCAAACGTTTGATCCTTCTGGCCCTCCATGGGGCCACATCCCCGCCTGATCCAGTCCCTGCCCCCACCCCCACCGGTCACCTCGCTCCTCTGTCCCCACCCTAGCGCTCTTCCGTGGAGGCACACCACCTCCTTCGATCCAGACCCCGCCCCAGCTGCACGCCGTGGCCAGGCCTTCGGAGCCCTGCTAGCACCTGTCGGCGGCAGCGCTGTCCGCGTCCCGCAGGAGTGGGGGCCCTGGCTCCGCCGCCACAGGGGCTACACAGCTCCTCGTTGTTGGGGTTGCACTGCCCAGGAGGACACTTTTGGAAGGGGTGCGTTACGTGATCGCCAAAGTCGTTGAGCCCGCAGTTTTCCGAAAACTCCAAGTCTGGCGGGAGACGGGGACTCGGCTGTCCTCCGAGCCTCGCCTCCTTCGCGACGACCTTCCCCCCCCCCCCCCCCGTCCGATCCCGGCAGGCCCCGCCCCTTGCTCGCACCGCGCCCCCCCCACGTCCTTCCCCTCCTCGCCACAGACCCCGCCCCGCTCGCGCCCCTCCCGCCACACGGATTTACCCGCACAGCTTCCCCCACCCGCGCTGTCCCCTCTTCACCACCCACAGCCCGAAGTGAGCCCCCGGACTCCGTCCTCTCCCCGCGCCCTGTCAGCCCCGAGCTCCGCCAGGGTGCAGGTGTGTGCGGAGGCCCAGGCCCGGCTCCTCACCCGGGCAGCGGGGCGGTCCGAAGCGCTGCAGGCAGCTCCCGCAGCACAGGTGGTCCGGGTGCCAGTACTCGAGGCGGCCACAGCGCTGGGAGGCTCCCCGCGGCTCCACCTGGGCCAGGAGCAGCGTCGCACACAGGAGGCACTGGGGACCCATCTGGGACGCGCTTGCAGGGTGGGGGCCGTGACCGCAGCAGGTCTTCCGACCACAGCGCTTTTGCCGCTGCCCAAGGAGCCAGGGCAGAAGAAGGAAGCAGTGATGTGTGGGTATAAGATCCCCGAACCGCTAGGAAGCTGGGAATCTACCCCTAGCCGCCAGCTCAGTTCCTGGCCCACTCATTACTGGAGGCCACAAGACTTCAAGATGGCTAAAACCAGACTGCGTGGATTAATACCCCCCCCCCGCCCCCGCCATGTTCCATCCGCAAAATAGGACGATAATCCGCCTGTCTTATAGGGTTATTGTGGAGAATTAAAACTGTTACTAGAAGTAAAGCTCTTAAGAGAGCTCCTGGCATGAAGTTTAAATATTAGGTACTACTGACTCCCATCTCAGGGAGGTAGGGATGGAGAACGCACCCCTTGCCCACTGGAGACACCCACTCAATTCCAAATGACCTTACCTTAGCTCTCAATCCCGGTCTTTCCCAGGTTGGGTATCCTCCAACTTGCCACAACCGGGTGTTGTCCCCTTGAGAAGCCTCAGATGGATGTGCTGAAGTTTCCAGCACAAAGGCACCCCCACCCCACCAGTCCTACTTGGGGGTTCCTCTAGTATTGAGCTGTGAGTCTGCTGATTTTCCGGCTACTGTTTGAAGATCCTCCCTGTGGTTTTTATCAGAGTCCAGCCTACTTCCTTTATGTCAGTGGATGTGGAGGTGGTGGAAGGAAATACCAGCCCACAGCTAGGCTCGAGCTACAAATCTTGAGTACAGAAATTTTATTAGGGGAGGGGCAGTCGGATCCAGAGGCTGAGGAAGATGGCCCTGGGGAATTAAGGGAGAGGAGTCCTGGCCAGGAGCACCTGTGTCTGTCAAGAGTGGAAGACAAGACGGCCAAGATCTCAGAAGCGGCCATGCCAGTGGTCTGGGGAATGCTGTTGGTTTCTTTCTTGGGGACGGTAGCAGGTATGGGACCTTGGGGGTGACCTGGGGACAGGAGTGGGGAGTGGAGGGTTAGAGACATGGGGCAGGACAGGTGAAGTAATTAGAGTTCTTAGGGGGGGTGATTTCAGGATAGGTGCTCAGGAGCTGATCTCAGGACTGTAGATTTAAGCTGGTCTTGCAATTGGGTTCAGTGCCAGTCTGAGGACACCAAAGGCTTGAAACATTGTTATTGGGGCATAGGATCAGGTTCATCTCAGGGTATAGGGGCCTTAGGGTATGAGTAAAGCTCTCAGGAGAGCACCTGGCATAAGTTTAAGTATTAGGTCCTACTGACTCCCATCTCAGGGAGGCAGGGAACGAGGACGCACCCCTTGCCCACTGGAGACACCCACTCAATTCCAGACTTAGGGCAGTCTGGTCCTGAGGTACCTGTGCCTGGGTCCCTGCCCATACATCTGCTGCTGGAGATTCTGGGAGATGGGTCGCAGGTGCATGAAGTTGCAGAAGCCACCACGGGTACATTCCCTAGGTTAAAGATGGATGGACAGAGGGAACTATTATCACTGACAGTCCCCCTTCCCAGCACATACACAGGAGTCTGGGACTCCAGGAGCCCACTGTACCCTTGAAATGCCATACCCCATCTCATACTGCGGACAACATGACTCTCGAAAGTCTGTGACAGGAGACGGCTCAGCAGGCACAGCCTGCCCGTTGAACCAGCGATTACTGAGTTCAGCCACTTGCCCGCTCCGCATCCTCTTCACGACGAAACTGAAGAGAAAGTCGGTCAGGCTTAGTAATCACATTCAGAAATCTTCAGCGCATTAGTTAGCAGCTCTGGGGCTGGACTGGATTTAATGATGGACCTCAGGCCACGAAGCTTCAATGGTGGCCATTAGGTTTTGAAATGCCTCCACCTCCGGGCTCCAACGGGGAGGAAGCAATCACCTTGACATAGACATTGCCCACGAGGTGATCTCCCAAGTTGTCACACACATTCATCTCTTCAATCTCCCCGTACTCCTCCTGCAGTTCCGTGAACACTTCCTGCGGGAGATCAAGAGGAAATCTGTTGAGCAGTCCTGGCTCACAGAAAACTCAACCCACCCCTGCCAACCCTCACTTCAAAGAAGTTATCATAGTGTTCTTGCACCTCCACGTCGCTCACGCGACCTGAAGGAGGGGGCAAGGTAGAATCAGCGGGTAGCCCTCTACGGGCTGTCCGCCCTGTCCCCAAGATGCGTCCCTCACTCACAGTGCGATCCGTCTGCGGACTGGGCAGTGTTCTGCGGATTCCGGTACAGGCTGAGCAGCACTACGGTCTAAATAGAATTAAAAGGAGCGGGGCCCAAGCGCAGAGGGCGGGGCTACGTGCAAAGGGGCGGGGTATAAAGTTGGGGGTGGGACCTTGCGCCAAAGAAGTCTAAGCAAGCATCTTGAGTGCATCGGCGACGCTTGCTCCTGAGAAAACCAGAGAGGGGCGGGAGGACTGAAAAGTGAGAGACAGCCCAGGGAGAAGGACTTGAAGTTTGGGGATGGAACCTGCGGAGGTCCGACAAGAAAAAAGCAGGACGGAGGGGCCGGGGGGGGGCTTAGAAATCCGGAAAAAGGCGGGACCTTGTGATGATGGACAACAGAAAGGGAACGGCTGGGATGCGTTAACCCCCGAGGCTCCATGCTGAATCTCACCTGGCTGAAAGTCGGTTTGTTGAGGAGCCGGGAGCACCGGTCTCCATGCCGGCAGGCCCCGATCTTGAAGTCAAAAGAGCAGTTAACCCTGAAAGAGGTGCAAAGATAGAGGTGAACTGAGGGCCGGAGAGGGCGCACACCCCAGAAACACCGTACACACTGCCCAGCCACCAGGGAACCAAGCGCCCCGGCCCCGGCCCCGCGGGGGTCCACACCCTGCGCCGGTTCTCACTTGTCCTCAGTCCCGAATATCGAAGCTAAATATTCAGCCATTTGTACCCGACTCTGTCTGCTCTCGGGTCACTTCCGTTGCTTAAGAGCACTGGGAAGTGTAGTTCTTCCCCGCCTTCAGATGCTTATCACGGGCTCAGAAACTCCCCGGTGCGCTTGCGGCTCGGAGGCCTGCGCGCTCGGCGTCAGCCGCGGACGTTCCCCGAGGGCGCATGCGTGCAGCGCTGCCTGCCAAGAAAGACTACAAGTTCCAGACACGCTTGCGGCATCTCGCGCAAACGTCCGTACTTGAAAGTGGCAAAGGTGTCCCAGCCCAAGGAAGTAGACTCCGCTGGTGAGTCGGGGGTCGTTTCGCGCACCCCAGTCAGCGCAGAGCGTCTCAACCCATTCAGCTTGCTGGCAGGTGGGTAGCAGTGTCCTTCTGTTAGCAAACCCGCCCTTCGTTTATCTGTTTCGTCGTAAAAGTGGCGTGGTTTTTCGCGATCCTGGCATCTCAGTGTTAAGGATTGGGTCTTGCCCCGCAGACCTTCGGAACAACCCGGCCGCAGCGCAGCTATGAACTTGGAGCGAGTTTCCAACGAGGAAAAGTTGAACCTGTGCCGGAAGTACTACCTGGGTAAGGGCCAGCCTCCTAGGGTCTCAGGAGAAGAGAGGACTAGAGCGCCCGAGGGAAGGAGGTCTGGGGGGCCTGAGTTTTTGGATCTAAGGGATGAAGCGGCTGGAGTCGCGGACTCCTGGGTCTGAGGGAAGGTCTTGGGGAAAAAGGAGGCTGGGCCTCAACTTCTTGGTCCCAAGAGAGGAGGAGAGGACCACTGGGTCCTAAGAAAGAGATGGTTGAGGAATCAGATTCCTGGATCCCAGAGAGGAGCCGGGATTCCTGAGTCCCGAACAGCAGAGATTATGTCCCAGGTGTGTTTTTTGTTTGTTTTGTTGGTTCTCTCCCTCCCCCCCCTTTAGGTGGTTTTGCTTTCCTGCCTTTTCTCTGGTTGGTCAATATCTTCTGGTTCTTCCGAGAGGCCTTCCTTGTCCCGGCATATACAGAGCAGAGCCAAATCAAAGGCTGTGAGTCCAGGGCCCAGTTGAAAGAAGGCTATGTGATGGGGTTGGGGACACTTTGGTGGGAGGGGATAATGGAAATTTCAGAATTCTGGGGTTCTGTGAAAGATAAGAGAGAGCTGGTCTGGGGATGACCAGAGAGCGGGTGGAAGCCAACCTTTCCCACTCCTGTTCCCTCAAACAGATGTGTGGCGCTCGGCTGTGGGCTTCCTCTTCTGGGTGATTGTACTCACCACCTGGATCACTATCTTCCAGATCTACCGGCCCCGTTGGGGTGCCCTTGGGGACTACCTCTCCTTCACCATACCCCTGGGTACCCCCTGACAACTTCTGCACAGGGCTGGGACCTGCTCATTCTCCCAGGATGGGCTCCTCTACTCTGAGCCTGCGCTCAAGCTCCTAAATCTTGTTCCTATCTCCTATGTTCTCTGCTGACATCCTCCAATAAATGATCTTAATTCTCTATGTCGACTTCCTGGGATCTTTTGGACATTGAAACATAAAGTGATTATTAATATTCACAAGCATTTATTGAATGCTTACTTTGTACCAGGCTTAGTACTTCACACATTATATGCATTTTTTTCACTGAATACTACTCAGAACCCTCTGAAATAGGAACTTTCTTGCTCTGGAACTCTATTTTACAGATGCAGAATCAAGAAAGGAATAATGCTTCTGTTACTAGAGGCTACTATCCTGTACTGGTAATATGTAAATTTGAAAACATTACTTTCCCAGTTGGCCTTAGTAGGTTCATCTAAAGTGTCACAATGCTACCTCTTAGAATTTATCTGGATCAAGGCATATGTGGTAAAGTGAAATTCTGCATTTTCTGAAGATGTCTGCTTTATTAGAGAAGGCTTCCTTGACCACCCTATTTAAAACTTCAACTCCTACCTTGGTACTATGTCCCTTTCACGTTATATTCTTTTCCCTACTACATTTAATTAAAAATGTTTTGTTTATTGTTTATCTGTCATCCTCCAAAATATAAACTCTGTTGGGCAAAGAAATTTGTGTTTTATTCACTGCATGGCCTTAGTGACTACACGAGTGACTAGCACACTAAAAGTTACTTGCTAAGTGCACAAGGTCGTGCCTGTAAAGAGACTCACAGGCAGCTGGCACTGAGCGAATGCTCAGGAAAAAGCAGCGCGGCCGAACTCCAGCCTTGCCTTCCTGCTGGGGACAGGCGGGACTCCCACGGCGATATTAATCCTGTTCTACCTAGATCGGTGTTACTGAAGCATTACAAGCCCCAAAAGCCTCGCGACGCCCTGGTCCCACGTCTCCCGCCGTTCCTCGCGCGGCCGAGTCTTGGGGACGGGAACTACATGTCCCAGAAAGCGCCGCGGGCGTCGTTGGTCTGTTTCCGGAAAGGGGCCCCCAGGCAGGTGGGGCTTGCAGCCGAGAGCCGCTGCGGCGGCAGCTGGCAATTGGCCGGGGCGCGAGATCGACGGTTGTACTGACTAATGGGGACGAGCGACCGCCGGCGGGTGCGGCCCACGGAAGGGGAGCCGGCGGCGGCGGCGGGGAGGGTCCGGCTGGGCGCTGGGCGGGGCGGCGGGGCCGCTCGCGAAGCTCACCTTTGACCGCTCCGCCGCTACCTCCGGCTTCGACCTGGGGCCCTAGGTGCCTTGGGATTCTCCGACCCAGCTATCCAGACGCAAACCATGTTCCCGGTGAAAGTGAAAGTGGAGAAGTCAGGTGAGGATCCCAAGGTCGGGGGCCTGCAGCGGGGCACGAGACTGCCCGGGGTGCTGGAGCCCGCCAGACCGGGTCGTTGCGGCAGGGCGGGCTGCGCGACCCCCCTGACTGGGGCTGCGTCGGGCACTTCTTGCCAGCTCCGGCGTATCCTCCCGGTCTGCGCCGGAGGTAGCTGTGAGACTGAATGATGGGGACTCGGTCAGGGTGGTGCGGGAAGACGTGGGGGTCCCAGCCGCGACTCAGGCGACTTTTCTTGGCCCTGCCTCAATTTCTGTATTTGCAGCAGTGGTTATGAGTCAGGCATTGTGCCGAGTGCCTGATGTACAGGGAAGTTTTTAATCCTGGCAGTCAGTGTAGGAAATGTGGTAGATCGGGAAACAAGCTGAGAGAGAGGCAGTCCTTTAGGGCTAGGGCTGAGCTGATCGAAACCCAGGACTGACTGTGGAAGACACAGAAACCAGACCAAAAAAATAAAAAGTAGTAAGATGGTGTAGGATATTAGCTGGTATATGTGGTAATAAAACAAAAAAAGGAGAAGGCAGGGAGATCAGGAGTGAGGCAGGGTGAGGGAGAGAGCCATGAAGATATATGAAGAACCAACATAATCAGGCAAAGGAAATAGCTTTGAAAAGGCCCAGAGGTGGAAGCCTTGTCTGGCCTATTCAAGGACCAGCAGAGAGGCCAGTGTGGTTGGAACAGAGCAAGTGAGAGAGAGAGTGTGAGGATAGAGGGGCAAAGAGGGGAGGGAGAGAGAGAACTTAGAAGTCCGGGTTAGGACTTTGGCTTTTGCTTTGAGAGAAATGGGGAGCTAAGGGAGGGGAGGAATGAGCTAATAAAGATTCCCCTGAAATGCCAAAAATAAAGGATGGAAAAATGATGGGGGCTTGACCACAAATGATGGTGGGGTGGTGGTCTGGGAAGGGGTAGGTTGGGTCTCGGAGGCCTGTGAACATCAGACTAAAGATCTTGGACTTTAGCCTGGGACACTGCAGCATCATGGAGGGTTCTAAGGGGTGGATCTATGTCAAGTGTGGTTTTAGGAACATTTCCCTGGCCACCTTGTGGAGGGTTGATCAGAAGGGAAGACTGAGGCTGGGAGCCCAGAGAAAGGAAAGAAAAGGACCAGAGTTGTTGGGGTAGGGTTGGGATGTGGGAGAGAAACTTAGGAGGCCAAGTGGACAAATCATGGGGTTGGTGGGCTGGGGTGTTAGAGAGAGAGAGAGGTCTATGTTGAGGCCCAGGGAGGGACTAGGGGCCAGTGAGGCTATCCCTAAGATGGGGGCCCAGGAAAGAGGGTAAATTTAGAGAAACACTGAGGCCAGTGTGGGATACAGTAGGTGGAAAGAGCCTATGTGATGTCCTGGGGAGGTGTCCAGGAGTTAATGGGATCTCAAGATATGAAGTTCAGGAGAGAAGCAGAGGCTAGGGAAAGATATATGGACATGATCCATACCGTGGCTCCTGCTCAAAGCTTTTTGCTAGAATCTCAGCTGCCCCCAGTCTCCCACCCCCACCCTGTCTCTCCTCTGAGTGATGTCAGGATTCTCTGCGTCTCCTGGTCACCTCAGGAAGTCCAAGGGCTGGCCAAATCATGTCCCCAAGTATTCTTCTAGGCTCTGAGCACTGGGCTAGAGCGCCTACCAGTTGGAAGAGGAGAACGAACACCTCATAGGGTGAGAGGAGAATATTTATAACATCATTACTTCCTTAAGTTCTGTGATGAAAGGAGGCAAACACACAGGCTGACAGGGCCAAGGAAGGCCTGTGGCATGCAGGAAGGTGGAGGAGAGGGAGCCAAAATGGGCATTTTGAGTGAAATCTCCCAATTATTAAATGTCATCAGGTCATTCAGATTTAATTCATATTTAAAATAACACCACTTGCCTTGGCTAAACAAAGCACATCAGGGGGCCAGATTCTGTACCCAGTTCGAGCCCCTACCTTATAACTTCAGCTGTGGAGCCAGATGGCCTGGGCACAAATCCTCATCCCTCTAGTTTTCTAGCTGCGTAACTTTGGGCAAGTAGCTGACATCTCTGTGTCTGAGTTTCATCATCTGTAAAGTGGAGATAACAACCATACCTATGTGCCAGGCTTATTGTGAGAATGCAGTGGGTTAATTAACATATGTGATGCGCTTAGAACAATGCCTGGCACATAACAAGCACTTTGTATACGTTACTTATTGCATTCTGCCAAGACATTCATATACAGCATGGGTTTTTTAAGCCTCAGAACAGTCGTAGCAAATAGTTATCATTTGGAGACCCGTTTTCAAAATGAAGAAACAGGCTCAGTGAGGTAAGGTGACTTGCCTTAGGTCACACATGAGCATGTGGGACAGCTCTGGAACCCAGAGCTCTTGCTCATCACTTCAGTAGTATCTGCCCATGCACCCTCTTAGCACGCCTGGGTCTATGCATGCCCTTCCCCAGTCCAGTTGGCTGCCTACCTGCCCAGGGTCTGGGAACTGACTTGTACTTGCTAACCTCTTCCCCAGAGTTGGAGATGGCCAAGGCCCGGAATCAACTGGATGCTGTTTTGCAGTGTCTGCTGGAGAAGAGTCACATGGACAGGTTGGGACCTGCACTAGCATAGGGTTATAGAGTTTTGGGAACCCTGGTAGGTTGGGCCCTCTGGTCTTGGGTGGATCTGGGTGGGAACTCAGAACCTGGCTTAGGGAGGAAGGGACCCCATGGAGTGCCTTCCCACTCTGGGCCCTTGGAACCTCGAGCCCACAGTTCTCTTCTGCTACCAGGGAGCGTCTGGATGATGAAGCTGGGAAGACCCCCTCAGACACCCACAACAAGTAAGTTTTGTTGATGGGATCTATATCTGAGGGTTTGGGGTGGATGACTTCTCCCCTCATCCAAGCCCTGACCACTCTGCCCCATGCTTCCTCCACCACAGTCCTAACCATTATGTGTATTAAATCTTTGGGGCAACAGAAGCTTAGGTCCCCTCATAGTGGGTACCTAGAACCGCAGGGGCATGGGTGGGACACAAGGCCTAAGAAATTGGCGGGGTCCATGTGAGAGCATCTCAGGCTTGATCCTAGTATCCCTGGATGCCATTTGGGGGGTTTTGAGTAGGCAATGGTTCAAGAGTCAGCCTTCTGACACTTTGTCTTTCTCCACAGGGATTGCTCCATCGCGGCCACTGGCAAACGGTAAGGTGGCAAGGGCCCCAGCCAGGTGACGAGAGGTCTCTAGACTCCTCCCTAGTCCTGAGGTTCTCCCAACCCACACAGGCCATCTGCCCGCTTCCCCCACCAGCGGAGGAAGAAGAGGAGGGAGATGGATGATGGGCTGGCCGAGGGAGGGCCACAGCGATCCAGTGAGTAGGTGGTAGCCCTAGTGGGTGGTCAACAACAGGGGGTCATGTGAGCATGTTCACATACCTTCCACTCCCACCACCCTAGACGCATATGTGATCAAGCTGTTTGACCGGAGTGTGGACTTGGCTCAGTTCAGCGAGAACACACCGCTGTATCCAATCTGCCGTGCGTGGATGCGCAACAGCCCCTCAATGCGTGAGCGCGAACGCTCGCCCAGCTCACCGCTGCCCCCACTCCCTGAGGATGAGGAGGTGGGATGGATAGCAGGCCTCTGCCTAACAGCCAGGGAGGGCAGTGGGTAGCTGGTCACAAGGTACCCCACCTCCCAAGCTAGTGTGATAGACAGGTTGTGTGTCCCTTAAATGACTTCTGGGTCCAGTGAGGCACATAGATATGAACCCTTAGGCTGGGGGTATGGATAGAGTGCTCTAGAACAGGTAGACATGGCTAGCTGGTTTGGGAGAATGGGGTCAGGATTCCCCTGGACAGATATATGTGACCTCTAAAATTGGGGTCCCCAAGAGCTAGGGGGCTGGGCAGGGGTTCTTAGTGTAAACAGATATAGCCACCTGGTCTAGGGGAGCAGGTGGGGGTGCCCTGCACTGGGCAGGGGTGGATAGGGGTCTCTGGAAAGAAGATAAAGATCCCTGGGCAGGTAGACCTGACCCACAAGCTGGGTAAGGTCCCCATTTATCAAACATGACTCCTAAATACAGGTCCTTGGTGAGACCCTCATGTCCGTTGTCCCTGGGCAAGGCAGGAGGGGTGAAATGTGTACCTCTGGCCCTCTTCTCTGACATTCTTGGGTTTGGTGTGGGGATCTTGTGTCTCCAGGGTTCAGAGTTAACCAATAGCAAGAGTCGTGACGTGTACAAGTTGCCTCCGCCCACAGCCCCTGGGCCACCTGGAGATGCCTGCAGATCTCGAATCCCATCCCCACTGCAGCCTGAGACCCAGGGTACCCCTGATGATGAGGTGGGTCTACAAGGCTGGCCTGGGGCTATGGGACATATGTTGTAGTATTTGAACATGGCCACCAGCCTGGCCTGTCTGTCCACACAGCCCTCTGATCCTGAGCCCTCACCCTCCACACTCATCTACCGCAATATGCAACGCTGGAAACGCATCCGCCAGAGGTGAGCATCCCCAGCCTGCTTGCTCCACTATGTATGGCCTCTGCCCCAACTGCTGAGTTCTCTCTCTGCTTTGCCACCCCCACTGCAGGTGGAAGGAGGCATCACATCGGAACCAGCTTCGTTACTCAGAAAGCATGAAGATTTTACGGGAGATGTATGAGCGACAGTGATATTCCACCCCAATAAATACTCATCTCCTCACACTGGCCTCTAGCCCATCCTTCCCCACCCAGACATAAAGCAGATGGCACAGCTCTAGCACATTTATTCGGAGAGTGAGTGTAGGTACGAGTGAGGGATGGGGCAGCAGGAAATTCAAGGAGGGAGAAAGATTGTGGGGAATAGAAGAAGTGGCTGCTTGGTTGGGTCTTGGAGAATAAAGGGAGGGGTCTAGAAGTTGGATTACATGTGGTTAGAGACTTGAGGGTCAGGACAAAATGACAGGGGTCCTGGGTAGAGCTGGGGATGGGAACTAGGATATTGTACAGAGTCTAGGATATCTGCATTTTGAGGTTGAGGGTCCTGGTTGGCCTAGAATAAGTGTCCAAAGGTGGGGGTCCAAAAGGGATTTAAAAGTCTGAAGGTGGCTAGCCGAAGTTTCAAGTCCAAAGATGGGTTCTGGGGATGGGGTGACAGGGAGTGGAGTGTCTGATTGGAATGAGACCATTCTGGGCCTAGGTGGTCTGAGATGGGACGTCTGTGCAGAGTTTGCGACATTTCCGGGGGTTGTGAGGGGATTATACTTGACTGGCCAAGGTTGGGGACAGGGCTGTCTACACCATAATCTGGTATTAAGAGTGAGGAGGGGAATGAAGTGGGGTGTGGAGATGTTTTCATAGAGGAGTCAGAAGGAAATAGTTTTGAATGGGCTTTGCCAAGAAAGTGGAGTCGATGGAAATGGGAGACTATTATAGGTGGAAGGGTTGTGCTTGTAGGGTCTGGAAGTCAGAGCGGTTAGGGTGGGGGGTTAAAAGCGGGAGAGGGAGTGAGCAGGAATATCGGTGGAAGGTCTAGGTTATGAAGACTGAGTCTGGGTTGGAAGGGTCTGGGCGGGATTCGGATTGGGTGGGTGGATGGTCTTGACAAGCTTGGGATATCTGGCTGGGCGGAGTCAGGTCGGCTTTAAAAGGGGGGCCAGAGGCGGCTCCAGGGGTTCCGGCGAACCCAGACCCCTACTTGGCGGCAGCGGCCGGCGGCGGGGGCAGTGGAGCCTGGGCCGGCGCGGGTGCGGCCTGGATGGACAGGACGCCCTCGGGGGACAGCGCGGACGTCACAGCGGCAGGGTCCACACCAGGCGGCAGGCGGTAGCGGCGGTGGAACTCGCGGGCCACGTATCCGTGCTCGTCCTGGAAGCCGAGGGGTTGAGAGGCCCGGGCCTTCCCTCTCGCTGCCGTCCCCTCCCCCCTCCCCACTTCAGCCGGCAGATGCCCCCACCAGCAGGCTCACCGGGCGCTCCTCGTGGCGCGCGTGCACCTCCACGTGCTCGCCCACCACCTTGACGGCGATCTCCTCCGGCGAGAAGTGTTTCACGTCCAGCAGCACCGAGAAGTGCCCGGGGTCGCTCGGCACCTGCGCACGGCCCGAGCGTCAGCGGCTCGTCCAGGCTCTTGGGACACGGCAAGGCCCCACCCCCGTGGGCTCAGCTCCGCAGCCACCCTGGCCTCCGAAACTGGGGGGTCCCTTTCCTCCTCGTAGCCACCGAGGACCTCTTCATCCCGCACGCTGGGCTCATCTGTCCCCTAGTAATCCCTGGGGTCCTCCCTCCCCCAGAGTCGATGGGGTCCCCTTCCCCGGCCAGATCAGGGATCCGTCGCCCTCACAGGGTGAGGCCCGCCCCCCCCACCAGTGTCAACGACCCTGAACCCTGTCTCCCCTTCCGCCTTCTCCTCGGAGCCCGGAGCCCTTCCTGCCACCCCCCACCTCCCGAACCCGCCGCGAGGCCTCTGCCCGGCTCCAGAGCCCTCGTTCTAACCTCCCGCTCGGGTCACGGGACGGCCTGCGCCCTCCGCAGTTGCTGGTGCCCCTCCCCCCCTCCGAGTAGCCAGGCCCCGCGTTCTCAAGTCACCTTCGTCCGCTCTGCCTCTCCAGGGTACACCCGCCCCACACAGTCTCCAAACCCTCTTCCCCAAGAAAAACTCCCCCCCACAGCAGCCACTGGGAACCCCCCACGCCCCTCAGAACGACGGCACTCCCCTGCCCCACCCCCGACTCCCGGGGTCGCTGAGACTCCCCTCCCCCTCGGAGTACCTCTGGGAGCGGAGGCCCTCCTCGCACCCACGGGGAGGGACCTCAGGCCCACTTCGGTAACCTGGCCTCTGCGATCCCGGCCTCGGGGAACCCGGGAAGGCCCTCCATCAAAGGCATGGGACCTGCCCTCTTCCCCTCACAGTGACCGGGCCCACGAGCCTCGGAGCTGGTTGGGTCACCGCCCGTCCCCCGGCCTGGCACCTGCGCCGTGGGCAGCGCCACGCTGGGTGCACGAAGGTAGTAGGGCGCCAGCGCGGCGGGACAGAGCGCGGAGAGCTCGGCCTCCAGCAGCCCCTCGCCGAAGCGCTGGTCGAAGAGGCGCCCTGGCGCGGAGACGCCGGGCGCAGGGGCCGAGGCGCGGCGCAGCCACGACGGCTGCACGGGCACGGGGATCTCCATGCCGTTCCTGCTTCTCGTCCTCCTCCCCCTTCTCCGCCGCCGCCGCCCGAGGAGCCGCAGTGCCCCTCAGTGCGCCGCCGCCGCTTTATAGCCCGCCGTGTGTCCGCCCCTCGGCCAGCCGCCCGGGGACACTGGGAGCGCGGCCAGCCCCGGCCACCGACAGGGCCTTATTTAGAAAGCCCAACAATGACTTGGCCATTTAGTAAGCGCCTGCTGGATGCCAGAGAGGTATCACGACTCCCCCATCTCCCGAAGGAGAAACTAAGGCTCAGGAGGCGGGGCTTTGCCGCAGAGGGAGGCGCGGCGCGGCGCGTTCGCCCCAGGGCCCCAGGAGCCCTCAGCAGCCCTTAGGCCCTTTCCTCCACCCCCGCCCCGCAGGCGGCTCTGGGGGTGACGTAGACGGATGGCGGGGTCAGGAGCAGCACCCTGAGAATGCGGGGGTCGGGCCAGGCTGGCACGAGGACACGGAACGGACCCCGCTACCGTCTCGGCCCAGCCCCCCGGCGAGCCGGACCTAATTCTGTGCCTCTGACTCAGCCGCCGAGGTGCAGGCTGGCGGGGTCTGCCAGGGGAGCAGCGGCCAGGGGGCGTGGGCAAGAACAGCCCCGGGGCCCCCCGGGGGCCGCGCGCCTGGCCCGAAATAGCTCGTTTTGATCCCGCCACCTCGGCCGCGAGCCCAGGCCTGGCACATGGCGCAACCAGCTGCCCCTGCGGTAAGACAGAAGTGGTTGGGTGACCGGACGGCACGGGCCCGCAGGGCCGACTGAGGGAGGGACGTTCGAGAGCCGGCAGTCTCCCTGCCTGCCCCCCGAAAGGGGAGAAAACGGTCGTTACAGTGGAGTCTGGACCAGACTCCGGCGGCGACGAGGGGCGTGGCTGGAAGACGAGACTCGGGAAAGCGAGTGCGCGTTAGCGCCGCCTCCCCGCCGGAAAGGTTCTCCGGCCATTCTCTCTGCCTCTCGGTCCGGCGGACGTTACAGCCAGCTGAGACTCCCGCCTGTGGCCGCTTTCCCCGTGCCGCTATTTTCCTTTCTTCATTGGTCGCCCTGGAAGCCTCTCTCTTCCCGCGCGGGCACTCGCGGGGAGGGGCGGGACGGATAGGGCATTGCCAAGCGACACAGGTGCGCGCCAAGTCAGGCGGGGGAGTGAGCCCAGCAGGAGGAAGCGCGGAGGTAGCTGAGGGACGAGCTGCAGGTGAGGCCGATCCCTTTTCCGGAAACCATGCGAGGTCTGGGGACGACCCAGGGCGAGAGCTGTGCAGCGTAGAGCCAGGTTTGCTAGGGCCCGACTCGCTCGTTCTCACCCGCATGGACTACAACTCCCGAAATGCTCCACAGCCTTGGCTTTCGCCCTCCCCGGGGATCCTGGCGCGTATTTCATTTCGCTCCCTTAGTGGCCCCCCTCAGGGGCTTTCTTTCCCCAAGTGTGCCCAGGGGCCATCTTAGGAATTCAGTTTCTCAATTTTGGAACTGTCTCCAGACTCCCAAGGGTGTTGTTTTGACCCTTGTTGCTTACGCGGAGCCCAGTGACTGATGCGGATTGTAGTCCATCTGCCCTTTCCTCCTTAGACGTTGCCCGAAGGCCTTATGGGAAACGTACGGTGATAGGGTTTAGCTGTGGTTCTTAACTCGAGCTCTACCTACCTGGGACATTCCGAAAAAGATAGATTCCTAGCCAGCACTCCACCCCTTCCAGATAATTCTGATTCTTTTGGTATAGGGCGAGGACCACGAGTCTGTATTTTTAAAAAACTCCTCCTAGATAAGTTCTTTGCAGTGTTGAGATCCATGAGTAGTTCCTGAGTTCTTTTCTTCTGAGGCTGCTCCAAGGGCTGGTGGGGATTGTGCCTCCAGTGTCATTATCTTTTTCTTTTTTAATTAATTAATTTATTTTTATGGTGACATTGGTTAACGAAATCCAGTAAGTTTCAGCTACACATTTTAACAGTCAGGCATATGTATATTTACATTGTGTGTTTACCTCCCATAGAGTTCTTTCTGTCACCACACATTTGACCCCTTTCCCCCCATCTACCGCCTCCCTAGCCCCTCCCCCTACAGTATCATTATCTTTAATGTGCAACGGTGTTTCATGGGAATTATAGTCTACCTATTACAGGAATCCATAGGAATTATAGTCTGGTTCTGCCCTCCTCTTCCCATCTTCCCACCCCAATGCCACCCCTAACCCTGTTCTCTCACAGGACTGAGTGACCATGCTCTGCTTACCAACCCCACTCTCTTTTTGTAGCCTGCCAGTTTTCTCTACCTAAGATAGCCCTTTTGTGGATGCCCTCCTGGATGGAAGCTACTACTGGCCATCCCGAAGCCAGACCTGGCATGCCAAGGTGAGGATACCCTATAGAATATTGTGTGCCAGCCTAGTAGCAATGGGGTGCTGACTAGAGGGAAGGAAAGACATATGATGAGATAGGGGTAAGAGATTAAGAGGCAGTCCCTCCTCCCCTCCCCATGGCCCTACCCTTATCCTGTCCTTTACCACCTGGGTTCCCCATCACAGCCCCATTTATTCTTAGTGGTTGGTTACCTTTGTGGGTTATGTTTCCTTCCCCTTTGGACTTCACCACTGTCTTTGTTTTCCTACAGGGATGACCCCAGGTCTCACTTTTTCTTCTCTCTACCTCCCTTATTTTAGTCTCTGAGCTCATCTAGCTACCAAAGATCCAGGATCCCAGAAACTCCCATGGCCCTGGCCACAGGTCTCAACTGCCCTGAGCTGTTAGAGGAGTCCTGGCCATCCAGCTCAGGGACTCCTTCCCCACCCAGCGCCACCGAGGAACATATGGGCACCTCCCTACCACCCACCCTGATTGATTGTGGTGACTCTGTGGTAGCCAAGTAAGTACCAGCAGCCCTGGAAGGAAAGAAAAGTTGGAAGGGGCATCCCATAATAATCATCATAGCCAGAGCTATGTATGCAACACTTTTAGGACCACATTTCATATATGTTAACAGCTCTGGAGCAAGCTGCCTGGGTTCAAATCCCAGCTCTGTTACTCTCTGTATTATCTTGGCCTCAGTTTCTTTGTCTATAAATTGGGGATATTAATAGCACATATTCTCTAGGCCTGTCTTAAGCTTTTGATGAGTTATTTACTGTGTGTAAAGCATCTATAACAATTCCTATCACATAGAGAGTGCTTAGATTTGTAGGGCACAAGTTTAGGTGCTATAACAAAGAGTGCCAAATTAATTGTGGCTTAAACAATTAACTCTTATTTCTCTCTCACTTAACAGTGCACACAGAAGCAAACAGGGCTAATACGGCAGCTTCTAGTTGAGGTCTCAGAGACACAGTTTCCTCCTGTCTTGTTGTCCTCTCACACCTAGGCTGTTTTCTTTATAGACTAACATGGCTCCCAGCCACATCCATTGCAGAATCACATCTCTTCATACCATGTTAGTCAAGAACCTAGTTACACAGCCATAAAGCTACCTGGTAAATGTATCTAGAGAAGAGTGGCTATGTCCCCAGTACTAGTCTTACATAATACTGTACTACTATATGAGAAAGAATGGCTGTTAAGGGACAACTACCAGGCATTGCCGTGGTGCTCAAAAACATTGGCTATTGTGATTATTATTGTTATTATTTGGCTCTCCTCACCCCACCCATCTCCCATTCTCTGATGGCCACAGGTACATAAACCGGTTCCGCCAGGCTCTGCCCACAAGCCGAGAGGAACGCCAGTCTGCAGGCCCAACCTCAGCTGACTTTTGGTGGCTACGGCCTGAACTTGTAGACCCAAGCAGTCATCCTGCAGCAGGTACCTGCTACAGTCCCATCCACTCCTGGCCTAAAACCTTTCCTAATCAATGCCCTCAGCAGCCAGTCCTCTTGGCTCTCCTAAATCAATTGGGGCTTCTTAGCAGGAGCCAGTGAACCAGAAGGAAGACTCAATGCAGCAATCCCGACTTTTGCCAAAGTGGCCAGTGCATCACAGGCTAAGGCTATGGCCCCCCTTCAGGAAATAAAGAAGGTGACATCCCCATCCACTCCTTTCTTTATGTACCTGAACTGACAGCACCAGCCCTCAGATAGAACTAGAGTCAATCCCCAGTTCAAGGAAACTTAAACAAAAAGGGAAGAATTTGTTTGCTAATGAAATTTAAAAAAAATATCCAAAAGTAGATGCTTTCAGGCATGGCTAGATCCAGGTGTTTGAAAACTATTGGGAGGAGTTTGACTCTCTTGGCTCTCTGTTCCTCTTTGTTGGGCTCATCCTCGGTCAGGCTTTCCCTTCAAAGTAGCTAATGGCCCCACTAGCTCTAAGTTTCTAACTTATTTAGTTAATCCACAGGAGAGGAGGCTTTTCCAATAGCTTCATCCAAAGGACCAGGGCTTACTCTCCTTCGCTCACAATAACTGTGAACCAGAATGCTGTGACTAGCTAGGCCTGGTCATGAAGGTAGGGTTAACCTTTCTCTCACAACAATGACTGCACTGAGAGGTGTGGATCCACAGAGGAAAACTGGGTCAATCTTCCCTGAGGAGGAAGAGCAGTTTCTAAGCCAGCATGTGAGGGTACCCGGTAGAGCGCAGATGTGCACTCTAGGCTTTCCATCTAGAGCCTTTTTCCCAGCAGGCTTTAGGATGGGGGCTAGCCTCTGACCCTCTCACTACACAGACCCTCAACACATGGAACTCATCCCTGCTGGACCTGGAGACACTGAGCCTGCAAAGCAGAGCTGCCAGGCTGCTGAAACACAGGTGCCTCCCCAACCCCCATCATCCCCCCACTCCTACAGCTCCAGGCCCAGCCCACTGCCTCTGTTGTTACTTTTACTCTGTTGCCTCACTTCTGCCTTCTTCCTACAGCGAGTCTTCCATCTCCTCCTCCTCGCACAGCCCCAGTGATGCCAGCAGCAGCTCCTCATTTCCTGTCAGTTCTGATGGCCTCTCACCCTTCTCCATGACCTTCACTCCTGAATCCAGCAAGGGCTCAGACCCCAGGGTACATGGTAAGTTCTGGAAGACAGGATTGAGGGCAGTCTGGGTGGGGATCTGCGCTCTGCCACTAACCAGCTATGTGACCTTGGGCCTTTCTGACCAACCTTGTTTCCTCAACTTCAAAACAGGGATAATAATTTTATTCCCCTGCTGTGGGTGTTGTAAAGATTAAATGAGTTGGTGAATACATGGAGTACTTAGCACAGCTCTGTTAACAGTAGCTATCAGTATAACAGTTTCTCTCTCTGCATCCTGTCTGCCACTCTGAACACAAAGCTCTGAAATCAGAAGGCTTTTTCCAAATTTGACATCACACCTGATTTGATAGCAAAATCTGACCTCAATGAGAAGGATATTTATTATTTATCTTTATAATTTTATTTAGGGTAACTATACTTTTTGCTTTGGATATATTATGTTGAACCATATGAAAATTTTGCCTTTGTAAATAAAAAAATTGGTTGAATATTGGCAATTGTATATTGTTCAACAATATACCAATGGGTCTGAGTCTGGGGTACTGTCCCAGACCCCTGTCTACACTGTACACACTATGCAACTTTGCTAAAACATACAAACTGTTGAAACACTCAAATTTCTGTCTCCAAGCCTTAAGAGATGAGATTAAGACCCTGGGTTACTATTATTGTTATTGTTTTTGTTACTTTTACTCTGTGTCCAGGTTTGGGGATGCAGTGGTGCACAGGAGAGGTGCTCCGTATGTCTCATGAGTTCCTGTGAGTGGAGACAGGCAAGCATAAGTCAGCAGAGGTGTTTGTGCATGTTGTGTGATCCTGCTCAAGCACTTGCTTGTCTGATTCTTCTTTTTGTCTGAGTTTCACCTTTTATTTACCTTTCCTTCCTGAGCCTTAGTTTTCTCGTCTGTAAAATGGGGATAAAAGTTATACATACTTCATGTGTTGTTTTTCAGATTAAATTCATTCACTCATTAATCTAACGAACATTGAATTTGTATTGTGTATGAGGCCCTGTGAGCAGGATTAGGGATTCCACAGCGAACCAACCATTCATAGTCCTACCTTCAGCATAGTGAGTGTGGAGCAGAGAATAGCTACACAACCCCACAAGCGAATGTGAAATGTAAGCAGAAATCAGGGCCATGTAGGAGAGGGTCATGATGCTGGGAAGTCAGAGAGGGCCTTCCTAGAAGAAGTGCTATCTTAGTGGAGACCTGAATGATGAAAGTGGGACAAAAGCCCTGTAGCATGTACAGAGGACTTGAATTGGGAGGGGGCATGGTACAGACAATAGACTAGAAAAGGCAAGAGCCAGGGCTGAGAGTAGTGTGGGATAAGGCGAGAGAGATTGGCAGGGGTCGGATTACGTTGGGCCATGTAGGTATCATGAGACATTTGGTCATTATCTTAGCACTGGGCAGCCATGGAAGATTCTGAGTAGGGAGGGGACATGATCTTACTTGAATATTAACAGACTTCCTCTGGCTGCTGTCGACACCCAGTGAGAGACACTGGTAATTTGGCTTGGGCCAGAGCCTGAGGAGCAGAGGGAAGTGGCCAGGTTTGGAAGTAACATCATAGGATTCTTTCCATACACGTTTTAGAAGGATATAGAGGGGAGTGGAGTGGAAAGATATCTGCAATGATAAGATACCCTCCCACCCCATGAACCATCAAACGGCAGAGCTTCTGAGAGATAACTGTAGCCCTGTTGACCGTGACTCATGAAATGATGCTTTGGGTGATGGGAAAGATGTCCTTTTGCCCTACTGGACTGGGGACAGCCAATGGCCCTGCCCTTGGTTCCTGCTGTATTGAGCCAGAACAGTGCCTGGCTCAATAGTAATAGCTCAATAAATTTTTGTTAATGAAGGAAGAATTGAATGATGACAAGTTGAGAAACCCATGAGTCCTCTCTCCTCTGACTGCCCCTTTCCCCACTTCCCACTCCAGAGAGGAGTTGGACATTATCTGGAGAGCCTGTCTGAATAGCCTTCTGGTATGGTCAGAGGTTGTGTGCTCAGGCTGTCATTGGGCTTCTGTCTTACCTCTCTTCCCTCTACTCACCCCCCAGCAGCTCCAGCACCAGCCCCCATTCCTGCTCCAGGCCCAGTCTCCTCCCAGGCACCCCTACGGCCAGAGGATGACATTCTGTACCAGTGGCGGCAGCGGCGGAAGCTTGAACAGTCTCAAAGAGGTCAGGGTGACAATACCTGGACGCTACAAGGGACTCCTGCCTTCACCACTCGGGTGAGATGGGGGAGGGAGGAGCCTGAGGGGCTGAGGAGGTATCCTAAGGGATGTGTAAGGAAGGGGGAAGACTGAGTGGGACTGAGGACACTCTACCCTTTCTCTCCCTCTCAGGTCTCTGTCCCCAGCTGTCTGCAGACCTCTCTTGCCCCTGTGGAGACCCTTAGTTCCCTGGGAACACAGCCTAACTATGTCCCACTTTGGGGCAGTGTGGCGCAGCCTAGTCCTGTGGAAGGTGTCTGTGTGGAGAGGCCTCCTATTCCCCCAGGGTTCTCGCCACACATCTTTTGGGGCCCCAGTCCCCAGGGGTTTTTCTGGGCCCCTCAGTCCGGTCCCTGGGTATCTCTCGGGGCCCTTCCCCCAATGCCCCCAGCCTTTACTCCCGCACACCCTACCGACCCCCAGGGCGCGCCCAGCCCTGCACCGAGCAGCCCCGCCCAGCCCGAGAGGCAGGGTTCTAAGCCTCGGAAGGGTAGAGCCCTACGCCGGAAGCCTGCTGGGCAGCTGGAGGTAGCAGACAAGGGGCCCGAGGGGCAGCTCCGAGGTGCCCTGGGCCAGGTCGTGACAGCTCGGCTGTTCCCGGACGCCCTGGAGGACTCACCCACTCAGCTGGAGGACCGACCTTCACCACAGGCCGAACCTCCGAAAGTCAAGGCCAAGTGCCGCCAAACCGAGGTTGCGCCCCCTCGCTCGGAGAACTCGCCCCCTCTTTCTGATACCCCGTTTCCGCAGGCGAAGGCCCCGGCGGAGACTCGGAATGTCAAGGCCACACGCCCAGCAGCTGGGCTGGTGCTTAGTAAGGACAGAGACAGCTCCCCGGGGGGAGTCGGGCACCCTCAGCCCAAGGTCCCGCCGCCTCCAGCCGAGGCGGTGTCTGTACACGGCCAGGCCTCTCGGCCTCGGTTAGAGGGGGGGTTTCTAGGGGTGGCCACACCCTCGCCCCCTGCTGACCACGCCCCGCCCCAGGACCTGCTCTCCCAGGCCGCCAGGCTTCTGTGGGCCGCTGAAGGTGAGCTGAAGCGTGCGGCGGCCCGCGGCCCGGCAGGGCAGCACCCAGTGGGTCTGGCCCCTGGAGCTCTCTCCTTTCTCCCCAGACTCCGACGGCAGCGAGTTCCAGGAGGACCCTGTACTGCAGGTGCTAAGGGTTCAGAGGGCAGAGCTGCGGCGGCAGAAAAGGTGACCATCTCTGGCTTTATAACGATGGGCCCCTGAATCTTGCAACACCTCTCTTGAGCTCCTTTTCCAGAACCGCCCACAGCCCCAGATCCCAATCCTGAGCACATATCTCAGCCTCTATTACCTGGCTTTTTTCCAGGAAAGTGGACTCCCGATTATCCCTCCTGCTGGGCCACACAGAAGACCCAGGGGCTTGGTCTCCTCCAGCCAGATCACCCCCCAAGCATGTGGCAGAGGAGAGAAGGAGCCTCATTTGAGGCCAAACAACTTTGATTGTACAAATTCTGTTTTTCTCAAGAAGTATTGTTTTCAGAATTTCTCTGAGAAAATTGTTCTGGAAAGGCCAAGAGTCATGCTAATGTAGGAAAATGGCTCCCCAGCCCACCCCTACCCTAATTCCTGACCATTGATGCAAAGTCTCTTCTGATTTCATCCTGTTTGAGGGCAAGGCAGGGAGGTGTTCCAGGTAAGACTTAAGGCAAGACTAGGACTCAGCTCAGTGGATCCTTCTGTCTCAGTTGAGATAGAAGGGACTGCCCTTTGGGAATGAAGCTAATGGGGTCATTGGAGTGTTGGACAATGGTTAGTCCTCGGTCCACATCCTGCTTGAGCCAACAACAGCATTTGGTGCATTAATCCTTCCCTCCTTGAAGCACTTTCTTCTGCTTCCAGCACCCCACCCTCCTCTTCATCAACCTGTCACTTTGCTGTGCCCCAGGGCCCTGGCCTTGACATCTCTGTCTACACTCATTCTCAGGTGCTGTTGTCTAGCTTCATGGGTCTAAATCTCATCTCTGTTCTAAGAGGCCCCAGATTTATCTCTTTAGCCTATACCCAGGCCCTGAACCTCAAGCTCCTGTATTCTGCTACCTGCTCACCATCTCTACTCAAGGGTCTAAAAGATGTCTCAGATTACACAGGTCTTAAACTGAGCTCCCAATCTTCTCCCTAAACCTGCTCCAGCCAAGCTTTCCTCAACTACGTCTTTTTACCTGTTCAGTCTAAAAGCTTCATAGTCGTCCTTGACCCCATTCTTTTCCTCACACACACAGTCAGTTGACCAGCAAGTCCTGTCATCTCTGCCTTTAAAATCTATCCAAAATCTAACCCCTTCTCACCTTTCCACTGCCTTCACCCTAGTCTATGCTATAATCACCTGTCTGGACTATTAAAAAGCCTATTTTTTTATCTGCAAGTTCTTTGAAACATTTCCCATCAAAAAGTAGAGTCTGTGTTTCTTCTTGAAGCTGGGTAGAACTTAGTGACTGCCTCCACAGAGAATGCAGAGGAAGTGGTACTGCTTTAAATTTCTAAACTGGATTAGATAAGGTGATACAATTTCCACCTGGTTTTCTCCCCACCTCCCCCCACCCCTTTCCCTCATTTCTCTCTTGTTTTGGAGTCCATATAAAAAGTCCAGTTGCCATACTGAACAGGGATTTGTGTTACACAGGTGTGTACACTTGTCAAAATTCAGTGAGATTTGTGGATTTCATTGTACATAAGTTTACCTCAAAAGAAAATTAAATATTGAACTCTAGAGATATGCATGCTGAAGTGTTTAGGGGAAAATAAACCAATGTTTTTAATTTATTTTGAACTTACAAAAATTAGATTAATGGATGAATAGAGTAATAGGTGGGTGTGAAATAAATATAGTAAAATGTTAACAGTAGGATCTAGATGTTCATTGTAAATTGTTCAACTTTGCTGTATGTTAGAGGCTTTTCATAATAAAATGTTGGAGAATAATCAGGATTATTTTGGTATCTATATAAAAGGAGAATGGAATAGATTTCTATAAAAAGTAGCTTTTTGTCAGACATGGTAAATATTTGAAAAAAAAACATACATTTAAATGAAACCAACAAGAACAAAATAGATGTTTAGATAAAAGGAGAACTAAAAGATGTTTATAGTAGAATAACCTCATCTAGTTGAGGAGTGAGTAGGACCTAGAAGGATTTTGAGGAAGTTACATTTAAGCTGAGACAGGAATTAACTAGTTGACAAAAGACCATCCCAATTACTATTGCTGAGTAATAAGCCACCCCCAAAACTTAATGGCTTAAAACAATCATTTTATTATGTTTATGGATTCTGTGAGTCAAATTTGGACATGGCATAGTTGGGAACAGTTTGTCTCTGCTTCATGGTGTCTCGAGGTTCAACTGGGAAGACTCAAAGGTGATTCTACAGCTGGGTGTGGAAACTCTGGAGCTTCTTCACAAACAAATCTGGCAACCGGGGCTCAGATGATGAGCTGGAATTATGGCTATAGTGCTGACACGTAATTTTCATGTGGCTTGGGCTTCCACACAGCATGGGCACCTCAGCACAGTTGCATTTCTCACTTGATGCATCAGCAACTCTAGAGCTAGTCATTCCAGTGGACAAGAAAAAAGCTGCATTGTCTTTTCCTACCTAGCCTTGGAAGTCATGCGTTCATCCTACTATTCTTTATTGGTTGAAGTTGTTACAGTCCTGCCCAGATTCAAAGAGGAGGGGGCATATCCACCTTTTCATCCACCTTTTCATGAGAGGCATGTCAAAGAATTTGCAGCCACCACAGAGGTAAAGGGACAGGGTGTGGAGAATACACCAGGTAGAGGGAACATGTGGGAAATATCTGTGATGGGAGTGAGGTCTGCAAGTTCAATACATTGAAATAAGTAACTTTAAACTGACCTCCCAGCACTCCCTTTCCCTGGTTCCTGCTTAATTTTTATCGATAGAACTTATCACCCAATATTCTATATTTTTAAGTATTTATTTTGTTCACCGTCTTCTCCCATAGTTTTTGAGTTCATCCTGAGCAGGGTATTTGTTCCCCTGTTTTGGTTACGGGTATTTCCACAAATTGAGTTTTTGAATGAATGAGTGCATGGATTAAGGATGTACCTTCTGAGGTGAAAGCCTTGTTGAGGGCATGACCAATGGGAGAGTCCTCTTGGAAAGGGCGTTGTTGCACCGTGTTTTCTGAGCCTGGCCCAGTCAGCGATGGGAACGATCGGGATTGGCCGTGTGGGAGGCATGGTCCTGTTCTGGCACTGTAGGCTAAACTTATTTCTAGGAAAAATGAGCCCGGGCTGCAATAAGCGTTAGAGGAGGAGGAAGACGTCAGTGGGTAGGGCGAGGCCTAGTCGCAGAGTGCCCAGGGCTACGGGCCAGACGGCAACTGGGGCCGTGGGGACCGTCGATGGGCCGAAGTCCTCTACTCTGGGCAGGGGCAGGACTGACGAGATGGGATTAGAGGTTTGAAACGCGGGAGAACGGCTGGGGGTGGAGAAAGACCCGGAGCCCCGGGAGGATCCGACGACGAGTGTCAGAGCCGACGGAGAAGGGGGCCTCTCGCGCGGGAGTCGGAGTGTTGGAAGCACACCCTGGAGCGCCCGGGGGTGCGTCTCGGGGCGGGAAGGACGGCCGACGGCGGGCGGCCGCGGGCGCGGCGCTGTCAAACTCCGCTGGGCGGGGCGGGGCCGGCGAGGCCGAGACCCGAGGGGACCGAGCCCGAGCCAATGGGGAGCCGCGAGGCGGGCGGGGCGGCCCCGAGGCCGAGGGCGGAGCCAATGAGGAGCGGCGCCGCGGCCCCGCCCCCGCCACCTCCCCCGCCTCGCGGGGCGCGCGCCCGGGCCGCGGGCGGCCGTGAGGGGCGGAGCCCGCCGCCGCCCGCGCGCGGCCCGCGCCCGCCCCTTTGTGTCGCCATGGCGGCGGCCCCGGCGACGAAGACGACGACCCAGGGCTGCGGCGTCTGAGGAAGCCTCGCGACCATGGTGGTGAGGCGCCCGCGCGGCCGTCGGCCCGTCCCGCGCAGTCTGTCCTGGCGCGGCCCCGCCCCCCGCCCCGCCCGGGGCCGAGGCCCGGGCCGCCCCGCGCCCCGCGTCGCGGTCCCTCGCGTCCCCAGGGCTGATGCTAGTCCCGAGCCCTGACCGCGGCCCCGCCCTCGCCGCGTGCATCCCCCTTCCACGCGCTGGATGGGAATGGCGGTGGCCGAGGACTTGGACGCGGGAGGACGGGCTGGTCCGGGGAGGCACCCGGCATCCCCCAGGCTCCTGCAGGGGCCCGCTGAAGCTCCCTGGGTCCTCACCAGCCCCCATCCCAGAGCCGTCCTCGGAGTCCTCATCCCAGCCTCCACCCCTTCCTGGCCCAGCAGCCTCCTCCCCCTACTACCAGTCCCTTTCTCATTCTCAAACCCCACCCCCATTCAGCTCCTTCCTCAGCCTGACCCTTTCTTCTCCTCCTCATTCTCACTCCATCCCAGTCCCTCTCAGTCAGCCCTCCCCTATCCATCCCCATCGGCCTGAACCTCACCCTCCCCAGCTGCCCCCCTCCTCCTTCTTTCTCCACCCCAGCCCTTGATCCTTGGATCCTCTCCATCTTCTTGTCTTCATCCTCCCTCCCCCACTGTCTCCCTCTCCCACCATGCTGCTCCTGCTCATTCATCCATTCATTCCCTCATTCGTTCACTTAACAAATGACTGAGACCTATTTGCAGACCCTGTGCTCCAGGCACACATCCTATCCTGCATTGGGGAGCACAGGCTGGATGGGGACAGGTCTGAGGGTGAGACCCAAGGATGAACTCACGGTTGCAGGGATATAAAGGAGGGAGAAGCTAGAGCCCAGACTGGGGAGTTTCCATCTGGTAGCTGGTTAATTCATCAGATTTTACCCTGCCCCAGCTGTGCAACTGGGCTGACACTGGGTGTTGGGACCCAGCTGAGAGTCAGGCACAACCTTACCTGTGAGGAACACCAATTCTGTGCCCACCTCTGTACTGGGCAATACTGAGGAACTGGGCCCACACCATAGGCCCTGATCCTGGGGAGTTCACAGTCCAGTGGGGGAGATGGTCTTGTCACCAGACAGTCCAGAGTGCTCAGGGCTGTGATGGGGAAGCACAGGTAGAATCATCAAGCATGGGATGGGGGAACCTCAGGGAATGGAGGAGTCTGGAAGAGGTGCTTGATAGCCTGATAGGTCAGGGAGATCTGAGAGGAGGAAAAGTGTGAGTGGAGACCTGAGGGGTGAGGAGGAGTGAACCTAGTGAAAGAACGAGAAAGAGGGTTCCTTTCAGAGGGAACAGCCTTTGCAAAGGCCTAGAAGGAAATGAGAAGCTGATGCTTTGCTTGGACTCTTAGAAATGTGAGGGCTCCGAAAGTGGAGGCAAGAGGGAGATGAGGGTGGAGAGGTAAAGAGGGACCAGAGAATCAGACTATCTTGAAGACAACAGGGAGCCATTAAAGGTCCATAATCTATGGAGAGACAGAGGCAGATTTGTGTTGCGTGAAAATTATACTGGATTTTGCAATGAAGAAGCAGGAGGGGAGAAGCTGGAAGCAGGAAGACTGATAAAACAGGAGTTGTGATTATCCAGACGTCAATGAGGTGTGGAGGGAAAAAATCCTGCAGGAGCTACAGAAAAGGTTTAAACCTGGAGAAATGGTACCATCACCTTCTGTCCCTGCTTTTCCAGACCACACAGGAAGACTAAGTCCTATCCTCAGTCCTGCCTTCACCTCCCCCTGACCTACCCTGCTATTTCATGCTCATGGCAGTGTGCGGAGTGATTCAGGCCTCTAAGCCCAGGCTGGCAGATTACAATGCTACTGTTGTCTCTGCTCCCATCCCTGGGGGCCTCTGATTCTTCTTTCTGCTCTTCAGGCTCGAAGCACTGACAGCCTGGATGGTCCAGGGGAGGGCTCAGTGCAACCCCTGCCCACCACAGGGGGGCCCAGTGTGAAGGGGAAGCCTGGGAAGAGGTAAGAGGTGAGGGAGAGGCTCGGCTAAGGAGGGACCCAAGCACAGGAGCTGCTAGTGATGTGTCACCTGTTCCCCAGGCTCTCTGCTCCTCGAGGTCCCTTTCCCCGGCTGGCTGACTGTGCCCATTTCCATTATGAGAATGTTGACTTTGGCCACATTCAGGTATGAAGGTTTGCACCCAGGTAGGAAGGTGAAATCTCACCCAACACTGAAGCAATGTTAGCCACCCGGCCCCTGAGACCAGTCCCTGGGACCAGCTGCTCCACCCTTCTGAGCAGTCTGTGGTAGCAGTCGCAGGGCAGAAGGGGAGAGCTGTTCATTCGTTCACTTGTTCCTTTATTCATTTAGCAGTAACTTTTTGTTAGATGTATGCTCTGTGCCATGTCCCTATACTCTGACTGAGACATCGCCAGACCCTGTCCTTGGGGAACACAGATCCACCCCTAAATAGTGCCAACCTGGAGAAGTCAGGACTGGCACAAAAGTGAGGCCCTCACCTGGGCCTTTCTTTCCTTCTACAGCTCCTGCTATCTCCAGGACGTGAAGGCCCCGGCTTCTCTGGGGATAATGAGCTCGTGTTTGGAGTACAGGTGACCTGTCAGGTGAGGCCACTCCTGCCTCTCAACTGGCCTAGTGAACTGGTCGCCATGGCCCTCAGCTTGGCGTAACGGGACCACTGCTCCCTCCTGTTCTTCCTGTTCCCACAGGGCCGTTCCTGGCCAGTTCTCCGCAGTTATGATGACTTCCGTACCCTGGATGCCCACCTTCACCGCTGCATATTTGACCGGAGGTTTTCCTGCCTCCCAGAACTTCCCCCACCCCCAGAGGGTGCCAGGGCTGCCCAGGTAAACTGCTTATCTCAGCCCCTGCCTCAGCCACAGGGTGTCCTCATCAGCGATGTAAGAAATCATCAAAGCAGAGGGATCGATAAATATTTAAACACGAGTATGGGTCCCAACCAGTCAGAATGGAGAGGTCCTAGAATTACAGCAAGGTTCTGGAGGTTAGTTTTAGGATCATGGGTGGTTTGGGGGATTCTGTGTGAGGGTCAACATGGCCAGAACAATGGAAGCACCCAGGAGCTTGACATAGCCTGTTTACCAACTGATATAACACTGTTTCAGTACTTAACAGTGGAGCAGCAGCCATGCATTCAAATTGGATATCTGTTCTGCACAGAGGCAAGCTAGGGCAGTATAGGAGGGCAGTAGGCTCACGTGGCTCTCCTCATAAGAATCCATCCTGACAACCTGCTCACAGATGCTGGTGCCGCTGCTGCTGCAATACCTGGAGACCTTGTCAGGACTGGTGGACAGTAACCTCAACTGTGGGCCTGTGCTCACCTGGATGGAGGTGGGCCCGGGCAGCAGGGCTTGGAGTTGGGAGTGAGTGAGGGATGTCTGAGGAGTGAGAACTGGCCTGGCAGTGTGTGGGGGCAAGGAAAGAAATGAGCCAGAGTGGAGGAGGCACTGATATTTCAGTGTCTGTGTGGGCGCATGCCTGTGAGAATAAGCACACGCGCCCCGTGTGTGTGTGTGTGTGAGAGAGAGAGAGAGAGAGAGAGAGAGCGTGCATGCGAGTGAGCAGGTGCTGGGCTGTGGGGATGTGAGGATTTCAATGTACGTCAGTTAGAAATAGATTTGGCTGTAACAGAATGCCTGGCTAAGAGTGACTTAAACCAGCAGCTTTTCAGATGGCAGATGTGCTATGGAGAATGAGGGTCCAGGGGTGTATCAGGAGGACTTCAGAGCAGGCGAGTCCTGTGATGGGAAGGAAGGGGCATGAATTTAAGTGTTTGACCAATAGCTCTGAGTGACTGGGGCTCTTAAGTGGGGGACAAATAGGCATGGAGGAACCTTCTCTGCCTTTATTATCACCTCTGGCTCCTCCCTGTCACATCCCCCCCCCTCCAACTCAGCTGGACAACCATGGCCGACGGCTGCTCCTCAGTGAAGAGGCCTCCCTCAATATCCCTGCAGTGGCCGCTGCCCACGTGGTGAAACGGTACACAGCCCAGGCACCAGATGAGCTATCCTTCGAGGTGAGGCTATGGGGGAATAGATTCTAGAGTTGGATGCCCCACTTCCCAGCCACCTCTGACCCTTTCTCCTCTCATCTGCCCACTTCCAGGTGGGAGACATTGTCTCAGTTATCGACATGCCGCCCACAGAGGATCGGAGCTGGTGGCGGGGCAAGAGAGGCTTCCAGGTGAGCCTGACTCGGGGTGGACAGGTAAGGCTAGGGTATCACACGATTAGGGCAGCCCAAGCACTGACCCTGAACCCTCCTCAGGTCGGTTTCTTCCCCAGTGAGTGTGTGGAGCTGTTCACAGAGCGTCCTGGTCCAGGATTCAAGGGGGGTAAGTGCCAGAGGCAAAGTGGAGAGGCCTTCCTGCATCTTTTGCCTGCCTTTCATTCTTTCCACCCATTGTTCACCCCACAGATGCTGATGGTCCCCCATGTGGTGTCCCAGCTCCCCAGGGTATCTCTTCTCTGACTTCAGGTAATAGATTGGAAACAAGGGGCCAGGCCCCTGCCCCCTTCCACCCTACCAGACTGGTGACTGCACTGACCCTGTGTGGCCTGCTTCAACCCCACAGCTGTGCCCCGGCCACGTGGGAAGCTGGCTGGCCTCCTGCGTACCTTCATGCGCTCCCGCCCTTCTCGGCAGCGGCTGCGACAGAGGGGCATCCTGCGGCAGAGGGTGTTCGGCTGTGACCTTGGAGAGCATCTCAGTAACTCAGGCCAGGATGGTGAGGCCCAAGCCCACCTGGCCAACCCACCCCTCCCACCCAGGATTCAACCACCCAACCTGACTCCACTGCTTTCTCCCAGTGCCCCAGGTGCTTCGCTGCTGCTCTGAGTTTATTGAGGCCCATGGGGTGGTGGATGGAATCTACCGCCTCTCAGGCGTGTCATCCAATATCCAGAGGCTACGGTGAGAGCCTTCCACCAACCCCTTCCCTTCACAAACATTTACTGAGCATCTTTAGTCCAGGCCCTGTGCCACATGCTGGGGACACAGAGTTCTTGGGAGTTAGAAGGGCATAGAACAAGGCTGGACCAGGTCTGGAGGCAGGGAGGGCTTATTTGAGGAAATGACACCCCAGATGAGGCCTGAGAGGTAAGAGAAGAATGAGCATCAGAAGCAGACGAATCACTTTCATTGAGCACCTGTCACATGCCAACCACTAGGCACTAGGAACATGGTAGTGAATGAGACAACCAGAAATTCTCACCCTCAGGGGGCTCACATACTAGAAGTAGAGATAAACAAGGAAATGAGAGAGTTTACTAGTATGTGACACAAGTGCTATGGAGAACAAAAGGTTGGGAAGTAAGGAGGGTCATAGTAATAAATCTAGGAGAGGTATTGCTGTTTAAATACAGTGGACAGAGAAGGCCCCCTGGGGAAAAGCTCCCTCTGGCCCTTGCAAGGAAGTGATCAAACCATGTGGACATCCTGGGGAAAGCATTCGTGGTGGAGAGAACAGCCAGTCCAAAGGGGAAAGCAGCAGGAGATGATATCTGAGAAGTAATTAGAGGCAGAGCCTATAAGGCCCCTTTGATAACTGTTAGGATTTTGGATTTCACTCAGAATGAAGGGGACCCACAGGAAGGTTCTGAGCTGAGAAGGGACAGCATGCATGACAGTCTATGAGATGGGACGCAGTGAGGCAAGAGCACTGAGTCTGACAGGAGGCCATGAAATGAGAGCATGGAGCCTATGGGCAGTGAAAGGCATGTCATGAGGTCACATGCACTGAGTTTTTACCCTCGAGCAGTTGGACATCACCAGGCAATTGCATGTAGAGGCTGCTGGGATTTCAGCCACATTTTCCAGTGACTTCTTGAAGCCAGGAGAATGGCACAACTTGGTAGAAAAAGCATGGTCACTCTCTAGAGTCAGCCTTGGGTAGCTATAGGCAGGAGTACCTCTCACCTGAGCCTCAGTGTGCCCTGTGAAATGGGGCACCCTTGTCTTTGGCACACAGGGTTATTGCAGGTCCAGTAAGGCTCTGCCTCTGGAGTGCCCAGCACAGAAAGGGTTGCAGTCAGAAGAGCAGGGAGGGCACCGCCAGGTGGGCCAGCTCTGACCCAAGTCTCCCTTCTCCTTGACCTTGACCTGGTGGCCTTAGGCATGAATTTGACAGTGAGAGGATCCCTGAACTGTCTGGCCCCGCCTTCCTGCAGGACATCCACAGTGTGTCCTCCCTCTGCAAGCTCTACTTCCGAGAGCTGCCCAACCCTTTGCTCACATATCAGCTCTACGGGAAGTTTAGCGTGAGTAAGGGGGTTGCCAAGGCTGGAGGGTGCTGGGATGCATCGAGCCCAGCCTCCATCACAACTGTGCACAATCTCAGGAGGCCATGTCAGTGCCTGGGGAGGAAGAACGCCTGGTGCGCATCCATGACGTCATCCAGCAGCTGCCCCCACCACACTACAGGTAAACCAGGAGGGCAGGGAAGGGCTGTGGTGGACTCACAAGGGAGTTGAGGCTCAGGTGGCCCCCTTTACTCCTACCCCCAGGACCCTGGAGTATCTGCTGAGGCACTTGGCCCGCATGGCGAGACACAGTGCCAACACCAGCATGCATGCCCGCAACCTAGCCATTGTCTGGGCACCGAACCTGCTACGGTAAGCTGGCAGCTCATCAGCCTGTCACCCACAAACTCCCTCCCACAGACTGATCTCCAAGCCTGCATGGACCCCAGGAATCTACCCAACTTTTGTTCTTTTGTTCATGTTTATTAAGTACCTCCAGAGTGCCAGCCCCTGTTCTCAACAGTGGGGACAGAGTAGTGAGTAAGATCCTATGGTTCTGGTCTCATGTTCTCATTGACAGTGAATCATCAAGAAGAAAATACAGAATATGGTCTTCTAGTGGTGAGTGACAAGGAGAAAGATTACAAAGTAGGGAAGGGGGATATGCAGGGTCATTGCGTTTCAGAATGTTTAGATACAGTGTCGAGGAAGGCTTCAGTAAGAAGTCGTCTATGGCCAGCAGCAGGGTGACCCCCAGAGGATTTGATGGTGACAAGACAGGCAAGCTCTCTGTCCTAAATAAAGTAGGTGGTACATCAGATGGTGGGTATACGAACTATGGGAAAGAAAAAACAAATATGGACCTGGAATACAAGGAAGGTTTACAATTTTAAATAGGTGGTTAGGGAAGACTCCATTGGAGAAGGTGAGAGGGGTCCGTGTGGATATCTGGGGAGGAGCAAACCAGGCAGAGGGAACAGCAAGTGCAGAGGTCCTGGATCTGGGTCAGGAAGAACAACAGGGAGGCCAGTGTGGCTGGATCTGAGTGAGTGAGTGAGGGATTGGGAGACAGGAGATGATGTGGTCAGAGAGGTCATGGGGACCAGATAGAGGAGTGGCTTTTGGGTTATAGGTCATGGTGAGGACTTTGCTTTTACCAGGAGTGAGGTATAGCCAGAGAAGGCTCTGAACTGGGAGGGCCCTGACCTGACTCCGGGGTTCACAGGCTCCCTCTGGGTGCATGGGGAGCAGACTGTGGGGGCAGGGGTGGGAGCAGGAGATCAGGGGGGAGGTAGCTGTGAGGTCCAGGGGAGGGAGCAGGAGATCAGGGGGGAGGTAGCCGTGAGGTCCAGGGGCATGGGGATGGAGGCTGGGCCAGGGTAGGGCAGTGGAGGGGGAGAAGAGTTTAGATTCTGTGCAGATTTTGTGGTTGGAGCCCATAGAGTTTACGGACAGATTGGATGTGGGTGTGAGAGTAAGAGAGGGGTCAAGGACAATTCCAAGGTGTCTGGCCTGAACTACTAAAGGACTGCATTGACTGAGATGGGGAAGATGAGAAGGGAGCAGTTTGGGGAAAGGTTCAGGTCCCAGTCCTGGATATGATCAGTTTGATAAGGTTAGAGGTGTTGAATGACAGTCATTGCTTCCACTGGCTTCCCGCCGTACCTAGCCAAGGGCTCAAGGCATCTTATCGCCCTCTCCCTCTTGCTCTCCAGGTCTATGGAGCTGGAATCGGTGGGGCTGGGTGGGGCAGCGGCCTTCCGGGAGGTTCGAGTGCAGTCGGTGGTGGTGGAATTCCTGCTTACTCATGTGGATGTCCTGTTCAGTGACACCTTCACCTCTGCTGGCCTTGACCCTGCAGGTATGCTCATCCCACCCCCTGATGTACTGGCTACTACCTCCTCATTGTCAGGGCTGCAGTGGGAGGGCAAGTGGGCTCCCAGCCCAGTCCCTACCCACTAAAGCTGGACCTCCCTCCAGGCTCCTTGAGGACCCCTCCCCGGCCTCTCCCTCCCCTCCCCACCCTTCTCATTTCAGCTCCTACGCTCAGGATCCCCACTTCTTGGCCCGGACATCGTTCTTCCTTCACCCATTGTAGCTCCTGGGGACACTTGGGGCCCGGGGTCCACCTGGGAGGAGGTGGGAGGTCCCCAGACTTGACCCTGCCCCAGCCCCAGCTAGACTCCCTGCCCTGCCCCGGACCCCAGCCCAATCAGGATTCAGCACATCGGAGGGCTCACTGGCCCGAGGTAACTGAAGCCAGAGCCGCTGCCCTCGCTAGCTGCTGGGAGCTGCTTCATCAGCTGGTTCTGCCTCACTCCTCCTCCTCACCTGCCTGCTGCCCACCCATTCCTGCCTGATCCTCTCTGGTCCCCTGCCTTGCCAGTCCGGGGGGCACGCTTTGGGGCCGGGGCTTGGGCTGTAGTGCTTGGCTTTGCCTGTGGCCTTGAATGGCCTCCAGGCTAACAACCGTCTACTTTCCCAACTCCCCAGGCCGCTGCCTCCTTCCCAGGCCCAAGTCCCTTGCGGGCAGCGGCCCCTCTACTCGCCTGCTGACACTGGAGGAAGCTCAGGCTCGCACCCAGGGCCGGCTGGGGACACCCACTGACTCTGCAGTTCCCAAGGCCTCAGCCTCACCTGCAGAAAGGTGAGTGGGATGCCAGGGAGTAGAGTGGCTAGCTTGGAAACCCTAGCTCCTCGGACTGCCTTCTATGTCTCACCCAAACCCCAGGAGGAAAGGGGAAAGAGGCGAGAAACAGCGGAAGTCAGGGGGTAGCAGCTGGAAGACCTTCTTTGCACTGGGCCGGGGCCCCAGCATCCCCCGAAAGAAGCCTCTTCCCTGGCTGGGGAGCACCCGCACTCCATCACAGCCTTCAGGTCAGAGGTTGGGCAGTCAGTGTGGTGGTAGAGGACACATGATGGAGTGCCCCAGTAACCCTTCTACCTCTCCTTACAGGCAGCCGACCTGACACAGTCACGCTGAGATCTGCCAAGAGTGAAGAGTCCCTGTCATCACAGGCCAGTGGTGCTGGTGAGCTCAGCATGGCCTGGTCTGTGCCTGGGTGGAGCTAGGTGGGGCTGGGGCCCTGAGCTGGCCTCCCAGTGCTGTACTTCAAATTTAGGGGTCTTGTGTTTTTTTAGTTTTAATCTGGACATTGGGTACAATGAGTTAGATAAAGCATCACCCTTGGTTCACGATGCACTATGATCATCGGTCCATACAGGGTTCTTTCATTTATTTATATATTCCCTTTGAAAAAAATTTAAATAATATAATGAACACCGATAAACCCACCGGCCAGAACTAAAAGAGCCCCACTACCTTACCTGCAGGCTCCTCTCCTTTCCCACTTGCTGCCTCCCCACCAGAGGCTTCCTCTAGATTTAATGATCATCATCCCCTTGTTTTCAAGGTTTTATCACTTACTGGTGTATGCATAAATAACACACTGCACAGTTCTGGTCATTTTGAACTTTCATTAAAAGGGGGTATTATTCTGTATGTGGAACTTGGCTGTCACCACTGCATGACAGACTACCGTCCATGTCTCTGGGTGTAAGTCAGGCTTGCTCTTCTCTGCTGCTCTCTAGTTTTCCATGTGGATATCCTATGGGGAGTCGCTTGCCCATCTTACCTCCATCAGATTTGGGGGGCTCTTATGAGTACTCCCTGCCATGCCCCACACCTGAGAGCTCTATGCATATCCAGGAATGACAGTGCTCGCCTTCAGCCTAACAAGACAAGGCCATTGTTTTCCAAATGTGATCTCCCCAGTCTCTATTCCCAGCAACCTTGTTTGAAATCCGGTTGGTCTCATACTCACAGCCCGTTGGGTTGTTGGACTTTATTCTGGCCTTTGGATCTGGAATGGTTCCCCTCATGGGCTTACCATTCATTTCCTTTATCATTATGAGTCTGAGTAGTTCTCCCTGGATTCGAAGCCAGTTGTCACCCTATCTAGGGAAGGTCCTCTGTATGTTATTTCCCCAGCCTCTTGGATTGTGTGCCCTATTCTCACTGACGTACAGGTATGGAAAGTTCTGAGCCCTGGGCCCTAACCACTCCCACCCACTGCCTTTCTAGGCCTCCAGAGGCTGCACAGGCTGCGGCGACCCCACTCCAGCAGTGATGCTTTCCCAGTGGGCCCGGCGCCCGCTGGCTCCTGCGAGAGCCTGTCTACATCCTCCTCCTCTGAGTCCTCTGAGTCCTCTGGATCCTCTGAATCCTCAGCAGCCGGGCTGGGGGCACTCTCTGGTTCCCCTTCGCACCGGACCTCAGCCTGGCTAGATGATGGTGATGAGCTGGACTTCAGCCCACCCCGTTGCCTGGAGGGGCTCCGGGGACTCGACTTTGATCCCCTTACCTTTCGCTGCAGCAGCCCCACCCCAGGGGACCCTGCACCTCCTGCTAGCCCAGCCCCTCCGGCCTCTGCTTCTGCCTTTCCACCAAGGGTAACCCCCCAGGCCCTCTCTCCCTGTGGGCCCACCAGCCCTGCCTCACCCACTGCCCTGGACATCTCAGAGCCCCTGGCTGTAACAGTGCCACCTGCTGTCTTGGAGCTGCTGGGGGCTGGGGGAACACCTGCCTCAGCCACCCCAAAGCCAGCCCCCAGCCCAGGCCTACGCCCCCATCTCATTCCCCTGCTGCTTCATGGAGCAGAAGCCCAGCTAAGTGACACCTGCCAACAGGAAATCTGCAGTAAGCTTACACTACCTGGTCCTCAGAGAGTCCAAGGCCAGCATGGTGAGTCCTACTCAGCCCACCCCACACCCTCACAGACCCTAAGGCTGCACCCAAGACCTGGCTGACACCCCTTCCCATTCTTCTCTGTGTAGGACCTGGTATGGATTCACCACTGCTGCCCCGAACCCTGTCTCTCCTGCGCCCGGGGGGTGCTCCACCTCCACCCCCCAAGAACCCAGCACGCCTCATGGCCCTGGCCCTGGCTGAGCAGGCTCAGCAGGTGGCCCAGAGACAGAACCAACAGGAGCATGGGAGCATCCCATCTGTTCCCCACTCCCCTTTCTGCCGCTCACTGTCCTTGGAGGTGGGCAGTAAACCCCCAGGGACCTCAGGGAGTGGGCCACCCACCCACTCCCTAGCCCACCCAGGTGCCTGGGTTCCGGGACCCCCACCCTCCCTACCAAGGCAACAAAGTGATGGGAGCCTGGTGAGAAGCCAGCGGCCCGCAGGGATCTCAAGGAGGGGACGCAGAGGCCTTGCCCAGGTCAGTGCCCAACTCAGGACAGGTGGGGGCTGCAATGTACCAGAGACATCGGCCTAGTTCCCATGTTCTGTCTCCTTACAGGTTCCTGTTTCTGTGAGAACCCCCGGCTGCTTCTCCTCAGCCCCCCGGGAGTGCCTGCCACCCTTTCTTGGGGTCCCCAAATCAGGCTTGTACCCCCTGGCCTCCCCATCCTTCCAGCCCAGCTCCCCAGCCCCCGTTTGGAGGAGCTCCTTGGGTCCTCCTGCACCACTTGACAGGGGAGAGAACCTATACTATGAGATAGAGGCAGGTGAGGGGTCCCCCTACTCTGGCCCCACCCAGTCCTGGAGTCCCTTTCGCTCCATGCCCCCAGATAGGCTCAATGCCTCATATGGCATGCTTGGCCAATCACCACCACTCCACAGGTCCCCCAACTTCCTGCTTAGCTACCCGCCACCCCCCTCCTGCTTTCCGCATAACCACCTGGGCTATTCAGCCCTTCAGCACCCCACCCGGCGCCCCACCCGGCCTGAGCCCCTCTATGTCAACCTAGCCCTAGGTCCCAGGGGTCCCTCACCTGCCTCTTCTAGCTCCTCCTCCCCTCCTGCCCACCCCCGTAGTCATTCAGATCCTGGCCCCCCAGCCCCCAACATACCCCAGAAACAGCGGGCCCCCTGGGGCTCCCATACCCCTCACAGGGTACCTGGGCCCTGGGGCCCTCCAGAGCCTCTCCTGTTCTACCGAGCAGCCCCACCAGCCTACGGCAGAGGGGGCGAGCACCACCAAGGGTCCTTGTACAGGAATGGGGGACAAGGAAGGGAAGGGGCTGGTCCCCCTCCCCCCTACCCCACTCCCAGCTGGTCTCTCCACTCTGAGGGCCAAACTCGAAGCTATTGCTGAGCCAGAGCTGAGAGAGACCTTCCTCCCTTCCCTTCTCCCTCACTGACCTTGGCCCAACCCAATCCCTTATTTTGTATTTTCTCTAGCTCCTGACCCCTACCCCAGGTTTCTAACTTTGTAACTTGCTTTTGTTGTGGGTCCCTAACCTGTTATCATGGCTTACCTACCCAGGGTTGAAGGGCACACCCATTCCTCCACCATGTGTCTTAGGGGCTCTCACACTGATCTGAGGGCTAGACTGACACCATGTCCTCTCTCCCTCCAGGAGCCCCCAGCATGTCCTGACCTGTACACAGTGGGTGGGGGGACAGCTCCTTCCCATCTCTCCCCGCATACCCCACTAAACCATCTGACAAATTAATAAATAAAAATTGTGAAAATATGGATGTTAGTGTCATGCTGGGACCAGGCACAGTGAATAAAGAGACCGGGACAGATGGATTGCTTTATCGTTTTATTTCATTTTATCTTTTCAGCAGATACTGAGGAGAGTCCCTCTTGGGAGGCATTGAGGGGGTGATATCTGCATGGGAGCCCTAGGAATTTGTGTCAGGAGTGGGGTCCAGGCTGGGTCTGTCTCCAAGTTGGCATCCACCTTGTAGCTCAGCCATGATCTCCTCCAACAGATCCATCCTGGGGAGGAGTGGGGTAGGGATGGACGGAAGGTGCCCTTAGAAAGGAGGAAGGGGCCCAGGGGCCCTCCCACTAAGGCCCATTTCTCACTTCTGCATACTGGAGAAGGGATCTCCTCTGATAAGCTCAGGGCTGGCTACCTGCAGGGATAAAAGCTGGAGCTGCTACCTGGTGGCCGTGAAGCTCAGATGGACTGCAGTAGGGTGGGGGTGGGCAGGGGATGGGCTCAGGGTCTCTAGCTTCACCTGCCCCAGTGGCCTTCCCTTCCAGTGGCCTCCAGGGTATGGGAAGCCTCCCTGTGGGTCAGCAGCCATGGGGTGGGCTCCCAGGGCTGGGAGTCCAGCAGGGCAGCCCTGTGTGTGTGCCACCTAAGCCCCTGCAGGGCCGGGACCTTGGCAGAGAACTTCCTCTCAATCTGCTCTACAGCCCTTGACTCCCCAGCAGGGAGGCTGAATCCTGAAGGCTGGAGTACAAGGCAAGGCCCTGGGGAAAAGCAGGGTTGGTCAGGAGTCACAGGTCATTGAGGGGACAGTTGGGGGCCCTGTGGGGGTCCCTGGTCAAAGGAGAGACAGCCAGGGAAATTGGGGCTGGTGATGACTGGGGGGAGGGGTCAAAGGTTAGGGCCTGGATGATCGCACAGGGCTTGGGGTATCCATACTGTTGAGCTGGGTTCTGGGAAGTGCTGCAAGCTGACCCTGGTTGTGGGGCTGTGGCCTGGGCAGAAGCCAGGGCTGGTACTGGGACTGCTGCCTAGAGTCAAGCTGCTACCCGAGTCCCAGGCTGTGTCCCTTTGGACTCTGCTGTGGCCCATGACCTGAGGAGTCTCCAGGACCTGCAGAGAGCAAAGCAGAGAGCTGCCATGGTTGGTCCAGGTGTCCCACAACTCCCTTGGTCCTCCACATCCCCACCCTGGGTCCTACCTGGGATTGGAAGGGTCCCAGGGACCCCATAGGGGACTCAGGCCTGGATGTGGTCTTGGCTCGAGAAGCTAACTCATTGTACAGTGTCTCTGGGGGGACAAACCATTTGGTTGGATTGGGGAGGGTAGGTACAGCTGAGTTGTGCCCAGCACTGGCCACAACCCCTCCTTGCCCTCTAACCTGGTGAGGAACCATGGGGTGCAGGGCACAGTGTGGTCCAATCCATCAGGAAGCTCACCTCAGGAGCTGGGTCCTGTGGAAAGGGGTTTGGATGTGGGCCCTGTCTGAGATTCCATGGCTACCACTCACCCCTGCTACCCTGGCGTGTACCTGAGCCATGGCCTCCCGTAGCAGATATCGGGTGTTCTGCAGGCTGCCCCAACGGTCAGCAGGCCCTCGGCCCAGTCCAGCCCGAACCAAGGCCTGGTAAGGGGTTGGCACTAGGGGGTCCAGGGCTGGGCTCTCACCTGCCTCCAGTTTAGCCTTTACCTCAGGCCCCTCTTTTCCAGCCCAGGGCAACTCTCCTGTGAGGAAGCATGATTGGAGAACCCAAATGGGGTTGAGGGGTGCCTCAGTGGGGCAAGGTATAGGGTCACTCACTGACCAGTGAAGACCTCCTGGGCCAGGATGCAGAAGCTATAGAGGTCTGAGGTGGTGGCAGGCATATCACCGCAGATGAGCTCAAGTGGCAGCCATGGGTACAATTCAGGAGGCGGGGGCAGCCCTGGGCCTGGCCTTCCCCAGGGGTAGTAGCCCTGCTGAGGCCTGTGGAAGCCGAGAGGCCTCGTGAGTCATTGGCTGCTCAACAGGAACACTGGGCAGGCAGGTGAGAGGCACTCACCTGGGCCGCAGCCAGCGCTGGTGCAGTGGGCGCCCGTGCTCCAGGCTGCCCACCTTGGCCAGGCCTGGCCGCACCAGCTGCACAGCATGCGAGCTGAGGCCACCATGAGCATGCCAGCGGGCCTGCAGGAACAGCAAGGCCTCTAGCACCTGCAGCAACAGGCAGCCAGGCAGCAGGCCTGGCACAGTGCGGGGCCACCCCTTGCTCGGTCCCCGAGGGTGCAGTACCACATGCAGGGAGCCTAGCCACACAGGCTCGAAGAGAAGGCGCAGCTCAGACAGGTCCGCCGAGGGGCTCAGTGCCATCAGAAGCAACAGGTTGGGGTGGTGCAGGGTGCTGGGTGGGAAGAGAGCACGCCACTCACAAGGAGACCCTGACCTGTATGGGGTGGGGTCTGCCCCTGGGAACAGGTCACTATGTGCCAGGGGCTGCTGATGTACACCAGCTACTGGGCAAGAGAGAAACTGAGACCCCAGGTCACACAGCTTGGCTGTCAGAGAGCCCTGTTCATGGTACCTCTCCCTACACCCACCTCTCTGCAGCCTACAAGACACAGCACACAGAACTGGGTACCCACTTTCCAGTGGGGGAGATGGTCACTCTAGTAGGAGGGCTCCATGCCATGTGCCGGCCCAGAGGTGAAGACTCAGTAACTGGCCATTGCCACACTCCCTGGTCTTCCGTTCATGAAACACTTGAGTAAGCGGAGCAGGCAGAAGACTGGTCTGTAAGACTGGGCTGGCCTGGGGAGAAGGCGGAGGGTGGCGTACCTGCAATGCTGAAGGTCAGCCAACAGCACATCAGGCTGGGTTCCAGGGGCCTTCAGCTGCCGCACAGTCACTGAGTGGCCCCTCCACAGAAGGCTGAGATTGGGGCGGGGGAAGCATACATCTGAGACAAGGGGATTTCCCTTGTGAGGGGAGCTGGACTCTCTCCAGAGCTCTGCTGGACAACAGGCAGGGCTGTGGGAGGGGCTGTCTCTCACTTGACCATGACTGTATGGGAGCTGCTCTCATAGGTGCAGTCGGGCTCGCCCTGGGCTGGCAGCAGCTCCTTGGGGTCCGCGAGTGGTATGCCTGTTACCAGCCCCAGTGGCCACAGGCTGCTCATCTGGGAATGGGGAGCGGGACTATGAGGCATGAAGAGGACAGGTGTTCCCTATTCCCCCAACCTCTCCCGCTTACCTGGCCGAACCCCAAGGTTGGGATTTGTGGGGGTCTCCTGACCTTTGCCTGCCTTGGTGCCCTAGGATAAAGGGCAGTCCAAGAGTAAGTGTGGGGTAGTTGGGAGTGGTGGGAGGGCGGGTTTCACACTGTAGACAGTTACCTGTCCGCCTGCACCGGCCGCAGCAAGGACAGGGAGCCACACAGGCTGTGTCCAGAGCCAACCTGCAATTGGCCCAGGGATGCAATGGGTGCCAACTCACCACCGTGCACTAGTGCTGATATATGGGTACGGCAGAGTCGTAACAGCTCTAGAACCTGGATAGGGGGCATGTGGCATGAGGTAGGGTGGGGGTGTTGGCCCCAATGCCCCACTCTACCTGGTCCACTGCTCACCTTCTGGCTCCGCTTAGTACCACCCTGCTCTGCCCAGTCCCGAGGTGTGCGACCCTGCTGGTCACGCAGACGCAGGTCACCTCCTGCCTGCAGCAGATGCAACATCACCAGGCTGCGGCCCGAGAAGGCACCTGCGTGCACAGGTGTGCTGCCATCGAGGCAGCGGCTGCAGCAGAACAATAAAGACAGGAATGGATTAGAAAAGGGATGGTACAGGGACAAAAGGTAGCAAGATAAGAACATGGAAGATGAAGGGGGTCACTGGGAGGTAAGTGGGAATGGTTAGGGGAGTAGGGGCCACCACTCTCCTCTTCATGAACATGGGAAGTAGATATCAGGATAAGGGGGATTTCTTGGGGACAAGGTGGGGTCTTTGAGAAGATGAGAGGATCATTGTGAGCACCATGAGAGGCACCAGAATACTGGGAATAGCCACTGAAGGACAAAAAAAAGGTTAACCGAGAGGACAAGAGGGGTCACTGGGGATAGGAGGGTCATTAGGGAATGGAAGGAATTTGTGAGGGCAAGAGGCCTCTGGGGAAGAGAGCTCCGGTTCTCAAGGGCTCAGACTCGGGGCCCTGGGAGTGCGAGGGCATCATCGCCTGTCCACTCACTGGTTGGGGTTGGCACCAAAGGCCAGCAGGAGCTGCACAGCAGAGCTATGGCCCAGCAACGCTGAGAGAAAGAGCCCCGTCTGCCCAGCAGAGTTCTCACCATCTACCTGGACAACTGAGAGGCAGCGAGGCTTAGGAGTATCCCTGCCCTTTACTCCAGGCAACGCCTTTGCCAGTTCCCAGCCCCTACCGTCCCTCCTGAAAGGGTGACCCTTGACCCCAGTTTCCATCCCTATGTCCTGGAACTGCCACCCTACAGCTGCTGGGGACTCTGCCTTAGAATCCATCTCCATGCAGCACTCGCCATTAAGTCCAGAGAGTTGGAACAAGGGGTGACATTTACCTGCCGTTTTCATCTCAGAGGTGTCAAAAACACACAAAGGTAACCAGGGGCCAAAAAACAAATGGACTTTGTGGGGACTTGGGGTTACAGGAGCCTTGTGCACTGCCCAGGGCAGATAGCCTCCAACCAGCTCTAATTTAGTATATGTACAGATCCCATTCAGTTTTTCAAGAAAAGCAACTCTCTGGATTTTATCAGGAAATATCTCAAGCCTATTTTTGAACACTGCATCTAAGAGTAGAATCCAAGTAGCAACCTCTTCTGTACCTACCTCCATGTCCTTGCCAATTCCCTCTCCCTATCACACTGCTCAGCTCACCCCTCCCAAGACCTTATCTCTGCACCCATCATGCCCCAAGGCCTACTTCTCTGCACCCATCATCCCTGAACTCCTCTTCCTCCAGGCTCTATCCCATATCCTCAGGGAGAGCAAATTCATGGCATCCTTGTCCTTGTACTCCTATGGCCTTGGCAGATAGGGCTAATCAATCAAGCACTTTGTCCAACCCCCAAAAGCCCTCCAAATGAGGTCCCTCAGGAAGTTCTAAATATCACACTCACTGGCTCTTATTTTAAACTTAGCAGCCACCATCTTTTGCAATGACATTCTAACCAGTTCTCTGCATTTGTCTTGAATGATACTTGCAGAGGGAACTTCTTAAAATGCAAATTATTTCTTGATACGTATTATTATTGCAATGATAAGCATTTCATTTCATGTATAGATACTTTTATATAAGTTGTTCTAAAACCATGAGTTTCCAGAAAATGAAATTTTGTGATTATATGTGTAAAACCCCTAAATAAAGTAAAAGAGGTCACCCAATCAATTTATTTCCGGAAAGCAAAGGTAATTCCACAAAAGGAAATCTATCAGTGTAATAAAACACATTCATAGATTAAAGGACAAAAAGCATGTTTAACTCAGTAGTTACAGAAAAGACAATTGATAAAATTCAACATCTATTTGTGATTAAGGGGAAAAAACTCATAAAACTAGGAGTAGATGGAAACTTCCTTATTTGATAAAAATTATAAACCAAAACCAAAGAGCAAATGTGATATTTAATGTAGAAACCTAGACTCATTTCCTTAAATATCAAAAACAAAGAAAGAATTGCCCATTGACAATAAGATTTGAAAGTCCTAGCCAACACTTTATGATAAAAAAAGTGTGTGAAAGAGAAATAAATGAATAAAAAATAAATTAATAAATAATAAGGATAATAAATAAATTAGAGTTTAAAGAGCTGAGACCAAACTGTCACCATCTGCAGATAACAAAAAAGTAAGAGTCAACAATTACAACTATTAATCAAGTTTAGAAAGTAGCCAGATGTACAATCAATTTACAAAAATCAATTAAAAACAAATTGTAAATTGGGTAATATTAATTTCCTGCCTAAAACTCCAATGGTTTCCCATCACATACAGGACAAAATCCAACAAAATTCATATTCCTTTTGAGGCCCTTTCCTGTCTGTCCCTGTTGCCTCAGCTTTCGTCCTCTCCCTGAGTCCCCTTGCTCCCTGGGGCTATTTACACATACCCAGTTTGTTTTGACTTCAGGGCCTTTGCACTGGCTGTTCCATCTGTCTGAAATGCTCTTCCCCCAGCTCTTTGCATGACTGGCTCTTACACTGTGACACTCAAGTATCACGCCACCAGAAAGGCCATCCCTTCCAGTGTGTCGACTTCATTCTCATCACTCTCTTTATTCCCATAATAGAATTCATGCACAATGACCTAGAAGGTGATGTGGAGCCCTAAACTCCTAACACAGACAACAGAGCCTGGTGCACGGTGGGTGCCCGGTATAAAACTGCTGACTGGACAACTGAGGCTGCACCCTCTATACTGCCCCTTGATCTTGCCCTCACAGGCATTTCCAACAGCCAAAGCCTTACCTTTCCTAAGAAGCCGGACGAGGCCCCAGCCTGGGCCCCCAGCCACAGCCAGGCGATGCAAACGGCCCACCGGGGCTTTTGGATCCCCAGCAGAGCCCAGCTCCACAGGTAAGCCAGAGCTCGGGGAGGGCATCTGCGGGCTCCAGACTCAGTCAGCTCCTGACAGGGATAAGTTAGGGGGTCTCATGAGGGCAAGAGGAGAAGACTGGACCCTGGGGGGCAATAAAGACAAAGCTGTCTGGGAGTCCTGGAGCGCAGTCTGGAAGGAAGGGGGCTTGGGGCGGGGGCCTGATTTGGAGGGAAATCTGGATGAGAATAGGGGTAGGCTCTGGGGGAGCTCCATGCCCGAAGGTCGGGTGCCTACAGGAGCCTGCCAGCTGAAGGGGCTCTACGGAGCTCTGAGGGCTGGGCACCCCCTGGAGGGGTAGGCTCGGGCCCGGAAAGGGAGTCTGGGTCTGAACGTCACCCATGGGCTGGAGGAAGAGGAGCCTGAGGGTTAGGATCCGAGAGGGGCTGGAGGCTACGGGGCAGCCCCCGGCTGAGGTCGCGGGCGCTGCCTCCAGGCTGGCGCCGGGGAGGGACGGGGGAGGCCGAGGCCTGAGGACTGCGTCTGCGGGCGCCAGGAAGGGAGCGGGAAAGGGCCGGGAGCGGGGCCGGCGGGCTGCGGGCGGGGTCTGGTGGGGCTGAGGACCCGGTGAGCTCCCAGAAGGTTCTGGAGCCCAGGTCCCGGGCCAGCAGGCTCGGCACCTACCGTTGGGCCCGGCGGTGGCCGCCGCGTGACCTCGGGGCCCTGGCTCCGGCCCCCGGCCACGCGCGAGCTCGCGCGGAGGCCCTGGAGGCGCCGCGACTCTGGCCCGCGGCGGCCGGGAGCGGCGACAGCGCTGCCAGCCCAGCCCCGCGCCGTCAGCCGCGCCCTGCCCGCCGCCCCTTCTAGTTCCTCCTCTCCGAGACCGGGTAGGTGGCCGGTCCCTCGTGACCCCGGCCTTGGCTGTCTTCCTCGGGGCTCCCTTCCACCCCCACGGGCTTTTCAAACCTGTCCTTGCCTCAGCCTCTCCTCTTTGCCCTCGACACGGGGCCCCACGGTGTCCTGGACACCTCCTCTGGTTGTCCCCTGTGACCATCATACCTACCAGATCCCACACTCGCCTCAGTATCTCACCAGAACTGCATTTCCCCCTGGATTCTCGTCTCAGGGTTGGCCCCACTGTCCTCTCTTCAAGCCAGAGCCCGGGGCCTTACCCTGGAAGTCTTCCTCCCACACAGCCTTTCAGCCCCATGTCCCACAGAGCCTCCCGATGGTCCTTTCCGTCATCCCCTTCTTTCTTTCCCCACAGCTCCTCCCTTCGAGGCTTTCTTACCCCAGCTTTTCGTCTCCCCACTCTGGTCCACCCACCACATGGCAGCTAGGGGACCTTCCTAAAACCAAACCCGACTCTCTCTTTCTCTCTTCTGAAACCTTCCTGACTCCCCAGTGTCCTTGACACAGGACCCAAGTTCTGCAGTCTGACATCTAAAACTGCGTCACCTGGCCCTACCCATCCTCCATCCTTGTCTTCCCAACTCCAGTCTGTTTCACACTTCTCTGTTTATGCACCTGCCCTTGCTTTTGAAGGCTCTTCTCAATATTTACTTAGTTTCTTATGAATTCTCTGGAATGTCCTCTTCATTACAAGGTGCCTGCTCTGGCCTTCCACAGCCTCCAGCTTTCCTCAATATTGCCCTAATTCTCTACCGCAGCTTCCCCCACCATAGCCCAGACTACTCTGGGCTGTCACTGTCTGAAGACTAAGAGCCCTATGAAGCCATGCCATAAGTTGTCTTGGTCACTGTTGTGTCCTCAGCATTGTTCAGCTCAGAGTCTACCTCAGAAGAGACCTCAGAAAATTATAAATGAGAGTGATTTGCCTCTTTCAGGCATCCTTCTTGCCCATGTTGCCTTAGCCCAGTCCCTTGACTTCAGTGCCTCACTGTCTGTTCTTCACCCGGGCATCCACTGGAGTGAAGAAAGTTCTCTCATCAGCCACTAACTAGTTGAGTAGAAATAACCCCAGATTCATTGCAGGATAGACTGCTTCAGGGTCAGGGGGAGGCTTCATTAGTCTTTGATCAATGCCCTTGTTATGCTCTAGGGTTATATAAAGGTCTCTTTTGAGCTGCAGAGCATGGTAGCTGGGCTGGCTGAGGTCAAGATTAGCCCTTCCCCAAGGAGGCAGCTTCAGTGCAGAGCAGCAGCTTGGACAGTAGCTCAGGACCTTTATTGACCACATAACACCTGAGGGTGCTAAAAAGGTGACCTCAGGTCCCACCCAGCAGCCTCCTTCGAAGTTCTTGGCTGAGCAGCTCCCGTTCCCTGCGGGCACCCTGCAGCACACTCCGGTTCTCCTGGGCCCTCCGGATCAGGTAGGGGATCACCTCCTCCAGAGAGCCGTAGGGGATGGACTTATACACGGCATAGCCTGCCTGCCCTGCAGGGAGAGTCTTGGCAGGTGTGGGCTCATGCTTGGGGAGAGGTTCCCCCAGGCTCCGTGGGGACAGACTTCCAGTTTTGAAATGTGGCAGACCAGGGGAGTTGGACAAAATTTCCCACTAAAAAAAAGCCTAAAAATTTTGGAGTAAACATTTTAAAAACCTCAAAGTTATTTAAATGCTGCCAAGAGAATAAAGAATTTACTAATCTAAGAATTAAGAGAAAGTGAGAACCAGAGAGAGAAGGCATGCACAGAAAGCACTTCTGCCCTGAAGGTAGAATCGAGCTGCTATTTGATGACTTCATAGAGTTGAGGAGGTACAGAAATCCAGGCCCAAAGCCTGCCCGGGGTGAGAGGTGTAAAGGAGAACTTCCTCACATTAAGCTGGAACACAGAAGTGTATACCCTCAGAGTAAGACTTCATGAAAAGTCATCCCTTTCACCTCTCCCACTCCCAGGGAATGGCCTTGATCATAAGTCGAGCAGGAAAGAAAACAGAGAAATCTATCTTTGAGAGGTTGTGGGTGTGTTTTAGTCGTCTCACATATTTGCAGCTCAAGTTTGCATCCCTGGGATGCTTCAAGGAACCTCAAGCTGTGAATTTAGGATGCAATGTCTTTGTACCCTTTTAGCATCTGGCAAAAGAAAACATAAATCTTCTGGTTTCAGGCTCTGGGGAGCAACACAGTGAGGATGACCATGTACCCAGGAAACAAGACACCATGATCCAGAACCAGCAAACACAACAAAGAACAGGTACAGAGACACAAGCCTGCAAGGCCTTTAAACACTGGAACAACAGATCTATCTGGAAGGGTCTGGAGACTGAGCCATCTACAGGTGCTATATAGGAGCCTGACCAGGCATTGGTTGAGAATGGGAAAAGGAATCTGGTTGAGAGGGAATGAGGGCTGGGGCTGGGTGGGGCATGGTGGCTGTGGTAGGGAATGAGCCATTTACATACCCAATGCCAGGGAGACATGGTCACACATCCCCAGGAGTTGTCCAAAACAGACGGGCCCATCCAGAGGAATGCCCAGCTCCCACATGCTACAGAAAAAGCCACATCATCAATCCACATAGTGGCTAGATCCAGAGCTGAAAGTCAGCCGTTATACACTCAATGGCTGTTCCAGTTATTTAAATATTGGAATACTTCTAAACTTGATAAATAATAACTGCTCAGAAGCCCCTGAGAGCTCCCCAGTGAGTCCCAACTCTTTCCCTGGAACACTTGGACCTCCCGATGCCCTAGCAAGTAACTGTGATGCCTTGTTCACCTGGGGCATACAGGACTTACAGGTAGGCATAGCAGGGGTTAAATATTTTTAACACTCTTCCCAGAATCCCTTTGAACTTACTGTTTCCACACTGTTCCTCCCCTTGTTTCATGTCTACCACCCTCTGCCCATCCCTGGCATGTGAGCAAGGGAAAGGAAGCTCCCCTCATACCGCTTGGTTGCCTGGCGAATAGTTTCCTCATTGTGGGAAGCCACCATAAGGTGGCATGTAGGGCCATGGTGGGACACGTGGGTCAGCATCAGCTCCAAACAGCGGCTATAACTGAAGAGAGATGTTCCATTCAGATATGGCACCTGTGAGTGAGGGTCAGACCCCAGGGACCGGGCATTTCGGTTCTTGGGAGGTGGGGTGCCTAAGGGCAAGGACTCTGGAGTCAGAAAATATCTCCTTCCACCTGGACCAGCTAGCTTCAAAGGCCATCCCTTCTCCTTTCTCTCTTGTGACACCTAACAGCGATGTGAGGATGGAATGAGATGAGGGTGTACATAAAGCCTTTGGCACAATGGCAGTCTCACAGTGAAGGTCCCCATCACACACACAAAATAACATTTACTCAAGGTCATTCACTTGCAGCATTGTCTGTGGAACATGATTAGCAACAACCCAAATGTCCGTAAGGAGGGGACAGGCTGAGTGAATGATGGCACACACAGGATAGCAGAGGGCCATGCAGCTGTAAAAAGAACAAGGACCCTCTGGGCACTGATCCGGCAAGGTAAAAAGACTGGCAAATGCTCTCCAAGCTTGCCGTAGGCTGGGTGCCACCCAATCGCCTTCACATGCTATGCCAGTTATGTTCCATTGCCCTCCAGATCTGTTTTTGGCTCTTCTCTGTCCCTCAGGAAGTTTTTACATCTTGTAATCCCCATGGAGTCATGGGAAAGAGATCAGAAGGTAGGAGAGAGAGCTCGGGGGTTTCACCTCTTAGCCCCTTCTCTGGCCCACCCCGACTGTCCACGCCTCATGTGTGGCTGCACCTCCTCCAGCATGGCCCCTTTACCTCACCTATAGAACAAGGGTCATAATAGCCTCCCACTTTTGTGGGTTCCAGGTGCTTCAACATTCCTTGTGGGTTTCCCAAACCTTGCCCACATTCCATAAGTTTGGTCCCTTAACTAATTCTCCTTTAGTTTATATAGAATTATTTCCTCTGGGATCCTGCCTGACACACATATATTCACTTATCTCACTCTCCAATTAACACTGTGAGCTAGATGTTCTGGTCATCCCCATTTTACAGAGGGGGAGATTGAAGCTGAAAGAGGTTAAGACTCTAGTCCCTGGGTCACACAGCTAGAAGCTGGGATTTGAACCCAGGTTATCTGATACCCTAGGGCTTAGACTCATTATCTCTAGACTATTGTGCATTTAAAATGTGCAGTTGAGTGAAAAGGCAAGGAACAGTGTGTAGATGTGACGCCTTTTGTACATACACACACACAAATCTTTGTGTTTACCTGCATGCACATAAAGGAGCTCAAGAAATACATATAACGAAAGGGTTACCTGTGGGGCCAGGGAGACTCCATGAGTAGATAGGGATTTGGGTCAAAATGAGATCTATACATTTTCACCTAATTTTGATTTTCGAATCCCATGAATTTATTGCTCATTTAAAATCTATACTAAAATATGAATGGTACTAAGCCATTCCTGTGCGGACATGGGAACCCTCATATAGTGCCGACATGAATGTACAATGGTGCAGCCATTGTGGAAAACTGTCTGGCAGGTCCTCAGAAGGTTAAACATGGAGTTGCCACGTGACCCAGTGATTCCACTCCCAGAGAACTGAACTTGCGGGAGAATTGAAAATGTATGTATGTTTACTTGATCAGCAGTCCCCTCCTCGGGCTCCTTCCTCCGGCCTTTCTACCCCTTTCCAGTCTGTTTTCCATGTGCAGCAGGAGGGATCCTATTTAAACGTGTACATGAATGTTCGCAGCAGCACTATTTACAACAGCCAAAAAGTGGAAACAATCCAAATGTCTGTCAGCTGATGAATGGATAAATGAATTGTAGTCCATACACATAATGGAATATTACTTAGCCCTAAAAAGGAATGAAGCATTGACACATACTATAATATGATCGAACACTAAAAACATTATACTGAGTGAAAAAAGCCAGATACAAAGGCCACATGTTATATTCATTTGCAAAAAATGTCCAGAATAGGCAAATCAACAGGGACAAAAAGATTAGTGGTTGCCAGGGGCTGAGGGGAGGAGGGAATGGGGAGTGACTGCTAAGGGATTTCTTTTTGAGGTGACAAAATATTTTGGAATTAGATAGTGTTGATGATTGTACAACCTTGTGAATATACTAAAATTCACTGAATTGTATACTTTTAGATGGTGAATTTTATGGTATGTGAAGTATATGGTACCTACCTAGAAGCCCTCACTGCCTTTGGATTCAAGACTAGGCTCCATTCATGGCTTGGCCACTTGCCCTGGAAACTTGGTAAGTCCCTGTGGCTCTACAAACCTCTCCTTAATTCACTGTAAAATGGAGTCAGACTTTGTAAACTCCATGGGGCAGGATCTGGGGGCCACCTTGGTTGCTGTCACCAAGGTCCAAAATAGATCCTAATCTAAATCAGGTGGTCAGCAAGTATGTGTTGAAGAAATAAAGTCCTTCTTCCCAGAGCCATGGGTTGGGAGTCGAAGCAGTCCACCCACATCTTGCCCCCAGCACAGAGTGATCTGAGGTGAGTAAGAATGAGGGTCTACAGCCAGTCTGCCTAGACTCAAATCTTAGCCCTGCCACTTAATAGCTATGTGACCTCAGGTAGGTGATTTCACCTCTCAGTGCCTCAGTTTTATCCTCTTGTAATGGGGGTATTATTTGGAGTTGTCTATTTATTCATTCAGCAGATCTGTACTGAATAAGTACCACCATGTAGTATGTACAGTTTTAAGCACTGAAGGTTTAGCAGTGAACAACTCAGAAAACCCTGCCCTCCAGAGTGCCCACTCAGTGGGGGAGACAGACAATAAGCAGTTTAATACATAACTGCATAGAAACTCAGCTGCCAGTGAATGCTAAAGAGAAAAATTAATCCAGGAAGAGAGTGGGTGAGGAGGTGTTCTAGTTTTTGAGAGAGAGTGCAGGGAAGGTGCCTTGAGAAGGTACCAACACACAAAGACCTGAGGAGGTGAGGGCTTGAGCCATGCAGCAGCCTAGAAGGAGAATGTTCTAGGTCGTGCAAGCAGGAAGTACAAAGGCCCTGGGGATCTTCAAGGAGTGTGAGTGAGGGGAAGAGTGGAAGGAAAAGTGAGAGAGGTGACAGCGACCAGATCATGTCGGCCTTATGGGCCATCGATAAGGATTTGTGGTTTACTGAGAGTGCAATGGGAGGATTTAGAACTGAAGGGGGATATGATTTGACTTGGGTATAAACAGGCTGGCTCCCCCAGGCTGCGCATGGAGAACAGACTGGGAAGGAGTAGGAAGTGGGGAGGAGGGAGCCCAAGGAGGAGCCTAAGGACGAGCCTGCAGATCAGGTGGGAAGTGGTGGTGTCCTGGACCAGGGAGAGGGAGCAGGCACACACAGGACGCTCAGCATCACGGGTAGTGAGCTCTAATTAAAGGTTTTGGGTGTTATTATTTGCCTCAGAGGCTGCCTGGCCCAGTCCTACCTCTGTCTGGTAGCCTCATAGTCAGGCTGAGTAGGATCTTTGGCCTTTTGGAACAGGGCCACCTTTCTTTCCTTGTCCAGATATGCCCCTCGTACCAATTTCACTCCAAAGGCCAGACCAGACCGGTCTGCAGCCTCAGCATCTCGCCTCAGCCGCTCGTACGTGTCCTGGCAGAGGACATGGGCATCTTCAGGTCAGGGTGCTGGAACCCCAGCTGGCAGCCCCCGGGAGCACACCACACACCTTCAGATAGGCCTGGTAGGTGTTCCACACCCAGGGCCCACCTTCCCTGGGGCTGTTCCAGCGCATTGCCAGGGCAGCCACTAGCAGAGACAGAGCAGGATTCAATGAGGTGTACTCGGCGTCCACCAGGAGCCTCACGTGCTGGGCCCGGGCATACTGAGGATGAGAGAGGCTGTGGTCAGAGCCCCAGGGGTGCCCAGCAGGTGCAGTGGAGACAAGTCAAGGCAGAAGGCATTACCTGTACCACCTGCTGCAAGCGTCTCAGAGAGGATTGGAGATGCTGGTTTTGTTCGGCATTGAGGCAGGGGACCTGGAAGCTCTGGGGGAGGGCAGCAGGAGAGGCAAGAGCAGCTCAGGACTTTCTTCTAGGGCCTAAGTCTCCTCTCCCCCATTGCCAAGAAGGGGAAAAAGTTTAGAAATTGTTAGAAATCTGCACAGTTGCTGTATCATATATGTACTATTTGTTGAAGTATAACACGATGGTAAAAGCCCAGAATCTGAGTTTAAATCCTGGTTCTATCAATTACTGTGTGGCTTTGAGCAAGTCATATAACCTCTCTGCGCCTTGACTCTCTGCAAAATGGAGATGATAATAGCTACCTCATAAAGTTGTTGTCTGGATAAAAATGAGTTAATATGTAGATGTGCCTGGACATAATCAGGACGGGACAGTATTAGCACAAATGAGCACTCAGTACATATTATTACAGTAATAGGTGACTGCATATACTATCTTGTCGATTTAATTTCCACAATGATCCTAGTAGACACATGTTACTCCAAGCTTCGTTTTCCAATGAGAAAGCTAAAGCTAGAGAGAGAAGCGACTTGGAATTGACCTATAGAAAGTGCTTAGAGCAGTGACTAGTTCATAATAAGAACCGTAAGTGTTTCCTCCTATTAGTCTCTTAGGACCTCAATTTCCTCATTAAATGTCAAAGGCCTCATTGCAGCCTGCAAAGCCTCCATCCGGTCTGGCTTCGATGCTTGCACCTCCTCCCACTCTCTGCCTTACTCTCTGCCCTCAACCACACTGGCCTCCCTGCTATTGAACATGCCAGGTACCTTCCCACCTCACAGCCTTTGCTCTAACTGTTTCTTCTGCCTGGAACACTCTTCCCTGAAGGTCCACTTACCTCCCCTCCAGGTCTTTGTTCCCACATCCCTTTCTCAATGAGGTTTTTCCTTGGTTTAATTTTGCAACTCCCTATCTGGGACTCTCTTTCCCTTCCTCAACCTTATTTTCCCCTACAATGCTTATTTAAACTGGTTGCACACTGGCTTTAGTTTTCATTATTCTCTCTTGCCCCTCCCTGACTAGCAAGTGAGTGCCTGGGGGGCAGGGAGTTTGTCCTGGCCATCGTCTTCTCCACCCCCAGCACAGCACTTGGAATATGGCAGATGGCTAATGAGCATTTAGAAAATTCATAATGTGGAAATCATAACTGTCCCTAACTCAGTCTTGTTATGGGGATCCAAAGGATCAATGAGAGCTGCTGGTAACCAAGATGTCCAGCTGTGTCCAAATAACTTCTGGGAAGCTAAAGAGGAACAGGTGGGACTTAAGTTTTATTCTATCTAACAGGGTCAATATGGATGAAGCAGGACTAGGTTTGCTAATTGAACTCCCCCTGAGGGCAGGTTGGTCTGAACATGGCACCCACCCCCATTTTGAGGGAGAAAACTGTCCCAGGAGGAAGGAAGAGCTGGGGGCACCTGCCCAGCCACTTTTTCTCCAATCAGTGAATTGTCTCCCTTTGTCTTGGGGCATAGTCTTGGGGGATTTCTGGGGGTGTTAGCAGCTGGTGGAACTCCTTGTATATAATGGCCACCCTCATAGAGGGCCTATTCGGTGCCAGGTGCTATTTCTGGTCTCGCCAAATTATTAACTCATGTACTCTTCACCGCCCTCTAAAGTAGGGACTATTATCACCCCCATTTTACAGAGGGGGAACTGAGGCACAGAGAGGTGAAATCACTTGTCTAATGTCACACAACTGACTAGACCTGGGATTTAAACTTCAGCTTCTCCAAAGCCTGGATTCTTGACCACCACCTTAAACAACCACTCACAGGCAGAGAGTAAATGTCTCCCTGGAACATGTAATGGTAGTCCCCTTTTCCCCGAGAGGAATACATACCAAGACCCCCCGAGTGGATGCCTGAAACCATGGACAACAACTGAACACTATATATATTATGGTTTTTCCTATGCATTCATACCTTTTCTCTTAAAGGAACCACTTTACAGCTTCTCTTTGGCATGGCATATCTGAATTGCCAGCATCACTCCTCTTGCACTTTGGGGCCATTGTTAAGTAAAATAAGAGTTACCTGAACACAGGCAGAGCCATACTGCCACAGTCGACCTGATAACTGAGAAGGCTACTAAGCGGCTAACCAGTGGGTAGCATATACAGTGTGGACATGCTGGACGAAGGGATGAAACACATTCCAGTGGGTCAGAGAGGGACAGTGTGAGATTTCAGGTTACTCAGAATGTTGCACCATTTAAAACTTGTGAATTGTTTATTTCTAAAATATTCCATTTGATAGTTTCCGACCACAGTTGACTCCAGGTAACTGAAGCTGGAAAGCAAAACCTCAGATAAGGCGGGACTACTGTAAGAAACTCTTAGGACAGTGAGTGGCATGTTGTGATAAGTTCTCCACTATTAATTTATTATTTAAAAATCACTTGCTTCATTCATTCACTCATTCATTGATTTGATATAAATCTTGTCTAGGTGCCAGGGCCACCTAGTGAACTGGAATCAGGAATTGTGCTGTGGAACCAGTGGAGATGGAGAGCAAGGATGGGTGGGGACTCAGATCTGAGATGAAGGGTGGTAGGGCTGCCTCTGAGATGGAGACAGGACAGAGAGGCAGGTCTGGGGAGACAATGACATCAGTGTGGGACCCAGCAGGTATGGGGGACCTGGGAAATGCCCAGGCGGCTCAGAGGAAAGGCTGGGGCTTGAGACAGAAACATGGTCATCATTAGTGCTGGCTGGGGAAACTGAGGCTGTAAGGTAGGTGAGAAAGCCCTTTGAAGGGAGTAAGGGGTAAGAAGAGAGAGAGAGAAGATTCCATATTTAAGAGACAGGCAGAGAAAAAGCTAGCAAAGACTGAGAATGAGCCAGCAGTGAGGGAAAAGGAAAACCAGGTGTGATGGTATTGGGGAAACCTAGGGAAGTATGTGACACAAGAAAGAGGAAAGTCCCTCTGTTCGTTGCAAAGTCAGATGCTAGCTGGGCGGGGGCTTTAATCCTTAAAGCTACCCTGGGAAAGAGATGGTGGCACTCTCTTCATGTGACTAACCTAAAACTAAAGAGGTGAAACTTGTTAGATTTTCTGAAACACTAAACCCTGGTTCTATGTGTTTTGTGACACATTAAAAAAATTATAGATTAAAAAAAAGGCTAAAAAAAAAGTCAGCATGCCCCTACAGAATTGTTTGGCATGGAGACTCGGAGGCCACCCCGGTGTCCATCCCACAGGAGGTAAATCACATGGATAGAAGCAGCAACTGCAAGCAATGGATTAGTTATTCACAAAGACACTTGAATGGACCTTGTGATCTGAGTGCTTATTGGAAAAAGTATGAAATGGAATGAAATAAATAACATAACACTATTTTTGTACATCTTAAAACGTACCCTTCAGATTGACAGAGAAGGACACAAGGGAATTTTCTGCAGTGATGGAAATGTCCTATATCTTGATAGGGATTTGAATTGCTCAGGTGTGTGAATATGTGAAAACTCATCGAATGGTACATTTACAATTTGTGCATTTCATCATATGGAAATTTTACATAAAAAGAAATAAAGTACTGTAAATAATTATCAAGTTCTACTTAGTGATATGCATTTTGAAGCATTTTGCGGGAAGTGTACTGATGTTTGCAACTTACTCTGAAATGCATCAAAAAATAAGATGTATTGATGGATGGGCAGAGTGATGGATAGGACAGATATGATTTAAAGCAAGTATAGTTACATGTTAACAGTGGCAGGTATACAGGTATTCACAGTAAAATTCTTTAAACTTTTCTGTATGCTTGAACATTTTCATAATGAAATATTAGAAAAATATGCCCCTGAACAGTATACATTTGGCGAAACAAAATCACAATAATAAAGAGATATACATTATACAGGATGAAGTGGGTGCCAATGGCAGATAGTGTAGAAATAGGACATAGAAATAAAAAGGAATGGATGGATGGATGGATGGATGGATGGATGGATGGGTGATTAAACTGAAGCTCATTGGTCTAATCATAATTCCCAGCCATCCAGCACACACTGGCAAGCTGAGTATATTGATAAAATATTGATATACTTTCTTCCTGTTGATAAAGAGCTTCTTTCTCAGTCACTCTTCAGAGCTCCCAACCCCCAGGCTCCTTCCCTAGAACTCCCAGACGACCCATAGTCTGTCCATTCCAACAATGCCCTAGGGCTATTAGACACATTTATTCTGATTGTTCTGAGCCTAGAATATAGTGGTAGTTAAATAGTTTGAACTTTCTATTTGGAGGCTTCTGCTACATACAAGTCCAGGCAACTCTGCTCCCCTGACATTCCCCACCAACCATTCATTAACCCCCCAGTCTGAGATCCTTACCCGGCCAGAGTCCATGGCTTCTGCCAGCCTCTCAGGGCTCAGCTCCAAGGGAGCTCCGGGCCTTCTGACCCACGAAGTTAGCTCCTTCTGGAATGGGGTGATGGGTGGGGTGATGAGAGGGACCTGGTAGGCAGCCACACCCTCCTCCCACATCCTTCCCATCCCTTACACAGAGCCGAGAGCTGGTCAGCGCTGTCACCTTCAATTGCATGAGGATGTTCCCAGTTGGGCCAGGGGTCTCCAGGAGGCCTCGTGACAGGTCCACACACCGTAGCATTGCACTGAGGTTCCCCTCATACCAGGCTTCACTGCCCAGCCAGAAGGCATCAGGTCCTGGAGCCCACAAACCCTTTTCTGCCATCCTCCCGGCCTCCCAGGGCTCTCATCCAGTCTTTTAAAACATTTTTAATATAACTGCCCATGACAAGCCAGGGACTAGGCATGTATAGACTGTGATGGCCCATGATATGGCTGTGCTTACTCACCCAGTCTTGACAGCTGAGTCTGGCTCCTCCTCAGTAGGCACTGCCAGCAGGGGCCGGAGGCCTAGAGTCTGGAGCTGTTGGACACAGCCTCTCACCTCCTCTGCTGTCTCACCAGCCACAAACTGCCCATAGACAGATGCTCGGAGAAGCGCACCTGAGAGTCTGGAGCCAAGGAATCGCTGAGACCAGGCCTGGAGCTGGGGTGACAAGGAGTAAGAGCTCAAAACTGGACCTTGGGGAGCCCTTACATGAGGCCCCAGGGTTACTGCTCACCGCCAGGCCATGGGTGACCAGAGGGGGCCAGGCACACAGCCGTAGCACTAGCAAAGCCCGTGTCAGTTCTCCTGTGCCCTTGAGGTGGAAGGCCGCACCATCAAAGCTCAGGGGCTGCCAGCCCCCAGCAGAGGGGCCAGCCTGGGAATAGAGCACTCGACAGGTCCGGAGCATCATGAATCCCTCACCATGCCAAGTAAAGGGGGTTTGGAAGTAGCAGTGCTACCAGTGCCCCTTGCCTGGCCAGGGGCAGTGACTCATTAACCAGGCAGTCACCAGGAAAAGGCAACAAATCTTTAGGATCACAGGCTCCTCGGAGGTCAGTTAATTATCAACTGATAAGGACAGAGTTCAGAATAACGGGGACAGGAGAGGACAATCCTCAGTGTAATAGCTCATGAACATGTGCCATTGGGTGCTAAGTGAGAGCAGGGCTCTGGAAGAAAGGACCTCTGGTTTCAAGGCAGCTTGATTTTGTGATCTTGGGAAAGTTACTTGACTTCTCCTGTTGCGATTGCTTCATCATAAAATGGGGGAAAGTGCAGTGGTATTGAATAAATGGGAAAATATAACCTCTAACCCAGCTGTTCCATGCTAAGTATACATCCTAGAGGACTTGATCATGGGCTTCTGGGAATAGGTAGAGGAAAGAATGTTCCTAGCAGCAATGTTTGTAATAGCTCCAAATGGGAGTCACCTAACTGTTCATTGACTGGAGAATGTGTAAATACATTGTGATATATTTACACAATAAAATACTATAAAGCAATGAAAAAAGAACAAACCATGTGGACAAATCTCACAAATACAGTATTGAGTGAAAGAAGCCAGGCACCAAAGACATGTTGTATTATTCCATTCAATAAACTTGAAGGAAGAGAAATTAAATAAAGCAATAGAGTATTGAGGATACATACATACATGGATGGTCCAACTTTAAAGAAAAAGTGAGCAAGAAAACGATTATTACAAAAGCCAGAGAGCTGGTTACCTCAGGGGACGGGAGGAGTTGTCACTGGGTAGCAACTCATGAGGGTTTCTATGTCCTTTTTTTCTTGAATGATGATGATTCACAGTTGTTTGCATAAGTATTTTTTAAAGCTGTACATCTATATTTTATACTCTTGAATGTAAAATACATGTCACAATTAAAATTAAAAAGTTAATCATGGGTTGAGGGATGAGAATAAAAAGGCAATCATAGTATCAGTCTCACAAGGTTGTTACGAGGGTCCAATGAGTTCAGGGACACACACAGCCTGGTACACAACATGGGCTCAGCAAGCACTGGCTGCGATCATTACGTGCTGTGTATGCAGTCTCATTTGTGTCTGTGCTCCTGGTGAGATATCTAACATTAATCACCCTCATGTCTGGGGATCCCAAAAACCTCCTCAGCTTCACTGAGTCACTAGAGGGACTCACAGAACTCAGAAAAGCATTTTTTACTCATGGGTATGATTTATTACACTGAAAAGATATAGACTGAAAATGTCAAAGGGAAGAGGAGCTTAGGGTCCAGGAGATGCCAGGCAGAAGCATCCAGTTGTCCTTTCCAAGTAGAGTCAAGTAAACAGCACCCTGTTCTTCCAGCAACAATGCACGACAACACGTATAGTGTACTGAAGCCAGGGATGCTAATTCCCATTGATTGGCACAGGACTTAATTTTTGCTGAATGAATGATTTAATGGGTTTTTTGATAAATGAATGATTTAATAGTTTTGTTTTGTTTTGTTTTGTTTTTGGCATTTGCTATGGACAAGGGATTTGGAGATTCCTTCATATGGCAATACAAGTGGATTATGGATAAGAACCACTTCTTGAGTCATTGTCATCTTGAGGCTACCAGAATCACCCCCTCAGAAAAGTCATCATCTGGCAAAGGGTAGAATGGGACTGCGGGAGAGGTGCAGTCTCCCTGAGAGTGGTCGCTCATAATAGCATTGCTATTGAGATGCTGAGTCTTGAGCTATTGGTGAGATGGAGAATCTGGCATTCGTACTCTCAAATTAAACCAAGACCCTGAGAGGGCCTGAGATGGACTCAGGTCAATAGTGTCCCTTAAGTACCACCAGAACCAGAAATAAACTCTGTCTAAAGGAAGGTTTTCCCCATTTAAGTTTTCAGGACTCCCGGTAACAAAGCTTAAGCCATAAGTTCAACAATCACCAAGCACACAAGAAAGTAAGCCACCATGAGTGAGAGTCAGCAGAAGCAATTGCTGCAGTTATCTACTGCTCCAAAATAAACTACCCTTGGTAAACTTGATGGCTTAAAAGAACAGCAATAATTTATTTTGCTTACAAATTGGCAATTTGTGCAGGGCTCAGTCTAGCTCGCTTGTTTCTGTTCTTTGTAGTATGAGCTGGGGCAGCTCAACTTGATGCTAGAGGACACACTTTCAAGACTATGCTCATGTACCTGACAACTTGTTACTGGCTAGTTGGTTGGAATCTCAGTCAACACTATGGGCTGGGGTCCTCGGTTCTTCTCTACAGGTACTTGGGTTTCTGTACAGCTTGATGATCAAATTCTTAGAGTGAGCATCCTAAGGGAACCAGGAAAAAGTGTTATTGCCTTTTATAACCTACCCTTGGAGGTCACACAGTATTACTTCTGTCACAGTCATAAACCCTCCCAGATCAAACTAAGAATACAGATTCTATCTTATCTTTCAATGGATAGTGTCAAGTCACATTATAAGAGAAGTGAATCTTGTGGCCATCTTTGAAAAGTACAATGTCACAACAAACCAAGATTCAGACCCGAAAAAATTTCGGATACTGGAATTGTCAACATCAGATTGTAAAGTCTGTAAAACATTTAATGAAATAAAATATACAACCATAAATAAATATAAGCAAACAACAAGAGAATATCAGGAAAGAAAAAGTGGATTTGAAAAATTAAAAGAAAGATGAAACTTCCAGAGGTGAAAAATATAATAAATGTAATTCCTGAAATGGAAATTAAAAACAGTGTACCAGACATAGCTGAAGACAAAACTGATGAACTGAAAGATAAGTCAGGAAATTACACAGCAAAAGGAGAAAAAGAGATACATATATGAAATAGAAGTTAAGAAACATCAAATATCTAACAAAAGTCCCCAAAACAGAAATAAGAGAGAATGCAGGAAAGGCAATCCTTGAAGAATTCATGGCTGAGAATTTCCCTAAACTGATGAAAAACATAAATCCACAGTTCCAAGAAACAAGCATCTCCTAAACTCGATAAATAGAAAGAAATTCAGGCCTCAAGACATCAAAATGAAATTGTAGAACACTGAAGGCAACTAGATCTGTTCTCTGTTTCTGCATCCTCTGTAGTATAGCGTTGAAATAAATCTCTAGGCCCAAGATGGAGCCACTCCTGCCTGGGGCGCCACATCAGCTAACCAAAGCTTAGTTCCTTTTTATGTCCCTGCAAATGCTGTGTCTGACCAGAATCGCAGTATATCCAGTCAGGCAATCCCCAAACACCGAGCCCACTATAGGCCTTCTCACCCCAAACAAGGTAGCCTGTGTGGCCTCAGCCAACCACATAGTTTCTACCTGTACTTTCCTTGTTCTTTATTCTTTCTCCTATAAAAGCTTCTTGCCTTCTGTCTCATTTTGCAGTTCTCCAAAAGGAGACTGTCCACTTCGTGGAGGATTGAAGTTGGTCTGTGTCATCTAAATTGTCTTCTTTCATCATTTTTTTTTTTTAACAATAGCATGGACTAGACACCCCACAAATTCCTACTGAAAAAAAAAAGGTTAAGAACCCCAGGTTGAGATCACAGGCAAACTAAAGCCGAGGAGGTAGAAATAACTGTGGTTCCTGGAGGGGAAAAACATTGCTTCTAACTTACCTGAACCCCAAACTAGAACTGGGGGAGAGCGAAGTTGAGACTGACAGTTTGGGAAGGAGAGAGACTAGGCGGGGGATGCTAAGCGCCCGGCAGAACTGACAAAGCGGCTCAGCAGCAGCCAAGGAAAGGTCTTGAACAACGTTCCCAGGGGGTCCTCCTGCGGTGATTTTGTGGCGAGAGGAGCAAAGGTCTGAACGCTGGCACAGCGGCGGGGTTCTAAGTGGGAGAGCAGCCGTGGGCTCGGAGTCCGTTCGCTGGTTCCCGCTGGGTCTCCGGATGGCCCTACGCGCATCACCACCAGAGCTGGCGTGTGGGATGCGCCGGCCAGACTGCCCGGGGCGCACGGAGGGCGGGCCGGACCCGACGCACGAGGCCTCGCTGGGGCGGGGGGCGAGGCCCTGCTGCTCCCAACGAGTCTCCGTGGAGAAGGGAAGGGGCGAGGCTGGCAGCCTACCTGGGCGCGCGCCTGGCTCCGATGGCTCCGGGGGAGACGACGGCCGAAGAGCTGGGGACTGGGCTGGCGTGCGCGAAGAGCTCCCACGCGCTGTCGGGGTTTCGGGTACCCGCGGCCCCCGCTCCCCGCGGGAGAAAACGCAGACGCCGCGGCACCGTGCGTCGTCGTGGCGCGCGTCCCTGGCCCCAGCTCCCGACTCGACCTTCCGCCCCCGCAGCAGTTTGGGGGGGGGGGTCGCTCCGCACACTGCGCCCGCGCCCTCGAGGCCCCGTGCCCCGCGCCGCTCCTCGGCTCTGGCGTCGGGGCTCGGCGACCACCTCGGCGCCGGGGCCGCTCGCCGCGGCGGCAGCTCGGAGAGCGGCGCGACGTCATCGGCTGCCACGGGGGCGGGGGCGCCACCCTCTCGGAGGCCAGGGGCCCGCCAGCGCCCTTAGAGGCACCCATGCGGTGATGACTGTTTTCCATGGAATTCTTCATGTAGCACGCACACAGGCACGACACGGGTGGCGGTACAGTGACTTTTTCTGAAACTGTGGTATAAATAGAGTGAAAAAAAAAAAAACTTTGTGCTGCTCAGCAGGATACCGAAGGTCGTTCACCAGATCGGAAAACCACAGTTTCAAACCATATCACGTAAAATTTTCATGGTGTATGACACACAAAAAGAAAGGCGCCCCGATCCTTCTCCGGAGTTTGACAGGTTTCAAGAGAAAGCGAACCTGTACTTTAGTTAAGATGTTGAGCATGTGGAATGAATCAGGAGGAGCAATAACAGAGAGAACAAAAGTTAGGACGTTGTCGGTTAGTGCTGGAGGCTGTGCTGTTGGACTTTATTTGGGGATTCTGTTCAGACCTGATCCAGGGCACCCGCGCGGAGTTTTGAGTCCAGCTCTATTATCCCTCATCATGTAATTTTGGATAAGTAACTTAGAAAGAAACATCTTGAACTGAACAGAGCCTGGTTTCTGGACTCACAGAGATGGTTTTCAATCCTGGCTCCGCTATTTAAATAGATAGTGTGACCTTAAGTGTGTTAATTAACTTCTCTGAAACTGTCTCCTTGTCAGTCAAATGGAGAGGGCAATCTTTACCTCATACAGCTTTGTGAAGAATAAGTGAGATGATGTGTATTATAATAAAAGAAATGTGCCCATATTACAAGTGTTCAGTCTGACAAGTTTTCAGAAAGTGACAACACCTGCATAACTAGCACTCAGGTCAAGAAACAACATTATCAGTCCCCTTGAAGTCCTCCTTGTGCCCTGTTCTCCCTCCCAAAAATGACCACTCGACTTTTAGTGCCACAAATTAGTTTTGCCTGTTTTTAACTTTAAGTAGATGAAATTATACATTTCCTTTGGATTCTTATTTCTTTGATTCAATGTTATGTTTGTGACAGAAACAAACTCATAGATACAGAAAACAAATTGGTGGTAGCCAGTTGGTGGGGAGTTTGGAGGAAAAGGTGAAGGGATTCAGAAATACAAATTGGCAGTTATAAAATAGTTATTGGGATGTAAAGTACAGCATAGGGATAGGCAGAGGACTTGAACAGACATTTTTCCAAAGAAGACATACAAATGGCCAATAGACATATGAAGAGATGCTCGAGGTCATTAATCATCAACAAAATGCAAATTGAAACCACAATGAGATATGACCTCACACTGTCAGAATGGTTATCACGAATAAATCAAGAAGCAGCAGTGTTGGTAAGGACTTGAAGAAAAAGGAACCCTCGTACTCTGTTGGTGGGATTACAAATTGATGCAGCCATTATGGAAAACAGTTTGGCGTTTCCTCAAATAATTAAAATATAATTGCCTTATAATTCAACTTCTGAGTATTTATCTAAAGAAATCTAAAACACTAACTCAAAAAGATATATATGAATGCCTATGTTCACTGCAGTGCAATTTGCAATAGCCAAGATATGGAAGCAACCTAGGTGCTCATCAATAGACAATTGGATAAAAAAGAGGTGGTACCTATATACAATGGAATATTACTTGGCCATAAAAACGACATCTTACCATTTGAGAAAACATAAATGGGCCTCGACATTATTAAGGTAAGTGAAATAAGCATAATAAGATAAAGACAAATATATGATTTCACTTACATGTGGAATCTAAAGAACAAAATAAATGAACAAACAAAACAGAAATAGACTCATAGGTACAGAGAATAAACTGATAGTTGCAGATGGAAGGACGGTTGGGCGGCAGTGTGAAAAAAGTGAAGGCATTAAAAAGTGCAAATTCGTAGTTATAAAATAGTCACGGGCATATAAAATACAACATAAGGAATATGGTCAATACGTTGTAATGACTATGTATAGTTCCAGGGGGGTACTAGACTAATCAGGGGAATCATCTCATAAACTATATGAATGTCTCACCACTATGCTGTACACCTGAAACTAATTTAAAATGTTGAATATCAACTGTAATTGAAAAATCAAAAATAAAATATCAAAAATAAAAATAATAAAATATGGCATATGAAATATAGCCAATAATATTATAATAACTGTGTATGGTGTCAGGAGGGTACTAGACTTATCAGGAGGAGGGCTCACATAAGTTAAATAAATGTCTAACCACTATGCTGTACAATTGAAACTAATATAACATTAATGTCAACTGTAATTGAAAAAATTTTATAAATAATGTCCATCAGCCGAGGTAAATAAATATAATTCATTGGTCCATTTTAATTAATTATGTGGATTTACCATAATTTATTTAACTATTACCACATTGACAGACATTTAGGTTGTTTTTGGTTCTATGCTGTTAAAAATATTGCAGGGGTTAGCATACTTCCAAAAATGTCTGCACATCTGTCTGACTTTAATCTTAGGTATGGAAATCTAGGGAGGTCTAAGACAAAGTTACTAATTTATACCCCCAAAACAGTGGCATCTTTTGCTACATTGTTGCTAACACTGCATATGAGTATCCTTTTAAGTTTTGATCACCTGGTGGGCAAAAATTACATTTATTTGCCTTTGTATTTCTTTGGTATTGAATATGTTTCCACATGTTTATTTGCCACTTTTTTTTTTCTTTTGTGACTTTCTTATTCTAGCCCATATTTCCATTAGGATAGTCAGCTTATTTTATCCCTTGGTAATAGTTCGTGTACTAGATATATTAACTTTCAGTCTAAAAAAGTGTCATGTTTGTTCAGATTTGTCCATTTGTTATCTGTATCAGTAGTTCATTTATTCTCAATGCCATGGTATCATTGGATGAATATAGAATTTAGTTATCCTCCTTTGATGGACACTTGGGTGGTCTCTAGTTTTTGTTCACATATATAAGTATATCTATTGGGTATATACCTAGGAGTGTATTTATTTACAGGTCAAAGTGAAATGCATATGTTCCGATTTAGTAGATACAAATAGTTTTTTGCAAAGTAGGATTTACATTCCCATTAATACATGGTTGCACCTGAGCATTTTCATTTTCTTCTGTTTATCTTTTTTCTTCTGGACCACAGGGACACCATATGGATTAACCATTATCCTTGGTTCACGATGCATTCTGGTCCATACAAAGCCCCTTCTCTGGTAGTGAACAATCGGGTTATCATTAATATATTTATTTCTTTGATCAATCCTTCTGTATGTAACTGATCTCATATTGTTGCTGCTACCCCTGTCCTGATACTGGTCCTTTTCACTACACTAAGACTCTAACAACCTGCACTGGGCAGTCCTCCTATGCATACCCCTCACTCTACTTGGCCTCTGACACCTCACTTTGGAGTTGTTATGGCTCCCCACGCAACACACACACACACACACACACAAACACACACACACACACACACCATGCAATATTTGAGCTTGCTTTAGTATCACAAAAAAAGTTTAGGACTGAAAGCTCTTACTTCACTTTTAATTCTTGCTTTTTATAGCTACCTTGGCCTTTTCATTCATAACCTTGATGACTTTCTTTTTACTATAATCAGATTTGTACGTTTCATTACTTTCAGAGAATAAGGTGTTGGCTTTTTAAAAAATTTTTTCTATTTTACATTTTTTATTAGTTTATTTAATTGTATTACTCTGCGAACTTTTGGGGTGTTATTCTATAGTTCTTTTCTAGTTTATTAAGATAGTCACTTCATAACTTTGGAACTTTTTATTTTTCTAGCATAATTATTTAAGGATATAAATTTCACTCAAAGCACTCTTTTTGATACTCCCCACAGGCTTTTTTGATGGGTAGTATTTTCATTTTCATCCAGTTCTAGATATTCTTCATTTCCTGTACGATTTCTTTTTCTTAACCCAACTTGGGCCAATCCAATTTGTCCTGTCTGAAATTTGGAATATAGGAATTACATTTTAGAGTCAGTCAGTTATGTGGTACTGGGCTTCAAGGTGCTTTAGAACTTGGGCAGTCCAAGCAATAATTATGAACAAGCACTGTTGGATCCGGTATGGAAACAAAGCCATGAGGAGTCAACTCCCTGTATCTCTTCTTAGAAAAGAAAAATTCACAATTTAAATGTACTTTTAAGAATGGAATGATTTTTTAATTAAAGGAAAATACACAAATAATTCTCAATTTGTGTATTCAAGTGCTACATAATTAAGTCCAAGCAATAATTATGGACAAGGAGGGAAGCTAAGTATTTACAATAGGAGACTAGAAGAAATCTGTTTAGGGTTGCAGACAAGAAGACGATGTGACCAATGAAAAATTTACACAACCCATTAGATCCAGTCGTACCTCCTATTTTTTGCTTCTATGACATTGTTATGAACTCTTACAATACATTTTTTTAATAACTTTTGTTTTGACAATTTCATATCTACAGAAAAGTTCTAAGAGTGATACAAAAAAAATTCCAATAGACTTTACTCATGTTCTCCAAATGTCAGCATTTTATCACATTTGTTTTATCTTTTTCTATCTCTGTGTATAAACACATATTATTTTTTTTCAATTGTTTGAATGTAGATTAAAAACACAACACCCTTTTACCCTAAATATATTAGTGCACATTTCCTAAGAACAAGGCATTTTCTTACAGAACTGTAGTACAATAGAGTTAGCATTGATACCATATTATTGTTTAATCTACATTTCTTATTCAATTTTGCCAGTTGTCCCCATAATACCCTTTATAGAAATTATGTGTTGCCCTCAGTTTTCATGCCCTTTTAGTCTTATTTAATCTGAAACAATCCTTCAGTCTTCTTTTGTGTTGCATGACCTTGACATATGTGAAAATCACAGGCCAGTTATTTTTAAGATATCCCTCAATTTCAATATCTTCCTCATGATTAGATTTAGGTTATGCACTTTAGTCAGGAATATCATTAACATACTATTGTATCCTCAATATTTTATATCAGAAGGCCCATGGTTTCAATTTGTTCTATTCCTGGTAATGTTAATTAATTTTGACCATTTGGTTAAGATGACATCTGTCAGGTTTCCTCCACTGTAAAATTACTATTTTTCTCTAGTAACTAATAACATAAATGATATTTTAGCTCTACTAGTTTGAATGAGTTTCTTCCCTTGTAAATTATTCATTTTTGTATCAGTTAACTAAAAACTATGTTCAAACTGACTTTAGGAAGAGGGTAATTTATGGTTGCAACTAACTGAAGACACCATTCAGGTTGATTTAACAGGAATGGGGATTTATAGTCCAAGAGTAGCTCTGACTTCAGGTTCAGAGCTTGATGTAATCAGGAACTTGTCTCATTCAACAATATCTAGATAAAGTAAGAGGAACTAGATTCTTGTCAGACAGAAGCAATAGATATCTGCTACATGGACTCAGACAACGAAAAACAGGAAGTAGGAATCACATGCAAAGACCCAACAACAGCCTGAGGTTCCTTTGGAGAGCCTTCAAATAGTTTATATGATATGGAATAACCCAGGACCTGGATTATCAGCATATTTTGTGCCCTGCCCACACGGATTGGTTCAGGGATGGGCATAAAATCCAATCTGGACTGATGAATTTCAGGATTTTCCAGAAGTATTGGCAAAAGCGGCATTTTGGCTACTGAGCTTGTGGAATGCTAGCCTAGACCTGTAAGTCCTCATCATTGTCTACCAGATGAAGAGTCTACCTGAGAATTAAGTCAACACAGATAAAACAGTGCCAAGAGATACAAAGAGGTTGACTCCTCATGGCTTTGCTTCCACACTGAATCCAACAGTGCTTGAAGCGAACACTCCCCTGGAATTATCAGTTAAAAAAGATGATAAATTTTTCTTTCCTGTTTAGCCAACATGAAAGCAAAATGTTATAGGTTTCTTCTTAGAAAAGAAAAATGCACGATTAGAAATGCACTTTTAAGAATGGAATTATTTTTTAATTAAAGGGAAATAATTTGAACCTTCCCAATTTGTATATTCAAGTGCTATGGTGTAAAACCTTATTTTGGGTTTATAGTGATAAAAACTAAATATGGGGAAGCATTTGAGCTAAACAATTTTGGTAATATTATTAATCAAGTAGAAGTGAACATATTCTGTTCTCCATGGAAATAAATTTATCAGTTATCTTTTCCTGCTATTCAATATAAAGAAGAATTCTCTTGCTGGGCTGCTTTATTGCGAAGACTGTTTTTAAAGTCACTTTTATTAAGATATAACTTATATGCCATAAAATGAACTCAAATGGACAATTCAACAATCTTTTACAAATTTATGTAGCCATGTAACCACCACAACAATCATGACATAGAACACTTCCTTCACCATCCCAGAATTCCCCCAAGCCCTTTCACAGTCAATTCCTTTCTCATAGCCCCCAGACAGCCACTGGTCTGCTCTGTCACCATAGATTAACTGTCTGTTTTAGAATTTCTGGAAGGGAAATCATATAGTCTGTATTATTCTGTGCCTAGCTCATTTTGATAGTCTATTTTATTTTCTATAGAGTCTATTCATGTTTACATGTGTGTCATGGTTTATACATCATGTTTTAGATAACTGTAGAGAATAATAAAACAAGTAGGACATAACAATAGTTCAGAAATTTCGCTTCTTATTAGCTATTAGATAAACTCAAAATGAACTGAGTTTTTAAATATGCCTTTTCCCGCTTATGAAAATTTAATTTAAAAAGCATAAAATCCTCAAAAAAACTTTTATTATTTAGATATTTTTTCACTGTGTCCCTTTAAAGAAGTTTAGTTTCCAAAGCCAACTCCAGGAGGAGCCTTTTTTATATTTTGACACCAGCTTAAATAATCTTTTGTCACTTAAACACACACCTCCCTGTCCTCTCCTGAAAAAGTCCAGTCCCTTTGTATCTTATGGAGCTCACTTAATAAGCTCATCCCAGGCTGGAATAAAAAGACCACTGAAATGTTATGTCCTGCGGATGTAAGAAAATGGTGTTGAGAAGCTTCTCACACCAGATGTCCCCTCAGCTCAAAGGGTAGAGAATCAGGTTCCACAGGGTCCAAATCTCCTGCCACCTGATCATAGATTCCTCTCGGATCCTCATACTCGTCCTTAGACCAGTGGAGGTCACTGGGGCTCTGACAAGAAACAAAGGTGGAGTTAGAACCATAGAGAGATGCCCTTTGGGTCCTCACTGAAGCTCTAGGGATACACGCCCCTCTTAACTTCCCAGAAAAAAAAAAGTTTTAACTTACAATTATGGGCATAAAACCCAATCTAAATTGGCAAATTGCAACATATACAAAGAAAATAGGGGTTATAATGAATACTTATCATGAATCTGCATGTACCCATCGCCGAGCTTTAATATCAACACTTTGTCAATCTTGACTTATCTATAGCTTTTTCTTTGCATCCCCCACCCACACTAACTGGACTATTTTTAAGCAAGCCCAAGATAGCTCATGATTTCCTGTCAGAAAAATAATTTAAATGTCAGAAATATGAAAAATTTTAAAGCCCACAATGTCAGCTATGGAAATTGTGGAATGTGAGTCATTATTCCATTAGTCTTATGAATTTCCCAAACATTTTCTCATCAAAGTAGAAAAGAAAAAATATGCCATGTAGAGTGGTCCTTACTAGAATGTGCTTTGCCCTAATATTGGAAAAAATGATTTTTTTTAGCTCAGCAAACTTTAGAGCAGACTTGCCCATGGTCCAAATATGGTCTGCCACCTGTTTGCATGCTTTCTAAGAGCTGAGAATGTTTTTATATTTTTTAACCGCTGGGAAAGTATCAAAAAAATAATATTTGTGACATGAAATTCAAATTTCAGTGTTCAAAAAAAGTTTTATTAGAACTTAGCCACACTCATTTGTCTATGTACTGTCTGTGGCTGTTTTTACACTACAATGGCAGGGCTGAGTAGTTTTGATGACAGTATGTCCTGCAAAGCCCAAAATATCTACTCTCTGGTCCTTTACTGAAAAAGTGTGCAGACTACATCTGTGCTTTAAAGGACACATATGGTTCAGCACCACGGACAGCATTTTACTCTCATTTTCACCATCTGGAACAATGTTAAGGAAATACTTGGCCCAACATTAGCCAAAGCTATACCAAAAGCCAGGGGTTCTGCCCCACCTCCCTTACTGTGGGTAGTTGGTGGGGGTGGTAGTTGATGGTCAAAGTACCTGTCCCTTGTTTTTGCCTGCCCAGCCACTATGTTCACTTCTCTCTGGGCTCTCTGTCCCTCTCCACTCAGTGCAGGAGATTGAGTGGGCCTGGTCCCTATTTCCTGATGCCATGAGTGGGCACTGATCCAGACCTCTCCAATTAGCATATCCTGCCTCGGGGGTTCAATGATGAGAATGTTACCCAAGCTAGACCAACAAACAATGGAGCTTTGGAGATATTGGGGAAAAAGGCATTCTCTTTCTTTGAGGTTTCTAATCTAATAAGATAGAAACCTGGATTTTCTAGGAACATCTTTAGGGAGGAAATTCTGAGCCCAGCTGGGTGGGCCTGAAGACAATTTTATGCTTTGACTTTTCAATTGAGTGGGCTAAAAACTCTTTCTCTATATCTCTGATTAACCAATATAGTGGAGACGGCTAACTATCCAACAGTAATAGAACTGTAGTGAGGCATATAGCTGCCAAGCTAGACTACATTCCTCAGCTTCCTTTGCAGTTAGGTGTGACCATGTGGCTATGTTCTCACCAGTAGAGTAGAGTGTACAGTTTCCAAGCCTAGACCATAAGGCAGGGTTGTGCTTCCATCACACTCTTTTTCCCTCTCCCACTGGTTGAAACCCCAGTGAATTTGCCTGTGCATGCAAAGTTGGACAATATGATAAGGAATGGCAGAAGACAATGAAAAGAACTTGGGTTCTGTAATAACTACATGCAGCAGAGCCACTCACCTCTGACTGCTATGTAAGAAAGAGAATGACTGTCTTCTTTAGGCCACTGGGTATGGCCAGGCCTATCTGGGATAGCAGCTAGTTTACCCTGACTAATATAAGCAGTAGGATGCAGGTTTCTGGCATTAGCCAGGAATGATTTCCACTGATATAAATCTCACCATCTGTACTTCATCATAGAGGGGTCCCCAGGCCCCAGACAGGGCATACAGTCTTTCCACTTCATCATAAAGGTGCCCAGGAAAGGCCATATCCTCCTCTTCAAAATCTGTGAAACCTGGAGTTGGAGTGGAAAGAAAGGATGATCAGGGTATCCAGTGCAGATGTCAGGGGTAGCTATAAGTGGAGGGAGCTCTGATGTGGTCATAACTCACCTTGGGGATAAGACACCTCCTCCAGCATTGGTGGCAGTTGGGGGCTGAAGTCCTTCATAGAGTGATAATATGGTTCTACATCTGTTGTGCTAAGCTGTCAACATCCACCCCCACCAAAAAAAAAAAAAAAAAGATAAAGTATTTTTCATCCTCTGAGTTCCTACTTCCTGGAAAAGGCAATGATTAACCTAAATCTAATGACAGAATTTTAGTCACTGTCAGTTCCATCAGCAGGGCTGTCAGGAGCACCCCCACTCACCGTGGAGCTTCGAGTGTCCCGGTCTCCAGTCCACTGGCTCTCCTCATAGTCATTCTTGATCTGGCCCTCCTCTGACCTTCCAGGATGAAAGAATGGAGGGCAGTTGGGTGTTGACCCTTTGATTCCTGTCACCTCCAAGCCTCCCTTAGAGCCCTTCTTACAGAAAAATTGCCCCACTTACCCTGCCTCTGTCTTCTCTGAGATGCCTGAGGGAAGTAGGAAAAAGGAGATCAGAGACATTCCCCTCAAGCCTACCTGGCCCTGGGAAACCTTCAATATGCAGCAGCCCCAGGGATCCCCATCACCCTTGGGCCTCCATCCCAGCAGGACAAGTGTCTCCTCACCCTCAGCAAGACGCCTCAGTCTCCGCTGCCAAAGGAATCCACCAACACAGGAGATGTTAGAAAGCAGCAGAAGACCCCCAACAGCGAACAGCACAGGCACCAGAGGCAACTCTGAGGAGCCTGAGGGCAGATGTTACCCACCTCAGTGAATCCACAACAAATGGCTCTAGGCCTAGAGTAGGGTTTTCTGTTTAGGGACTCAGACAAGAGCTTCAACTTCTTATCTAAATATTCAGGACCTGTGATCTGGCCTCTTCTGATGTCTCCAGCCCTGACCATCAAACAAAGACTCAGATATTGGACCCTCCAGTCCCACTAACCACCATGTTGTTTCTAGAATCATGGAGGCAAACACACCTCTAAGCCTTGAAATAGTCAAATGTCTGCTCTTAAATGTCCTTTCTTCTCAACTCCTATTCACCCTTCCAATGTATCCCTGAGGACAAGACTAAGTCCCTCTAAGAATATATCCACTCAGCAGCCATTCTCCATCTTTTTCTGACAACACTCACTTCCCTTTGAGGAAACAGCTACTACCCTGGTCTCAGTCTGTATGGTGCTGCAGGACTCCATGAAAGACACAGTACCCATCCCTCTTTTCACAGTAATTGGTTCATGACTGGCATTTGACCCCAGGTGAATTTTTATCAGCTCACTTAGGACACACCTCTACAGGCTAAGAAGAGAAATGAAAGCTGGAGGTGTATGTGTGGAACTTCTTTGTACTCTTGATGAAGGAAACTGAGAAGGAAGCCATCAGCGATGAAGGCAAAATTGAGAGAGTGGTAAGTAGATCCTTGGTGAAAAATTTGAGCACCTAAATCCAGCCATACTTGGAGTTTTTAATTTCAAGAGCCAAGAAATTCCTTTATTGCTGAAAACAGTGGGATTTCTATCATTTGCAACCTTCTTCTCAGGCTCTGAAGGGAATTGTTTGCACAATGGTCACAATTTTCTCTCTGTATCCGTACTCTTGAGTAGTCCCTTCTACACTGACTCTGGGTTGAGCCACGTCACTTGCTTCAGCCACTGAGACAAGAGCAAATGTGACAGAATCAGAAGTTCGAAAAGGTGATTGTAAATTGGAGATTGCTGCTCTTGGGACTCCTGTATCCACCTCCATGTAAACAAGACTAAGCCCCTCTAAGGGGAGACATGTGGCCCAGTTATCACCATTGTCCCAACCAGGAGACAGATCATCAGACACGTGAAGAGGAGAGGAGGCCGTCCTGGACCAACCAGTCTCTGCTGAGCTGCCAGCTGACTGTAGCCAGACCAGAACTGTTCAGCCACTCATTGAATTACGAGAAACAATGTTTGTTATTATAATTGCCCATGTTTAGGGTGGTTTGTTATGCAGCAAAAGCCAACTGATACAGGCTATGCACATGGCATGAGATCAGCTAATTCTTTCAGAATTAAAATGAATTTGGAAGAGAAAATTTATCACATCCACACAAGAGAAAGAACTAAGGAAACAGTGAGGGCCTACAAGAACCAAGCTAAGTCTTAAGGGGCTGTGTCTATAGGTGGAGGGGGCAGTGTTAGAGACCAGAAACTTCTATTCTCAGGGGAGAAAGGGGTTTTCATGGCATTGAGGACTTGCCTGCAGGCTGCTCTGTGGGCAGCTGGTAGTCAGGTTCTCCAGAAGGCTGGTACAGACCTGGGGGTGGATAAGAGAATGTGAATTAACATCAAGAATCTAGGATAAGCTTTAAATATTTCTCATTCTCCTATTAAATTTTTCATCTTATTTTGAGACTCATAGGAACTGACTTATTGCTCCTTAAGAATATTTCAAAAAGAGCTGGAAATTGCTGATACTATTAATAGCCATGTTAATGTCTATTACAATATTAATTAATTATCAATGAGTGCTTTATGGTGTGCAAGCTCCTTTTAATCTGAGTTGTTAATTTTTCAAATTAACAGAAAAAGATGCTTGGCTCTCAGGATCCCTTAATAGGGGAATAAGTTCTAGAGCAAGGGAACTGAGTACTTTATGCTTTAGTTCTTAAATGGAAAACTGGAATGGGGGGACAGAGAGAAGGAAAGATTGTACGGATGGAAAAGGGTCCTTATTTCCATGGGGTAAAAGTCTGCTCTGTCAGAAAAGGAAAGACAGAAAGGGTACTTTCATGGGGCAAAGTAAACAGAAGGCGAGCAGGGGACATTTCTTAAAATTAGCACTTATATAGCACTTACTTCATAAAGGACCCTGTTCTAAACACTTTAGATGTATTAACTCATTGAATCCTCACAACTGTCTGAGATAGACCTTACTTTCAGAAACTAAGGCACACCCTGTTTTTAGAAACTGGGGTTCAAAGAGATTTAATGGAGGCTCAAAGAGCTAAAGTAACTTGCTTAAGGTTTCACAACTGTGACTCGACAGAGCTGGAACTGGAACCCAGGCTTGTCTGAACAAGGCTCTAGGATTAGCCACAACACTACAGGGCCCATCAAAGCCTAAATGTTCTCATTAGTCATATTCAAAGAATTTGTTCATTTCATCAAAGTTGCTGAATTTATTAGCATAAAGTTGTTCATAATATTTTCTTATTATTCCCTTAATGTAATGTTCCCTCTTTCATTCCTGATATTGGTTAACTTGTGTCTTCTCTCTTTTTCACCTTGCTTAACTTTATAAATATTATTAATTTTTTAAAGTGGTAGCTTTCAATTTTATTGATTTTTCTCTATTGTTTTTCTGTTTTTGAGTTTGCCAGTTCCTGCTCTTACCTTAATTATTTCCTTCCTTCTGTTTACTCTGGGTTTAATTTGCTCTTCTTTTTCTAGTTTCTTAATATGGAAACTTATAGCATTGGTTCGAGGCCTTTCTTTTTTTCTTTTTAAATCTAATATGTGCATTTAATGCTATAAATTCCCTGCTAAGTAATGCTTTAGCTGCACCCCACGGTTTTCATTTTCATTCAAACTCTTTTCTAACTTCCCTTGTGTCACTAATTACATTCAGACAGTATAATTTAGTGACTAAAATCTAGTCTCTAAAGTTTATCTGCCTGAGTAACAAGCGCATCTCTATCCCCTTCCAGCTGTGTGATCTTCGACAATTGCTTAACCTCTCTGGACCTCAGTTTCTTCATCTGTAAAAAGGGACTAATAGTACTGACTTCACCATACCACCCTTTAAGTCCTCTGCGGAACTCTGAAACTGTCCAAGACTGTCCCTTCCCACCTGGGGTGGTGATAGAGATCTGGGATCCCTTGTCAGCTAGTCCGCTGTCCCCCAGGGCATTGGTGGCCAGTAGCCAGACCCTGTATCGTGTAGAAGGCTGCAGCCCAGTCAGTGTGAAGGTAGTGGCCTGGGGTGGTAGGACATCCATGTAGAGGAATCCTGGGATCCCCAGAGCCTCATACCTACATGAGAGGGAGGAAAATCACTCAGGGGGGTGCCCCAGCCCTGCTGGCTGCCACCCCTTCCTGCCTTAATAAGTACCCACCTGATTTGGAACCTCTGTGGCAAGCCCCCATCAAAACCAGGTTTCCACTCCAGCCCCACTGAGTATGGGGTCATGCTCATAACCCTTAATCCTGATGGAGGATCAGGGCGGCCTTTAAGGAAAAGGACAGGAAGAGTAGTCAGAGGATACAAAAATATTCTGGAAGATTTCTTCCAGATATTACTAAGAATGATTTTAAATATATAGTCGATTCTCATTATTCATGGTGGTCATTGTGAATACTGAATTAGCAAATACCAAAGCACTGCTTCTAGGGAAAATGCAGGCTTAGGTTCCTACAAGCCTGTAGTCACATTTTTATCAAACCATCACTACATGATCTTGTTTTGTTTGCTATTGTTTAAAGATACCTTGTGTAATATGCCTTGTTGATTCATTAACATTAAACTCATAGCCAATAGTGCTATAACTCATGCCTGAACCAACCTTTTCCAACAGAAGTATTTTCTTCATAAGGCACATCACAGCCTTCTTGCAGTTAGGAACACCAGACAGCGTTTCAGCTCTATGCTTGGGGGCCATTCTAAATAGCAAAACCACTAACAAAAAGTGCAAAAATATATGGCACTAAATAGATCTTGAAAAGCACATTTATTTATGTATAGGAGCTGAAACGAGAGCAGAATGTGACTTTGCTCTACCTAGGCTGAGAATGTGTTCATTGGGTGACTCAAATTCTCCACTCATTCTGTGCATATCACTAACCACTGAGAAAGCAGCATGAGTATTGATTTTGGAGCAACAAATAAATTTTTTCAAATAGACAAATTTGCAAATAAAGACTCTGCAAATAATGAGGATCGACAATCTGTTCCTTGCAGTGGAATTTTTGTGCTTATGTCCATTCCCCTCATTTCTCTTGGTTACAAAACTCTGAATATTCTTTGGAGAAACACTTGCCCACATTTTCAGGCTTCCAATGGAAGTGACTCTACCCCTTATAGGATGGACATATGACAAGGCCTGGACAACCAGAGTATCTATCGCATTGCCCTGACTACATGCATGATTGATTCAGGGCTGGGAGCCAAGTAGAGCCAACGAATCTTAATTCTAGTGCTTTTATAGCACTGTTAGAAAAAGAAAAAATTATATTTCCTCCAGAAATAACGGCCCACTATGAGAAGCCTTAGAATAAAGATAACATAGAGAAAATCAGACCTAACAGATGGAGAGTTCTTGATAACAGCTGAACTTAAATCCAGTGACTCCTGAAAATCTACTTTTAAGTTACTTGTGCCAATAAGTTCTTCCTCCTTTTCTTTTCTTTGTTGTGAGTTTCCTTGCAAATCCAGTCTCCTTTAGAATTTTCAAGTCAGGTAAAAACTCTGTTCTTACTTATAAACACTTCTCAGGTTTCAGGAACACTGCCAGTGCCAACTGGAGACTTGAGGACTCACCCAGGTAGCACCCTCCCAAAACCCTCCCAGCCCTCTCCCGCCTTACCAATGCTGACGAGTTGAATTTTGGTGTGATCCGAACCAAGCGGGTTGGTGGCTGTGCATGTGAAGAGGGCATAATCCTGGGCTGCAGACACATTGGCAATCGTCAGGAGACTGCTATGGACTCCACCTTGGTGGTACGTGTGCTCCGTGTACCTGGAAGGAGTTGCGGCAGGAACTCAGAGAGGGTAACTGGGGCTGGGGGACCAGGGTTGGGGCTGGAGTGCTACCTGGATGAGGCTGAGCTCACCTGGGATCCTGGAGATCCAGAGGGACCCCATTTTTAGTCCAAGTGAAGACAATGTTGGGGACACCTCGGGCACGACAGTGGAGAGTGGCAGAACTGGTGCTGTCTCCAGCTGCAGCCACCTTAGTTAAGGGAGTGGGGTGTTCCACCTGGGGAGCAACTAGGAGCAGCTGGGAGTCAAAATGAGGTATGCAGAGGATATGAGAGTTGTGGGTTTAGTGGCAGGCCTTTAAGTCAGGGGTATGAGTGTTACTCACATCTGATGACAAGACGGACCAGCCCTCGGGCTGGAGGTGGCACCCCATTGTCCACAATGCACTGGTAAGCACCAGCCTGAGTCAACTTGGCATTGTGAATCCTAAGACGCCCTGTGAACCCTTTGGAGATCTTCTCCATATCATCCAGGCTCTGGTCCTCCTCCTCTTCTCCCTGGAGGTCCAAGATTCGGGGAGATGGCCCCCAGTCTTGCCCTAGCTCCATTATCCCCCCAACTGGGTCCCTTCTGTAGTTTTATCTTCCCAGCCACTATCAGAGCTAGCAAATAAAAATCTATCTTGTCATCTATTTATCCATCCATCCATTTATCCAATCATTCATGCATGGAGCCATTTATTCACCTATCTATCCATCTATTTAACCATCACCTATTCATCAGTTCATCCACTTATCCATTCATTCATACACCTCTCCTTTCATCCATTCATTAATCCAACTATTTGTCTTCCTTTAATCCATTCATCTATTCTCTTTCATCTCTCCACCTATCCTTCCTATCTATTTACTCATACATGTACCACTCATAAGTACATGCATCTGTTCATCGATTTATCCAGATATCTATTTATCCATCTCTCCATCCAACCATCCATTCATTTATTGATCCTTCATCCTTCCACAGATATCTTTACACTGATGGTCTGTCTATCTATCTATCTATCTATCTATCTATCTATCTATCTATCTATCATCTATCATCTATCTATTTATCTATCATCTACTTTTTAATCTAATCCTTTTACCTACTCATTTCTCTCATTCAATCATTTTTAATAGCCATTCATCTTTAATCCATTTGTCCATTTATTCACTTGTCCCTTTGTCCATCTACTCATCCATCTAACTGTTCATCCATCCATTTACCTATCATTCCTTATATCTATCCACCTACCCACTCACTCACCTGGTTATCTATTTATTCATCCATTCATTCATCTGCCATTCAACAGTTAGTTCTTGAGTGTGCTGTGACATGTATATAGTTATACAAGATCATATAGATGTGACCCCTCCTCCCAAGGGGCTCACGGTCAAGGAACTGCATCTCCCAGCCCCACCTCTTTTTACCAAATGCTGGATCCTCACCAATCTCTCCCAGTTGAACATCCCTGGAAGGATGGGGTTGGCATCAACAGTGCAGACTATATCCACAGAACCCCCAATATTCACCTCAGTGGGGTCCTGAAGAGCTCGGATAGTGGGAGCATCTGGAAGAGACAAGGGTTTGGGGAAGGCACTTGGGCCTCAACAGGCCATGGTGGGAGAGGATCCCAGGTAGGAGGGGTTCTTAGGTAGGAGAGGTATCTTAGAGGTGTCCAGGAAAGTTATGGGTGTGACACAGTGTGCACTTTATGTGGAGAACTTCGAGTTGTTCTCAGGGTTAGTGAGGTTGTTCTCACTCTCTACTGTTCCTCTGTGGTGACAATGAATAGGTCCAGACTTCCAGAATTGTGTGGAGGTGGGGCTTCCACAGTAGGCTTGGTGGGAGTAACTCCCATATAGGTTGGTCCCCTATCTGGACAGATTCCACATAGGATCTCTCTAGTGGGTAGTGTAGCCAAGTAAGCATGTTTCCATCACTGTTGACCAGAGTGAGAGGCTTCCAGGATGGGTGAATATCCTCGGGTGGGAGGAGCTTCCACAATAAGGAGACTCCACAGCGTGCAAAGTTCCTTGGGTAGGTGTGGTTTCCATAATGGGTGGGGCTCCCAGAGATACCTAGTTTCCTAGGGCAATGAGGGAAGGGGCTCACAGTGTACATCCAGCCGCACTAGAGCTTCAGCGATGCCCTCTGAGTTCTGGCAGTGCAGCTGATAGAGGCCATCGTCAGCGCGTGTCACATTCCATAGCCGTAGTGCTCCACCAGACAGGATGCGATGCCGGGGGCCACCAACTGAGAGAGGTCAGGATAAGAGGCCTGCTAGGCCCTCCCTTTCCAAAGACCTCACCCCTCTCCATGCCCATTCCCACACCTGGGCTGAGGCGGTAGCCCCGGAAGGTCCAGTTGAAGGCCTCTGGGGCCGGGTTGGCAGACACCGACACTGGCAGCAGTGCTTCGCCCTGCTCCACTGCAGTCACCACCAGCACCTGCTCCCCCAGGAACTCTGGAGGGTCTGCGGAGACGGCGCCACAGGGAGTCAAAATCGTTGTTAAGATCGGGGTCGTGGATGGATTTGAGATAAGGTACAGGTGCAAAGGGTTAAAATCGGGGTTGGGACTAGATTTAAGGTGGACAAGGTACCAATTACGTTCAGAACTGAGCTTAGGGGTTTGGTTAAGGATAGAATTAGGATCCAGTTCAAGAAAAGGGTAGAGGCCAGATTTGGGTTTAAGGATGGAAGTTTAAAGAGGGTTCAGGAGGCGGGGGTCATAGTCAGGGATTAGAATAGAGGATAAAGGCAAGATGGGGTTTGGGCAGGACAGGAGTTGGTGCAGAGCCAGAGTCAGGATGGTGTTCAGGTAAGTTTTAAGGTTTAGGATGGAGGTTAAGGTCAAGGTGAAGACTCGAGCGGTAATCAAGGAGGGAACCAGAAGGTCGGCACACATACACAGCACGTTGAGGCGGTAGAAGGCGCTCACGGTTTCCCGTAGCTCGGTGCTGTGGGCGCGGCAGGTGACACGGTGGCCGTGGTCGCGGGATGAAATTCTCAGAAGGACGCTCCTGGCGGCGGCAGAACCTTTGAATGGGGCACTCCGGGGCCATGCGGGCACGCCTTGCAGCCTGCGGACCAGGCGGGGTGGGGTGCGTCAGGTCAGGGCTGGCGCGGGGGTGGGAGCAGAGCCAGAGGTGGGCTGGGTACTGGTCCGGAGAAAGGGGCGCTGGGGCGGGACTCGGACGGTCAGGGGGCGTGGCCAGAACCAGGGAGAGGCGGGGTCACTCTCCCTCTCACCTCTCCCCCTCCTTGTCCCAAGACAAGTTGACTGGAGGGTTGCTGCTGACGCTGACGCACGTCAGGTTTAAAGCATCCCCAGAGCGCAGCGCGGAGGCGTTGGCCAGGATCGTCACATTAGTTGGAGGAACTTGAAGGACGGGTTGGGGGGGGTTAGGCCCAGAGGTGGAGGGAAGGCCCGAACCGCCTCCGGCCCGCCTGCCCCCAGACTCCGCAGCCTCCGCTGTTCCCCTCGATGGCTCTGGCTCAGTCCCCCCTCCGGCCGTGCGCGCCCTCACACTGCACCACGAGCTGCGTGGACGCGCTGAGCTGGCCGGCCTTGCACGTGAACTTGGCCTGGTTGTCCGACGGACCCGCGATCAGCACCAGCTCCCGCGAGAAAGTGCTCCCGGACTTCTCCAGACTTCCCAGCTGCACCCGCCGCGGCTCCTGGGGCGGCCACGGCTCGGTCACCGTGCGCGAGTCCTGAGGGCGGAGACAGACCGGAGGACCGCGGGGAGCCCGCTGCCGCCCGCGGAGACGTCCCCATCGGCTTGACCGCCGCCAGACCAGCTGGTCTGTGTGAGCAGAGAAGGCGCCCCCTCTGCGGGCACCCCGCAGGGCAGAAGAATGGGCCTGGAAGCGGTCACCCCCGACCCGAACCTCTGCCGCCCACTCCGGACCGCGCGAGTCCCGCCCGCGTCCAGCGCCTCCCCCCACCGCCCGCCTCTCTGCGCGCGGAGGCCTGCGAGGGTTGGTGCCTCTCGCCGGCCGTCAGCCCCTTTCCTCAAATCCACTTCAGCGACGCTTACCACATACCACGGACACCAGGAAACTCCCTTGGAATTCCCAAGACTTTTTCAGAATTCCTTCATTTCTTTCCGATCTTTAGTTCTTTTTCTTAAAAGTCCCACTTTCCCCCCAAATCTCCTTTGATCGTTTCCTTAATTCCATTGTCTTTCCACAGATTTCTGAATCCCTCTCCAATATTCTTTTATTATCTTTATCTTTTATTAGAATCCTTTGTGTGGCCCAAAGACTTGGCATTTCCACAGAATTCCATCCAATTAAAGTCAATTTCATTTTATTCCTATGATTCCCAGTCTTTCCCCCAGAATTTCCACTAGCTCCTCAACTTCCAAAGATCTTTCCAGAATTCTGTCAGAATTTCTTTTACTTTTACCAGGATTTCATTTACTTACTCCCAGATTCCAAGAATTCAATTTAATATTAATTAATGAATTTTCAGTATTCTGTGGAATTACTAGTCTTTCCCAAAATTTCTAGTCTTTGTCCATCGTTGTCTTTATTCCCGAAATTCTTAGTCTTTCCCTAAAATCTCTGCCACTTCACCTGAATTCTGAGATTTCATCAGAATATCCTTTAATTTTAATGACATTAATTGCCTTTTCTCTAGAATTCCTAATCCTGATTCAGGATTCCTTCTTTTAAGCTAGAACGCTCACTGATTTCCCAGAATTACCAGAATGTTTTATTAAATTATTATGGCGTTGTTTCTTTTCCAAATTCCTACCAAAATTCAAAATCTCCAGTATTTTTCAAGAAGTGCAGATTTTTCTAAGATTTCCCAAGACTCTGGAGGAAAGACAGGCCTTCATCCTTCCTCCACATTCCTGGCCACTGCACAGCCCTTGCTTGGCACTGACCTTGTACCAGGTGAGGGAGGGGTCTGGGTTGCCTCCAATGGCCAAACACACCAACCTCACCCGGGTCCCCGCCCGGAGGCGCTGCCCTTCTGGGGAACCCTCAATCCACAGCTTCTGGGCTGGATCTGTGGAGAAAGCCAGGAAGAGGGGTTTTACTCTCTGGGCTGGGGCCCAAGGGTGGGGTCTCTATGGCATGAGCCACCCCCGGGGCAAAGGTGTGGGCTCACATTTCACGTTCAGGGTGAGTGACTTCTTGAAAGTCTCTTTGGTGAAGGCCTCACTAAAGGCTTCACAAGTGAGGGTCAGACCATTGTCCTCGCGTCGCACCAGAAACGTCAGGTTGGACACGGTGATGTGGCCACCATAAAGGCCCTGGCAGGAAAGAGCTTCAGCCTGGGGACTGGAGGACCCTCATCTGAGACCACCCCAGATCCCAGCAGGGACATATGATGCATCTTCACCCTCTCCTTTGTCAGACCCAGGAGGCACAGGTCCCAGTCCATGCTCCCCAAAGACAAAGGCATCCAAGCTATTAGACCCCTCCTCTCTGAGATCCAGGAGTCATGCCCCCAGCTCCCCGCTTCCTCAGACCCAGGAGCCTGGCCCCAGCCTCACATCCATGATCATCTCCTCTGTGGGCAGCAGCTGCCTCCAGCCCAGCCACCATCGCAGCAGGACCCGTGGGCGACTGGACTTGGTGATGCAGGAGAGTGTCACATTCTTGTTCTCAGACTGGGATGCAGATCCCAGGATGGTAATGGCGCTGGGGGGAACTGCAGGGATGACAGACAGAGGAGGGTTACTAAGTTGGCCTGGATACCTCACAGACCAGCCCACCAGGGAACTGGGGACAGATGATGAAGTCTTTGGCTTCAGACAGGCATGATTTGGGGGCACAAGCAGATGGTTCTCTGGGGCATGGACTGACAGATGGGCAGCTGGCACCAAGACTCACAGGTCACCTGCAGTGTGACCCCACGTTCCTGGACCCCTTTAGATACGCTGTTGTGGGCCTCACAGCTGAGCCTTGCCCCATGGTCTTCCGGTCGCACATTCATCACTAGCATGCTGCGTGCAACCGCCTGAGCGTGCTCTGTGTCCCACGCTGTGTATATGGGCTGGCCATTCTGGAGAAAGAGACAGGACTAGGCCAGTTCAAGGCCAGCTCCTGGCTCTCACCTTCCTCCTCACCCCCATTCCTGCCTCTGACCTCACTCACCTTCAGCCACTGCAGTGTGGCTGGAGGATTTCCTCCCTGGGCCACACACAGCAGCTCCAGTTTCTGCCCTGCTTTCACGTGCCCCTCCTCCAGGCCTGGCCAGTCAATCGTAGGCGGTCCTGGGGGGACTGGGAAGCAGCAGTCACTTAGTGGTCCTGGGGAGCCCATCCATTATTTCCAGGCTCCACAAGAAAGGAACACCCACGCTTCTGAGAGCTGAAACCTTTTATAATCCGTGCTCCCCAAGACCCCTGATTCTTACTCCCTGTCCCTAGTGCCCACAGCCAATCCAGTTCTCCACTTACACAGAACATTCATGGTGACTGAGACCTTGATAGAGGTGTCTAAAGCAGGGCTGGACCCCTCACAGACCAGTAACTTCCCATTATCCGAGCTCTGGGGTGTCACCCTGGGTGGGAAGTTGGGGTTCTAGAGTCAGTCATCATCTGAAATTTGGAGAGTTAGAGTGAAGAGGTCCCCACACCTGATCTAAGTCTTTATGCTGATTTCCCCTAGGATCTGGAGCTCCATGGAAGAGATCTGGGGCATCAGCAGTGAGAACTGAGGTCCCAGAGACCCACACAGGGCCAAAATCTTTGTACTTGGTACTCTGGAACTGGGGTTCCCATGAAGAAGTTTTTGATTGTCAGGGTGAAGAACTAAATCCCAAATGTTCATACCTGACTCAAGTTTCCACACTTGAATCCCTGAGACATGGGATCTTCATGGAAATATCTGGGGATCAGGCTGAGGGTAGGGCATCCCAACTCCCGTACCTGGCTGTGGCCTCTGTGGTGAAGAGTTTCTCTTGGGACCCCTCATTCACGTTAGCAGAAATGTCAGAAATTATTTGTCCACCTTGGGGCAACAAGAGGGCTAGAAGAGTGCCAGGTTCCCCACAAGGTAGATCTTGGGGAGCATGGCCTGCAAGTCATCCGGGTGGACACACTGCCCGTCTTTCCTGGGTCTGGAGAAAAAGCACTAACTCCATTCCCTCCACACATTCAAGCCTCCCTGAATCCCGGAGTATTCAGGGCTGGCTCCTAGGCCTCTCCTGTCCTTTCCCCTCCTTCTGGGGCATATCACCCACCCCAATTACCCCAGCTTCTCATTTTTGCACCAACAATAATGCCCATATCTCTGTTGGGAGCCTCAGTCCTTTCCTGAGTCTCAGACCAGCAGTCCTGTGATCTCCTGGGTGCCTTTCCCTGGATGTCCCCTCCCATCCACTGGGTCCTACACTGGCCTCAGCATCTCCACAAGCCTATGTCTCCATCTCGGGAATGTAATGTTTTCTGGGAGCCTTAAGAGGGCACTGAGCCTCACTCCAGTGGTCTCACATTGTCCCCAGCAGTTCACTCGCACTTACTCTGGAGGAAGGTGATGTCAGGTGCTGGTTTTGCGTCCCCAGACACACAGCTGACCACATATTCCTGCCCAGCTACCCATGTGACTGTGGTCCCTGCCTCAGGAGTCAGCTGAAGCACCTTAGGGGGCACTGGTGAAAAAGAGCCTGGGGTAAGCTGCCACCACTGAAAAGGATATAAGGATTCGAGCTTTGAATCTCATTACTCATGAAATGAGCTCTGCACCTCAGATCTAAGGAGGGAGAGGTTGGGGGTTTGGACTCTTGAGCTCTGGGGTGGGAGAAGGCTGGAAGTTCAGACTCATGGATCATGGGGTCTCTCATTCATACCCAGGACAGAGAGGATCACTCTGGGAGACACGAGCTCAGGGCCTGTCTCTGAGCGGCCAACCTGGCACTCATACTCTGCATCATCGCTGAGGTCACATGCTTCAATATGCAGGTGGAATTCACCTGCAAGTGGGACCGAAGGTCAGGACCACAGTCAGCCTCTGCTAGTGGCTCAGGGTCTCAGGCTCTGACTCCTTACCTCTAGTAGGGTCTCCTTCCAGGTGGTACCGTGGAAAGCTGGGGATCCTAGGATCAGGGCCCAAGAGTAGTCCATCTTTGGCCCATTGCACTGCACTGCCAGGGGCACTGACCCCACACTGCAGCTCAGCAGTAGCCCCTTCTACCACTGTTGTGTTTTCAGGCAGAGCCCAGAAGCCTCTGGAAACTGAGGTAGCGATTGGCAACTGGGCCAGGCCTGGGGACACAGGAAAGTCAATCGGAGAGGGCAGAGGGTCTGTGTGGAGAATGTGGGTGGGAAATGAGGGCCTCTTAACGCTAAGTCACAAGGCCAGGGTCCCACTCACCTGTGGTCAGCAGCCCCATGAGAAGCAGGGGAGCCTGGATGGGGATCCTCAGGGCCATCCCAGTTCCTCTGCCTATGGCTCCCGTAGTGTCCACTGCGTGTGTCCTGGGTCTGCCTCTGTCTTTCCCTGGGTCCTTCTCCCAACGTCTCGGTCTCTCGCTTTTCTCATTGGTTCTCTCCTTCTGTCTCCTCTCTCTCTTTTTCTCTCTTCCCATCTGTCAGTCTCTCCTTCTTTCTTTCTTCCTCTCTATCTCCCTCTCTCTCTCCCTGCCCTAAGTCTCCTCTACTATCCCTCCTCCTGCCCCTGTCTTTCTATCTCTCCCTAAGTCACACTCTTTCTCCAAGCAAGTTTCTGTCTCCCTCCCCGTCAATCTTTATTTCTCCTCCTCTTCTGATATGCTCACCTCTGCTTTCCTCCTACCACTCACACCCTCTCAGAGAAAACCCGTTGCTCAGAGTCTGGCAGGCCCCATGAGCCAAGGAGAGCGATGAGGCTGATGAAGTCACTGGCAGAGTCAAGCCCTGTTCTTGAACCCAGCCTGATCTTGTCCTCCTCACACTGCTACCTTCCCCAGGCACCCTCTGGAATCTCCAGCTGTAGGCCTCTGCCCAACAGGCTCCTCCCGGCCCAGCTGTAGCGTGAAATCCCCTGTCAGCACATTCCAGACATATTCCTCAGTGCCTCCCCAGCCCCCATGACCCCAAGGGCTGGGCTTGTGCCAGGGATAAAGGGGTGTAGATTGGACTAGGCAGTCTCAGATCAGCATGGGGAGCAGAGACCTGGGTCTGGAATGGGGATAGGACTCCCCAGCTCTTCCCTGCCCTGGTACATGGCCTTGGCAAGTCTCTTTCTTCCCTGAGTAGACAATACCCCCTCAGTGATATGAGGGATATCTGCTGGAGAGTGTGCAAGAGTGTGTGTGAGAGACTGGGAGAATGCAGACATCTGCAAAGATGCATGTGAGTGAGCATGGGGAAGGTGAGAGTGAATTGTTATCTGTGAAAGCATGTGCAGAGTGAGTGTGTACGAGTGTCCAAGATGTACGTGTTCAGGGAGAAGGTCAGTCAGAGTGTTGGAGTGAAAGGTAGGGCTAAGACCACCAGTAGCACAGTGTGCATATAGCATTGAGCCTATCATGGGAACACTTTGCAAGGGCCTCATGAGTGTTAGTTCACAAAGCTTCCCTCTGCCTCTCCTGGTCTCTTCTATGTCTGTCTCCCTCCCTCCCTTTATCCGTCTTGATTTATGTTTCTATCTTCTATCCTTGAAACTCTCCTCTATCTCAATGTCTTTCTCTCCGTTAGACTGTTACATCTCAGTAAATCTTTATGCCTCTCTCCCCCCACCACACACACACAGTTTCTACATGTTTGTTGTATTTGTCTTTCTGTCTCTGTTCTCATCTCTATCTCCTTCACCCACCATACTCTCTCTCACACACCAGGAACTCAATAAATATTTGCTCTCAGTCATCCTTTGACTACACCTCTTCCTTTTATTTATTTCTCCATCTCTGAATCTTTCTGGTTGTCACATCTTTGAATTGTATAACCATATGCTGGTTGACCCTCCCGCCCAACCCAGTGTGCTCATACACGCTCACATGGGATAAGCTTCTTCTGCCTGCTTATCTCCCGCAGGAATTGGAACTGCTCGTTTATTTCCCCGCCCCACCCCCACCACGACCTGGTCTCATGGAACACGACGAGGCATCTGACCCAAGCCTCCACAGCTCCAACCTAACATTTTCTCTATTCTTTTTTCTTCCTTCCCATTACTGATCCCTTGCCCTCCTCGCACATTCCCTCTCCCAACTGGCCCCTCCTGGGGAATGGGCTGGATGAGGAGCTAGAGGTTCTGCCAGAGAGGCCCTCACCAGATGGTATCCTTCAGGGCCAGGCTGTAGAGCTGTCAGTTGCTGAGACCTTTAATTAGCACAAACCTTCCATCCTCCACTTTGGCTGTTTTCCTTCTGTGGATGCTCCTGGGACCCCAGGCTCTCCATCTTTCCGTGCCTGTGGCCCCAGAGAGCCAGGAAGGGGAAGTGATAATCAGGTGTCTGGAAAAACAGCCTTACTACCTGACTTCTCCAAGACCCAGGAGTGCTGGCCCCAAGCTCATCCTACTTCAAAATCCAGGCACTGGATCCCCCAAAACAGAAGCCAAGAGTTCAGGCCCCCAGATCTAGAAGCTTGGACCCCCAGGACCCACCCCTCTAAGACTCAAGTCCAGGCCCACAGGCCCTTCTCTCCATGTTCAGGCCACTATCCCTCCCCACCTCCTACACACACAGGATTCAGGGCAGATGTTCACTGTCTGTTGATTTTCAAATCCTCCTGGGCCTGTGTGGGGGTGGGAGAGAGATTGGTGCTTAAATCCACTGACTCTAAGACTTAAGTCCAGATTTTCTGACCCCTGTCATCCTCTTCCAAGCGCGCCCTGCTGCAGGCAGAGCACCAAGTGGAGTCTCCAGCTCCTCAGAAACTGGGAGTGTTTCAGTTTCCAGAGGTCTGAACCCTTAGTCTTAGACTCTTACAAGTCCAAGCCCCTCCACTTAGGGACACAAGAATCTGAACTCAGAAACAACGGAGAACCCGAGTGTGGCCCCCCAGCCCCTGCAGGCTCAAGAATGCCAGACCCAGGGTCGCAGGTGCAGGTCGCCCCCAGCCGGCTGGGGCCCCGCCCACCTGCCGGGCAGCTGTGCGTGGGAACTCGCGGCCGGCGGCGCGGCCGTCAGCACAAGCTGCGCGGTTCCCAGCCCCCGCCGGTCCGGCCCCGCGCCAGCGGCCTCCCCGCCGGCCGTCGCCAGGCAACCGCGGCCCGGGGGTCCGGGCTGAGCCCGGCCTGCGGGGTCTCGGGAGAGGAGGGGCTGGGTTCCCGCACCTTAGGACGCGCCGTGGTTTGCAGCGGCGACAGGGCAGGCAAAGGGGTGTTCTGAGGAGAGGCTTTGAGGCGAGGAAAGCAGACCCTCCGCTCTTCTCGGGGGTCAGAGCTGCCTCCCAGGAACCCCAGTGCCCTCTTCCTGACCCACAGGCTCAGGGGAGCCCAGAGCCCCGCCTCCCCAGGGCGCGGAAACTCGCGAGGCCCCAGGGATCCCCATTTATAGCTCTGTTTCCACCACGCGCGGTCCCTCCAGGACCCGGGCTGAGCAAGTTTCTTCCACTCCCTTCCTCCCCCCCCCCCGCACCCCTGTACGCCCCCAGCCACCGCAGGACGCCCGTGTCCAATTTAGCCGGGACCCCTCCTTCGATCCAGGTGTTCCGGCTCCCAGTCCCCAGTTGGGCCGGGGCGTCCACGTGCGGGGAGAACCCGCTCGGAGTGTCCCCATTCCAGGGCGTCTCGGCTGCGGGAGTTTTATCAATGGGAACAGACGGGCGCCCCAGGGGGCGGGGCGCGCAGGGGCGGGGCGAATGGGATCAAACCCTCCGGGGTCTCTCAGAGATGCTGCGCGCGGAACTCACTGGCGTTTCAGAGCGTCGGAGCCTGCGACTGAGCTGACTTGAGAAACTCCAGGCCAGAGACAAGGGAGCCGCTAATCTTGGGTGAAGAGTCGGGAAAGAAGGGGGGCCCAGGCTAGAGTGGTGGGAGGTTTGCAACAGCAAGGCTGCTGGATCTTAGGGGACACACGCTCGGGATGCTGGTCTCCGTCCTCCTCGTTGTCTTCTGCCTCGGAGCGCGTGCAGGTACCGTGGGGGGGGGGGCGGAGGCGGCGGTAAATATGGGGGGGGGGGAGGAATTGTTTGCCAGTTGCCACTTTACTGGGGTAAACGGGACCGAAGGCTCAGACTCCTGGGTCTGAGGGAGAAGTCTTGGAGTCTGGGCTTCTGGGTCTGAGGAAAGGGAGGGGGCAGGTTGAAAACTAGACTCCCCAGTCCTGCATGAGGGAGCACTTGAATGTGCTAAGCTCAACTCTGCTCCCTCCTCTCATTCTCCTAGGCCTGTCTCCTCACTTCTTGCAACAGCCCGCTGACCTGGTGGTACTACTAGGGGATGAGGCCCGGCTGCCTTGTGCCCTGGGTGCATACTCAGGGTTGGTTCAGTGGACTAAGGATGGGCTGGCTCTAGGGGGTGAAAGGGACCTGCCAGGTGAGGCTGTTCTTTCTACTCCAGGGTGGGGGTGCTGGGCTTGGGCTGTAACTGAAATTTCTATTTTGAAGTTTGGGAAGTTAATGGGCTCATGTAAACATTCGGAACTCCTGAATTTTTAGCTTATTCTTTGGAAGTGACTCATAGAGTTTGGGGACTTTATTTTTATTGTAAAATATTACATAAATGCAGAAAAGCACATAAAACATAAATGGAAGATTTACCAAGCAATTGTAAAGCAGACACCCAAGTCCGGAAGAACCTCCTTAGAGGTGCACCTGCTCCCTAGAGGTAGCACCTGATCTAATTTTTATGGCTAATGTTATCACCCCCAAGGGGGTCCCCTAAGCTTGCAGGTCAGAAAGAGGGCACTGGGGTTCCTGGGAGGTAGCTGGGACCTCTGAGAAGAGGAAAGATTCTGCTCTCCCCTCCTCAAAATCTCTCTTGACTCTGGATTGGGAGAGGCTTAGTGTCTCTTTGGCCCAGCACACACTTTTGGTAGTGTCTTTCTGGTGTGGGGAGGGGCCAGAAGCTCAGAACTGTGATGTGACTGCCTCTTCCTGAATTTCAGGATGGTCCAGGTACTGGATATCAGGAAATGCAGTCATTGGCCAGCACGACCTCCACATTAGGCCCGTGGAGCTAGAGGATCAAGCATCGTATGAATGTCAGGCTACACAAGCAGGCCTCCGCTCTCGACCGGCCCAATTGCATGTGCTGGGTGAGGACCCAGCCCACTTGCCCCAGAGACACCCAGGGGACTGTCAGTTCTCACTGGGAGTATAAGCATCCAGGGGCCCAGAGGAGTGGTCAGTTAGAGCTGGGAAGATCTGGGACTCTGTGCCCAGGATCCAGCTCTAATCCCAAATCTACCCTACAGTGCCCCCAGAAGCGCCCCAGGTGCTGGGCGGCCCCTCTGTATCTCTGGTTGCTGGGGTTCCTGCAAATCTGACCTGTCGGAGCCATGGGAATTCCCGCCCCATCCCTGAGTTGCTGTGGTTCCGAGATGGGGTCCGGCTGGATGGGGCCACCTTCTTCCAGGTCAGATGCAAGTCCCTGTGCCAGCCCTTGCCCCTTCAGGAAAATGGGTTCTTCACTCAGACTACAGGCTCATCCAGAGGAGAAAAGGGCATGGGAGGGCAGAGTTTCAAAGGTAGGAACCCTTGATGTGTGTGTAATTAAGGGTAAGGACTCAAGGGCCCGGACTACCTAGCTCAGTTACTCGCTAATTGGTTAATCTTAGGTAAGTAACTTAACCTCTTCTGTCCCTCAGTTTCCCAGAATATAATAGTAGTATGCACCTCGTAGGGTAATTGTGAGGATTAAATAAAATAATACTTAAAGTGCCTAGAAGAGTGTCTGACACATAGTAAGCACTATATGATGGATAGATGAAATCATTACTATTATTCATAACCTCCAGACCCTGCTGAAGGACGGGACCACTGGGTCAGTGGAGAGCATCTTATCCTTGACCCCTTCCAGCCATGATGATGGAGCTACCTTGGTCTGCCGGGCCCGGAGCCAAGCCCTGCCTGCGGGGAAGGACACAGCTATCACACTGAGTCTGCAGTGTAAGTGCAGTTGGACACTGGGCCCTCAGTCTGAGGTCCTTGGGTAAAAAGGAGGGCTGGGACCTAGGCTCCAGGGTATAAGGAAGGAGGAAGCTGTGGACCTGGAGTTCCTGGGAAAATTGGAACTGGAGGCCTGTCTGGACTCCTAACTTAAAGGGAAGAAGAGACTGGGGACCCACACTTCTGGGGTGGAGGGACTGGAAGTTGAACTCCTAGGTCATCAATGGAGATGTCCCAAGTCCTTCCTCACCGCTGATTTTTGGCACACCTCCACAGACCCCCCAGTGGTGACTCTGTCTGCAGAACCACAGACTGTGCAGGAGGGAGAGAAGGTCTCTTTCCTATGCCAGGCCATGGCCCAGCCTCCTGTCACTGGCTATCGGTGAGGACGTAGGTCACCTCTACCCAACTAGTAGCACAGGCTTGGGGAGGGCTGGGTTAGGATGGGAGTAGGGACAATACTAACAGCCCCACCACCACCGCAGGTGGGCAAAGGGAGGATTTCCAGTGCTCGGGGCCCGAGGGCCAGTGTTGGAGGTTGTGGCAGACGCCTCATTCCTGACTGCACCCGTGTCCTGCGAGGTCAGCAACGCTGTGGGAAGCGCCAACCGCAGCACCGCGCTGGACGTGCAATGTGAGCAGGGGGCGCGGCTGTGGCTGGGGCCAAAGTGAGACCCGCAGAAATGAACCGGGGTGGAGGAAGGTGGGGTGGACGTAAGATGTAGGCGGGGCGAGGGCGGGGCCCGGGCTCGTGCGCGGTGCTGTAGTCTGGGGGCCTATACTCGGGCCTCGAGGGTGCCGTTTTTGAGTGGCTGCTCCCAGGTCAGAAGTTGTCGCCCTCCTCAATCACGTGATCCTTCCTCTCGTCCAGTCGGGCCAGTTCTGCAGGCAAAGCCAGAGCCCCTGTCTGTAGACACGGGGGCGGCCGCTTCCTTCACCTGCGCCTGGCGCGGGAATCCGCTCCCGCGGGTAACCTGGACCCGCCTCGGGGACGCGAGGGTAAGTCCGGGTAAGGGATGCTGGTGGTGGCAAGCAGCGGACTGAGCTTCTTCCCACGGTCCTGCCCTGCCCCCCTTCACGTCCCAGGTGCTGGGCTCCGGGCCCACGCTGCGTCTCCCGAACGTGGGGCCCGAGGACGCGGGCGACTACGTGTGCAGGGCCGAGCCAGGGCTCTCGGGCCGCGGGGGCGGCGCTGCGGGGGCCAGGCTGACTGTGCACGGTGAGAAGGCGGCCCTTCCTAGGGGGCCGGGCGGGTCCGGCGCGAGGGGGCGTGGCTTTGGGGGGCCCTTTAAGGCGGGCGGAGCGGGATCCAGGGAGGGAGAGCTGCGGGGCGGGGCCTTGTTGGTTGGGGTCCGCGGGGAGCGCCTGGACCCGCCTTGTTGAAGTGTCCTGGGGAGGGGTGGGCAGGGCCACCCCTCCTCTGATTGGCTCAAAATCTCCAACCCAGCCCCGCCGGTCGTGACCGCCCTGCACTCCGCGCCCGCCTTCCTGAGAGGCCCCGCCCGCCTCCAGTGTCTAGTCTTCGCCTCCCCCGCCCCGGAAGCCGTGGTACGGAAATGTCCACACTCTCGAGACCCCCCAGCCGGTACCCCCACACTCCGACACCTTGCCTGTTCCCACCCTCCGCCCCCGCCTTCTCTGACCTCCCTCTCGTGTCCCCAGGTCTGGTCTTGGGATGAAGGCTTCCTGGCCGAGGGGTCGCAGGGTCGGTTCCTGGTGGAGACGTTCCCAGCCCCAGAGGGCCGAGCGGGACAGGGTCCAGGTCTGCTTTCTGTGCTACACATTTCTGGAACCCAGGAGTCCGACTTTAGTCGGGGCTTCAACTGCAGTGCCCGGAACCGGTTGGGTGAGAGAGGCACCTTGGTCAGCCTGGGCCGTAGAGGTGAGACCCTGGGCCTGAAGACCCCCGACCTGAGGATCCCAAACCCCCAAAATTCCACAGTCCCTAAACCGAGGACCTTCAAATGCAGAGATTCTCAAACCTTGAGAGCCTCAAAACTATGAGTTCCTTGAATCTTGAGACCCCCAAGACAATAAATTCCCTCAAATACAGAATCCTAAACTGAGACACCCTTCACACTCAGGTATCCCGAATAAGGGAACTTCCAAAGTTAAAACCCCTCAAATTCTAAGACTTCATGATCCCTGAAGTCCAGGGTCCCCACGCTAGGGGACTACAAACCTTGGGTATCCTAAACTTGGTGACCTTTTGAACCCAGAGACTCCAGCCTAAGCCCTGAGTCCCTCTTCCCAAGTTCCTCAGTCATCGGCTTACCCTTCTCAGAATGCCCCTTCTTCTCCCTGCAGACTTGCTACCCACTGTGCAGATTGTGGCTGGAGTGGCCTCTGCAGCCATGACTCTCCTTATGGTCATCACTGGGGTGGTCCTTTGCTGCTGGCGTCACAGCAAGTGTCAGTACCCAAGCCTTGCCCCAGCACCCCAACCCCCCCCCCACCGCCTCACACACTCACCATGCCCACTGACAAGCCTGGCTCCAATGCTGCTTTTCTAGCCCTTTGTGGAGCTTGGCTCATCTTTAGGCCTGGTTCTTCCTTCATGCCCTAACTCCTTTTCTTTGGGGTCACACTCCTTGCCCTCCCAGGCCAGGGCTCTGATTGGTTCCTAGCCTCCTAACCTGATCCCCCATTCCTCTCTCTTCCTGCTCATTGATCTCCACAAACTTTGACCCTACCCCATTACTTACCTCTGCCTCCCCACCACCCCAACCCCACTGTCCCTGGTCTCAGCCTCTTTCCCCAAGGAAAAGAACCTGGTGCGAATCCCAGGCAGCAGCCATGGCTCCAGTTCACGGGGCCCCGAGGAAGAGGAAACAGGCAGCAGCAAGGACCGGGTAGGAAGCCAGGGGCCTCAGACCTGACTGTGCCTATAGAACCAAATAGAAATCCAGTCCCAACCAGGCCCCTAAACTCAAATTGGGTCCTGGTACCAACACTGACCCCAGACCCAAATCCAAATATACTTCTGATCATGTTATTCCCTAGACCCAGTATGTTTCCAGGGCCCTTCATTTTCCTGAGTCCCGACCCCAGCACCCTCCTGTCTGGCCTCTGCTGTCCAGTTGAGGGTCCTCTGGGTCTGGCACGGGGACGGGAGGATCCTCCAACTGCTCCCTCTCACATGAGCACCTTACCCTAGGGTCCTATTGTGCACACAGACCACAGTGACCTAGTTCTGGATGAGGCGGGGCCTCTGGAGACCAAGGTGAGTGTTGAGAGGGCTGGAACTTCTTTCTCTGTGTGTCAACTCTCTCACTGTTTGTCTTTTTCGTTCTGCTTCCTGCAGAGCTGGGACCTGGCCCCTCTGCCCCTCTGTTCTCTTCCTCCTGCCTCCTGGTCTTTCTCATCTACCTTCACAGCTCATTTGCATATCTGCTGACTACGCCCACATATCTGTCCCAGCCTTGTCCTCCATCTTGAGCCCCAGATCAGGGTTCACTCTGCCTGTGTTTTCCCCATCACAGTCATATTTCAGGCCTCCTGGATGCCTCTCCCTGGCCTCTTTCACCTACTAGGTCCCACATTGGCCTGACATCTCCCCAGTCCTGCCCTCTTTTCAGGGTCCAATCTTAGGACAGTGCCACTGACCTCAGTCCCGAGTCTAGAGCCCTTCTTCTCTTCTGTAACGAGCACATGCTGTTTTGCTATTCTCTTGGCCTGAAACATTCCCACCTTCTTTCCCATTCCTATCTAATTCTCTCCTTCACTTCTTCTGGTCTCAGCTCAGATAGTTCTTGTTCTAGAAAGCCCATGCTTCCCTCTTCACAGCTCTGAGCATTTTGTGTTTTGCCCGTCACAGCCAGGATCACCCTGATCTGGGCTTTCCAATCACAGCCTGATCACTATGCTGAAGGTTTGCCCATCACAGCCCTAGTCACCCCGCCTGGGCTTCTGCACCACAGCTCTGATAATCCTGCCTGTGCTTCCCCATCAAGACTCATCACTCTTCCTTGTGTTTCCATCATCACAGTCCTAGCCACTCCACTTATACTTCTCTCATTACAGTCCTGGCCCCTCTGGGCTTTGTCTGGGGATCTGTCAATTTCCCCTTTGGCCTGAGATCTCCATGGGGACAGGTCCAGGTCTATCCTAGTGATAGATCTCTCCAGTAGCAGCACAGAGCTTGGCGCAGCATCAAAGCTTTGGGGCTGTTAGGTAGACAGATGAATAAATGTCTTGGTCTCAGGCTCTCTTGTTCCCCCTGCATCTCCCAAGCCATCACCCCTCAGCAGGCCTATATCCCTCTGTCTCTGCCTTTTTCTGCTCATCTCCTTTTGTTCCTTTGTCTTGTCACTGTCTTTCTATCTTACTTTGTCTTGCCAGTCTATATGTCTGTTTCTCTGTCTCTGGGTCTCTACCTGCTCCTGTTTCTGTCTTTTTGTCTCTTACTAGGTCTGGCTCTATTTCAGTGTGTCTGTCCATTAGTGTCCCTCGCTCTCCCATATCCTCATACTCACAAGTTCCATTTGTCCCCTCAGGACCCAACTAATGGTTACTATAAGGTCCGAGGAGTCAGTGTGAGCCTGAGCCTTGGTGAAGCCCCTGGAGGAGGCCTCTTCCTGCCACCACCTACCCACCTTGAACCTCTGAGTACCGCTCCCTTCTATGACTTCAACCCACATCTGGCCATGCCTCCTCCCTGCAGATTGTATAGAGCTCAGGCAGGATATCTCACTACACCCCATCCTCGAGCTTTTACCAGCTACATCAAACCGACATCCTTTGGACCCCCAGATCCGGCCCCTGGGACTCCCCCTTTCCCACATGCTGCCTTTCCCATACCCAGCCATGCGCGTCTCCAGACTCATGTGTGACTTCTCTCCTACTGAAGAATGCTGAGGCCTTCAATTTGCCATAATGGATTGTCCAGATTTCTGAGGAACCAGAACAAGTTGGCAACTTACTCCTTCAGAACTGAATATTGAAGGGAGAGATAGCTCATTACTATTGCCTGGGTCACTGATGTATAATTTGCTCAGCCAAAGGGGATGCCCCAAGTGGGAACAAGACGGCCACTATGCCTACAGATTCCCCTCTGGAAAAGAGTTTCAAGATGCCCAGTGGGCCCTTTGTAGAGGAATAGAGAAAGGGGGTGATGAGAGTTAGAGGCAGGGATGGAAGTTGTTTCCAGACATTGAAAGAAAATATTTCAAGATGCCCAACTGCATTGAGAAGAAAAGTGACATAGGCAGATTAAGATAGAGGCCAAACCAAGCCTTGTCCTGGCTCTCCCTGAGGGGTGCTTTGCTTGGCTAATAGAAGTGCAGCTAAGATGGCAATTCAATCCTTGGGAAGCCAAGATGATTCCTTCTTCATTCCTTCCACCTTCCTTATTCCAGGCCCTGGAAGAATTGGGCCCAAGGAGTGAGGATAGGGCGAGATCTGTTACTGAAGGGGTGGGGGTGGATCTGGGGATAAGAATATTTATGTTTAATTTTTTTTAAAAAAAAAGGTCAAAGAAGTGACTGTGTCTTTGAGATTGTCTTGGCATTATTAACCTCCATTAAGGAAGGGATCCATCAAGCCTGCCCCAAGGCCCTTCCTCTAAGCTAGGCTATAAAGTGGGTGTAAGAGCAAGACTGAGAGCCACCCTTGCCAAGCCCCTTACTACCCTTTTAGTGCTCCAGGCTCTTTTAATATACATCTGCATAAACATACATGCACAGATACACACACATGACAGGCCTGCCCCAGTTGTCTTGGGGAAGACAGAATTCCACATTGTTATTTAAGAACACAAAGCAGTGAGCCCTGAAGGGCAAGCAGGAAAGAGGAGAGAAGGGGAGGTTAGAGCTGAAAAATAGGAATGCCCTGATCCTCAAAACAATGATAGCAGTCCAGTCCCTTGTCCTGAGATACTGGGTACCTAACTCAGGTCATCCTTGAAAAAGGGGTCTGGGGGCTTTGTGTCACGGATCTTTGAGGTAGGAACTAAAGGAGCAGACACCTGAGACTCCAGAAACACAGCAGAAAGCCTCAGGGCTTGGTCTCTGGTCCTGAGAGAGAAGGTGTCTGGGTCCAGAATCTTGGATCTGAGGGAGAAGAGGATTCAACTGCTGTGTTCTTTTCTTTTTTTCTTTAATTTTATATTAGTTTATTCATGTAATTTACAAAGTGATTCCCCCACCCCATTACTCTGGTACTCACCTGGCGTTATACATAGCCATCACGATGTCATTGACTCTACTCCCTGTGCCGTACTCCACGTCCCCCACGACTGTTTTGCTAACTACTAATTTGTACTTCTTCATCCTTTCAATGCTGTGCTCTTGATCGGGAAGTATTTGAATGTCTGTATCCATGAGACCTCAGAAGGGACGAGGGAGTGTCCCCAAGGCCGCGACCTCTAGGAGAGAAGGAAGCGGGTCGTGGAGTGGTCCGCGGAAGGAGAAAGCTGGGGGTAGGGTCCTGAGGGCGGACACAGAACCCACGACCGCGGAGCCTGTGACCCAGAGCCCCGGTCCTGTAGGCCCTTGCGTGGGGCTGGACACCTGGAATGTCAGGGGGCGGGGGCTTGACGCCGGCCCCCACCCGCGTTTCGCGATCGGCTCCCCTCGGCGCGGGGCCGCCGCGCTATTGTCCTGACCAGAAGGCGGGGCCCGTGCGGGGCGGGGCTGGCGGCGCCGGCGCAGCCCGGGGGTGGCGGGAGGCGGCGGCGGCGGCGGCGCCGGGAGCTCTTGTCACCGCTGGGGCCGGGCCGAGCAGGGCGGGAGTGCCAGGGACTTGAGGGCGCGAGGGCCCAGACATGGGGCACGCCAGCCCCGCCGCGCGCCGTCCGGGCCGCCGCCTGGGCCCGCCGCCGCCGCCGCCGCTGCTGTCGCTGCTGCTGCTGCTCCTGCGCGCGCAGCTCGCCGTCGGGAACCTGGCCGGTGGGAGCCCCGGTGCGGCCGAGGTGAGGCCCGGCCGGGTCCTGGGGAGTGGGGGAAGGGAAGGGCCCCGATCTCGGAACCCCAGCGCGGACACGTCCAGGGCGGAAAGTGCAGCCTTTCCAGCCAGGGGGCCGGCCCCCAGGCTCCCCTGATGGCACTAGGCATTCGTGAACCCGGGAATCCAGGCCCCAGCTCCTCATCGTGTGTTGTCCCAGGCGCCTCCACCGCCAGCTTAGAAACTGGCTTTTCCAAGCCCGCGGGTCCCAGAAGTCCAGTCCCCTGACACCCTCTAGACCTAAGCGACTCAGCCCTAGCCCCTTCCCACCTGAACATAGAACACACCAGGCAGCAAGGCACTTGAGCCAAGAATCCGGGCCTTTTGCATCCTCTGGACCCATATGAGGGCCCCTCAGCCACTCAGGACCCAGAAGTCAGGCCTCCAGCCACCGCCCCCCGACCCAGAATGTAGCTTTCCAGCCCTCAAGGACTTGATGTCCAGGACCCTGACGCCAGGCCTTGTCTGCCGTCCTTGCACCCAAGAATGGGAGCCTGAGCTGGGTATGGAGGGAGGAGGGGCCAGAACGCCTGGGTTCCGACCGCCTCCCCCGCGATTCAGGTTTAACCCCTTCGGGTTCCAGTGCGGCTGCGCCGCGGTAGGGGCGGAGCCTGTCTCGGCTGCAACAAAGCCGAGAGAGTCCTGGGGGACCGGGGTCTCCATAGCAACAGAAGAGCTGGGGCGCCCCCGCCCAGTGGGAGCTGTTTCCCAGGGAACCGTACCTCTACTAGGGCGGGTGCGCGGCGCTTGGTGAAGGGGGCTGTTATGGGGGTCTCAACACGAGTCCCAGGGAGCAAAGGACCGCGGGACCAGCATGCCAACGTCTCCCGCGCCCTCGCTGACCTCCCCGCCTCTACACCTAGGCCCCGGGGTCGGCTCAGGTGGCTGGACTATGCGGGCGCCTAACCCTTCATCGGGACCTGCGCACCGGCCGCTGGGAACCAGACCGACAGCGCTCGCAAGGCTGCCTCCGGGACCCGCAGCGCGCGTTAGAGTACTGCAGACAGGTGGGCGGAACCTAGGGATGGGCGTAGCCGCGGGAAAGGCCGTTCGGGAGGAGGCCGGCTCGCCCTTGGGAAGCTAGAGGTGCAAAAGGCCAAGGAGAGGAGGGCTCTAAAACGGGTCGGGAAGCTAGGGAGGTGGCTAACAGAGGCAAAGGTAGGACAGAGCAGGACCTGTTTTTGAGGAACTGGGTCGAGAAAGCAGAGAATCGTGCAAAGACTACCTAAGAAAAGTGTCCATCCAGTGAAGTGAGGGGGTTTAGCCGTAGGTGGTGGGCGCCTTAAAAAGTATAAGCATTTGTGGGTGTGACCAAAGGGAAGGCGAACCAAGGCAAAAAGACCTTTGGGGCCAGAAAGGTAGACAAAGGGGTGGGACCCAAAGAGAGTGGACAGCTAGGAGGCGTGGCTACGAAAAGGCCGGGCTAATACGAAGAGAAGGGACACCTACTGAGAATCCAAACGGGGAAACAAGCGAGGCTTACGGGTTGCTGGAATCTATGAAGAGATGAACTTGATTGGGGAAGGGGACCAAAGTGACTAGGAGCACGTGGGCTTAGAGGAATCTAGCTTATGGGCATATAGAGGGACCTTCGTAAAGAAACTGGACAGGCGAAGGGGAGGGGCCTAAGGATTGCCGGGCATTTAAGGGAGAGTTACTAGGGCACGTGGCCAATGGGCACGTGGGACTTAAACATCTAAGACCGGTAGAAGCAGGGGCCAAGGAGAGGGCCTTATGAACGTTGGAGCCTCGAAAAGGGGCGTGTCCCGTCGAAAAGTGCAGCTGGTAGGGGCGGGGCAGTGGGCTGATCGCCCCCACCCGGTGCCCCCAGGTGTACCCGGAACTGCAGATTGCACGTGTGGAACAGGCGACGCAGGCCATCCCCATGGAGAGCTGGTGCGGGGGTGCCCGGGGTGGCCGTTGTACCCACCCCCACCACCAGGTTGTGCCTTTCCGCTGCCTGCGTGAGTCACAGGCTGGGAGAGGGGAAGGGCGGTGGGGGCTCTCCGAGGCGCGAGATTCTGGGCCCCTGTCTCAAGGCTCACATTAGGGACCTGGATGCCTAGGTCCTGAATTGGGGGCAGAGAAGCCTCTGAGAATAAAAAATATGGAGGATGGGGCTAGTGGTTGTGGGAAGGTCTCACTCTGGTGCCCCTCCCCCCATTCCTTAGCGGGTGAATTCGTGAGCGAAGCCCTGCTGGTGCCGGAAGGCTGCCGGTTCTTGCATCAGGAGCACATGGACCAGTGTGAGAGTTCCACCCGGAGGCATCAGGAAGCACAGGAGGTCAGAACCCTGGCCCATCTATCCTCACCCCCCAGAACTCAAGAGTCCAGTCCCCTAGCATCCTCCTGCAGAATCCAAGAGTCTGGGCCTTATCTTCCTCTTCCCACCAGGACAGAGTCAGGAATCCTGGCTCCCATTCCCATCAGCCCCCAAGACTCAGGCATTCAGGCTCCCCCTTTACCCTCTCCTACCCCACAGTCCTGGCATCTGGGCCCACTCTTCCCACAGGCCTGCAGCTCCCAGGGCCTCATCCTGCATGGCTCGGGCATGCTTTTGCCCTGTGGCACGGATCGGTTCCGAGGTGTGGAGTATGTGTGCTGCCCCCCTCCAGTGACCCCCGACCCATCTGGGACAGCAGTTGGGTGAGTGGGAGGGAATCTTCCATGTCCATCCCAAGGCTCCTGATGGGAGGGAACCTTCCATGCCCATCCCAAGGCAGGAGATGGAAGCCTGGGGGCCTAGGTCCAGGTTCTTATTGTCTCGGGTCTTCTGCTCCTTCAGTGATCCCTCCACCCGGTCCTGGCCCCTGGGAGGCAAAGTAGAAGGGGGTAAGGACAAGGAAGAAGAGGAATCCTTCCTACAACCAGTAGACGATTACTTTGTGGAGCCTCCACAGGCTGAAGAGGAAGAAGAGAAGGAAAGAATCCCACCTTCAAGCCCTCATCCCCCCGCAGCGGTCAGCAAAGGTGAGGCCATTTATGAATCTCAAATCTCCTTCACCCTGGAGGGAAGACAATTTGAGGGAGCCTTGGTATAGGAGCATCTTTGGGAGGGACCTGTAGGAGAGAGGTCTGATTGGGGGGAATGGAAGGGATGAGAGTAGCTTTCAATAATGTAGAGATGGACAGGCTGGCCTCTGAAGAATGCAAAGGGTGAGGGTGTTTGGGGGTACCTGGAAATGGAGGAGCCATTTGGTAGCTCTTAGGGATTATTTTGGGAAAGCTTGGAAGATGATTCAATGAGTTCCTAAGCTTTTCGAGAACAAACCCAATCTAGAATTATACGTTTTATGATAGTAGGCAGCAGCTATGGCTAAAGTGGACACCAGTGCACTTAGTGGTCTCCAGCGCACTCTAGGCAATGTAGTTCTCCAGGTAGGAAAGGTGACCTGGAGATGGGCTTCAAGCTGGCCCCCGATTCCTGGCCTTGCAGCAACTCCTACCCCGAGGCCCACAGATGGTGTGGATGTATACTTTGGCATGCCTGGAGAAATCAGTGAGCATGAGGGTTTCCTGCGGGCCAAGATGGACTTGGAGGAGCGAAGGATGCGCCAGATTAATGAGGTGATGATACCGGGGCCTCATGATCCCCCACAACACAGAGCTCCCTAAATACCAGTAAATTCCTCAGGGACAAGTTGAGACTACTTTCAAAGTCTCCCCAGGTTCCCCATCAACTCCCAGCCCTCAACACTGCCCCTAAGATAACTAGGAATTTCTGACCCATAGAATCCCATTGAGATGCCACCAGATTCTAAGGAAACTGATGCACAGTACTCTTCCTTGAATTCTCTCTTGGGAACCCAAGAGCTAGTAGGATTTAAGGGATTTGGAGCCTCCAAAGTCTTGAAGAAGGATTGGGGGACTCATTGGTTGGAGCAGGGTGGATTCTAGGATCTTAAAGTTCTCCCTGCTCCCAGGTGATGCGTGAATGGGCCATGGCGGACAACCAGTCCAAGAACCTGCCTAAAGCGGACAGACAGGCCCTGAACGAGGTACAACAACCTCCTGTGGGTCCTCCTCACTCATGCCTATCTACTACCTGGGGCACATCCAGTCTCAGCCTGGCTCAGGCCTTGTCCTGGCCTCATTCAGTTCTACACCTTCCTACATATTCAGCTTCTCCTGTGCCTACCCCTGCATTTAACTCTGTCCCTCTTGGCCTATGTCAGACCTGACATTTCTCTCCTCCTCAGACTGGCTATATTTTTCCCTGTCTTAACTTGATCCTTACCACTGTGGGTTGGCTCTAGAGTCTTCTCCCTAGCTGGGCCCCCTGCAGATACAGCCAGGTCCTTCTGAGCCTCTCAGAAGCATTTTTGTCCCAGTTAGGCCCCACCCTCTGACTTTGGCCCTGCCCACTAATCTCACTTTTACTCAGTTCCTCCTTAGTAGGCCCAGCCTCATGATTCTCCATTCCACCTCTCTCAGCCCTACCCTCTGTGGAACCCTCAGGTTAACCCCATTCCCTGACTCTTGTTCTGCCCACCCCATCCTCATTTAGGCACAGCCTGTCTCCAGTTGGCCCTGCCCAGGCGTAAAGCCCTACCTCTCCTACAATACTTGCTCCCTTTCATGTTAACACGGGCCAGCCCTGTTCCTAGATTGTTCCCATCCAGTACAGTTTATACCCCCAGCTTGGCTCCCAGTAGGCCTAGTCCTGACCCCACTCTACCAGGCCATGTAGCCCCACACCTTTCAGTTAGTCTCCTGTGACCTACACCCAGGTTGACTCTGTTCAGACCTAGACCCACTGCACCCATTCTGCTTGGTCCTATAGCCCTGCCTTTCTAGAATGCCGTTGACTCAGGCTTTTGCCCATCTTCATGTCTCCTAATCTTGTGTCCAACCCCTCACCAGCACTTCCAGTCTATTCTGCAGACTCTGGAGGAACAAGTGTCTGGAGAGCGACAGCGCCTGGTGGAGACCCATGCCACTCGAGTCATTGCCCTTATCAACGACCAGCGCCGGGCTGCCTTGGAAGGTTTCCTGGCAGCACTGCAGGGGGATCCACCTCAGGTGTGAAAGCTGTGGGGGCAGAGGGCAGAGGTTGGAAAGGGCGGGATGGACCTGGGCAGCCTTCATCCCTTCCACAGCCAGAGCGCGTTCTGCTGGCCCTGAAGCGCTACCTGCGTGCAGAGCAGAAGGAGCAAAGGCACACACTGCGACACTACCAGCACGTGGCTGCTGTGGATCCTGAGAAGGCCCAGCAGATGCGCTTCCAGGTGCTCAGATCTTTCCAGCTCCCCAAAACCCTGCCATTCCTCAGACCCGTTCCCTGGACTCCATCCCTTCACTCTCCTCTTGTCCCTTATATCTTCTTTCTGTCTCTTGGACCTCATTCCTATCTCTGCAACCCCCATTTTATGTCTTAGGAACCTTTCCAGTCCCTTGGATCCCTACTTCTTGACCGTGGAACACTGTCCTGAACAGTGTGTTTGACACCCTTCTTTTCCCTTGGCTTTCTATTTAGTTTTCCAGAAACGCCCTCCTCAGTTCTCTTTTCTCCCTAATCCCACTTGTTTTCTCCCTAATACCACAGAACCCGTGTTCTGTGCCTTCAGAATACACCATTCTATGCTCTTGAGCTCCAAGTCTTGCCCTGAACCACGTCATTTCTATATGACCCTCTAATCCTACTTCCTTTTCTGTAACCCTCTCAAACCTCACTTTCTATTCTCAGACCCTACTTTCTGTCCTTCCTACCCTCTGTTCTCTACTTCCTATCTTCCATACTATATTCCTCATATCCTATACTTAACGTGTCTTCTGTGTCTCATTTTTCCTAGTGACTACTCCTTTCCCTTCTTTCTTACTTCCTTTCCTAAGCCTCACACTTTCTGTCTTCTGTACATCTTTTTTTCTTTTCTTTGTATTCTCCTCCAATTTCCTCCATCCTGTGGCCCAGTTCTTGGCCCTTGTCATCCCTCCCTGCTTGCTGTCCATTGTATGTGCTACCTTTCCTTGAACCCTATTGCCTTCCTCCTTCTCCCTCCTTCACCTTACCTGTTTCCCCAGCTCTAGCCTACATTGCCCAGTTCATCCTTCATACTCATTCCCCCACAGGTGCAGACCCACCTTCAAGTAATCGAGGAAAGGATGAATCAGAGCCTGGGGCTGCTTGACCAGAACCCCCGCCTGGCTCAGGAGCTGCAGCCCCAGATCCGTGAGTGCATATAACCCCTACGTCCCATTCCAGGTCTGTAAGGGCAGATCCTGACCCCTAATCTTTGACACCCCCCCCACACACACTTTAGTTATCTATTTCTGTGTAACAAACACCTAAACTTACTGGCTTAAATCAACCATCTTCTTTGTCCATGATTCTTCCATCTGATCTGGATTCTTTTGGGTGCTGCTTCTGCTGGTATTGTCAGTAGACAAGCATGCCGCTACATTCAGCTAGCAAATCAGGTAGGGGCTGGGACTTTGGCGCAAATGGGCCTCTCTCCCTCTCCATATAGGCTCAAAGCCTCTCTTCTCCAAGTAGCCTCTCCATGTCATCTCTCCAGCCTAGTGGCTAGACTTTCTACATGGTGGTTCGGGTTCCCCTAACATGAAAGTGGAAACTGCCAGGTCTTCTTAAGACTTGGGCCCACATTCTTTTGGTTAAAGCAAGTCACAAACCCAGTTCAGATTCAAGGGGAGGGGCCTAAACAAGAGCATGAATATCAGGAAGTGTTACCTACCACAACACTCAGATCTATTGGGATATCCTATTGGATATCCCACACCTAACTCTAATGCTGCTCTTTAGGAGGCCATTCTCTTGAAAATTCAATCTCCATCCTTCCTGCCAGGGATGCCTCCAACCAGCTTCCCATTTTCCCAAATCACACTTATGGCTGCCCCCAATCACTTTACGGTTAAGGTGCCATCCATTCATCTAGTGTGTGTGTGTGTGTGTGTGTGTGTGTGTGTGTGTGTAGTCCCTATGCTCAAGACCTCAACCACCTTTCTGCATATTCCCTTCAGAGGAATTCTTCCACTCTGAACACCTGAGTCCCAGTGAATTGGAAGCCCCTAACCCTGGGGGCGACAGTGAGGGCAAGGGTGGGCTGCAGCCTCTGGATTCCAAAGATGGTGAGTTAACCCAAATTTAGATAAACCCAGACTCTGGGTGACAGGCCCAAAATCTCATTTCTAATCCCCCAAAGTCTGGAGGTATCTCAGCTACCACAGTGAGTGGGAGAAGATAGGGAGGAATGTCTAAGGTTGTGGAAGCCTCTGTAGGATCCTTGATTCTCCTGCCTTGGCCTCTGGGATGGTGTTTAACTCCTGTTTCATCAATGAATCCTTCTTCTCTTCACTGTTCTCCCTGCCTTGCCTCCTCTGGCTGCCAGCAGACACCCCCATGGGCCTTCCAAAAGGTGAGTATCTCACCAAGTAGACCCAAGCCCCCAAATCCCGTTGAGTCCCTGAGCCCAGAATGGAAAATGGTTCATGTTTTGGGAGCCCCAGACCTCCTGGGATGGAGACTGGTACCCCTCTGACCCCCTCCTCAGAGGGGGCAGCATCACTCTGGACTCTCAGGAATGAGCTAGGACTTGGGGGGTAGGGTCCACAGAACAAGATGCTGCACCTGGGAAAGAGAAGCTGTCCCCCCTGGAACAGTATGAGCGGAAGGTAAGTTAGTCAGCCCTTTGGGTTCTTGAGGGAGGCCTGGGAAAGGGACCTGGACTCTGAGGTCTGAAGGAGGAGGGGAGGGTGCTAGGAATTTGGATTCTTTGGCCTAAGGTAAGAGGGGACTGAGGACATGGATTTCAGTGTCCTAGGGAAAAGGGCTGGGGGATGCCCTCTTCAGCCTTAGGGGAGGAGGAGGCTGGGGCCCAGACTCCTGGGTCCCTGACACCTCCTGCTCCCCCAGGTAAATGTGTCTGTTCCAAGGGGTTTTCCTTTCCACTCATCGGAGATTCAGAGAGATGAGCTGGTAAGAGGAGGAATATTTTGGGGCCCTAGGGGGAGAGGTCAGAGGTCAGTGGCTAGGCTGTGACCCCTAAAGCAATACTGGGCCCTGGTAAGCCTCAAAGATGACTCCTTCCCCATCTCCTCTCCCTGCAGGCACCAGCTGGGACAGGTGTGTCCCGGGAGGCCGTGTCTGGTCTGCTGATCATGGGAGCAGGTGGGGGCTCCCTTATTGTCCTCTCCATGCTGCTCTTGCGCAGGAAGAAGCCTTATGGGGCTATCAGCCATGGAGTGGTGGAGGTGAGAGACATAAAGATGTGGGATAGGGAGGCATTCCAGAGCTTGGGCATGGAGGAGCTGTAAGATCAGCAGTCAGGTTCCTATGCCCCACTACCACTCCCCTGTCCCTATTTCAGGTGGACCCCATGTTGACCCTTGAGGAGCAGCAGCTTCGTGAACTACAGCGTCATGGCTATGAGAACCCCACTTACCGCTTCCTGGAGGAACGACCCTGAACCAGCCTCCTTCACTCCTTTGGCTGAACCCAGACCTTCCCTCTTCCTGGAGCCCCAGAACCCCAACTTCCAGCCTAGGGAAGAGGTCTTGAAAATGTTCATTTCAGACCCTCATGAGGGGGCTGGAAATTCTTATTTCCCCTTTCCAATGCCCAATCCCATCCCTAGTAAATCCCCAGGTATTCCCAGTTGCCTCCCTGCTTGGGACCTCCTCACCTTAATTTATTTTGTAAATTAATTTATTGTTCCTTATGTGACCACCAGCTTGGTCCCAGTGTCTGTTGTTCCCCAGAATTCACCTTCCCACATGTCCCTCTAATAACATCCCAATAAAGTCCTCTGCCCACCAGGCCATCCTGCATCTCTGTGGGGGAATAAGTGAGTAATCATAGCTCTAGTCACTAGTATGCATCCCTGCCTAGGCCTCCTTCACCATTTTAAACAGTAGAAGGGATCTTTAAAACTGGGTGGGACCTTGTGGGGCGGGGCCCACAAACTCAATATGGGCTCTTCAGGTCCACCCTGGAGCTTTCCGTGGTGCTGAATGGGCCACTACTTTTGGGCCTCTATCTGTGCAGTCACAGGGTGGACTCAGGAGATTGGTCTCTGACAAGTTTCCCCTGCCCCCCCCTCTCCTCTCTCTCTCTCTCTCTCTCTCTCTCTCTCTCTCTCTGTCACACACACACACACACACACACACACACACACAAAGCATTCACCCACAATCTACGAGCCCAATGAGGGCCTTGGAATCTCGAACTGCTTTTCCCATTCCCAAGTATTCATCCCTTCTTGGGGAGGTGATAGGAATCCCACTGGGCTGTGGAAATTCCAGTTATGTATCCCAGAGAGGGTTATGTGGTGTATACAAGCGCCTATTGGAATTTATATCCTCATATGTCCCATTTTGTGACATGTTAGTTATTCCTCTACATATGCTGTTACCTGTCCCAAGAGGATTGTTATGAAGATTAAAAGGGTTATATTTGTGGAGTCATTAAAACTGTGCTTGACATTTTGCAAATATTTGTTGAATAAATTTTAAAACAGAATGGTAAGTTTGGTAACAAACACTCATATGGCACTCACCCTGTACAAGGCACTGCTCTGAGGGCTTTATATGTATTGGCACACTTCATCATTACTTCTACCCATGAAATAGGAACTATGGCTATTCTCATTTCTAGATAAAGAAATAGAAGCAAGAAGATACATCACATTCCCAAGGTGACTATCCAGGTAAGGTCGGAGCTAGGAATTCAACCCAGGAAACCCAGCTCCAGCATGCATACTCTTGGCCATTGTGCTAACCTGCTGCCTAATAATTTGTAGCTGCCCCATATGATGTTCAGGTTGTACACTGTAAAATTCCAAGTGATACCATTCACCTCCTGGACATTATAGATTTGCATTTTTACCACAACTTCCCAACAGATGTCAGTAATGTGCCATGTTCCAATGTCAGCACAGCACATAATTTTCTGGCAGATGGCCTAGGGTGGGAGCACCTATTTCTAATTTTCTCAAAGGACCTATGAATTCACAGTGGCTCTTCATACTATATACATGTAAATGCTGGTCTTGTTTATTACATATACACCTGGTAGGTATTAGAAGGAAGTTGCCTACATGATTCAAGTTAAATACAATGCCACAGCTTCATTAGAGAACCCAGTTTGAAATATTCTAATACTGATTATACCTTCAGTTGTCTACAGACAACCCTAGCAGAAGTCAATGACTAATACCACAGGCAGGGGAAAAAAACTGCCTTTGCAGTTTGACAGCCAACGGTGATCAACAGGCAAATGGCATAAGGAGCTCCTAGCAGGTGAGACAGGAAATGCTGTTTTGCTCAATACACTCAATGTCTGATTCCTTAAAACACTTATCGAAATTCCAGCAGGAAAAATAACTTTGCTATTGTTTATTTGATGCTCTTGTGCCCTAAGCCACCCTTCTTTTCTCATTGAAACAATTTATTAATTCTTTTTTTCAATAATGCAAAACGAGAGAAATTTTATCATGTTAGTGAGGTGAGTGAATGTGTGTGTGTGTGCGCGCGCGCGTGCATGTGTGTTGATACATGTTAGGATATACATCTTATATGTCAACAGACTCTAAGATGGCATCAATGATAGGAAATACCATTAGATTATCACTGGATTTTTCAGCAGAAATCACATAAGCTAGGAGAGAGTGAAATAAAATATTCAAAATATTTAAAAAGGGAAAGCACCAGCCAAGAATAATATATCCAGCCAAGTTATCCATTAGATATGAAGGAGATATAAAGATTTATCCATACAAATAGAAGCTGAGGGAATTTGCCACCACAAGACTTGCATTATAAGAAATTCAGAAAGGTGCTCTTCTACCTAAAACAAAAAGACAAAGGTATACAAAACTGTAAGAGGACAGACAGACAAAAGTAGGAGATTGCAACTCAATTTCAGAATAAATGTAATAGTGTAACATAAAGGTTAACGGAGGTAAAAGCATTTTTTTAAAAAGAAGACAACTATTGTAATTTGAGAATAAAGACATAGCATAAAATGAGAAAATTTGTGTCAACAAAACTATAAAAGGGGAGGGGGTAAAAGACTGAATGTGCACAGGTGGATGGAGATAAGATTTAGTCAGAAGAAAAATGACAAATATGAAATCTTTTTTTGTATAAACCTAATAACTACCACAAAACAAAAATCTAGAATGGAGACACATAACATAAAAAAAAAGAAAATGGGGGGAAAATCATCAAATACCATTAACCTAAAATAATAAGCAGAAACACAAGGACAAAGAAATAATTAAGACACAGAGCTACCAGAAAACAACAGGTAAAATAGCAATAGGAAGTCCTCATGTATCGATAATTACCCTAAATCTAAATGGATCGAATTCACCAGTTAAAAGGCACAGATTAGTGGCATGGATTAAAAAAACAAAGCCCAAGTATATGTTGCCTTCAGGAGACGTTTTAGCTGAAAAGACAAGCAGATCAAAGTAAAGGGTAGTGATACTCCAAGCAAATGACACCCCGAGAAAAGTGGGTATAGTCATATTAAATCAGACAAAATAGATGGCAAGGTAAAAAAGTGAACGAGACAAAAATGGATAATTTATGATAACAGGGGCAAGACATCAAGAAGACATAACACATATCACTATATATGTACCCAACCTGGGAGCACCAAAATGTATAAAACAAGTATTAACAGAATTGAATGAAGAAACTGACAAAAATACAAACATTGTAGGGGACCTAAATACCCCATTGACAGCTATGGATAGATCGTCCAAACAGAAAATCAATAAAGAAATATCAGCATTAAATGACACATTAGACCAAGTGGACATAATCAATATTTACAGAATTTTTCATCCCAGAGCACCAGAATATATACACGCTTACCTAGTGTACATGGAACATTCTCAAAGATAGACCATCTGTTGAAACACAAAACTAGCCTCCACAAATTTAAGATGATTGAAATCTACCAAGCATATTCTCCAACCACAACACTTGAAACTAGAAATCAAGTACAAAAGAAAAAGCTAAAACACAATTTGTGGAGTTTAAGCAACATGTTACTGAACAACTATGGGGTTAAAGAAGAAATAAAAGAACAGATCAAAAGATACATAGAGACAACTGAGAATGACAATAAGACATATCAAAATCTTTGGGATGCTGCAAAAGCAGTAATAAGAGGGACGTTTACAGCATTACAGGCCTATCTCAAGAAAAGTAAAATCTCAAATAACCTAACACTTCACCTTAAAGAAATAGAAAAATAAGAACAAACAAAGCCCAAAGTCAGTAGAATGAAGGAAATAACAAAAATTAGAGCAGAATCAAATAGAGAACAAAAAATATAGAAAAAATTAATGCAACAAAGAGCTGGTTCTTTGAGAAGCTTAATAAAATTAATAAACCTCTGGCTAGACTAAGGCAAAAAGAGAAAAGACTCAAACAAAAATAGGAATGAAAGAGAAATTACAACAGACACCACAGAAATACAAAGGTCTATACAAGAACACTATAAAAGGCTATATGCCACCAAATTCAATCACCTAGAAATAACAAACAAGTTCTTAGAAATATATGATTTTCCTAGACCTAATTATGAAGAACTGAAAAATCTAAATAGATGAATCAACAGTAAGGAAACTGAAACAGTCATCAAAGACCTCTCCAAAAGTAAAAGTGCAGGACTGGAAGGCTTCGCTAGTGAATTCTACCAAACATTCAAAGATTTAATACCTGTCCTTCTCAAACTGTTCTAAAAAACTGAAGAGACAATACTTCCTATTCATTTTATCAGGCCAACATTAGCTTGATACAAAACCTGGCAATAACAAAACAGTAAAAGAATATTACAGGCAAATATCTCTCTGACGAATATAGATGTGAAAATCGTAAACAAAATACTAGCAAATCCAATAAAACAATGAATCAAAAAGATAACACATCATGATCAAGTGGGGTCCATTCCAGGGGTGCAAGGATGATTCAATATAAGCAAATGTGATACATCATATTAACAAAATAAAAAATAAAAACGGTATAATCATATCCAAAGATGCAAAAAAGAGCATTTGACAAGATGTAACATCCATTTATGATCAAAACACTCAATAAAATGGACACAGAAGGAAAGCACCTCAACACAATAAAGGCCATATATGACAAACCCTCAGCTCACATAATACTCAATAGTGAAAAACTGAAAGCTCTTTCTCTAAGATCAGGAACAAAATAAGAATGCATGCCCAATCTCACCACTGTGACTCAATACAGTAGTGGAAGAATTAGCCAGGGCGATCAAGCAAGAGAAAGAAATAAAAGGCATCCAAATTGGGAATGTGGAGGTAAAATTGTCACTTTTTGTAGATGACATGATTCTTCATATAGGAAACCCTAAAGACTCCACCAAAAAAAAAAACAACAAAAAAAACAAAAAAAACAAAACAAAACAAAAAAAAAACCTATTAGAAACAATAAACAAACACAGAAAAGTTGCAGGATACAAAATCAATGTACGAAAATCCATTGCATTCCTATATACTAACAATGAAACATCACAAAAAGAAATGAAGAAAATAATTCCATTTGCAATTGCAACAAAAAAATAATAAAAAACCTAGGAATCAACAAAGGATGTGAAGGGTCTATACACTGAAAACTACAAGACATTGGTTTAAGAAATGAAGAGACACAAAGAAATGAAAAGATATTTCACGTTCATAGATTGGAAGAATCAACATAGTTTAAAAGGCCATATTACCCAAAGCAACATTCAGATTTAATGCAATCTCCATCAAAATCCCAATGGCATATTTCAAAAAAAATAGAACAGAAAATCACCAGACTGGTATGGAACCACAAAAGACCCCAAATAGCCAAAGCAATCCTGAGGGGTGTGTGTGTGGGGGGGAAGTCAGAAATATCACACTTCTTAACATCAAATTATACTACAAAGCTACAATAATCAAAATAGTATGTATTGTATTGACAGAAAAGCAGACACATAGACCTATGGGACAGAATTGACCACCCAAAAATAAACCCACACTTGTATGGACAACTAATTTTTGAAAAGGAGCCAAAAACATAATGGAAAGCTTCTTTAACCCTTCTCCCTTTTAGGAAAAAAAAAAAAAAAATGCAGCTCGCTGCCACCATTAATTTAATATTACACCTACATAGGAATGCTACGTTTTCTAGGATTTAACATTTTTAGCAATCGAGAATTACTAAGTTTTGTAAATGGAAATAACACTACTAAAAACAGAATGCTATAAATAGAATGATGTCGTTTGTTTCCAAAGACTATTCATATACTAAAGTGATGCGAAAATAATAAAAGCAAGATATTTTGTGGCAAAATTTAGAAGGTAGGACTGTAATCCGCAGGTTATCTCAGGGTAAACACTGCAGCTGCAAGCACCATCGGTGAATATTCTCAGGAGCAAATGGAAAAAGGGTTAATAAACAGTGTTTGGAAAATTGTAAAGCCTTATACAAAAGAATGAAACTAGATTGCTATTTGACACCATACACAAAAGTTAACTCAAAATGGATCAAAGATATAAATATAAGACCTAAAACAATAAAATACATAGAAGAAAACATAATTAATACCTTAAACTTACAAACCTTGGTCTCGGGGGATTTTATGAAGGTTGATCCCAAAGGTAAGGGAAATAAAAGCAAAAATAAATGAATGGGACATCAAACTCAAAACTGGTGCACAGAGAAAGAAACCTACATGAAACAAAAAGGCAACAACCAAATGGAAGAAGGTATTTGCAAATGATACCTCCCGTAAGCAGCTCATATCCAAAATATACAAAGAATTCATATAACCCAATGGAAAACAAAAAAAAAAAAACAAAAACAAAAAACAATCCTATTAAAAAAGGGCACATGACCTGAAAACTTTTCCAAGATATACAAATGGCCAACAGATATATGAAAAGGTGCTCAACTTCACTAGCTGTAAGGAAAATGCAAATCAAAACCACAATGAGATACCACCTCACAACTGTTAGAATGGCTGTCACACACAGGACAAGTAATAAGTGTTGGAGAGGCTGTGGGGAAAAAGAAACCCTCATACACTGCTGGTGGGAATTTAAATTGGTACAGCCACTATGGAAAACAGTATGAAGGTGCCTCAAAAAATTAAGGATAGGGACCCAGCAATCCCTCTTCTGGTTATCTAGCCCAAAACTTTGAATACGTTTATTGGTAAACGTATACACACCTCTACGTTCACCACAGCATTATACATGGTAGCCAAAACATGGAAACAACCTAAGTGTCTTTCAACCAATGGATGACGGAATAAAGACGTGGTATACATATATACAATGGAATACTATTCAGGCATAGAAAGGATGAAATATTGCCATTTGTGACAAAATAGATGAGTCCTGAGAGTAGTATCACAGTAAGTGAAATAAGTCAGATGGAAAAGGACAAGAACTGTTAAGATTTTACTCACATATGGGATATAACAGAAAACAACAACAAAAACTCAGAGACACAGACCATAAGATGAAGGTTACCAGAGGGAAAACAGGAGAAGGGGTAAGACAGTGTAAAGGGAGTCAAATAAAATGTGGAGGGAGACTGGACTTTGGGTGGTAAGCACACAATTTACAGATGATTTACTATAGAATTGTACACTTGAAGCTTATGTTAAGTATTGTCACTCTAATAAATTTAATGTAAAAAAAAGTTTCTGAGGTGGGGGCCCTTTAGGTGATGACACTGGGATGGAGAACAGAGCAGAGGCTGTGGGGCAGGTTTGAGAAGGGAACATGGTGGAGGTCTCCTTAATTTTGAGTTTCTCCAGAAGCAGATGCCAAGGCAAGCATTTGAGATTTGAGAGGGGTGAACATTGATAGGGGAAGCAGAAAGTGACATAGAAAAAGGAGAGCAGCCAAGAAAGGGTATGCTATCATCCAGAACCACTGTGGAGAACTAGAGCTTACTTCTGTTGGGGAACTTTGAAAGTCCATGTAGAACACGCACTTCCAAATTATCCCCTCCGAGAGGGAAAGGACCTGGAGTATTTACACACCATCTGCTATCAGTAACTAGATGAGGGCTGCTGGAATGGGAAGCTGCAGGAACTTCCTGATGTGGAAGTCTTGCCATGCTCAAACCTAGAACAGACCAAGCACCAGTAGTCTAAGAACGCCCACAGGCAAAATTCGTGCGTTGGCACTGGCATTCAAACCACCGTGTGCTGATGTGGAGGGTCACAGGACATGAACTTGGCACCCAGTGTCTGCCACATACTCCCACCCAGACACATGTATCCAAACACTGCTCCTGGGCCAGGCACCACAGCTACTCCCCTGCACCAATACTTCCAGAGATTAGATGACAACAGTTCTAGTCCAAATTGAGTTTAATAGGGAGTTTTGGGGAAGGATTGATGGGAAATGCAGAGGTCTGGGACAGGGGCCAAGTTGAGTTCTGAATTAGAAACTAGGAGGTCCTAGGGGACTCTAATCCAGGAGAATTCTTCCTAGTCTCAGGGTTAAGGACCTAAAGGGTGGGATCCTGGGGAGGTTGGGGAAGGCATCATGAGAGCTCTACTGGGATGATACTGGGAGCTGTGTTGGGATGCCCCAAGTACCACGTAGAGGAGTTACATCTCAGGTTGCAAGTGTGAAGAGCTAAGTTAGGGGAAGAGGCCCCGAAAGAGCCCAGCAAGAAAGGGGTTAGGAGTCCAGGTTGTTTCACAGAAACAATCAAGGGGCCTCGATTTCACAGAAATCAACAAGGGGGCTCCTTGTGAGTGGGGGAGGGATATCACACCACCCCAAATATTGGGGACTGTTTCCCCCCCAGCAGCCATTTTGGGGTTTTAATGTAAGACCCCAGTGGCAGGACATTCCACATACATTATCAGGGATTTGCAACATTAGCATACGCTGGCTGTCCCACAGGACGGTGGGGACTGGAAAATCAGTCCAGGTTCTGGGTTTGAGTCCTAAGAGGACAGGCCTGGGGGTGCCACACGGCTCCTCTTCAATAGCTGCCGGAGCTATGAACGAGACAAAGAAAAGGGAGAAGTTCTAGAGGCTGCAAGGAGAGGTGTGAGAGGCACAGCTGGGGTTAAAGAAAAAAAGCTGAGTGGGGTCTGTTGGGTTTGAAGGCTGGAGTTTCAGAATCAAGATTTGGGGTTAGGGGTGAAGGTCCAGGTTCACACACGGAGAGGAGGCTCAGGAACCACAACTGGAAATGAAGGGAACGTTGTTGCTAGTTGGGAGTTCCAAGTGGGATTTGCATTGAGGATGGAGAATTGAAGGATAGAGACTAGGGGTCAAAGGTCATATTTAGGGGTCAGAAGTCCCACTTTGAGATCAAGACTCAGGCTTAGGTGTGAGGGGATGGAGGTCATACTTGGGGATCAAAGGTCACACCTTGAGGTCAGGATTCGGGGCTGAAAGTAGAGGTCATACTCTGAGATCATGAGTCACCATCTCAAGGTAAGAGATCAAATACTGGGGTCAGAGGTCACATTTTTAAATTCAGGGTTAGATAGTGTTCAAGGTCACCTTCTAAGATTATAAGTCACCCTCTAAGGGCAGGAATATGTAGGGTCAGGGATTCACTCTGTTAGGTCAGAGGCCACTCTGCAGGCAGGGTGGACACAGTGCTCACCCCCTCAGGGCCCGGTCCAGGCCGCAGCAAGTGGACAGGCTGCTCGTTCTCCAGGTTGCGCAGTGTTGGATCTGCCCCAGCTGCCAGCAGATGCCGCACAATGGCCTCCTGGGGTGGCCCAGGGGGCAAGGCAGCTGCCATGTGGAGGGCTGTGTTCCCATGGGCCTGGGGCAGTAAGGAGAGGACTGATAAGAATTCAGACTCAGCTGCCACATTCACATCGAATACTCCCCCTTTGACATTCCAGAACCCACCTCTACAACCACATTTCCACACTTCTCTCTGCGTCCGACACATTCCCCGCAAGCTATGTCCACTTCATACAGTCCCTTTCGAGGTCCCATATATTGTCTCCTCCGTGGTCACAGCCCATGGGACTCCCAACATCCCTCTCTGCTCTCTCTGCCATATCTCTCACAATCTGCACGTTCTAGCCTGGGCCCCCACCTTCATGTTGACAAAGGCCCGCAGGTCTCCCCGTGGCAGCTCCAGCAGCAGCTGAACCAGGGTGGGGTTGGCAGCCTGCACAGCCAAATGAAGAACTGTCTTGTTGCTCTTGATCTCCTGTGGGGAAGTGGATGGCAAAGGTCAGGCCAGTCCTCAAATCCAAGACTCTCCCATGGAGCCCAAGAGCCGTTAGAGACCCTGTGTCTTCTTTGCAAGCACCCAAGGGTGCTTTATACAGTTGTATGTGTTGTGTGCCACACAAAAACACCATGTTTAAGAGGTGCCATTTGCATCACATGTCACAGAACTGTACCTTTATAAGACAGTTTTCCAACCCAAGGGTCTTTGAGAAAAAGGGTCCTCTCCTAATTCTCTAAAACAGCTCTCTGAGCTATCAGCCCTGACCACTCCACATTCTATTAAACACAGTAAAATGCACCATATTCCACACAAACTATACTTTATCTACAAAGATAGGAGTTGAGCAGCATTAATCAGTAAACCAACAAAGCCTACATCCACTTCCATACTGAGCTGTTCTCTTCGTATTTTAGAGCAAATTAAGCTGTCTTCCACAATGACTTTTACTATGCACCTTTAGAGAATGTGTAATAATGAACATTAAAAATGTTATGTGTTTATAAAGGGCAAAACAACCTAGTTGGCTCACCAAATAAATTATAAAGAGAAAACAGAGATGGAGGGGGAAGCTCTTAAGTAAGAGTGACTTAAAAAGACATATCACTGCAATATGTGGGCTTTATTTGGATCCTAGCTTGTTTGTTTTCTTAATGAAAAATATGTCACTTTAGGGCCAAAGAGAAATTTGAAATTTGAACATAGCAAGGTGCAATAATGGTATTAAAGTTAAAAGAGTTCTTATCATTTAAACACACAAGTATTTATGGATAAAATTATAATGCTTGGATTTGCTTCAAATAATATAGAAAATAGAGGAATAGATGGGGCAGGACTGGCTATGAGTTGCTGGTTATTAATGACTGGTACATGGAGTTCATTATACTATTTTCTGTACTTAACCTGTGTCAGAATTTTTTAACTAAAATAAAACAGAAAAAACAACATGTAGATGTTTAATTCTATCAGCCAGCCTGTAAAAGAGCTACTATCAGGGGAAGGAGAATAATATAATTAAGAACTAGATTCTGGGACTGGACAACCTGGGTTCTAATCCCCTTTCTGAAACTCACAAGCTATATTTTTGACTTTGTAAAAGGGTCAAAAATATTATAGCTTGTGAGTTTCCTCATCAGTAAAATCGAAAGTAATAATAGCATATGCATTAAGGGTGTTTTGAGGATTTGATAAGTCAATCTGTGAAACTCAGTGCCCGATGACTAGTAAGTGCTTGATAAATATAAGCTAAGATCAGTAATATTATTTCCAGTTAACAACTGAGCACAGAGCAGTGAAATAATGTGCTCGAGGACACACAGCTGGGAAGAGACAAAGTCACTGTTTGGAGCCCCTGAACATCCAGGTACCTCCACCCCACACACCCTCCTAGGGGTCAGCTGCCCAGAGCCCAGCTCACCTGGCTGGTGTGATCAGCACCCATGTGCAGCAACATATGAACACAAGACAACCTGTCTCGGGCCTGGGTACTCAGTACCCGTGGACAGAGGTCAGGCGGGTACATAGCAACATTGAAGGCCAGGATGGCTGTGTGGAGTGGGGTGAGGCCTGTGGAATGGAGACAGTGAGGGCTCTGCAACTGAGCACCCACCCTTCCTATGCCCACCTGCCACACTGGCTCTGCCCACCACCCAACTTACCCTCAAAGTCTCTGGCTTCTAGGTCAACCCGAACCCCTGAGTTAATCACAGCCTGGAAGGAGGAGAAAACAGAGTGCTGGATTAGGGTCTCCCCAGACCTCCTAGCCCTGGAAGCCAGGATTTGGACAACCAGTATACCCCACCTGCCATGGCCTTACCAAGAGGACTCCTGGGAGCCCATAGGTAGCAGCCACATGCAAGACAGAACGTCCCTGATGGTCAGTAGCATTGGGCTCTGCTCCCAGGTTCAGTAGATCCTCCACAATCAGGGGCTGGTTGGCAGCAGCAGCCACCAGGAGAGGGGTCTGCAGGTAACAAGAAAAGTCACTCTGGGACCCCAGCACTCTCCTTCTGAAAACCAGGAATTCAGGCCCCCAGGCCCTCTGCCCTTAGATTCAGGAGTCTAGACCCATGGCACTCACCTTGCCTTTATGCTCACGAATGTCCAGACATCTGTACATTTGGAGCATCTCAGCTGCAGCATATGCTGCCCAGCGCAGCCCCCGAGCAGCAAACAGATGTAGGAGCCTGAGAACAGATATGGGTAACAGTGAGCAGAGCCCCTAGGTAAAAAGACCACAGACTCCATCCCCGTATACTCACGTGTCTCCCTCCTCATCCTGAGCCAATAGTTGTGGCCCCAATGCCAGCATATGAGCACGGGCTGCATCCAGAGATGGTCCAGTGACCACAGGGGGCAACTGTGGGGGCCCTGCAGGGAGTCCAGAGGGCTTCCAGGATCCCACCTGTGTCAGGGAAGGTTCTGCATAAAGCCGGGTATCCAGGGGCTCCTGAAGGGTACAGATGTTGGGGAGAGCCAGTCAGCTGAGGAGTCTCTCTTCTCAACAAACCACATACACCTACACATACAAAACGCCAGGTACAGTGGCTGTGTATCCCTCTGTGCAAAGAGAACTTGGACTTTTGGGGCTTCAACTTTGCCCTAAGGAATGGGATTGTAACCCAGCCACAATTCCCATTCTGTATCTTACCTCCATCCCCTGGGAAAATGGACACGGCTGCCCTGGGTCCGAGGATGGGTAGAAGTCAGGAGCTAGGAAACCTTCAGCAGCAGTCGGGTAAGAGTAGGGGCTGTCTGTATAGGCAGCATGCGTGTTGGGGTCCCAATCTGGAAAGCCAGTGGTGGGAGCCAGGCTGCCAAGTCCAGAATCCACAGTCTCCTGGTGTGCTGAGAAGTGAGTATGGCCTGTATGTGAGAGGAGGAACAGGGGTAGGCCTAGTTACCAGAGTTAGGGAAGTCACAGCTAAGGCTGGAGGACCTGTGTGAGGGCCTAGAATCTCCCAAGGTGATGAAAGTTAGTATTTCGGGACAGCCAGGGGCTGGAACCTAGGATCCTGGGCCATCAAGAGGTTAGAAGGTTGGACTTCTGGTACTTTAAGTCTTAGGATGCTGAAGTGTTGAGAGCTGAGACTCCCAGAGCACAAAGAGCTGGGACCCTGGGCCCCTGGCACACCCCAGGGCTGTGTGCATAGACTGCTGGGCTACAAAGAATCTGGAAGATGAAATTTCCATTGGGTCTCAACAAGAATCAGGGCCTCACTCCTAAGTCCCCTGAAGTCCGAAGAGTTGGGCTGTTTGAGTTCCTAAAGGAAGGTGGGGCAGGGAGCTGAGGGAAGGAGAGAAGTTTCCAGACTTACCAACCTCACCCTCATGCACAGATGGGGTCAGGGGCTGGGCCAGGGAAGGCGGGAACTGTCCCTGTAGAGACATAAGCAAAAAAGAACGAGGGTAAATTTATCTGGTAGATTCCTAAGCATCCATTCCCGCCCCCCCCCCCCATAGGGTGTCTAAGGACATCATCTCGTCATCCCTGAGGACCCAGCGAGCCAGCAAGTCCCTGCCCAACAGGAGGTCTCCTGGCTTCATAGGCCTCACCGGTGCCCCCCCAGCGTCAGGCTGTTGCTGGCGGCGCCTCTGCTCTTCCAGGAGCTTCTTCACTGTCTGTGACGGGCAGTGGCTCCGCTCACCCCGGCTCACTGCGGGACGGGGAATGGGAAGAAGCAGTCAGGACCCCACGCGCCGGGGCGTGGATCTGGGCGCCCTCCCGCGCGGAAAAACCGGCGCGCTGAGGCTGCCCGAGAACGCCCGAGCCAACCGGAGATGTCGGTGCGGCGCCCGCCTCCGCCTTTCCCCTCTGACCCAACTTTCCACCAGCGTCGTGGAAACTGAGGACGGGGGAGGAAGGCGCCCTCGGCGCCCCCCCCACTTCCGTAAAATGTCCCCCCCCGCCGACCTCCTGTCCTGAAGCCTCGGGACCCTCCGGCATCGCGTTCCGGGCAGCGAACGCAGGCTCCCCACCGCTCCCGGCACCAGGCGCGGCCCCGGGCGCCTCCTCGGAAACCCGGCGCCCCCAGCCCCTTCCGGGGGGACCGCGCGTCAGCGGCCCCCAGCATCCGAGGGACAGAGGGGTCTACACCCCGTCCCCGCCTCCCTCCCGGGGGTCCGGCCCAGGCCGCGGGGGCCCAGAGCCCGGCACCCACGTCCGCGGGAGCCGCGAGTCCGACCCAGGCAGCGTGGGGGGGGGCGGGGGGCGGGGGGCGGAAACAGGCCGGAGCGACGCGCTGACGTCACGGCGCCCGCGCAGAGGAACCTTCCATCCCCCCCCCGCCGCGCCGCAGGTGCCGGGCCGGGGGGGGCGGGGCGCGCGGCCGAGCGCGGCGCTCGTGGAGTCCCCGCACGCGGGGAATTCCGCCGCAGCCCAGGGCCGGGTGGGAAGTCCCGCGGTCGCGCCGGCGCGGAACCCCCGCGAGTCCCGCCGGTGTGGACCCTGCGGCCCGGCGCGGACGCCCCCCCCCCGCGAGCCCCGCCGCTCGTTCAAACCCCCAGGGCCGCGAGGACTCGATCCGGCGCCGCTTCCTCAGGGAACGAGTCCGGGCCGCCAGCCCCCCACTCCCACAGGGCCCCGGCGTCCTGCCCCTTCCCGCCCGGGACCCTGGAGTCAGAATCCCACCCGCTTCTCTACCACGACCGCGGCGTCAGGGCCCTGTCCTCCCGCCAGACACCGGTGCTCTCAGTCTCAGGCCCCAGGACGTGATGCTCCGGCTCAGTCCCTCGGGGCCTAGAGAGCCCGGCTCCCAGCGCCTCCCTCGCCCTCTCGGCCCGAGCGGGCTCCGCTCCCGCCTCTGCATTACCTCGGGGATTCCGTGGAGCGGACTGCGGGCCCCCAGGGCCCCGGCCTCGGCGCTGCGCCAGCCTCGCTGTCACCCCGCGGAGCCGCCGCGGGGTCCCCGGTCTCGGGGCCGATGCCCCGCGAGTTTTTAAAATGGGGCCTGGCCCCGCCCAGTCCGGGTCTGGCCCCGCCCGCAGCGCGGGAGTCCCCGCTTTGCGCTGGAGCAGACCCGGGCTCCGAATGGGCGGGCCTGACTCCTAGCGCAGGACTCCTGAGTGCTGAGGAAGACGGAGCTGCGGCTCCGTCTACGTTTCGGTGAGGGAAGGGGGCAGGAATTCTGGGCTTCTGAAGTAGGGGGGCACTGGCGGCCTGGACTTCTGGGTGCGGGTCCAGGGAGTGCTGGAGGCCTCGACTCCCGGGCCCCGGGCTGGGAGCGGGAGAAGGGGCAATATTCCTGGGTCCTGGGGGGAAGAGGGGCCTGGGAGTTTGGACTTCCTTGTCTCCAGGTTGGAAAGACCTGTAGGTAAAAGTGACATAGGTGAACTCAAATTTCTCCCTGTTCCCCACATCACCTCCTTTTTGAGAAGTCAGTTCTCATTTATTCATCGTTTAAAATAATGTCCTGTCGCAGGGGAAGCCCTTTGCTGGGGGCTGTGATATAACTGTGAACTAAGCAGGGAGGAATTTCCAGCCCTCCAGCCAGCTGACATTCCAGTGGGAGGCTGTTCTCAGTTCCCATCTTGACTAGCCACAGCACTGACCAGTGAATCACATCTCTCCCCTGCTTTCAGGACTCCACGCTCTCCTGGTTCTCCTCCCTCACTTGCAGCTACTTCTCAGTTTCCCTGGCTGTTTCCTCCTCTTCACCCGTTCTGGGGGACAGGAGCATGGTTCTCTATCTGTACTCGCTTCCTTGGTGATCTCATCCAGTATCCTGGCTTTGAATACCATCCATGAACCTCCAACCCCTCAAATTTACATCTCAGGACCAGACTTCACCCCTGAACTCATAGAGGCAGCTGTGGCCATTCTGCTTCTCCACAGGGAGACCTATCAGACAGTTCTAACTAAGTAGACCCAAACCTTGGCACCTTCCGCCTAAAATCTGCTTCCCCTCCTTTGCCATCCTGTGAAAGGATGCTTCATCTTTTCAGCTGCTCAGGCCAGAACCTTCCGTCATTTCCGATTCCTCTCTGTCATACACACCTTTATCTACTCCAACAAGTTTTGTTGGCTCTACCTCCAAAATCTTTTCAGAATCTCCCCCAGGGCCCACACCTTGGTCCACCTGTCACCTCTCACCTGGACAATTGTGGCAGCCTCCCTGGTCTCTCTGACCCCCCTTCCCTAGTTTATCCCCAAAAGCAGTCACAGGGACCTACCACCTCTCCTCCTCCCCCACACACATACCGGAAGCAGATGGTCTTGCCACCAGCAGGGTGACATCCGCTATTACTGCCACTTAACTCCCCCACTGTTCCTCAGAACTTCTCTGGGCAAAAGCTCTTTGCTAGAACCCTTCCAGCCTCCAGGTCACCATGGTCCTTCAAGGCAACTTCCTGTTCCTGCTTCTGCTCCCAGGTAAAGCCAACAATTGGGGTAGGGGTGAAAAGGGAGGCTTGGGTGGCATCTGAAGGGAGGGATGCTGAAGGTGGGTTCTTCTCCCAGTGCCCTTTCCCTTCCCGAAGATCAATTGGATTTAGGACCTAGTTCTTTGGGGCAGGGAAGCTGACTTCTAGAGTGCCTACCTGTTAATCTCTCCTCTCTACTGAGTCTTTGCCTTTTCTTTCTCTGCATCTCTGCAAGCTCCTCTCCCATTTGTCCCCTCTTTCTCATTTGACCTTTTTGGAATGGAGGTTACTTCTCAGAACATCACCTTTCCTTGCGCCTTATTTTGGGAACCACCTCTCCCTGCTTACTACCTTCCCTCTCTTTCCACAGTGGCTACAGCTCAGACAATCCCAGGTGAGAAATCAGCACTCCTTCCCCTTTACCATACTTCTTCAAGTACTGCTTCCATCTCTAAAGTGTGGCCTGAGGGCCCTAGAACCCCCCAGCTATTCTCCAGCTCACCATCTCACCTCTCATCTCCACATCAGAGTCCCCAGGGGATCTGCAGCCCTCTCCAGATCCCCCTCTCACTGCCCTCATCAGTAAATTGAAGCCCCATGGATTTGGCCAACCCCCAGCCTCTCTTCAGGAGTACCCACTATGCCCAAAGCAGAGCATATGTCTCACTATGCTGGGACACCCCCAGACTCTGGATCTCCATTTCCCTTTTTATCCCCCAAGCACAACCCCAGGGAACCTGGGACATCCCCCAGGGACTTCCTCTGCTCATATTCCCAAAACACAATCTTGAACCCCCCTCAGCCATTTTCTTGTTTTGGCCCCCACCTCCAGCTTCCTGTTCTGGATGTGGGCCCCTCTCACTGCCACTCCTAGCAGGGCTTGTGGCCACAGATGCAGTGGTATCCCTGCTAATCGTGGCTGTGGTGTTTGTGTGTGCGCGCCTACGCAGCAGGCCCACCCAAGGTGAGGGCAGGAAAGGGCTGGGCTTGAAGGGGGTGGTGTCCCTAGGGAGGAGGTTCCTATGGAGGGGGCCCCCGGGGAAGCCCTGGAGGCACTGCTGGGGAAACCCTGGGGGCATTGCTTGGGGGGAACTCCTGAGGAAACCCCTGAAGCACAGGGTCCCAAGGGAGGTGGAGGAGTGGGTGGGTGGTGGGTGGTCAGGCCTCACGCTTTCTCTCCCTCACCACCAGAAGATGGCAAAATCTACATCAATATGCCTGGCAGGGGCTAATCCCCCTGTAACTATGACCTTTGACTTCTGATCCCCTCGTCCTGGATGGTGTTGGAGGCACAGGAAACCCACTCCCCTCTTTGGGTTGGAATAAAGCAATTGAAATACCTCTACTTCTAATTATTTTTCAAGGAACCCCAGGGTCCCCAAAGCTTCCCTTCTATTTAGCTGTTTCTGGGTCCATGACCCACCCTCCCAAAACCCCACATATCTACATCCCCTCAGCCCAGGGATCTGGAGTAACTCAGCAGTGTTTTGTGCTTCAAGTTTATTTGTGGGCAGGGTTGGGAAAAAGTCTGATATATTGGGTAGGGCACTGTAGATCTGTATCTTGGTGCGGGTAGGAATAGGGTGCTGGGTGGGCATCAGGAATGGCTGAATCCAGGTAACATGTTGTTGATTGCTATGATTTGGGCTCATTTGTAAAACTGCCTCTGTGTGTTGAGGTCACTGTAGACATCTGATCTCTGACCTTGGAGTTCCTAAAGGAATGGACAGGGTTGGGACCATCAGTAGAAGGTGTCCACAAAATAAAACAAAATCCAGTCTTCTCCCAGTGGCCTGCAAAGCCCCTGGTAGCTCCTTCAACTTTGCAGCCACGTTAGAGATGTAGATTTTATTTAAGTGCATTCTAAGTTCCCCTTTGTACTCTGCCTCATCATTATGCCCTGCCTCAGGGCCCTTGTACACACATACCATTTCTCTCTGCCTGGTTCCTTCTCCCCTTCAGCTTTCCGTTCATGTCACGTCCTCCGAGAGGCACTTCTTGAATTCTCCATCTGTAGTTTCTTCCTCCCATACCCCAGTCACTGTCACATCTGTTTTTTTCCTTCATGATGCCTTCCAAACTGATCTTATTTGTTAATTTGCTTCAAATACATCTAACCATCTAGGATGTAAGCTCTGCTGCTGTGTCCCCAGCTTCTAGCACATATAGGTGCTCAACAAATTCCACCAAAGAAAGAAAGAAAATGGAGCAACCCTTTGCCCTAAAATTTCATTGCCTCTCGTAACTAGAAACCCTCTTCAATCTTCTGGACGTCAGCCAGACTCAAGATTCTTACACTTTACAAAGAGATGTTTTATCCATGAGTGAGGCAAAGCAAAGCTGGTCGCCAACAAGTAAAACAGACATCACAGAGCAGGGCTCACAGTTGGTGGGGAAGGGTCTGTGGCCCCAAGAAGCAGGTGTCAGACAGAACCCCTGAAATCATATGCACATGTTTGGTCTGGGTGTGTATCTTTCTGAGGAGGGGTTTGTTTGGCTTCCATGAGATTCTCAGAAGAGCTCATGACCCCCTAAAGAGTCAAGAAAGATGTTGACGGGCAGGAATTGAAAAGATGTCTCTATCTGCATCATGGTTCTTGAGAAGGGTTTCAAGGATATTTGTACCATCTCTAAATTACATACACATTTTGTATTTTTTGTGTGGATTTTCCTAAGGGTTCTCTAGCTTTCTTCAGTTTCTCAAAGGGATGCAGGACCCCTGTCCCTCAAAGTTCTAGAATTTTGCTCTTTAGAATTACCAAGCTAGGTTGAGTTATATCCTCTGCCTTTATGAGAGCTCCCAGAAATCAGCCTATCTTGGGTTGGGCTTTTCCAGAACAATACAGAGACCACTTTCTAGCTAAGGCCTTCACCACCCCTGCATTTCCTCTCCACACATTTTAAACTAAGCATAAGGTCATAATCGATCACTGAAAGTAGTTTTGGACAGAAGGGGATTAAAAGACCAAGGGAGATTAATCTTCAAGGGTTTGAGGGGCTGCAAAGAAAGTGGCTTTAGGTTCTACAGCATCTATAGGGTATTTAGGACAGACATCCTCAGGGCAGGAGTGAGATGTGAGGGAAAAAAAGCTGGTTTCCTCACCTGATAAGTAGACTCTGTCTCAGCAGCGCGCTGTTTCCGGGTCACTGCTGGGGTGAGGAGCGTTGTGGGGTGCGGAAACAGACAAGGTGGTGAATGGGGACCATTAGATTGATGCAAAATCAGTCCCTCCATCGCCATCCCTTTGGATGGTTGTGTCTTGGGAGTTTACCCCTCCCCTCTCCTCCAGACAAGTCCTCAAAGCATCCCAGGCCATCCCCTGCCAGCCCCACTCACCATCCACGGCTCCTCCTCGTCCCCGAGGAACTAGCCGGCCCAGGGAGTACACTGCCAGGGCGATGAGGAGGGTCAGCACCAGGTCCCCCAGCACAATCCCCGCCAGCACACCAGGGCTCACCATAGAACAATTGCATTCTGGGAATGTATGTGGGACAGGGTTCAGGGGAGGTCACTTGGAGTTGGGAATTGGGAGGAAGTGTTTGCAGGGGGAGGTTTGGAGAGATTTGGTAAGAGACAGAGATGGGGAGGTCTTTGGGAAGTGGGGAGGGGAATTGCAGGATCTAGGCCTACCGCTCTGGGCCTGGACCACGCTGAGACCTGAGAAGATAAAAAGGTCAACTTCAGATCAGGGGCTATGACTTGAGGGTGGGCATAGAAGCTGGGGAGGGTGGGTTCTGATAGGGAGGGGCCGGGGGTGGAGAGCTACGACTGGTAGGACGTGTGGCTGGCATAATGGCCACTGGACTGTGTTACTTCTACACCAACTCGTCCTGTTACAACACCCTGAGAATCTCTTCCCCCTGCCTCTACCGGAGGCCAAATGTTGGGGGATCAGGTCCTGGGAGAGACCCTAAGGTTTGCGGGGCTGAGGATCCACTCTCATCCCAACCCTCTCTTTTGGTTCTCTTTTCCACACTGCTCCCTGCCCTGCCCCAAGCCAAGCCCAGGGACTTAGGCGGCAGCTGCAGAAGCCCCGACTCACCACCCACAGTCAGAAGGAGAGGCAGGAGTAGGAGCCTGTTGGAGGTTCCAAGGCCCCCCATGGTGTAGGCACCGCTGCTGGACATCACAGTCCAAGGGCCAGTGGGATGTGGCGAAGCTTCCAACCAAGTGAAGGAGGAAGTCTGAGGTGGGTGGTGGCAGGAGGGAGGAGGGGATGATAGGGGAGGAGGGACAGAGGAAGATAACACCAGAAAGAATCACGCTCAGACATCCAGGGACCATGCTGTAGCCCCCAATGGCTGGACATGAAGGGCAGAGGGTACATATGTCATCTCAACCTCCATAGGCGAGCAGGGGTCAGACATCATTGTAGCAGGAGGAACAGTGGCTGGCTGTGATTAAAGCTAGCTCTGCCTTGTCACTCAATCTCTCTGGCCTCAGTTTCTTCTGTAAAATTAGGAGTAAAATAGTATCTACTTCATAGAGTGTTGTGGGTATCAAATAATGTTTCTAGAACAGGGACTGACACTGGTCAGCTTTTTACAAGCACCAGCTTTAACCATTAAATAATCAGAACCTTGTGACGGTCATAGGATATTCATTCACTGATGACACGCAGGCACTCTATCCCAAGCGTTAGCTCATTTAACCTCCACAACACCCTTCAGAGGTAGATGCTCTCTTTATCCCCGTTTTACAGAAAGGTAAGGACATTTTCCTAAAGTCACACAGCAAATAAAGATAAAAATGGAATGCAGGACCCAAGGACAGGTATTTGACCCTTAGAGAGAAAGCAAAAAGAACTAAGATGAAAAATAGCAAAGGAGAAAACGAGTGATGCAGAGAAGGCGGGAGAGGAATAGACATACAGCACAGACATAGACTGGGAGCTGGGGTGATGATATGGTAACCACTGGGCCAGGCCGGATTGCCCCAACCAGTGAGGAAGTGGCTGGAAGAGAGGCCACTCAGGGGGAGACATAGACTTCTGGCCCTCAGCAGGATCCTGAACTGGGGCTGGGGAAGGAGGAACCTGAGGTTAGAGCACTGGGGGATGGGCCAGCAGCAGGAAGCCCCCCTCCTCCTTCTAGGCGTCACACCCCACAGCTCCCTGGGCCTGAGCTCAAGAGAAAAAGGGGAACTGGATGCTGGTCATGAGATAGGCACTGAGCGTCTGTTGGGGGCGGGAAGGGGGTGGAGAGTTTAGAGGAGGGTCAGGGCCCAGTCCAAGGCAGCACTAGCTGCGGACAAGGAGAAAATTTTGAGATGGCCTCAATTAAATTACTGTGGGCCAGAGGGTGGACGGAAGAGACAAGAAAGGCCAATCAGTTAACAGTTAAAGGGCAAAAGCAACAAAGGATGCTCCTGAGTGTATGTTGAAACTTTGAATTTACTTCCAGCAGGCTATTTCTGTGATTATCTAGACAGTAGCCGAGTGGCCCACCACCAAGCGTCACCAAACCCAGGCACCTCAGCTTCTTGCTTACTTATGAACTTTCTGGGCTGTTGCCCACCATTAATCCAAAGGAGCAACTATCTCTTCCTTACAGACAATGCGTCTATCCGAGAACCAGCCTTGCCTCACCTTCTCCCACCCTCTTTATCGGCAGCCAATGTAAATTCTTTCAAAACAACTTACATCTTTCTTCTCCAAACTCACTGTATAAAAGAGCCTGCCAGCTCCAGGATGGCAGATGAGGTGTCTTCGCCATCTAGCCCTGCTGCTGGTGGTTTAAACTGCATGCCCCAGGACCTAGTCCTTTTTCTGGCTAGCATTTGGCTCAATAAACCTTTCAGAAAAGCTTTTGGCCATGAAAGTTTTTGTTTAACGCTGCTAACAGCTGCCATTACCCAGGACTGGCTGAGTCTTGTCCCTAAATAACAAACACTGGCCCCTGCCCTCACCATCAACACCGCCAGGTCTGGCACGAACATGGAGACAACAGGCCCTGGCAGCTGTGCTGGAATACCAGGCCTCTCAAGGTGGCTGGAGCAGAGTGAGCCAGGTACTATCAGAGACGGGAAGAGGCTCTGAACCAGGAGGACCCTGATCTGACTCTGGTGTCCACTGGCTCCCTCTGGCTTGGCATGGGAAGCAGACTGTGGGAGCAGGGATGGGAGTGGAGAGCCAGGCTGCTGGAATGGTCAGTTTATTCTGAAGATCTTGTGAGGTCTGTTAGAAAGATGGCTGCCTGGCACATTGTAATGCGCAGTGGATGTTAATAAGTATCATTATTGCTATTGTTATAGTACCTTGAGTCTCTGGTTCTGGGATCGCCTTGATAAAGATCCTCCCTCAAACTCAGCCTCAGCCTCAGCCTCCTGATCTGATCTTCCCAACTCTAGCCAGGCCTGGGCTGTCCCCAGTATTCAGTCTAATAGCCAGCACACATGGGCACCATCCAATCAGAACAGATATGACCATAGTTTTGGGTCAGAGTCCTGAGCTTAGCTGCTGAGAGTTTAGCTGAGATGTGGGGAAGTCTGCGGTGTCCCAAGAGGACAAACTGAGGTGGTGACAAATGTCTATAGGATGTGGGGTAGAGGCTCTTTACCAATCAAAAGAGAAGTATCTCAATATTTTAGCAATCAGTATGTCTGTACTGGTACAGACCACAGAATGCCAGCCTGGGCAGGTCTCTACTCTGTGGTCTTCTCTCCACTGGGTGAAGGAAGAGGCTGAGATGGGGGTCACCCAGCTGACTGGGTGTCAGTCCACCCACACAGGAAGCAGGGCTATCCTCCCTCCCACCTTGAGATCTGTGAAGTGTCTCAGTCTCTCCTGGCAGCAGCCCTTCCCTGTCTCCCTTCCCCCACTATCCCAAGGTGTCCTCTGAACCTCCTAAGTAAATAACTTGAACTCTATTCCTCTTCACAGTGTCTTGTTCTGGGAGGGAGAACCACACTAAAACAAAGAGCGTAATTGCCAGAAGGAAGGAGGGGCGCTGGGTCGTCAGCACAGTAGATACCCACGACATCTCCCATCCCTGCCCCTGTCTCAAAGAGCCTGCTGCTTTGTAATTTGAAAATGACAGCTGCATATGCCCAGCCCCTGGCTCTGGTCAGGTTTACACCTGACAAAAAAGTAGCTGTCAGTGTTCTTTGTTGCATACAGTAAAAGACACTGTAACTAGTTTAAACAGAAAAGAAAATGAGTTCAAGGATGTTAGGAAGACAACTGAATCTCTAGGAGGGCCAGAGAATCAGCCCTGGGGCTATCCAAACCCTGATGCCACTCAGATTTTCTGCTAAGACTTCTATCATTTGAATCAAAATCAGTTTTATGGGTTGCCTTCTCCTCCTCACTCTCTTTAAAATCAAATTCTGATGTGAGTTCCAAAATATTTAGAGACAAAATATGTCTGGGATTTGCTCAATAACAATACATGAGAGGGGAATGAATAGGAAAAGATGGGCCAGTCTTGGATGGTGATAGATTGGATAAAAATCTCATACTCTTCTATTTTTCGGTCTTTTGAAAATTTTTCAAGTTAAAAATAAATTTAAACATGGGTGTATTTAATTGGCAGAGTGTAGGACACATGCTTACACCACAGCTTCAAGGAAGTGGCGCTGGCAGTGGGCAGCCAACGTAGACCACAATGGCTGACTTTTTATTTGTAAAATGAGGCTTTTAAAATATAACTAAAGCAATAAATAGATTTAGCAACTGTAGTTCATCCAAGTCATAAAGGCAGTCATTACAAGTGAATTAGAACTCTACAAGCTGATTCGAAGGGATCTTACCTGAGAAAAGCAAGATGCAGAGAAGTAAATATAGTACAATCCCCAGTGACCAAAAAGAATCCCTTGCAAATATGTGTATTTACATTTACATATTTGAGCGGTGGTGGAGAAAGCAATTAAAAGCATACGCCTCAGGCTGCTTACATTAGTATAATTAATGACCTGGGTCAAAAGAGGAGATGCGGAGTGTAAGGGCAAAACAGGGTTGAAAATAAAGGAAATATATGATAACAGCAGTGTGTGTAACACGATGCCATATTATATGTGACATGTTTATATATAACATATATATAATTATATACATCGAATTGTATATATCTGCATAGAAAAAGCGTGAATGTCTAGTCAGGAGAATATCAACAATGATTATCTCTGGGTGGTAGAATTTTTTTTTCAGGTTTTAAAACTTTTTATTTGCATACTAAAAAAATTGTGCATTCCAATAATTAAAATCATTTGAACAACAACAACAACAACAAAAAGCATTCTGATTAAACTGCATTTCACAGCCTGCAAGACACCTTGGATCAGCTTAATTTCACTCTAGATTTCACTGTCACCCCACCCAGCTTCTGCCTTCACCAACAGACAAGTTCTTTTCCTTTTCTGCCAGACAGACCTGTGGGAGAGGCAGGCAGGTCCAGCCTTCACCGTCAGTAGTTCTTGGATGTGAAAAAGGGCAGCACAATCATTTAAACTTGATGCAACCTCTTTGCATCTTACAGAGTTAAACAGCTAAAAGAAGTAAATACGAAGGCAATGCCTGTGGCATGTACAGGGCATAGTGGCGGTGCGTGCCTCCTTACGATTCGCGTCTTGCTTCTCTTGTTCAGTCATTTCTTCTGATGGCAGTGGGTTTTTTCTCTTGTGTTTCTGTCTTCTTCAATTTTGATGTATCAAATTTCTCAATCTCAGCTGTATTGGAATTGTCAGACATGGCTGCAGAGGAAGCAGAGTGAGGCAGCAAGGAGTGAATCCGATCTGCTCAGTTGCTGTCGGTCGCGGGGTCAGGTGGTAGAATTTAAATGACATATTTTCTTTATTTTTAAAATTTAATTTGTTTTTCTGCAGGAAGTATTTTTAACCTATATAATCAGAAAAAAATAAAGGTATTTCAATTTCAGAAAACACGAACAAAGACAACTTGGGGGGAGAAAAAAATACCAGACTTCTGCTGCCAGTAATAGTGTTCTACGAAATCAGAAACCAGACTCTACTGGAGAACAAACAAAACTGCAGGATGAAAAATATGGGGAAAATTACTAAAAGCAGCAAAACACTAGTAAGAGAGTAAGGAAATACTGTCCAAATCCAGGGTAAAACAAGAGAGGATTCACTTTGTTCTGAGGGCGTTTTCTGATCTAAAAGACAGTTTGATAAATAGGAAGCAAAAGTGAAGGCCCAGGCCCACCAGACTAGAGGTCTAAACATCAGTTCCTCATTTTGAGTTGGAATCCGTCACCCTCAAGTAAGAGTGAGCCAGAAGTCACCTAACCTTCACATGAATTTACAACTTACCCTTGTACCCGCTGAGTGAGGCTGGTAAACCTAGGCTTCATCCTGGTTTAAAGAGTGTGTACCCAGGTGACTGACAGGGGTAAGCAAATGTCCACTCTGAAGTAACATACCACCATATTAAGAATATCAGAATATAAAACAAAACCAAATAAAAGTAAAGTAACTACTTATATTAGCATAGTTGAGTACCTAGTAATAAATCTAACAAACTATGTGAAAAGTCTGTACAGGGAAACTTGATGAGATTTTTTAAAAATCTAAATAGGTGGAGTTATATGATAGAACATGTTTTTGAATTGAATATCAGTTTTTCTCTGGATTTACTATTTATTCAATTCATTCATAGTCTAGATTCTAAAAGTTGTTTCTTGTGGAACCTGTAGGTGGAAACTAAATTTTATACAGAAATATAAAAGGCCAAGCAGTATAACAGATATTTTTACAGAAGAACAAGAGGTCTCACCCTACCTGATGTCAAGATTTATTATAAAGATATGGGAATTAATGCAGTGATAAGTGATTTAGAACAGAACAGAGTCTAGAAATATACCCATGTATACATGGCCACCTGATATGCGACAGAAGATGGTCTTTTCAATGAACAGGTTGAGCTAGTTTACTCTCTAAATAGATGAAAGTTATGTTAGCCTCCTATCTCATGTCATACACAGAAATAAACTCTGGGTAGATTAGGGACCTAGAGTGAAAGGTTAAACAAAAGTTTTTAAAAAATAATGTAGGATAATAAATTCATAACCTTAAGGAAAGAAAAGATTTCTTAATCAAGACCCAAAAGCACTAACCTAAGAGACAAGGCTGATAGCACATAATTAAAGGAACTAAAAGTTTAAAAAAATAAAAAATAAAAAAAGACAAGGTTGTTATATTTGACTAACATTAAGAATTTGTGTTCATCAAAACATATTTTAATGTGGTTATATTTACATTTTAAAAGGTCATTATTGTTTAGAGATACCTGTTTACTAATTTTTTTAATTCTTTTTTACTAATAAGATGTTTGGAATTTGTGAGGATTATACTGTTCTAATTTTGAGAGAACAGTACAATTGAGATTTCTTATTAACATGGTGCCATCAGAAAATGATCATGGAGTGGGAGAAGATATTTGCAACATATAGACAAAGAATTTGAGTCAGGCATATATAAAGGACTCCTTAAAACACAAACAGCCAACCCCAAAAGAAAAATGAGCGAAATTCATGAAAACACTTTACAGAAAAGGAACTCTGAGTGGCCATAAAGGTATGAAAAGGTGCTCAGCTTCAGTGAAAGATGCAAATTATGATAGCAGTGCAAAACTGCTTCACACTTTCCCCTCCATCCCCAGAAATAGCAAAAGTCTCAAAATCTGACAATACCAGGTATGGTGAAGACATGGAGCACCAGAAGCTCTCATATACTGCCGAAGGAGTGGAAGTGGTTTAACCACTCTGGAAACAGTTTGGCATCATCTCTTTAGGTTACTCAGAACTTCTGCCCCTCTGTCGGTATCCCAGAGAGACTAGTGAATGGATGCCAGGAAGCCTGTGAAAGACTCTTCACAGCTGCCGCATTTTAAAGCCCTTCAGAGGAATCTATACAAATACTTGTCACAGAAGAATGGGTACATATATTGAAGCACACTCACACAATAGAATATTATGTAATAATGAGAATAAATGCAGTAGATGCCTAACATACAGTAGATATGACTACCTGCCACAACATGGATTTATCTCACAGAATGTTGAATGAAAGAAAACAGTCCTATACAAAAGAGTACATACAATACAGTTCCCATTTACCTAAAGTTTATAAATAGTCCAGGTTAGACTATAGTGTTTAGGAAGGATAGATAGGTAGCAAGACTATTAAGAAAAGCAAGAAAGGGAGCCCAGCAAAACAAAATGGTGGTTATCTGTCAAAGGAAGAAAAAGCTTTGCAAATCAAAAAAGGACAAAACATTTTCTAGAACGTATCAATGACCTCTTTCTTCCTGCGGAGATGGATGCCCAGATATTCACTAAATGATTAATTATTCTGTGCTTGTGTATATTTTTGGCAGGTGTTCCATATGTCACAATAAGTAAAAATTTAAAGATCTGATAATGATTGCTCATTATAAAAACTTTGAAAAAATGCAGCAAAATATAAGAAGAAAAAAGAAAATTCACCTAATTTCTGAGACAGTTTCATTAATGTTTTGTTACATTTCCTTCCTGCCTTTTTATTGAGCATATTTTTATGTATTTCTGAATATATCATATATGGAAATTTGCATCCTGCTCATTTTGCAAATAATTTGTATTGCCCTGGAATGAGCAGCTATAGGAGACTGCTCATCTGTGACCTGACCTCACTGTTATACATCTGCTCTTTGCCCTGGAACCAAGGAGGTGACCCTCACAGTACAGAGGGCAGAATAAATTAGATGCCAAAGCTAAGATTTCATTTCTCAGTTCACCTACGCTCAGAAAAAACTGTGAAGTAAGTCTCCATTTCCCTTTTCCCTCGCCCACTGCTTGGAACATGGATGTGTTGGGAGCCATCTGGGACCGCTCAGGCTGGGGCACTCCCCTAGAGATGGCAGGGCCATAGGTAAAAGCAGCTTGGATGTCTGATGCTATGAAACCTCCATACCGACGCCATGAAGCCCTACACTGTTTATACTTGGTCTACTGGTAAGAGAAAACTCGAGTTCTGTATTGTGTAAGCCACTGTTATATGGAGTTCCGTTATAGGGTTCATATCCTACCTAATCCATATCCTAAGTGCTCATTATATATGAGCAATTCCTCATGTTTCTAAACTCTCCTTAGAAATAGTCTTAGTGGGTTCATAATATTATATCCTCTGAAGTTAATGACTTTTTTATTCTCTTGTTTTCATTCATCTATTCAACACATATTTGTTGGATGGGTGGATGAGCAATGGGGATGCAATGGTAAACAAAGCTGCCCTCAAGGAGCTTACATCCTAGTGGAGAAAGATAGGCAATAAACAAGAAAAAAACAACCCTTTTCTATTTTTAGATATAGCATGTTCCCAAATGTACGGCAGAGACTGGTTAATTACTCACCGAAACTTCTCCCCTTTGCTCCTCCAACACAGCTGGACTACATTTCCCATCCTTCCTTGCAGTCATATGTTGGGCCAAGAGCAAGTGAGCAGATTTGTTGAATCCAACCTCCTGGTGATTCTAAAACCCTCTTACTTGTGGCACTTACCTGTTTCAACATCCACTGATGGAGAGGACTTGTTGGGGCAGGGCAAAGGGAACTAAAGGAACTGCCAGATGGAAGGTAGGAGCCTGAATCCCAAAGTGACTCTGAGAAGCAAAGCCACCCTACTCTCTATTACACTATGCTGTGAAGGAAAAAGAGATTGCCTTGTGGACAAAAAAAGGGTGCTATAAGAAGTCATAAATTCCTAACTAGGCAGGTCTGATGGGTAATCATGTCCCAGGCTTATAACTTCTTTAGTAAAAGGTTTTTAAGCCAGCCCTGTCTATTGTATGTGCATCTAGGTTAACACACCTTTGAAATGCTGAAGTAATATCCCTCAAGGCATAATTTCCCTCAAGAGGGCACATAATCTCAACTGTTTTGTAATCCAATCCCTGCTTTGCTTTCTCCTACCTTCATGTAACCTTCTTTACATTCCCTCCTTAATTTCAAACACTGCAAAACCGGTATTCTCTGAAACATTTGAGATCTTGCTTCCCGGTGATTGTTATAAGTTTAGCTCAAATAAACTCATAAAAATTCTTTACAGGTTTGGACTTTTCCTACATTGACAGTGTTAAACCACTGAGATTTGGGGGTTCTCTTTGTCTTATTCCAATCTTAGAAGGAAAGCTTTAAATATTTAACCATTAAATGTTTTAATACTCTGATTAAGAAAGCTCTGGTAGACAACAAAAGTGGCTCCAATTTTTCACTCCTGTCTCTTTACCCTTTGCCATTGGACTTCTTAGCAACTTCCATCAAAGGGTGGAGTCTATTTCCCCACCCCTTGAATCTGAGCAGGTCTTGGGATTTGGCCAATAGAATGAGGCAGAAGAAACCTCCTGCAACAGCTGATACAGGCTTCCTGACTAAATAACTTCAGAAAATAATGTCAAGAAAGTACCCTCTTATACAGTTATCATGTTAATGATATCGACTCTAGCATGTTAATGAAAATTCCTGCAACAAAGCAGCTCATTTAACTTCATTCAAGCCAACATTTCCCTTCTCACATTTCTTTTATCAAGGAGCTCTTTTATCTTCAGACATCAATTGACATCCCCTGGATCTTTGTTTTTGCTATTATTAAAAAATGATGCCATGATGCCATTAATGTGATGGCTAGGTGGAGGGCCAGGGGAGGAAGGGAGCGACTGGAGGGATCATTTTATTAACTATATAGATGTCTAACCAATGTACTGTATACTTGAAACTAATTTAAATAAATATTTTTTTTAAATGATGCCATGAAAATCCCTGTAGTGAAGTCGTTTACTACTTGCTGGATTCTTTCCAGGTGCTAATCATAGAAATGTAAATGATGGATCAACCGATATGGATTTTTAGGCTATGGACTCAGGCTGCCCAATCCTTCTTCAAAAGGTTCATTCCCATTCACATCCCAACTACGGTGAATGGGGTCTCACATTCCCGTGAACTCTCTTCAGCTATAGGGAACCACATTTCAAACATCTTTGCCGATTTGACAGGTTTCGAAAGAGATGCATCTCAGTATTTCAAGTGGCAAATTCTTCTATTTATTACTGGGGATATACTTGGCTTTCGTCTTTATTTGGCTACTTGTATTTTTTCTGTAATTTTTCTTATCGTATTAATTTGCCCATCTTTCTTTTGGGTATTAGCTTTTCATGTTAATTCCACACTAATTTATTAATATCTTCATTACATTATATTAACTATTTTTCTATCATATCTGTTGCAAATATTTTTCTCTACTATTTAACTTCAATTTTAGTCATGATCTTTTTGGATATACAGAATATTCAACTCTTATACAGTCAACCCCATCAATCTTCTCCTTGGTGATTTATTCTCCCACTTTGAAGTTCAGAAAGTCCCTGCCAGAGATCATTAAATATTTCTTTCATCTTTAAGACTTTTATTGTGTCATTTTCTTCCCACATTTTACTCTGGAATTTATTTTAATTTATCATGTAAGACAAAACTCCAAATTGATATTTTCCCCCAAATGGCTGAAATATAAATCCAACTGGGGTGATATTATGCTTCTATTCTATAATACATTCTTGCTTTCTTCCCTGTCTTTGGCCAACCATTCTGATACATTACCCAGGATATGATTCTCTTCTACTGAAATCACACTTTAAGTTACGTGAACTCCATGATTTTGTCTGTCTTGTCGCCATTGTATCCCCAACACCTAGAACAGAGCCTCGCACGTGGCAAGATCTCAATCAATATCTGGCGAAATAATGAATGAGTGAATGAATGAATGAATGAATGAATAAGAAAATAAACAAATGCATTCAATATGCCAGGCCTGATATGGGCAGTGAGTTTATTAATGTTGGGAGTAACATTCTTCTTCTTCCTCTGTGAGGTCCACTGATAAATAGGAAATAGTTCATTTAGCCTGTATCAGACAGTTAGTTATTCCTGCATAACAAAATTTCCCCTAAGTAGCTTAAAACAACTAGCATGTTATTATTACTTGCTCACTGTCCTGAGTTTCAAAATTTTGGATAGGGCATAGCAGAAATGGTTTGTCTCTGTTCCACGTGATTTCAGCTAAGGCTAGAAAGTCAAAGAGGTATTCTTTACTTACATGTCAGGTTCTTCCGGACAGCTCGAATGGGATGATAGAGGCCCTAAATGCCACAGTAAGAAAGCTAAAGATCGCCTTGAAGAATAATGATTTCCAACCAGCAACTGGGTTTCAGAATTACCTGAGTCCAGATATTTTGACATGTCTAAGCAATTTTGGAGAGGAAGGGGGCATGGAGCATCCAGTTGGTAGACATTCTATACATCAGGGCTGAAATAATCTGGGCTGAAACAGGGCTGGAAATTGTAGCCAAGTAGATGGTCATCACAGCCACCAGACTCTAATGGAGAAGTTTATCTAAGGAGAATGTCTAGAGTCAGGAGAGAAAAGAACTCACATCAGCACCTCAAAGAACATTCTTTGTAGCACGATGTGGCCACCAATTTCTTACATCAAGAGATGGGAACTGTGTAGCCTCATTTTGAATCTGAGGGGATTAGTGATTGCCTTAACTGATAGCAGCAGAAGTGATTCTGTGTGACTTCTAAGGCCAAGTTAGCAAAGGTCATATAGTTTCTGCCTGGATATTTGGGACACATGCTCCAGGAGAAGCCAACATGAAGTAAAATCATCTTACTGGAGTGGCCGCGTATAGTTGCTCTGGTCAACAGCTGACAGCCATTTGAGGGAGTCACCTTGGACACCAGCCCAGTCGCGTTTTCAATGCCAGTCAACTTCTGACTTTATATGACAGACACCAAGAGAAAACAGCCCCACCCAACCCTTCTTGAATTTCTGATCCATAAAATCAGAGTAAAAAGAAAATGGTTGCTAAATTTTGGGATAATCTGTTTGCAGCAATAGGTAACTGAAACTTTGGGTTTGCAAGCTTGACTCTCACTCTAATCCTAAAGTAGCCAGACATCACAGGTAATATCAGTGAGCAGGGCCTGATGTGGGACAACATGGCATGGTGGGAACCCTGGGGCACTAGGGAGCTCATGCTGTGCTGTTCTGGGCTGTGTTTGCTCCCAGACTTGTTCCATGCCCTCCCCTTTCTGCCTGCATCACAGGTCACAATTTCCAGTCTCTCCCTTCATCTGGATTCACATAGAATTCCTCCAGTGAAAAAGCAGTGGCAGGAGTCTTGGGAGCAAGAGGAAGAGGCCAGGGTAATTCTCTCCTCTCTCCCTGTGGTGGTGCCTCCTCCACAGTTCCAGCCAGCTAGACAATCCAACTGGGTTTTCAGTGTCTATTAGGTGACTTTGTCTCTAGGCTCTGGTGACAACACCTCCTTCCTTTGTTACTCCAGCCTGGGGTTGCAGTGGCTTCCCACTTCTGTCAATTTCCAATTGCTTCACTAGCTCCTATTTGGCCCCTCATGTCCTTCATCTGCTGTATGACCACCTTCATGTGTTAATGACCCTGTGTTCTAATATGGGAGTGGTTTCTGTATCCTTGTCAGACCTTCACAGGCATAGCAACTCCAGCCTACTGTGCCCACGTAGGAAAGTGGGCATCGTGTTGTCAGGTCTCTTAATGTGTCAGAAGCCAGAAATCAGGATTATCATGAGGAATGTGCCAATATTTCAAACACTGTGGATGTCAACATACTCTGACTTCGGGGTAGGTGGAGACAGCAAGAGGGACTTAGGAGAAACAGCTGCAGCAGTTCACTCACTGAGTCAATGAACAGACCTTATTGAGCACCTACTGTGTGCAGGCACCATGTGGGGAGCTGAGGACAAAGTGGTGAGCAAGAAAGACGAATCTCTGCTCTTGTATGCTTACATCATAGTGGCAGAGACAGACAAACAAGTGAAGAAGAGGAAGAACGGTGTGTGGTACATGCCATGCAGAGAATGGAAGGTGAGTGATATTGTGTGAATGTGGTTGTAAAGGAACTGGGCTTTAGTTGGGGTGGCACAATGGCGGCATTGAGATGGGGGCATTTTAGCTGAGACCTGAAGAAAAAGAGAAAGTCAACCCTACAAAGTCTGAGAGAACTATGTTCCCATAAGAGGGAAGGGCAACACAAAGTCCCATAGGCAGGAAAAAGTTGTGAGTGTGTGCAGAATACCGAGAAGGGTATCATGGCTGGGGCAGGAAGAGTGAATGGGGATTCAGAGGATGGGGCCAGTGAGGATGGGAGGCTGCAGTGGCCATGTGATGGGGGCTGCAGGCGCCACAGGAAGGAGTTTGATTTTTACTCTTAAGTACAATGAGAAGTCATCAGAAGGTTTTAAGCAGGGAAGTAATGTGATGTGATTTATAGGTTTAAAAGATTCCCTGCCCCAAGCTATGGTGCGAGGACAAGTAAGACACAAGATTAGAGGCAGGGAAAACAGTTTTGTAAGCAACTGTGGTAGTCCACGTGGGATTGAATGGTGCCAGGACACAGGTGTTAACAATAAAGAGGTGAGCAGTGTATAGGTTTGGGAGAGTGCGGTGTCACAGAAACCATGAGGGGAATTTTCAGCTAGAAATTATCTGGAGGACTCATTAAAATTCACATCGCCGGGTCCCATCCTCAGAGATTATGGTTCAGTACGTCCAGGACAACAAAGAATTTGCTTTTCTAATGTTGACCTAAAAAAAAAAATAATTATTTAACCAGCAAAAATGGGTTTATTAGGGAACAGCAAAGAATTGCAATTTGGGACATGCGAGTTATGGCAAAGCATAGGCAAATCTGGAGAATGGAGAGGAATTGTTCTTTCATAGAGGCAAATCTGTAGTGCAGTAGCTTTTCATTAGCCGAGTTGTGGCAATATCTCATTGATTGAGTTGGTGCCCAGCAAGGAGAACATCTTTCCTAATGCTGGGGTAGTAAAGTAGAAAGCATCTTTCTGATGCAGATGCAAGGTATGTCTCTTCCTGTTTGGGGCCATTGACGATGAGCAGCAGTAGGGTGTGAGAGCTACCTGCTACAGGCCCTCTTTACTCCAATTTTAGTTGACATTTCCTTTTAATTTTCACTTTAACAAGTTGTCATGTGATGCTGATGCTGGTCCAGAGATCACACTTTGAAAACCACTGGTCTAGAACAGCACTTTCTAATAGAAATTCAATGTGGGCCACATGTGTGGTTTTAAAATTTCTAGTAACTCCCATAAAAGTAAAAAGAAACAGGTAAAAGTAATTTCAATAAATTATCTCACTCATACATTTTATTATTAATATATCCCAATACTATCATTTCTTTGTGTTATCAATATTTTTTTAATTCTTGAGATATTTTTTTATTATTATTTTTTTTGCTAAGTCTTTGAGATCCAGTGTGTATTTTATACTAACAGTACATCTCAATTAGGACTAGTTTAACCTTCAATAGCCACGTGTGTGGCTAGTGACTCCTTTATTGCACAGCACAGCACAGGCCTGTTATTGAAGGACCAGTGAATTGAGAATAAAGAATTACCCCTTGAGTTGAGCAACAAGGAAAGGTGTTAGCAAAACATCATTTTTGTGGAATAGAGGGAGAGGAATTGGGGGGAGAGCAATTCCTGAAATTTGGCTGTGGTTTTATAATACAGAGATCAGGCTGACAACATTCAGACCCAACACTGAATACTAACATTACAAAAAAAAAAAAAAAAATCCAGACATTATATGTGCCTCCTGATAGAACTCAATAACACCCATGAAGTGTATTTAGCCCAAATTATAACTGAAATCTGACCCAGCCTCTAGATCTACCTGTTTGCGGGACATACAGGGAACAGAAGAACATATTAAAGGACACCAAGAAGTGCAACCGAATCAGACTGTGAGATGAATGAGGGGAAACGGGAAACTGTCATAGACTAATACTTAAAGAAGTACCAACAAAATGCAGTACACGTATCCTGTTTGCAGTCTGACTTGAACAAACCATCAGTTAAAAGAAACTTATAAGACAATCGGGGAATTTGGAGATGGGTTGTATGTTAGATAATATTAAGGAATTGTTCATTTTAGGTGTGATAGAGATGTTATAATCATTAAAGGACCTCATATTTTAGGCCTTTGCGCCACGCTTCTCTTGCTCAGGCCCGCTTCCACATCTGCAAGTGAACTTTCCGTTCTAATAGTTTTTCTTTTCTGCTGAAAAAAAAAAAAAAAACACCAACCTTATATTTTAGAGATACATATAAGTATTTATGGGTGAAATTCCATGAAGTCTGGGATTTGCTTTAAACTAATTAGGTGGGGAGGGAGGCCGAAAAACCAAGATTGGTCACCTGTTGATTGAAGGACGGTGATGGGTACCTGGAGGATCATTATACTCCTCTATTTTGGGGCATGGTTTAACATTACCATAAGGGTTTGTTTTGTTTTGTTTTGTTTGTTAAGGTGTGGGTGAGTGTCTGTGAAGGAAAAGAGAAAAAAGGGAGAAGAGGTTTTTTTTTTCTTTCTTTGAGACTGAAGCTACATGAGCAGGCTGGAGAGCCGGCCAGGCTCGCGGAGATGCTGGAGAGCCAGACCGCGGCTGAGCTGGCTCCAGGTCATGCAGAGAGGCAGGGGCCTCGCCCTTCCTGGAGCAGGGGACTGACTGCGTAGCTTCCCCCGCGGCCCTAACTCCGGTCCCAACGGCTGCGGCTCCGGGCAGAACGCGCGTCCCTAACCCGCCTCCGGGGGTCGGGCGGGCGCGGCGGACGGCCGGCGCCTGCGCAGCACCCCGACCCCAGCTCGCTCTCCGTCTCCGCGCCCCGCGCCCCGCCGCGCCGCTCGGGAGGCGCGCTCTCAGGTGGGGCGAGGCCTTGGCCTCCAGCCCGGACCAAGGTGAGACAGAGGGTGTCGCCTGGCCTTCTGGGAAATGCAGTTCTCGTGCCGGGCTCGAGCCGCCGCTTGACCGGCTCACGCGACTACGCGCCCCACAATGCACTGCGCGGGCAGCGGCTGAGCGGTGTGGTGCTGCCCCCAAGTGGCGGCTGAGCGGCCTGGGATTGGCGTCCCGAAGGGCGGGGGCGGGGGCGAGGGCGAAACTGGGTCGCCCAGGGTCGCCCCGGGAAGCTCTGGGCAGGCTTTCCGAGGGCGAGGCTCCCAGACCTGGGCTAAGCACGGGTGGCAGTGGTGACGAAATTGGAGACAGGGCCCGCTATGAGGATGAAACGAAGTCAGGACAGTAACTGTTGGCTGCATATCGTCGTCATTCTTACAGCCTACGGTGTAGGAATTTAGGCGCCAGGCCCCACTCACAACGCTTTGCATGTCTCATCTCATTTAATCCTCCCAATGGCCATTTGAAGTACCATCAGCCCCCTCTCCTCGTCACAGGAATGAAACCGAGGCCCAGAGAAGAGGGGAACTTGCCCAGAGCCACTCAGGGGCTCAGCAGCAGAGCTGGGATTTGAACCCAGGCTGTTAGCTTTATTCAGTCTGCTCTTCTTCACTATGAATAAAACACCTTTTGATCACTGTATTTCATCCCAAAACTGTAACGAGCACATGAATCAACTTGAGATAGCAATTAGCATGTGGATCTCTGAATTGGTAACTATCGCATGTACTCCCGCCCAAGTGTGTGAGTTAGCCCAGTTCCAGAACAGAGTCCACATGCAGCACAGATTTATAATTAGCACATGAATCGACACAGGTTTGTGTCCACAGGGACCAGATTTCTGATTGGTACTTAAATCAGCAGTGGTTTGTGTTGGAAGCTGGAATCCTTAGGTTTCTGATTACTACCCTTATTTGCACACAGTGATTGTGTTCATGCCTCGAAAGCCCTATCTATACCTTTTGGTCCAAGTGACTTCCAGCTCAATGTTGCCCTCATCCCTTCCCTGAACCCCCACCTCCACCCCCACCATCACTGTCTGGCAGACTTGGTGTCTTCCTTGTCTGACTCCTCTCCCCCATCTTGTTCAAAATGGAGTGACAATATCAGGCTCAAAAATTATGTTCTCTTTCTGCTTTGTGAGGAGACATAATTCCAAAGCCTGGACTGTGTCTGTGTCATGGGCATGTTCCCAGAATCCTGCTTGGAACACAGTGAGGGCTCAATAAACGTTTAAAGAAAAAACATTGGACACCATCATTCTAAAGATTTGTCAAGTCAAGCCAGATTCACTTTGCCCTCAAAGGAGTCAAATTTGTGATTACCCACCCCAAAGGCAGGGACCAGGTTAGGTGTGTGGGTGATTAGGGTGGAGCAGGCTCTAGTGTCATGGATGAAAGAAGGTCCCATAGCCTCTTCCTGCTGCCTCCCCTGAGGTTGTGGATCTGGAGGTGATTGATGTTAGGTCCATTTCAATCCATATTCTTTTTGCATAATTGTGCCTAGGAGGGAGCTGCTCAACCTTGGAATACGTTCTCAGCCCCACTAGTTCTCTCCAAAAACTACAGGCAGAAGGGAACTTTGAAGGCCACTTCTGGGCCAACTTCTTTAAGAAGGTGATGAACCTTCCCCACCCCATCTCTTTCTATTTGCCAGATGGCAGCAGGTGATTCTGAGCCTCACAAAAAAGTGAAGGTGCAAAATTAACAAGTCTGGGGTATGAATCACCAGATAGAGGACAGCTGCCAACCAAGCACACCTGTGGCTAGAAATAAACTACTGTATGAAGTCACTGAAATCTAGGGGGTTATTTGTTACAGCAGCTGGCATTATGCTCAGCAATATATCGACCTTTCCTCTCTGGGCCCCCGATATCACTAAAGCTTGAGCAGCAGTCATTCTGGAAAATGAGACTCTAACCCCCTATTGTGGCGGTCAGGTTTTCTACATGGGAGGTCTACACAGTGACCCAAAGTCTCTATGTTTGCTATTTAAAGTTGTCAGTATATTTCTCTCCATCCTTTGTGCAAAAGTAAACTTTTCCCCACGTTCTTATGGAAGTCTTACATGTTGATAGCTGGAAGTCCTTAAAGTAGACCCTGAAAGTTGCAGTAGGTCTTCCACTATGGTTAAGCAGAAACTCATGCACAGGGTCCGTGGTTGCTCTGGAGAAGTTGGTGCTTGCCTGGAACCCATCAGTGTAATTTACGGTGGTTAGTGTATACATATAGGGATGGAGAGGTCTTGCCCCTCTCTTTTGACTCCTCTGTGTGGGGGTGCAACTTCAGGCCTGATCTTTAAAGTAAGTCCCTAGTCCTCAGTACTGATTCACGTGCTAATTCCAGTGAACTCATTGGCTATACTTAAGTTGGTGAATGCCAGTTGAGGATAAAGCGACACCACCTCCATTCCTCCTTGCTCCGGTACCCACCCTGACTTGAAAGAGCCTAAGTTTAATTTTAAAGTGACCTTTTTTTTTGGCAGACAGACTGACTTCATTGATTTGAGTGTACATGTGAACGTGGGTGCATGTGTGCATTTGCGTACCCATGCCTTGTAATTGTTTGATATGATCTCTGAATATTTCTCATGTGTATGTGTGGTGTGTGACGCACACATGTACAAGAGAGAATCTGTGCAGTGTTTCTGCACATGTGCCCTCCCACGTCTCTGAATCTGTGTGTTTCAGAGGTACGTGTATCTAAATGTACACTTGTGTGTGTCCCCTGTATTTGACCGTGAGTCCAGGTATATGTGCGTTTATTGTGTCTGCTGTATCTGTGTGTGTTCTGGTGAGCCTCTGAGTATGTGATGCGCATGTGTGAGTATGGGTGCATCCCCCCATTTCTGTGTAGATTTGAGCAGATTCTGTGTTTGCATATCATCAGTCCTCTTCTACCCTAGATCCTCTCAACTCTTAGGCAGTTTAACTTCATTCTTCCTGCTGTGGCTGTTTCCATTGCATCTGTCCCCTTCTCCAGATGTTGAAATTAAGTAAATGCAGCAGTTAAATGGAGTCTCCCAAACAACCATCCCACCAGGATTCCCTTCCAGGAGCTACTAAGCACATGCTCACATATGCACGGTACTATCCAGGCTCCCCAGGGCCCCCAGACTGCACATGCTATGGCATAAAGGCATCAGTGAGCTGCATACAAACAGCATAGAGGGGCTCTTTGTCCGCCTGCTTCATTTGTACTTATCCTTCAGGTCTCAAGATAAAGGTCCCCGCCTTCAGGAAGCTTTTCTGACTCCCTTGGGGACTTAGGGGTTGGACTCTGCTTCTTGAGCCCCACACACCTCTGCTCCCCCTAACAGAGCCCTGACCACTCTGAGCTTTTGTGAGATACCCCCTTTTAAAATGTGAGCTCAGTGAAGGCAGGACCCAGTGCTGCCTCCATCACAGCCTTTACTGCAGTGTCATCTAGCACAACCATGCCAGAAATCTACAGTGCTGAACTAGCATCTTTGCCCCTGCCTGTCTCTGTTTCTGAGCCCCTCTTTAGGTCTCCCAATACATTGGTCTCTGGCACACACCTCTCAACCCACCAGGTTTTGGCAGAGCTGTGGTAGACAGTTCCATGCACATTGTGGATGTCCCTGGTTTAACCCAGTGGTTCTCAGGGTGTGGTCTCTAGACAAACAGCATTAGCATTATTCTGGAACTTGTTAGAAATACAAATTATTTGGTGCCCACCTGAGACCTAGTGAATCAGAAACTCTGGGGTTGAGGCCTAGAGTAGTGGTCCCCAACTTTTCTGGCACCAGAAACCAGTTCTCTTATGATAATCTAATGCCAGATGATCTGAGGTAGAGCTGAGGTGGTGATGTGAGTCCTGGGGAGCAGCTGCAGGTACAAACAAAGCTTCACTCCCTTGCCTGCCACACACCTCCTGCTGTGTGGCCCAGTTCCCAACAGGCCATGTACCGGTACCAGTACTGGTCCCCAGCCACAGGGGTTGGGGACCCTTGGCCTAGAGGGCTATGGTTAACAAATCCTCCAGGGGATCCTAACGCAGCTAATATGTGAGGACAACTGGTTTAGCTCACACAAGTCATCCGTCTCTGCTTTTTTGCCTCAGATGTCAGTACCACTCCTTTCCTCCAAAGGGACAATCACCACCCAAGGGGGGAAGAATGGATGGGTAAAATGTTCAGCCTCTCTGAACTTTGCAAGGGGGAAAGAGGGTGGCAGGCGGTTGGGGAACAACAATTCTGATGTGTTCTACAAGCTTCTTTAATGTTCCCCAGAAGAATTGAGCCCTAGTGGCCCAGAGAGATAACCTGCTCCTCATCTGCTTCTTCTATTCACTTTCTTCCTCATCTGCCTCACTCTGCCCACTCCCTTGCCCATTTCCTGGGATCACCCCCCAAATCAGCCAGTTCCACTGAATTCTAATCCCAGTCTGCTTGTGGGAATATCTTCAGGTGTTTCCCTCTGTCTCCCCCACCTCCACCACTTCTGTAGCATCTCCGAGACTTCTGTATCCTTTTGCTGACTGTCTTTGTAACCAGTATCCACTGTGAACTTTAGCACTGATGAACTTTGCTAATGATCTGGAAAGGGGCACCTGGTCATGACTTTCCTGTCCCCAAGCCAAGGCCCTAGAGCTGATTTAATTTTAGTTGCAATTTTTCAATACACATAAGTGAAAAGAGTCAAAAGTCTGTTTTGAATCCTACAGCAGAACTAGGGATGCCAAGGTGGATGTCCCTATTACCAAAAGGTCACTTTACTCATCCACTCAGATGGAGGTTTCAGGACTGGTTTGTGGCCATCCAGGTTCTCCCAGGGTAGGGCCATAACCACAAGCCAAGGCTGTGTTCCCTTTGGACCAGGGCTCCTATAAGATCAGGTCCCCTATGTTGCTCAGAACCAGATTCTGAGGCCAGGTTTGAAGATTACCACCCAAATCCCTCTTCCTGAGACACCGTCTACCAGGAGACATGTGTGACCTTCTCACCCTCCCTTCCTCTACCCTCTCACAAGCCTCAGGATAGGTAGAAACCACTCCTGGTGAGTCACATGTTGGTGCAATTCCAGTTGGGTCTTCTGTGGGGGCAGTGGACTTGAGTGGGGGAGAGTGGAAGACAGTGGACACTCTTCCCTGGGTCATCCTGGCACGCCCACTGCCTCTGTCCTATTGCCTTTCTTTGCCTTCCTCATGGGATATCTGGTCAGTGAGTTTTGACTTCTAGCTTTAATTCCAGAGGGCACAGGCTCTTGAATCCAAGTTTCCCCCCTTGCAGCCAGGGCCAGGAGACTTGGGAAGGAGCAACAGCCCTGTTGCTGGGCAGGGTCCAGGTGAGGAAGTTCCACCTGTGGAAAGGGCATCCAGGGAGGTGGTGCTGAGACCCGAGGGCCGGAAAAGACGGGCTGGGTGGGAGGGGCTCCGGGAGGCAGGGCCACCTTCAAGGCTGTGAATGAGAAGTGGACACGCAAACACAGACACAACCATCCTCGCAGCTGAGTTGCCCCAGCTACGTCCATCCGCCTGCCTGCCTGCCTCTCCCCCTTTCCCTCCGCCCCCCACTATGTGTCTTGGACTTTCTCCGCGTCTTTGTCTTGGTCTGTCTCCGTCCAGTCCCTGTCTCCGGTCTCCCCGTGGATTTCCATCTCTCCTTGAGGATGTCTACCTGACTGTCTCCGTGTTCCTTCTTCTATTCCTATCTGTCCCTTAATCGAAGTCGGCCCACCCTCTTTGTCTCTGTCTCTCTCTATCCCAGGATTCTCTCTCCCGAGCCACGCCAGGGCGACTCCTGGGGAGGCGGGGCCCGGGACACGCCTGTTAAGACCGGGAGGGCTGCCTGCGCCTTTAAGCGCGGGCGCGCGCGGGGCCTGCGCCTTTAAGCGCGGGCGCGCGCGCGGCCCCAGCTTCCCGGCGAGGAGGCCGCGGAAGCGCCCGGCCCCGGCCCGCCTGCCCGGCCCCCGCCCGGCCCCCGCCCGGCCCCCGCCCGGCCCCCGCCCCGGCCCCGGCGGGGGAGGGGTCTCCGAGAGCGGCCCCTCCCCCCTGCGGCCCCGCCCGCGCTGCGGTGCCCTCGCCCGGCGTGTGCCTGTCCGCCTGCCCGTCGGTTCGCGCCCGGGCCTCGCCCCACCCCGGCCCCCGGGGCTGCCTGGCCTCCCCCCACCCCACTCCGCAGCCACCCCTTCCCTCCGGGCTGGCCTCCGCTGCCGCTGGGGAAGCAAGCCGAGGCGCCGTCGCCCTGGACCGAGAGCCCGCACCCCGACACTGGGGTCCTGCGCCCCAAGAGCGAATCCAGAGATCTGGAAACCCGAACCTGGGACCCTGATCTGGGCTGGGGGCCCAAGACCTGGAGCCTGAGCAGCAATGTCAGGGGCTGGAATCTCAACATAAATCCCTGGAACCCCGATATTTGGAGCCTGAGCCCCAAGACTTGGAATATGGACCCCACGACTTGGACCCTGAACCTCAAGATCTGGCATCTAAAACTCGCAGTCGGGACCTGAACTCTCAATTCCGTGCCTGGGACCTTGAAATCTGGGATAGAATTTCCATGTCTTTAACCTGGAACCCATTATTTGGGACCTGAACCCTGAGATTTAGGCCTCATATTCCAAGATCTGAACCCTGGCATTCCAAGGGGCCTAAACCCAAGTTGGGCCTGAGGTACTTGCTGCAAATCTGAATGCAGAAATTTAGGACTAGAGACCTCCAAAACTTGAGTTAACAACTCAGTATCCGAACCCAGCACTCCAGTGTCAGATGTTGTACCCTAAACTCTCCGTTTGACTGTTTAGCATCCCAGGACTGGAGCTGGGCAACTCTAACTCTGAATTATCCAAAGGGGTGCCAGGGTCTCTAAAACTGGACTCTAGAGGCCCAATATTTGGGGATCTAAGACCCCAAGTATCAAGATCTAGAGACTCCATGACCACTTAACTGAGACACAACAGACAGTCCCTGTACAGAGGCCTTGGCTTGGGGACAGGAAAGTCATGACCAGGTGCCCCATCCAGACCCCTGACCCCTGACCCCTGAACCCCTTGGAGCCTGAGGACTCTGCTCCCTGGGGCGGCTTCCAGCTCAGGTAAGGCTACTGGGAGACCCCTATCGTGGGGAGGGACTGGGGAGGAACTTTGTGGCTGGGGGTGGAGTATGTGAGGACCAGGTGTGGTACCCCTGGGCACCCTTGGGGTTTCCCCCAGAAACACACCCCCACCCGTGGGTATGCCTCCAGCTCCTACTCTGCCCCAGTCTCTGGACATTTGGCCAGCTCTGCCCCACTCTGATTCCTTCTTCCCCAGTTGATGGCATCTCTAGGTCTCTGACCCACCCCTAGTCTGTCCTCTAACTTCTTCCCATCCTCAGCCACCTCTGCTATCCACCTCTCCTCTCTCCCATCTCCCTTCTCCACCTGTCCTCTTTCTGACCATCTTTGACACTTCTATTCATGGCTCCTTTCTCTGGCCACCACATCTCTCAATGGTTATGTCTACCCCTTCTATCTTTGATCGTCTTTAACAGGCCTGTCCACAGCTCCTCTCTTCAGATACCTCTGTCTACTGCTTCCGTCAGTGACCACCTTTGACATCTCTGTCTGCGGTGCCACTCTCCCATCATCTTGCCCTTGTCCAGCTCTGACTTTCAGCCTTGGTCAGAGACTGTCTCTGACCATCTTTGTAATATCTACCACTCTTCTCTCCAGCCACTTCTGTCTATCTCTCCTCTCTGGCTTCTGTCCACTTTTCCTCTCTCTGACCACCTTTTGCCATCTTTCTCGCCCTCCTGCCATCCCTGACCCTAACTGCCAGTCAGTGACCATTCGATCATCTCTGGCCTTTACTGACCACCTCTCTTTTCTGTCTCTGATAATTTCTAACATCCCTGGCTGTCTTTCCTCTGTCTGATGACCTCTCCCTAGAAGCATCATTCTACCCAGCTGTTCTCTCCCCATCTCTGGCTTTTGACCATTTCTGACCATCTGACCACCCGTAGCCACTTCCTCTCTCTTTGTCCGCGGCTTATCTTGATCATCTCTAACCACCTCTCTGGTAACATCCGACTAATTCTAGTCACTCCCACCACCCTGACCACCCCTTGTCTCTTTGGCGTCCTTGACCGTCTCTTGGTGACCATGTCTAAAGCCCTCTGGCTTACCTTCTGTGCACCCTGACCAACCTTTCCATTCTCTGACTGTCTCTGACCATTTCTAAACAACCCCCTTCCCTCTTACTGTCTTTGTTCATTTCTGCTGCTTCTTTCTCCCCATGACACATCTCTTTGAGTCTGACCAACTCCTTTGCCTTTTGATATGTCTGATCACTCCCCTCTGACCAACTTTAACCAGCGCCTCTGCTCTCAGCCCATTGTGACATTCTCTCCTGGTCTTGGACCACCCCAATCCCCTCTGACACCCTTCTTCTGGCCTCAGCCTGCCCTAATGCCTCCCTTCTTATGTGCAGGCCGCCCTTGCCCGAGATGGCCGTCCTCCCGCTGCTCCTCTGCCTGCTACCGCTGGCCCCCGCCTCGTCTCCACCCCAGTCAGCCACACCCAGCCTGTGTCCACGCCGTTGCCGCTGCCAGACACAGTCATTGCCCCTAAGTGTGCTGTGCCCTGGGGCAGGCCTTCTGTTCGTGCCCCCCTCGCTGGACCGCCGGGCAGCTGAGCTGCGCCTGGCGGACAACTTCATTGCGGCTGTGCGCCGCCGGGACCTGGCCAACATGACGGGCCTGCTGCACTTGAGCTTGTCACGTAATACCATCCGGCATGTGGCAGCTGGCGCCTTTGCTGACCTCCGTGCCCTGCGCGCCCTGCACCTAGATGGCAACCGGCTGACCTCGCTGGGCGAGAGTCAGCTGCGTGGCCTGGTCAATTTGCGCCATCTCATCCTGAGCAACAACCAGCTGGCAGCCCTAGCTGCTGGTGCCCTGGACGACTGTGCCGAGACTCTCGAGGACCTCGACCTCTCCTACAACAACCTGGAACAGCTGCCTTGGGAGGCTTTGGGCCGCCTGGGCAATGTCAACACATTGGGCCTCGACCACAACCTGCTGGCTTCTGTGCCCGCTGGCGCCTTTTCCCGCCTGCACAAGTTGGCGCGGCTGGACATGACCTCCAACCGCCTGACCACCATTCCACCCGACCCACTCTTCTCTCGCCTACCACTGCTAGCCAGGCCCCGCGGCTCACCCGCCTCTGCCCTGGTGCTGGCCTTCGGCGGGAACCCTCTGCACTGCAACTGTGAGCTGGTGTGGCTGCGGCGGCTGGCTCGGGAGGATGACCTCGAAGCCTGCGCCTCCCCACCTGCCCTGGGTGGCCGCTACTTCTGGGCCGTGGGTGAGGAGGAGTTTGTGTGTGAGCCCCCCGTGGTGACTCACCGCTCGCCACCCCTCGCAGTGCCTGCAGGTCGGCCAGCTGCCCTGCGCTGCCGGGCAGTAGGGGACCCTGAGCCCCGTGTACGTTGGGTGTCACCCCAGGGCCGGCTGCTAGGCAACTCGAGCCGTGCTCGTGCCTTCCCTAATGGGACCCTGGAGCTGCTGGTCACTGAACCGGGTGATGGAGGCATTTTCACTTGCATTGCGGCCAATGCAGCTGGCGAGGCCACGGCTGCTGTTGAGCTAACTGTGGGTCCCCCACCTCCTCCTCAGCTAGCCAACAGCACCAGCTGTGACCCCCCGCGGGACGGGGATCCTGATGCCCTCACCCCACCCTCTGCTGCCTCTGCCTCTGCCTCTGCCAAGGCAGCTGACACCATACCCCCTACTGACCGTGGTGTCCAGGTGACAGAGCATGGGGCCACAGCTGCTCTCATCCAGTGGCCAGATCAGCGGCCTATTCCAGGAATTCGTATGTACCAGATCCAGTACAACAGCTCAGCCGATGACATCCTCGTCTACAGGTGCAGTGTCCAGGCAGTGGGCAACATGTTTGGGGGAGTGAGGTGGAGGGAAGGTCAGAGATCTGCTTACCAATACCCAGGCAGCAGCATAGCTGAGAAATGAGGCTGCAAGGTTGCAAAGGAAATCAGATAACAAAAGTAAAAGAAATCAAGCTGAAAGGGTAAAAGAAATCTGGCAAGAGTGGTAAAGAGAAATAAGGCAGCAAAAGTAAATAGTAACAGACATGTAAAGGAAATCAGACAGAAGCCTAAAAGGTAACCAGGCCAGAAGAGTAAACTGTTAATGGAGATGGGGCAAGTTTGGGGAGATAGAGTTAAGTAGTAAAGGTAAAGAGGAAACCAGGTGTTTCAAGATGACAGGGCTAGATACAAGCCAGACTGCAGGAAGAAAAGGAGAGCAAGCAGGAAGGTACAGGGATCATGAGAAAAATGCAATGAGGCAGCCCTGCTGCAAAGGAACTCTGACCAGAGAGTAAAAGGAAAATGAGGTTGGAGATTAAACAGAAACTTGGCTTTGGGTCTGTGCAGTGTGAACTGCTCCACGTTTGTGGTTCTTATATGGTGACACCTTGATGTTGGATTTTCTGAATCTAACCTAGTTCAAGCTCCACCTGCTAGGTGAACAGGAATGTTCAGTTTGCCACTTTTGGGATTTCCTTTCTGTCATCTGTTGTTGCAAACAAAAAGTCTGGAGCTTTCACACTCCAAGAGATGGGTCAGTACAACTTCTGCCCCTGAGCTGAAGAATACTTGGAACATGTGGTCAGTAGTGGTGGCTCTGACCTGAGCACTACTGACACCTCTCACCCAAGTCCAACCTTGCATGGATGGCTGCGGATAGCTCCCTGTTCTCACTTCCAGGCTGAGCCAAGAGACCTCCCAAGCCCTGGAGTCTGCACCTTGTAAACTCAGCACCATTTCCCTCCCCAGGGGGTCAGACCCCAAGAGATCCTCACTTGGTTTCCTCTTCGGTCCTGGAAATCTAATAAGCTCTTTCCACTTTCTTTCATAGTCAGCATTCAGTAGATTCCATGGAGGGCATACACAAGTCCACCATGCCTGGCAGGGGGTGGGGCAAATGCTCCCCTAGATGGGCACACTCCCAGAGACAATCACAGAGTTTCCTGCACTTCCTTCATTAAAGCAGTTTAAGAGTAAAGTAGATTATAAAGGAAGTTAAGTCTCCAACAGGGTGCTCTATTACAGAAGGAAATAGAGTGGAATTGGGTGCTAAGGGAAAAGTAAAGCTAAAAAGAAACCAGTCAACAGAGATAACAGGGAACCAGGAAGCAGAGCTGGAAAGAAAGAAGGCAACAGAGAGAAAACGAAATCAGCAGTGGTGACTGAGGTACATTGTTTAGCGAAAATGGTGTCAGATGACAGGACTCACTGACAAGCAGGTTATAGATACAATAATAATTAAACAACGGGCTGGGCGAACGTTAATTGGCAGGTTAGAAGGAAATCAGGAATCAGCAGTATGGAGGAATCAGGGGGTTAGATTAGAGAGAATCCAGCTGTACACTAGAGGGAAAGGAAAATTGGGCACAGGCTGGAGTTGTCGGATGGGAACAGAGGGTCTAGAGGGAGACTGCGATGTGGAATTAGAGGGAAGTTGGATGGAGGGCCAGAAGAAAATGGGCAGTGCGTTAGAGGGAGGTCAGACAGGATTAGAACGAGTTGGATGGGAACTGGAGAGATGTCTGGCAGCAGGGCTAGAGAGGACTCAGGTGGGGGTTGGTAGGAAATTGGGTGACGGATTGAAGGAACTCAGGGAGTGAACTAGAGGAGAATAAGATGCAGGGACCAGAATGAAGTCAGGCAGAGGAGTGAAGCAAAATTGGGCAGCAAAGCTAGAGGGAACTAGGGCTACAGGCTGGTGGGAAATCGGCTGGCAGTGCAGGGTGTAAATAACACAGCTGGGTATAAAATGAAACGACTGGGAGAACTCAGGTGGCGGGCCACAGACAACTGGGTGTGGGGCTAGAGTGAAAGTGGGCAGCAGCACTGGAGATAATCTGAGCAGTGGACCTAGAGGAAGATCAAGTGGTAATTTGAGTGGAATTCAGCAAGAAAGTGAGGTGGGCTCAAGTAAAATTAGCCAACAGACCGGAGGGATACCAGGCCGCTGACTAGGGATCAGACCAAAGGGAGTTTGAGCAGTGATTAGAGGGAATTTAGAAATTAGAATGAAATGAGGCAGCTGGCCTGGGGGGAAATTCTCTAGACTGGAGGGTGCGGGCAGAGCCCAGGGTGGGTGCTGGGCAGCTGGAGACCTGACCCCCACCTGCCTGTCCCTCCAGGATGATCCCAGCCGACAGCCGCTCCTTCCTGTTGACAGACCTGGTGTCAGGCCGCACCTACGACCTTTGTGTGCTAGCGGTGTACGAGGACGGCGCCACGGGGCTGACAGCCACGCAGCCGGTGGGCTGCACCCGCTTCTCCACGGAGCCAGCACTACGGCCCTGTGGGGCCCCACATGCGCCCTTCCTGGGCGGCACCATGATCATCGCACTGGGTGGTGTCATCGTGGCCTCGGTACTGGTCTTCATCTTCGTGTTGCTTATGCGCTACAAGGTGCACGGCGGTCAGCCCCCAGGCAAGGCCAAGGCACCCGCACCTGTCAGCAGTGTTTGCTCCCAGACCAACGGCGCCACACCAGCCCTGCCTGCTCCTGAGCCCACCGCACCCAGGGCCCATACCGTGGTCCAGCTGGACTGTGAGCCCTGGGGGCCCGGCCACGAACCCATGGGACCCTAGCCTCGTACCCACCTCTGTGGCCCTTCTGGCCCAAGGGGTTGCAGGACCCAGGCACCCCATGGAGCCTGGCCTCAGACTCACCAAATTGTTCACGGTTTTTAAAACTGATCGGGGGGTGGGGTGTCAGGGGCACTGGGGCACAACAAGAAAGTCCTATTTTTCTAAGCTTGGGCCTGGGCCCTTGCCCCTGTCTCTGTCTGTGGGAGTTGGGGGTATCACGCAGGGGTCTGGAGCTGGGGATGCCTCCTCTGGGGAGAGGCCTACCCAGTTCTATCTGAGGTCCCTGGATGAGGCTCAGGATGGTCATCCATTTAGTCAACACATTTCTTGAGTGTCATCTCCGGGCCTGCCATGTGCTCGGTGATGCTGTGTGACTCAGACAGCCCCAAGCCCTGCCCTCAGATGGTGATAGCTCAGAATGATTAAAGATTTTGTGATCAGGGAAGGCTGAGAGATTGTAGGAACCCAGAAAAGGTGCTTGACTCAGCCTAGGGTATGGTCAGAGAGGGCTTCCTGGAGGGGCCAAGAGACCTGAAAATAACATCTGAAGGAAATCACTGGGCAAAAGGCAGAGAGAAAGGTGTTCCAGGCAGATGGCACAGCATAAGCAAGGACTTAATAAGCGCCAGGTGCCAGGGGTGCTGTAATAGAGATGAGGCAAGAGGGGTGAGCAGCATCCAGGATCCCCAGCTTGAGAAGCTCAGACTCTGGCCTGATAGTATTGGGGAGCCAATAGTATTGGTGGGTTCTGTGCAAGGGAGGACAGGGTCAGGTTTGAGTTTTAGGAAGATCTTTCTAGCTGTCATGAGGAAGGTGGACCAGAGGTGAAGACTGAGGTGGGGAGCCCGGGGAAGCCAGGATAGGGACCTGGGTGGGTAAGGACAAGGCTGGACCAGGGTATGGCTGGGAAAACCAGTTGGGGTTGGTGAGAAAGACATTCAGGAAGCTGAGCAGATGGCTATAAAGCTGAAAGGCCATGGGGGAGGGAAGGGACCCAGGGTTCTGGCTGGGGAGGGGACAGCGGAGGTAACGCTGATAGGGACCAGGGAGAAGGGGGAGATTTGGGAAATATGCCAGGCCCAGTGTGGGACTTATGGATGTGGGGGGTTCCGAGGACATCCAAGGGGGTGGCAGCCAGGAGGCCTCAGGATTCCTTGTCTGAAGCAGGAGTTGGGGACAGAAATGAGAGCTCTGTCAGCAGCGATGAGAAACTGAGGTCACCAGTGTGGTGAGCCGGCCTCTGAGACTTTCCATGTTTAAGGGACCAGGAGAAACCTAGGCTAAAAAACAAAGACTAAACAGGAGCAGCAGGTGGAGGGACAGAGCGAAGCAAACCAGGCAACTCGGACCCAAGTGATCATTGTGTTTAAGGCTGCAGTGAGAGCAGTGTTAGCGGTCCAGGGGGACAGGTGCCAGACTCAGTGATTTGAGAGTAGGAGGTAAGAAGGTGGAAGTAGGGAGTATAGACCTGGGATTCTGTGGGCCTAGAGCCTGGCGCAGGTTGCCCTGGATTTTCCACCACACATTTCTCCAGGGCTTGTCCTCATTCTGTCTTAGACTGCCCTGGACCTCTGCCCGGGCACCAAGAGGTTTGGAGGACCAAACCCTGGGCCTTGGAAATGGCAGCTTCACTGGAGATCCAGGAACAAGATCAGTGGTGAGAGGAATAGCACTTCTCGACCTCAGGCTACCTCTAGTGGTGGGTCCAGAGGCAGAGATGTGGAGGGAACTCGGGTCCTGTGAGTCTTCTCTGGAGTGATGCTGGTGTGAGGAACTTGGTGAGAGGATCCGAGACTGGAGTGGCCATTCTCATGATGTGATGCACATGACTTGTCCTTGTGGGATAACATCCTAGATTCTGCTTGAGCTTTCTTGGTGGATGTAGGCTTTGAAAATGATCCTCCATTCGCCATGGGAACAACCTGAGTCCCAGGGACCGGGTATGACTCCAGGTCCTCCAGCAGTATCATGAGGTCCTTCCTCTTACTGTTACCCTCTGATGGCTGAGGTCAGGAGAAGCCATCAGGGACAGTGAGGTGTCTTGGAGAAAAGGCCTAGGAAGGGGAAGGTTCAGATACCTAGAGTCAGCTATAAAATATCAGTTTCTGCCAGAGCCTACTGTTCCTCAACGCTCTGTTTTAAAATATTTACTGTGTGCCTCCTTGTGCTATGTGCTGGGGATTCAGTAATGAACAGATACAGGCCTGTCCTGCCCTCACATACTTCACCGTTTAGTGAAGAAACAAATGTTAAATAATCACACAAGCAGGTGTAAAGTATCTTGTGACAAATGGGGCCATATAGGAGAGATACATGGAACTGTGAGATCCTATGACCAGGGTACCAGACCCAGGAAGAGAGGTTAAGGGAGGATTCCTGGAGGAAGTGATGCCCCAGCTGAGATCTGAAGGATACTCAGGTTGGAGTTAACTACACAGGGAATGGAAAAGGCATTCCATGCAAATGGAACAGCATGTAATAAAGTCTCAGAGCTGAGGAATGCATGGGAAGTAAAAGGGACTGAAAGAAGCCAAGGGACTGAAGAAATATGAGAGAAGGGAAGTGATACTGTGTTGAGGCTGGAGAGTAAGAAGGGAACAGGTGATGCAAGCCCCTGTAGGCCATTGGGAGGAATCTGGATCTTATTCTAAGTGGCATGAGAAGCCATTGGAGGGTTTTGAGCAGCTGAGGAGAGTTGTGCTCCCTGATCCTAAAGAAGCCCGAGTAGCAGGTCGGTTTGCATGTGAGGGACAAAAGTGAAGCAGGGATACCAGAGAGGCTACTAATGGTCCAGGCAGAAGGTTAGCCTGGCCCAGGTTGGGGCCTGAGTGGATAGCCTGGAGAGAGATTTGAGATTACCTCACCAGGGGCCTCCTTCCCCTATGCACAGCTGTACATTGTGGACCACTATCTACTAGCTGGTCCTCAGGCAAGATTACACAGACTAGAGAAGAGTCGTGGGGCCCTGGTATCTGCTACCCAAAGATCCATTCTTTAGATGTGGGAGCTGACCTCTCTATGGCATAGGAATTAATGACCTTTTCTAGGTTCAAGTACCAGGCAGTGGACCGACACACTGCACGGCAGAGGCTGTGGCTGATTGGGGGGAATGTGGACACAGGAAATGGAGACACACAGCCAGTGGTAGCTTATTACATGTTTGGAAGCAGGATGGGTAGGAGGAGGTATGTGGGGGCAGGCTGGTCCCTCTAGCATGGACCCCCACTGCCTCCGCACAGGATGCCTGGATTATCTCCCACCCCCATGCAGAAACAATATGACTGTGGACGAATGATCACATGTATCTAGAATTTAAAGTTAAAATGTAGCTTGTCTAACACTGCCCCGCTGAGTCACTAATATCCTGAGCTCAGGGAGTGCTACTCCTCCCTCTGTCTGGCTTTGAGAATGCCCTGTACATTTTTGACACCAACTTTCCTGGTGTCAAAGCAGCCGGTTACTAGTACATTCTTTTTTAAGCGATTAGTCCTGATACTAGGACCCTCTGTCTGCGTACTGCCTGATCCAACCCATGTGTCTGGGCGTGGCTGATCCAACAACGCAGGCCAAGTGTCCAGGCATATCTGGGAGCCCTAGTAAGGCCTCAGCTCAGGCCAAGCTTTTGCAACTCCTTACATGGGCCCATATCAGGTAAAGGGGTCCATCCAATGAGGAGGTTTCTCTTCTGGGTTGAACCCAGCATGGCTCCTGCCTTTGTCTCCTCCCTGGTGCCTTTGCCCTTATATGTCTCACAAGGATAGGCATCAGTGCTTGGTGTTGCCCTGACGTGTTAGAGTGATGCTGGGAATGAAGTGGCAACCAACACAAACCCAGACTCTGCTTTCAAAGAGCTCTAGTCCAGTATAGGAAATAAACACTCCCCGAGCAATGGCAGCCCAGAGTGGTCAGAACCAGGATGGGGAAAGCACAGGTAAGCATGAATAGGGCTTATTTAAGCCAAAGGGACTTTGGGGGTTCAAAAGGGGCTCCTAACTGAGCCTGAGAAGGGAAATGAGAAGAGTCCATGTTTCCTGAAGGCAGAGCCAGCTTCATAGGAGTGTGACCTATGCAGCTGCAGAGAGCCCCACTTTTAGAAGGCCCCTGTGCTTGGTTGGATGCCCTGCTGTCACCATCGTGAAATTCTTAATAATTTTTGAACAAGGGACTGCAGATTTTCATTTTGCACTGGGCCCTGCACACTTGAAGAATATACGAAGAGAGCCAGGAAAAAAAGGTGGTCTTCCAAGGAGAGAAAATAAAGTGCAAAAGAAACAAGAAAGGAGGAGAGAAGATTGTGCACTTGAAGAGCTGGCCAAAGTTCCACGTAGCTGGAGCACAGCATGGGAGAAGGGGGATGGTGACGGGTGAGCTCCCAAAGTGGGCAGATGCTAGCTGCCAGACTGAGGAGCTGTGGCTCCATGCCAAAGGAGCTGGGGAGCCATGAGAAAGGACAGGGTCAGCTTTGGACTTTAGAAAGATCCATCTGGCCACAGTGGGGAAGGTTCCTGGGGTCACATGGCAAAAAATAGGTTGGGGGTAAGAGGCTTGGTTGCCTGTGAAGCGGGTTGGGAGTGTCTGGCTGTTGTGTGCAGAGTTGTGAAGAACCTTGAATGCTTCGGTGACAGATACCCCAATGCAGGAGACTGGCTGGGGAGACCCCAAAGCCACAGGATGAACCCACGGCTTCCTTTTCACTTGAAGATTTCCACTACTAGGGTGGGAGAGGGGTGTACAAAAGTAGGGTAAAGGGTGTCACTGGTAAGTACTTGAAAATCTTTTTATATGAGAACTCACATGGATCGATTGATGGAGATGAATGCAAAATTGGCAAGAATCTAGAGTGTAAATGTGAGACTTCAAAGAATTTTATTCTGGGTATATTCTGGCTTCAGCTCTGTGGAACCCTTCTCCCTAGTCCTCTGGATAAAATATTGGTTCTTTTACTGTGACCCCAAGGCTAGAAACTATCCCCTACCTGCTTCTCCACTCACCTGGGGCATCACCTTCCCCACACGCCCCACCGTCTCCATTTTCTTTCTCTGCTCATGACCTCGACATCTCTGTCCCCAGAACTGGCCCTTCTCCTAACTCTTCAGGCCCCCCACACCCACTGGATCCCCCTTTGGTCTCAGCATCTTCCCAAACGTGCTCCTCTTCCCAGATCCTGTCTCAGGGCAAACCCCCGAGCCTCCTGAGCATCCCCCCACCTACTCTCCTTCCCTTCTCTGGCCCCTCTCTGTTCTAGCTCTGACCTCACCCACCTGGGTCCCTGCATCTCCTCCCCTGGAATCCTGGCTTCAGGCTGGAAGGAAGTAATTGCTCCCTGAAAAGCCCACACTCTTATACTCCCAGAACTTCCCTCTCATTGTTCCCTGTGCCCTCTGTGGAGCCTTCCCTCAGCCCTTCTACTTGTGACAAAGAGCCTGGGGAGGATCTTAAACAGTTGAGAAATGAAGCCATTGAAAGAAAGTTGGTTCCTTCTTGAATTCTCCACTTCTCCCCTTACCAAAGTCAAGGGTTCTGGGGGAGAAGAGGGCTAGGAGTGCAGGCTTCTAGGACCTAGAGGAGGAGACGGCGCACAAGTATATCCAAAGCCTTCTCCTTTTTCCTGGGTCCTCCATGGAGAGTGACACTTCATTGTTCTCCAGCTCAGACCTTTCTGAGAATGGGAGTGATATGGAATCCAGTGTCTTCCCTTGGGGAGCTCCACCCCAAATCATGCAAATCCTCCAGACCTCCCCATCCAGTAGATGGTGTCCTCTCCTGCCTCTGCCTTCAGTCACTTCCACAACCTAGGAGTTCAGGTCCCCAGCCCCCTCCTCCCTCAGACACAGAAGTCCAGGCTTCATTCTTCTCCTTTCTCAGAATCTAGGAGTCCTGGCTCCTCATCACCACTTCCATAGGACCTCCAAAGTTTCAAGCCTTAAATCTCTTCCTCCTCAGCAAGCTCAGGTGTCTGCCCCTCTTTTCTCAGGATCTACAATAATTCTTGCCTTGCCCTCTTTGACATATTACTTCATAATTTTCTGTCTCACACTTAGACCCCTCTCCCCTCCCAACCCAACCATGTCCTTCACCCTCAAAGGCCTGCTCTGAGGAAATCTTTCTTATCTCTTTTGTTGTTTATGTCTCTCCCCCACTATTTCTTTCTCTCCATTCCTTACCCTGTCTGTCCTCCCCACATCCGTTTCTCCATCTTGCTGTCATTTTCTCATATTTTCCCTCTCTTTTAGTGTTTCTGCTCATCTCTGCCTCTCCCTTCCCCTTAACTGTCGCTCCCCTCTTCTCTCTCTGTCCCTCCTTCCCCTCTGTCTCTCCACCTGCCCCTTCTGCCTACCCTGCCCACACAATTAGACCTCGTTATGATCAATGTCACCAGGTCAGGCTGGAGTCAGTGCTAAATGGGAACATCCGTGTACTGACCCAGGGAGCATGCTGAGAAACAGGCCCAGGCATCTCAGGCTATAAATGCCCCTACAATGTGCCTGGCCTCAACCTGGCTACTGGCAGCTGAGACTCTCCGCCTTGCCTTTTGTCCTGGGCTCTGAGGCTGAGCCTTTCTCTGGGATTCCCTTGTCCTCCCCTCTGGTCCTGCAGTGGGTGGGCTGGCTGGATGGCAGACTGGCAGGCAAGATTACACTGATGAGCCAGTATCTGTGCACCCCCTCCCCAGCCATGGCCGTCCTCACATCTGCCCTGCTGTGCCCTGAGTTTCCAATGGGGTGAGAGATCCGTAGGGGACTCAGAAGACTGGTGAGCTGGTATGGATCTGGATTGGTTGTACCGGCTGGGGTTTAGGGCTGCCTGACAGGGAATTGGCCACAGTGGAGCCCCTTGGGACAGGGCCCTGGCCAGCTATGACAAGGGACTATTTGGGTCAAGGAACTGGCCCAACTGGTTGTGGGAGGCCAGTTGAGCAGGTCTTTCTGGGACAAATGGTCCAAAGGAAGTGGCTTTCTTTTAAGCTAATGTGTGTATACCAGACGGTGTACCGTGGCTTTTCCACATGTCATCTCATCTCTTCTTCCCGTAGCCCTGCGAAGGGTGTGCTAACTGCACCAACTGCAGCCCGAGGGTGTATGCAGCCTCAGATCCACCTGCTTATGCTGACGCCCCTCTCCCCTACTGGTTTCTTCAGGCCTCATGGCTGTTTGTGGGTTTCCAGGGCAGTCGCTTCGTCATCACAGCTTTCGGGGAGAGCCAGGCGCGGGAGAAGCCCGCTTCCTGCGGCACTGTCGCCTCGGGCCCCCGCAGCGGGGCACGCGTGGGCGCGCCCCCGGGGCTCCCCGCGAGCGCCTCCATGCCCTGTTCGGTCGTCCCCACGCGGTGGTCACGCGGCCGCTGCACCCCCACGACCGGCACAGCAGTCTGCCGTGGTGGCCTCATGCCTCCCGCGACTGGCAGCGAGCACCCCGCCCGCGGGCCGCTCGGCGCACACCCTGAGGCCCTCCCGGCGCGGCAGGTGCGCGCGCGGCCCCGGGGTTCCTGCGGCCGCGTCCCGCGTCCCCCTCCCTGGGCGCAAGGCCCGAGGACGTCCTCGCTCCGCGGGCTCCGAGCCGCGGCAGGGCCACAGCCTGGCCGAAGCCCAGCCCAGGCGCGGGCCGGGCTCCCGCGAGGCGCCCGGCCTGGGCGCCGCCCGCCGCGCCCGCCTCCAGCCCCGGCCGTCCCGCGGCCCGTGGAGGGGGAGCGCAGCCCTGGGCCCTGGGGAGTCGGGCTGGCGACGGCCGGCACGGGGTCCTGAGGGCCGGGGGAGGGGAACACACAACACCGCAGTCGGTTGCTCACGGGCTGCCGGGGAGCCGCTCCCTCCACTCTAGGTCCCCCCCCCCCACCGCGGCTCCCTCCACTCTAAGTCCCCCCCCGCCATCGATCCGCCTCACTCAGTCAGTGTCCGATGAGGTCCACGCAGTCTGCTCCCGCCACCTCTCCGACCCCACCTCCTCTCACTGCCGACCTTCTTTACTCTGTTCCAACCACACCGTCCACCTTGCCCCAGGCCGTTTGCACTGGCTGTCCCCATGGTATCCTTATGGATCACTCCCTCGCCTCCTTTACCTCTTCACTAGATGTCCCCTTGTCACCTTCTTATTGAGGCCAACCTGACCAGCCAATTTCAAACCACAATCCCCCAACCCCTGCAATCTCTAGCCCTGCCCCCAGCTCTTTTTCACAGCACGAATCACTTTCCATATACTGACTTATGCTCTTTCTCTGCTACGCACTAGTTCCTTGAGGGCAAGATTTAAAATTTTTAAAGTAAATATTAAGATACACAGTTAATTGCATAATTTTAAAATATCCAGCCTGATGAATATACATACACACCCATGTAACCATCACCTAGCTCAAACTATAGAACATTCCCGTCATCTCCATTAGCTCTAGGAGGTCAGATTTTTACTTTGTTCACTGTGGAATCTCCAGCACCTATGACAGCACCTAGCACTCAGAAAATATTTGTGGGATGAATAATAGTAATAATAATATAATAGTTATAATTTGTTAAATATATGCTACATCATATACCAGGTGCCGGACTAAGAGAGGCAGTTATTGCAAAAGGTCACATGCTCTTTGTCTTTATTACAGTGTAAAATGTGACCAATAGGGTGGGAGAAGGGACGAAATAATAATAGCTAATATTGACAGCTTAACCTTCTACTAGTCTTTGAGGTAGACTCTACAGTAAGATCATAATAATTCCTTTTTCCTGGAGAGGGGTTGGGGGAAGGGCCAGAGCTCAAATCTTTTGCCTAGTTCATTCAGATAGAAAGCAGAGTCAGGAATCTTGGTCCACTTGCTTCCAGAGACAAGTTTCTAAGCAGCTTTTTGTTTTGTTTTGTTTTGTTTGCACTGCCTCACAAAGACTTATAAGTAGTCCAGCCTTATAAACTGAGTGGTAAGTACTTTTACATATAATATATGCATATTATATAATGTATTCCTAACAACTACCATGGAGGCAGGTCTTTTTATTATTCCCATTTTATAGAGGAAGTAGTTAAGGTTGAAGGTAAGACATCACTGACCAAAGCTACACACAAGCAGGTGGCAGCTGCAAACTCATTGTAGCTGGACACTGATCATGGTTTTGAATATATTGTACTTTGGGGCTTGGGATTTTCACATAGGCCTGGAATTAGGAGACTCCCACCCAATCTTTTCTAAAAACAGCAGGAGAGAGAAAAGTGAGGGAATACTCAGAGGGAAGCTAGGGTTTCTTAAAAATGAAGACATGGACTTCGATTCATTTATTCATAAGAGTTCAGAGCCAAGAGGCCTGAACTAAAATCCTTCTACAAGCTGTGTGATCTTGAGCAAATTACTTCACCTCTCTGAACTCCTATTTTTCCTTCTGTAAAATGGCCCCCCATCTCCTAGGAACCTGACAGTCCTGAGTTTCGTCATCAATTAAGGAATGTTTTATTATGTACCAATCTGTGTTCAAGGCACTGAGGACACCTCAGTGACCACGACAGTCAAAATCCTTGTTCTAGTGGTACTTCTTTTCTAGTAGAGCGAGATAAGCAATAACATACTATATAAGTTAGTTATATAGTATGTTGGAAGATGATATATGCTAAAGAAAAAAAGTAAGGCAGGGAAAGTGAGATCAGGATTTCCAAGAGTGCAACTTTCAATAGGAGGGCCTCACTGAGGAGATGAAACTTAAGCCAAGACTTAAAGGAGGTGAGGGAGAGAGCCATGTGAATATCTGAGAGAAGAGAATTCCAGGCAGAGGGAACAGCAAATGCCTAAAGTGGGAATCTGCGAGGCATGTTAGAGGAATAGCAAGAAGCCCAGGTGGAACTGGCAGGATTGTGGTGCAAAGCCGAGGAGGATGTATGGGGGTCACACTGTGTATAGCCATGTGGCTCTTGCAGCCATTTTGGCCTTTAGGTGGGAGCCAAGGTTGTGTATATAGGAGGGATGAGATTCACTTGGGTGTTAGCAAGATCCCTGTGGCTGCCATGTGAGGCACAGGCTATGGGGCTTGTGAAGGAAGTCCTGGGGGACCAGTGTGGAGACTGCTGCAGTAATCCAGTAAAGGCAGGAGATGATGGAGGATGGACTGGAGTGGAGGCAGTGAAGGAGAGTAAAAGGTGGCTTCGGAACCTTCTGTGTGGGTGGGGCAAAAAAAAAATACAAAATAAAGAAGTCATGGATTGGGAGAAGGGAGATAGCCCCTGCTTTGGAAGCTCTTGGTGGAGGCTCTTTGTAACTGGGGGAAAGACATCTGGGTCCTGGCTGAAGGCTCTCTTATTAACTGGAAGAGGTGGGCACTCCTAGCTCCTTAGTGAAGTTACTTATCTGAATTCCTGAGAGGAGGACCTCTGAGTTGCTTAAGGACACATCTGAGTATTGGAAACAAGACTCCTGGTTAGTGGATGAGACTGAGACCTCTTAGATCCCCAAAGCCTCTCACTCCCTCCATATCCCAACATTCAACCCCTCAGCTTTCACTCCTCACCCCTTCTCAAATGCTCAGGAATGCACCCTTTCTGGTGACACCAAATCTTGGGTCACCCCTGCAGGTTAACCAACAGTAGCTGCCACTGCTGGTTACCCTGAACAACAGGCAACTGAAGTTGTATTTCTGCAGCTTGTAACTCTGGGTAGAGGCAGGTCTGGAGCAAGAGCCATCTGTACTGCACCTGGCCTATGACTGGCAGCATGCATTATCTCTGCAGGTGACCTACGGCTACCGTGAACACATGGTGAGCCTGTGTGGCACCTTCACGGGACCTGATGATGATGTGAGCTGTCCAAACCCATGCCTTCTTGTGCAATTGGGCCCTGTAGCTGCCTGGTGCCCCTAGCCTGGGCCTCTGGGCTGCTCTATGTGCCAACCCTGCATCCCCACCAAAGACCCTGGGGTCATGCTCTTTCCTGGTAGCTCTGAACAGGCCCTACGCCCTTCAAGACCAGCTACAGTGCTTGGATCTGCCCCTTCCCCAACTACTGACCTGCACTTTGCATGGCCCTTCAGGTACCTACATAAGGCCTGTCAGCTCCTGGGTGTCAGTGTGGACCCCTGGAGAGTCCAGGCTGGCTGTCATGAATGAGCCTTAGAAGGAAAGAACTATGGGCTTCTGGGGAAGGGGATTCTGGGACTTTGGGGTGACACTCTTTGATACTGGAGTAGATTCCTGGGGCAAGGCTCCAAAGTTCCTGGGGTGACAGCCTCTGGGTCTTGAGGGCAGGATTGCTGAGGCTCCAGAGACAGAGCTCCTTGGGTCTAGATGTGGAGAGTCCTCCACCACAGGGGCAGGACTTCTGGGTTCTGGGAACTGGAACACCTAGTCCGGGGGTCGGAGTCTTTGGGTCTTAGAGCTGAAGACTTCTAGGCCTTGAGGCCCAGAACTACTGAGTTCTAAAAGGCAAGATTCTTGGGTTTGGTGTCACTCCAGGGTCTGGGGTGACAGTTGTGTCCCAGGGCCAAACTTTTATGTTCTGGGGAAGGGGACAACTTCTGGTTTCTGAGGACAGAAACTTCTTTACTCTGTGAAATGGAGATGCTGAGATGCAACTCTGACTACAAACACAGCAGCCGGGCCTGCTGCTGCAGCGACCCACAGCAGGTGACTGTGGCTGCACACACTGGGATAACTGCTGGCACCCAGCGAGGCTTTGTGGGAGGGCAGGGCTGTACACACTCTGCTGCCTCTGTCCAGCCTCAGGAGGGAGCATGATCTGCACTGAGGCCGGGCGCAGGCCAAGCGAGCAGTGTGCTATTGTCATACAGCCTGCACATGTGTACCAGCCAGCATGACCACCTGCAGGGGGCCAGTAGAGGCGACCACATCACCTTTGACTGACACTGCTTCTGCTGCCCTGGCTCTTGTGCGTACCTGTTGAGCAGCCTTAGTTCTCAGGCACTACATGAGCTCGCTGACTTTTCCACATGCTTCTGGGCACTGGTCCTGAGGGCATCCTGAGCAGTTTCAGAGCACACGTGCCTGGATGCCACCCGAGGCTGTATCCCAAGGAACTCAGGTCCTGGTGAGAAATCCTGCCCACACATACACCTAGGGACCCCACCTCATGATCTCTGACCCAGATTCCTTACCTCCCAAACCTGACCTCAAGATCACCCTAACCTCACCTAGGGTCATACTTGGAGTTTTTATCCTATAGTACTGTACCCTAAATCCAGGACCCCCAACTCCTTCCATTTGCTTCATGACCTCTGACCAAGGGGCCTAACTTCAAAGACCCCCAAACCTAACCCACAAATTAGAACTCAAACTTAACCCTTTGGGATCAAGCTATAAGTCCAGAACCCTCTATCCCAGTCTCCCACAACTCCTTGGGGGAGAAGGAAGAGAAGTCATGAGGCTGTTGGAAAGGCTGCATGTAAGGCATTCGCTCGGTGCCGACAGAGTAAAACATCATATGCAAGAGTCCTGTTAAGGTTGGTACAACTGGCATTACCATTTGTCAGATGAGGAAACTGTGGCCCAGAGAGGTGAAGCAACTTGCCCTGGGTCACACAGCTACTAAACAGCAGAGCTGGGATATTGAACTTCGGCAATTTGGCTCCAGTACATGACCATAACTACCTTGTTTGCCAAACATGATTCAGAGTCTCCAGTGATTCAAACGCCACTTCAATGTGGCTAATTTTCCCATCAAGGGAGAAAAGACAAAGGAAAGATAGGAACGCGAGCAGAGGAGCCCCTGGGGCTGTGGGGATGAGTGAACCCACTGACCACATTGGATAGGACCCAAACAGTGTCAATTATTTAACGTCGGTGGTTTGCTCTGGTAGTATTTTTTATTTAATACTGAATTTGTATTTTTAAATAAGAATGGCTGGACTATGGTATCTTTTGAGAAACCAGAAGATCTGGCACCAGACCCTGCCCCATGCTCAGCCTCCACTATGGATGAAACCTGCCAGCTTCTGGGTGGCCAAGCCTTCCCTGGCAGAAGTGGAGCCTGTGCGGTGAGTCCCCAGAGCCTCAGTCCAGGCTTTCCGTCTTTGTTTATCTGGGGAACTGGCCCTGCTCTTGACCAAGGTTCAGTTCCTTGGCCATTACCCATCCCAGGGCACCAGGCCCTCCCTGCACACTTTAGTCTCTGTACTTATGGCACCAGCCTCTAACCACAGCTCCATGCCCCATCATGATCCAGACCCTCAACCTTTGTCCACCCTAAAGTGCTGACACCCTTCTCTGATGGAAGTCCAGCTCCCAGCTCTTTCTTATCCTTCCCAATTCTCAGCCCTGGTGATGGTCCAGCACTTCAACCTTTACCTCTTCAGGAATCCAGACCTGTTCATGGTCCAGCCTCCAAGCCCTTACTCATCCCAAGCACTCAGGGATCAGCTGCGCTTGTGACCCAAGGTTAGCCACATGGTCTTTCCCTGTGTGAAGGTTCTGGCTTCAGCTCTGCACAAGTCTGAACTTTCCAGCCCTCACCCCTGCAAGGCCCCAGATGCTGTTTCCTAGCCCCAGGGGTGAGGTGAGATTCCAGCAGCTACTTGCCACCAGTAACCCTCCATTCCTGCTCCTTCCCACAGGCCCACAGTGCCCAGCACAGTCTCACTGTGTGCTGTGGGCGCCAGAGTGCCCGGGACTAGAGCCACTGCCAGGCTGTGAAGACTGTGGGCCCACTGAGGCTGCTTTAGCACTGGCCACTACCTCAAACCCGGTGCATCGCAGCAGTTCCTTCACCCTGTGACCAGCTGCTACCTTAACAGCTGGGCAGCCTGCAAACCTTGCCGCGCAGCCCAGAGCCACCCTGGCCTCTGCCTCGCCAGAGGTGGGCTGCGTTACCACACCTTTGAGAGTGCCGCTTTCCACCGCTTCGGCGCTGGCACCTACTCGTTGGTGGGGAGAAGCTCTGGCTGCCCGCAGGGTGTGTGGCCCTTCGAGTGGTGCTGGAGAAAGGCCCACGGAAGCCAGAACTCTTCCTCGTACTGCTCTGCGCATGGACACTACTCCAGCTTGAGCCACGAGCTCCCTAACACAGTCCTGTCTTCTGCCTCATTGCAGCTGCTTTGGCATCTTCTCCTGGAGGGTGGGATCTCTGTTTATCGCCCCCTAATTCCCTCCCCTCTCCAACATCCTCATTTCCACTCCCCCTTCTCCTTTCTCTCCACCAAATCGTCTCTCTCCTTCCTGTTCACCCTTCAATTCCTCTCCCAACAGCTGGGGCTGCATGTCCCTGCTCTATACTGCCCAGGCTCTTGCTCCCACTTCTCTCCTCTTTCTTCGCCACCCCAGCATGCCCATCCACCTGTCTCTCCCCCACCCCAGTCTTCATCTCTGAGTCTTCTTCTCCCTCACCTGGGTCTCTGTGCACCCTCCCATGCTCCACAACAACCATTACTTCTTCCCAACCTCCACCCAGCATCCTCTGACCGCTGGTCCCAGGTTGCGTACAACCCTTCTTTGTGCTTCTCTATCACCACTGCCATTCTTCTAGAGATCTCCTCGTCTCTGCCTCCCAAGAATGGCCCCTCATCCTGTCTTCAACATCCCCTTTCTTCTCTTCCCCAGATCTTTAGCCCTCCACTGTCTCCCCATCCCCCAGATCTATGGATGTCCGATAGGTCTCTCTCTTGTCCAAGAGACATGAGTGTTCCCTCTCTCCCTACACCCCATGCTCACCACTACTCTCCCTCCCCCCTACTTTTCATCCCCTCTCTTGGTCTTCACACACCTCCCACAACACCTACTCCCAAGCCTTGAATGCCCTTTCCCCTAGACTCTCCCCTCTCCGTTACTTCAGCCCATGTCCATCCTCTCATTCCTCCAATCCCTCTATACTCTCCCCTGTTCTGGCATACTACTTCTCTAAAGCTTTGCACACATTCCCTGCACCAGTCCTCCCTACTAGTCTTCCTGATTTTTTCCCGACCGTACATCCCCCATCTCACCCTAGGCTCCCCAGCTCCTGACCTTCATCACTTGGATCATGTATCACATGTGGGGCTTTCTGTCCTTAGCAACGTCTGGGGCAGAGTGCTTGCCTCTGTGGTGCTCACACTACATGGAGGCCCGGGGCTGCTTTGTAAGTCCCCTGCTCAAGAGATCCCAGAGCCCTCCCAGGGTGGGGTTAGGGACAGGAGAGCCATGTCTACTCTTAAGTTATCCCATAGGTTTTAGTGAGGACCAGCAAGTATCATGCTAGAGATACAGCACCAAACAGGACAGTCCTGCACACATTCTCGTTGGGAAAACAGATTTGCTTTTAGCTCTTAGTTAAAATGTACAAAGGTCTCATTCTATATCAGGCACTGTGTGAAGACGGTGGTTCTAGAATTGTCCCTGGACTAGCAGCATCTGCAATACTCCATGGCTTGTTTACATTGCAAACACTTGCCCTGCCCCAGACTTTCTGAATCAGAAACTCTGGAGTCAGACCTAGCCGCCTATGTTTTAACAGGTTCTCCAGGAGATTCAGATGCAAGGCTAAGTCTGAGAACCTCTATTTTACCTGCTTTAAGTCAGCTCACTCCATCTTCAGACTACTCTAAGAGATAGGGACAATTATTGTCTTCCTTCTACAGTTGAGGAAACTGAGGCACGGGGATCCGAAGTAATTCACCAAATCTCATAGCAAGTAAGCTGCAGAACTGGCTTTTCCACGTGACTCCAGATTTCTCACTCTGATCCCCTATGCTGTAGTATCTCTCCAATAATAATGTAAAAATAGTTCCAGTAATAACGTGAAAAGAGCAACTGACATTTATTGAGTACTTGCTCAGTGCTAAGCCTTGCACCACCTCAATTAATTTTCCCTACAGCTCCATGAAGCAGGTACATTTTCTGGGTGAGGGAAACCAAGGCATCAATGGTTAAGGAATTTGCCCATTGTCACACACCTAGAAAATGACTTAGGTGGCATCTGAACTTTTGTTCATTTATTTAATAAATTCTCATCAACTCTGAGTCTCTATGTCCACATGTCTCCTCCCTGCTCCTCACGGACCCTTGGCTGCACCTGCTCTGTTTGGTTTGCTATCTATTTACAGTTTGATGACCACCCCACCTCTGTCTGCATGGTCATTTGTCCAGCCCTGGCCTAATCAGCTGTGGCAGAGGTGTGGTCATGGGGACATAATGTAGCCACTGTATCAGGCATTACTCTTAATGGTGTGTCAGGATCCTAACTCAAACTTGGAAGAGAAAGAAAAAGGATTTGGAGCACATATAATTGCAAAGACCAAGGGTATTTCTATTTTCAGGCTTAGTTAGATTAAAAATTTCCAAATGCATTTAGAAGAAATCTGTTTCCTTCTCTGTCTTGGTCTCTCTTCTCTGTCTTGGTCTTCCCTTCCTTCCTCTCTGTGTTAGCTTTATTCTCAAGCAAAGTCTCCCCTGTAGCAGTAAGGCTTTCAGCAACTTCAGGCTGAAGATTCTACCAGCTTCAAAAAGCCTTACCAAAAATGTAGCACCTTTTTCCTACTGGCCCCAGCAAAAAATCCCAAGGTCATCACCCATAAGCTTTGTCTGACCAATTATTGGGGCCCAGAGCAGGGAGCAATACTCTGATTAGCCAGCACCAGAGGACATCTGTACGCAGAGGTTCTGTAGCCACCCCTGGAGCCTGGATGTGGAATCACCTCAGTCCACATGCTTAAAGTAAGGAGAATGGTTGCCAAAAAGGTGAGAAGGTTGAACCCGCTCTTGTGCCTCTCAACAACCTGGACACCCCTCCCAGTTGTGCCACAAATGAACTGTGAGACTTGGGTGTAGGACTTAGCATGTTATGTATAACTAGAGCAACCAGGTGCTCCTAACTGCCTGCTACCTTCTACAGCTGGCTGGCAGGGCTGTGTGGGGCCTCTGGTGGTGACACTGGCTCCCTTGATCTGCCTCTGGACACCAGATCCTGGCCCTGTCACTACCCTCTGCCACTCTCCTGCCACACCTTGGCTTTAGCATCAGCCTGCTCAAATCTTCAAGGCTCCCAAACTGCGTGGATTCCTACAGGCAACAGATGGCCCCTTTGGCTGCTGCCTAGGCTATATCAGTTCCAAGCTTTTCCTCAGGATATGCCTGCAAGATGTACGTCATACCCACAGCCAGCACTTTCACTGCCTCTGTGATGCCCTCACAGCCAGGAGGCTGTAATTCCCATGATACCCCTAGAGGGGCCCCAAGCTTTGCTGTGAGTGCTCTGGTTGGGCACTCTCTCGGCAGGTTGTGGTCCAGCAGAAAGAGCCCTGTCTCCTGATGGGGATCACAGAAGTCCCAACCTGAATGGAATTGGCTGAAAAGAGTGTATGGAAAGGGCATCCAAGGGAAAGGGAACTGTAACTGCAAAGGTGTGGAGGTTGGAAAATATCAATGAGAAGCTTCCCTGACTGAGGCAGGAGGCAATAGGATTGGAAAGGGAAACTTGAGTCCTAAGCACCCGCCTTTGCCATCTTCCTGCTGCCCTGACTTGTCTACCCCAAAGCCACCACAGCATCTGTGCACAGAGCTGTGATGGGAACTGTATCCTGCCTGCCAGCCCTGCTCACTGTTCAACCTGATGCTACAAGAGCTGTGAGTGTGACCAGGTTACACGAGGGTTTTGGCTAGAATTGAGGAAGTCACTTACTCATAGTTTCTGATTATCTCCCATAGCTGCACAGCCAAGGATCACCCATTGTTGGGGGCAGCATGGCCAGGATAGGATGGGCTTCATCTTGGATAGCACAGACTGTGTGACCCAAGAACATTGTGGCTGCTTCCACAAATAGATGCTACATCCATGCTAGAGAAGTCCCTGGGCCTGAGCTGGTGGGCACAGAGTCTCCCAAATCCCATGTTAAGACATTCCCATAGCTGCAAAAAAATAGTCAGCATTTTCCATTGTAACAAAGAAAATGATGCCAATGATCTTAAATACAACAGAGAATAATATCTGCTTCTATTTGTGTAAACAAATAGGCCTTCAGGCACAACTGGATTCAAGGCCTCAAATGATGTCACTAGGACCCAGGTTTATGTCTTCTATCCCTGCCTTTTCCTATTCCTGTGTTAGCTTCTATATTAAACAGGCTCTAGGTCCAAATGCTATAACAGAGACTCAAACTTACAGTGGCTTAAACTTGATAGAAGCTTATTTCCCTCTCGCAAACAGTCCAAGTTTAACCAGTTTGATTCCTCCACATCAGGGACACAGGCTCCTTCTATTATGTGGGGCCCCCTATGGTATCGTCCTCATCTGCCCCCCACACTCTACATTCGAGCAATTTGGAAGGAAAAAAAAAAAGGGACAAGACTCCTCCCTTTCAGGGCACAACCCAGGAGTGGTACATATCACTTCTGTTCACTTCTCATTGGCTGGAAATTCATGGAAGGACTCCATCTGGCTGGCTACAAAGGAGACTGCAAGATGTATCTTTAGCTGGATGGCTATGTGCAGCTAAAAATTCTAACTCTAGGGAAGAAACAGAGTATGGACATTTGAAGACACCATAGCCTCATTCTCAAACCACTTATGTTTGTGGGGCAGTGGTGGTCTCCTACTGCTCCAGGTTTATAGTGAACAGTTTAGTGGGAAGACAGAACTTCTCCCTCAATAGTTTCAGCAGAAGTTCAAGGATGGCTCTGGTTGTCTCAGTGTAGGTCATTTTCTCATTCCTAAACTGATTTCAGAGACTAGGGAATGTGGTACTCTGACTTGTCTCTGATTGGCCAGGCCTGGCCATCACCTAGGAAAACCCATAGACTGAAAATAGGGCTAGCTCCCCAAGAAACTGGGAGGCTGTTATCAGAAAACTATTAATGGATCCTGGACAGGCAAAGTGTTTTTTTTTTTTTTTTCCCAAGGTTTTGCAGCTCCTTAAGTCCACTGGGAAGTAAAGAAAGACCCTTGATGGTTGACATAGTTGTTTTGGAAATTAAGGGCCACTGGATAAGAAAAAAAAAAATAGATGTTTAAACCCTAGGGCAACCTAGGAATGAAGAGATACCCACACCAGGAGGAATAAGGCATAACAGCAGATACATCTGCCATTGCATATCTACTCCACACTGATGCTGACAATGCTAGCTACACGTCAGAACCTTCAGAGAGCTCTCAGGGCTTTTCACACACCAATGAAAAGCAGAGGGATTGTCCTAAATTAAGAGAGCCTAAAAGGCCACAGCAGTCAAATGCAGTGCACCAAAGCTTGATTGGAACCTGATTCGAAACAGATAGATATTTGGAAGACAATTGGAGAAACTTCTCAAACTTCTTTAATTTTTGTCCACCTAATAGAGAAAAATATATCAAGGATTTTTAATTTGTATTCGTCTTATCAGGTAGTTGAGCATCTTTTCAAATGCCTAAGATATGTTCACAGTTCCTTTTCTATTAACTTTCTGAATAGCTTTTGCCCATTTTTTAAAATTGGGTTCTTGGGCTCTTCTTAATTTCTAGGAATTCTTTATATATTATGGAAATTAGTCCTTTGTGATATGTATTATACATATGCTTTGTTGTTGCTGTTGTTCAGAATGGTTTTTTGGATCTGATTTTGAGTCTGTCTCTGCAGGTTGGGGAAGCTCTGGTCCTGCCGGGTTACCAGGATGAGTGGCTAAGGCCTCCAGTGCTGGCCCGTTTCCTACACACAGGGCACAGGCTACATCCTGAATGAAGGTGTACAGTGATGTGAAGCTACCCTGTGTCACCTAGTGCCTATCAGCCTCTTCACCACCTTTGATGGCTTCAGTAGGTTTGCACAAATGCCTGTTAAGCCCTATGCCTATGAGCTAGCCACATTGGTGGATTCCAGGCCCCAAGATCTTGACTTCCCACCCTATACTGGCTGTGCTGCACTCCAACCACGGGTGATCCTTGCCTTCAGGGTTGGCTGTGCAGCTGTGGGAGCCAGCCAGGAACTATGAGTAAGGGACTTCCTCAATTCCAGCCAAAACCCTTGTATAACCCAACACTGATCTCTAGGGCCTAGTGACCCTTCACTGACATTCCATAACCTTTTAACATAGAGCTGTTCTCCCATGACCCTCTGACCTCACATTAATCTCCATTGGTTCAATGTCCTTTCCCTGACCTCCCATAACCCTCTAGGTCCCACATAAACTTCACCCTGGACTTCTCAGGACCCACTGACCTTACCTTTTCCCAAGACCTGCTGAACTCCTAGGAACTACTGAGTGATCAAAACTGTAATAGAGGAAGCATGGGCCAGAGTGATCAGGGCTGGGATGAGGGACGCACAGGCAGGCTGTGGGAGCCCAGAGAAGGTGCCCCTAGTTCAGTGAAGGCTTTTTGAAGGTGAGCTGAGAAAGAGAACAGGGAGGAGCAATGCAAATGAAAGCCAGTAAAAGAGGACTATATTGGGGGACTGTGGCAAAAATAAGTATAAAATAGCCCACTAAATGTCCATGGACTTAGGGCCAAGGAGGCTGTTGGTGACTTAAATCATAAGATCCAGGAAGCAGGGAAGCAGCACCTGGATTGCAAGGTTGAGGAGTGAGACTTAAGAAGAGACAGCAGGCATAGACATCACTCTCAACAAGTTGTCCACGCAGAAAGAGGAGAATGGATATCAGCCAGGAGAAGGTGAGGATATCTGAGAACTGGTTTATTATTATTATGATTTTGAGATGGGAGAAACTCGGGGATGTTTAAGCCAGACAAGGGGAGATTAGAAATCCAGCAGAGATTGATACCACAGAGTGGAAGATACCTGGTTCCCCAAGGAACATGGAAGCCAGAGAGTAGCAGGAGAATTGAAATCTGGGCAGACAAAATGGATGGTATTTATAAGTAAGAGAAAACAAACCTGAAATCCCATGCTGACAGAATCCAGCTGTGAGTTCGAGGCTAACTGTGGGAGTGGATGAGCCAGCAAAAGAATAGCTGGAGTATCTGCCACAACCTGGCAGGTAAGCTAAGCCAGAGTCTTTGAGGTCAAGAGACCCTTGGGTGTGCCTTTTGAACACCTAGTGTAACCTTGGGCAAGTGACTCAATCTCTCTGTGCCTCAGTTTGCTCATTCACAAAAAATGGTAATAGGAATAGCACCCACCATAAAGGGGAGCTGTGAGGATACACATAAAGTGCTTGGCATATACCTAAGTGCCCAGTAAGTCTAAGCTATGATTGCTCCTGCGACCACTTTTATATTACTATTAGAGAGTCAGCATATATTAGCGGAGTAGTTAAGAACACAGATTATGAAATCAGACCCGCTGGGCTCAAAATCTGGCTCTGCTGCTTACCAGCCATGTGAACCTGGGCAAGCTATGTTATTTCTCTGGGCCTGTTTCATTATAAATGAGAGGCAAGAGGCATGCAGCATACAGTATATACTACTGCAGACCTATCTTGTCAGGTGAAGATTTACTATAATTTAAAATAAATGCTTAATAAACTTTTAACTATTCACTATTTTTTAAAGAAATGTACTGCATAATAAAAATTAGGTGACAATATGTTAAAATACCAATTGTCATAATATATTTCATATTACTAGACTGTCATACATTATCTTATAAAAGAAATGAGAAAAGACGAAGGCACTTGGAATAGCTCCAGGCACAGAGCAGCTATCAGTAAACAGTTATTAGGTTACGAAGACACAAGTGAAAGAGATGTGACAGGTTCGAGACGCTTCTTTCTTTTTCTCTAAAGCTCCCTTTTAGGAAAGTGTTTATTATGGAAAATTTCAAGCATCGCAAAAGAAGAGCGTTATTCAACTCCGTCGCAGTTACAAATATTTTGCCATTCTTGCTTTCATCTTTTCCTCCCACTTTGTGTGGGTCGTGCTGAAGGATTTTAAAACGAGTCCCAGACCTCATTCCTCTAGCAAAGACCTGGGTGTGTACTTCAGGACGCAGTGGTTCGCGAGGACCCCCTCGCCTGCGATTGATTCCAGCCCCGCCCCCGCCCCTACCCCGCCTCCGCTCTCCGCAGGCGACTCGCAGCGCCGCACGCGCCGGTGGCAGGACGCGCGCCGCGGGAGGGGTCCAGGGCCAGCGTCGGCCGTTCCCCGCGCCTGCGGGTGTCGGCGCAGCGGGAGGGCCTTCCCCGCGCGACCAGGACGCCTCCTGGCAGCCCGCGGGGGCTGCAGAGGAATTAGGTCCGACGACCACATGCTCCCAGGAGCTGCTGGACTTGGGGCTTCAACAGCTGGCGAGGACCCGCCCCTCCCGCCCCGGGACCCGCCGGACTCCCCCCGCCCACTCCCTGCTTCTCTGCCCACAGCACGGAGAAGCGTGTCCTGCCCGCCGTGACCCGTCATTTCCCCGCGTGCCCCCACCCCCTGCGTGCCCCCAGGGCTGGAGCCCGCGGTGCGCACTGAGGGCGCGAAGGCGCGCGGGGTCCCAGCCTCCAGCTGCCCCCTCTCCCAGGACCCAGGAGTTAGGTCAGAGCCCCGTCCCCATCCGACCCCAAGCCTAGGAGGCCGCGCGCCTGGCCCCCTCTCCCGGCCCCTGTCGGGGCTCCCCAGGTGCTGTCCCCTCAAGGCCGGAGACGCCCTCCGGGGCGGGCGGGACATCCGGCGGCTCCACCCCCTACGCCCCGCGTCGTGACGTCACCGCGGCGACGGCCCCGGCTGCGACGCGGAGCCGCGCGCCCCCCTCCCCGCCGGCGCCGCCATGAGCCGCCCCAGCCGGCTGCAGAGGCAGGTCCTGAGCCTGTACCGCGAGCTGCTGCGCGCCGCGCGCGGGACGCCGGGCGCCGAGGCGCGCGTGCGCGCGGAGTTCCGGCAGCACGCCCGCCTGCCGCGCGCCGACGTGCTGCGCGCCGAGTACCTGTGCCGCCGCGGCCGGCGCCAGCTGCAGCTGCTGCGCGCGGGCCACGCCACGGCCGTGGGCGCCTTCGTGCGCCCGCGCGGCCCGCCCCAGGGCCCTGCCGGCGCGCAGAGCCCGCCGCGGGACGGCGGGGGGTCCCCGGACACCCCGCCCGATGGACAGTGACGGAGCCGCTCCCCCCCGTGACACGCGGGAACCGAGGGACCCGTCCGACTGCGCGGAGGGGCCGGGAGACCCGCCCGACGGAAGCTGAGAGGTCGTGAGAGACTTGCTCGACGGATTGGGGGACTCGGAGAGCCCTCCTGGCGACATGGGGTCCAGAGACCACCGTGATGGACAGCGAGAGAGGCCCGACCCGTGGTAACGTGTCGCCCTATCCCATGAGGGCTCGGGGCGGCCTGGGGCGCCGGGCGGCAGGACTGTGCCAAGCTGAGAGCTACGAAGGCGTGGAGAGCCAGGACGCCCCCGCTTGGACGGAAGGAGACTGATGATCCTTTCTCTTGACCCGTGCTCCTGAGCTCCCCTCTCTGCATTTAGCTGTTAGAGGGGCAGACTTTTTCTGAGGAATTTGAGAAGCTCCCCTGATGGATGGTGAGAAGCCCCGAGTCCCCCTTTGGAAAACTTTCCCCTCAAGAATTGCAACCCACCAGGAGCGGTGAGGAAGGGGCAAGGGGTCTTTCATCCCAGCTGCTCGTTTAAAGACCCCTCAAGACCGCGACACCTACTGGTTCCGACTGGGAGCCTGACTCCTGCGACCTTCCCCCCGCAGGACTGTTGAACAAAGGGAATAAAGTTCAGGATGTGTTAACTTCCCTGTCGGTCTTAAAGATTTTGTGCTTGGGATTTTTGAAGAGGCCCACACACACCAAGAAGTGACCCTGGGAGGGATGGGTGCAGGGAGCTGTCTCTTCCCTCTGGAGCCCTCTAGATTGGCACATTGGTTTAAACGGTATAGGTGTCTCTTCTGGGCAGATCATGGGACCCACCCTGGCTTGACCCATTCCCTCCTCTCCAAAGGGGGAAAAAAAAAACCTGGTTGTACAACATAGGGAATATAGTCAATAATATTGTAATACTATGGGTAGTTCCAAATGGGTACTCGACTGATCGGGGGATCACACAGGTATACAGATGTCTAGCCACTGTGCTGTATACCTGAAACTGATATAAAATAATGTTGAATGTCTACTCTAATTGAAAAATGAAAATCTTTAAATAAATAGATATTTTCAACATTTCCTTACCATAGATGTTTTCAAAAAATTTAAGGCAGCCCAAGTTTTAATTATAGCATTCTCAATTGAAAATTGTTTATATCATAACATATATTGCATATCAAAATTGTACTTATTAAAAAAAGAAGCCCCAGTTGACTCCTAATGGAGAGTAGTGAGGCAGGAAAGGAAATGGTGGAGCTGAGGTCTGGCTGGTAATCCCTGAGGCAGTAGTGGGGACTTTGGACCTGGCTGAGGAGTCCGGCCTCAACGACAAGCTGGGATTTTTGTCAGCAAGGCCACAGGGGTGGGGGAGGAAAGATAAACCCATAAGCCACAGGCAGACCCTCTCCCATATCCCCATGTGGGCCTACCCTAGACATTCTCTGGGGTACTGCATTTTGCAAATAAGCCATGCTTGCACCCGGGTCAGTTAAGTGGAAAGATGAATTCTAAGCAGATGGAGTTGAAGGGAGGAGAAGGAGGAGGACCTTAGGAAAGGAACCCAGACTTTAACAGTCTCTGCCCTAACACCAGTGGGGGAGGCAGGTACCCAAATAGTTACAAAGTAGGGTTGGAATTTAAAGAATTATAAGGATTTTACCGAAGGATAGGCTTCTAAGCAGGAGGATCAGTATGGGCAGAGGCCTAGAGAAGGTAGGGGGGAGACATACAGGGTCCCAGCTGGGGTCTGAGGTGCCCCCCGCGCACAGGCAGTGCAGCTTGTAGTTTAGCTTTTTCTCCGGTTAGTATTCTGGTTGCTCGGGACCTTCTTCACCTTGTTCACCTCTCTCAGCCTCAAGTTTTTTCATCAGGGCGATTCTGTTAATCCTGCCCTGGCTCCATCTTATAGTAAAAGATAAAGTCTTTAAAGTGGTTAATAGGTCCTCTCCATTCAGCCCCATGTCTTCTTTGAGCCCTAACTAGCTCCAGGATGGGAGCTTCTGGCAATGCTGTAGGTAGTGAAAATTTCTCCTGGGGCTGGGCTCCTGGATCAGGAGAGGAGACATTCACCTGGGGATTACAGGTGAATGGAGTTTGCCTGAGAAGATAAGAGAGGGGAATTCATGATTTGAGGGAGGGGGTTGTAGGTGTTGATTAAGAGCCTGGACCCCAGAATTTGAGTGCCTGGCTTAGAATCCCAGCTCCACCACTTACTGATGATGTGACCGTGGGCAAGTGATTTAACCTCTGTGCCTCAACACCCTTGTCTGTGAAATGGACATTATAATAGTGCCTCCCTCATGTAGCTGTTGGGATGTTCCAGCAAATTAAGTTGTGGCCACAGATGATGTCCCAACCACAGGACCCTCTTGTCTACTTGAGTTCACTTTGCAGCTGCAGAAGAGGGTTCCCAGGAGGCCCCCAGCTCCCTGCCCTGAGTCCCAGCATCTCTGCTTCCCTGCTTGAGGGCTTTCCTGGAGTTATGGGAGGTGAGTTAATGCCCTCAAGGGCAATCCTCAGCCTAGGGGAGACAGCAGTCACTGGATGAGTGCCGGAGCCTGCATGTTGTCTGGTGAGTAGGTTGCAGCAAGTGTTCTATAAGATTCCTCAGAGACCCACCCATAGGACTGAGCCCCAGTTGACCACAGTGGCTACTACTCCATGAGCACCTTTTCTGACTACTCTGCCCTGTCTCCCTCTCTCCGCGCCCTAACTCCTACCTTCTGGGATCAGGAGAAAAAGTCCCAAATAAAGCACCTCACTCAAGTCCTTGACTCCAAGTGAAACCCTCGGTTGGTACTGTCTGCTGCTATGTTTTTCACTCTAAGGCACAGCGTCAGCACTTCTCAACCCCCTGACCCTGTCTGTTCAACGAGAATCTCCTGATATAAGAAAATTGCTGTAAAGGACTTCATACATAAATCTTAAAAATGAATATTGCTAAAAGTTATGTCACCTGTTTCTACTGTTTCAGTGTGACGACTTGAAAATTTGGAGTATTGTGGAATACGGATCATGGGTCAGTAATAGAACTGAATTGAGTTGTTAAATTTCCTGATTCTGATAACTGTACTCTAGTTGTGTAGGAGAATGCCCTCATTCTTTAGAACTACAGACTGAAGAATTTGGGAGTAAAGAATGTCATGTCTACAACTTACTCTCAAATGGTTCCAAATATATGCACGTATATAAATATATTAGCGAGTGAATGGTGAAGTACATCAGGCAAAATGTCAACAATTGGTGAATTTGGGTGCATATGAGAGTTTGTTTTACTAGTCTTAAAATTTCAGTAATTTAAAATACAAAACAAAAAGTTTCAAAAAAAGAAAAAGTCAGTGGTGCTGTCAGTGTCTCATCTTTGGGCACCAGAGATCTTCACACACAACACACTTTTTAAAAGGAATTTGAGAGAAGTAAAAGCTGTATTTTATAAGACTATAAATCTCTTATGCAGCTTCTTCATAGACTTAGCAATCAATTAAAAGTTCTCTATTTTTGACCTTTGAAAAAATAGCATCTGGTCTCCCCTGCAGATTCTAATCTTCACCCTACTGGGTATGACAGGTTACAATAATACGTTCTATCTTAGGTCACACATTCAGCTGTCCCAAGGGTCAAGCCCGTGACCAGGTGCCTGAGGCGGTTCACTGGGGCCTTCAGGAACTCTCAGTACCCAGTGAGAAGCACCAGCCCACCAGCAGGTTCCTGTCACTCCTGCTCACTACCCTCTGAAACAGCAACACCCTGGGTGTGACTGAGGTGAAGAAATGACTGGAATTTTCTTTACAGTAGTAAAAGTGTCATGACTAGATTCTAAAACAGAATCCTGACCTGAAGATGCTCCCTGAATGGTTGGTGAGTTAAAGGAGATGATGTCTAGAATTGTCTTCAAAGTAATCTAGGGAGAATGGAGTGGGCGCCTGGGGGGATTCAGGGATTGGCCCTGAGTTGGTAATTGGAGTCCATGAGGACTTGTAATGCTACTCCTTCTTTTGTATAAGTTCAAAAAGTACCAGACGAATATTGAAGAAAACAAAACAAACTCTGACAGCGCCCGTCTCAGTCAGACTAGTAGAAGTCCTCACTTGTGGTCCACAAGGCTTCACCTGGTCTGACCCATCACCTCTCTAACCTCACCTCCTGCCACTCTTCCCCTCCCCCACTCAAGCCCCACTACCTGGCTTTCCCACATTCCAGGCACACTCCTGCCTTAGGGCCTTCGCCCTTGGTCTTGGCTCTACCTGGAATCCTCTTCCTCCAGGTCTGCACTGTCCATTATGGTAGCTGAGAGCTACCTTTGATTTGAACATGCGAAATGTGATTAGTGTAACAGGAATTTTTTTTATTTTATATGTTTTAAGTTGTTTAAGTTTTAAAACTGAAGCAGTGTAAAATAGTCCATTAAACACAACTTATTGTTTGGGTAGGACTGTATTTTATCTGTTGAAAATTAAGTGTCTGAATTGAGATGTGCTATAAAGTGTGAAATACACACTTTAAAACCATACTATTTCAAAAATAGAAAAAAGGATCGTAAATGCTTCATTAAGTCTTTTTATATTGATTACATGTTGAAGTGATAATATTTTATATATACTGGGTTAAATAGGGTATAGATGAAATTATTAAAATTAATTTTTGCCTATTTCTACTATTTAACTTTGCTAGAAAATTTTAAATTATATTTCTATTGGACAGTACCACTCTATGACTCTGTGGGATTTGTTTCCTCACTACAATTTGCTATAATGACATAATTATAACAATGACATAATTGTCTTCCTGATGCCTTCCTCAATCACCCTAGTTAAATTGTACCCCCCTTTCCCCTTTGCCCACTTTAGTTTTCTTCTTAGCACTTATCACCATCTTTTATTATATATTCCACCCGTTGCTTTTTTTCTAATTGTTGATCTCCCCTACTAGAATGTCAGCCCCACAAGGATAAGAATTTCAGTCTGTCTTATTTACTGTTACTGCCCTGTCTTTAACCAGGACCTAACTCATAGCAGACACTCAGTCAATATTAAGTGAATGAATGAATGACAGATTTGCTCTGTTACCTTGTCAGTAGGGTCAGTATTGCTAAGACCACCACCCACTGTTGTGGTAACCCCAGGGAGACTATGGGCCCCCATGGTTGGGGACAGAAATTTGGCCTGGCATTTGAAACAGGACAGACCCAGGTTTGCATCCTAACTTGTCCCTGAACCTGGAGTTTCCCAGGATTTGCTGCTTTCCTGTCCCCTCCCTGAGTGTCCATCTTTCACTCCACTTTGGTAGCAACTTCCTAATTTTCTTAGGAGACCCACATCTCCCGTGATTTTAATACACGAGGTTCAGGCAGGGCTGACTGCAGCCCCCAATGAAATATGCCACTAGCCAAGGGAGCCAGCTTTGGGACTTTGGTTGCAACTGTAAGGGAAGAGTGACTCTCCTATTGGCTGATAAATTAAGGTGAGGTATGCTTGGAGGTTTTGAGGGACACTCTGACCGCCACCAGATACAAATGAAGTCAGATCAGATGAAGGAACTGAGAGATGGAGATATCATCGGAGGCCCTGGATCCAGCTGTGCCTGCAGTCCTGAACTTTTCAATTACCCACGAAAATAAATTCCCATTTCTGTTGAAATCGTTGGGGACTGGGTTTCAGTCATTTGCTCTCTTTGCGTCCTCACCTCAGGCCAGTGGCTTCTCTAGAGCCTCAGTTTCTCATTCCATTAAGTGGGGACACGTCATTGGGTGGCTGTGAGAGTTAAAGGAGAGGAGATCTAAAGTGCACATCGAGGAGCCTCACACAGGGCTCCTGCCTCTGTTCTTGAGTCTGATTCTGCTCTACCTCTTGTCCCAACACTTTAAGCTCAGGGGAGGGGATGAGCTTAAACACCTGAGGCTGGGTACTGAACTCCAAGATGGCTCTGGAAATTTAGCTTGGTGTCATTAAGACCCGCAAGAGGGGTCTCACAGTCCTGCACACTGATAGCCCAGCCTGGGAGCCCACCATGTAGAATGTTTGAACAGAGCACCTGCATGGATGCAGGTCAGGGGCTGTAGCAGATGCTGTCAGCAGCTCGCTCACACCACCTGCACCCTTTCTGTGCATGCCTTTAGCTTCCTGTGGCAAGCACCTGTGCTTCTTTGCCTGCGAGGACTTTATAGACAAGAGAGGCTGGAAGTTCTGGGGAGTTGAGAACTTCAGAGATGGGAGCTGGCACATAAATACCAATTTCTTTGACCTCTGAGTGTGTTCCACACAGTCTTCTACAGGTCCCTAGTGGGATGGCACCTCAGGTGCCCAGAGCAGCAACCAGCTCAACTCCCTTCCCTGGCTCACTTCCCCACTCCATCAATCTACCTATGATCACCCCCTAAATAAATTACTTGTGCTTGAATTTTTGTCTCAGGGTGTGACGGACTGATTCAGTTCTGTGTTCTGTGCCCAAGGCAAAGGGATCTGCGGAGGGAGATGTCCAGACATATCAGGGCTGTACCATAGATTCTGAGTACTCAGGCACCCGATATCCTCACACATCCTGCTAGAGACTGAATGTTTGTGTCCCCTCAAAATTCATGTGTTGAAATCCTAAACCCCTATATGATGGTACTAGGAGTTGGGGCCTTTGGAAGGTGATTAGGTCATAAGGGTGAATCCCCTCATGTAAATGATCAGTGCCCTTAATCTTTTCTGAGACCCCAGAGAGCTCCCTGCCTTTTCCACCATGTGAGGATGCAGCAAAAAGACAGCAATCTATGAACCAGGAAGTAGCCCTCATCAGACACTGAATCTATAGGCACCTTGATCTTGGATTTATTTGCATGCAGAACTGAGAAATAAATTTCTACTATTTATAAGCCATCTAGTCTATTTTGTTGTAGCTACCCAAATGGGCCAAGACACATCCTTTGACAGTGACCATTTATTGCATATGTCTGGGTTCTATATTCAGATTGGGGGGGGACCGTTGACATAGCTGAGCACCAGGTAAGGTGTCCTGGCCAGGTGGGTGGGAGAGCAGCAGACACCTCCTGACTGGGTCAAGAGCAATGTGACCCACACCAGGAGAAGGAGGAGGAGAAGGAGAAGAAGGAAGAAGCTCAGGGGCCACCTGGATGCAGGACCGGGGCCTCTGTGAAGGGAAATGCAGTGTTAAATATACAGTGGGCTGCCGCCATGAGCCCCCATACCCATCTGCCAGGCAGCTCACCCAGATTTAACCTCCAGCATTACATCCTGGAAACTGGAAGATGCTTGTCTCTTCTTGTCCTAAAGACAGATAGCCAACAGCATAATAGATGGAAGTGACACTTAGTGTGGACTTTCCCTTACTACTATAGACCTATAGAGCTGGGCTTACTTCACTTTTCCTGGCACCCCCTTGATCCCTAAGACCCCTGATGGGCTTGGATATCTACAAGTGTAGTAGAAGTCTATCTGTGCCTGCCCTCCAGCTGATCCCCCTTTTCCTGGTAGCAGTGGCTCCAATTGGTGGAGTGGTGGTCACACTTCCCCACTCTTCCGACCCCACACCTCTACTGTCATTGGGTATGTGACCTAGATCTGGTCAATCAGAGCCCTCCATCAGTTTGGCCACTGTGATTGGTATAGGAGGACCCAAGCTGGGCAAGTGGAGTCAGTCTTGGGACTTTGCTGCTAGTTGGTCTGTAGCACTCTCGTTGAGTAAGTAAACCAGTGGAAAGTGAGTGTGTAGCTGCTGGAGCAGTAAGTTTGTTGAGAAGAAATCCACCTTGAGGAAGCAGAGTCAAGAGAGGGAAGGATCGAGCCCCTAGGATTCCCAAGTGATACACCTGGCTGAGGACCAGCTCACCTGAGACTTCCGAAGCAGGGAGTGTCTTCGGTGACCTGCTAAGTGTTTCCGGTGGCTGAGACCTGACATCAGTATGTCCTGTATGGAGAGAGGTGTGGGATCCTGGGAGAACCAGTGACAAAGAGATACAAGGTTGGGAAGGGGCCAAAATGGGGGGTGTCACAGAGGAATTCTGAGGGAAGAGAAAGATCTTGGAAAGAGAGGAAGAGAGGGGCAGAGCCAAAGGAACCAAGAGTGGAGAGACATTATTCATTCATTCATTTGACAAATATTTAATGAGTGTCTATTACATGCCCGGCACTACTCCAGGAGTTAGGGACACAGTGGCAACAGAAACAGGCAAAGTCCTGGCATCCATTGAGCTTTTATGCTAGCAGGAAAGAGACCATAAACTAATAAATATATAATGTCAAGATGTGGTAAGTGCCATTAAGAAATAAAGTAAAAGGATAAGGTGTGATAATGTTTGGAGGCCACAATGGGCCTCTGTGAAGAAGTGACATTTGAGAATGGAATGAAGCGAAGAGGTGAGCTGGGCCTTTGAGATGGGAGTGAATTTGAAATGCTTGAAGAAAAGCCAGGAGGCTAGTGTGATTGCAGTGGGATGAGCAAGGGGGAGAGTGAGAGGAAATGAGGAAATGTAGATATAGATGGACAAGAGCGAGAGAGAAAGAGTGAGGTAGAGGAAGGTACAGAGACCAAAACAGATAAGGAAGGAAGGAGGAAAACACTGTGATGACACCAAGAGAGAAAGACACTGACAGACAGACAGATAGAAAGAGAATGAGCCACCAAACCTCCTTGAAAGGGAAGGACCCTGCTGGGAGGTGTGTAGAGGCATCCTGTGGGTGCCTGGGTGGAAGCACAGTAACCAGCTCTCACCTCAAGGCCTTGTCCCCTACTCTGGGGGCCCCTGTGGCCACAGAGCTCACAGGAATCCCCTGATGTCCAGGCTGTCTTTTGCCCCAAGGGTCCAAGGCCCCCAACGTCCCCCGCTGGGTCCCACTCCAATTCTGCAAGAGTGGGGAGACTACTGGGTGCCCAGGGGCTACAGAGCCCACCAGGTCCTGGCCAATCCAGGTCCCCTTCAACCTCCAAATCCTGATCCAGTGTGTCGGCCTCCTCAAACACCTGGACAAAAGATAGAGGTCAGAGGTTGTGGGGGTTGTAAAATCAGCACCAGAGCTGGGGACAGCCAGGGTGGGCCATACATGGCTGTAGCTGACCAGCTGGGCCTGCAGCCTCTGCAGCCGCCGGAAGATGCTCTCTCGGTGGGCTCTGAGGGCCCTCAGGACCTGCTGCAGGGACGTCCAGGCCTGAGGCTCACTCCGCTGCGCCAGCCCCTCACCAAACGCCAGCAGTGCATCTACACGTTCAGCTGCTCCACGCAGGTCTGCTTGTAGTGTCTGGGGACACATGGTTGGACACCACTCCACCCCCATACGTGCACCAGAGGCACCAGAGACCCAGTACCTAGAGTTACATGCCCCCCCTTTCCTACCCAGACACTTAGAACATGGAATAAACCCACTTCCCACCCCAGGAAGCTGGCACCCACTCCTGAGATTTTGCCCACCCTCCCATACCTTGGCCTCCCATTGCCCACCTGCAGCTGTACCATCCCGCTCTGGGCTGATGTCCAGGGCCCTGGGCCTCGTTCTAGGTGCTGCAGCCGGAGACCCAGGCCCAGCAGGCAAAGTTGCAGACTGTCCTGCTCAACCTCCAATACCTCCCAGCCAGAGGCGGGGGTCTGAGGAACACAGGGGCTGAGTCAGTGCCTGTGGGCCAACCAAGACCTTGTCCCCACTGCCATTGCCACCCCTCTTTTGCACACTCCTGCCTTCTGGATGCTTCTCTGCAGCAGAATCCATCTCTGGGTCTGCACCAGGGCTGCTCCCACCTGGAGTCCTTCCCAGTGGAGCAAGGCCTGCTGACCTCTAGTTCAGTCTCCAGGTTTTCAAGGCTCTTAGAAACTTGGACATATGGGTTTGGGGGTCTGGACAGGCAGGGGGTATGATGGAGCTGGATACCCCCACAAGGAATGGGGCTGCACCAGGGCCAATGACAAAATAATTCTCTCTCAGTGTGAAACACTTCTATAGTGATTGGTAAAGAACCATTTTCAAGTGTCCCTCCTCCACAGGTGCCCAACACTTATCCAGAATCATTACCTCATCCCCAGTGTGGAGGGCTAGATTCTGAGAGACAGAGAAGGCTTGCACAAGGGGCCTAGGTGACCTCAACTCACCTCACAGTATTTGCCCCCAGCTGGGTCTTCAGGGAAAGAGGGCATTGGCAATTTGGGGCAACCAGCAGTAGGCTCAGTGTCCTTCAGCCCACCCTGAAAGTGCTCGGGAGGATTCCAGGAGTCTTGCCCCAGTTTCTGGTCCAGCCTGGCAGGTAGGGGGCATTGACAGGTCCTTGGGTGAGCCTAGGTGCCCATTACCCACCCTACCTTACCCATCCCCAGCTCCCTCTTCCCAGGTGATCACAGTTACAGTACCCTACCCTTAAAGCACCCTTGCTACTGCCCCCACCCTTTTAGGACCCAACTTTCTAAAGCCCCAGCCCTTACCTGATTCTTTCCTCTCCAGAAGTGAGGCAGATGGTGCCTCCAGCAATGTCCACCTCCCTGGGAGCTCCAGGGGGGTGGTTGACAGGCTCTGAGGGGGGTCTAGGGTCTAGGGGTGGGGGCAGGGCCATAGCTGGGTATCTGGAGAGAGTCAGCGAGAATCCCCAGTAAGAGCCTTTCTAGTCAGTAGTGTCCCACCACATCTCGCAGCAGGGCTCACCCAGGCCTGAGGCGGCAGGAGGCCCAGGGGCAGGCTCAGCTCCACCTCCTTCCCAGTGAAAACAGGACCCAGGTAATCCGATGCTGGCTCAGGTGACAGCCGCGCCACTTAACTCTTTCCTCCCTAGCAGACCAACTGAACTTCTCAAGCTCACCCCATCCTACCCAAGGGGCTTCCAGATATAACCCTGTCCCCTCAAGAGTCTTGGCTTCTGCCTGGGTCAGTGACCCATACGTCCGACCCCCAGGACCCACACCATCCATCTAAGGTCCCAACACAGCGCCCCTAGGGAACACAAGCATCAGGCCTCCCACCTCCAAAGATCCAAAACCAAAGAAAGACTTCTGTTGGTTTATTTGAAATGGGGCCTTTCCCTGCGGTTCCCGGACTGCAGGGTCGCAGCTGCCCGGAGGCGGCGAGGGCCTCATTTGCTGAGCAGCAGGCCAGCGCGCAGCACGCGGGGCACGCGCCGGATGGTCAGCGAGACACGGGTGCCGCGGGCCAGGCGCGCCCCGGGCCGCGCCGAGGGGCAGGCGGCGGCGTTGAGCGGCGGCCAGGCGGCGTCCAGCGGGTCCACGCGGGCGGCCGCGATGCCGTGCAGCAGGCGCGTGTAGGCGGCGGCCCGGAGCACCAGCAGGCTGCGCGGCTCCAGCAGCAGCGACGCGGCCGGCCGCCGCGCGGGCCGGGGCTGCGGGGGCGGGGGCGGGGGCCGGTCAGTGCGTCCCCAGGAGCCGGGGGCGCGGTGCAGGCTTCGGGAGTCGGAGACTCCCCAGAGGCAATGACTGAGACAAGTGCGCCCCCAGGATGTGAGCTCCGAGGGAAAATCCGCGGGTGCCAGGCCCAAGGCTAGGAGGAATGGGTGGGGTGGGGGGTGGAAGTCCCTCCGGAGAGGCAGGAACGGGGCTGCAGCTGGGAGCGTCCGAGGGAACTGCAGAGGCGATCTCCAAGGGGCTGGGGATGGGACAGAGGGATCGGCCGTCCCGGGCTGAGTGGAACCGCGTTGAGGGCGTGACGGAAGCCAGGAAGTGGGGGAATGGGGGACGGAGTGAGGCAGAGATGATTGGGTGTGGTCTGGGGGCTTATCTGCAGACATCAGGATATCTGAGGACACGGGCAGAGAAGATGGGGTGTCTGGGGTACCCAGGAGCATGTAGTACTAAAAAGGGAAGTCCTAAGGAGCACTTAGGTCAGATTGTCTAGGGGGTTCTGTGCACATTGGGGTGTCAGAAACGTATTATTCAGAGAAAGAAGTCAGGAAGGCTGCAGTCATGAGCAACCCTCACAGAGGACAGTCAGGCTACATGGGTGGCGGGGTCCTTGAGCAGGAAATCATGGGGTGAGGTGCCAAGGAGAATCTGGGTGTGACCTAACTGGCAGATCACATTATTGGAGTGGCAGAGAGGTCAGTGTTGGGGTTCCAAGTGCAGTGGGCAAGAGAGAGAACCTCTGGAAAGATGTCAGGGATACCCACGAGGGAATGATATTGGGCTATCTATAGATATCGGTGTTTTTGGAGTATTGGAGACTCCTGCATGGGGTATGTGGACCTTGGGCTACTGGAGCACTCTGAATGTGTGGGGCTAGGGGATCAGTAGGTGGGGGTGTTGGGGTGTCTGTAGATCGAGATTTCTAGGGCATCCTGCAAGCAGATGGGTTGGGTGTCTGGGAGAGTACGCAGGTGGGATTGGGGCCTCTTGCAAGATGAGGGATGTCAGAGTACCCACGAGTGGCTCAGGGAGTGTCCCAGGGCCCACCTGCTCTGTAGGGTCATCATCCTTTGGCTGCCGCGGCTCGTAGAGGTCCAGGATGGTGTGGGAGCCCAGGCTGATGGTGCTGACAGTCGGGTAGTAGAGTGGCCCGTCCTCGTGGGGCTGGGGATGGGCACCAGGGCTGGAAAGGGCAGGAGTCCACACCCCCACCCTCTGGGGTTCAAGGAGGGCTCCCCAGCTGGGGACGGGAGATGAATGCCTAGTTGGGGCATGTGGCTGCTTAATGAGAGTGGAGGTGAGTTAACATGATGCCCTGTCCCCATGGTAGATAAGATGTCTGGGGTTCAGGGTGAGGGTGTGTGGTTACCATGATGCCCTCCCCAGGCAGATACTGGTTCACAAGGACGTGGTTGGCTGGGAGACCCCCAAAAAGACTGAGGTCAGACACTTTGTCCACGTAGCGCTGGAGCCACAGGGGCAGCCGTTCAGGAACCATCCCCCGGGGATGGGGGAGCCCACCTGGGGGAGGGCAATGGGGTCCTGAGGGCACCCAATCAAGGAGCCCTGGCACCTGAAGCCCCCATTAGTGATATTCCAGGTGGTGGTAGCACACTGACCTTCTCAGAGACCCCTGACTCTTTGGAGATTGCCACCCAACCATTCCTGATGCTTCCAAACCCCTGGATCCCTTGAGACCCACAGCTTGTAAGGAAATCTCTAATCTCTGAGGACCTCCACTGAACCCTCAGAATCCTCCTGGCCTCAGGGACCCCTTGAACCCTCAAGGACCCCCCAGTATCTTGAACAAACCAATGTAAACCACCTGCTCCAGGACACATCCCCAAATCACCCATGCTCCCAGGCAGGAATACTCACCCCAGTTCTGTAACTTCCTTCCGGAGAGCTGGGTCCACTTTGGCTTTGGGGCATTGAAGACCTGGGAGGTGGAGAAGGAGTCACTCCTTTTTCAGGACCAACCTCTCTGATTTTCCCAACCAAGCCAACATAGGGGTCTTTATCTGGGGTGGAAATAGGTCATCTCAGTGTCTGTGGGATTGTTTTCTGGGATAGAGTTCCCAGGATGTTGCTGTTTGCCCTTTCCCCTGCGGAGGTTGCTGGCCCCAAAGCCCACCTGTGTCTCCTGAGATTGAGGAAAAGAATCAGGTCTACACAACTGTGGTCTGAATTTACTCAGAGGTCCAGCCTGGATTGGGCTTTTTTTGCCCAGAAAAATAGTCTGTACCATGTAATTTTCCAATCCCTGGGCTATCTCAAAACAGTCTGAGTTCTAGAACCTCCTTGTTCTTATCAATTTAGGGAAGGGAATTTGCTAAGCTGGGCTATCTCAGCATAGCAAAGAGAGTACTTTGAAAATTCTCCACTGCCAAGATCCCAAGGATCTAGAATTGGCAATTTCCAAGAAGTCCAAACTCTACTCAATAATTTCCTCATTCTCTTTATGGTTATGGGGCTGGAACTGGCTATCTCAGTGGAAGAGTCTGTGTTCTGTGGCTTTTTCCTGTAACTCAAAACTAGACAGAATTAGCTGGAATAGCACAAGGAAGATGTGCTCTATTACTACGACTCTGGGGCTGCAAAGGTTTATCCCAGAGCAAGGACTATGAAATTCTTCTTTCCCCAAACCATTAAAAATAGAAATACAGATGGGGTTATCCCAGCACAGGTAATCTGTGCTTGGATACCACTGTCCTCGAGACTCTGAGTCTATGCTGAGCTATCTCAGCAGAGGGAAGAGTTTGCTCTAACATTCTGAGGCCTGGACTATCTCAGCACAGAAATGTGAACACTGCAAATTCTTCATTCCATAAAAATGGGCTATCTTAGCACAGAGTATGGGTTCTGTAACTTTCTTGTCACTGAGGCTATAGGCTTGCAGTGGGCTGTTCTAGCATAAGGAATCCGATCTCAATAACATCCTTGTTTTGGAATCTGGACTGGCCTATCTCAGCACAGAGTATGAGCTCTATAACCATCACCTCCTTTCTAAGAATCAACTTTGTTTTTCCTTAACCTCCTGGAAAAAGCTCTTTCTGACAGGCCCAGCAAGTCTAGAGAGAGGAATAAGGAAAATGAGGAATGAGTGCTCTATGGCACTCTCCTTCCTGCCAGGATCTTCACTAGAGACATGAGGGCTCTCACACATGACCTAGGGATTGAAGAATAATCTGGAAAGAGGGGAAAAGCAGACCAGAAGGGCAATGGGATCACCTGTCGCAGCAAATATTCCTCCTCTTCCTTGGAGATGAAGTCAGGGACATAGTAGATTACAGGTGGTGCCTAGGATAGAGCGATCTCCCTGAAGGTGGGGCCCTTTGACCTACACAGGGCCCCTAGCATTGCTGAGCAGCCCTCCCTCAGGATGTCCTCTGACAGGTCAGGGCTTGAAATCAAGGGACCAATGCCTATTTTAGGAATTGGAAGTTGGGTGAGGGAAGGACTGGGCTCTGAGGGTAAGAATGAATTTGGAGGGAAGAGTCCCAGCTCACAAACCCAGGAGTCAGAGTACTTATCCCCACTCTTATCTCCCACCCTCTGGTCCACACCTTCACCCTCTGTACCCCCAGGCCTAACAACCTGCTCCACCCTGAATGTTTCCAGGGCTGGGACCCTGGAGTCCTGATCCTCCATCGACACCAAGTCCATGCACCCAGTCCTGTGGGAAGGGGAGGACACGCTGAAGTCACCAAGCCTCCCATTCTCGGGCTATAATCCTGCTTTCTGCTCTGTCATGGGCCAGATCCTCACCTCAGTCCTCTAACTAAACTACTTTAGTTTCTAAAATCTGAGTCCTCAGCATCTCAAAAGCCACCCAATGAGCTCCCAGACTCCCTGCTCAAACACAATGCGCCCCCAGAGCACTCACCCAAAATCCATCCGCCAAGGGCCTATCAAACTACATATGTTTGTTTTCTCAAACCTTTCACAGAGAACATCCTCTGACACCACTGGGAGCCTTTCTCAAGAGCTCCACACAAGCCGCCAGGACTGTACCCCAGGATCCTTTTAAACACCTCAGTTTGAGACCCTATCCTAACAACTTCAGATCTGCTCCCACAAGCCCCGTTCCCTAACAACATTCAGGGTCCTTACGGGCCCTCCTTCCGCCTCAAGCCCTTTCGGATGCCCGGTTCTTGACACTCTTGTGCCCCCAATCGGAGTCTCCTCTAACGCATCCACTGTCTCCTTGAACCCCCCCTCTCTGCACCCTTGGACCGAGCGCCCTGACCTGACTCCTCTCAAACCTTTCCTTCTTGGATCCTTTAGACTAAGGACTCTACACTCGGAGCTTCCTCGAACTCCTATCTGAGCTTCCCCGGGTGCCCAGCCTCGGCTCTCTCTCGGACCTCCATTTCCGCCCTCCGCCACTCACAAAGCTGACCGTCCACCAGCGACCCCTCCGACATCCAAATTCAACACGCCTATTCCTTTCCCCCTACTTCCGCCCCACGCTCCTGACGCAGGAGTCCTCAGACAAATGGGAGCCCTCAAAGGCCTCAAGGGTCCGCCTCCCACCCAATCAGCGCTCTCGCCCGGGACCGCCCACCCCTTCGCCCTCGCTCGGGGATAGGCTGCGCCTCCCGGCCTCCGAGCCACTGGGAACCCTTCGAAGACCTGACCTCTGCCAGCGCCGACCAATCAGAGCTCCGGAGCGAACCCGCTCGGCGGCGGCGCGGGCCCAGAGCGCTCGGGCAGCCGTGGCTGCCGCGGGGAGGAGGCCAGGCCCTGGGCTCCCGCAGCCTGGCCCATCCGATACTCCTGCTGCCGGGAGGCGAGACCGCGAAAAGGACTTCCTCTCCCACCCTCCCCCAGCAAGAGTGCGGAGGCAGGGACGCACCTCCTCAGACCCCGGCCCGACACAGAGAAGCCATAGAAACGTCTTTATTGAAGGGCAGGGTTCATGCTGAGTTCAGGGACATGCAGTGAAGGGGCAGTCGTGAGCTGTCCTTGGTAGTCCGGGCCCCAGGTCTGCCCTGGACTTCCTGGGCCTTCAAGGCCTCCCTCAGGCCGTTGGGCTGGCCTGAGAGTGATGTGAAGTCCTTTGGGGCTAGTGACTCAAATTTGGTGTTTTGGACCTGTGACCAGACTAAAACGGGGCCTCCAGGATTTGGGATCCCCCTCAAGGCCTTGGGGTCCTTCGTGTATTAGAGATAGAGGCTTTAAGATTTGGGGTTCCCTTGGGGCTGGGGCTCTTGGAATTTGGGTGTCTCAAGATCCGTGACTCCGGGCATTGAGGTCCTCAGGTTTCCAGGGATGAGCCTTCCTGTTTAGGTCTCCTTAGGGCTGGAGATGCTGTAGAAGCTCGGGATGCATGTCCTAACAACAGTCTCCTCCATCCCAGGCACAAGGACCTCTGTCACTCAGGTTTCCTGGGGGCTTGGAATTTTAAACTTGGGATTCCCTGGGGATTTGAGAATTCCATGGTTTGGGGGCCCTGGGAATTAGGGCTTTGGGGTCTTCTAGGAGGTCAGGATTTGGGGGCTCAGGGAAGTTTGGGACATGTACCCTGGGATTTGGGATTACCCAATCTCAGAAAGGGGCTCCATATTTTGGGGTCCCCCAAAGGGGGAAGTTATTACTTAAAAAATAGAGAATTTTCTGGGAACCTGGCCAGCACATGGGCTGTGGGCCATGTAGGATGGGCTTCATACAAGGCACTGGGGGTTTCTTGAGGGTGCAGAGGGTAGGAAGACTTGGGGGTCCTGTAATTAGCATTTCCAGGACTGTTTTGGTGTCCGTAAATTGGAGGTGACGGTGGGCTGGTTAATGTCTCTTCTTAGGTTACCCCTCAACAGGGGGTCTTTGTTAATGGAGGGGGTCTCTGATTGTAGTATTAAGATTTTGGGGTGATCATGGGGGATCACAACATCTTGAGGAAACTGTCATTAAATGTAGGTTTGTAACTCTGTTGCTCTGGAGGTGTAACCTGTGTTTATTTCAAGGGGACCTGATGGGAGGGGGTCTTTTTTTTTAATGGGGGAGGGTTATGATCCACTGATACGGAGAAGGTCACCTTCATTTAGGGTGATGGGGAAATCTGTCAATGGGGTTCTGTTCTGAGGGGTTGAGAATAGGGACTAACCTGAAGGTGCTACACTCTGGGAATCTCTTTCTGGGGAACATGGGGTCTGTATCTGGGGGATTCTCATGGGAGAATCTGTTAATAATGGGGCCTCAGTGATTAAGGGCTGACTAATGGGGGTCTCTATTCTGGATGTGTTACTGGGGATATCTATTTCAGGGTGACTTGGGGGCTCCTTGTGTCAGGAGTTGCTAGAGGGGGCTGTATCTCTTTGTCGGTGTCCAGGGCCTCTAAGACTGCATCTCCGCCCTCAGCATCCAGGGAAACCAGCAGCAGAAGAGCAATCTGGAAAGGAGAACTGTGTCACCCCCTGATGTAGGGATGGGAACATCTGGGTCTATCTCCCTCAGCTCTCCCCAGGTGGCCTTGCCGGATTCTGCTTCTACCTCTCTGGCGGTGCCTTCTCAGGCTCCTATGGAAGGTATTCTGCCTTCTTTACCTGCCCCTTTAAAGTTGAAGTCTCCAGAATTCAGTGCAGGGCCTCACTCCTTAGAGACTGCTTCTGGGTAAGCAAACTAGTTACAAGTTTTCCTAACCAATATTTCCAGCCCCAACCAGAACTCCAGATCCGTGTGTCCAATGGCCTCTGGAAACCTCTTCCTCAATATCCCAGAGAAGATGGGGCAGGGGTTGGCTACAAACCTGGAGATTGAGTTCTCTGATGCGATGTCCTTTGGGGTCCGGACTGTCGTGAAGGTGCGTTTGGGTTGCGTCACTGAAGGGAAGGGTCTCGGGTGAGGGGATTATAGACCCACCTGTGCCCTCAATACCCACCCAGACTCAGGGACCCCACATTCTCAATACCCATCTGGACCTCTTTTTGCAATAATATTTTGTGTCCTCCAATAGCTACCCATGTCCCCAGTGCCTGCCCAAAGTCTTGCCATTAACATCCCCACATCCCATAGCACCTGTCCTCTTTAGGATCCTATTTCATCATTTTCCTAGACCCTGTGTCACCAGTTAGATGCTGGAGATTCTGTCAGTAGTCTGCAGCATGACCCTTCCTCCTATCCCCTAACCCACACTCCTCCTCACACTGTAGCCCCCAACTCACTTGTCACTTGATGTACTTTTTTGGCTCCAACATTGTCCCCAGGGGGGTCAGTAGATCCACCAATCCTGGGGAGACACAAGGAGTGGGAGGAGTCAGAGACATAGAAGCCAAGGTCTGACCTGGAGCTGGAGACAGGAGGCCCACACGAAAAGAGCTCGGGTGGGGGTGGGTATCTACACTGTCCTACTGATCCAAGAGGAGGAGACATCTGAGAAAGCATCAGCGTTCTGGGTGGCACCTTGGGTTAAGGTCAGAGTTTGGGCTCACCTCTGAATTCGTGATGCTGGTGCAAAGACTCCATGTCTTGAGGGGCAGGTGAAGTACCGGACACCAAAGACAGAGCCATCATGCTTGCCTGTGGGCTGGTCTAACTCAATGCCATACCAGTAACCTGAAGCAGAAGTGTGTCAGGATGCCTCAAGACCCTGCCTGGCCCACAGCCCACATCCCCATCCTCACCTGGGGCAAAGTCTGTCTTCCCATAGAAACGCACAACCCCTTGCTTCTGGCCTGCTACAAGGACTTGGTCTCCAACCTCAGCCTTGGCTCCCTCACGTTGCTGCAGGCTACCCAGAGATGGGGATGACGGGAGTTTCTTCTTGCCTGGGAATGGAGGGTATGGGAGTGGGGGTGGGGCTCCCAGACACCAGCCCTGGGAACCCCATGCCACCAGAAAGCCCCAAGGCAGAAACTCCTGGCTCCAATCAGAAGAATCCTGTAGCCTTTTCCAGAACTGTAGGGTTCTAGGCTTGGAAGGAAACAATCCCAGCTGCCAGAGTACTTGTAGGGGGAGGCTTTAGGCCTGAGAACAAACTGAGTCAAGAATCAGGAGAACCTAAAAATCCTTTCTCAAAAACTGAGAATATCTGAGCCAAAGGAAAAACTGAGTCACAGAAGTCAGGAACCCAGAATTTTTCCTTTTAAAATGAAGGAGGGAGCTGGGTCTGAGGATAATTCAAGTCACTAAAGCCAGGAACCCCAAATATTCTTCCCTAAAACAGGGAAAGCTTTTGAGCCTGAAGGTAAACTAAATCATAGAAGGCAGGGAACCGACAGGTCCTCCCAAGAACTGGATGGGGCCAGTACTAAGTCAAAAGAGAAACTGAGTCAGAAGTCAGGAGCTCAGAGATCATCTTCTAAAATTAGAGAGTTTGGGCCTGAGGAGTCACAGAAGCTGGCCTACCCTCAGAATATCTCCAAGACTGGCTCTCCTCGCCCCTAGGCACCCCCACTGACCTTTGTGTTCCCTGCGGCCTTTGCCAGTGACACGGGAAAAGTCCATGCGGGGAGTCCGAGGTGTGGAGGTGACAGATGAAGGAGGTGCATCTACTGCCTTAGAGATCTTGGACACAGATGCAAAGAGACCTGGGGGGACAGAGCCTGGGCTGTGAGTTGTCCAAGTCTCTGCCCTACCATCATCCCCCAGCCCTCATACCCAGTCAGCAAATCAGAACTACTAAGTGGACACCACCAGCACCCGCTTTGGGCCTCACGTAGGACTGACCCTGCTTGGGAGGGCAGATGAAATACCGGACACCACCAACACTGCCATCATTCTTGCCCTCAGGTTCATCCAGCTCCACGCCCACCCACTGGCCGCTGGCGAACTCCGTGGTCCCACAGAACCGCAGTGTGCCTGTCTGAGGAAATAAGAGAGGACATGGCTTGGGGGCACCTTAGGAGGCCATGACAGATCACTGACACAGGGAGCCCCAGGCTCAAATCTCAGCTCAAACATCACCATTAACTGGCTGTACAACTTAACCTCACTGTACCTCAATGTCCCCATCTGCAAAATAGGAACAGAAATCACGCCCACCTTATAGGACTGTTATAGAGCTGCCCTGTCCAGTACAAAGTCTGAAGAACACCCTGACCTTCTGGCCATCCAGCAGCACACGATCTCCCAGGCGCAGGCCCAGTGCGCTGAGCATGAGATTGCCCGGGACGTTGTCATAGTTGGGTAGCGTGACCTTGGGGAGGGCGCAGGAGAGTGGCACGGCTTCCTCCAGCAGCGTTCGTAGCTCCTTGGCCACCAGCGCCGCCTCCGCCTTGTCCAAGGACATGTCCATGGGGTCTGGGACCACCTCTGCTGGCACCTGTCCCTTTCGGTTCTGGAGATCAATGGGAAGAAGGGGTTGAGGACTCAGCAGCACCGGCTGTACCCCCACTGAGCCCATTCCACAAGACCCCAAGTCTAGGTGAAGCAGAGGTGAGACTAGGTCACACTTTGGGCCAACATGGAAATAAGAAGCGTTGGGACATTAAAGTATAGACCATGTCCCCAGGGAAGTCCGCTCCTGAGATCTAAGGCTGGGGATGTCAAGTAATGGGGTTGGGACTACCGTTGGAGCCTGACTAAGTAAATGTCAGCCATTACTTCATCTGTTGAAATGTATAGATGATTTTCACATTTTAAGAGCTGCTAGAGATGCAAGCGATCAGGACCCCCCCCCACCAACCTCTGCAGAGGCCTGTAGAAAGGAATGGGGGGCGGTGGAAGGAGAAGGAAGATGACAGTGCTGTGCCGGCGTGGCAATACCCGAAGCGCTGGGTTGGCACCGTGCTCCAGCAAACATTTGGCTGCACCCAGGCACAGGTTGGAGGCAGCGATGTGCAGGGCTGAACCGTGGTTGAAGTCACTGCATGTAGAGTTCACCACTGGGAGGTGGGCAGGAGGAGAGATCCAGGTGAGTGCCCTTAGCACCCGGGCCACCCCTCTACCTTCCAGTTTGCAAAAGTCCACCTCATAACCCACAGGCCCCAGTACTCCTGCTGAGCCCTGGCCCCTCCTTCTCAGCTACTCTGCTCCCGAACTGATCATGGACCACTGAGCCCCATCTCCCACACCTCCTACCTCCAGACTCCCAGGATCTCCACAGTCTGGTCCCCTCTCCCAGCCCAGCCAGACCTGTTTGGCCCTATCACTTTGGCCTCCTTCACTCCACGTCTGCTCCCCCAAAACCCTGGGCACCCTCCTCCTATTTCCAGGCCTCCTCCCTCACTGGGTCCTGCCCCACCTCCCTAGCCAAGACTCGCCCCCTCACCTCGAGGCCGTGCACCCTTTAGCAGCACACGCACAAGGTCGGGCACATCAAAATAGGCTGCGTAGTGCAGCGCGTTCATGTTGGTCCAGCGGCTGCGCAGGGTCACGTCAGCACCCAGCGCCAGCAGCTGCTGTGACAGGCGCACTGCCGCTGCGGGGTCCCCTGTGTGACAGCCCAGGTCAGCTTGCATGCCCTCCTCCAGAGCTCTGGGACTCATGACTGCACTTTGGGATATCAGTCTGCAGGTTCAGGATGGGGAACTAGGGACCAAGGTTCTGGGTAATTTTGAGGGTGTAGAGTCTGGGGGCCTATGGTTTAGGGCACATGGTTTAGGGGTCCAGACCCTTACCAACTCCGTGGGCCCCAGCCTTGCACGCATAATGGAGCAATGTCATGTCGGTCAGCCCATCACGATCATTCACATGACAGCCTCGACGTAGAATCTTGGAGTACCAAAAGAAAAGGGGGGCTTACCCAAACATGCAAGGGACCTCATCCTCTCCCTCGCTGGCTTCCCAATGTTTCTTACCTCATTGCCGATGACATCAATTTTGTGCTGGACTTGGGGCACCCACTGGCGCACAATGGCGAACAGCTCAGGGACAGTGGTCTGTGGGTCAAACAGAATCTCCTGGCACGCCGGGTCATTGGGGTCAAAGAAGGTGAAGGCTGAGGAAGCGAGAGGGCCAACGTCACCCCAGGCAAGCTGACTCTCTCCTTCCATCCTTAGGGGACCTCCAGAAAATGCAGGGTCTCAAACTGGTGGCGCATAGGCCATAGGCGTATTCCATGTGGTCAGCATGAGGTTTCAAAGTCAGAAGGTTTCACATAAAAATCTGGATGCCCAGTATGTCCAGAAAAATTGGAAGACTGGACAATTCCCATACCACACCTGGAATTGTGTGGTAAGGAATGTAGCACCCTCGAGTCTGCCTGCCCAAGGAGGCTGCTACTGCTCTAACCCACTGTTGCCCTGGACAAGTATGGCATACTTTGGCCAAATCTCCAGAGTAAAAAAAAAAAAATTAATTAAAACTCATAAATCCTGGTTTATAAGAAAAATCTCCCCAATGTTTCAAATGCTGTACCATCTACATAAAACATAGGCATGGTTAGGATCCAACCTGTGGCCAGCCAAGGTGGTGCCAAGAGGGACTTCCATCTCCCCCCATTTGACTCTGAGGAGTGCTGCTCTCTGTAGTAACAGCCGCACCCAGCACAGAGCCTGGCACATGGCGGGAACTCAGTGCACATTGAATGTATGAGTAAATAAATGAACGACCAGATGTTACAGGGCCCAGGGAAGTGCCCCACAGATGTCTCCAGGAATCAGCCTGTGTGCTTCTTTAAAAACCCATCACAAAACAACCCCCTTGGCTCAGAACCAACCCTGCCCTGATTCCAATCCCATTCCGAATGTAGACCACAGTCCTCCCGACTACCCGCAGGGCCTGTGCGAACTGGCCTCCTCTATTCTCCACACTTACCTTCCCACTCATTCTCCTCCAGCCACACGGGCCTCCTTCTGCCCAACACACCAGGCAAACTCCTGTCTGAGGGGCCTCGTACTTGCAGTTTTTCTCGCCTGGGACAGTCTTCCCTCACATCTTCTCAAGACTTTGCAGGTCTTTGCTCAAACATCACCTCTTCAGAGAGGCCTCCCCAACCAGCCTATCTAAATCGGTACCTCTGCCTTTTTCCATCTGTGACCCTCTTTTATTTCTTTAATCACAGCACATATCATTACTTAACATAACTTATTTATACCTCCCTCCCTTTTTCCTTCCCTCTTTTCCTCTCTTCTTCCCTCTGTTTTTCTTCTTTTTCTTATTTTCTCACTTGTCTCCCTCACTAGGATAAAAGTACTATGCTCCCATTCTGCCTTGGTCCCTCTCTTATCCCCAAGGCCTGGCACGAAAGCTGGCATGCAATAGGTGTTCAGTTGATCTCTGCTGAATTAATGTGCACATTTCATAAACAAATACGTGAGTTCCTCTTAGAGTCCACTTTAGCACTCTCTCTGTCCCGCACCAAATTTCCAGCATTCTTCACCTTCTGTACCCAATCCTGCTTGTTCTACTAGCAGCATCCCTGGGGTGGGGTGGGGGGCAGCCCGACCCTCCAACTTCCCACCAGGCCAAAGGCCCCTGCCATATTCAGCTGTATTTTCGAAGGTTTTCCAGTTTCCCAGGGTGGACCCACTGCCCTGGACACCCAGATAACTTTCTTATTTTTCAGTCAGACTGAGGTCAACTTTGTGCCTCTCTGATCCACCTCTAGTGGGTGGCATGTCCAAAGAGGTCAGCCCTCCTGCCCTATCTTGGCAACGCCTACTCTCTGAACCTGGTGCCTAGTTTCTGAGCCTCACAGCCAATGTCTTCTAAGAGCCCCCTCTTATATCCAACTCTGACTGAGCCCCACCCTCTCTACTCTGTAGCCAGAGGGAGCTTTTAAACATAAACCAGAACCGCCACTCCTTTCTTTTAAACACCTCAAATGCTCTCCATCACACTTAGAATATATCTTAAGTCTACTCTCTGTGGCCTTTAAGATCCTTCCAGATCTAGTCATTGCCAACCTCTCACCTCAACTCTGATCACTCCCTAATTGCAGCTCCAGAGGTTCTTTGCGTCCCAAGCTCAGTCCTGCCCTAGGGCCTCTGCACTTGCTGGTCTCTGCCTGGAACTCTCTTTCTCTAGCTCTCCTATGGTTGATTCCTCCTCAAGCTCTGGGTCTCAGCCTAAACCCACCTCATCAGGAAGACCCACCCTGACCTCTCTGTTTCAAGTTGCTATCCTCTAACCATTATCTATTATATTTTCATCTTTTATTTCTTTCATAGCACTTCCTCTGATTGGAACTTATCTGATTTATTTATTTGTTCATTATTCAGTCTCTTCTCTCATGGGAGCAGGGATCACACAGGACTGCTCACCATAAAATCTTTATCACCCAGAAAAAGGCTTGTCACAGAAAAGTAGCCATGGATAAATACTGGTGAATGATTATTTTCAGTCTCTCAAAGAGGCCACCATCTCAGTCCCACACCCTCCTACCTCAGAGCCTTTACTCCTGTGGTTACCACTCCTGGGGCCCCTTTCCCCAACTCTTCCCTGGTTAACCCCCAACTTATCCTTAGGTCTCCCTCAAGTGTTACCTCCTCAGAGAAAACATGTCTTTTGAAGCTGTTACAGCATCCCATTCTTGACAAGCACAATTCTTATCATGTCTCACAATTACATGTTTATATTTTTATACTTATTTATATGGTCATTATTGAGGCCTGTGAGTTCAGGGCAAAGGCTGGGTCTGTCTTACTCCATGCTGAGCCCCCAGCTCCTAGCACAGAGCCAGGTCCAAATCAGGTTTCCAACAAATATTTGTTAAAAGACTAAATGAATAAATAATACATCATGAGCCAAAGATTAGAATCATTCCAACTCCATTCTCCAGTGGGTGAATGAATGAATAAATGAATGAAAGGGGAGCGGAATCCAAGGACTCAGCAGCAAAGACGCCTTGTGACCACCTTCATATACCTCCCACCATCACCACCAGCAGAGCTCAGCCCAATCTCCCTGGCCATCCAAGGCTCTGGGCCAGATTCTAGGGTGGGGACACTGGTTACCGTAGTCCTTGGGCAGGGGGGCAGGTGCCGAGGGGTGCACAACAGGTTTCTGTCGGCGCTCTTGGGTGGGGCTGGGGGCCTCCGGAACAGACTCATCCTCCTCCTCCTCTTCTTCCTCCTCCCCCCGGAGCGGTGGGGCCATTGGGGCTGGATCTGTCTTAGTCATGGTCCTCAGTGGGCCTCAGGGGGCAGGTGCAGAGTTGGTGGCAGCCCTTAGGCAAATCCTGGAGGCAGAGGTGAGCTAAAGAAGGCACCCCATAAGCTCTGGGATCCCAGCCCATAGGAGCTCCCAGGGCTGCATGTCCCCAGCTCTGGATTTGGGGCAATCATAAGCACCCCCGTTACCCATCAGAGGACCCTGATATGTGGGCCCAGAGCTTATCACTTCCCCCAGGCCCAGCCCCCATTATTCTCTCCTGTCAGTCCCCTGAGTCCAGGCCGCCCCCTCCCAGGGTTTGTTTATCTCGGGATGCAGGATGCTTCGCTCCTCCCCTTCTCTGCGGGCCTCCCCTCTATCCATCTTACCTTGGGCAGATGGGGCTGGAGACCAAAGCTGAGACTGAGGTGACTGGAATAATAGGGTGTCAGGATCGGGGGAAGTGGTGGGTGAGGAGAAGGGAGAGAGAAAGGGAGAGGGAGAAGGGAACGAGGCCCAGACGCCGAAGGGGGATGGGGATGGAGAGGGAGGGGCGCTGCAGGCGCATGCGCGTTACCCTAACAAGGCGCGGGGGAGGAGATGCTGGCAGGCTGCTGGCACTGATGAAAAGGCTGAGCAAGAGGTTAGACCCGGAGGATGGGGAGGAGAGGTGGACACGAAGAAGAGTGTGAATGAGACAGACACAGATGAGAGAGGAAGCAAAGACAAGGGCCAAAAGAGAGGGACAGGGGAGCCAGCCAACTCTTTTTGACCCCTACCCCCACGCATGTAACGGAGCCTTTCCTGTAAGAGGCCTGCAAACCAGGTCCGTTAGGACAGGCGTCTCGATGTTGGTGGGGATGGGTATGTTCCCTGATAGCTCAGACCTGACCCCTTCTCTATGACTGCCTTATATAAGGAATGTCTCAGGGGGGTGATTTCTAGCATTCAGGCCGTCATTCGACGTTATCATCACATGGTGCTCATACAGCAATTACCAGGCCCAGAGAAGTTAAGCCATTTGCCCAAGGGCGCACAGCAGTCACATGATGGAGTGAAGATTTGAAACCAGGCAGCCTGGCTATAGTCTGGGCTTTTAATCACCATGCTTTATGGCAGTAGCAGTGTTCAGAGGACAGATCTCCAATGGATCCCTCCAACCCTCTCAGAACTGTATCCTTCCCAGGAAGGCCTCCTGTAGCCAACCCAGAGCCCAGGCATTCCTGGATCCATCAACCTGGATTGGCTGTCACACCTGCCTGGTTGTGGCCTGCACTGCCCACAGTAACCCCAGCCTGAATAGGGTTGGGTGACTGTCTTCAACCCCTCTCCCCTCATCCTTCTATTGGTCATGGTCAATAGCTCCGTCTCCAAAATATTTCCAGAATTTTACCCCTCACCACCCACCCCAGGCCCTCATCCTGGTCCACCCTTCATCCTCTTCCACCTGGATTATGGCAGCAGCCTCTTTCTTGTTCTCCCTGCTCCTCCCTTCCCCCCACAGCGTGCTCCCTATACGCAGCCAGGTCTTAGCACCTATTATATCAAGGCTGTCCTTGACTCACAGGCATCTGCTTGCTGCACCTTGCTCAAGGTACAAGCCAGTGTTCTCAATCACAGCCCACAAAGCCCCATGTAAAGTTTCCCATGTATCTTTCCAATATCACCTCTCACTCCCTCCTCACTCTACCCAAACCACACTGGAATCCTTGCTCCTCCTCACCCCAGGACCTTTACATACCCTTTTCCTTCTCTGCCTGAAATGCTCCTCCCCCAGCCAGCAGGTTCCCTATTTCCCCTTTTAGGTTTTTACTTATCGGTGGCTTTTCAGTGAGACCTTCTCTGCTTTAAAATTGCACACACCCCACCATACCCACACACTTCCCTCCCTGCTTTAGTTTTCACCATAGCAATATTGCCTTCCTCCAGCTGACACCCTAGATGTTGGACATCTGCAAGGGCTGTTCTCCCTGGAACATCCAGCCCACATGCCTTCCATCCCGGCTCCTTCTCATCATCCAGGTCTCTACTCAAATGTTGTCTCCTTCCGATGAAATTCCTCTTCATCGCCACCACTACTCCCACTTCTTTATAGCACTTATCAGAATGTGAAATTATCTTGTTTATTAGGTTACTAGTACATCTTCTACTCAAGCAGAATATGAGCACCATGAGGGCAGGATTTTTGTCTGCTGTGTTTACTTGCTATATGTATTCTGAGCTGAGCACCAGCCTTGGCAAGATGTTTGAGGGGCTCTTCAGAAGCAGGTACAACTGTCCCCAAACAACCCTTGCTCTGCTCTGGGGCTGTTTTACTGACTGCAAAGATTTGAGCTGTGGATGGCAGGCACCTGGTACCCAGGGGAATCAGGACCAATGGGAGTCTTGGGGCCATTTTGGCCCTAAGTTTTTGAAACTTAGGGTGGGGTCCCTAGAAAGTGGTGGTGGAACCAGGCCCTTGAAGGAGGGACTGCTATGCCACAGGGTGGGTGGTAGAACTGGGCCAAGCCCTTATGTGATCAGTCTCTTCTTGTCTTCTGTCATCTGTCCGGAGACATGATCTGTCCTGGTCCTTATGCACTGGTGGTCTAAGTATTCAGGAGCTCAGGCTTGGCATCCAGTGTGGGAGGTGCAGGACCTTGGGCAAGGACCACAACTATGTCAGGTTCTCCTCAGATGATGAAGACATGGGATTCCTCAGGTCCAAAGAGCTGGGCAGTCCCAGGCAAAGAAATGGTAGATAGAGATGGATAACACAGGGGAGTAGGGGAAAGAAAGAAGGGGAGAATGATAAGGAACAGGGAGGCCAAGGGGGGAGGGAGGTATCAGGAAACAGAGAGATGTGGGTAGAGAAAGATGAGGAAACAGAGAAGCAGATATGAGAGCCACAGTGGCATTCATGGGGTAGCAAAGAGGTATAGGGAAACAGGGAGAGAGGTGTAGGGGACAGGAGAAATGTAGGGTAAGAGAGACAGGGCATACATATGGGGGACACAGAAGGATTCAGATGAAGAGACATGGAGAAAGGGGGAGATAAATGAGAAAAGAGATTGGGGACAGAAAGACAAAGATGAGCGTGGAGGAAAGAGATCAAGACACCAGGATCAAGTAGGGAAGGGGAGGCAGAGAAAAGCGATATGTCCAGGGCCCCTGTCAGGCCCCAAGAAGAGCCCCAGGCCTGAGTCTGAGCTTTGTTCTTGCCCCACTGTATGTCCCTCTAGTACCTCAGCATGATTCAGGCCACAGTATCAAGTATAAAGCCTCCAGGGGCAGCCACATTGTGGCTCCAGCTGACTTCTACTAACTGGGAATATGAACCCAGTGCTGCTAGATCTGTTGAGCCTTCAGGAAAGACCAGAAATTATTTTATGCATTGTAGAAATCATACAAACAATATTTGTGAGCCATGTCCAACCCCTTGGCTGTCAGGTTGAGACACCTTAGCTTAGAGGTACTGTGGGGGCTTCTTTCTGAAACCAGGAAAGGCCAGAGCCTTGGGACCTCAAGCTTGGCCTTTGGGTTTTAAGCAGAGAAAAAGCCTGGTCAAACTTTGATTTTTAAAGACATGAACCCCTCCTCACTCTCAAAATAGTCAGCAGTAAAATAGAGTGGCAAAAGGGATTAGATAGGGTGTGGGGGACTCGAATAGAAGGATTGCAAATTTAAGCTCTATAGAGGCCAGGGACTCTCCAAGAAAAGGGCACAGGCAGACCTCGTCTAGAGTCAGACAAGTGGTTTGAATCCTGGCTCTGGCTAGTTACTGGCTGCCCGACTTTTGGCAAGTTACCATATCATTCTGTGCCTCAGTTTTTTCATCTGGAAAATGGGGACAAATATCAAAATCATAGTAAGTTTTCAGTAAGTTATTAACTGTCTGGAAGAGAACAAGGGCTCCTTAAATATTAATAAATGAAACAGCTACTCATTTGCCCTGACCAATAGATGCTTGGCATTGCCGGATTGATTGATTTTTTTTTTTTTCAAGAAAAGCCACAAATTTGGAAATGGGTCAAATGTTCTGATTTTTAAATATTGTGCTGTAGCTTAAATGAAAACACACATGCCGTGTGGGCCAGACAGGCAGGCCTGCGCCATCAGGCTCTCCCTGCACAGCTGCTGTGCCAGCTCTAGAGCCCAAAGCTGCACCCACTGCCGTTCCTGGCTCCACTGTAGCCTCTGCACCAGCCGCTGGACTGGAACACTCCAGAAGCTGAGCCCAATCCAGCCTGGGGGCGCTTGGCGGGGACGTCAGGGCATGGCCCTGCAGGAACCTGCGAAATAATCAAGGGGAACAGGAACTTGGCAGCTGTGGCCTCCAGGTCTCCGGATGCTGATCCCAGCATCACCAGGTGCATAGGGCCAAGTACCCTGACAGCTGGGCCCCGGGACAGGGATGAGGCCTCCTATGGAGGCAGAGGTACACCTGGCTTTGTGTAGCTTCAGGGGGGCTCGGGGGACTTGTTTCTTCTGGAAGACAAGGCATAAGGTGGAGGGCGGACTCTAAGGGGGACTTCCCTCAGGTAAGGCTAGACCTTAGGAGAGAACTTCCCTCCAAAGGGGATGACTAAGGGTCAGTTTCTGAGAGAGACTTCCTTCAGGAGATGAAGGCTAACTCCACAGGTTATTTTCCACGTGGGGAACGTGGCGGGTGGGGGGTGGGTTGGGGAACGTGGTCAGCCTCCAGCAGTGAGACCTCCCAGTGCTTACCTTGATGGTTGTGCCCCAGAAAAGATGGAGGGCACCGCATCCAGTCGCAGGTAGTGTACACCTCAGCGCCACTGGAAGCAGGAGGGTATTAAGTGCTTGCTGCATAGATGCTGGTGGCAACTGGACACCCAGTGCTCACAGCCCATGTACCACAGCCAGGCCTGCAGCTGGGGTCCATCCTTCAGTGGGAACCTGCTGGACGAGGAAGTCGCCATATCAGGTCCAACCCTACCACTCCCTGGGAACACTCCCACCAAGAGCTCCCTGGACTCCAAACCTCTGCATCTCACTCAAGCTCTCTCTACCTCTTACCCATATTGCATTCTTCCGCTACACCTTTTAAACACCTAGCATCAACCTGCCTTTCCCACCTCTGCTGCTCATCTCATTCAGCCTCCATCCTTTCCTGGAGATGGTTTTTGCAGCAGCCTCCTTCCTGTTCTCCCTGCCCACGGCTACTCCCTGCCACAGTCTGTTTCTCCGCATGAAACTGAGGGAGCAGTTTATAAAATCGGACAACTCAACTCTAGAATGTGAGATTCTACATTCATGGTGGAGTGGAGGAGGGTGGGGTTATAGATTAAAAGAGATTTAAGAAATAGCAACACAAATGCAGGATGCGAACCTCGTTCTGCAACAAACTACTCTGTAAAAAGACATTTTAACGTAGTTGTGGAAAACTGAACTTGAATTAGACATTAGATAATTATGAGAAATTAACTTTGCTAGGTGAGATAATTGTTATTTATGCTTTAAAAATAGACACCTGTTAGAAAAGCATTCTGAAATATTTATGGGTAAAAGACCTAATGTCTAGAATTTACTTTAAAATACTGCATTAAAGGTGTATGAGAGAGAAAGGTGGATGAAAAAGATTGGCAAAATGTTGACAACTGGTAAAACTGAGTGATGGATACATGAGGATTCATTTATACAACTCTATTTTTTGTGTATGTTTGAAAACTCCTGTTAAATTTTTTAGACAACAACAAAAACAATTAACCCCTTTAAAAATAGGCAAAGAACCTGAATAGACATTTCTCCAAAGGAGATATACAAATGGCCAATCAGCATATATGAAAAGAAGCCTAACGTCACTAATAATTAGGAAAATGCCAATCAAAACCACAAGATTTCACTTCATAACCATTAGAATGGCTACTATAAAATAAAAACCAGAAAATAACAAGTGTTGGCGAGGATGTGGAACCCTGTGCACTGTTTGGAAATGTAAAATGAAGCAGCCTCTATGAAAACGGTATAGCAGTTCCTCAAAAAATAAAAACCAAAAGTACCATTTGATCCAGCAATTCCACTTCTGGATACAGATCTAAAAGAAATGAAAGCAGGGTGTTGAAGAGATATTTGCAGACTCATGTTCATAACAGCATTATCTGCAATAGCCAAAAGGTGGAAGAAACCCAGTGTCCATCAACATATGGATGGATTATCAAAATGTGGTATATACATACAATTATTATTTGGCTATAACATGGATAAAACTTTGGACATTATAATAAGTGAAATTAGCCAGTCATACACACACACACACAAAACCCAAATACTATAGGATTTCACTTATATGAAGTATCTAGAGTACTCAGATTCATGGAAACAGAAGTAGATTGGTTACTAGGAACCAGGGAGAGGGGGAAACTGGGAGCTGTTCAATGAATACAGAGTTTCTCTTTTGCAAGATAAAAAAAGTTAGGGAGATTGGCTGTACAATAATGTGAATATACTAATACTAAAGAACTGTACCGTTAAAAATAGTTAAGACAGTAGATTTTGTTTATGTGTATTTCACCACAATTAAAAATGGAAACTGAAAAAAAGTTGTTTTAAAAAATGAACTAAATAAAAGCTTTCCCAGTGGGATTGGGTAGGGATTATCTGATAAAGCCTCCTCTAGGGGAGCCCCCACCACTCCTGACCACCTTGGTGCCACTTGTCCCCAACATCTATAAAGGAATACAGTTTCTATTTAGACCTGGGTTCAAGGCTATCCCCAATAAAAACCTCGCTCCCCAGCTTCATTTGCAGTCAGAGGTGGCCACATGATTAAGTTCTGGCCAGTCTGTCCTGTGGCTGCTCCCAGAAACGAAACATTAAACATTTATTTTAAGCTGCTAAATTTTGGGATAGTTTGTTATACAGCATAACTATTACAGTCAGTCATCCACATCCCACCTTTGACTTAATATTTTTCTTAAAACTGACCAAATTCAAGTGTTAAAGATATCTGAAAGAGAAACTTTACACAAAATTGCAAATGGAAAACTAGTATCAATTCCATAAATAGAAGTGAACCTTAAAAACACTGGGTTACCTTTACTTGCTGAGGGATATGAGGCCTGTTAAAAAGGAAGAGTAGAAATATTAGAGAGTGGAGGGACAATACCATCTATAGGAGAAAGGGTAAATAAACTCAGACACATGTACACAAAAGAGTACTAAACAACTATAAAATAGACTGTGGAAGCACTCTGGGAACTGACATGTTATTGTTAGGCATATATTCTGTGAAAAACACAAGGCTCCAAATATAATATATCAGCTTTTAGTTATTGTGGTAGGCTGAATCATGGTCTCTGAATGACATCTATGTCCCTAGAACCTATGAAAATTATGTTTTGTGACAAAAGATAGAATTAAGGATCTTGAGATGGGGAAATTATCCTAGATAATCATCCAGGTTGGCCTTAAATGCATTACCTTAAAGAGAGAAGCAGAAGAAATTACAACAGACAAAAGCATAGAAAGTGATGTCACCATGGAGGCAGAGGTTGGAGTGAGCCAAGGACACAAGAAACTGGAAGAAGCAAGGAACAGACTCTTCCCTAGAGCCTCCCAGGGAATACAGCCCTGCAAGCACTTTGATTTTGGCTCAGTAAAACTGATATAGACTGTGAGAGAATAAGTCCTGTTGTTTAAGCCACCACGTTTGTTACAGAAGCCATAAGAAACTAGTACAATAATAAAGAGGAAAATAAGCACATATATTCAGATTTGCTTATATTTGCATAAAGAATCACAGGGAAGGACACATAAAAGATAAAAAATAAAATAAAATAAAATAAAATAAAATAAAATAAAATAAAATAAAATAAAGAAGCCACCAATGGGGAGGAGGTGGGTGAGATGGACAGAGGTGGGAGAAAGATTTCTCAGGCAAAAGGCAGACAGGGAAAGGAGAGGGCAGCTGGTGAAGGAGAGCAGAAGAGCTGACTCAGAAAAGAGCTGTGACACTCGATGGCACCCATAGACCAGAACCCCAAGGCCCACAGCCAGGAACTGTGGCTGCTGCAATCCCTTTAGACTCAGTCTGGAATCCAAATGCTCTCACAAGCCTCATTTTGCCTGTACACACACAGGAAATCTCTTGCAGAAGCACTTCTCAACCCCTCTGGGGGCAAGACTACCAACTGATTACTCCATATGCATTCTCCTCTTTTTCCTTATTAACAAAACTCCAAATTTATTGACACCATAATATGCCATGCTAAAAGACTGTTTCCCATGTTCTTTTGCAGCTAGGTGAGACCATATAAGTCCTGGCCAATGAATACTTTCAAGTCATGTGAAACATCTGGGATGGTACCTTAAATGCAAAGGGGTTCTCAAATGAAATCAGAGCAGCTCCGGAGCAAAGGAGGAAAATGAATATCATTTAAAAAACAAAAAGCACAACGTCAACAACAAAAAAACATTTCTAATTTGGTCTTATTATTCTCTTTTGCTCCTCTAGATGGCAACATTTATAATTGGCAATAGCCTTCTCTAAATATCCACCTTAAGTGGTCAGCCAGTGTCCTTTTTTATAGAATGTTTTAGTTTTGTTGGTCATCTTACCTATAACATGGAGGGGCATACACTGCTAGAAGTTCTTTTCTTCTTTAATAACATAGCTCAACATTTCTTCAGGTGGTTAAAGATCCCTCTAAAAGACTACATTTCCCAGAATCCTTTGCAATTGAAGTGACCAATAATAAAGAACCCAGAATCGGGGTGGGATTTCTGGGAAGACTTCTAAAAGGGGATGATTCATTTTAGAGTTGAATCCTTTTTGCTCTTCCTCCCTTGCCTTCCTACTAGGAATGGTAGGGTATGATGGCTGGGACACACAGCCATCTTGGATGGAAGTGACTGGCTAAGGATGACAGAGCAGAAAGATAGGATCCTGTTGTGGAGATGGTTTGGAAGAAGAGTCGGAGTCTGGAAATGCATTTACTAACATGGATAAGGGAGAGGAGGAATGGCAAGACAAGGCGATGCTAGCATCCCCCACCCCTGTTTCCACGGCTTTTTATTCTTTCTCACAATGTTTGCTTTGCAGTTTATTATTAGCTACTCTCAGGTCAGTATATACAAACTACAGCCGGTTCCCACATTCAACCTCAAGGCCACCACCGTGTTTTCAGCTATCTCTTCTCAAGTCTGCTTTTCCCATCCTCATCCCTAGAGCAAGAAGTCTCAGAATTGGTCAGGCGTGTGGCCCCCCTCCCCTGCAATGTGTCCTTGTGTGCAAGTCCACACCTGCTTCTGATGACCTTGTTGCTCCAAGCACCAGGCATCCTGCCAGGACTGCAGGCATCTCTTACAACAGGATCCTCATCCCTGATGACTGTGGGAGCCTCCACGCCAGTGCTGGTCTGTCAACCTCCATACTTGTTTTATATGATGGAAAGATAAATCCTGTGGTAGACAGTATGATTGCTCAAAATACTTGCTGCCCTTTCCCACATGAAAATTACACATCTTCATTCCATTAATCCGAGGTTTGCCATACACTTATTTTGACCAAAGGAGTAAAAGTGACATGGGCCACTTCTAAATGTACAATTTGCCAGGAGCTACTTGGTGATTCTCTCCACTTTTTCTTCTCCCCCTCCCATAAGACCAGCAATATTCCATGTAAAGGCATCTCCTTTGGCCTGAATCCCCAATTAAGATAGTATAAAGTAGGGCCACAAATGATCTGCAAAAAACATAGGGTGAACAAGAAATAAACTTTTGTTGTAGTAAGCCACTGAGATTTTGTGAGTTTGTTACTGCAACATAACTTAACCATGCTGATTCCTACACACCCCATAATTTCTTTAAGCTACTGTTATTTCAGGACTTTGTTACTGCCAACCAGATACAATTCCCCTCCCCCATCAGAGACTGTCATTTATTCCTGAAGGGCCATAAAACAGAACTGTTTCCTTTGGCTGTTAAGCAGGCTTGTAAGTTATTCCCTGGCAGCCACTTCCCTTGATTTGTTTCACCTCGTTCCTACCTGGCATCCATGCCCTCTCCTGAATCTCCTTTAGAAACTGCTCCTCACCCAATTCTTAGTTAAGTGGTTTCTGCAAGACTGACTCAGGGGTGGGACTTGAGGTGGAAATGGACTAGCCTGTGTGAGGAACAGCCTGATAGCCACTGGGGGGACTTACATAACACAGGCATAAACTGATTTTTATAAAGTCATCTGGCTACTATGTACAGTTGTCATTGTTCTTCTCATTATTAAATGTAAACGCTTAGAACAGTGCCCGACATACAGTGAGTGCTAAGTAAGTTATTATTGTGTTAAGGGAGGTAAGAGTGAAAGCAGGGAGATCAACAAACAGCTATAAGTGTCTCATTAAGAAATGATGGCAACCTGAACTATGCTGTGACAGCAGAGGTGGGGAGAAGTTGTCAGACTGGGACTGTGAGTTTTCTTTTTATTTCCTACTAGTTTAATTAAGATTTTCCCATTTGCATTTATTACTGCATAGTAAAGGTGTTAGGGGTTTTGCTGTGATTGTTGCAGGATAGGAATGTGCTTAGAGGGTAGAGTCAAAGGATGAGTTAATGCACTAGATTGGAGGTGATGATAAAGAAAAGGATTATGGATGATGCCCAAATTGTGTGTTTAGTTCTTCAATTTTGACCCCTCACCTATCAGTGAGTTCTGTCAGGGTCCTTTGTATTCAGCAGGGGCTTGCTAACTCCAGGAGACACTCAGAGTTGCTGAATTAACAAATGGTGCCAGAGTGATATATTTTAAAAAGCAAGTCTGGACACACTGATTTAGGTTTAAAGACTCTTCTGCAATCCTCCTACCCTGTACCAGGGTCGCTCAAGGAACCTGGACTGCTGGGTTTCCTGGGGAGCCCATTTGAAATGCATTCACTGAATTCATCCAGTAGATATGCAGTGAGCATCCATTATGTGCCAGGCACTGTTCTAGACATGGGGGACACAAAAGAGAATAAGATAGATAAAAATCCTCTCCTTCACGGAGCTGACAGTCCATGAAACGGGAGAGACAATATGTGGTATGCCAGTTAGTGATGCTAAAGGAAAAATAAAGCAGGAGGCAGCTAGTATCTGGGAGAGGGTTATCATTTTATACAGAATAGTGATCATAAAGGGAAGAACTTTCCAGAAAGGGGAAACAGCACAAGCAAAGACCGTGGGCAACAATGTTCCCGGTGTGCTAGAGGAGATTTGAGTAGGCCAATGACACTGCAGCAGAGTAAGGGGCAGGAGAGAGATGAGGTCATACCAGTATTGGGGATCCAGTTCCTGCAGGGCTTTATAGGCCTGCTTTTTGCCTACTTCAGCCTCACCTGCTTATCTTTTATAGAGTGAAATGGGAGCCAGGAGAGGGATCTGAGCAGAGGAGGGCCCTGATCTGACTCAGGTGTTCACTGGTTCCCTGTGACTGCAGGTGGAGAACAAGCTATGGAAGCAGGTTGACCAAGAGGCTACTACTAAAATAGTGCAGGTGGCAGGTGATAATGACAAGGACCAGGGTGGGGCAGAGAATGAAGTTAGAAGTGGTCAATTCTAGTTAGATTTTAAAGGGAAGAGAGAGCCAATAGCATTTGCTGGTGGACAGGATGAAGAATGTGTCCTGGCCCAGTTAGACTAACAAACCTTAAGTCCAACAACGTCAAGTTTACCACAGCAATGAGGGAGACTGCACACCAGAGGTACTGTGGGGGATCTCACCAAACAAAGGAAGGGTGATATTTACATGAGATGTAAATAGAAGTGGATAGGCTCAAAGCAAAGTAGAACTGTGTGTAAGGGAGTAAATATCAAGTCTGGATTATGAAGTGGGCCCAAGGTCCTGTCCCCTTGGAAGCAATAAAGTTTAGATAGATGTGGAACACTGTATCCAGAAATGCCTTACCCAAAGCTCTGCACCAGGATTGTAAATAGAGGTTGCTTCTCTGTGTCAAAGCAACTTAACTCCCCCAGGCGTTATAAGTGAGATGTTTCATTCTTACTGATATGACTTCAAACAGCAAAGTTTGTGATAATCCATGATTTTAGAGAACAAAGTTTCCTAGTAAGAATGCAGTGGTCACTAAAAGAAGGGGAGCTGTGTCACTTTACATCTGCAGCATGTCCCTGAGAAAAATAAATATTTTTCCTACTAACTCTTTATCTGGCTTTTTTTTTTCTGTGTCTGTTATTCCAGCCAAATAAATGGGAATGCAATTTTTTGTTTTGTTTTGTTTTACAGTTCAAGCTCATTTTTACTTTCTCAAATGTGAGGACAGAGAAGAGGTAAGGATGGCTTTAAGATTTCCAGCCTGAACAACGGGAACGAATAAGTTATTACCTGAGACACGAAAAGCTGCGCAAGGTTTTGAAGCAGACAAGAGCAGGAGCCCGGTCGCAGATGTTTAGTGTTTGCGATGCCTCGGATTCGTGGGAACGGCGCATCGGCCGCTGTAGGCTGAGGGATGCTGTATCAACCTCATTTTCCCCTCCACGGCGCTCCCTCCTTCCGCCCGCCCTGCACCCTGACTGTAGTTAGCGGGCTAGCTCTGCTGTTTCACACAGCTGCACCTTCCTGTGTGCGGCGCTTGCCGGTGAGATGCTGCGACACCGTCTCCGTATCCTGCTAAACCTGCTCGTACGCAGACCTACCTGCACGCGGGACCAGACAGCGGCATTTACCCTCCGGCCCCGCCCCGCGCTCCCTCGTGGGAGCTCCCAGGGCGGCGTGCGCCCGGCCGTGTCGGCACAGCTCGGAGCACCGCCGTCCCGGGCGTGGCCGTCCCGCCCCGCCGCATCCCGTCCGGTCCTCCGCCGCCCCGGGGTCGTCGCCGGGAGCCACGGAAGCTCGGCCGGCCCGCGCGCCCTCCGCCCGCCTCGCCTGCCGGGCCGAGCGCGCCTGCGCGTCGCCCGCGGCCCCCCCCCCGCCGCGCCCCGCTTCCGGCTACGCCGCGTTGGTCTTCGGTGGAGTCACGGCGTTCCGGAGCCCGCGCCCACTCGTCGGTCTCTGTCGAGCGCCCCTGGGCGGCAACAGAAAGCGAGATGAGGCGGCTTGGGCCTTGGCCACGTGGACGCTAAAAGCCACTCTAGCTCGTCCAGGGGAGGATGAGGACCCAGGCCCGACGGAAGCCGCGGCCGCGCTCCCGCGACCGCCCGGGGGCCCGCGGCGGCTCCGCCCCGCCAGGCGCGCCTCTCCGCCTCTGAGCCCTCATTGGCCCCGGGGCCTCCGGGCGGCCCGCGGATTGGCCCGGCCGGCGGCGGCCGCGTCCAATGGGCAGCGGCGCCGGCTTTCCCGCGGCTGTTCCTTATTTAAGCGGGTCGTGGCGCCACGGGGAAACGGTCGCCCGGCTCCAGCGCAACGATGGCGACCCTGGGCCCCGGAGGCTACGTGCGGAACGACGCAGCCGACAAGCTGCCGTCCGTCATGGCGGGGGTCCCAGAGCGGAGGAGCCAGTCCTCCCCGCCCCCCGCTCCAGCGCCCTGCCTCCGGCGACGGACCCGACTCCCTATGGTGCCCGAGGACACGGTGCAGAACCGGGTGAGGAACGCCTTGCCCTGCCCTCCCCTGGTCCTGCCCTGAGGTCTTCGGCCCCGCCCACCAGCCCCGGCTCTCGCCCTCGGGCAGCTCTTCCCCGCTAAGTTCCTAAGCCATGTCCCCTCTTACCCAGGTCCCCTCTCGGGCACCATCGGTCATCCCTAGCCCCACCCCCAGCCCTTTAATTCTGAGCTCCTAGTCCCGCCTTCGTGCATGCTTATTCGGAAAGCCTTTAAACGTCACTCTGGGCCCTCCCACTGTTGTTGACCTCTCCCCCGCTGGGTCTTCAGCGTCCTGAGTCCTAATTGTCCCAGGTTTTCCTCATCTCTACCCCGCCTTCCCTCACTTCCTTAAGCGCTCAGAACAACACCTGGCACATGCTCTATTAGTGTTAGGCACTACTGTTATGATTGTGTATTTTAAGTAATTGATATCATTTATTTTGCTTGTTTGATGGTGCAGAGTACACCTGGCTTGCAAAAGACTTAGTCTTAAAATGAGCAATTATACTAATGCTCAGTAGTGCTAACTGATAGTTAAAAAAACACGAGCGACATTGCCTGGGTTAGGGTCCTGGCACTGCTTTTTCTTGTTTGGGCAACACCTCTGGGCCTCTGTTTCCTCATCAGCAAGACGGAAGTGATGATGACGATAGTGACCAAAGCACAGGATCATTGAGGATATTAAATAAGTTAATAGTTTTAGGTATTCAAACAGTGCCTGGCTCCTAGTAAATGCTCAATAAATGTTAGCTATTATTGTCCTTTTATTTTTTATTTCTGAGGCCAAGGACTTGCTTGAGAACATTTTACTTTATAATAATTAGAAACCAGTCTATTCAAAATATGAAAATATCATAATTCTGTGAGGCCATACTCTAAATTATTTGCTCAACCGTGATGCGGAATGCTATTTAACTCACTTTGCTTAGTGAGTTTTTAAATTTTAAATGTGGTTATTCACTTGCTTCTTTAGTTGTTGAACCTCTAGACTATAAATTTGATGAGAGACTTGACATTGTCCACTTTTTCTCACTGTTGTGTCTCTCCTTCAGGGCCCAAAGTGCTGGCTTTGGAGCCAGACTATTTGGGTTTGTATCCTCACCTTGACACTCTGCAAATGTGGGACGTTGGGCCTCAATGTCCTCATCTGTAAAATGGGGCTGATAATAATGTCTTCTTTCTTGGGTTGTGAGGTTTCAAGTCTTTAATCTACATAAAATACTTAGAAATTATTCAAAGGTCAACTTCTCAGTAAGACCTTCTCCCTTTCCCCTGTGCTCTCAATTTCCTTCCCTGCTTTGTTTTTCTTTATTGCTTCTAACATCACTTGATATCTATTTTGCATGTTTTTTCTGTTCATTTTTTTTGGAATGTCCTCCATCCCATCACCACCAGAATGTGAACTCTAGGAGGGCAGGGATTTTAATACTGTTTTCCTCACCATTCTGCGTCCTTTACCTGGCGCTGTATATTTGTCAAAGGAATGTTGAAGACAACTGTTAGGTGCTGATAGACAGCCATGGAAGCTCAGTGGGTGTGTTGAATATAATAGGAACTAAATGGGTAGTTGAGATGGCTATGCCACATGGGGGATGCTGGGGCAGATGCTTTTGACTTGGGCCTTTTCCCTGCAGGTGTCACTGGAGAAGGTGCTTGGCATCACAGCCCAGAACAGCAGCGGCTTAACCTGTGACCCCAACACAGGCCATGTGGCCTACCTAGCAGGGTGAGTGAGTGGGTGGGTCTCAGCTTTCCCATCTTTGGAATGCGGATAATGCTGCCTACCTCTGAGGGCTGTAGAAAGGATTCCATGGGCCCATCTGTGTCTAGAACAGTACGTGTAGTGAATGTTGTGAAAGCCTTATTGTAACTACAGGTGGTAGGTGGCAGTGATTATGGGAAAGATGGGTGGTTAACATCCAAGCTGTGATATTAGACCACCTGGATTTATATCCCAGCTCTACCATGTGCCCCTCTCTGCCTCTGCTTCTGTCTGTAAAACAAAAATAGTGATACCCTCCACTTGAGTAGTCGAGAGGACTGAAGGGCATTCTGCAACTGTTTATTCCACAAATACCGATCTAGCCTGACACTGTTCTAGGCACCAAAGGGACCCTCTCATCCTACCCTGGCAGGGTGGGGCAGACCCATGATCATTCTTGATGAACAGTATCTGTTAGTGAGTCTTGGGGAAGGAAGCAGTACAGGTTAGAGTATAAGGGCAGGCTCTTGAATCTGACAATTGTGGATTCACACCCATACTGGGTATCCCTGGGCAAAGGACTTTCCCTCTCTGGGCTTCAGTTTCCTCATATATAAAATGGGACTAAGATTCCTGACCTTACGTGGCAGTTGTGTGAGGATTTAAAGAGGTTGTGCACGTAAAATATTAGCCCAAGCATGGGAGGGTAGTTACAGAGGAGGTGCTGGTTTCTATTTAAGAATGTATTAATAATAATGTGAAGTGCCCTAGGATCCTCAGCATAAACACCTGGAGGAAGAGATGACCAGAGAGAGAATCTTCTGTCCCAAGGGAATCTTGTCTATGTGCAGGCTCTCTTCTGTTGGAAACAGAATCATCTCTGAACTTCTGTCGTCCCCTTAGTTTGGGCACATTTTCCTCTCTCTCTCCAGCTGTGTGGTCGTGATCTTGGATCCCAAGGAAAACAAGCAACAGCACATTTTTAACACTGCCAGGTAGGCTGGGGCCTGGGTAAGGGAGGGGTAGGGGTGGGACCAGGGTCCTGGGACACCTCCCCTTCCCCACATTGCATGGAAGTGCTCCTGGATGGGTGACTCACTCATTCACTCACCCATCAGTTCAGCAACATTCACCAACCAATTGGTTGGTAAGCCCACTGTGACCATTTCTAAGGAAATGATGGGGGATGTGTTAGGGCAAGTTTGCAGGCAGAGAGAGGAGAAAGAGCCATATCAGAGGGCTCTGGGAAGGCCTCCCTGATGTTGAGACTTGAAAGAAGTGAGGGGGTGACTCGTGAAAGTGAGGGGAGAGCACTTCAGACAGAGAACATCAAAGGCAAAGGCCTGGCAGTACTTAAAAATCTCAGGTTGCTTGAGGAGCAGCCAGGGACTCATGTGCCTGGAATGGAGGAGTTGCTAAGGGGGAGATAAGAATAGAACAGACAGAAGTCTCAACAGATGGGCCTTAGGGACGGATGGGGTTGGATTCTGATTGCAAAGGGAAGCCACTGGAGGGTGTTTATAGTCCAAAGATACGTTTTCCACACCCCAGCCTTCTAGCAAGCTCTATCTCCCTTCCCTGTTTTACTTTTCTACACAAAATATACTCCTTTCTCATACACTATTTAATTTTCTCACTATGATATTCACTGTCTGTCTCCCTTCCAGTGTGAGATCTCTGAGGGACTTCCTTTTAGTCAATTGCTATGTCTCTTTCACTTAGAGTAGTATCTAGCACATTGATGGCACTTATTTCATGAATGAATGTGATTTAGAAAGATCCCTCCAGCTACCCCTTTATTGAGAAGGCCTTTGGCGTTGAATAGACCCAAGTTGGGACTGATTGATCACTGTGTCATCCTGCGACTTTGATCCCAATTGGGTTGTGACCTTTGTGAGGGACTGCATGTCACTCAGTGGCATAAATCCTGTGGCCTGGTTCTCTAGGTGGATGGATAAGATGTGGGTTTTCTTATTCCCTTACAGTCCTTAAGATACGGTAGGTCTCTGTTGGTATAGCAGATACAAATTTCCTCTTGGATGGGGCTTCTTGGGTCATTGGTTCCTGATTGTGGGTTCTGTCACTGTCATTGAGGGCAGAACTGAGTTCCAGTACTGAATCAAGAGGTTATTCACTATGTGATTTCAGGTGAGACACTTCTTTTTGAACCTTGACTCCCAGTGAAATATAATAGCTACCTTCTATTGTTAATGTGTTTGTGAGACAACAATTGCAAAGGGCCACAGATTTGTTTGACACAGTGCATTTTAAAGATGGGACTTGGTTGACAATATTTAAAGTTTTTTTCATAAAAATCCATATGTCTCTTTTATTTTTGGAAAATTAGAGATTTTGGCCCCCAGGGCCCACATTCCAATGTGGCAGCTATGGACTGAAGCTTCATGACCTTTGTCTGAGCTTGCATCCTCTCTGCTGGCTTTCTAATTACTGTAGACAGTGGAGTAGGTAACCTTGATCTGAAGCAGATGGTGTGGAAAGGATCCTCTCTCAACCACCAATAGGTCTGTTTTAGGAGTGGTGTGGCCAGAGTCGAGGTTTTTACTTTGGCTGAATTCTCAGAGTCACCTGACCCCTGGGCCTCATTCCCAGAGAAGGCCAAGTCATTGCCCTGGAGTGTGACCTGGCCATTGGCAACTTTTTAAACTTTTCATATTTAAATAATTTCACACTTAGAAGAATAGTGCAAAGAGTACATGTACACCTTTCACCCATATTCTCCAAATGTTAACATCTTACCACTTTTGCTTTATCATTCTCTGTCTACATACACATTCTTTTTTTTTCTGAACCATTTGAGAATAAGCTGCAGATAAGATGCCCCTGTTTTTCTAAACCCTTCGGCATGTATTTCCTGGAAAAAAAAATGATATGGTCCTTCAAAACTGCAATACATTCAACAATATCAGGAAATTAAAATTGGTACATCACTATTTTTACTCTCATTCAAATTTTACCATTTGTCCCAAGAATGTCCAGAATCATGCATTTTGTATTATTGTCTCTCCATTCTCCTTCAGTCTGAAACCATTTCATCTTTTCTTGACTTTCATGACCTTGACACTTTTTAGGATTACAGGCCAGGCACTTTGTAGAATGTGTCAACATTTGCATTTATCTGACGTTTCCTCATAGATAGATTCAGGGTCTGCGTCTTTGTCAGGAACACCTCAGAAGGAATGCTGCGTTCTTCTCAGTACATTCTATCAGGAAGTTCATGATGTTGATCTCTCCCATGACTGGTGGTGTTCACTTTAAGCCCTTGATTGAGGTGATGTCTGCCAAGCTTTCCCACTGTGAAGCCTCTTCTCCTTTGTGATTAGTGAGTATCTATCTCAAGGGAACTTTCTCTGAAATGCTGCAGATATTATCCTGTTCTTCACCAGACTTTCACTCACTAGTCTTAGTGTGGCTTTGGCAGTTTGTAAAAGCTCCACAGGGAATTCTGACATGCAGGATTAGGAACCTCTGACTTCAAGGCCAAGGCTCTCCACTGTCTGATTAGGTAACCTTGGACAGGGGATTTCCCTGTGTTTATGTCTCCTCATCCCCAAAACTAGCTAATGAGAGTTCTGACTTCATGAAGCGAGTGTGAGGAATCAGTGTAGTGATGCCCATATGGCATTTGGCAGAGGGCTGGGCACAAGGTCAGGGCATGTGACAGTCAGCTTGGAAATAGCTACAGACAATAGAAACCCCACTGTAAACATGGTTTAAACACAAGGGCATACTCTTTTGCATGTAGGAAGTCTGGAGGTGGGCACCCAGAGGGCCGATGTCTCTGCAAGCACCGGGGACCCCCACTCTTATCTTTCTGTTCCACAATGCTTATTGTGAGCCTTCTGTTCTTGAAGTCTCTGCATGGCACCAGATGGAGTTCTGGCTGACATGTTTTTTCAGAAGGGGAACGAGTGGAGGGCAAAGGGTTCTCTTTGAGAAGCTTTTCTGGAAATCATACACAGCACCTCTCACTGGCTAGACTAAGTCATGTATCTGTACCTGTGTAGTTACAAGAGAGGTGAGGAATGTTCTTTAGCCAGGGACATTGCCATCCCAATTAAAATCGGGGTTCCTTCAGTGAGGGAGTAGGGGTGAGTGAACATCAGGTAGGCAGCTTGCCCTGTCTGCTTCTGTAGGAGCGATGGAAGCCACAAGAGGGTTGAGTTGATGATGATAAAGGTTCTATGAGATAGTCAGAGATTTAGTCAGAGGCATTTACTTAGTTATCTGCACACAATTAACTCATGAGAGAGAGACAATCACTAGACTATTAAGGAACAGAGGTAAAAACAGGACATCAGTGTGATGTCTGCCAGCATCCTCCCTTCAGCACCACTTCCGTTGTTAGGCCAGATCTGTACCATTTCCTGCATCTGAATTTGTCAAAGTTACAGGGCTGGTGGGTCTTAGGGAGCCCACTGTGTAGAAGGAGAGGAAAGGATGGATCCCCATTCACTGTCCACCCCATCTGGCTTTAGGGTTTTAAGAGGAAGGGGCCTTTGTTTTACAGAACCGCATTCCCCTGTGCCATTGCCCCCTTCTGGTAGCAGGGAATGCATGAACACTGCGTGCTGTGCTGGGCGCACAGCTCTGTGGGAGCTGCTGGCACTCACCTCTCCTGGCCTTTTCCAGGCTTAGGAGTGAGGAGTGAGCAGAGTGCTGTGAGGACAGCCAGGCTGGGGTCTGGCTGCCCACTCTCTGGAACTAGTGGTCATCCCTTTTCCTTGCCCCCCAGGAAGTCTCTGAGCGCTCTGGCCTTCTCCCCTGATGGGAAGTATATAGTGACGGGGGAGGTGAGTCATGATATGATTGAGTGTGAGGAGAGGGAGGGGTACTGAGGCCGTTCCTTCTGTCCCCACCAGGCCTGGGAAGTCTGTGGAAAAGCTTCTTCCTGGGCCAGAAAAGCCTCATGGCAGATGGGGGAGGTGGCTTTGGGGCACACCCAGGGGTAACACCAACTTCAGCCCTGCCAGCCCCTCTAGCCTTGCCTGGTGCAGAACTCAGCAGCAGTAATGGCCCCACCTTCCCCAGAATGGACACAGGCCTGCTGTACGCATCTGGGATGTGGATGAGAAAAGTCAGGTGGCGGAGATGTTGGGCCACAAATACGGCGTGGCCTGTGTGGCCTTTTCCCCCAATATGAAGCACATCGTTTCCATGGGCTATCAGCACGACATGGTACTCAATGTCTGGGACTGGAAGGTGAGCCAACTCTTGGGTGTGTGGGCAGGCGGGCAGCTGCTGGAGTGCCCTGAGTCTCAGGCATCAGGGGAACTAAATGAGATGAATTAGTAAAGTGCTCGTTCATCCAGCAAATGTTTACTGAGCACCTACTCCATACTGATTCCTGTCCTAGGCACTTACTGTAGGGCACATGACAAGTTCTCAACTAGTGGGATATATGATTATTTTTATACTGACCAGCCATGACCTTGATCAAGTGACTTAACCTCTCTGTGGGTCTTTTTCCTCATCTGTAAAATGGATATAATAGTATCCACTTGGTTGAATTGCAAGAATTCAGTGAGTTGATATAGAAGACTGGAACAGCTAGGGGAGGACATGGAGTCAGCAGATGTGGGTACCAAGTTCTGGTTCTGTTCATAACCCGCTATGTGACCTTGAGCACATGACATCCTCTGAGCATGGCAGAGTATGAGGAAAAGCCCCTTTCTTATAGAGATATTGAGGGAATTGCATGAGTTATCCTGTGAAGAGTTCATCAGGGCTGAGAGTGAGAGCACTATCTATGGCAGCCGTGGTAGTGGCATCCTCACCTCCCAGCTATGCCTGTCCTAAACCAAGTGTGAGCTATAAAGCTTGGACCCTTGGGGAGCTTACTCTCCAACTTAGTCACATGGGAACCTTTCCAAACCTCAGTCTCCTCTGTAGTGGGAATGATAAAAGTGCCACACCTAGGTTTTTCCATAAAGCAGCTCATTGGAGGGCCCAAGGAAAACAGACTTGGGATTAGGGAAAGCAGAAGGACACAGGGCTGAAGGCAAAGGCCAAGGGCAATAGTCCAGTGGGGTGAGTGCTGGTATGAACTTCTCTGCGCTGATTTTTCCAGAAAAATATTGTGGTGGCCTCCAACAAGGTATCATGCAGGGTCATCGCCCTCTCTTTCTCAGAGGACAGCAGCTATTTTGTCACAGTTGGAAACCGGCACGTGAGGTTCTGGTTCTTGGAAGTTTCTACTGAAACAAAGGTGAGTTTTTGTCCCTGCCACCTCAGCCAGGCCTGGGGAGTAACCATCAAGGGCAGTATGGATACCTGTTTCTCTGAGATTTTGGGGCAGTGGTCTCAGGAGCTGTTTAGCCTCTCAGGGGTCTGGCTTTTGCTTCTGGCCTGCTCTCCAGGTGCTGGCTGGAGGCCCTGCTGAGAAATCCCCACCGTGCTCACCTACTCCCCCCACCCTGGGGCCAGACCTTATCCCTGGATTGCCATCTTCCAGCCAGTCTGCCTGGAAGTGTGTGTTCTGTTTTTTTCTTCCCTTCTCCTCCACTTGGAAGAATTTCTTAGAGTCCCCCTGTTTAGTTCCATTGTATCCTCTGGTCATGAGAGGCCCATTATGACCTTGTTGGAGTCTAGGCCATGTGGACATTGTCTCACTGTGCCCTGCTGTGCCTCCAGGTCACAGGCACGGTGCCCCTCATAGGGCGCTCAGGCATCCTGGGTGAACTGCACAACAATGTCTTCTGTGATGTGGCTTGTGGCCGGGGCAAGATTGCAGGCAATACCTTCTGTGTGTCCTCCTCGGGCTTCCTCTGCCAGTTCAACGAGAAGAGGGTGCTGGAGAAGTGGATCAATCTGAAGGTACCCACCTTCCATCTGTGCTATTGATGAAGGAAACGTTCTTTCCTTGACACGGTCTTCAGGGGAACTCAGCAGTGTCCCTGCCTAGTAGTTGACCATACCAGCTCTGAGTTTGACTTCAAGTTCTACTTGTGTGTCTCTGGTGAGTGATTATTCCTCTCTGAGTCTCAGTTTCCTCATCTGTAAAATGAAAATACTGCTACATACTTCACCGAGTCGATAAAGAGAGCCACATGAGGTAATATAGGTAAGGCATTTGGAACAGTGCCTTACAGGCCTGTAATGGGGGTCAAGGTTACAATTGCTTTCCCATCACTGTTTGGGAAACAGTGTTTCCCATCAGTTCACATTTCTCTTTTTTAGAGTACTCTTGGCTAGTAGGAGTACTGCATTTTTTTTTAATTTAAAATATCATTGACTCAGTAATTTTCAGTAAAAAAAGCCTGTATCAAAAACTGCATTTTAAACTAAAAGATGACATATGAATAAATTGCAGAACCACTTACTTCAGGATCTGAGGGTTTGAGTCCATAATGTCTTCCCACTTCCAGATTTGGATGACTGTTTGGCTGTCGGCATGAGCATCTCAGTTTCCCCTACTTTTTCTATTCCTGCACTGTGACTCCCCTCCAGTCCTCACCTTTAGGGCTGATGGTATGGTGTCAGGTGTATAGAAGAATTCCAAGTTTTATCTGTCTTTCCTAGTTGGTTAAACATCTTTTTTTTTTTCTCCTTTGAATCCTTGCTAGAACTCATGCAGCTTTTAATCAAGTCAGAAGCTTTTGACTGATAGATGTGTAGCCCCTGACCAAGTTGTCTTCAGTGACTCATAAATTAAGTCCCTGTGGGTTTGAAAAAACTCTAATTTTTCCAGAGTTCTGGCACTTCCTGCCCCTTCTATCTGAATGTCCTGGTGGGATAGACAGGCCTTCTTGTATATAGTAGCTTTTTTCTATGTTGCTTTAAAGTCTAATCTCTGTGAAGTGGTTTTTAAGTAACAGGGAATACAATTAAAGCCTAAAATTCAACCCTGTTACTGAAAGTGACCTAGCTGAAGTCAGTCTGCTGAACAGATATTTTTCACCCATAGCTGAGTTCCTCTGTAGGTAACAGTGATATCTCTACCCAGATTTGTACCTGTCTATACTGATTCTAAAAATCTTAAAATTTGCTAAGATGGGCTTCTTAGGCCTAAGAAACTATAGGCTTCTCTGAAGGTCCAAGGCTTTCCTGTCAGTCCCCATGCCCCTGAACTGAGTCACGTTTGCCTCCACAGGTCTCCCTGTCTTCTTGCCTCTGTGTCAGCCAGGAGCTCATCTTCTGCGGCTGCACAGATGGGATAGTTCGCATCTTCCAGGCCCACAACCTGCACTACCTTGCCAACTTGCCCAGGCCACACTACCTTGGGGTGGATGTGGCCCAGGGCTTGGAGCCCAGGTACTATGTGGCAGGGGGAGGGGAGGAGGAGGGACTCACCCAGAGTCTGTCTGCTGGTATCTATCCATGCTTCCAGATCTACCTACATACTGGCCAGCCTTAGGCAGGAAGGATACAGCTGAGGCAGCAAAATCTCTGCCACCATAAAGTCTTCAGTCTAGTGAGGGAGCTCAATGATAAACAAGTACACAAATAAGATCATTTTAGATAGTCATAAATGGTTTAGCGAAATAGAGCAGAGATTCCAGAAGGAGAGTATCTGGGGGTTGGGGCTGCATTGATTGGGTGGCCAGGGGAAGCCTCTCTGGTGAGAAGGAGCCAGCTGTATGGAGAGATGGATCCTGACAGCAAGTGGAAGGGCTTAAGAAGACAGCACACTGGGCTTGGCATGTTGCAGGAACAGCTAGGGGCTGTGTGGCTGGAGCCCGCTGTGCCAGGGGAAATAGTAGAAGACAGGTCTAGGAATTGATAGAGGCTGGTGGGGGGAGCTTATAGTCTGTCTGAGGTCCATGGGCAGCCACTGGGGATTTTATTTCATTATTATTTTTTTGTTTCTACAGCACCTGGTCTTCCTAGGTGGTCTCCCATCCAAGTACTAACCAGGCCCGACCCTGCTTAGCTTCTGAGATCAGATGAGATCGGACATGTTCAGAGTGGCATGGCCGTAGACCACCAGGGATTTTAGGCATTGGCTTTGAGCATTAGATCCCTCTAGTTGCCATGTCAAAAGTGGGTGAGAGGGCTGAGTTGTGACATATTTTCCCTTTATTGTGAGTCAGTTTGGTTGGGAAGGAGAGCTACGTAACTAGGGGATGCTGGATGCCTGGGCACTACTTCCTTGGGTGCCTTTTCTAAGAGCCTGGAGAGTGCTGTTGGGTATCCCAAAGGAAAGAGGGTGGGTCAGCCACTCACAGATAGTGGTGTGTTGTAGTAGCTGGGCTGCCTAGCTCTGCCAGCTTCTGCTATGGGCCATGTGGCCTCAGGCAGGTAACTATCAACCTGTGCTTCAGTTTCTTCTGTAAAATATATTGCCTACCTTTCATGGAGATGGTGGGGATTCAGTACAGCTAATGCTCTTGGCTCAGCACAGAGGAGGTGAGCCCTTGTAGAAGGGCTCCAGGCCAGGAGATGGCTCCCTTACACCCTTATATAGAGACTTTTGATCATGTGTCAGTGGGGCCCTGAGAGAGAAGGTCTGAGGTATGTGCTCACTAACCTTCCATGCTCAGAGAGGGAGGATGAAGCTTGAAGTGGGTGAAATGAGGGGAGAAAAATGTTAATAGGAGTCGAAAATTCAAATGCTCTCAGGGGCCAAGCAAAAGCTTCCACTTTTTAACCTTTGTATCAGAAACAAAGCAAAGGAAGAGGGAGCCTGGAGAAGTGGAGTTAGTAGGAGAGGTGGACCACCATGGTATTGCCAGGCATGAGAGAGCTTGAATGTCACCACAGGTGGCTGTGGGTGACATTAGTGGTGATTGGTGACCTGTGTTGCCTTGTTAGCTTCCTCTCCTGCAGGAAGACAGAAGCAGTCTACCCTGATACAGTGGCAGTGACCTTCGACCCCATCCACCAGTGGCTGTCCTGTGTGTATAGGGACCACAGCATCTATATTTGGGATGTCAAAGACATCAACAAAGTAGGCAAGATGTGGTCAGAGCTCTTCCACAGCTCCTACGTCTGGAATGTGGAGGTGAGCCCCTCTCCCTCCCCTGCCCTTGTTCAGCTCCCATCTGGGGAAAGTTCCTGCAGAGTTTGGGGAACCCATTCAGCCATTCCTTCAAAAGATACTCATAGACACCAGCTATGTGCCAGGTGCTTGCTGTTCTAGGTGCTATGGATATAACTGGCAAGGAAACTGACAAAAGTCCTGCTTCATGGAGCTCACACTTGGGTGGGAAAGTAAACCCATAAACATCATCAATATTTAATACACCAAGCAGCAGTACCTCTCTGAAAAAGCAGAGTAGGGGAAAAGGGGATCAAGGGTGCTTGATCTTCTAGAGAAGAGAGTTGTCAGAAGGGGCCTCTCTGAGGACATGGCATTTGAACAGAGACCTTCAGGAAGTGAGGGGGTGAGATGTACACCACTGGGGAGGACAGCAAGAGCAAAGGTCTTGCAGTAGGAATATGTGTATTTCAGAGAGCCTGCTGTGGAGGCCATTTGTGTCATTTAGTGCTTTTTTAAGTGTTGAAGTTTTTATTTTCTGCTTATGAATTCATGGGGAGTTTTTTCATTCTCTAAAGCAGTTCTGAGTACTTGCAGATAAGACAACTGGTGGAGAAAGAATTGTATTTTACTTTTTTCCCCTGAGAATTTCTTACTACTGCTAGGAATGTTTATCCTAGAGAACTTGTATTTAGCCTTTTGTCTGTTTGCATTCATCTGCCTTTGTGGATGTGATGCTTCTTTTGACAACACTTTTCTTAACAAGAATGTTTTTTAAATAACTTTAAAAATTTATATATAAATATATTCTCCTTGAAAAGAGGGTAAAATATTACAAAGTCTCTTTGATGACCTACCCCCAATTCTGCTTTCTCTCATCCTCACCCTTGTTATCAGTTTATTATGTGTTTTTTCAGTTCATTTTCTTTGTATATGCCTCTTATTTATTTATGCTTATATATAAATAATATTTTATTTTATTTTATTACATAATATAAATGTTATTTATGTATCATATTTACATATCCTCAACAAAAATACCTGTGGATGGATCTTTTTTAGGATCTTTTTATCAGTTCTGGAAAATTCTCACCAATACAGATTTAAGAATTGCCTCTATTCTATTCTCTTTCTTCTTCTGTAACTCTTATGTCCCACCTTTCTATCCTTCATTTTTAAAAATAAAACAGATCTAGGAAACCACACCAAAGAAATGTACAGTTTTCAAGATTTATTCATGTTGTAACATGCTTTAGTACTTCATTACTTCATTCTTTTATATGTTTAAATAAAACCCCATTGTATGTATGCCACATTTTGTTACCCATTCATCAGTTGATGGATATTTGAGTTGTTTCCACCTTTTGGCTATTATGAATAGTGCTGATGTGAATGAACATTCATGTACAAACTTTGTTTAAACATCTGTTTTCAGCTCTTTTGGATATATACTCAACAGAATTGTCAGGTCATATAGTAATTCTATGTTTAACTTTTTGAGGAACCACCAAACTTTTCCACAGCAGCTGGACCATTTTACATTCCCACCAGCACTATATGAGGGTTTCAATTTCTCCACATCCTTTCTAATACTAGTTATTTTTATGTTTGGTATTTGTAAAGTTATAGACATCTTAGTGTTTGTGAAGTGGTACCATATTGTGGTTTTGACTTATAGTTTTCTAATGATGATGTTGAGCATCTCTATGTGCTTGTTGGTCATTTGTATATCTTTGGAGAAATGTCTGTTCAAGTCTTTTGCCCAATTTTTACTTGGGTTGTCTTTTTATTGTTGAATGATTAGAGTTCCTTATTCTGTATACTAGATCCTTATCAGATATATGGTTTGCAAATATTTCCTCCCATTCTTTGTTATCTTTTCATTTTCTTGATGGTGTCCTTTGATGCACGAAGGTTATTAATTTGATAAAGTTCAATTTATCTAATTTTCTTTTATTGCTTGTACCTTTGGTGTCATATCTAAAAATAATTGCCAAATCCATAGTTATGAAGATTTACCCCTATATTTTCTTCTAAGAATGTTATTGTTTTAGCTCTTTTGTTTAGGTCTTGATCTCTTTTGAGTTAGTTTTGTATGTGGTGTGAAGTAGGGTCCAACATCATTATTTTGCATGTGGATGTAGAGTCCAGCATCATTTGTTGAACAGATTTTTCTTTCCCTATTGAACCATCTTAGCACACTTGGACTCTCATTCTATTCTATTTATGTATGGCTGTCATTATGCCAGTACTACATTGTTTTGATTACTTTAGCTTTGTAGTAAGTTTTGAAATTGAGAAGTTTGTCTCCTACAACTTTGTTCTTTTTTGGTAATATTGGTTTGACTGTATGGGGTCCCTTACAATTTCATATGAATTTCGGGATCAGCTTTTCTATTTCTGCAAAAATAAAAAGGCTGTTTATCTCCATTGTAATCTTTATTATTTCCTTCCTTCTGCTCGCTTTCAATTTAGTTTGCTTGTCTTTAGTTTCTTAAGATAAGAAGTTAAATTATTGATGTGAAATCTTTTAATGTAGGCATTTATAGCCCTAAATTTCCCTCCAAACATTGTCTTTGCTGCATTCCATAGATTTTGGTTTACTGTGTTTTCATTTTCTTTTGTCTCAAATATTTTTTAATTTCTCTTTTGATTTCTTATTTGACTCATTGGTTACATAAAGAGTATGTTTAATACCCACATATTTGTTAATTCTCCAAATTTCCTTTTATTCTTCATTTGTAGTTTCATTCCATTGTGGTTGGAGAAGATTAGGTGATTACAGTCTTTTAATGTATTGAGACTTTCTTTGTGCCCGAATATGTGGTCTCTTTTGAAGGATGTTCTCTGTTTACTTAAGAATGTGTGATTTGCTGTGATTAGGTAGAGTATTCTCTATATAATATGATAGGTCTAGTAAGTTTGTAGTGTTTTTCAAGTCCCCTATTTCTTTACTAATATTCTCTCTAGATCTACCTTGTATTGAAAATGTAATATTGAGGTCTCACACTATTACTGTAGATCTATATATTCCCTCCAAGTCTGTCAATTTTTACTTCATATATTTTGAGCCTCTGTTGTTAGGTGTGTGTATGTTTGTATTTGTTATATCTTCTCTATTATTGACCATTTTATCAAAATATAATGCTCTTCTTTTTTACTTGCAACAATTTTTGACTTAAAGTCTATTTTGTCTGACATTATTATAGAGATGCAAAGCTCCCTTTTAGTTAGTTACTGTTTGTATGGAATATATTTTTCCATACCTTCACTTTCAACCTATATGTGTCTTTGGATATAAAGTGAATCTCTATGGACAACATATAGTTGGATCTTTTTTTTTTAATGTGTTTTGCCAATGGTTCCCTTGTGATTGGAGAGTTAATCATTTATATTTAAATTAATTATTCATAAAGTAGGACTTAATTCTTGCCATTTTGCTATTTGCTTTCTATATATCTTATATCTTTTATGTTTCTTAATTCTTCTGTCACTACCTTCTTTTGTGTTTAGTTGATTTTTTTGTAATGTCCCATTTTTATTTCATTCTCATTTCCTCTTCTGTATATTTTAAGTTTATTTTGCTATGGAGGATTAAAAGCGACATCTTAAATTTATAACAAACTACTTTGAAGTAATACCAATTTAGCTACAATAGTATACAAACACTCTGCTCTTATATAGCTTTGTCCCCAACTTTACATTATTATTACAATTATATCTTTATGCATTGCATACCTATTAACATTAATTTGTAATTATTTTCATATGTCTTTGTCTTTTAAGTCATATAGAAAAAAAGCAGAGTTATAAAACAAAAATACAATAATACTGGCTTTTATATTTACCTATATAGTTACCTTTCCCGGTGTTCATTATCTCTTAATACAGCTTTGAGTTACTATCTCATAACCTTTCACCTAATCTTGAAGGACTCCCTTTAGCATTTTTTAAAGTCAGGTTTTTATTAGCAACAAATTCCCTCAGCTTTTGTTATCTGTGAAGTCTTAATTTCTCCTCCCTTTTTTGGAAGATAGTTTTGCTGGATATAGAATTCTTGGTCGACAATTTTTTCTTTATAGTACTTTAAATGTGTTGTCCCAAGCCTTTTCGTTTTCATGATTTCTGATGAGAAATCAACTGTTAATTTTATGGGTATCCTTAGTACGGGGCAAGTCACTTGTCTCATTGTTTTCAAGAATTTCTCTTTGGCTTTGGCTTTCAATCATTTATGGTGTGTATTGACATAAATCTCTTTTAGCTTGTTTATTCTACCTGGAGTTTTTTGAGCTTCTTAAATATATCTTTTATCAAACTTGAGAAATCTTCAGCCATTATTTCTTAAAATATTTTCTGCCCTTTTCTATTTTTCCTTTATGAGATTCTATATATGTGTGTATTCTCTATGGTGGTCCCCTACACTCTATTCATTTTTATTTATACTTTTATATTTCTGATCCTTAGACTAGGTAATTTCAGTGACCTATCTTCAGGTTCACTGATTCTTTATTTTTCCTGTCAAAGTTGTTGTTGAAGCCCAATGAATTTTTTATTTTAGCTGTTATATTTTTTAGCTCTAGATTTCTATTTGGTTCCTTTTTATAATGTCTGTTTCTTTTTTGATATTCCCTATTTGGTGAAACATTATTCTTCTGGTTTCTTTTAGTTCTTTGTCCACAATTTTCTTGATCTCTTTCAGTATATTTAAGACAGTTGATTTAAAGTCTGTGTATAATAAGTCTAGTCTGAGCTTCTTCAAAAAAAGTGTCTGTTACTTTTTTTCAACAAATGGACTATACTTTCTTTCTTGCATTCTTGTCTTATAATTTTTTTGTTAAAAACTGGGCATTTTGACTATTATAATGTGGTAACTCTGGAAATCAAATTCTCCCCATCCCCAGGGTTTATTGTTATGGGTTTTAATTACTTGTTCAGTGACTTTTTAAAACTATTTTTGTAAACATTATATTCTTTTTCATGTGTGGTCACTCAACAATGTATCCTATTATCTTAGTGGTCAGCTAGTGATTTGACAGCAATTTCCTTAAATATCAAAATTTAGCAGCTTCTTTCTTTATTAAGCACTCCCCCTGGTGGTTGTTAGATTCAAGTGTTCTGAAAAAGTTGATGATGACAGTTTTTGCCAGCTTAAGTTTGCTTTAATAGAAGGATGGTTTTTTGGAGTTCCCTACAGTGCCATTTTTAGTGAGGTCACTTGACTCTCATTTATTCTTCATTCTAAAAGTAACTATATATTTAATTCTATGGCAGTGTCTCTAGTTATTTTTGTTGTCGAAGCTCGTTCTTTACATTTGTCAGGAACAGTTTGTGGGATATTTCTTGAGTTTTCACATGCTGATAACAGTTAGTCTGTGCCCTTTATACTTGAAAGTAGCTTTTACTGGATAGAAAATGCCTGGCTTACATTTTCTTTCTTTGAATATGTTACTCCATTTTCTTATGACTATTGAAATACCTGATGTCTTTCTTTCCCTTTTAACTTTTGCTGTTTTTGCCTAGAAATCCAAAGGATTTTTTTTCTTTTTCCTTTAAGCCTAGAAATTTTACTCTAGAGTATGTCGTAGTGTTGGTTTTTATACGTAGACATATTTTTTAATTATAGATTTTAGTTTTTCTGTTCTCTTGATTTGGTTTTTTTTCTTTCTGTATGTTGAATCTTCCTTGCCTAGCTTCAGTATTGTCACTTTTTCTCAAGTGCTTTTAACTCTTTAATAATTTCTTTTTAATTTTTAATAATTTCCTTTTTCACATGTTTATTAATGCTTTATCTTTTGTGTTCATTAACTTTTGGGTTCCTTTTAATTGTCCTTTATTTCTGAAATTATTTCTTCATTTATTTCTAACTCTGAATTCTGTCATCTTATCTCTGAGTTTTTCTCATTGTGGTTTTTCATACTGGGTAATTTTCTTAATGTCTCTTAGCTTATTTTGAAATAGTAAGTTATAGTTTGATCTGTTTTATGGAAATGTGTTTTGATGTGCCTTTTTCTTTAATTTTAAAGAGTAACTATGTTTTAGACTTAGTCTTGGTACTTTTGTTGTTCACTTTCATATGATAATAGTTTTTCTGAATTTTTTGAGGTTGTGGTGGTTCAGGACAGGTTTTCTAATTTGCCAAGAAAGAACTTCATCTTCTGATTTTCATATAGTTTAAAAATATGGCCGTTTGCTTTCTGACATTTCCTTATGTCTCTATTTATGTATTATTTCCTTACTTTTATCTGCACCTCCTTTTCACTTGGTCTCTCTTGTCCCTATTCTAATTGATTTTGTTTCCACTTTGAATAGTTTTCCCGTAGTGTGGGTCTTTGTCCTGGAAGAGAGCCCTGGAAGGTCAGTTTTCAGAGTTCACAAGGCTTCAACTGCTTCAGTCCCTCCAGAACTTACTGGCAAGCTCTTGTGCTCTACCACTATTGCAGTGAATAAAACCTTCCCAGTTTCAGCTGCTGCTCAGTTTGGCCCATTGTGCTTTCCTGTGAATACCTAGCTGGCTACTTTGGGGTTATCCTATCCTTGAACCTGTCAAGGGCCTCATTGATTTTCTTGTATACATGTTGATAACATGTAGGTCTTATAACTGAAAATAGTTTGTCCCTACCGGCTTGTATTTTGGAAATTATGAGAAAAGCTTGTCACCTAGTTTCGCAGTAAATTTTACGCATGGGGTTTGGTTCTACCATCTGGCTGCTCTTTGTTATGTGGGGACTTGGATTTAAAAATCTGCACTGCTTTGGTCATCATCTTCTCAGCACCCAGTCTTTTATAATACTTGAAATCTCTTTATATGTTGTCTCTTTGTGTCTCTGACCTGCATTCTGAGTAATGTCTAATTCTGTCTTTCAAGTCACTTCATTTCTTTTCAACTGAGTGTAATCTTTGGTTTTTAGTATGTTTTATTTTTCATTTCTATGAACAGTTCTATTTTGTTCTTTTTCAGCTGTGCTTTGTCATTCTTTATAGTTAGTTTCTGGTTGTCTACTCATACTTTTAATCTTGTCAAAGTTTTTCTATTTCTTTAAACATAAGCATAGTTATTTTATATTTTGTCTGATAATTCCAATATTTGATGGTAGACTGTTATTTCTGCTGCTTCTTGCTCATGGTACCTTGTTTCCTTTTGTGCTTAGTGAGCTGTCCTCTATCCTTGGAAATTTATTTGTGGAGATGTTTTAAGACCTGGGCTGAAAATTGGGCATGGACTATATATGGTAGCATTTTTGTCCTTTTTCTCTTCTTTATTTTTAACATAGAAGGCAGTAAACTATGCCTGTTTATCTACAATTTACTTTTTTCCACCAAAATGCATCAGTATATTATAGCACTGTCGTTAAAGTAGTAATGAATTGCTCTTTGCCTTGTTCTCTGGGAACTGTAGGTGTATCCTGAGTTTGAAGATCAGAGAGCTTGTCTGCCATCAGGATCTTTCCTGACTTGTTCTTCAGACAACACAATCCGCTTCTGGAACATGGATTGCAGCTCTGTCTCTCCCTGGCAGAAAAATATCTACAGTAATGTAAGTGACTTCATTGTGAACCATCTTTGAGGAAGAACACAGGCCTGCTTTAAGCTAGGATATTGGGGCAGGAGTGAGTCTTATAGAACCTTGCTGTTAGGCATCACTACAAGTACAAACCAGGAACCAAGGCGGGTCACTCTCTGTCTCCTGCTCACTTATTTCTCTCTCTCTTCTTCTCTTTCTTTCTGAGTAGCATAGTATGGTCTCCCCTCTCTTATCTCTCTGCCAGTTAGCAGCTGTTGTCCGGGTGTGTCGACACAGCTACTCCAGGCAACCTGATATATTCAACAGGAGAGAAATTTCTCCCCAAGCTTGATTTAGAGCTCCATGAGAGAGCACTTGATGGACCAAATCAGGCAGCGCCTTCCCCTATCTAGCTAGCTGCGATATAGTGAGGCCATGGGTAGGCTGTTGGCAGGACCCCAGAAACAGCCATAATGGGAGGCATGGGGGAAAATACTTTGTTAAAGAAATGGTTTGTATTGTTAGATCAGTAAGGGAGCTTCTCCGAGGAGCTGAGACCTGAATGCATTATTTATTCTGCAGATACTTATTAAAATCTGTGCTTAGGTGCTATGCTATATGCTGGGAACACATTAGTGACTAAGACAGAACCTTCTCCTGCACTCGTGGTATCCACAGTCTAGTGGGGAAAGGCAGACAATGAACCAGTAACTGCAAATTATCATATAATCACAAGTGTGGTAAGCACCATGAAAGAAAATTACAAAGTGCTAGTAAGATATGTATCAAAGTCATCTGATCCTATCTGTAGCATCAGGAACAACTTCCTGGTGGAAGAGACAACTAAGCTGAGTATGGAGGATTGGGAGGAGTAAAGAGGGAAGGGGAGAGTGTCCCATGCTAGAGGAATAGCCTGTGCAAAGGCCCTGAAGTGGGATTGAGCTTAGTGAGTTGAAAAATATGAAAAGTCAGTGTGGCTGGAACAGAAAAGGCTCTTAATGCAGGGTGTGTATGTATGTGCTCTTTTACTATTCCCTTCACCCCACAAACCAAAACTACCATCTTCTCTTGTGCACTTGTGATATATATGTTATATTTGCCTGCATACAATAGAAAAACCCAAAACAGGAGGTAAAAGTTTAGTTTTCTGACTCATAAAAATAGTCTGGAGGTAAACAGTCTGGGCTGTTATGGCAGCTGCAGGAAGCCCTCAGAGATCCAAGAGCCTTCTAGCTCTCCACCCTGCCATTTTGAAGGAGTGGCCCTTGTTTTAATCATCCAAAATGGCTTCTGGAGCTCCAGTCATCACATCAAAATTCCAGGCAGGAAAGGAAGCAGAAGGGTTCTTGCTTGCTATACATTTCATTGACCAGAATTTCTTCACAGAGCCTCATCTAGCTGCAAGGGAGGCTGGGAAACATAGTCATTATTCTAAATAATGAACCTCCAGGTCAAAATTGGAGTTCTGTTACTAACGAAGAATGGGAGACTAGCTTTTGGAAGACAAAATTGCAGAAGTGCTTCAGAGCTTCTGACAGCATTGACCTTAGCCTTCTCCTTCCTGCAGACCCTACTGAAGGTCGTGTATGTAGAGAATGATATCCAGCACCTGCAGGACATGTCACACCTCCCAGACCGAGGGAGTGAGAATGGGACATCCATGGACGTGAAAGCTGGGGTGCGAGTCATGCAAGTCAGTCCTGATGGCCAGCACTTGGCTTCAGGTGACCGAAGTGGAAATCTGAGGTAAGTGGGCTCTGGTGATTGTCTGGCATACACCTCCAGCTCAGGCTCAGGCACTCAGGGTGGTAGGGAGGAGCTCTGGCCTTTGCATGTCCAGATACCCACTAGGAATAAGGGCTATGAGTAGCAATCCTGTGATTAGCCACCCCTGGGAACTTAAGTGAAGAAGCATCTTCCAAAAAGGCTGAGGTGAGGGTAGCTACTGGGACCTCAGCAGATGGGACATGTGAACTTTGCCCACAGAGTAAACAGGCAAATTTCCATGACTCTAGGACAGGATGACACTTTACCAGTCATTTGATACCACTGCTGAACCATCAGAGAAGATGCCAACTAGAGTTTGGGGGGACCTGGGGACACTGGGAGAGGGGCTATGAGGATGGGCCATTTGAGGGCTCAGTTCATACTGCAGAGGTTTTTCAAGATGTTATTGACTCAATAGATGCTGACAAAATATGAGCTTCTGCCATAGGGACCAGGTTTAAGCTGATAAATGACAACTGTGACCACCTGGGTGCTGGAGCCATTGAGGGATGAAAGGGACCAGGAGGAACTGAATAGCATGTCCCCCATAAAGTGGCAGCTACCATATAGCACCAGGAGTACAGGCTCCAAGTTGTGTGTGTGTTCCCAGTGTCTAAGAACAGAAAGTACAGTTTTTTTTTTTCTCTGAAATTCTATAATTTTTAAATGCTGGCAACTTTTTAAATATCAATCATTGAATGGGGCAAGCCAAATATGTCAGTGGGCTGCTCACATCGACAGCATTCTGCCATGAATGGTGGAAACAGTAACAAGAGCTATGTGGGCATAGCACTCTTCCCCCGTAGCTGGCTGCTGGCCTGATACCATGTATACCAACCAATTTAGTCCTCTCACTGACCCTCCAATGTAAGTGCTATTATCAGCTCCATTTTCAGATGGGGTAAGTGAAGCAAGAGAAGTGAAGTGGCTAGAATAAGATCACACAGGCAGAGAGTAGAGGAACTGGAACAATTGTCTCTTATTTCAACCCTGAATGACCTGTTAATTGATTGCATTTGGAGAGAACGAGGAAAGTCTACATTTCAGACTCTTAAAGAGTGAGAGATTGGAACCAAATATTCCCACCCATAGGTCCTATTCTTGAATATGACCTCTGACCCCTAGCCCCTACCCCACTGTCAGGGATCACTTCTGATACAGCTCTGTCTTTATCCTTATTCTTCAGAGGATTGTCCTAGATCTGACCCATGGAACCACAAGGGGCTGTGTGCTCACTGAAGTCCTCCCAGGCTTGGCACTGCTTCCTTTAAGATGGCAGGTGTCCAGATAAGAGTGGTTGGGCATCTCTAGACTATTTGGCCAAGGCAAGGGGTTTCTCATGTCACCCACTTGGCAGTGGCAGTGTGCCTGGAATAGGAACAGGGGTAGGAGGGCACAACAGGCAGTGTATGTCTCCCAGGATCCATGAGCTGCACTTCATGGATGAGGTGGTCAAGATGGAGGCCCACGATGCTGAGGTGCTATGCCTGGAGTACTCCAAGCCTGAGACAGGTGAGCGTACCCCAGGGTGGCAGCAGGAAGGCAGTGACCTCCTGGCATAGTCACAGAAAAGGGAAATTGGTATCTGTAAATATCAGCTGGTTGTCCTCTGTTTAGTAGGCGCCCCTGTCTTTGGCTCTAGGGCCAGGGTAACTAAGATTCTAGAAAGCAAGACACCAGTAAGCAGGACCCAACTTGCTTACCCTGTTGCCCATGGCTCTTAGCAGTACTTGGGTTACAGAGATGAATGTCGAATGAGCGAATGTACGAATGAGTTCAACCTCTACTGGAGACAATAGATTGACAGTTAAACTTCTTATTTTGAAAAAGTTGGATGCCTACAAAAAAATTGCAAGAATGTTATAATGAATACCTGTGTGCTAGTCACCCAGAGCCCCCATTTTTTTTTTTTAATTCTGTCTGACTTTGACTATATAGTGACTATCTGCTTCCTCCTCCATTTCTCTCTCTGTGTTTGAGTGGGTACATATACACACATGTAAGAAAATGCTTGCATATACATTATTTCTTCTTCTGTTGAACTATTTGAGAATAAATTACAGGCATGATGCCCATTTTCAGGAATGAGGACATCCATTTACGTGCCCACAATGCTTATAAAATGCGGGAATTTCACTTCGATGCTGTATTGTCATCGTCTTATGGTCCTTATTCCCATTTTGCCAGTTATTCCAATACTGTCCTTTATAGCACCTTTGTTTTCCCAATCTAGAGTCATGCTTTAGTGGCCTTGGCTCTTTTGCCACCTTTATTCTGGAACATTTCTATAGACTTAATTTGTTTTTATGACTTCGGCTCTCTGCAGAGCATAGACCAATCATTTTATTTGATCTTCCTTCTGTTTGGGTTTGTCTATTTTTTTTCCTCATAATTTGATTCTCATACACTCAGCAGGAACATAACATAGGCAGAGTCATATCCTCCTATGGTAATAATCTTTCCTATGCTTTTTTTTCTTCTTCCTGCCCCTGAATCCTCTGTCCCACCAAATTTTCTTTAAATCTCTTTTTACTGAGTACACCTTTCTTGAGCTCCCCCACCACCTCAGGTCATATGTTAGGCCTCAGACATACCAAGTGACCAGGGTAGGCCCTGTCTGAGGGGGTCAGCAGGGAAGGCCTAGTGGCAGAAAGAAGAGTGGCAGCAGGTAGGTAGTCAATAGGGCCTGGAGCCGGAGCTTAGAGAGTGAGGGGTTACTGTTTCCAGGAGGCTGAGAAGTTGGAAGGGCTTACATAGCATGCCAAGGAGTTGGACTTGGTAGGAAGGAGTCTTGGGCTCTACTATAATGTCTTCTGTGGGCACAAGTGGAGGAGTGTCCATATGTTGGGATACAAAATGCCAGGGTTTGGGGGCCCTGGAGAAAGACTATACAGAATTGAGGGAGTGGCCTCCTTCTGGGTTTGGGGCAAGTTAGCAGCAGTTATAAAACCAAAGTCCCCTTCTTCAAGGCCTGGAAAGACCAGTCATGTTTCTCTCTGGGAGGTCAAAGCATTAAGCAGTCTCCCGGGAACCTAGGCCACCCTTTCCACTTATAGGGCTGACCTTGCTGGCCTCAGCCAGTCGAGACCGACTGATCCATGTGCTGAACGTAGAGAAGAACTACAACCTGGAGCAGACCTTGGATGACCACTCCTCCTCTATCACAGCCATCAAGTTTGCAGGTGAGCCCCTTCCTGTTCCTGGCACCTCATTAGATAGGCTCCTTTGGCTGCAGATAACAGCAAAGACTCCCTTTACCTTAAACAAAATAAAGGGAAAAGCAAGCTCTGGATTTGGGCACAGCTGGATACAAAGGTTGAATTTTTTAATTAAATTATTAAGACTCTCTCCCTCTGTTAGCTGTGACTTTCTCTGGAGGGCAGGATCTCAGTTGTCACTGGGCCACTGGAAAGAGGTTTCCCCTCTTCTTATCCATTTTGGCAGAAATTGGAAGCTGACTTTCGTTTTGCTTGAGGCACCTGCCCTTATCAGTGCCAGGGCTTTGGGGTATTTCCTTGGGCCAGGTCTGACTTATGTGCCAAGACCTCACCTACCTTTACTCCTAATCCAGGAAGACTGGCATTAGGTAGGTGCTGGTTCCCTAAAAGAAATCAGGGTATTATTAATCTTGTGAGAGCAGGATGGGCACTGGTGACCTCAGCAGAAAGAGAAGTGACGATTGCTAGAGGCTGATTCTGTGCTGGGCATCATCCTTGCACCATCTCAGCAGCTTGCTCCTTCCTCACCCCATTTTACAGCCACAGTCACAGCTAGTAGGCACAGGCCTAGGATCTTGCCTTAGGCTGCCCTTTTCAAAATCCTCGCTCAACCAAGAAATCAAGGGGATTCCTCAAAGACTGAAAAGATTCAGTGTGGAGATCCTTGGCCCTAAGAGATTCCAAGGGGTGGAGAGGCAGGCCCTGTAGGGTATAACTGATCAGAGCCAGGAGTGTGTTCAAAACTATATTGAAGAATGATATGTTCATGGAAAGAATACATTCGTGCCCTCTATCAAAGTTCTTGACTATGAATTGTTTTTTACATATAATCTTGTGACAGAACATATTAATATCCTGGGATCCTCCCAACTTTTTGTCCTGCTTCCCTTTAGCTAAGGTGATAGGGAGCCAGGCAAAATCAAGTTAATGATGTTTGATGTGTCTTGACGAAGACCTAACAAGAGTTCATCAGCTAAAACGTCTCAGACATTAAAAACCTGTTCATTCCATGGACTAGAGATATTTAGAATAAATCAGAAAATCTGGCAGTTTGGCCAGCAGTGACCTCATCTTTAATGAATGGTCTAGATCCAAGAGAGGTGATAACTGGCCCGGGGAGTCTGTCCGTAAGGCCACCTTCTGAGGGGTGTGGGCCTCCATTAGAGCCTCAGCCAGTGTGAGGAGACACAGCTCCTAGACCCAGCTCCTGAGTGCTCTGCTCTGCTCTGCCTGGCTGGCCCCCCTGGGGGTTATGCTCAAAACACTGATATTGAGTATAAACGACACCAGCCAGTTTGAACCCATCTGAAGCAACCCTGCTAAAGAAGAATTCAGTCTTATAACTCTTTTCTATGAAACATATGTCCAAACAAGTGACTACAATATATTTAGTTTACAGTCGTGCACCACATAATGACGGTTCAGTCAATGACAGGCTGCATGTAAGAAGGAGGTTCCAGAATATTATAATGGAGGTGAAAAATTCCTGTCGCCTAGTAGCATCATACCCTTCATAATGTCATAGTGCAACACATGCCATAGTACTCATGTTTATGGTGACCCTGCTGTAAACACACATAATTGTATAGCACATACAGTTAATGTACAGTACATAATACTAGTAATAGTAATAAATGACTGTTACTGGTTTCTGTATTTGCACTATACATTTAATTTATTTTAGAGTACACTTTGTACTTATTAAAACAAATTGCTGTGAGACAGTATGCTGCGTTAGGCTGGCAGTGGCCTCATGCATCATTTTCTCGAGTGCTTGATTTAACCTCCTGTTGTTTTGTGCAGTAACTTGCTGTTCAGGCTTGTAGCTTGGGAATAAGTAGGCCAAACCACAGAGACTAGGTGTGTAGTAGGCTGTACTATCTAGGCTTATTTAAGTGAACTCTGCGAGGTTCTCACAATGACAGAATTGCCTAATAAGATTTCTCAGAATGAATTCCTGTCACTAAGTGGCCCATATAATACAATATACATCCACATCGGGGTTCACTGTCAACAGATGTGAACACACACATCCGTTATTTACAACCAGCAACTGTTCTGGTTGTTCATGGTCCTAACATTGTTAAATGTTTGGATCTACCACCCAAGGTTAAGAAGCAGAGTATTACTGGTAACTTGCAGACCTGCTCTGGGTCCCTCCCATATCACACTCCCTCCCGCACATAGGGCTCACTCCCTTCTGTGAGCCACTGACTCCTGCTTGAGTAACATCTTAACTTGTATGTCAGGCCAGAGCTCTCTCAAATGTCTGTCATGAAGGAGCAGCATCCGTTGCACTAAGACTCCAAGTATTTATTCTGTCTTTTAATCCTCATCACAGCTTTGTGACGTATTTGTGATGTTGTTATTTTGTAAAGAAAGGAGAGTAAAAGCAAAGACATTTATAGTGCTTACCATGGGGCAGCCACTGTTCCAGGAGCTTCACACAGCTTCTTGGCTGTTATAGACCCATTGCGCAGACAGGAAGCTAAGGTTTAGAGAGGAAGCTGGGTTCAGAGCACATTGTTTAAGCAAAGAATGCTTGGCTTCAGTCCTGGCCCTATCCTGACTCTGTGTATCCTGAGACACGGACTACGTGACTCTGAGCCCCGGAGTCACACTTGTGCCATGGAGGAATGGCTAGTGCACATTCAGGGTAGTACAGTGTAGCACAGGGTCTGGCCTGAGGTATGTGTGAATGTACTGGTTGTTGATGGCACAAGCCTCCTTGTCGTCTGCCTGTTTTAGACATGGTGTCTTTTCTTTGTCCGGTCATTGTTTCCCTATCTGCCCTTGCTCTGCAAAGGCCTCCCTATAAACTGCTCCATCTGCATCCCCTCATACACACAGCTCACACTTACCCCTGTCCAGCACCCACCTCACCTCTAGGAAGCCCTCCCTGACCCCCAGCAGAGTTCCCTTGAAGTGGAGTTCCCTGGCTTGGATCCCTGGTCCCAGTCAGGCCCAGTGGTGGTCCATCCTTGCCTGACACACCGCTTCCTCCTCTTCCAGGCAACAGAGACATACAGATGATCAGCTGTGGGGCTGACAAGAGCATCTATTTCCGCAGTGCTCAGCCGGTAGAGTGGAATGGCCTCCTTCAGGGTTGGTGTGGGGGCTTGTCAGGGTTGTCCTCTGAAGGCCCCGCCTTCCCTGCCAGGCCTCAGATGGGCTCCACTTTGTTCGTACCCACCATGTGGCAGAGAAGACCACCTTGTATGACATGGACATTGACATCACCCAGAAGTATGTGGCCGTGGCCTGTCAGGACCGCAATGTGAGGTGAGGAGCTGCCCTGGGCCCTTAGTCGGCCTGGCCTGAACTGCTTTCTGAGTGGCATCTGTAGGACCTAGTTGAGTCTGTTTTCTTGTGAGCCGTATGCTTTTCTTCCCTCCTGCTCATATGGTCCCTGAGAAGCTGAGTGGGGTGGAGAAACAGTGGGTATTTCTTAGGAGCTGGGCTCACCCAGGCCTAGCCTCCAGATCATCAGAGGGTTCCAAGCTCTCTAGAAGCCTATGTGGTGTGACTGAGAGGTGCCAAAGTGGCTCACAAACTTATTCATTTATCTACATTCTCTGAGCACCTATGTGGGATAGACAGTGCAGGAGTCACAGCAATGAGCAGAGCACTGCTGTGCCCTGCCTCACAGTCCAGTGGAGGAGAGACTGACACTTCACCAGATAGTGACAGCGTGGAGTGGTCAGAGCTGGGATGAGGGGAGCCCAGGGAGTTTGGGGGTCCTGGAGAGACACCTAAACCCACCTGGGAGTCAAGCAGGGCTTGATGGAAGGAATATCTAAACTAAATGGGAAGAACATGGAGGAGTGAGCTGGAGGAGAGAAGGAATGTGCAGAAGGCAGAAGCACATGTTAAGATGTTCTCCATCTCCTTCATCTCATTCAAATTGGGTGCCAGGCACTCAGCTTTTTCTGTGATGGGGGAGATGGACATTAACTCAACGGGCACACCAATGCATAATTTCTATGACCTCAGCCTGAGATGGGCTTTTAGTCCAGGCATCGGACTAAAGGATAAGAAGTGACACAGGGTTTCCAGGAGAGAGGAGGGAGTAGGTGGGCAGGTCCATGTTGTCTCTGTTATTCCCCCATACCCCCAGAATCTACAACACTGTGAATGGGAAGCAAAAGAAGTGCTACAAGGGCTCCCAGGGTGATGAAGGATCCCTGCTGAAGGTGAGGAGCTGGGGCCCCCAGGGTGAAAACTGTACACAGACCCCACATGTGTGTAGGCACAATGCTCCCATGTGTCTGCTGCCCCGATGGGCCACCTGATACCTGTGTCCTTGGCACCTGATCAAAGGATCACATGCTGGCCTGCGTCCACTCTGGACTGGCTGACTAAAGATGCCAGGGAGCCAGGGGCGGACCAGAATGCTTCCCAAGTTGGGCCATTTTAAGTCGTTTTTGTTTTGAGTAGCAACAGAGTATGGTGGGAAGGATCAGAGAGGCCAGGGCTCCCTCATCAGGCTTGTCCCCTGCCTGTGTTGTCTCAGAGCCTCTGGAATAGTTAGGAGTCCAGGCTCTAGGGTCAGACTCCCTCACAGCTCTGCCTCTGGCTGACCATGACCTTAGATAAGCATCATCTCCTCTCGAGCTGGTCTTATCTGTAAAATGCTATTAGAAAGCCTCTGTCATAGGGTTGTTCTGTGGAGGAAATAAGTTATACATGTATAGTGCTTGTTAGCACAGGGCCTGGCTGCCATCATTACTTTGTTGTGGTTGTTAATTTCCTTACCTGCAAAATGGGATCAGGAGTTCCTACCCGACCAGGGCATGTTGTGAGGGCTGTCTGGGACGAGTCCACATGCCAGGGATCCATCACGAGGGTGATCTTCAGTCAATGGGGGCTGTGACATTGTCCCGGGCCTCATGATAGGGAAGAAGCAGGCAGCCCAAGTATCACTTGCGCCTTCTTCTTGGCAGGTCCACGTGGACCCCTCGGGCACCTTCCTGGCCACAAGTTGCTCTGACAAAAGCATCTCGGTGATTGACTTTTACTCTGGCGAGTGCATTGCCAAGATGTTTGGCCATTCCGGTGGGTGTACCTCCCTGCTTAGGACATCTCCCCACCTGCTCTCCCACAGCCTTCTGTCTCAGAAGGTCAGCACAGCTTCTCTGTTCTGCTCCTAGAAATCGTCACTGGCATGAAGTTCACCTACGACTGTCGTCACTTGATCACAGTATCTGGAGACAGGTGGGAGAGGCCTGGAAGCCGCCTCTGGCTGGCCTCCCTCTGGGAGTGGGTGGGAACTATACTGTGGGGAGAGCAGGGATTCAGCCACCAGGAAGAGCCTGCCTGTGCAGAGCTCTTCTGAGCGTTTGGCCTTATCTGTCCTTGGACAGCATGTACCTTGGTGTCACACCCAGCCCTGGGTTCAAATCCCAGATCTGCCACTTATTTATCTGTGACCCTGAGCAGGTCATTTTTTCCTCTCTCACCTTTACTTTGCTCCTTTGTAAGAAAGATATCATCTACCTTGAAAATTGTATGGTGAGAATCAAGTGAGATAACATATTTCCTTATATATGTGTGTTGACATATTTCCTTATATATGTGTGTGTGTATGTGTTTATGTATGTATGTTTAATATGTGTGTGTGTGTGTGTGTGTGTGTGTGTATGATCTTAAACATGTGGTTGGTGCCTAAAGATATATAGATACAGAAATATAAAATAAAATCCTTACTATGTGGTTGGTGCTCAAGGAAGTCCTTTTTGTCATTCCCTTCAATTTTTGAATTTTGAGACCCTCAGAACAGGCCCTGGTTACCTGGGGTTTCCCAGAACCCCGCCCAGGGTGTAGACCTGACGTAGTGGAGCCCCTGCACTAAGCTGATGGGGTGTGTTTTCTGGTAAGGTCTAGAGAATGGTGTCTTGGCTGTGGTGACCCAGTTGGCTTCATAGTCAGATGACCTGCATAGTCACTGTTCCTCCCCCTTCCACATTTCTCTTTGGCCTCTGCAGCTGTGTGTTCATCTGGCACCTGGGCCCGGAGATCACCAACTGCATGAAGCAGCACTTGCTGGAAATGAACCACCGGGAGCAGCAGCAGCAGAACACCAAAGACGGGAAGTGGAGCAGCCACCCCAGGTCCTGGCAGCCACCTGTCCATCCCCCATCTCTCCTTCCCCAGAGGAATATTTTCCTACCCTAGTCCCCAAGAGGAGTGATGCTGGGGGGGATGTAGCCTTGGCCAAGACAGCCCTGAACCCTGCCTTTTGTGAACTCCCAGCCTAGTGGGGTGATGGGCTTTTAATGCAAAGTTATGATAATACCCATGAGAAGGGTTTGGAAGTGGAAAAGCAAAGTGCTTGAAGAGCCTGTAAACACTGTGATGGAAGAAGCCTGGGGGGGGCGTTGCGGGGACCAGAGAAGGCCCCTGATCGAACCAATGGTGGGGGTGGAGGTAGTTGGGGAAAGGTCTAGTGTGGTTGAGTAAGAAATAAGAGACTTTTTACTTTTTAAAGTCTGTATGCCATCAGATCACTTTTATTTGGAGTGGATTCATGTTCTAGTTTTTGATTTGGGGTTTTGGTTTGGGGGTCTCAATTTGGGAGATTTTGGGCTTTTTCTTCTCTCCTGACCCAGGGAGCTATCTCTGTCTCTGTTTTGAGGCTTTGCCATTGCTTCTCAGTGGGGACCAGACCTTGACATGGGCCAAGTGTTCTGCAGTGGTATTGGAGCTATTGCAGATCTAGACACAAAGGGAGAGAGCAGTTCCCTTTGTCTCCTGGTTTTGAATCTTACGCCTCACCCTGGGGCTGTAGCAGGGTCCTGGCTCTAATGCCCACCTGGTGTCAAGCATGGTTTAGACTCCTATACTCCAAAGGAGATAAACTTTCATTTCACTTCCCAGAACAGAACCCAGCAGCTCGATACTCAAGACCCACTATCTGCTTTGCTTTCTGTCCCATTGCTGTGGCCCTTGGAGAGTTTGTCTTATTTTTTGAGCCCAGCCATCCTTATATCTCACTTATTGTGATAATATATTTCTAGCAGAATGGTGTGGCACATGAGACCTCCCAGCACTATGTCCACCAAAAGCCAGTAATATGTTCATATGGAACCTAGCACAGAGCCCAACCCTAAGCAGGTCCCCCCAGCACTCCATTTACCTATTTCTCTCCTCATCGTATTCATTCCTGGCTTCAGGCAGGAGACATATGCATCAATGCCCAGTGAGATTTGTTCCCTAAGCCCTGGAGAGCAGACAGAGGATGAGATGGAGGAAGAGTGTGAACCTGAAGAGTCGCTGAAGACACCATCCAAAGAGAGCTTAGACCCAGGTTGGATAAGGGGCCCATTCAAAGTTGCCCTCTTTTGACCTCTGTCAGCATAGTGATCATTGCTTGGTTTCCCCCACTACTTTTGTTTTTCGTGCCTGGCACGCGTTGAAGTTCAGTAATAATGTTGGTCAGGACTCTCTCAGTGTAAGAGCAACCAGACTCTGTGGCCTTAAACTGGTAAGGGGATTTATGTGTTCACATACCTGAAAATTTGAGAGGATCGGCCTCAGGCATATTGGCTGGATCCAGGTAGTCAGGTGATGTTTTTAAAGAAATGTATTTTTCTCTGTCTCTTGACTTTAATTTTCTCCATATTAGTTTGCTGTCAGGCAGGCTCCTTTTCCTGGGAGGGGTATAAAGAGAGTATCCCAGGGGAAAAACTGTGTGTTATCCAAAAGACAGAATAGATTCTGTTGTTTGGGCAAAAGGAGAGTAGTAGCTTAATAGCTTTATTAAAGGCCAAGACCTCTACAAATTTTTGCTTCTCTATGTATCACCTGGCATAGGCCCTTGTGGGTGCAAGATGGCTGCCCAAGTTCCAGGCATCAGAGGCATGTTGAATAGGATATTTCCTCCTAGAATCTCCTTGAGAAAGTAATTTTTTTTCCCCAGAAGCTCCCAGCAGGATTCTCTCAGGTCCCACTGGCCATGATTGCTCCAGCTGTGAGAGAGGCTAGAACAGGGACTAGCGCTTGTTGCTTTTCGTGCTATTCCCCACAGGCAAGGGCCAACTGGATAGCTAGTTGGCAGGCAACACTCCTGATCTAGTGTCCTCTCCAGAGTGGCCATTTTTATCAGTTTGGTGTGAATCCTTATAGGCAGCAGTCCCTAACCTTTTTGGTACCAGGGACCGGTGCTCCTATGACAGTCTAATGCCTGCTTCTCTGAGGTGGAGCTGAGACTGGGAGTGGCTGCAAGTACAGATGAGGTTTCACTCACCTAACACTCACCTCCTGCTGTAGACTGGTACCGGTGCTTGGCCCAGGGGTTGGGTTCCCCAGCTTACAGGCCTTTTCCTGAACATTAATACACATATGTATATAATCATAGGAAACACATCATATTTATGTCCATAATTATACTGCAAGTATCTCGAAAGCATCTTATCCCCCTGTATGTTGATGGGTACAAAGCAGAGGTCGCTCTCTTTTAACCAGCAGCATAGTAGGATGTTTTAAGATACTCCCTCTGGGTGGGCATTTAGGTTTCTGCTAACTTTACACTGTTGGGAAGCTGGCTCTGCTGACTGCTCCTGAGTCACCTCCTCGGACACATGTGAGAGTGTTTCTCTGGGACAGAGGCCGAGGACTGGCACTGCCTTGCCCTGGAGTTAGTATACTTTTTGTTTTCAAAGAGAACCCCAGGGACTCTCCAGTTCCAGTCACCGCCCCACCCCACAGACAGGGTTAAGCTCTTCCTTCCCCCATACGTTTGCCAACATTTTATTGTATGAAACATTTTAATTTTGGTCAGATCTTATGTGTAAAACATTATATCCATTGCGTAAATGTGCATTTCCCTGACTGAGGGTGAGCTGCTTTTGATATGTCCATGGGTTCCTCTATTGTCTGTTTGGAGAACTGCCTGTTTATAGATGTTGTCCATTTATCTGTTGCATCGTTTATTCTCTTTCATGGATTCTATGTCTCTCTCCAGACCCTCGGTGCCTGCTGACCAATGGCAAGCTGCCACTGTGGGCTAAGCGGCTGGTGAGTATGCCTGGAAACCAGGGTACCTGAGGGCTGGCAAAGTAGGGGTGTCCTCCTCCATCCTCTTGTATCTTCTAGGAGCCCTTTTCCCCTCCACATCTCTCCTTTCCCTAGAGAACCCCATCACCCTTCCGGTCTCAGCTCAGCTAGCCCTTCATTCACACAACACACATTTATTGAGCACATACCCTGTGCTAGGCATTATTCTGAGTATTAGGGGAGGAAGTGACAATTTTAAACAGGAAAGGCCTTGCTGGGAAGATTACATTTGAGCAGAGTTGAATTAAGTGAGAAATGCAGATCCTAGGGAAGAATGTTGCAGGCATAGAGTACAGTCTGCAAGGGAAAAGGCCATGAAGCTGGATTATGCTTAGCATGTTCAGGGAAGTGGAGGGGGGACATTCGAGGGCCTGGGTTAAGGGTACATGAGGGGCAAAATGAGGGGAGAAGGGCTCAGAGGCAATGGGTGCAGATGATGTGGGGCCTTGTGGGCTGTAGTGCGTTTCTTCAACACTCCTTGTGGTCCTTCTCCACTTATTTTTTCCCCATTGCACTGAGTGAGACCGAGACAAGGAAATCCTTCCTACCATCCCCTTTCTCGCAGACCAGGTCAGGTTACCTGGCCATGCTCCCTCAGGCCCCCAAGCTTCCCCTCATCAGTAAATATTAGTCGGAACTGTATTCAACAATAATCACTACACACTTATCTGTGTGGGCTCTGTTCCCTTTTACATGTATTCTTTAATTCTCATTTAATTCATATCCTCATTTCAGATAGGGAAACAGAGGCCCAGAGAGGTTAAGTAACTTGACCAGAGTTAGAGGAAATGGGATCAACCCTAGGCAATCCAGCTCCAGACTCTGAGTTCTCAAACACCCACCCTCCACTGTCTGCCAAGCAACAGTCTTGGTAGTAGGCAGCAGTGGGCTGGACCAGGGTGGAAAGAGAAGTAGCCATATCTTGTATGTGTTTAAATGGCAGAGCTAACAGGAATGAAGGATGACCTCAAGGTTTGGGGCCTGAGCAACTGGAAAGAATAACTAAGATATAGAAGGCTTTAGGAGGAGCAGGTTCTGGGGGAAGATAAGTTGTTTTCATTATCCTCACTTTGAAATATTCACTAAACATTCATGTGGATCTGTAGAGAGGTCACATGTCTACTTCTGAAGTTTAAGAGCAAGAGCAAAGAGATAGACGTCTGGAGTTGTTTTTGAGTAGTACTTAATGCCAAAAGACTGGATGAGGTCCATGCAGTTTCCCTGGCCCTCACTGGAATTGGCGATCGCTTGGCTGACTGCCCAACCATCCTATCACCCTTAGCTAGGAGACGATGATGTGGCAGATGGCTCGGCCTTCCATGCCAAACGTAGCTACCAGCCCCATGGCCGCTGGGCAGAGCGGGCCAACCAGGAGCCCCTCAAGACCATCCTGGATGCCCGCAGCATGCATTGCTACTTTACCCCCTTGAAGACTGACAGCCTGGAGGACTCTGTTATAGATACAGTGGAGCCACAAAGCTTGGCAGGCCTGCTGAGTGAGGTAAGGACTGTCTGCCCCAACCTGTCCTGCGGCCACGGTACCTTGACTGCCCACTCAGGACCTGGGGCCTTACCACTCTCGTTTTGAAAGTAGAGTTGACTGTCCCACTACAAGGGTGTAAGAGGATGACCTGAGAGGGTGGAGAGTAGGAGGGTGAGCCTCGGGCCTGGGACATGATGAGACCTCCCAGGGCAGACCAGGAATCTGGGAGGTGGGTCACTTTGGGAGTTAAGAGGTTGGGCCCAAGAGCAGGCCTCTGCCTGAGTGGAGAACATTTGAGCACATGAAGTCTAGCCCCACCCCTTCCTAGCTTGCCTCTCTGGGCCTTAGTTTTCATAAATATGGACATTTTTTAAAAAGATGATCAAGAAAAAAGATTTCTAAAACATGGTCATTAAAAAATAGCCCTCAGAGGACTTTTACCAGAATCCGGTGCTAACAGGGCCTGGACCCCATTTGAGGTGCTAAAGCAATTTTAGCTCTTATTCTTTTATTTTCCAAATAAAATTTTTTAGCCTATTATGTTTTCTTTTTTATTGTGGCATAATATACATGCAGTTATGTGCTCAAATCTTAGGTAGATAGCTTAATGAATTGTTTCCTGTGTGTATACTTGTGTATATCCACCACCCAGATCAAAATATAGAGCATTTTCTACCTCCAGGAAGACCCCCATGTTCCTCCCAGTCAGTACTCTCACTCAAGGTAACCAGCATTCTGACCTCTCAGCGTGGATTGGTTTGCCTGGTCTTAAACTTCATGTGAATAGTCTCTCAGAGGGTTGGACGTGTACCTAGGCCTTACCTGTAAAAGGGATGATGATAATACAGTAGGGGCATGGGATTAGCTCACGGTGAACAAAATGCTTGGCCCAGGCCCTAGTGCACTTTGAGTGTACAACAGTGGGGGCTGTCATTATCCCTGACTCTTCTGTTGTAACATTTAGCAGCTTGCAAGGGTCCTGGTTGTCACAGCTACCTCAAATGGCTTTGTGCCTCTTCACCCCACAGTCAGAGAGTCCCCAGGAAGATGGCCGCAAGGATCCCTCCTTCCTGCTGCCCCTACAGAGGGAGTCCTCTGAGGCCAGTGGGCTCATTCTCTTCTCCTTGGAGGCAGAGGTGACAGCCCCAGGGATAGACAGGTGGGTGTTCTTTGCACCAAGGGGAGCATTAGTGAGAGAGAGGAAGCCTCAGCTGATAGGCCTACTCCGGAAGAACTGGCTCTCCCAATGGGGCGGAAGGGGTAAGGCCCAGACGGCGCAGGAGCCCAGCTTGTTTCCTGGGTTCTGGGTGGAGGTGCAGGGTGTCCTGGGGGAAGGGAGCCTTTGGAGGAAGCAGAAGAGGCCAGGTAGTGCTCCCAGGAAGAGCAGGATGTGAATGCCTTGGGTTCTGGGTGGGGGCCAGTTGTTTACTAACTAGTATGTTCTTCCCTTGCCCTGCCTGTTGGCACCGCAGCAAGGACTTCGAGAAGGAGGTGGAGGGGGAACCTGGAGACCAGCAAGATGACTCCAACCTCAGAGTCTCCTCCATCGGCTCGAAGGATCAGAGCCCACCTGAGGGTGAGTGAGGGCCAGGCAGGGATTCTGGCCAGTCTATTCATCTGGCCAGGCCTCTTTCTGGGCACTGATGATGACCTTGACCCAATCTTCCTGAAACTCAGAGTGTCACGGAAGACAAACATGGTCTCTGATGTTACCCAAGGATTCTGGAGTCCAACTGCCCACTAGTGGAAGCCCAGCTCTGTCACTTTCTGCAGTTGTAATCTTGCTGGTCCATAAAAAATAGGGAGCAGATATTATCATCCCCATTCACCAGATGGGGAAACAAGCCCAGAGAAACTGAGCCTCTTACCTGGCTCACCCAGAAAGGGCCTGCCTTTGGGCTCCTGACCCCCTGCTCTGTTGTTTCAGATTCAGGGGAGTCAGATGCCGACCTGGAGTACAGCTTCACCACTATCCATTCCTCCCCTCCACAGCTGGAACTAAATGCTCAGTTTGACATGACAATGACCCCCACACCAGGTAAATGGGCCAAACAAAGGAAAGGGCAATGCATGAGCCTGGCTAGGGGTGGTTGTGATACATAACCACTGCTCCACATCAGCCCTACACTTGGCACCCACTGAGCCTCAATTTCCTCACCTGGAAGACAGAGCCATTCGTCTTTCCTTCTTGGCTTGGTAGCAACAGGGAGTGTGTTAGGTGATCCAGCTTTCTACATTGTTAAGTGTCTGGAGTCTTTGTCAGGGTATCTGCCATGACTCATGATATTGAAGGTTCTCTCCTGCCTGTCCTCTTTGTCTCTCCCCAGAATGCCCAGGAACCGCAGAGGAGTTGACCAGGCCCGAGGTGCCAGGCATATCTAATGGCTCCCTGCCCCAGACCCCTGAGCAAGAAAAGTTCCTCCGCCATCACTTTGAGACACTTACTGACGCCCACCCTGAGGGTAGGGCCCAGCCCCTCTCAGCCCTGCCTGGGTGTGCCGTCCAGTGCTAGGCACAGCGTGGGTGTGTCTGAGGGTAGGGCTTTCCCCAGCAAGGCTGGCGGGGGTGGTGGGAGAGCGTACATTGTATCTTAAAGACTGAGCTGCACAGTTTCCTCTCCCTGTTCCAGTTGCTCTGCATTGTCTGTTGCTGGGGTTTTCGAGGATTTGCTTGTTGGTCTGTGGGTCTGCCTGGGCCCAAGGCCAATGGGCTGGAGGGAGTCTGAGGGCTCCTTTGAATCTTCCCCTAGAGCTCTTCCACAGGTCCCTAAGAGATGTGAAGGCCTCTGAGGATGAGGACTTCTTTAATCCACGGCTGAGCATTTCAGCCCAGTTCCTCTCACGCCTCCAGAAGACATCCAGGTAGGAGCTGGTGAGCTAGCGAACCTTCCCTTCCGGCTTGCTTTATTCCCCCAGGGCAAGGCTATGTCCCCTCAGGCACCCGCAGGGGCAGATACAACCACCTGGTTTCTTCCACACAGGCTCACGCACACCTTCCCTCCCCGACTGCCCCTGCACCTCGTGAAGTCCCCAGAGGTCAGACTCACAGACCTCGGGGGGAGCCAGCCCAGAGTGGATCCCCTGAGAGCAGGTACTGGCTGCACCTCCCCAGGCAGGACCAATGTGAGAAAATGCTTCTGAGAGAAGGTGGCATTTGAACAGATACCTGCAGGAGGGACAGGACAGGAGTGTGAGAAGTGTTCTCGGGGACTGAGTAAGGTGTTCTAGGCAGAAGGACAGCAGTTGGGATCAGCCCAGCCACCCTGCTGCTCTCTCAGACCAGCTAGAAAGCAGAGGTGTCTTTCTCGTTCTCTCTCCTCTGCCCCTAGATGCGCTCAGTCTGGTCCGGGACAACCCTGGACACTGGAGGGAGTCCGGGGTGCCAGCCAGTGTCCTGTCCTCAGCTCCCCTTGAGCTGAGCAATGTGAGGACCATCATGTACAGGCTGCAGACTGCCTTCCAAGAAGCCCTGGGCCTTTACCACCTGGTGAGCCAAGCAAGACCCAGTGTCAGGGGAAAGGGCTGAAGAGTTGCCCCAGGAATGCCTGGCCTGGGTGGTCCCTAACAAGGTTGGAACCTCTTGCAGATGGTCTCCAGTGACCAGATGAGCACCGAGCAGCGCCAGGCACAGACTGAGTTGGCCTCCACCTTCCTTTGGATCCACAGCCAGTTAGAGGCCAATGACTGGCTGGTTGGGACCCATGTGTTCCCAGCCCAGTCCCTGCCTAGCCCAGTTCCCCCCTCCCCACCTACACTGTGCCCCCTGGCCAGCCCCGATTTGCGTGCCTTGCTGGAACACTACTCAGAGCTGCTGGTGCAGGCTGTGCGGAGGGAGGCACGGGGGTACTGAGGGCTAGCAGCTCTGCCGTTTTCTGATAAAGTATGTATTTTAAGCAAATAAACTGACAGCATAGAAGAATGGTTCCTAGTTAACATTCACAAAGCCCCCCTTTGGGTGTGTGGAGGGAGGGTGGAGAAAAATACCGTGGTGGGCCAATCCAGGGAACTCTCAGAAGTCCCGATGCCAGGCCCCATACTTGGTGTTCTTAGACTCTATCACCTTCCCAAGAAGTTTGGGAACTGCAGTAATGATGACCCCAGCACCTGGCTCCTGCATCGCTTATCCCCAGCCCACTGAGCTGCTGAGGGATCATGTGTGGTCCTTGCCCAGTGGGGCCCAGCAGTACCCCAGGGAGGGGCCAACCCTTCTTCCCTGCCACCTACTGATGCCCAAGAACCCACTGGAGCTGCTGCAGTCACTATGTGCCAGATCCTGGCCACCAGTACATACATACATTGCCGTACCACTGGCCCCTTGGCCAGACCCATGTTAGATCATATGAGGTCCAGGCTTTTGTCCCCATCTGCAGCAGGGGAAATTGAGGAGAGGCAAACAGGCTCATCAACTGCACAATCTGGGCAGCATGCCCAGGCCACCCAGCTGAGACCAGTAATTCCTTCCCAAGCAGAACTGTGTCCATGTGTCCCATCACTGGTACCAGCTTCCCCAGGCAGCAGGCCATGTCCCACCATGTAGACTGCTGTGGCCCAGACCCCCGCTTGCCTGTCAGTTCCCTGTTCTGTCTGGTGGTCACGGCCCACCAGAAACAGGGTCAGAGAGGTTCTGCCGTCTTGCCCTGGGTCCCAAAGAGCTGAGACTCAAACCTGGGCTTGCCTGGTAGCAGAGCCAGACCCTTCACCATGAGGGCAGGGCCCTCTGCTGCCTCCATAAACACTGACACACATCAAAACCAATCATGCAGTTAAAATCTGGCTGGTACCTAGGTTCCTCTCACGGTGCTACACATTGCAGGTGGAGTAAAAATGTCTGCCCTTATGGCATTCACCTAGAGAGCAAAACACAGAAATTAAAATAACTAAAGGTAAGCTGAGGGAGTTCACTGCTGGCTTCAGTCAGGGAATGCCTTTCTGAGGTGACATTTGAGCTGAAGCTTGATAGAGGACACACGCTATATGGACATCTCAGGAAAGGATCCAGGCATACAGAACAGCTAGTGCAAAGGCCCCATGGAGCAGGGAGGAGTGGGCGAGGGGAGATCAAATGTACATGAATAGGAAACAAAGCCAGGATGGCTGGAATGGAGCGAGCTACAGGAAGGGTGGTAGGAGGAAGAAAGTGATCCCACCACGCAGGGCCATGTTGCTTTATGACATTTAAATCCAAGAAATATTCACAACACAATTTTCCCCCTAAATAAAATGCCTGATCTTCGTGTTTGAGGAGGTGCCCAGACTTGTTTAATTTTTAAGGCCCCCTCTGCCTGTCTCAGTGAGCTCAGGTAGCCTAGGACGCATGAGTGGGCTGTACCTCTGTCAGGAGGCTCCCCAACCAGCTCCACAGGCCACCCCTGAAAGACAGGAGACCCACTCTCCCTGTCCATTCCTAGCTTGGCCACAGTTGCCTAAGATCCCTGAAGCAAGGTTTAACATCCAGGCCCCTGGACACGCAGGGGACCTTCTTGAGGCTCTCCTCCCACCCTATTTTATAGTTAAGGCTTCAACTCCAAATAGCAAACACAGGGCCTACACTGTAGGGACATTTGTTACTCTTGATTATGTGTATGTTCTGTCATGCTCTGTGAGTCTGAGTTTTACTCTCCAGCGTAGGCCCTCATAATTGTGACATGGCTGCCATAGTGCTCAGCAGTACAAGCCTATTCAACCAGTAGTAAAGGCATGAAGCAGGGCAACTGCCAGGGTAGTGGGAAAAAAGTACAAAGCCTTCCTAGACACCTGCCCTTTCAGAGTAGTCGCAGGCAATGAGAATGGCGATTGCTTTCATTTGCTTGGACCAACCTCCTCTCCTGTCCTGGAGATGCTGCTCAAACAAAATTGGGTTCTCAGCACAAAAGGAGGGGAGGCTGGGAGTTCAAGAGGACCCAGTGTGTCTGCCACTTTCCACTTCCTAATGGAAGGACCAGACTCTCTCCTTGGACAAACCAGCTGGTTAAGAAACCACTGCTGATAAATGTGTTTGTGGACAGTTTGTGGACTGACAGGATCCCAGCAGGACTGACAGCATGCTCATGTGGGGTATTTCAGAGAGTTTAGCAAAGGAATCATTTGCAAAGGTATGGGCAAGGAAGAATAAAACTACAGCACCCCAGACTGGTGCCAGAGGAGAGCTCTGTCACACACCCTCACCCTTCGCCACAAGGCACAAGGGACCAAAGTGGAACCCGGAAGAGCAAATCCTGGAGAGAGGGCTGTCCTGAGAGGAGCTGTGTCCCTGGCAACCCCACAGGGAGGGAGTTTGGGGGATCCCCTCTCACATCTACAGGGATCCCCATTGTCTAAATCCTACTGGAAGCCAGAGAGCATGGGAACCCAGATGATACTGCCCACCCTGATCAGTCCCCCAGGACCCAGAGCAGGGCAGAAAGTGGGCCTGGGGACAAATAAAAGATACTCAGCCCTAGGTTTCTTCCCTAATGTGTTGTCAGCAACAACACAGGTATCAATTACCCCAACAGACAAATGTTGGGCATCGAGAACTGGGCACCTGAGCAGAAACAGAATGGCTCTCCATTTATCAGCTCAGTCTTTAATGCAACTTGCCCTTTGCACTCCACATTGGGTCAGCTCCTAGATACTGGGCTGTCAGACCTGTGCAAGGCATACCAGTCATTGCTGCATGGAATCCAACAATTGTGAGATGGCAAACACTGAAAACCCCATTTTACAGATGAGTCTGATGCAGAACAGGGCAAATTTCCTGAGTGGGAAATTTCAAGCCTTTTACCAAAATTGAAAAGGGTTCTTGACTGAGCATAGGAAAGAATTCAAATACACGCCAAAGTGAGAGTCAAAAGGAAAGTTTATTAGAGGAGTAATGCTCCACAGACAGAGCATGGTCTCCTCTCAGACAGAGTGAAAGAGCCTGATAGAGACCCAGAGAGACAGAGAAAGGCGGAGACAATGAGAGAGACAGAGAAAAGGACACTGAGAGGGCCATGGAACACAGGGAATTCCGTTTATGTATCATTCATAGTTTCTGTGAATTCAAGTTTAAAGACTTTGCTTATTCACTTTCCTTTGATGGTATATGCATACGGTGTAAAAGGAAAAGCTATGTAGCATGAAAAGGTACGAGTATGCAGAATGAGTGGCCTGCCTTCGATCCATAGGTTGAGCTGAAGCTTGATAGAGGACACCTTCGATCCATAGGTTCTTCGTGCTTTTAGCCATAAGGAATGGATAATTTTATTATGTGTAGAGTGTGACTTAAAGACTCTGTTTTCCTGTTTCCCCTTCACGGTGTGGGGAAATTGTTCATTAACGATCCCGTCAGAAATCTTCCTTTGTTCTGCAGGTTTCCTTGTGTTTTGGCCATTTGCTGTGGCCAGATCAGTATATTGCAGTCCCCGATATAGCTTGATTCAATTTTTAATTCTCTTGCCTCCTCCCTACATTAGGTCAACTGTAATACAGATGCTTGCCTAGCTACCCCACCCCTCAAGACTTCCTAACAACCCCTATTTATATGTCTGCTGCATACCAGACCCCATGCTTAGCATTCTCCCCACATGATCTACATGGATCTTCAACACACCAGAAAATAGGGAGACTCATTGGTTTTACCTTCCAGATGAAGAAACTAAGGTCCGGTGAGAAGTGACTTGCCCTAGGTCCTGAAGAGATAAAGTGCAAAGCTCTGGGCTAGCAGACTCTAAGGGCTGCCCCCCTTGCTTCCCCAAATTAATTAGTAGGGCTGACTCTCAGGGAATGTGAACATATGAATACATATCGCTTCCTTCACGACCAAGCGTTTGCATAGAATTCTCTCTGCATGGAACACCCTCCCCTTTCACCCTAAACTTCGCTTCAGGGCCCACGCCCAGAAAGTCATCCCTGAATCCTTAGGCTAGACCAGGAGCTCCCTTCTGCTCTCACAGACACCCCAGGGTTTTTTCCCCATCATAGGTTGGATCACACTACCCGTGCTTCTCCCCTCATCATGCCTGAGTCATTCTTGGTGGTCACTGGTGTATCTCCTCCATGGACTAAGGTATGTGTTCGCTTTCCATGCTAAGTAAGGTAGGCCTGACCTATAGTTGGAGCTCAAGAAAACTGTTGGGTGAATAAATGAGAGAAAGTAACTACTTAAGAAATGTTCAAAATCCGTAACCCCTGTTTAAGAGGTCAGTGGCCAACATAGAACACACCCTAGCAAGAGCTGAGATAGGGTCCTGGGAACCCCCAGCTAAGTTTCTGGAATGTAGAAAAGTTAGGGACGGTGTGCCATGCAGTAATTAGGAGCTGGACTACAAACAAACCAGTGTTTTGATGCCTGCGACACCTGAACAGTGTGCTTCTGGCCGAATATCAACTCTGGACATCTGAGGATCAGAGAGGTGGAGCTTACTGTTTGAAGATGCACAGTCTGGGTCCTCACTTTGTCCTCACCTGACTCCACTGTCCCCCCATCCTCTGGAACAAGCAATCATATTCACCCTCTCCCTTGCTTTCTCAGACAGCTGCTGTGATTTGAATAACCAAGCGGGCGGTTGAATGTCCGGTGGTGACTGATTTGCCTGGCAAACAGACTTTCAGGTCCTTGGCCTTGCTGGTACTATGAGAAAAAACTTAACCCCCATGGGATGTTTCCTCTCCTTACACCCAAGAGCTGCCTGGGGTCGTCTTGCCCTTGTCTAAGGATCCCAGCACCTGTCTGCCCCTGGAAGCTGGAAAGAGCCCTCAGGAACCTGGCTGGAGTAATGGTAGACCCCTAAGACAGAGGTAACTGGAGCCAGCTAAGACTGTTCCCTGGCCCTGTCATGAAATTTGCATGGAGAGAATGAGTCTCCTTCACAGCTGTCCCCTCCCTTCCCACCTAGGATAGTCATCCTGGGGCTGAGATCTGACAACAGGTGGAGGAGGCAGTGTGTGTGGTATCATCTCACCATTCCCAGAGGTGATGCCCCGTGCCTTCCTGGTCAGGAGTAGGCGTCCACAACCACCCAACTGGGGTCACCTGCCTGACCAGCTCCGGGGAGATGCCTATGTCCCAGACAGGCCCCTCACTGGGCCTGGAGGTGAGGGGCAAGGGAGACACAAAACATCAGCATCTGGCTTCTCTCCTGACTGCAGCACCCTGGGAGGGCCACCGGCACACCAGTCTTCTGGCCTCGGGGACTCTTGGGCAGTGGTGAGTCTGCAGCTGGCCCATAGGACCGTGTTCAGTTCCCCCCTTACCCGCTCTCAGCAACAGAACCCAACTGTCCTGTATTCCTCGAGCCCATTGCACATGTCCTTTCAGACTCAGGACCTTTCCGTGTTTTTCTTAGTAGTCAACTGTTAGGCCTCATCCCAAGCACCATTTCCCCAGGATGGGCAGCCAGAGCCCCTGACTCCAGGGATCTCCATCCCATGGGGGCAGAAGATTCAAATCAACAAGTAGTTGGTAATTTGCTTTATGTCATAGGATCAGACCAAGGTGACAGGAGCAGGATATTCAGCTATGCGTACACTGGAAAGACAGCACTAGCCGAATGTGAATGCGTTCAAGATTATTTCAGTATTTATTGACAGCCAGGAACTGTTCTAGGTAAAGGGTTATTTAGCAGGAGTAAGACAAAAAATTATTTCTTGAGGTTTATAATCTGGTGGGGGCTGCAAGTATAGATAGTAACATTAGAAAAATATACATTATCTTGGAAGATGGTATGTACTATGGAGAAATTAAAGCAAGATAAGGGCAATCGGGGATGGTCAGAGAAGGTTTTGGGAAGTGGCACTTGCACACACTTATAGTCTCTGGCCTTCCCAGACCTCCTGATAGCAAGTTTTAGGTACTCCATTTGCTCTACTATGTGTGTGTCTAACTCCCATGTCCCTCCCACAGCCCACACAGCATACTTTGGTCACCACTCCCAGGGGCCTTGGGACACTTGGCTGCCCACTCTGCCCCAAGGCCTTCCCATTACAGCGCATGCTGACAAGGCACCTCAAGTGCCACAGCCCAGCACGCCGCCACATGTGCCGCTGTTGTGGCAAGGGATTTCATGATGCCTTTGACCTCAAACGCCACATGAGGACTCACACTGGTGAGCAGTGGTAGGGGCCTGGTGAGGGGTGTAGAGTGAGAACAGGTACTGGTTACAGGATCTAGGTCCCGATTGAAGGATACAAGGGAGAGTCCCCCTCTCCTCACCCCAAGGGAAGGAACATCCCAGTGAGGAAGACGAGGACAGAGGTGTCTGGCTCATGTTGGTGCGGGGCAGAGACAGCAGATGGTGGGAGGTAGACGAGGGGTCTGCAGAAGCTTGGGAGAAGGAATGGGGCAATGCTCAGAAGGCAAGGTGGGTTGGCTCTGGTTTGGAGGCCACTGCCGTCTTCTCCCCCTCCACCCATCCGTGCAGGGATCCGCCCATTCCGCTGCGGAGCTTGCGGGAAAGCATTTACACAGCGCTGTTCGCTAGAAGCACATCTTGCCAAGGTACACGGGCAGCTGACCAGCTACGCGTATCGTGAGCGCCGTGAGAAGCTGCATGTGTGCGAGGACTGCGGTTTCACCAGCTCGCGGCCCGACGTCTACGCGCACCATCGTGCTCTGCACCGTGCCGCCTGAGACTGTGTACCCCTCCTTACCCATGAGAGGCAAATAAACACAGTCAAATAGGCACAGCACATTTATTACATGTGGGGGAGGAAGGTTCACTCGGTCCAGCGGTGGCCACAGTGAGGTGCTGTGCACACATAGTACAAGCGCATGGCATCCTGGAAGAAAGGATGCAGGGTGAAGAAGCACAACATGGAGCCTCCATCCAGAAGAGCCTCACCCCCAAAAGAGAGACAAGGGGGCCTTCTCCATTGGTACGGGTCCAGCTCAGGACGCCAGGCAGGGCAGGCTCCCCTCGGTACTGGTATCCCCATCTCTGGAAAAAACCAAGCCCAAGCTACGCAGAAAGCCTTCCTAAGGCCACTCACCTCCGCCCGGGCACTGTGCGACTGGAAGAACACCGCCTCCTTGTGGCCGCACCTGAGGGGACAGTCAGCCTGTCACGGCCTCCCACACCTCCCCACTCAGCCGCGTCGAGGACGAGCCACTCTCCCGCCCGAATACCAGCTAAGCGCTCACTTCTGGCACGGGTGGTCCTCAGTTCGCGGCAACGTGGGGTCCTGGGACACGTCAGCGATTATCTGGGTTAGTTCGCTGAGGGGGCACAGGGTGAATAACTAATGATGCTCTGACAGGGGCTCGCAAACCAACAACCCCGTCCCCAAGCTCCGGCTCGGACACTCACTCCACTTCGTGCGTGATTTTGTTGACGTAGATGCAGCTGTTGTCGGCTTCCTGCTGGTAATCACAGTTCCGGCACTGCGGAGGGCCAGTGTGGCGGGAAGGGGGTCACAGAGAGGTCCCTCGGGGGCCTGGCAGGGAGGGCAGGGCTCTCCCCGGCGGGGATGGCGAAGGGATGGAGTCTCGAGGCGGGGATAATGGGGTGCATCGAGAATCACCCCGGGGGTCGTGAGAAGGCGAGACCAAGACCAGTCGGGGCAAAGCGAGGAGTGGGGGCCCCGTGGAGTAGGGCGGGCCACGATGGGGCTGGGGGCCGAGGGGCAGGCCCGCACACGCGCGGGCTCGCGCTTACCGCATAGAGCAGAATGCGGTTCTCCTTGTCCTCCTTGGGGTAGAGCATGTTGTTACTGCGGGGCGGGGGGTCAGAGGTCAGCCCTGGAGCCACTGCTCGCGCCCTGCCCCCCCCGTGGCCCGGCCTCACCATTCCTGGCAGAACCGAATGCCCACGAAGCCCGGCTCGTAGGCGCCATCCGGCTCCATGGCGCCTCGCCGCCCTCGGGGCCTTCCGCGCGCGCTCCGCCCCGCGACGGGTCGCGGGAGGGGTCAGGGCCCGTGGCTGCGCCTGCACGGGGCGGGGCCGGCTCGCGCTCGGCGGGTCATCGGCTTCAGCCTCTTCGTGTCCCGCGGCAACTGCTTCCAGCCCGTGGGCCTCGCCCCCCCAGTTTATGGGCAGCGCGGTGCGAGGGCCCAAGGACCGGCACGGCTCGTAACCCACGGAGCGCGCAGCACAGACGGCGACGCCATTGCCGACGGGGCCGACAGCCGGCGCGCACGCTCGAGCTCCCCCCCGCGGCGGCGGCGGCGGCGGCCGCTGCCCGCCCTTCCCCTCGGCCTCGGCCTCCGCCCGCCCGCCCGGCCGCCGCCCGGGCCGCTACTGGCAGAGCCGAGCTTGCGGGCGGGCCTCCGGGGCTGGGGCGACGGCGGCGATTGGCGGGCCTTGCGGCGCGAGAGCGCGGATTGGCCAGGCCGGGAGCAGGGGGCGGGCCTGGCGGCCCAGAAGCGGCCGCGGCGGCTGCGGGGCGGCTGCGGGGCGGCGGACCAGCGGGCTGCGGGGCCCGGCTCGGCGCGGCGGGATGGAGGTGGCGGGGCTCTCGGCGCCCACAGTGACCGTTTTCGTCAGCAGCTCTCTCAACAGCTTTCGTTCTGAGAAGCGATACAGTCGCAGCCTCACCATAGCCGAGTTCAAGGTGTGGCCGTGGGGGCGGGGTCCGGGGGCGGGGCAAAGGAGACATGGAGGGGCTGCCCGGGCGCTGGGAAGGGCCGGAGAGGAGCCCGGGAGGCAGAGACCGGAGGCGGGGGCTCAGCGGGACGGGGCGAGAGGTCCCAGGGAAAACCAGAAGTTCCAGAGGGCGGTGGCCAGAGCCAAAGGGTCGAGGCCAGGGATGACCAGGTGGGGTTCTTAAATGGTGGGTCTCTTGGAGGAGCAAGGATGGGGTGATGGAAGGGGAGGAGCCTAAGAGTCAGTGCGGGGCCCCTGACAACCTCCTCTCTCTCCAATGTCTCCCCATCCCCTCCCTACTCTTCTTAGTGTAAACTAGAGCTCGTGGTGGGCAGCCCTGCTTCTTGCATGGAACTGGAGCTGTATGGCGCTGACGACAAGTTCTACAGCAAGCTGGATCAGGAGGATGCACTGCTGGGCTCATACCCTGTAGATGATGGCTGCCGCATCCACGTGAGGCCTCCCTACCTCCCTTCCATTCATTTATTCAACAAACGCTGGCCATACTTTGCCCTGTGTGATAGCCAAGAGAGACCCTCATGGAGCCCCTGATTCAGCATGGAGCGAGACAGACACATCACCAGACTATGACAGCCACAGTTGTCTGTGCTGGGGAAAGCTCAGAGGACTGGAGACACCAAGAAGAGCTGCCTGACTCCATCTAGGAGTATCAGAGGGGCTTTCTGAAGGAAGGAATGCCTGAGCTGAGACCTGAAGGATGAGGAAAGGGCAACTTAGGCAGAGGTGGGAGGGGCATGCCAGCTGAAGGAAGCAGAATGTACAGGGCTTAGAGTGTTAGGTGGGTCAGGGTGAGCAATGAGACGTGTTGTGAAAAGCCAGAACACAGAGGACCTCTGTGTACATCACTTATCTCCCTTGTCCTCGCACCCCCAACCCCACCCCCCCCCACCATACTCAGGCATCTCAGCATCCCAGGTGAGCTACACCTTAGGGCCTTTGCATGTGCTTGAATCGTTCTTTTTTTCTATGCCCACATGACTCACTCCTTCCTTCCAGTTTTTACTTAAATGTCACCTTCTGAATATGAGGTTACATTGGTTTCAGTGTAAAATTTAAACCTCCTTTTTACACTTTACTTGATTTTTGTCCTTAGCTCTATCATCCTCTGACATACTGTGCATTTTCCCCAACACCTGGCACAAAGAAGAGGCTTAGTGAATCATTGTTGGATGATGAGTTAAACCCATAAAATAAAACTCGGAAGATGGTATAATTAACCCTATTTTGCAGAAGAGAAAGCTTAGCTTAGGATGGAACTTTCCTGAACATGAACTATAGCTAGAATTTTTATTTCAGTCTGCATAATTTAAGAAATCAGTGTGCCCAGAGAACTGGTTCTTTTTTCTCTCTCATTTATTCAGTAATTGTTCATTGAGCATCTGTGTTATGCCAGGTGTATAGCTATGAACCAAGTATGAGAAGGACTCTGTTTAGCTCTGTCCAGTGTGGGAGATAGTTGAGATGAAGGCCATGCAGGAGGAGATCCAGGAGCTGGGAGATCCTATACTGGGAGACACAACCCATCAGTGAGGTCTGAGAGGACTTCCTGTTTGAGATGCTGCCTGGCCAGAGACTTGAAGAATAAGAGTTAACTGAAGAAGGGAAAAGGGTGCACCAGGAGGAGGGTGCAGCATGTGTAAACACCCTGAAGTGGGAGGGAGCGCGAAGGTGCAAGGGACTGAAGAGTGGCCACTCTAATAACAAAGGGAAGTGGGAATCAAGGGAGGACTCTGAGTCAGGAGGGGCCTGGTCTGACTCAGGTGTTCACAGGCTCCCTCTATGTGTGAGGAGCAGACTGTGGAGGATAGAAGGAGTAGGGAGACCAGGGAGGAGGCTGCTATCATAGTCCAGGTAATATGGTAGAGTAGGAATGAGTCAAGACTGCTGGGCCCACAGCACTGACACTGGACTGATTTGGGCAGTGTCAATCTAGGAATGCTGGCAAGCTTGGTGTGGGTGGTGACAGCTTTAAGCAGGAGGTTTTCACATGAATTCAGGTATAGACAGACCTGATTTCTGAGGCCATTTAAGGAAGGTTCCTGGAGGTGGAGTCTCTGGGGAACTTTTTTTTTTCTAAATTTTTAATAAGTATCACTTATAGTTATTATTTAAAATAAGAGCAACCTCAAACTTAAAAAAGTCCATAGTTTCAAAAGTAGAAATTCTTAGTGATACGTGATTAGAGATAAGGGCCATTTCTCTTTTGCTGTGTTAGCAAAAGGGTTAGTGGCTCAAGCCAAACACCTCAGAGTATTTCCTGACCCCTGTTTTAATCTCATACTCATATCTAGTCTGTCTGGGCTCCACCCTGTGGACCCTGTGGGTTCCACCTACAAAATCTACTCAGAATCTAAACTCTTCTCTCCCTCCACTGCCCCATCCTGGCCCAGCCTCCATCTCCCTCCTGGACATCATAGCTACCTCCTCCCTGGTCTCCTCCCACTTCCTCCCACACAGTCTGCTCCCCACACATAGCTGGAGGGAGGCTTTGAACCTCCGAATGAGGTCAGGGCCCTTCTGGCTTAGAGCCTCCTTGGCTGGACCTTATTCCAGATAAAAGCGAAGTCTACAGTGACCTGTTGTATCTCCCACTCTCCCCCTGGCTCACTCTACTCCAGCCACACTGGCCTCCCTGCTGTTCCTCAAAAGGGCTAAGGACAATTCTGCATTCAAGACTTTGTGCCTGTTGTTTCTTCTCATCCTTCAGGCCTTCGCTCATGCATCCTCTCCTTTCAAAAGCCTTTCCTGACTACCTTCCAAGGCTCCTTAAGCCTCTTTTTGGTATTTTCCTACATTGAAACTTATTGTCTTCTGGTATTTAATACATGTGCCTATGCATTTGTTTATGGTCAGTCTCCCAACAGAATGAGCACTTCTTATCTATCTTTGCACCACATTCCTAGCATCCAGCACAGGGCCCAGCTGGGAGCCTTGGAAGAGCTCAGCAGGCCATGAATGAATGAATATGGAGGGTGGTACAGGAAGAAATGCTCCAGGGCCTGGAGGTTGAGTCCAGCTTAGGAGGATCCCAGAGCCCCAGAGAGGACAGATGTGCTGCCCAGAGGGCTCATGAGCAAGACCCAAGCTCCGCTGTTTGATTCCATGACTTGGAGGCCATCAGAGATGTTGATGCCAGCATGTGGGGATCATCTGGGGCAGATCCAGCCTCCAGGGTTTGGAGGTGAGGAAAGGGAGATAGCCAGTGTAGACACCTGCTGTCATCTTTTCTGTTGGGCTCAGGAGATGAGAGAAGGCTGAGGTAAAGGTGAGGGTAGAAACGTAGTTTTTTTCTGGACAGGAGAGACTTAAGTCTGTGGCATACTCCAGTGTGCAGCTGTACCACCAGCACCCTGACTTCCCTCCCTTCACTACAGGTCATTGACCACAGCGGTGCCCGCCTTGGGGAGTATGAGGATGTGTCCAAGGTGGAGAAATACAAGATCTCACAGGAAGCCTATGATCAGAGGCAAGGTATGGGATACATGGTGATGAAGGGTGTGTGGGGGGACCAGAGGGAGTATGTGCAGGTGGCAGAGGTGGTGGGGGCCAGATAGGATAGGCAGGGACATTGAGGGCAAATTGGCGGTATGGGAAGTAAGGGGCTGATAGGCAGGGGACATGGAGGGGGTGGAGTGAGTTAGTGTGGGGACAGGTAAAGGCACGGGAGAGCATTTGGAGTGGAAGGGGAATGGAGTGTGAATGGGGGCTGGGAGGTGTGAGGGGATGTAGGCAGGCAGACGGGTGCTTGGAAGAGTGAAGGGAACATGAGAGGGAGGTCTGGAGTATGAGGGGTCATGTGTGGGGCAAATGGTGATGGTCACATGGGGGCATCGTGGTTGTAGACGGGGTTGGGGGCAGAGCATGGCAGAATATGTGGAGTGGACAGGGCATTGTGGTGATCAGTGCAAGCATGTGAAGAAGATGAGGAATTCAGGGGCCTAATGGAGGTGAACGTGATACTGAAGGAATGTGGAATGATGGAGTGATGTGAAAGGCTGAAAGCATGCATCTTCCCTTTAGCTTCTGGATTGTGGGGAGGCCCCAGGAATTCCAGGGAAAGGCCAGGATCATGGTGGGAGACTTGGGGTGCTTAGGTGATATAGCACTTTGACACCTAGATCAGAAGAGTTTCTCTATGCGTGTGGCTGGAAGGGTATCTCATTAGGCCAGAGGCTCCACCTGGGAGACCACGTCTGACCCTCATCCCCTACTCCACTCACAGACTCAGTTCGCTCCTTCCTGAAGCGCAGCAAGCTAGGCCGATACAATGAAGAGGAGCGGGCACAGCGAGAGGCTGAGACCACCCAGCGCCTCACAGAGGAGAAGGCCCAGGCTGATGCCATCTCCGTGGGCAGCCGCTGTGAGGTGCAGGCACCTGGGCAGTCCCCTCGCCGGGGCACTGTCATGTATGTAGGTATGTGGCCTACTGAGGCCTTATGCTCTGCCCTGAGGTGGGCAGTGTTGGGGACCCAGCCCTTAAGGGATTCCAGTTTAGTAGGAGTGACAGATACAGAAGCTGACAGTGATAGCTCAGAGTGTTCATTGCAGATAATTGGAAGGTAGAGGCACAATGATCTAGGTTGTGATAGAGGAAGCGGTGGACAGAGTGATCAGTTCTAAGGCAAAAAGCACAGAGCACAGTGGTCAGAGCCAAGATGGAGGAAACAGGCAGAATTATTAGGGCCATGATGGGGAAAGCACGGGCTGAAGTGATCAGGACAGGGATGAAGGAAATTTAGGAAGCCATGTGAGCTGAGAGGAAGTACCAGACCTGTCCTCGAGAATAATCCAGGAGGGCTTCCTGGTGGGTAGGACTAGTTGAAGGAAATGGAGGTGAGAGCCAGGTCAACAGGAGATGAGTGTTCTAGCCAGAGAGAATAGAGAGGGCAAAGGCTGTAAGCAGGAGCAAGCTTGGCCTATGTGAGGCAGAGAAAGGAAGTCAGCATGGCTGAGGGAAGTGAGTGAGAGGAGAAGTGAGGTCGGGGGCATGGGCAAGGCTGGACCATGTGTGGCCTGGAAGATAGTAGAGAGGAGTATGGGGTATTTTTTTTAAAACCGCTTTATTGAGATATAATTCATGTGTCATAAAACTAACCCACTTAAAGTGTACATTATTCATTCATTGGTTTTTAGTATGTTCACAGAATTGTGCAACCAACACCACAGTCAATTTTAGAACATTTTCATCATCCCCAAAAGAAACCCCATGTCCATTGGCGGCCATTCCACATTTTGAAACCCCAGCTCCCCCAATCCTAGGCAGCCACCAACCTGTGTTTTGTCTCTATAGATTTGTCAATTCTGGATGTTTCATGTAAACGAAATCCTACAACATGTGGTCTTTGTGACTGGCTCCTTTCACTTAGCATAATGTTTTCAAGATTCATCTATCTCGTAGCACGCGTCAGTACTTCATTTCTCTTTACTGTCAAGTAATATTGCATTGATGAGTAGAGCATTTGCGTCTTCTTCTCCAGTTCTTGGCTATCACGAATGGTGTTGCTATGAACATTCTTGTGTGTTTTTATGTGGACATGTATTTTCCTTTTGCGATCTGAGTGCAATTGCTGGGTCACATGGTAACTCTGTGTTTAACCTTCTGGGGAACTGCCGTACTGTTCCCCACAACAGCAGCTTTACCATTTTACATCCCCACCAGAATGTATGAGGGTTCTAATTTCTTCACATTCTCTCCAACACTCACTATTATTTGTCTTTTTGATGAGTTATTCTAATGGGTGTGAAGTGACACAGTATTATGGTTTCGATTTGCATATCTTTGATGGCCAGTGATGTTGAGCATCTTTTCATGTACTTGATGGCCATTTGCATATCTTCTTTAGTGAAATGTCTATTAAGATCCTTTGCCCATTTTTTAATTGGGATGTCTTTTTGTTGTTGAGAAAGGAAGTCTGCATCTCATGTGTTAGTTTGCTAGGGCTGCTATAAGACAATGTCACTGGATGGCTTAAACAACAGAAAGTTATTTCTCACAGTTTTTGGAAGCTGGAAGTCCGAAATCAAGGCCTCTCTCCTTGGCTTGTATAAAGCCCCTCCTTGCTGTGTGCTCCTATGGTCTTTCCTCTGTGCAGGCCCATCCTCGTGCCTCTTTGTCTAAATTTCTTCTCATAGGGACACCTGTCAGATTGATTAGAGCCCACCTTAATGGCTATGTTTTAACTTAATCACCTCTTTAAAGGCCATACCTTCAAATATAGTCACGTTCTGAAGTACTGAGGGTTAGGGCTTCAACGTGTGAATTTGGGGGGACACAATTCAGCCCATAACAAGGTATGAGTTCTTAATATAGTGTAGACACAGTCCTCTTATCAAATATATGGTTTGCAAATGTTTTCTCTCATTCTGTGTGTTGATTGTCATTTGACTTTCTTGATAGTGTCCTTTGAAGCACTAAAGTTTTTAATTTTTATGAAGTTCAGTTTATCTTTCCTTTTGCTGCTTGTTCTCTTGATATTACAGCTAAGAAAACAACACCTAATAAGGTTACAAAGATTTCCATCTGATTTTCTTCTAAGAGTTTTATAGTTTTACATGATACATTTAGGTCTTTGATGACCCATTTTTTTTTTGTTAATTTGTGTATATAGTGTGAAGTAGAAGTCCAGCTTCATTTTCTTGCATGTGGATAGTTGTCCCAGCATCCTTTGTTGAAAAGACTGTTCTTTTCTCATCTAATTGTCTTAATACCCTTGTCAGAAATCATTTGATCATAAGCAGTGTGGATTTTAAGCTGAGTGGGATGGGCAGCCTTTGAGGAATTTGGGTCAAGGCATTGGTGCTATTTTCCTTTGATTTTTACAGACTCCTTTGGCTGGGGGTGTTGAGTGAATAGGGGATCAGTGAAGGGGCTGTCATATTAGTCTGGGCAGGAGATAGCAGTGGTTCTGGGTGGTAGTAAGGAGTAGTTTTTGCCAGGACAGGCTTTGCACTCAGTTGGCAGGCACACATCTGGGGTGAGCCTTGTCCAGAAGTTTCATTGGGATTTTCCCCCTGTGTAGGACTCACAGATTTCAAGCCTGGCTACTGGATTGGTATCCGCTATGATGAGCCACTAGGGAAAAACGATGGCAGGTAATAAGTATTCCCACTGATGTTTCTGTGTGTGTATCTGTAACTGTGTTTGCGCTTGCATATGTGTGCATATATGTGTAAGTGTCTGCATGTATGACTGGGTGAGTCTGTCCATTCTGGCATCTGGGGATGGAACCACTTTGGGGCCCTCTGACCACTGCCTTCCCCATCATGCCCTGCAGTGTGAATGGGAAACGCTACTTCGAATGCCAGGCCAAGTATGGTGCCTTCGTCAAGCCATCAGCTGTGACAGTGGGGGACTTCCCTGAGGAGGACTACGGGTTGGATGAGATGTAATGCCCAAGAACGGACATCCTTCTGCTCCAGTTAACTTGCCCATTTACTGCCCCTCCCTATGTGTGCCCGTAGCCCCCTTTCCTTGAATTCATTTTTATTTTATTCCCTTTGTCCTTGCCATTGACTTTTGAGACTTGTGTATTAAATTTGCTGGACCTGGGAAGCATTTGGAGGACTCAGTGATTATAGGAGGGGCTGGGGGCTGCTGGGTAGGTGAGGGTGAAATAAGGGGCTGGGCAAAGAAGAAGTTGAGTGAGGCTTTATCCGTTAGCTGGTAGCTGGAGGCCCATGAGACTCTTTGTTCTTTATTAGTTAATATAATATTCTGCTGCTATGACAAATAGGCCCAAAATAGTAGTGGGTTTCACAGATGGAAGTTTATTTCCATGTACAGTCTCATGTAGTCACCAAGAGCTAATGCGGTAACCCCTCCGTGTCAGAGGCTGGTCTTCACCTCCATATATCTTGTTGCGCTCCCATCGCCTTGTGATTCCCCCCTTGTGCTCCAGGCACAAGAAAAGGGGTTATTCCTTGTCTCAAAACTTAGACCTGTTTCATTAGTCAGAATTTTATCTCTTGGCTACTTGTAATTGCAAAGGAGTCTCGCAAATGTAGTTTTTATTCTGGGCAGCCAAGTTCCTAGAGAAATATCAGAAGTTCCTGTACTAGAGAAACTAGAGAGAAGAGATATTGGGGGTCAGCAAGTAGTTCTACCACAGTCTCTGTGGGTGGGGAACCTTATCTTTTCATTTAACACAGTTGACCTTTGAACAACATGGGTTTGACCTGTATGGGTCGACTTATACGTGGATTTTTTTTCAATAAATATTGTAAATGTATTTTCCTTATGATTTTTGTAACATTTTCTTCTCTCTAGCTTACTTGTTATAAGAATGCAGTATATAACATACAAAATCTATGTGTTAACTGAATGTTTATGTTATCAGTAAGTCTTTTGGTCAGCTATAGACTATTAGTAGAGTTTTCAGGAGTCAAAAGTTGTATGTGGATTTTCGACTGTGTAGGAGGTTGGCACCCCTAACCCCCATGTTGTTTAAGGGTCAACTATTTGGAAGAAGAAAGAAACCTAAAGTCTTTAGAAGTAGTTAAACACTGGAGACACACACAAACATACATGAGAGTTCACATGTAGAAACACAGTTGATCCACACAGATTCTCTCTCGGGGGAGCCACACATACACACTGGATACACTCAGATTCGCATTAAACACCCACCAGAAATAGACATAAACCTATACACACACAAATCAATGAGCTGACAATCTACAAAAACAAAACAAAACGTTACTTTAGAAGAGGACCCCAAGACTTAAGCCCCTTCCATTTTGGGGAATTTGTCAAACTGAGGAGCATTAGAGGGGGTGTCCCCGACTTCCCACAGCACCTACCAACCAAAATTCAGCACCCAGAAGAATTAGCTCACCTAATGGATCAGCACTGAGAACAGTAAGACTCGCTTTAAGATATGGCCTCAGTGAACATGCATTTTCGGAAGCCAAAGGATAGTGCAGGAAGATGACCACCAAAATCATGCCTTTGAGCTCTAAGTAAGGGTCACAGAGTCACTGTCAATGAGAATCTGCCAAACTGCCGTGGAAGATCTAAACAAACTTCTGGGGTGTGCTTTAATGCCTTCCAGCTGTCAATATGGAAAAAGCTGTTCCCATAGAACATGGGGAAACAGATTATTGACGACAATGGAAGGGATCATGCTGGTAATTTCACCTGCTATGTGAAAGTTAACCACAGTTTGGGGCTAGAGACTTTCCAGAATGACCTGGTACTTGAGCTTTAATGGTATCAGCGAGCCCAGAAAGGAAAGGGACAGTAATCAGTGTTATGGTAATACCAGCTACTGTAACAAATATTCCCTCCCCACAGTCCAATGCAGGGGTTTTGGCTGATTGTCAACAACCTCCATATAGTGATTCACACAACCAGACTCCATCTTGTAGCTCCATCGTTTCCATGTGCTCAAAATTATCTGCTTCCAGCTGGCAAATAGGAGACAGTGTGGGGAGGGTTCACCATCTTCTTTAAAAACCTGTTCTACACATTCCACTTCTCATATTGTATCTGCTCATATTGTATTGGTGAGAACTTGTCAGTCGCACAGCCACCCTAGTTGCAAAGTGGGCTTTGGAACATACTCCTGTGCTGAGCAGCTCCCTTCCAACCACTGCTATGAAAAAGCACCATGGATTTTGGTGGCCTCAGCATTGAGCACCCTCTACCTGTCACCAGATCCGTAACTTCAGGAGAAGCAGCAAGAAGAGGCTGTGGGACTTCTTTCCACCAGATTCATTAAATTCTCCTGCCTCACAGCAACTGCTGTTGACTAACCTGCACCATCCACGACCCTCCCCCTGATCCCCCAGGTTAGTGCCAACGGAAGACAGTGTTCTCTAACTCTGCACATGTTTTGAGCCCCTATTATATGTCAGGCAGGCCTGATGCTGGGAACACACTCATGACCTGGACACAGTTCTTGCTTAGGAGTCAAAGGCCAACTTCATTACCAAGTGTTGCCTCTTTCCTAGTTTTGGCTGTGCTATTTCACTATGGATAAGGTTGCTGGAAGTGGGGGAGGGAGGACAAAATCTCCATCTGCTAGGTGGTGCTGGTACCAGGGAAGGGATGGGTGTGGGAAACATCTGAGAAGGAGTCACATGAGCAACAGGGGACAGGGCTTTGTAGGTCTGAATCCCGCCTGATCAGAAACTTGATCTTCATGCTGATCAGAAACTTGATCTTTGTGCTAAACACAAACAGGCTGTATACAACCTTTGTGCTGGAGCTGGGTTAGATCGCCAACTCAAACAGGCCCATGGCCCACTTGAGTTGAGTCATGAACCAGTTACAAACTGGGGGTAATTCAGAATGTGAAGAGGTGGTGTGATTTTAGTGAAGAAGAGCAGACTTCGAAACTGCACAGCCTCGGTCAGATCCCGGCTGGCTGGGGACCCGACAAGAAAGTATTCCTTCTCAGTGGGTTTCAGCTTCACTCCTATAAATTGAGACCAATAGCAGTACCTGCCCCAAGCGACTGTTGTGAGCACTAAATGGGTTAATAAAGGTAAAGTGCTTAAATCCAGAGCCAGGCACACAGGTAAATGCGGCAACAGTTGCAATGCTGGCTGTCCTTTAATCCTCACAACGGGCGCTACCCCCCACTTTGACCGTTTCTCCTCCCATTGTTGTGGCTCCAGCCCTGGAAAGACACACGGACCCCCAGGACTCAGTGAGTTACAGGAGTCACACGCTTTACTCAGCCAGCTGGGTCCGCCAGGGGCACGCAGACCCCAAGTTAAGCAGCCCCAAAACGTAGAGGTCCAGGGTTTCTAAGCCCCACATCCCATTCTTCATTCTGTCTGAGCACAAAGGTCCATTTTTCTTCTATTCACTACCTGTGGGCCCACTGGCCAGGTGTGCAAGCCGGGGTGCAGAAGCAGAAGGCTTGTTAGGATGTCATGTTCCCGTAGCTAGTCGCCTGTGTCCCTGTGGCGAGAGCCACACGGCCATTTCCAGCCAGCACACCAGCTCCCCTTTCCTGGCCCGAGTCCGGGGTCGCCCTCTCCGACAGGTATTTCCAGTTTCCCTGGAGGACCCTGGGCTCGCCGGCCCCGCGCCCGGGCTCCCAGGCCGGAGGCCGCACGTGGGGGCGGCCCCAGCTCAGCTCGGCCCGGCCCGGCCCTGGCTCCCACCCGGCCCAGGTCCGGAATCGGAGGTCTCGCCTTCCTCCCCAAGGCGCAGGGCCCGGCCCCAGGGTTTGGCGATCGCGCGGGGCGCAGGCGGACCCCGACGGCGGGGGTGGGGGGGTGGGGGGGCAGAGCCGGCTTTCTGGCCTCGGTAGGACCGGGATGCCCTCGCTTGGCCAGCCTGCACTCGCTGCCGCTTTCTGGCATCGCAGCCAGTCATCCCGGCTCCTGGTCAGCTCTCAAGCCGGGCCAAGGAAACCCCATCCTAAATACATGTCCCTTTCCCTCTCCTTTTCACTCCTTCACAGTTAAACTCACCCTCTTTGACACATTAAGGAAGTCTAGAATTAGAGCAGTGTGAGCATCTCCCAAGTTCCTGTCTCCCAGCCTCAGTAGTTGTCAACATATGGCCAGTCCTGTTCAAATGTTCTGGCCCTTCTCTTCCCCCTCTTCCTCATCATTTTAAAGCAAATCTCAGGCAACATTCCTCATCCGGATGTTTCTCTATGTGTCTCTAAAAGATAAGGGGTCTCCATCACACCTCACAAAAATTGCAATAATTATTTAATATATATGGTCAGAATTCAGAGGTCCCCAGTTATTTCATAACTGTCTTTACTGTTGCCTTGTCCAAGTCAGAATCCAAAGAAAATTCATGCACTGTATTTGGTTGATAACCTAAGTCTTTTATTCTGCAACAGTTAGCCCCTTCTCTCAGTCTTTCTGTGGGATTTCCCTGACTGATTTGGTCGATTGCACCCCTTGGTGTCCTTTAATGTGCTCTTCTATCCCTTTATGTTCTACAAACTGGTAGATCCAAAAGCCGGTTCCGTTTTAGGGTAAATGTACGTGTAGGTTTCCGTTATTCCATCAGGAGGCACATACCTACCATCCGTTTGTCTCTCTTTTTGTAATGTTAATTTAAAATCCAATGTCAGATTCTCGTTGACAGCCTGATCCATTCATTATCAAATCACAGCCAAACTTGAGGAAAGAGGTATCTACACATCCTCTCTCCATCCCACTCCCTCTTCTCCACAAAAACGATCTTTTCGTTGCTAAACTCAAGAGGGCATATTTTAAAACCACCACAACAGGTTTGCAAATTTTTTTCTCCTCAACTGCTGGTCCTGCGAATGGCAGCTGACATTTAAACTAGTGGTTCTCAAACTTTTGTATCTCAGAACCTCTTTACACTCCTAAAAATTATTGAGGACCTCAAAGAGCATTTGTTTATTAGAGGTATATCTGTGGATATTTACCATGTTAGAAAGTTAAAATAAAAAACAAACCATTACATGTTAACATTAACTTTTTAAAATAAAGAATAACTGTTTTGAAAAAAAAAAATAGTGACAAGTGTGGCATCGTTTACACTTTGAAAATCTTTGTGATGTCTAGCTTAAGAGAAGATAGTTGGATTCTCATATCTGCGTCTGCAGGAAAACTACTGAATATTATCTATGTAGCCTCTGGAAAATTCCTCTGCATACTTGTGAAAGAATGAGAGTGGAAAAGGGAAAGAAGTCTTAGTATTATTATAAAAATACTTTGAACCTCAAAGACCCCCTGAAAGGTCTCAAAGACTCCCATGTGTCTCCAATATTTGAAATATCCAAATATTCCCCCATGGTAATCTTGATTTCTGGCTTCTGCCATATTATACCTGGCAACACAGAACCTACTTTTCTATTTGGGTCCAGTGGGCCGGACCTGTCAGGGCTTACGGATGTGGAAACCACTCATGTATTAAACAGAGGGACATTAACACGTGGAAATGGTTACACAGTATGAGGAGGGGCTGAGAGGCCAAACAGGGAATGGAAGAGGAATGGGAAATTAGAGCAGTGGGAAGCTGCTGCCACTCTAGGCTGGAGGAACAAAGGTAGGAGGGGGTACCTGGTAGAAGCTGGAAACACTCGGATTGTCTGGTTAGGAGAAACAAGCTGTGGAGGAGCCACAACCAAAGGGAAAAAGGGGAGAATTACCCTAGCCTCTTCCTCCCACTGTCCACTCTACTCAGTTTCCCGTCGGCTGAACTCCAGGTGAATGTAGATGAAGGGAGACTGGGAACTGGAGCTAGGATGCAAGCAGAAAGGGGAGGGCACAGAACAAGTCTGGGCCTACTAAATACAGCCTGGAGTAGCACAGCATGGGTTCCCCAGTGCACCAGGGTTCCCACCATGCCCTGTTGTTCTGCGCCAGGCCCTGCTCACTGATTTACATGACAAGTCTGGCTGCTTTAGGATTAGAGTTAGGGGTTCAATTTGCAAACCTGTTATGGTGGTTTTAAAATATGCCCACAAATTTTGCCACATCTCTAAGAACCTTCCCCTCGAGCGTGCATTGGTCTTAGTGCCTTGCTTCTAACCAATAGACTGTGGCAGAAGTAATGGCGTCTGACTTCTAAAACAAGGTCATAAAAGGCACTGTATTTTTATCCTTACTATGTCTGTTGGGTCACTTGCTCTGAGAAGGGCCAGCTTTCCATATCGTGATGACACTGAAACAGCCCTATAGAGAGGTCACATGGTGAGAAACAGGCCTTCCAAGAGTCAGCAAAGAACTGAGGCCTTCTGCCAACAGCCCTGCGAATGAGCCAGTTTGGAAGCTGATCCCCCAACCCTAGTCGAGCCATGAGACGACTGCATCCTGGCCAAAAACCTGACTGCATCCTCACGAAAGATCCTCATCCAGAACCACCCAATTATGCTTTTCCTGAATTCCTGAACCATAGCAAATGTGAGATAATAAGTATTGTTTTAAGCTGTTAAATTTTGGTTTTAATTTGTTAGCAGCAATAGATACCTAGTGCACCTGTGTTCCAATTATCTATTGCTATATTAAATATTACCTAAACCTGATCTCCCAGCCAGAAGTTGGCTGGGGCTGGAGTCATCTCAAGGCTTGACAAGGCTAAATATCTAAAGTGACTCTGCAGCTTGGCTGGCTATTGGCTGAGAGCTCAGTAAAAACTTTAATTAGAGCACCTCCACATGGCCTTTCCAGCACTGCAGTCTCAGGGTAGTTGGACTTTTATTGTGATAGCTGGTTTTATCCAAAGCAAGTGTTCTAAGAGAAATGGGCAAAAGCTGCATGGCCTTTTCTGACCCAGACTTAGAAGTCACATATCACTTCTGCTGTTGATCAAAGTGATCACAAACCTACCCAGATTCATAAGCCACATAAATCCTGATTCTTCATGTAAGGAATGTCAAAGCCTTGGTGGTCAAGTTTTAAAAATAGTCCCACCTTGCCATATAGAACATTCTTTAAGGCAGCGGTCCCCAACCTTTTTGGCACCAGGGACTGGTGCTCCTATGAGAATCTAATGCTTGATTATCTGAGATGGAGCTGAGGCAGTGATGCTAGCACTGGGGAGCGGCTTCAAATACAGATGAGCCACTCACTGGCCCATTGCTCACCTCCTGCTGTGCAGCCCAGTTCCTATCAGTCCGTGGCCCAGGGTTTGGGGACCCCTGCTTTAAGGCACTAACTTGAGTCCTTTTTTTCTTCAAATTCTACACATTCTCCTCTGATCTATTCTTGTGACTGATACAGGACTAAGGAAATGTTTTCTGGCTACCTGTTTTCTGGCTTTGCAGGAGAGGGACTGTGTGTTTTTCACAATAAAAACAATCATAATGCCAGCACAGGGCCTGGCATATTGTATTCATTTACCCATTCATTCACTCCTTCAACAGATATTGTGATCCTGCTGTGTGCCAAGCATCTTTCTAGGTACTATCACTACAGCTGTGACCAAAACAGAAAAATTCCTGTTTCCATGGCGCTTACATAATTTAAAGAATGGTTTTAGTGTAAGAACTATCTACTGAATAATGTAACAGAACAGGTAGCCAGACCAGAGAGTATGAAAGTTTATAATGTACTACAGCTTGTATCGTACCAATTGGATTGATCTCTTGCCTATTTGGGGGAAAATATCATTTGGAACCTCATCTTACATGATATACCAAAATAAATTCTAGTTGGATTAGAGTGGTGTGTGTGCAGGGGGAATTACACCATGAAAAGCTAAAGATTTCACCAGCAAATATTGAATAACCTCTGTATAGGAAAAGACTTTCTGAAGTTCAATGTAGAGGGGGAACAAACCCCCCACTTCTGTATAGATGACTTTGGCTATACAAAAAGCAGAATATTTTATATGCCCAGAAAGGTCGTTGTCAAAACGAAATCCCAATTATAGAATTATATTTGCAACAAAAATGATTTTTTAAAAAATTGGTTAACACCTTTAATGAACAAATATATTAAGTAATGTAAAAATTAATATAAAGAGTCAATAAATAAAAATGAGTGTGGAACACAAAAAAAAATTCATAGAAGAAATATCAATAGCCAATGAGGAGGGGAGAGAAAGAGAGAGAGAGAGAGAGAGAGAGAGAGAACATAAGGCCTTTGAGTCCTAGGCTGGGAAGTATTACACTGTACATCCACCTCACTATTGGTTAGTGACAAGGCCAGTCAAGCTTCAGGCTTCAAAGGGCTGGGTAGTAGACTCCACCCCTTGATGTGAGAAGCTGAAAAGTCAGATTGTACAGGGCAAGGAAAATTAGGCTGTTTTTGTAATCAGTCTACCACAGAGTCTTTTCTTCCTGGTGGGTATTAAAGTAAATAAAGCTAGCTGCCATTAACTGAAGAACCTCTAAAACTCAGTAGCTTAATAAGTCTGCTTTTTTATTCACACTATAGTCCAATGTAAATCAGTGGGGTTACTCTGCTCCACAGAGTCTAGCAGAGACCCAGGCTGCTTCCACTTTGTGGCTTGCCCACCTCTAGGTCCTCAGAGTCCCCTCTGCTGAGTTGATGGTAATACAAGTTGCAAAATGAGAAGGGTGCAAGTTTACATCTATGATATGGTAAGCAATACATAAAATGTTCCCAGAAAAAAAATCAGAAAGGAAATATAACTAAATAGAGGTTGTCTCTCAGTGGTATGTTTTTCCTTTTAAAATATAGTTTGCTTTATTTGATATATTTTCTACAATGAGTAAGCATTACCAGATATTTTAAACATCTTTGTGAAATATACCACATCTAGAGGGTGAAAAAATATAGATTACGATATACAGAATCATTATAAAGTGAACACTCAGATATCAGTGATCAGGCTGGGAGGGCCCAGAAGGCCATGGGATGCCAGAGAAGGTACTTGATGATTTAGCTGGTGAAAGAGACAGGAGGGAATTATCAATGAGAGCCTTATGGAGGGGAGCCATCTGAACCATGATGTGGAAGGATGAGGAAGGTTTGCTGTCAACCATGAAAGCACACTCCAAGAATTTTCGTTCTGATGAGAAGTCTGAGTTGTATAAATAATCCCCCAAGGGATGATGTGATGATGGTGTTGATGATGATGAAGATGATGATAGCTAAAAGTTCTTGACCATATGTTCCATGCCCTGCTCTGGGCTGTGTGATGCTAGGGACACACCAGCTCCTGACATAGCACTGCCCCTTATCATAAGGCCCCGTAAGTCCAGAAGACAAACATTATTGAACACTACAGGTTGTAATTTGTTGTGTCTTGGGAAAGAAGTTCCAGGAGTATTGGGAGTATATAACAGGGCAACCTTCTCTAGTCTGGGACAGGGGAGGTCAAGGAAGGCTTCCTCACTGATGTGACTGACTCCATTTGTAAAAAGGGTAGAAGGGATGTTCCTGCACAGCCTGTAAGAGCCTGGCAGCAAGGGTGCCTGGGCAGAGGGTGGGGACTAAGTGATGGTTAATTTTGTGTGTTGACATGACCGGGATGTGGGTTGCCCAGATATTTTGTTAAACATTATTTCTGAGTGTATCTGAAAGTGTGATCCTAGATGAAATTAGCATTTCAGTCAGTAGACTGAGTAAAGCAGATTGCCTTCAGCAATGTGAATGGGCCTCATCCAATCCTTTGACAGCCTGAATAAAACAAAGAGGCAGAGGAAGAAATAATTTCCACTCTGCCTGACTGTGGAGTCTTTTCCTGCTATCAGTCTGAGACCTACACCATTGGCTCCTCTGGTTCTCAGGCCTTCATACTTGGAGCAGGAGTTAAACCACTGGCTTTCCAGGGCCTCCAGTTTGCAGACTGCTGATTGTGTGATTTCTCAGCCTCTGTAATTCTGTAAGCCAAATTATTATAATAAATCTCTTTGTCTCTCTCTCTCTCTCTCTCTCTCTCTCTCTCTCTCTATATATATATATATATATATATATATATATATATATATATATATACATACATATATATATGTATATGTATGTATGTATGTATGTATGTATGTATGTATGTATACACAGCCTATTGGTTCTTTCTCTGGAGAATCTTGACTAATATACTATTGAAGGGAAGGAAGTAAAGAGACAGTAATCTGGATTAGTCATCATATAACAATTTGGTATCAACCACACTTGGGTTAGACCTGGCTCTGCCATGCCCTCAGGCAAATGACTCCACCTCTCTGAACCTTCACTTCCTCTCATGTTCCTTTCTCAGAGGGTTGTGAGAGGCTTTGCAAGACATACCTGTAAAGCAATTAATTATCCAAGCCTAGTCCCGTCAAGCCCTGGGGAGGCATTAGCTAGGGTAGTTGTGGCTATTGTGAGTTTAGTAATTAATAGTATTATAACATCCTCATTGAGGGCAGCAAATTGTGAGGATTAAAAGCATGAGCTACAAAGCCAACCTTCCTCAGTCTGAGTCTTGACTCTAGCATTTCTCGCTGTGTGATCTTGGACAAGTAATTCTACCTCTCTGGTTTCCTTGTGGGCATGATAATAACAACGTCTACCTGCATCAGTCAGAATAGACTAGGTTACACTGTGGTAACAAATGAGCCCTAGATCTTAGTGGACTAACACCTCAAAATTTATTTCTTGTTCATACAAACAGGAATATGTCCTCCACATCATGGCTGTTATCAAGCTAGCTTCATGAGGCACCTCTGTGCTTGCATAGCTCCCAAGATCGTCTCGGTAGGGGATGAGAGCATGGAGCATCCTGCACTGGCTTTTAAATACTACTACTGGGAAGTGACAGTCCCAACATTTCCACTCACATTAAAAAAAAAAAAAAACGCCTACATCACCTGGTAATCCTAGGTGGTCTCCCATCCAAGTATTAAGTAGGCCCGACCCTGCTTAGCTTCTGAGATCAGACGAGATCAGGCTCATTCTGGGTGGCATGGCTATAGACTTCCACTCACATTTTATTTCTCAAAGCAAGTCACATAACCATGCCTGAATTTAAAGGAGTCTGGAAGATGGTAGAAGACTTTGGTAATGTTTGCTGTACTATCTCATCTCACTGATGGTGCTGAAAATTCAGTGAGAAAATCCTTCAACAAATTTCATTCCTTCAACAAATATTTGTGTACCTAGGATGTGCTGGGTACTGTTCTAGGAACTGAGTATGTAGTAGTGAACAAGACATACAGAAATGACTGCCCTTGAGGAGCTCACATTCTAGTGGAGAAGAGAGATAAGAAACTAGATAAAAAAGTACACTATTCAGTATTTTAGCAGGTGATAAATAGTAAGAGTAGTTTAGGGGTTGGATAGGGATTGTGGGGGTTAAATTAGAGATCTGAGAGGACTTCCCTGTGGTCACTAGATGTATAAACTTGAAGTACTAAGGGATGGGGCACTGAGGTGGGGCTAGAGAGGGCCTTGGTAATGGAATAGTGGCCCTCAAGTGTGCGGGAGAGCTGTTTTGCCATTGCTACACTTGCAGAGCCTCCTCCTCTGTGCCTTCTCCACATTCAGTTAGGAACGTCTAGGTCAAGCTGCAAGTAGAGCTTCTTCTCACTTTCTTAAGAGGGAGGAGGTGAGGGCAGAGAGGTAACAGGACAGAGCACTAGGGACTTGGTGCTGTTGGTGACTCTGACTCTTATCTGGAATGAAGTACAGTGTAGGAAGGGCTCTGAGCCTAGAGGCCCCTGCCCTGACTTGGGTTTCACAGACTCCCTCTGGTTGCATGGGGAGCTGACTTTGGGGGCTGGATGGAGCAGGAGACCAGGGAGGAGTTCCTGTGAAGTCCAGGAGGGAGAGGGATGAAAGCTGGGGGGTGGATGGTAAGGCAGTGGAGGTGGAGAAGAGTTTAGATTCTGTAAGTAGGTTAAAGAGGTGTGCTGATAGGTTGGAGCGGGTTTGAAAGAGAAGTCAGGGACAACCCTGGGGTGTTTGTTTAGTCTGTCACTGGAAGAACAGAGTTGCCATCAACCTAGATGGGAGTGGGAAGAGAACCCGTTTGGGAGGAAAGTCAGGAGCTCAGTTTAGAATCTGTGAAGCTTGAGGCACTGCTTAGATCCCATATGGACGGTGAGTAGGATGCAGGATGTAGGAGCCTGGAGACATCTGGGCTGAAGAGAAATTTGGGTGTTAATAGCCTAGATATGGAATTTAAGCCATGCATATAAGGGAAATCCCTGGGGACTGTGGACCAATACAGGTTCTGTTACCTGTTAGGAGCCGGGCCACACAGCAGATGAGCAGTGGGTGAGTGAAGCTTTATCTGTATTTGTAGCCACTCCCCAGCACTAGCATCACAGCCTCACCTCCATCTCAGAGCATCAGGCATTATATTCCCATAGGAACACTGGTCTCTGGTGCCTAAAAGGTTGGGGACCGCCTCTGCCCTATGGCATGAGTGGGTTAGAGACGTGGACCAAGCCCTAAGGCTTGCAATTGGCCATGGTTAAAAGACAGACCTGGATGATAATGATTGTAATTGGCAGTGTGATGAGAAAGTACAAGTTATAAGCATTTAACTGAAAGCCACTCCTACTCAGATGGAGGTGGAGACAGGAAAGGCTTCCCAGAAAAGGTGACATCTGAGCTGACACCCGAAGCCTGAATAGCTACAAAACTAGGCAAAAAAGGGGGAAAGTGTTCCAGGTAGAAGGCACAGTCCATGTGAAGGCCTGGCAGCAAGAGCCCTGGAAAGGGCAGAGAACAGAAGCTGCTCAATCTGGCAGGGCGGGGTATGGTGAGAAGGGAATCCAGATTAGTCATCACCAAGTTTTGGCATCAGCAGGGCCCAGGTTCAGACCTGGTCCTGACACCCTCTATGACCTCTGGCAAGTGACTGCCTTCAGAGCCTCCATTTTCACTCCTGTTAGTTCTTGCCCCATAGACAAGGCTTGTATAGCAGTTCCTTGGACTGGCCCCAGCAAGCCCAGGAAACATTAGCTGTGACTGTGGCTTTGTCTATTTTGATCTTGTTATTTGAGCTATTTTCCTATTAATTATATTATTGGAGAATCAATGTATTAGGGTAGTGGTTAAGAGTACAAGCTAAGAAGTGTAACCTCAAAGTCAGTTTACTTATTCGTAAAATGGAGATAACATGCAGCATCTATCCTATAAGACTATTATGAAGACACATGAGCTGATATATGTAAAGTGTTTAGGAGAGTACTTGGCAGTTATTTTTATCAGTATTATTTAAGATGAGCAAGTCAACCACCTGAAGAATCCAGGTGGCCTCCAGAAGGGAACAGCATGGGTAGAGACACAGGATAATAGCTACTATTTACTAAGCTTTAATCACTTAATTATGATAGGGACCTAGTATAGAGGTCATGGTAACCCTTGTTCCCATTTTAGATTAGAAGATGGTTGCTCAGAGACTTCAAGTAACTATTGAGGGATCCCAGTTATTAAGGGGCAGATCCAGGATTTAAACTCAAGCCTAACCAGCCTCCAAGGGAGAGAGGCTAAAGGCCAGCAAGATATATTATCTGGAAGCTAGACTCAGCCCCTTCTGAGGATCCCTGAAAAGGTTACTAGGTGACCACTGGATAGGGTTGGAACCAGAGAGCAAGGGAAAGGCCTCCAAAGGAGGCCTGAATGGCAATTTTCCCTCTCAGTTTCTGCATTCCCCACCTATCACCTGACCTTGGGAACTACTAGCCTCAGAAACCAGGCCTTGGCGTATGGACTCTTCCTGATTCGGCCCCTCTTTGAAGACTGAGGTGACACTCTGGGCCTGTCCAGGAAAAATAATTTAGGTGACCTTGACTCAGGGGGTAAAGGAATAGGGGTGGAGGAGGCACACGGTGGCTTTCATAGGTTGTTGTAGCCACCAACCTATGGACCACTAGACACATGGACCACTAGAAATCAATGAGTTATAGAAAACACACTCTCTATTCAGCCAGCTGGGTCTGCCAGGGAGGGGTACACAGACCCCAAATTAAGCAGCCCTGAAATGTAGAGGTACAAGGTTTTTAAGCCCTAAACCCCATTCTTCATTCCGTCTGAACACACAAGTCTATTTTTCTTCCTTTTACTGTCAACCCACAGGTTCGTTGTGCAAGGAGTGGGGGGCGTTCAGAAGCAGAAAGCGTATTGTTAGAATGTTATGTTCCCATGAGTGATAGCCTAACGTTCCCATGGGCAATAAATAGCCAAGCAGTAGTTTTCCAGCCAGCACAGGTAGTGGTCATACCTGCGGTTTGACCGCCATCCTGGCTGCTGCAAGAACGGAGATAGCTAGTCTAGCCTCAGTCCTGCTAGACTGCGGAGGTTTGTCCCTGGACTGTGAGCCAAGAAAAGTCGGGGTCTTCAGATGCTGTCTGCGTTGACATAGCCAGGACAGTCCCGTCTGGAGCGGACTGAAAACCGCATCCGCAGCCTGGTAGAGGATGGGTTCGCGGCGAAAATTCACACTATAACCTACGGGGTCACCTTGGAATTCTTGTCCTCGGGTGTCTTCACTAGGGCCGGAGGACCTCAGACCTACGAAGTCGGGGCGGGGCTCCAGCCCGGGCGCCGGAAGGATGCTGGCCTAACCCCCGCCTGCGGCCTCCGGTGAGCAGGAAGGGGCGCGGGCGGCGGGCGCAGCCTCAGCGTCGGCTCTAGGACCGCGCGGACTCCGGCTGGGCAGCCCCAACCCGGTCAGAGCCTGAGTCACGGGCCCCGCCCTGCCGAGCCGGACGCGGCCAGAGGCCCGGCGGCTGCGTAGACGAGAGGACCTGCGGGAGCGGTGGTGAGAGCCCGGCCCCGACCGCCCCTGCACTCCGCAACCCCAGCCCCGACGCGCCCAGGCCCGCTGGGACGCTGGAGGCCCGGCCTCAGGGCTCCCCTAGGCTCGGAATCCTGGATTGTCTGGGCCCCGTTATCCCGCCCCCGGGACCCCTCCTCCCTCGGGCTCCGGGTCTAAACCACGAGCCGGGGGTTAGAGAGGTGCCCCGCAGTCCGCCCTGGGTGGGGCCTCCAGAAGCACGTCCCGAGACCCGCGCTTCTAAAGCTGATGGGGAGCCCGTTCCCCTGGGCCCGGGGCTGCAGACCCGATCCCACCGACCCAGCGTGAACCCCGTAACGTCGCTATTGGGAGCGCCACAACCTTCAAGTTCACATTCTGAGTTTCCAGAACCCCGGCCCGGGGTCCTCCAGGCCGAGGCTCCGATCCGCGCCCCTGACCCGCCCAAGACCCAAGGTCCAGTTCCTGGGCCCTGGGGCTCAGATTCGGGGGCCTCGACAGGTCCAGGGTGCCTGCCTTCCACCGCCTCGGGCCCCGAGAACCCCACCAGGCCTGGGCCCCCCCTCCCCTCAATGATGCCTATGTGTAGACTCGATCCAGGGTCCCCCAAGTGTGAAGAGGACCCCTTGGATCCGCAGGGGGTTTCGCCCTGATCCTCTGTCCCCACCGCACCGTCCCCCAGACCTCATCCCGCACGGACCCTTCAGGTTCCAGCCGGAGAGGAGGTCCCCGCCCGGGGGCCCCACATTACTCCCCCACTTCCAGCTGCCAGACGCGCGCATCTGTGGGGAGGGGGCGGGCTCGGGCTGAGGCGGCCACCGGACCCCTTTCTCCTTCCTCCTCAGGAATCTTGGGTCGCAGCCATGTTCCTGGTTAACTCGTTCTTGAAGGGCGGCGGCGGCGGCGGGGGCGGCGGGGGCCTGGGTGGGGGCCTGGGGGACGTGCTCGGAGGCCTGATCGGCGGGGCCGGCGGCGGCGGCGGCGGAGGAGGAGGAGGCGGCGGCGGCGGCGGCGGAACGGCCATGCGCATCCTGGGCGGGGTCATCAGCGCCATCAGGTAGGGCGGGGCCTGAGGGGCGGGGCTTGGCGGAGGAGGCTGGTCCTGCCCGAGTAGAATGGGGTAACCTCGACACTGCCCTGGCGCCCGCATCAGGCTGGGCCGCGCCCGGGCTGCGGGGCGGGCCCCGAGGGGGTGGGCCCTTGCGAGGCTGGCGGCAGCTCGGGGGGCGGGGCTCGACTTGGAAGTAACCTGACTGTTGGGGAGCCGCGATCTGACTGTTGGATGGGTTCCGGCGGGGCTTTGGGAGGTGGGGCTTCCTGGGGCTGGACCCAGCCTGCTTCCGCTAACCTGGAGACGAGCGTTAAGGGGGCGGAGCCAGTGAGGCGGGGGTCACTTCATGGGGGCAAGGCTTGGCTTACGGGCTCGGCGCCGCCGACCTAGGTGGGTCAATGAGAAGGTGCAGCCTGAAGAGGCCGAGGCCCACTGGGTAGATAGGAGTAGTACTGTTGAAGGGGCTCGGCCTGGCCGAGAACTGGCCGGATTAAAATAGAAAAATGTCCTGGTGGAGGTAGGGCACGTTGTCCAGTTTCCCTAATTAGGGGCCTAGTTAGTCTTGGCCACTGAGCAGTGTTTTCTCGAAGGGGCAGGAACTAGTGGAGCTGGGGTGGGATGTTGGGAAGACACAAGCATCAGGAAGCCCTAGTGATGGAGTCATTTCCTAGACCCATGGGACCTGAGGAGAGTGGGGCCCAGGGAAGCTGGGGCAGAACTTTAATGAAGTGAGCCCTGGAAGGGGCTGGGTCTATTGAGGAGTCTGCCACTGGTAGCAGTGAAGCCTACTGTGGGGCAGTCCTGTGAGTTTTCTGGTAACTAGGGCAGGAAAGATAGGGACAGGTTAGTACAAAGACAGATAAGGCAGGCGGAGAGGGGCAGCCTGGGATTTGGTGTGGTTGGGGTACTGGGATTGGCGCTGCCCTTTGGAGGTCCCGACCCCTGGCCCTAATTCCTTTGTTTCCCTCCAGTGAGGCAGCTGCGCAGTACAACCCAGAGCCCCCGGTAAGCTGCGCTTCGCAACCGGAGACCTCTCTTCTCACTCCCAGGCCTTTTTCAGCAGCCCCCACCCCCTTTGGAAAAGCCCTCCTCCTCTCCCTCTTATGAAATCCTTTTCATTGAGTTTCTCTCTTGTCATGTCCTCAGACTTAGCTATTACCCACTCCCTATTCAACCACCACCTCTCATTCCTGTGACTCCCACCTAAGGCTGTACTGGCCAGGGTACCCTTTCCCCTACCCATCTTAGATCTCCTCCTGCAGCCCCCACGCACCCATTATTCCAATATCGAGGCCAATGAGAGTGAGGAGGTCCGGCAATTCCGGAGGCTTTTTTCCCAACTGGCTGGAGATGTAAGTATCCTGGAGTCCCCAAACCTGTCTTAAGCTTTCCATGCCTTCCCTTGGGTGGCCCTTGCATATACACACTCAACCATGGCAATCCCAAAGTTCCCATCCTCCTTCATGACATGCCTAGGACCCCTTTCAGTCACCCTGATCCACCCCTAACTTCTCCCTGCAGGACATGGAAGTCAGCGCCACAGAACTCATGAACATTCTCAATAAGGTCGTGACCCGACGTGAGTGATGAGGGGGTCAATACATAAGGAAGGTTTAAGTCATGGCAGCTGGGGTAGCTGTGACCTCTGGCCTCTGACTATCAACCTATCCCCCACAGACCCTGACCTGAAGACTGATGGTTTTGGCATTGACACATGTCGCAGCATGGTGGCTGTGATGGATGTATCCTTGAAGGCAGTCTGGAGGAGGCCTCGGGTGAAGAGGGAATTTTCTGAGAGCATGAGTGAGAGCCAGGATGTAGCTTTCATACCCATATATATGGACAGGCATACAGTAGAACATATCACTCACCAATGGACATGCAGCAATAGTAACATCAGCTCTCATAGCTGGCACTGAAATTTACTTCATAGCCCCCCTGTTAGACATGGACAATTATTATTATTCCATTTTGTAGGTAAAGAAACAGACTCGGCGAGAGGCAATCATTTGTCTGAACTTAAAAATAAATAAGTGAAAGGATAGGAATTTGGACTCAGGTCTTTGAGACTTGAGAACCCAAGTTTATAACTGCCCTAGGTGTGCACACATGCATATATACATGCCTATGTGCACAAGGGTACACCCATATACATGAAGATATGTGAAGATATACGAACAGGAACAGATATGTCTGTCTGCACATGGGCCAGTTATTAGCTGATGCACACTCAGCACGTAGGGCAGTGCAGACATATACATATATTCACATTACATGATCACACGTGTGGCATAGGTTTAAACAATTGTGGCTCTGCCCCTTAGCAAGGTTATTGAGCCCCTCTGTGCTTTAGTTTGCTTATCTGTATAATGGGGTGAATGGTAATGGTGACGCTGAATTAGAGCTACGTGCAAAAGGCTTAGCACAATGTGTAACACATAGTAAATGGTTTGTACATGTTAGCTGTTATGTGATATTACTGCAGATAGACTTTTCAGCTCTGACTTTGTTTTTGTGACTGAGGAATAATACTGGTGGGGCTGGTGTACTGAGGATTTAGTGAGAAAAGTGATGTTCCTGAGAAGCTTAGCACTGTCTGATGTGTACTAGGTAATCTGGTAAGTCCTGGTCATTGTTATTGAGGATGTATCAAGTGCCCGCCCATGAGCTTAGGGCTTTATGCCCATATCTCATCACTCTTTGATCACAAACCCAGCATTTATCCACTACTGTCACCTCATTTCCTCATAGCCCATGTTTTTTTTACATGTTCTAAATTTAGGAAATTGAATTACTATCAGAATTTAAGAATTTTATAAATGAAGAATTAGCAGCTATTTTCAGGTGAGGAATTTGTAGTTTAGAAAAGTTCATTATACTTGCACATGGCTGTGTTTAAACAGATTCCTTACCATTTAGAAATATAAAGTAAAATATGTGTGGATAAAACAAGAAATAAAGCTACACCCAAGGTGACATGACTAGGGTGAGATGGGTGCTGGAGTTTTAGCCCAGGTTACCCTGATTGGCTGCATCATTGTCAAGTACACAGGGTGTACAATGAACTCAATTGGATACAGCTATTCTTAACACCTACCTCCAGAGTGACACGACAGGCAAGCTGGGTTTCGAGGAATTCAAGTATTTGTGGAACAACATCAAAAAGTGGCAGGTGTGTGGTGAAACTCCTAGCATGAAGACTCCCAAGCCATGGAGATGCCATGTCCCCAGATGCTCATTAGTTGAACTCCAACCTCCCTGTTCCCACAGGCCATATACAAACAGTTTGATGTTGACTGTTCAGGGACCATTGGTAGTAGTGAACTTCCAGGGGCCTTTGAGGCAGCAGGTATGGCTGGGGGGCACATGGTGGGGCTGGGGGTTGGATTGCTGAGGCAGCCCCCACTGAGCTGGTCTAAGCCTACACTCTGGGACTGGGAGTGTGGCCCCCATACCTGAGAGACTAAACCATTGTTAGGGTTCCATCTAAATGAGCATCTCTACAACATGATCATCCGACGCTACTCAGATGAGGAAGGGAACATGGATTTTGACAACTTCATCAGCTGCCTGGTCAGGCTGGATGCCATGTTCCGTAAGTGTCACCACAACTTTCTTCCCGAGTGGGGATTTTATTTGTTCAACCTCCATTGGCCAAGGTCTTTGAGCCTAATTTTGAGGTGGGCATCATTAAGGGGCACAGCAGTGACCGAAACAGCCTCAGATCCTGCCCTTGTGTCACACTCATAGTCTAATGGAGGAGAGGCAGATCATCAGAAAATGACAGCTCAGAGTGGTTACTGCTGGGATAGGGAATGCTCAGGGCAGAGTGATGGGGGCAGAGGGGAAGCTCAGGGCATAGCAGGTTTAGATTTGTAATTGGGGAAGCTGCAATGGCTTCAAACTTAAGTGGCACTTGATTCAGCCTGAGGGTTCAAGGAGGGCTTCCTGGAAGAAGGCACATGTGAGTTGAGACCTGTCAGGTGAGAAGTGACCCCATTGAGAGAGTGGGGAAGAGTGTTGCAGTGGAAACAGCTTGTGCAAAGGCCTAGAAAGGCATAATTGCTTGCTCACAGCCACTCAGTGAGGAAGTTTCAGAGCCAAAATTTGAGCTCAGACCTGTCTGAGAGAGTTGAGTGAAAGGAAGTAGGAGCATCAGGCATGGTCAGGGCCGTGAATGCCAATTTCAGGTTCTCACACACTGTTGGGGGCATTGGAAAGCCACAGCAGATTCTAGGCAGGGGAAGGACAGGATCAGGTTGGGCTTTAGGAAGCCCTCCCAAGAAGTCCAGGGAGGACGGTGCATTAAGAGCATGGGTAGAGGAAAAGGGACAGGTATATCATGGATATGAAGGGAAGATGGGATTGGACAATAGGGCAGATGATGCCAAAAGTCACATGAGAAGGCCTGAGAAGTGGCTTTTGGACTCTATCAGCAAGAGGGTCAGTAGTTAATGCAGTGAGAGCAGTGTCTGAACAGCAGCTGTGTGGACACCTGAGGATGGAAACTGAGCAGTACACAAGAGGAAGCAAAGGCATTGTGGGCACCTGTTTGCCTCGGTTTGGCTATGGGTGAGGAGCATGGAGTTTCCGGGCATGAGTGGGAACCATGCCAGACTGTAGGTCAGGAAGTGGAGCTTGGAGAGCCTCCTTCTTTCCGATAGTCTGTTTAAGCTGGAACTGGAGGGCTTAGGAGTCGGTAGGAGGCTGGGACTTGGGCAGAGAGTGATGAGGGGCACACAGATCAGTTAGTTATATGGAGGCTATTACTGAAGTGAGTAACGGCCTGGGTTTCAATTCCGATTTCCTCACTTTCTCACTGTATGACCTGGAGCACATCACTGCTTAATTTTCAAATAACATTTATCTCACAGAATTTGATTAAATGAGTTGACACATGGAAAGCACTTCATGCAGTGCTTGGCCAGATAAGGTATTCAATAAATTACTAGTCATTATATCATCATCCCATACATTAGTATATTTGTATCCTAAAAGCCAATCCCCTCAACTCTTCCTTTCTCCTGTAGGCGCCTTCAAATCTCTTGATAGAGATGGCACTGGACAAATTCAGGTGAACATCCAGGAGGTAAGAACTCCCATCCTGGGATGAGGGCTCTAAGCAGGGGACCCTTCCCCTCAGCTCTGAATTGGGCTCCCTTCCTCCTATTTCCCCAATAATCCCTGGGTGAGGGCAGAGAAAGGGCGTCTGCTATTCCCAGGTTCCTGGCTCCTTAATCTCTGTGCTTTCCTCTCTCCAGTGGCTGCAGCTGACTACGTATTCCTGAATGGGAACATCAGACCTCTCCATCACCTTGCTATAGGAGTCACCGTGGGCTCTTTGGTCACTCCCAGGGCCGATCCTGTCTGCAGTCATGTCTTCATGGGTCCTGTTGACTCACCAGCCTTTCCGTTCTTCCAGTTATTGACACCTAGCTTCTCAGTCAGCAGCCAGGGCCCAACATGTTCTAATATGTCATGCCCCAAGTTACCCCTGGCTCTAAGACACTCTAACACACCCTTGCCCCATGGGTCACCCCCTCCCTCTGGCACACCCATCTCACACCCACTCAATAACCTTTCTAATGCATCTGTGCCAAGCCCAACACTTACCTTGCTTCCACGCCCCAAGGGCCATTCTCTAAGTTCTGGGAGGATCACTCTGGTCCCTATCCACCTTGGCACACCTGTTCAGTTACCACCCAGGCAGCCAAACTCCTCCTGGCTATAACAGGCCCATACACCCCAGTGCCTTTGTATTCTGCTTCCAGGAGGAAATAAATGCACCCCAGTTGCTGCTGTCTCTGGGATTTGCCTCCTGTTATGAGAGTTGAGGGGTGGCTCAGGCTCTGTCTGGAGCAGACAGAGTCTGGGTTCTGGGTGTGGGGTGGTGGTGGTTTTGACCATCTTCATGTCTAACCGTAAGGCTGGATCTGCATGTTTCATAGTCCTTTTTTCTTGTCTTTTTTCTCATACTGGATCCCAGATGAGCTGTAGCCTCATTTTTGCTGAAATGCCTAAAAGGTTCTGTGGAAACTGAGGTTGGGACCCAGAGGCCTGGGCCATCTCTGTTCTTGCTGCAAGAACAGGTCTGGTGGGAGGTGTCAGTGCCATCCCTGGTTCTGTCCTCCAAGGCCATGTTTACCTCACTCTCATCTTCTGTGCTTCAATTTGTCCTCACTTGCCTTTTGTCAAAATCATTACTTAGCATTTTCTTTCCCATGCTTGGGCTTCTGCAGGGAGAGAGGCTGCTATCCCAGGACACAGAGCCCCTGTCCCACTCAAGGATACCATCCCTGGTCCCCAAGCCTTGAGGGGCATCCCAGGAGTGCTGTTTGGGGTCCCCAACCACTCTGGGAGGGCTGAGAGGCAGCGACATCCTAGGATAGCCCTGGTCTAGCATGAGGGACTCAAGGCTGGGGCAATGGGCTGTTCATAGGACTAAGATCACTTGCTAGTGGAAGGACGGGCTGAGGGGCACATACACAAAGGCCAGAGCATTTATTAATGTTGATCGAGTCCCTCAGGTCCTGCAGGCTTCTTGGTCTCACTTTTTGTGGGGGAAGGAAGCCCAGCCGAGGCAGTACAGGCTGTAGACAGTGCCTGGAGAAGGGGTGTGGAGGATACAGAACGAGACACTAATCGCTTTGCTGAACCACGCACCTCAGGCTCTTAAGCCTCTCAGCAGACTACCCCATCACCAGAGTGGATCTCAGCCCCAGTGCAGGCTCTAGCTCCCTCCTCAAACTGCACTTCAGGTGAGGAAATCCATGGTCCTTGATCCAGACCAGGGCCTGAGCTTTCTCCCAGCTCCAGCCTGGGCCCCAGACCCTCTCCTAGGACAGAAGCCCAAACCCTAAGGGGCTCCCTCACTATTTGCCAGCCTGGACTCCAGTACCATCCCCAAACCTGGCCAGTTTAGGACCCAATCCTCTCCCTAAACCCCAGCCCATACGCTTGTCAGTTCTCTTCCAAACCCCAAGCTGGGAACCAGCCCCTTCCTCACTCCAGCTCCAGCTGGCCTCTTGAAGCTCAGGCCGAGCCTGTCCCTGCACTCACCTCCCAGGCACAGCGCCATGGTCAGTCGGTACAGGACGTTGTCGGTTCCCCCGCCCTTCAAGTGCACCGGGAGGTCATTGTCCTCCTGGATGTTCGGGGCGTCCAATAAGAAAGGGGTGCCGGCTCTGGCGTAGACGCCCCTCGCCTCCCCCAGGCTCCAGCTCGCAGCCTGAGACCGCCCCCACCCGGCCTACCTGGAAGAGTTTCTGTTTCTCGGCTACTCGGTTCTCCAAGCGGTTCCGGGCCGTTGAGCTGAAGTTGCGCATCAGTGCCTGGGAAACCTGGTGGGGGGAGGGGTTGAAGGGTTTTGGAGGCACCTGGAGAGGCGTCTGGAAGTGGGTCCGGCGGGGGAGAGGGGCTGGTCCTATGTGACCATCCCAAAGGCAAGATCAGAATTGCTAGCACGAGTGGGGGAAAGGGTCCTGTCAAGAAAGGCCCAGAAAGGGACTCGCGCCCAGCAGGTCTGACTTGGAGGTTACCAGGCTGTCTAGAGGGTCCTGGAAGAGGAGCGGACTCAAAAGGGAGACTCATGATTTGCGGGTCCGAGTCCCGAGACGCTTTTTGGGGAGGAGGGTTTCCTGGGAGAAGCCCAGGTCCTGGGAATGTCGGGACTCGATCCGGGGTACCAAATGGGGTTTCCAGACAGCCTAAGAAATCCAGAGGCGGGGAACGGGTATCAAATTCCAAGTGCCTGGATCCCAAGGTGTTAAGGGAGCCCTGGAAGGGGGAAAGTTCAGACCCAGGGCTTTGGGCCCTACTGGGAGTCCCTGGCGGTCTCGGAAGCTCTTGGATTGGGAGGTAAGAGGTGGGGGGCCCGAGCCCTGAAGGGGGCTCACGTTCCAGGGCCCCAGATTCCGGGATGTCTAGGGAGTGTCGATCGGGGTGAGGGCTTCCCGGACAGGGGCTCCTGCCCGGCCCATGGGGCCCTCACCCGCAGGGCCCTCATTCTGCGTCCTCCTCTTCGGCTGGAGTCACCTCCCCTCTCAGCCCAAGGACACACAGTGGCCTCCCCACCCCGGGAATCCCAGGCCACGCCCCGGCGCGCCACCCGACACCGCTGTCTGGATCAGGGAAGGGGGGGCGGAGGCCGGGGAGATGCGGGCCTCAGAGGATTCGTCCAATAGGCGCGTGGGAGAGGCGCGCCAGCCTCGCCCCGCCGCTAAGGGGCGAGGCCCCCGCCCGCTGCTCGTCCGCGTTTCCATCGGGCTAGGGGAGCGCCCCGGCGTGCCGGGGGCTGCGTTTTCCCTGGTTCCTGCGGCGGTCCCGGCCTGGCCAGCGCGTCCTCGCTCAGATTTCCTCCCTGCGGTTGGGGTGGGCGAGCGAGCGAGGCCGCAGGAGAACTGCGGTGGGAATTCCTTGTTCCGTCTACGGGGGCCGAGCGACAGCGCCCCTCAGTTCCCTCACTTGTCGCGTGGGCCTAAGCCAGAATCGGAAAGATGTGCTGAGAGCGCTGCATGAGAGCATGCCTGAGCTCACAACTGTAACCGAGCTAATACATGTTGCACAGGAACAGCCAAGAGCCGCGATTTTTACTGTTTCCACCGGCAGTGTTCATGCGTACAATATATTTAGTTAATTTTCGTTTTATCATGGAAAAGTTCAACGGCAAGCAGACAGGTATAATGAATCTCCGTCTCGGACCCATCACCTGCTTCAGCATTTATCACCATTATAGTGTGGTTTTGTTATTTTTTAAATTTTTTAATTAAGTTTATTGAGGTAACATTGCTTAATGCAATTATATAATTTTCAGGTGTACACTATCATTTGAACCATTTTTCGTGTTTCTCCCCACTCAACTCTTTTCATTGGTGTATTTTAAAGCAAATCCTAACATCACGTTTTATATTTACATATGTCTAACATGTAAGGACTTAAAAAGGAAAATCCCAACCACCCACAATTTATGGATTGAATCTGGGATTACAAGAAAAATCATTAAATATTTTTCTATTGTTAGTGGAATAATGGGTAAATTTTAAATAAGGTATGTGGATTAGATAATAACATATCAGTATTAGTTTCCCGATTTTAATGGTTGTATAACGGTTATGTAACAACGTTTTTAGGAACTACATGCCGAATTATTGGGGAGTAAAAGGCCGTCATATTGGTAATTTACCAAAAAAAATAAAAACGATTAAGAAACAAGTTATATATCTGTATTCTATCTGATTCTAATTCTGTCTGATTCTGATGTGCAACCAGCGTTGAGCTCAGGTGCCTTAATAGCTTTAGCAACTAGCGATGATCCTGGCCTAGTCTAAAAAGTTCAAACAATCTCTTTTAAAAAGGACTTTTATAACAATTAAATTCCCTTAACATTTTCAAACTATGCTTATAAATTGAATGTGTTATATTTTTCCATTTTACAAACCACAGTAGGCTAAATTATCAGAAGAATCTTCAATATTTAACATAAATTTTATGAATCTAAAATTATAAGCCTATTAATGTAGCTAATCTTATAACTTATTAATTGTTACAAGAGTGTACATAAACAGTAAGATTTCAACTAAAAGTCTGGATCCCACATTTTAAGTTGGAATTACAAGATTGATCTGTTATTTGAATAGGCCAATTTATCTTATATGTTACAAAATACTTAAAACATTCAGATTTCCTAACACAAAAAAAGTTAACACCATGATTTTGACTGTCTTAAATATTTCTATACTTAATTTTTATTAATTCAAAAATTTCCCCAGGTTAGATGATGTTTACCCATATAGTAAGATGCTCAATATCATACCATCGGTTGTCATCAGGGAAATGCAAATTAGGGCCACAATGAGATACTATAACATGTCTAATGAGTGGCCAAAATTAAAAATACTGACGATACCAAGTGCTGGCAAGGATGTGGAACAATTGTAACTCACACTATTGGTGAAAATGCAAAATAGTACACCCACTGTAGTGATCTGGGTCCAATCAAGAGATGGAAACAACCCACTAGGTTATTATTGTGACAAAAGAGTAAACTATAAGATATAAGGAATCTCGGTATGGTACCCTAGGATTGAGGGAATGTACCCAAAGAGGGAGAAATTGGGAAGGGATTTAGAACTTGTTGGAGAAGGTGTGGTTTGACCATCAGATAGCAAAGAAGTTTGCTGCTTTAGCCAGGCTAGAGCTGCCCTGGGGTTGCTGGATAAATTATAGGTGAGCCTCCAGAGAGCAGGCAGGGGAGCAGGCAATCACCTGGTGGAGTGGGCATGCAGTAGGAATCCAGCCCCAGTAGGATTGGAGGCCTTCAGGACCTGTCGATCATGAAGGCTTGGGAGGGGTGTTTGTAGAAGGCATAGCTGCTTTGTGTATGAGCTTCTGGACCACAGTCAGCTGGGTGCAGGCCACACAAGGCTTGCCAAGGTAATCTAGCAGGTGAGGGGCTTCTAAGGGAATCCAGAAGGTGGTTTTGTGTAGGTTGAGTGGGGGCTTGTCGAGGGATTTGACAGGCAGCTGTGGAAGGGTTGCCAGGCTGAAATTGGGGTAGGTTCTGTGGGAAGTCTTCACACCTGTGTACCTGACAACTGCACTAGAAATTGCAGGAAGCCTTTTCCTCCTGCCGTGTCACTCCAGTGCCCTCTGCTGAGAAAGTTTAGCAATGTGCTGTCTTTAAAGGAGAAATGCTTAAGGGCATTCCATTGTTGATCACAGAGCATATATTGAACAGTGCATTTGGAGCTGAGAGGCAACAGATAACTGACACGGTCTACATCTTTGGCTACTCAGCCACCATATGCAACCGTCTACACACATTTGAACTCCTTTACAATAATGCAACAATTCTATATTTTACCTATCCTTCTTACAAGAGAAGTTTTTTGGCCCAGAATGAGAAAATGCAGTCTGAAGTCATTGTATCCATCATAGGCTATATTAATTACTCCTCAGATTCAGTCACAGTCTCACTGAAAATTCTGTTACTTAAAGACTAAATTGTAATGTTAACCCCTAATGATAACTCATGTATAAAAGTAAAAAATAAATAAATAAAAGGAAGGAAAAATAATGGTTAATATACACAAATAAACACTGTCATGTAACAAGTGTAGAGGAAATATTGAAATTCTTCCTTTCTGTAATTGGTCAGATCAGTGCTGAGGTCTTTGGCTTTCTTCTTTAATTATCTTTTCATAATTGCCTTACCTTCACAAGTCGACAGCTCTATGTTCTTTGCCGGGTGAAGTTGATCCAATCCTTCATTCCTAAAGGGTTCAAGTCCTTAGGCATCTAAGTACCAGAGCCTGTTGATTTGTTCCAGCAAAGATATTAGATTTGGGACAGCAGCTTCAATTGGAATGAACACAAGTTTACAATAGACCCATTGTCATTCTCCAAGATATTATTTTTTATACATTTTAAAGAAAATAGCAGATATCAGTATGCTTCCCCCAAACACTCTATTAACTAGGCTGAGGGAGGAGAGGAGGCATCTGAAAAATGCAAAGGAAAGGGCCTGCAGAAATGACGGACTCAGCTGGTTAAAAATGCTCTCTACCCCAATTCTGTCCAGTGCTCTCCAGCTGATATGTTTTCTCATAGCTACGTCCCCCACTTCAAGGACTCTCCAGCTCACATTGTTGAATCATGGCTTGCCGACAAACCAATGTTCTTTCTTATCTCTGTAGCTGTGTAGGAATAACAAGACTGTGTAAAACTGCTTGTTATGTTACAATTGGATAGGAGTCCACTGAGCAGGTGCCGGCATCAAGACGTGCTGTTTCCTGCTTACAGCTTAGGTGTCCTGTCTCTCTGTTCAAGAATCCTATAATGGTGTGGATAATGCCAAGGTTGTGGATTCTACAGAATAAACGACCGGTGGTCTGGAAATTCCTCCCCACTTGCAGGTCCCCACCCCAAGCTCCCCTTCCCTGTCCTGAGTAAGGAGGCACATGTGAAACCTCAGACAAAGGAATCATGTGCCCCTTTCATGGACACTGCAGAAGTATGTAAACTGATAAATCTGACCAAAATGAGCTCGTGCATGGAGCTGTTAACCCCGCGTGCTCCACCGGCCAATAAATTCTCCTTCCTCTAACAAAGTTGAGTGTCCAAATTCCTCTGTCGGGTGTCGCTTCCTGCAATAAGACTACATTAACTTGACTGCCTAGATATTTGAAAATATGGAAATAAGTGTTATCCTCTATGGCTGGGAGGAAGGTAAATTAGAACCAAGCTTCCTAACAGCTTATTGGTTAATATATCAAATAGCTACATGAAAATAATAAACATCAGACCTTCATTCCTATAGGGAAACAATTACCTATAGCTGCAGAGCAACTGCCCTTTTAAATGGGGTCGGGGCACAGATTGCAAAACTAGCCCCTGTGCTTCTTTACAGTACAATTTGCAACTCATTCAAATTTTGCCACTCCTTGAATCTGAGCTTGGCCGTATGACTTGCTTTGTCAAAAGCAATAATGCATTAGGCATGTTGATTGAAAAATAACAGCTATTAGGTGTTTTGTCACGAAAAGGATGTATTTGGGAAAAAGAAAAGGTTGCAGCCTAGAACATGCAGACATGGCAAGTCACATGCACACTCTGGCCTGCGTGCCAAGAGGGAGGGGGCCTTATAGAAGGGATACAGAAGTTAATGAAAGGGGAAGTTAGAACCATCAAGCTTTATTATAAACATAGAGTTCTTCCTTAGTGTTCTTGCAATTATGCAGAGTGTGAGAGTTTCCATGAGGCGTAGCTCGTCCCATAGATTTCCCAGGCTGATTACGTTTACTTAACGTTCCATTTCATCTTTACCAGCCATTTTCCTACTGACAGGATTTAAAAAACGCTTGTGCATTGGACTTGCCCTCTTTCGCTCCTGGGAACCCTGTGACCACCAACATGTGAAAGAGCCCAGATTAGCCAGTCTGGTGACAACGCTCTGGGCCCAATACTCCTCGTTGCTCCAGCTGAGATTGAGCCAACTGCTAGACATGAGTGAGGGCACCCTAGATCACCCAGCCCCAGCTGAGTAAGATCATAACTATGAAAGCAACTCACAGAATCATGAGAAATAATAGATGCTTATTATTTGAAGCCACTAAGTTTTGAGTGGGCTGTTATACAGCAAAAACTGACACGGGGAGATGCATTTCTCCTTCACCAAAGTCCCCACCAAACCCTAACGTCTTACACCTGTTTTACTTATTTATATTCCTTGCCTGGTTCTTGTAGGCATTTGAATTTGCTGCTCATGGAATAGGACTTGGTGTGGCAACTGTTTTTGACTGCATCATGGCTTTCTGCTCCCCCATACCTAATTTCTGAAGAGGAATCCTGGATCTCTTGCTTCCACCTACCTCTCCTCCCCATCACCTTCACTTCAGTCCGGGCCTCCCTAACATCTTCCTTCTGGCTCAGTTTACTAGTTTCTTTTCTGGTCTCCCTGTATAGATTGTAGACATCGAGAGGATAATAAAACTTATCTCAACAAGAGGGCCAAAGGTTACAGCCTGGACAAGGTCCCTATGTTACCTGTGCCACGGATTCTTGCAGTCTCCCAGGATGGAAATCAAGGGAGATCACCAGACACCAAAGTAGAAATAAAAAAAGTTTTACTGAGCTGTGCACAAGAAAACCAGCACCAAAAAAAAAAAGAAAAGAAAAGAAAAGAAAAGAAAGAGACGGGTGGTTTGCTGAGGGAGTTTGTGGCAGAATTTTAAAGGGAGCTAGGTAGGACAAGAACTATGTCTAGGCATGTAAAGGGGGAGGTTTCTCGGCTTCTGTGCCGTGTGGCTACATGCTTCCTCATGCCTCACTTATCTCATCAGCCTGTTAAATCCCTAACCCTGGGTGTGACTTTTTTTTTTTTGTATTAAGATGAAGAAAGGATCACACAAAGGGCACCTCTGAGCCTGATTGCAAACGTGGAGCCAAAGGAATTGGTTCCTTAATAGTTAAGCAACTCTGGGGTCTTTAATATTGGTCTCCCTAGGGTGGGCGTCCTTGGGGGCGGGGGCTTATCTAAGTATTAGCAGATAGGTCCTGTCTGTTCAACTCCACTGACCTGATGGCAGGAAGTTGCCTTTTTGTCTCACCTATATTAAACTCCAAGGTGCCAGGAAGTTTGGAATATTATCCATGGTTAAAAGCAATGAAACCCTAGATCTTGAAAGCATCTCTAGGCTGCAAAAGCTAGAACGTCTGAGGCTATTTGGCTGTGAGAGAGATGTTATTTATATACCAATGGGCTGGAAACTCTTTCAAGAGGGAGGGGGACAGCTCTTTTATAAGCAGAGAAAAATGATCTTTCTGTATCTTGCCTAGGACAATTGACCTGGCTCTCATCATATTGCCCTAAGAGTAAGGACTAGGGCTGAAGGGAGCTGCTGCACTTATTATTTACCCTGAGGTATTTAATACAAAATCTATCTTTGACCCATTATACCTCATGTGCACATTTATGATAAAATTAATACAAATGAATATTAAAAACTCAACCATCTGATTTAGTCACATGCACAATGTTTACTTTCTGTCCTGAAACCAGTAAGTTCTGCTTATTTATAATTTCTTCTCCTCTGTAACGCTGGCTTGCAATTATAGGCATACCTTGTTTTATGGCTCTCCATTTTATCACGCTCCATAGATATTGCATTTTTATAAATTGAGGGCAAGACCCTCCACCAGCAAAAAGATTACAACTCAGTTTATTTCAGTGGTCTGGAACTGAACCCACGATTATCTCCAAGGTATGCCTGAATCTCTTCAGAGACCCTTATGGCATGATCTTTAAATTTTGGATTATAACAGCTTCCTTACCAGCCTTTTCTATAATTTTTGTTCAAAATGCTGAGAGAACTTGATTAGTTTAGATCACCTTTCCGTGCTTTCAGTAGCCTGTGTGTGAGTAGCCAAGTACAGTCAGCATTGACTGAGATATCAGGACTACTAGGCAGCAGCAGTGGGGAGAGGTGTGGCCAGAGCAAGCAATGATTGGCTTCGTCAGTACAATGGAGTCTCCTTTTCCTTGGAGTCAGGTTCAAAAGTCAGTGCCTGAGGTGTATAGTTAAAACTTCCCTTGAAAATACCTTAAGATGACACCATATTGAAAAGTAAGATACAATCTTTCATTAGTTAAGCATAGCCCTTTTTCCTCCCATGTTGACAGATTGTCATGGTTTTCCTCAACATCAGTGTTAGCTTTGGGTTCAGAAACTATGTTGAATGAAACATCCACTCAATTCACACTCAGCCAGGTGAGAGGTAGGAATCAAGGGAGGAGTAGATGACTGCCCCATATCTCACAATCACTCGGTGGCATCGCTGCTTACTCAGTGAGTGGAACGGAGGGCAGGATAATTTTCTCATTTAAATATCTTTATGATCTCTTTGGTTTATTGTGAACCCATAGTTAACTCTGCGTAATTTAAGCATGTGTGCAAAATGACTCCACTGCTTAGCAACTGTCTTTGCTTCTTTGTAACTTACCTCCACTCCCAGGCTCAGTTCTTCACCCTGGAAAACAGTGTAGTGCTTTATTTATCTATCTGTTGACTGTAGACTCCCTAGTTGATATTGCATCCCTAGCACCTGGCACATGGGTGGACTCCATAAATATTCGTTGAAGGAAATGTAATATAATCCAAATGTTCTCTAATGTCCACCACTTAATAAAGTAGGACTTCAGTGCTTCTCCTAGTTTCTAGACATCTCTAGATATTTCTGGGGACTCCCAGAGAGGGACCATACATGTGCCCACCCACTAAGATATCTCCTGTTTTCTGCAGCTGTAGCATCAATGTTCAGGGAAGAAAATAAAAATCTATGTAGGGACTGGATACCAGAAAGGTTGAAAAGTTTTAAGATTGCCTTCTAAGCATGACTGCTACCTAATTTATGGGGCCCTGTGCAAGATGAAAATGTGGGATGCCTCCTTCAAACAAGAAAAAAGTGTCATTAAGAATACTAAAATATAAAACTTTTTTCTTTCTTCCATGATCGCTGTCAATTTATCATGGCCTTTTTAATTTGTTTATTGCCATGCTCCCTAGAGCAAGAGATACTCCTGGGGTGAGTACACACGCTCAGGCACGTGGGGGACCTGCCCTGCAATTTCATGTGTGCCTACAGGCTCCGCCCACTGGCTGCCGCGTTTCTGTCTCCTCCCCACTAGCCACTAGACTGCCTTGGCCAGAGGTGAAGTCAAACCGGGCATCTCTCCTTTCTACAGGGTTGCTTCCCACAGAATAATGGCAGCTCCCCTGCCAAGAAGAGCTAGGGAACTGGATCAAAGGTTGGCGAGACACTTGCCCCTACCAGGTCTCCTGCTGAATGTGCTCTGCTGTGCCAGGATGAGGAGGTGGTGGCTGCTGCTCTGCCTTGCCTTCAAAGGCCATGAGGATGTGTGCCTTGGACCTTGACCTTCCCTACCCCCAATCCCAGGTCCCCAGGAGGCAGAAGAGCAGGCAGCCAAGAACCTGTCTCAGGGCAGCAGAGGTGGGAGGAGAGAATGTGGAAGTCCCTGGTGCATTGTCCACCGTCCCAAATCAAAACACAAAATCAAAGATAACATTATGACGAATTTCAAGATGTTGAGCATTAAACCCCAAGCACGCAGCCCTTCTGAGTGTGGGGTCCTGTGTGGGAGCACTGGAACAGGTCTTGCTTCTAGGTTACTTTTCCAGGAATGACTCAGAACATCTCAAATCTGACCTGGGAAAGCTGCTGCTCTGAAGCCAGCCCTGCTACCATGAAGTTTGAAACACCTTGTGTCAGGATCCAGAAGCTGCTGCTGTCATGCTCAGGTCTCCTTTAGAAATGGTTTTGTCAACTTGCAGGAGAAAAGGGCTCAGACTCAGGAGAGTCAGGTGGGGGCAGTAAGCTATGCTGCCCTTCATTAGTTAGCATGAAAACTCTGTTGCTTTAATTAAAAGATACCAAAATACTGTGGTTTAGAGAACATGAAACTGATATACCAACCATTCTCAATATGTGAACCTTATTTAGATCTTGATGTGAATGATAGTTTTAAAAAAATTATGACATTTTTAAGACAATTAGAAAATTAAACGATTGACTTTCCCCTCAACATTTTATTAGGAAAATTTCAAAGATACAGGAAAGGTGAAGGCATCTTACAGTGAACACTCATATACCCACCACCTAGATTCTATAATAAACATTTTGCTACATTTTCTTTATCACATATTTAGTCATCTATGTCTCTATTGGTCATCAATTCATATCATTTTTTGATATATTTCAAAGTAAATTGCAGATATCGAGATTCTTTCCCCCAATATTTCAGCGTTTCATGCCTGCATATTTCATTACATAAATAATTTGAAAATTTTATGTGATACTGCTATTATAGTTGTGTTAAAAAAAAAGTCTCTATATTTTAGCAACACATACTCAGTATGTATTTTGGTATGATGTCTAGTGTATTACTTATCTACCTCCAGTTAACAAATTAACTCAAAATGTAGCAGTTTAAATCAATAATAAACATTAATTACCTCACACAGTATTTGTGGATCAGCGGTCTGGGGATGGTTTAGCTGTTGCTCAAGGTGGAGGTGGGCAGGAACCTACTGCATTTGCCTGTTGTGGGTGTGGAGAGAGACTGACCCCCGCAGCCTTCTGTGGTCCAGAACCAAGCTTTGATGTCACTCTGCTGGCATCTTGTGGCAGGCCTGGAACAATTGCCATTCCCACCTGGACCTTCCCACACTCTAATCCTGTTTAATGGTGTTTTAGGTCTTGCTTTTAAAATGTTTAACTTTTATTCACCCAGTTCCTGAATAGATCATAAATCCATGTGGTCTAAATTTCCTAGGAGTAAACAGGGAGGAAAGTCTTCTTTCCTTGAGGTCCTCTGAGTTCCTTTCCAGGGAACCATTCCGTGTTGTTTTATCTTGTGTATACTGCCCAGAAAATTTTATGCATATACAAAACCCAAAAACAAATCCCCAATATGCCCCCAAACACAACATTCCCAAAGATATGCAGCCTTTCCCAGTCATAAAAGGATAATTTGTTCCTGAAATCAGCAAATTCATTCAACAATATTTATTGGTCCTAATTTGAACAAATGATATGTATAAGTTTTGAACAAACCAAAGTAAAAAAGGTTGTATGATCCCATAGAAAATGTGAATACTGACTGGATATTTTATTATATTAAGGAATTGATTGTTTGGATGTGGTATGGCATTATTACATAAAGATGTAATAATGTTTTTATGGATGAAATTATATGATGTCTTGGTTTGATTTAAAATCCATCAAGGGGGGGAATGTTAGTGGAAATACAGATAAAGGAAGTTTGTGGAGGCTGGGCGTTAGGAACAGGTGTGTATGTTCATTATTCCATTTACTCTATTTTTGTGTGTGTTTGGAATTTCTCATTTGAAATTTTCCATGATTAAAATTTAAATGCAGTGCCTGGCACTGTTCTAGACACTGGGGATTAGCAGTGAACAAAACAGAAGAAAAACTATACATTCATGTAGCTAACATTCTGGTTTTGTTATGGAGCCATCAATTCTAAGACTCACGAAGCCAATTGAGATTATTTATGAGCCTTTATTAGCCGGCTAGTGACTAACCCTCTACCACGCTGGGTTAGAAGGGACCAGTGCCTGGTTCTTAGGGGAAGTGGTTTATAAAGTACCCCCCTACTATATTCTGAAAAAAAGTAAGTTAAGAAAAACAGAAGGTAGTCCTTCACAAAGCTCGCAGGAGTTAATCATTACAAAGATAGATGTACCCGTGGAATTTGCTAGTTTAAACATGGCCTTGCAGATGGTCTTATTATCTGTATCCTGGAATGTTGTGCTCTTCTCCGGGTTGGCGTGCTCTTCCTGTGACTGATTTACTGCCTAGAGATATCACCTCCTTGTGGCTGGTTCACTGGGAAGTTTTAACCCTTAGAGTGGGATAATAATAACTAACATTTAGTTTACCAAATGTGAGGCTCTGTTGTAAGCTTTTTGTAGTTTTTATATCAGTACATAAATACTTTCCATACTCTTTATATTTCTTTTTTAGGTTCTCAGTATTCCAGCATATGGATTTTCTACAGTTTACTTAGCTAGTCAGTTTGTTAAAGTTAAATGGACTATTTAAGTAGTTTTGTTTAAGCGATATTTATAAACTTTGTTTCTAAATCTCATCTACCTATTTTTTTTTCTTTGTCTTTTGATTTGGCCATTTACATTGAACTTATTACATAGTTGGTTTTAAATTTATTTTTATTTTTCACCTATTCTCTTTTCCTTTTATTTCCATTTTTGTCTTATTTTGTATTCATAAACAGTATTATTCCATTTCTTGCTCTTAGTTATTTATAATCTTCTTTCTCTTAAAGGTCACCCTAAGTTTTATATGATTCATCCTTTAATATTTGTTGTTGAAAATGACTTTTATTACTAAAGCAAAATTGCTGAGGTGCTGTCTCACTCATTTTTTTCTTGGTAAAATGATCTATACAATTGCCTTTATAAATGTTGATCATAAATAATTCAATTGTTTTATGATAGTGGTACGAGTTATAAATACACAGTGATGCACTTTTGTTAGAAGTGCTTTCTACAGGTCAAGAAGAGCGGTCTCCAAGGTTTCTGATGAGAAATCTGCTGATAATCTTGAGGGTTCCTTGCACATAACAGTATGTTTTTTGACAGATTTATAGTGTCTCAGTGTCGGTCTCTGAGTACATTCTGTTTTAACTTTCTTGAGTTTTTTGAATGTTTATATTCATATATTTCATTGAATTTGGGAAGTTTTTGGCCAATATTCTCTTTCCTCCTCCTAGGACTCCCAAAATACATATATTGGTCTGGTTAATGATGTCTCACAGATCTCTTAGACTCTGTTAATTTTTCTTCAATCTTTTTTCTTTCTGTTCCCTCACTCAATATGTTGCCCTAACTTAAAGTGCACTGATTCTTCTGCCTGCTTAAATTTGCTTTTGAATCCCTCTAGTGAATTTTCATTTCACCTCTTGCACTTTTTATTCCCAATATTTATCTTTGATTACTTATTATATTTTTTAATTACTTAAATTTATCTTTTTTGCCTGCAGCACCTGGTCTTCTTAGGTGATCTCCTATTAAAGTATTATCAGGCCCAGCCCTGCTTAGCTTCCAAGATCAGACGACACTGGGTGTGTTCAGGGTGGGTGGCATGGCCATAGACTCCTTTTTATATTTTTTATCTCTATTCATATTTCCATTTTGTTCACACATCATTTTCTTGACTTTGTCCACATTTTGTTTCAGCTGTCTAAACATCTTTAAGACAGTCATTTAAAGTCTTATCTGTAAGTTTGCCATTTGGTCTTTCTCAAAGATTGTTTTCTATTTTTCTCCTTTGAATCCCATACTTTTCTGTTCCTATATGTCTTGGATTTAAATATGTACATACATACATACATATATACATATATATAAATTATAGTTGACATATAATAATATATTAGTTTCAGATGTATAACATATTGATTTGACATTCATATACTTTATGAAGCAATCACCATAAGTTTGGTAACCATCTACTGCCATACAAAGTTATATTATTGACTATGTTCCTTGTGCTCTACAGTACATCCCTGTGATTTATTTTATAACTGGAAGTTTTTTATTTCTTAATCCCTCTCATTTTTTTGCCTATCCTCCCATCTCCCTATCCTCTGGCAAACAACAGTTTGTTTTCTCTATCTATGAGTTTATTTCTTTGTCCATGTGTTTTTTTTTTTTTTGATTCAACATGTAAATGAAATCATATGGTATTTGTCTTTTCTAACTTATTTCACTTAGAATAATATTTTCTATGTCTATCCATGTTGTCATAAATGGCAAGATTTCAATCTATTTTATGGTTGAGTAATATTCTATTGTTATATATACCACATCCTCATTATCAGTGGACACTTAGGTTGCTTCCATAATATCTTGGCTATTGTAAATGGTGCTACAATGAACAAAGGGTTGCACATATCTTTTTGAATTAATGTTTTCATTTTCTTTGGATGGATGCCAAAGAGTGGAATTGCTGAATCATATAGTAGTTCTATTTTTAATTTTTTGAGGAACCTTTGTACTGTTTTCCATAGTGGCTGCACCAATTTACAATCCCACCAGCAGTGCAAAAGGGTTCTCTTTTTTCCACATCCTCTTCAGCACTTGTTATTTGTTGTCTTTTGATAATAGCCATTCTGACAGTCATAAAGTGATGTCTCATTGTGGTTTTGATTTGCATTTCTCTGATGATTCATGACGTTGAGCATCTTTTCATGTTTTTGTTGGCCATCTGTATATCTCTTTTGGGAAGTATCTTTTCAGGTACCCTGCCCATTTTTAAACTGATTGTTTTTGGATGTTGAGTTGTATGGGTTATTTAGATAGTAAACCCTTATCAAATATGTAATTTGCAAATATCTTTTCCCATTTAGTTGGTTACCTCTTGTTTTATTGATGGTTTCCTTTGACATGCAAAAGCCTTTTAGTTTGATGTAGAGCCATTTGTTTATTTTTGCTTTTTTCTTCTTTTACCAAGGAGAAATATTCAAATAAACATTGCTACAACTGATGTCAAAGAGTTTACTGCCTATTTTCTTCTTGAGTTTTATGATTTGAGATATTACATTTAAGTCTTTAATCCATTTTGAGTTTATTTTTTCCTATGGTGTAAAAGAGTGATCTAGTTTTTTCATTAATTTTTTGCATATATATGTTCAGTATTCCCAAGACCATTTATTAAAGAAACTATCTTTTCTCTGTTGCATATTCTTGCTTCCTTTGTTGCATGTCTTGTGATGTTTGGGGTTGAAAATTGGACATTTAAATTTTGTAATGTGGTAACTCTGGAAACCAGATTCTCTCTCTTCCCCAGTTTTTTTTGTTTGTTTGTTTGTTTTTCTTTTTAGGTGAGGCAACCCTTGGTTGACCTCACAGATTGCAAGGACTTGGTCAATTTACAATCCCTTATTGATTTGCTTGTTTGTTTGTTTATTACGCCTACAGCACTGGTCTTCCTAGGTGGTCTCTCATCTGAGTGCTAACCAAGCCCAACCCTGCTTTGCTTCTGAGATCAGACAGGATTGAGCTTGTTCAGGGTAGCATGGCCGTAGACAGTTTGTTGTTCTTTTGGTTGTTGCAGGGCATCTCTGTGCCAGGAATCAGACTGAGGTGTAAACTTAAGGTCTTCTCAGGTCTTTCCTGAGCTTGTTTTTTACTCTGGTCATATGTGGTGACTTTCTAAACTTCCTCAGGTATTGTTTTGATGTCCAATTTCTTAAATGGCTGGCTCACAAAAGGAGAAAATGGGAAAAATCAAAGGAAAACAATACAAAATGCAATAGGCACTGTCTCATTAAATCTCTTAGCCAGCCACTTCAACTGGTGGAGCTGCAACAATGATGACCTGCTTTTGTGCCTGCACTTTCATAATTTGAAGCAGTAATCTGCTGTGAGAACACAGATTTCCAATATTTGGAGGACAAGGTCCTTATTGGCCACTTTGGCTCAATCAGGTCCCTCTAGGAGAGCTGGTTTGGCTCCCTGTCATGGGGCTGGGGAGTCATAGATGGGTACTTGCTACCACATTAACAACTGAAATTGACAAAATTTCACAATTTGCCAGGCAAGACTTCCTCTGGACGCTATGAGCCTCCAAACAAACTCCGGAGTTCTAGATTAGTTACATCAGATTCTTCCAGTATAATTATTTTCTGTGTGGAGAGACATATTTCTGGCACTTCTGATTTTGCCATTTTCCTGACATCACCCAACCAATCTACTTTCTGCCTCTATGAGTTTGACTACTCTATCTAGGTACCTTATATAAAATGAAATCATATACCATTTATCCTTTATATCTATCTGGCTTATGTCAATTACTATAATGTCTACATGTTAAAGTATGTGTCAGAATTTCATTCTTAAGGTTGAATAATATTCCATTGTGTGAATATACCATATTTTGTTTACCCATCTATTATTAGTGGTTTTTATTTGTGCAAAGATGAAAAGCCTTGTTCACACAAATAAGTGGACATAAGTGTAATAATTATGTGGAAATAAGGCAACACATTTTTCATGTATCCATGGATATCATTTTTTAACATTATTCAAAATGATAACATACTTTATGCCTTTCATTCATTCTTCCATATAAATGAATCATTCTTCAATACAAACTAAACTCATTATAATATTTGTTCTCTTTTTGTGACAGCAGGTCATTAGACAGAATTATTGAGCAAATGTTTTGAAAAGCAAAAGAGTCTTTTATCTAAAAATTTTTCTTTAATATTTAAAATTCTCTTTGGGGAAGTAATGATTAAAATTCAAACAGAAATAAGATATAACAGACAGGATTTTAAGGAATATTTGTTATTTTACTTGAACTATCTTAAAGTTGTTCTTTTCAATATATTGCATTAATGATGATGATTACCTTTAAGTTTTGCTTGTCATAATTTCCTTTGGAGTCCTTGAATATGTTCCATGCTTTGAAACATACAATTTGAAACATACAATTCCCCCCTGTACTTTCAAGGCAATCCATTAAGAATGACAAGAGTAACAGTTAAAAGTGCCAATTTTGTTGTTAAACAGCAACTTTGACAACACATGCCAAATGAAACAATGTTTCAAGTAGAAAAATGTATATCTCATTTTCTCAGTTAACCTACTTAGTATTGTCCCTTATGACAATCAACAAATTTCAGTATGATAGCTACAACTTTTAAATAAAATATATTATTTCAAAAATTTAGCTTTTTGATGAGCTTCTTTTCAATGATTCTTGAAGCATTTTCAGATGCATCTCAGAAGAATCTCTTTGAGTGCCAAAGCTTTGTCAAATAAAGAATTGTTGCAATTCTTCCAACAATTTAATAACTCCACTATGTTTTCTGGTCATACTTGTATCTCCATCATTTGTAATTCCTTTACAATTTTTCCAGTTTAATGTGAACTGATTAACAATTTCCTTTTCTAATCCTGGTAGTATATTTGATCCTGTGACTATTAAGTGAAATTTAAATTTAAATATGGTCAGCTGGACTTCAGGTGATTCTCCACATTGATTATTTTATAATTTGGTTGTAATTTTAATGCGGTCCTAGGAGGAGACCAACCCTGCCTTTACCTAGTCATCCATCTTCCCCCTCTCTTCTGCTATTCTACCTTTCAATTGAGCTAGCTGCTTCTGTGTGACAAGGCATTCGGTTAGACTAGTTAATTCTATGGGTATGAGCCCATTACTGCACTTTCTTTGCTGTGAAATGACTCCATTGACCAGACTCAGTGCCATAAAGAATTCCACAATGGTGAATAAGGTATTCTGTGAGTCTATATCTAATGGTGCAGGCACAAGCATAATGGGCAGAAAAAGCTAGTCCTTTTCCAGAATGTGTCTATTGTCATGAGGGTGAATTTCTAAACCTGGTAAAGATAACACAAAAAAGAAAATTACAAATATCTCTCATGAACACAGATGCAAAAATTCTAAATAAGATTCTAGTGAACCAAATACAGCAATATGTTAAAAAGATTATACACCACGATCAGGTGGGCTTCAACCCAGAAGCACAGGGATATTCAACATATGCATATCAGTTAATGTGACATACCACATAAACAAATTAAAAAATAAGAACCACACAATCATATCAATAGATGCATAAAAAGCCTTCGACAAGATACAGCATCCATTTACGATCAAAACACTTCACAAAATTGGTATAGAAGGAAAGTACCTTAACATAATAAAGGCCATATATGACAAACCTTCAGCCAACATTAGACTTAATGGTGAAAAACTAAAAACTTTCCCTCTAAGATCAGGAACAGGACTCTATCGCCACTGTAATTCATTGGAGGTCTTAGTGAGTGCAATCAGAGAATAGAAAGATATAAAAGGCATTCAAATAGGAAACGAAGAAGTCAAACTGTCACTATTTCCAGATGACATGATTCTCTATAAAGAAAACCCTGAAGACTCCACAAGAACACTACCAGAAACAATAAGCAAATACAGTAAAGTTTCTGGATATAAAATCAATGTTTAAAAAGCGTTCCTATACTCTAACAACAAAGTGTCAGAAAAAGAAGTGGCAAAAATAATTCCTTTTGCAATTGCAACAAAAAGAATAAAATACTTAGGAATAAATCTAATGAAACATGTGAAAGACCTATATAATGAAAACTACAAGACTTTATTAAAAGGAATCGAAGAAGGTACAAATATATTTTGTGTTCTTGGATTGAAAGAATCAGCATAGTTAAAATGACCATAATACCTAAAGCATTATACAGATTTAATGCACTCCCCATCAAAATCCCATCAGCATTTTTAAAAGAAATAGACCAAAAAATCATCAGATTTATATGAAAGCACGAAAGACCCAAAACTGCCAAAACAATCCTGAGAAAAAAGAATGAGTCTGAAGGCATCACTCTGCCCAACTTCAAATTATATTACAAAGTGACAGTAATCAAAACAGCATGGTACTGGCAGCAAAACAGACACACAGACCAGTGGAACAGAATTGAGAGTCTAGAAGTAAATCCATATTTATATGGGCAAATAATTTTCAACAAAAAAGCCAAAAACATATAGTGAGAAAGGAAAGCCTCTTTAGTAAATGGTATTGGGAAAACTGGAAAGCCACCTACAAAAGAATGAAACTAAATTGTTGTCTATCACCACACACCAAAATTAACTCAAAATGGATTAAGGACCTGAATATAAGACCTGACACAATAAAATGCATAGAAGAAAACATAGGAATGAAACTTAAGGACCTTAGACTTAAAGAGGATTTTATGAATTTGACCTCAAAAGCAAGGGAAGTAAAAGCAAAAATAAATGAATGGGAGTACATCAAACTAAAAAGATTCTGCTCAGCAAAAGAAACTGTCAACAAGGTAAAGGGACAGTCATCCGAATGGGAAAATATATTTGCAAGCAACACCTCTGATAGAGGCCTAATATCCCAAATATACAAAGAACTCATACAACTCAATAATAACAACAACAATAACAACAACAACAACAACAAACGGTCTAATCAAAAAATGGGCAGAAGATCTGAACAGACACTTCTCCCCAGAGAACGTACAAATGGCCAACAAACATATGAAAAGATATTCAACATTGCTAGCTATTAGAGAAATGCAGACCAAAACTACAATGAAATATCATCTCACACCTGTTAGAATGGCTATACTCAACAGGGCAAGTAATATCAAATGCTGGAGAGGATGCGGAGAAAAAGGAACCCTCATACACAACTGCTGGGATTGCAAAATGGTACAGCCACTATGGAAAACAGTATGGGGGTTCCTCAAAAAACTAAGAATTGATTTACCATATGATCCAGCAATTCCTCCACTGCGTATTTTCCCCAAAGACTTGAAAATCCATATAGAAAAAGATATTTGCACACCGATGTTCATAGCAGCATTATTCACAGTGGCCAGGACATGGAAACAACTGAAGTGTCCTACGATAGATGACTGGCTAAAGAAGCTGTGGTACATGTATACAATGGAACATTACTCAGCCATTAAAAGAGATGAAACACTGCCATTTGCAACAACATGGATGGAACTTGAGATAACCATGCTAAGCAAAATAAGCCAGACAGAAATTGTTGAAAATCACATGATATCCCTTATATGAGGGATATAAACATAAAAGCAACAAAGGAACAAGACAAACAAATAGAGACTCATTAACATAGACTATAGGATAATGGTTAGCAGAGGGGTGGAGGTGGGGGAGGAGGGGAGAGGTAGATGGGGCAAAGGGGATCAAATATATGGTAGCTGAAAGAAACTGGACTTTTTGTGGTAAACACACAATAGAATATACAGATGTTTATATATTTGTATTAACCAATGTTACCCCGATAGACTTAATTAAAAAAAAAAGTAAAAATAAAAAAGAAAGTAAAAAATAAAAAGAAAATAAGAAAGGTAGAATAGCTTACTGAGGACTCAGTTACAGTGTCACCTGGGAGTCAACCACCTGAAAAAATGGAGTTCTGTTTTTACAGGATTCAGTATATGCTTTGACTCAAAACCATTATATGGTGCTGTCTCTTCCAGAACACATGGGTCTGGGAAACAAAGAGTGGAAGTGGGTGTGGCTCCTCTCACTATTCTACCTAATAACTCACTTGCAGAACTTTTCCTTACTGTATTGGAAATTTTGAGCTTTGCTAATTTGAAGATCTTTATCCCCAGAGAGAATACATCTACTGGGGATATAGCAATGGAGTCACTGAATTGGAAGATAAGATTACCATCTGGACATTTTAGGCCCATTATATCACTGAATCAACAGGCAAGAAATAAAGCTCTGGGGGTGAGGATAACCTAGTGGAGTCGTGGATGCCAACTGCCAAAATCAAGTTGGGCTCCTTTTACACAACAGAGGCAAGAAGACTATGTGTGGATCGCAGGGGATTATTCTCTGGGGTCATTTCTTAGTACTTCCATGCCCAAAAATAACAGTTAATGGAAAATTACAGCAACCAAAGAAGGCAGCATGGTTGAGAGTCAGGATTTTGGGAATGAAGGTTGGGTTCATGTACTGTAGGCCTAAAATTTCATGTGCTGTTGACTTAATATCTTTGGACCTCACAGGGCCTAAAGGCCTAATGTTTTTGAGTTTCCTGCTTTCAAACAAATATGCCTCCCAATCCAGAGGAGAAGGCTCCCTAACTAATTAATTTCCCTATCAGCCAGACCACCTGAACCACCCAATACTCAACTTAATAGATTTCACTTCTCTGCCAGTGAAATTATTTAAACAAGTGAATGACATCCTTCCATAGGAACTAGGGGGAACCTCACCCTCTGGTTACTATAAAACCTGCCTCCCATAGTTACTGCTTGTTCACTCTATTCCTAAGTGTAACCCCATTGGACACTGCATGGCATTCCAGGTCCTCCTCTCGGGCTAACAGTATGTTTAATTAATGAATTTCTGTTTGATTTCATCTGTTTAGTGTTGGGTGTCCTGTTTTTAGCCATCTTGTATTATTTAGGGTGAAGGAGCCCTCCCTTACCAATGCAGTGAGTAAGAGGCAATCAAAACAAACAGATCACCAGGTAAAGAAAAATCTAGAGGATCTGAGGTTATGGCTGAGGGTGGAAATAAAGATTGGGTTGTGAAAAAAGGAAGTCATAAATGTCAGTTACGACCCATGACAAAATCAAGGGTTATAGTGGTGTTACATATTTTCTGTTTGCTTATGTTTATTTGTATATATATATATTTTCTTTCTTTGTGCATTTTTATTTTCTGAACAAGTTCTCGGAAGTTAGTTTACATTTTGGCCTTTTACTAGTATTCAGTCAGACTGTGACTGAACCTGAGGAATAATTAACACAGCCACTAATGAATACAACGACTCTTGGATCTGCATATCTGCATTTGGGGAAAATGATGAGAACTTCCTCATTTGTAAGAATAGCTATATCTTTTTAGGTAGAAAGATAAAGAAAATGGATATGAGCCCATTTAAACATATTTTTCTTTTGCCAGCTGGCATGATGTTAAGTTTTGTCAGTAGAGATTGATGAAGAGACACTGCAGAATGAAAAAAGCTTTTGCTTCATGGGTAGCAGAATGCTTCAGAATACATGCCCTTGAACAGTTTTTGTTGGCACACTAGAGGTCAATTTCCAAAGGGCAAGATTCTAAAGGGTAGGTTTCCAGCAAGATCCACTAGTACAGCACCACAATGACTTCTCTTTCAGTGAGCCATAGACATGCCCTCTCTAACAAGTCTGGATCTCAGTCCTGGGAGGGCCTTATCATGGGGTCCTCTATATCTTCCCTAGTGGAGCTGTGGAACTTGGATGGCCTCACAAAGTTGCCTGAAGTGGGGCTAGAATCCCTAGCATCAACCAGTCATGGAATATAAGCTGTTCCTGGGAAGGGATATTACATGGAAATCTTTCTTCAGCTAAAGCACACACTGGGAAGAACTCAGCTTCAAAGTATCACTAGCCAATGCTCTAATCAAATGAAGGATTGAATGCTGTGGTTTTGAAACAATGATCCAAACAGCATATCACATCATCCTACAGACATATCAACAGGTGGTTGTGTTGTATGTCCATGTATCTTTAATTTTTTTATAAGAATACAATTACACAAAATATATTGGGACATCATTTTCATTGAATTTTATACATTTGATAAAAAAATTTTAAATCATCTTTATTGTATAAAGTCTTCCATTTATTTTTCATAATGCAGCTCTGATAAATCATCATTTTTTTCTCAATGTTCCCATTAGTTATGCTTCCAGATTTAGCAGTTGAATTTGAATACATCTCTTTAGTTCATCAATCTTTTTTCCTCTAACAATGAAACCATCCATTGTAAGAACAATTCATATTAGTTCAAATAAGATGTAGAGTTTGATTTTTTAAAAGTCTCATTTGATAACATCTTTTATAAAAATGCACTGAAAGTCTGTAATGAAAATATGTTGAAAATTTGTGTTGCCAACAGCAGATTAAATTCTCTTGCATTTCACTTTTATAATTAAGTAGAAGTGCCAGTATGAAAGAAAACTTAGAACTTTACCTAAAGGGGTGAACTTTTCTGCAAATTTCCAAAATCTTATTACTAGTCACCATTTTTTCCTTCCCTTTCTTTTTATACCCAGGAAGAGTTGTGAAACTTGTGATCAAAAATAAAGTGTAGATAAGAATAAAGTGCAGTGCAAAGAGCATCCAATAAAGAATAGTCTTTTAAACAAATAGTGTTAGGACTATTGAATATCCACACACAAACAAATTAAGTTGGATCCTCCCTCACATCAATACCAAAATTAACTTGAAATAGAGCTACAACAATGCAACTTAGAAGAAAACATAGAAGAAAATATTTGTGGTCTTGGATTAGGCTATGGTTTCTTAGATATGGCATCAAAAGCACAAACAACAAACATATATTTTGGTTTTCATCAAAATATAAACTTGTACATAAAAAGACACTATCAAGAAAGTGAAAGGACAACCCACGGAATGGAAGAAAACACATCAAATCATATGTTGGATAAGGGCCTAGTATACAGAATATATAAAGAATTCTTACAACTCAAAAGAAAAGACAATAAAAAGGCACATAAGCAAATTAAAAATGGGCAGAGAAAGCCAGACTATCCTAAGAAGCAAAGTGGAAGTGGCATGGAGCTGCAGGGAATCCTAAAACCCTGAGCTGCAAGCAAGCGAGTCAGCAAGCTAATATTTCTAAAATGACCACACCAAACAAGACACCTCCCGGTGCTGACCCTAAGCAGCTGGAAAGGACTGGAACAGCACAAGAAATTGAGTCACAAGCTGTGTGGTCACTCTCATCTTGCAAACCAGGATTTGGAGGAGATCAATTACAAGATGACAATCTAGAAACTCACTGGCAATCAGATGGCTCCCAACCTTATTTAGTGAATATCCAATTCAGAAGAAAAACAACTGTGAAGACATCATGTATTTATGCAGATTACAAATCTGATGAAAGTTATACTCCAAGCAAGATCTCAGTCAGAGGAGGAAATAATTTCCACAACCTTCAAGAAATTCAGCAAGACATTACAGGGCCAGCGAGCACCATGAGCAGCCAGAGGGGCCCCATCAAGCCCCTTCCCTGGGAAGCAGAGTCTCTCAGCATCAACCTGCCATGGCTTTGAACTGTATCTCAACTTGAATTGGTGGAACCAAATGGCTGGATTCACATTCCCTTAAGTGATAATCATAAGAAGCCAACTCTCACATTCGTGATACAGACTGCTGTTCTAGCCAATCACCAAAATGGAAGAGACACCCACATGAGACAAATTAAAACATATACACCAGTGGAAGAGAGCTCCATTGGTAAATTTCCTAGATGCACAACTATTGATTTCATGATGTACTGCTCAATAAGGTGACTTGAAAACAGAACCAAAGTTCATTAAACGCAACTTTGTTTTCTCTTATCAGTAAATGTATCTGGTATCTTTATTGAAAAAACATCAGTTAATTTACAATTTTTGTATTCATTGAAAAATATCTTATTGTAGATTTAATGTAATATTATCTTTCTTTTCTTTAACATATAATAAAGCTTACATATTTTGTGTTACTAAAAAAATAGGCAGAGAATTTGAATAGATATTTCTCCAAAGACTAAATACATTTAATTAAAAATTAAATAAAAATATTAATTTATGAAAATCTAGTTCTTATTAATACCGAGTTAACTTCTGTAGCATACACAAACTTTGCTCCTATATCGCTCCACCCCTTATGCTGCTATTGTCACAAATTACACCTTTATGTAGCCCTATCAACATAGATTTGTAATTATTGCTTTATACAGTTATCTTTTAAATCAGGTTAAAAAGTTACAAGCAAAAATACGTTAACTTTTTAAAAATATTTATTTTTGTAGTTATCTTTACCAGTGTTCTTTACTTCTTCACTTTTATTTTAGTTATTGTCTAGTGTTTTTTCATTTTAGACTGAAGCATTTCTTTTGCTTTTCTTGTAGGCCAGGTCTGCCAGCAATGATCTCTTGGTTTTTGTTTATCTAGAAATATCTTAATTTCTCCTTCAGTTTTGAAGGATATTCTTGGAAGATATAGAATTCTTGGTTGAGTTTTTTCTTTCATCCTACTGCTTTTTTTAACTTTCATGGTTTCTGAGAAATCAGTTATAAAAAATCTTATTAAGGCTTGCTTGTACATGTTGAGATACTTATCTCTTGCTTACAAGATTCTCACTTTGCCTTTGGCTATATATAGTAAAGACTTATCTGTCTTGCAATTTTGTAATAGCGAATGTTCAAAATGCTGCCAGGATTTTGTAAATTAGGTTTATATTTCTGATAGTGTGTGCTTTTAAGCATTTCTGATGCTTTTCCAAGAGAATGTGTCCTAAAGGCAGGATTTCCATTTTTACTTATATATTTTGAAAAGAGAGTACAAATTTGGTTTCCTTCAGCTTTTTTATTGTTTTTATTTTGCATTTTGAAAACATATGAAATGTATTTAATTTCACACTATCATTTGTGAGCACATAAATAGGATTTGAGATATATTTTTCATGTTTGCTACCTAAGGCTATCCCAAAAACAACAGATCATTTTATTATCTTTTAACAATATAATAGTTATAAGTATTATTAAATAATATAATGTATACAATATATGATATATCATATTATAACGTGATGATATAATAATAAAATTACTCATTAAGTAATAACTTCCTGAAAATTTGTCAAACCAAATGCCCTTTCGCCTTGGCCACTGTATCAGTTTTCTATTGCTACTGTTAACAAATTGCCAGAACACTGACTTGAAACAATACAAATTTATTCTCTCAAGGTTCTGGAGATAAAAATCCAGTATCAGTTTTGTCAGGCTAAAGTCAAAATGTTGGCATGACTGCTTCCTTCTGGAGGCTCCAAGGAAGGGAAGAATCTATTTCCTTATCCTTTCCAGCTTCCAAAGGCCTCCTGCATTCCTTGGCTTGTGACTCCTTGAACTGCTCCCATCTCTTGCTTCCATTGTCACATTTCCTAATACTCTGATTTTCTGCCTCATTCTTATAAAAACCCTTGTGAACACATTGGGCCCACCTGGATAATCCAGGATAATCATTCCACCTCAAGACCCTTAATTAAAATCCCTTTGCCATATAAGATTCTAGGGATTAAGATGTGGGAAGCCATTATTCAGCTGGCCACAGAGGGTTATTTTGGTATGGTGCGCTCTAAAACCTTCACTGAGCATGAATGAAATCAGGTCTGGCACAGGGACTCACCATAGCAAGCACTTAAGTAGTTTTAAAAGATTTGAGGACTATTTTGGCTTTTAAGCAACTTCAGTTTTTGTTTTTCCCATGTCTGTTAATATGTGGCTTTTTTTTCTGCTTGTCTGAAGTATCTTATTGGGCTAATAACCCCCATGTGCTTTCAGATGCTAGTTCTGCTGCTTGCTTGCTTCAGCCATCCAAATCTGTTTCTTCATTTGTAAAATGGAGCTGTTACTACATCCCCAAGCAATGTGTATGAGAGAGGGAGAAAAGGATGATCCCCACCAGATGTGGTATAAGGGGAGAGGGATGCAGGTCTGTGTGGGTGTCAGAAGGGGTAGACAGGTTTCAGAGAGTGAAGACTGATACCCCAGGTTTCCAGGGAGGGCGCACATAGTCAGGTGATTCTGGGACAGACTCAGCTGTCTCAAGACCCTGACCTCAATAAATATTGTTGAACTGAGTTGAAATAAATGTACTAAACTCTTACTATGTTCAGGCACATTCTAAACAAATTATATTATTTATATCCTCACAACAAAGCTACTTCCTAGATACAAATAATGAAATGAGTTCAAGGTCACACAGCAAGCAAAATAGCGGCACTTGGGTTTGAACTCAGGAATTCTGGCAAAAGGGCCTATTATTCTAAGTACCTCTCTTACGGTACTCAAGAAAAGGGCATGTGTGTTCTAGAAATGTCTTAGTGGTAGAATCAAACTAGATTTCAAAATTATCAGGGATAGGGAGGCCAAGGATAATCCCTGAGTGTTTGGCTTGGGGAACTGGGTGGGCAATGGGGCTATTTGTTGAGAGAAGACAGAGTTAAAAGAACTGATTAGTGGGACTATGAATAGCTCAGTTTAGATATGCCTACAATTATTTAAGCAACTTTGAATTATTATATAATAGAAAACTTTCTGAGTTTAAGATATGTGATGGAATCTCTGCTAAGTGCTTTATATTAAGTTTTCATAACTCCATGAGATACTATTATGAGCCCCAAACTAAAGCTTAAGGCTAGATTATCATCATCTAGATAGTGATGAGTCTAGACCTGATTCAAAGCTATTATTTTAAAAGTAGATGATGAGTGATGTCAGAAATATGGCAGAGAGACATCTCTAGATCTCTCCCCTTGAAACAACAATAAACTGAACATCTAAAACAAACAAAAAACCCCCATCCAAACTGCACGCCAGCACTGAGAGTGGGATCTGCACGTAAGAGCTACCATAGGTCAGAACCCCAGAAATCGGGTGGTAGACTGGGAGAAACAAAGAAGCTGCATCTCACAGCTGGAGCTCCCTGCAGGAGGAGGGGTTAGGGAGAAGGTGTGGGGATTTCCCTGAACAGCCTTGCCTGGGAGAGCTGTGAGTGCCATATGGCCGACAGCGGTGCCCAGGCATCAAGGGAGAAAGCAGAGGAGTGGGGACAGCAGAGAAATGACAGTTCATTATTACCGGCCATGGCTGCAAAATGTGAGGCTGAGTCACAGCCCCTGTACCACAACCCAGAAGGGCCCTCCCCCCATACTCTCCAAGACTGAATACCTCCGAGCCCCAGGGGAATCTGAACAAATGCTACTGAAACTGTCCCTGAAACTGTCGCTAACACTGATAGGGACTGAGACTAAGGGTAGTGAGCGTGACTGAATATCTATCTATCTATCTATCTATCTATCTATCTATCTATCTATCTATCTATTAAACGCATTATTAAGACTTTATATAAAACAGGGATCCAAGAGGCTTAGACACCACCTACTGGAAACAAAAAAGAAAAGCACCTTCTTTGCAACAGGCTAAAGTGAGACCTTTATATAATCTAAATGCAGTATACACTTTCACTAATGCCCAAGAGGAGAAATAGTCCATTAAACACTATGAACAACCAAGATAACAAGGCAGGTCAGAAAGAAAGAGAAAAATCTCCAGTAAATAAGATTACAGACACATAAATATGCGACTTAAGTGACAATGAATTCAAGATGGTACTTCTGAAAAAACTCAATGAGATCCAGACTCAACAAATAGTTGATGAGAATTTCCCAAATCTAAGGAATGAGCTGGAGCTTGGAATTCAAGAAGTCACCAAAACACCCAATTATCTCAACCCGAAAAGGCCTTCACCAAGACACATCGTTTTAAAATTATCAAAAATCAGTGACAAAGAAAGAATTCTCAGGGCAGCCAGGGAAAAGAAGATGGTAACCTAGAAAGTAAAACCCATTAGATTATTGTTGGACTTCTCAGCACAAACTTTACAAGCCAGAAAGGAGTGGAATCAAATATTCAAACTATTCAATGAAAGGAACTACCAGCCAAGAATAATGTACTAGCAAAGCTCTCCTTCAGATATGGAGAAATAAAGACCTTTTCAGACTTACATTTTCACAAGTGTAAATCTATCAAACTAAATCAGTTTCTATTTCCATAAGTTGTAACACAGCACAGCTGATTTCCTTCCAGGTGTATTGAATTAGTGTTTTCTCAGCTTCAAAAATATTCTCACCTGTTTCATGCAGCCTATTCAGAAAGGCTAATTCTTCAGTCACTTCAAACACTGACTCCTCGAACAAACAGGAACAAATGAACAGTATCCTCACACCTGTCAACTTATTAAGAGCCAAGGAAAACCACTCAAAATAATTTGCCTTCACTAATTGACTATTGATATTATATCCAGTGGGCTCAATACTTTAAGCAGCTGTTATTACCCAAAGGCTAGCAGTCTTAAACAGGTTTATTTTTTCTGGATACATATCTTCAGCTGCTGTAATCAATCACCATTAAATTTCTTGCATGGCTAGCAAATGAGCCACTTGGACATGTACTTTGGTTGCAGCCTCATTTCCTTCATTTCATTTCTTTTCTTTTGGGAAGAAAATTTACTATTAGCTTCTAATTTTTGTAACTTTTCTGAATATATTTTTGTGATTTGGTAATATTGTGATGAGTTCTTGGTCTGGTAATGTTGACATGTATTACAGCACAAATACAGGTTTGTTGCATAATAAACATAACGCTTTGCCATCTAATTTGACAAAATAATCTACATTTTACTGTATCTTAAAAATCAAATATTCTAAGTCCACTTTTTTTGTGTGTCGATTTGACAGGTATATCCTGGTAATAAAAATAATAAAATGTCCCAGTACAGTGATCTGCATGGCACTTGAAATGCTGTCAGTAAAAATGTGTTACTGTGATTTGTAGTGTGTAGCAGCAATGTGAAGTGATAACAATGCCACATATGATCTTAGTCATGAGTACTGTTGTAGTGCAAAAGCAGCCATAGATAATAGGTAAATAAATGTGGCTATATTCCAATAAAATTTTATTTAGGCACACTCGAATTTGAATTTCATATCATTTATATGTCATGAAATAGTATTACTTAAAATATAAAAACCATGATGAGCTGTAGACTGTACAAAAGCAGGTAGCAGGCAGGATTTGGCCAACCTCTGCTGGAGAATATCTATATAAAAAGTAGCTTTTTGAGTTTATTTCATTTGAGGGCATGAAAAGGAATTTGTATTTTAAAGAGATTGTTATTCATATTCCTTCTGATTTTGTTTAGTTAAATATGAAAATCTTAGTGATTTCAAAGTTTTGAAAGTACAATTTAAAAAAAGTTAACATATATTTGCATTCCTCAGCTTGTCAGTATGCTTTATATATTTGTTTAATATTATCCTCTCAACTGGAAAGGAAGGTAAAAAATTTTAAAGGGTATATGACCAAAAATAGGTGACAGGGAAAATTTCAAAACATATTATTGGAAAATAGCAGTACCAAATCTATGTACAGTACATATCCATTTTTGTTTAAAAATATGTGTAGGCAGGGGTCTAGATATATTCCCATCCATAGACGATTGACAGGAAACACACCAACATGTGAACTATCTCTGGGAAGGGGGAATATGTAAGATTTTTATTTTTACTTTTTGCTTGCCTATATTTTCTAAGACTTTTCCAATAACATTAAAATAAACTGATACATAAAAAAAAAAAAACAAATAAAAGTGGAAGGTAAGGAATGAGAAGCCTGTTTCTGGCTTAGGAGACAAGGCAAATTGTGACATCATTAAGCAAGCTATTTTAGAAATATAGAGGAAAAAGATGATTTTGGAGCAACAAGGCAGGGGAAGAGAAATTTAAAATCTAGTTTTAGACATTACACTTGAGATACCTGAGGGATATCTGGGTGAATTAGTTCAGCAAGCTGTTGCATCATTAATGTTGTTTATGAATCTAACAAAGATATCAAACATTATTTCTAAAATTAAAATATGTGAATTCTATGGGATGACTTGTGAAATTCTATTCTTCAGCCAGAGTTTAAGGCATGACTTCCAAATATAAAATTTCATATCTCTATCTACATTTTTTTTTTTTTTGGTAAAAGGAAGATTTTCCACCTACATCTTCTCTCCATAATCTATCATTGCCTAATTTATTAACTCTGTCATCCACTAAATATGTGACTGCCTTCTAGGATTAAAGCAGCACATACGATTCTTAATACATCAAGAATTTAGAATTATGGCAAGAAGTGTACTAATTCAGTAAATTTTAATACAAACAATAAAAACCCTTCACATTCCACAATTGCATCTGAAATATTTTTGAAGAGAGACCTTTGGGAAAGAATGTTGTTCCTAGGAAAACTTTTTCCTAAATTCCTAATTCTCCTAATACATATGAAACGACTTTCTCTGCAATCACGAGAATTATAGTATCAGCTTAAAATGGATTTCGACACAAAATTTTATTGTCCTCCCTCCCTACGAATGGCTCAGGATTATAAATTCTTACTGATCTTTTAAAAAGTCTCCTCTTTAGAGATAATTAAATATTCTGCTTTCAAAATAATTCAGTGAAAGAAAAAGTAGGTATGAGTATAAAGAAACAAGAACTGGCCATGGGTTGACTGTGTTTATAGCAGGCTGATGAGACTATGAGGGCTTACTGTATTGTACTTTCTACTTTTGTATATGTTTGAAGTTTTCCATAAAAAAGTATGGATTTTTAAAAACTTAGAAGCTAGAAATGTACAAAAATGGTAACAATTATGGTTGAATGTACTAAAAGTTTTCCCTTAACTTTTTTTTATTCTTTGCACATTTTTACTTTTTATGATAAAAAATATTTTTAAAAAGATTCTTAAGTTATTTCATGTCTTTGTTTCTAGCATTGCCATTTTCTGTGTTAGGACTATGAATTGACTCTATTTTAAAGATTATCTGAAAGTTGTACACCTAAAACTTTACCCTATCTTGCCTTTGTCCTTGAAATTAGGATTCTCCACTTAGGCGGCCTTGGACAAGCTATTTAATCTCTTTGACTCTCAACTTCTTTTCTCTCTTATAGTAGATAAAAAAAAAAAAGAAACAAATGACAATGTATAGCAAATAAGGCAGGGAACTAAAATTTGGTTTCAGGCACTGTGCTAGGAACTTTATATACATTTATTCCTCTCACAAATAGCTCTTTTAGTAAGACAAATATGACTACCCTAATATTAAATAAATGAAGGTTATAAACATACAATTCTTCAATTGACAAATATTTATTGAGCACCTACTATGTTTTAGGCATGATACTAAAAACAATACCAATGATAAACAAGTATGTAAAAAAATGAAACAAATATGTAAAAATATGATCACCTTTAATCATAATCAAAGGAATGCAAGTTGAAACAAAAGTGAATTTTCCATTTTCATTCACCAAACGGTTTGTGTTAAAAATAAATATTTTCTCCAGGGTTAGATGATCGTGGTGCTTTGGGATCTCTTCTACTGTGGGTAGATGCATAGATCCGTAATCTTCCTGAAGGCACTGGAACAATGTGTATAAAACAGCTTAAAATAACATAATTCTAAAAAGTGACCAACCAAGAGAAAGAAGCACTCCAAGCAGTTCAATTGTGGTTTCCAAATTTTGGGAAAAGTATCTAAATACCAAAAAAAAGTGGACTTCCAGAAGTGGCTACTTCAAGGTGGGAGGCAAGAAATGAAGATGATGAGCCTGAAACATCTTGTTGCATCAGATACAAGTAAGTGATTAAAGATTACTGGGATCATATCAAAAGGATACAGGAGCCAACTGGTAGAGGCATCCACACATCAAACATAGAACAATTTGAATATCAGTGAAGTCCGACTTAAATGGATTTAAATATATTAAATATCTTGACAATCTCTATCCCCTAACTCATTGGTGACCATGGCAAAATGCTAGGGAACCAAATCATTATTTTGAAAAATAGTAAAGAAAGTATTTATCCTGCCTTTCCTTACTGTAACATGGGTAACCAAATAGGACATTTTTCTTCATAAAAGTATTCTAGCTAATAAAGAATAGGATACCATATCATTTTGCAGTCCCTAATGAATGTATTGATTGAACATCAGTTGCTGCCAAATAATAAAAAGAGATACCTAAATATTATGTCTCTTAACTACCTATAAGTGGTCTTATCAAAAAAAACTGAATCTCAATCTGATTAATCTTCTAGATACTGCCAATTTATAGGTAATATCAAAGATATTAAATTATACCTTTGGGCTATAAATTTGATCTGGAAATTCCACAAGGCAAACAACCTCATTTCTTCAAAACATAAATTGCAAGGAAAAAAGGATGAGGGGGAATGCACAGATTGAGACTTAAGAGACTTAACAACTGTAATTTGTGGACATTATTTGGATCCTGATAATTTTTTTTAAATTGACATTTATGAATTAGAAATTAAAACACTATCAGATATGTAATGGCATTAAAGGAATATTGTCAATTTAAGGACTGAAAATCTTTTCTAAAGTTGTTTTTGTACTTTAGAGATATTAAGATATTTATGGATCAAATAATATATGTGGGATTTACTTCAAAAATAATTTGCAGGTCTGGGGAGTTAGTGGAATTACAAATAAAACAAGACTGGCTATGAGCTGATAATTATTGAAGCTGGTGATGGGGCATTAAAGTACATTATAATATCCTGTGTATTTTTATACATGTTCAGATTTTTCATAACAGAAGTTTAAAAAGTAGGTATATTTTAATATAGCATTTCCACTTCTAGAGATTTGTCTTAAAGATAAATTACACATAAAATAGTTTATGTGCAAGAACTTTATAGGATTGTTTGAAGACTTAAAAATAATGGAAAAAAAAAGAAATTGATAAGGCAAAAAACTATGAATCATGATGGAATACTATGCAGCTGTCAAAAAGAACAAGACAGCAATATATGTATTGCTATGGTCCAATCTTCAAGGTATACGGATAAGCAAAAATAGCAATGCATAGATTTGCTACCATCTGTGTAAAAAATTTTTTATAGAGTATGATATATATATATACATATATATATGTGTGTATGTATGTGTGTGTGTGTGTATATATATATATATATATATATATATATATATATATATACCTACCCTTACACAAACATAAAAATCAGGAAGTATGTACAAGAAATTTAGAAGTGATTGCTATATAACAGGTAATGGGGTGGAAACAGGGCGGAGATTGTGTGGAGACTTATGTCTATATACCAAATTGTAACTTTAAAATCTTTATCCTGCGCATGTTTTAACTATTCAAAGTGACAATATTTAATGATATAGCTTTGAACCTCTCCAACTGCACATCCTAATCATTAAACAATTTAAAGAAAAATGATGTACAAAACACTGCTTTTTAATCCTTTGTAGGCAGTGACACATGCAGAAAATGCAGGTGTTTTTACAGAACATTCAGGATGTCTAAGATGAGTGACATGTGGGGCACAATGGGCCCTCTATCCCAGATACTGCCTGGTGACCCCAAGGGCTGAGGGGATCCATTTCTTCAGATTTCTGATTCTTTTACAAGCCTTGATCCAGATGTCGCTGAGGTTGGATCAAGGCTCTTTTCCCTGTCATTGTCATCTCCTGGAGTTACAATACCAAAATTCTAAAAGCATACTCCAGAACAAGTGAAATTCCAGACATTCCATTTAAAATTAGCTTCTTAATTTCAATAGATCAGATTAAATTAGCAGGAATTTTACTTTTATTTATCTGCACAAAACATAGTCATCTACAATTTATTTTTTGTAAGCTATCCTTGTCAATTTTTAATCAAAAATTTATTTAGCCTTTAAAATGAACTGTCAGCTTCTCTTAGGGATTATCTGTTTCTTTATAGGAAAACTTTCTTTAAAGGGACAGAGCTTTAATTACTTTTTATGTTCTTTCACAATCACTGATTTATTCAGGTATTCTACACCTTCTGAACCAATTTTGCTATTTTTGTAAAAATTCATTCTCAATAGAATTAAAATATATTAGAATAAAGTTATGCATTGGAGTTACTTTTAAAAAAAAATCCATCCCTTTCCTCATTAATGGTAAATGTGTCTTCTCTAGATCAGACTTGTCAATCATCTATCTTACTATATTGTTAAATAAACAACCTCCAGATTAAGTCTGCTTCCTTTTTTTCTTCTATTTTTAATAATCATTCTTAGTGTTGACTTGAATTTATGTGGCAAATTTTTCCTAGCTTTTAGAGTTGACCATTCAATGTATTTGGTATATGATTTGCATTGACTAGGTGTTGGAGAACTACGCTGGCGCTCAAAGCTCCTATCTTCGATCCTTGGCTTCTGACAGTACAGCTTTGGCTACACCAAACTGGTTTTGATACGTAGAACTCACTGTCATTCATTTCTAGTCTGTAGTTTTAGATTTGATTTCTTTTGAAGGTAAACTTGGTGGTTTTAGATTTCTAGGTGGCAGATTTCTTTTGCCTACTGTTATTTTTTTATCAGTTAAAAGATGGGGGACAATGCTTTATTGACTTCGCTCCTATGAATGGGTAGTTATATGTTCCCAGGACTATTCCTGAATTTCTAACCTTTTGAATGAAGTACTTCTCATGATAATTATATTTTATTACTGCTTTTCAGAATGAATTATTATATAATGAGAAGTTCTAAAGGCTTTCTGATACTTGATACATTCACAAGGCTCTCCTCATGAATTCAACATTAATACTGTTAACTAATGATAATATTTATTTAGCATAGCTTTATATAAAATATCTGACAGTCTTCACAAAAACTGTATTAGGTAGGTATAATTATTACTGCTTAAAAATAAGTAAACTGAGGAACAGAGAGGTTGCATAATTTGCCCAATGCTATACAGTCAGTAACTGTTGGAAATGAAATAATGTTAAGGTAAATGCCACAGCAAAAGGCATACTCACAAAATATTTTAACAGGATTATTTTCTATTAGGAATTCTCAAAATTTTAATATATGTTGAATAGTAACATAAGACTTTTTACATTCATATATTTTTTCACCATAAGTTCTCTGATGCATAGTAAACAGTGAGTGTGAGGCAAAAATAATTCCCACATTTATTACATTGTCTTCTGGTAAGAGTTGTCTGATGTTCCATAATGGAAGCGACATATGAAGGTTTTCTGACATTAATTATATATCAGGCATTATCTAATATTGAATCAGGTGTGAAGTTCACATGAAGGCTTTCCTATATCTCTATCACTCAAGGCTGTCTAACCAGTATGGATTCTGTAGTGTTCAATGAGCTGTGAGCCAAGAATAAAGGCCTGCCCACATTCTCTACATTCATAAGGTTTGATCCCAGGATGAATTCTCTGATGTTCAGTAAGTTGTGAACTACGGATAAAGGCCATTCCACATTCCCTACATTGATAAGGTTTCTCACAAGTATGAATTCGCTGATGATGAGTCAGTTGTGAAACACGAATAAAGGCTTTCCCACATTCCTTGCATTCATAGGGTTTGTCACCGGTATGAATTCTTTGATGCTGAATAAGATATGAACTACGACTAAAGGCCTTTCCACAGTCCTTACATTCATAGGGTCTGTCACCAGTATGAACTCTCTGATGTCGAGTGAGCTGTGCATGCTGTCTAAATGCCTTTCCACATTCCTTACATTCATACGGTTTCTCCCCAGAATGAATTCTTTGATGTCGCGTAACTTCTGAGCTATGAATAAAGCCCTTTCCACATTCCTTACATTCATATGGTTTCTCACCAGTATGAATTCTCTGATGTACAGTTAGTTGCGAATGCTGCCTAAAGGCCTTCCCACATTCTTTACACTGATACGGTCTAGCACCTGTGTGAATTCTCCGATGAACAGTAAGTTGTGAGCCACGAATAAAAGCCTTCCCACAATCTTTACATACATAGGGTTTCTCACCCGTGTGAGTTCTTTGATGCAGAATCAGTTGTGAATGCTGTCTAAACGTCTTTCCACATTGTTTACATTCATAGGGTTTGACACCAGTATGAAGTCTCTGATGTAGAGTAAGTTCTGAAGTACGACCAAAGGCCTTTCCACATTCCTTACAGTCATAAGGTTTCTCACCTGTATGAATTCTCTGATGTTGTACAAGGTGTGAGGCACGACTAAAAGCCTTCCCACATTCTTTACATTCAAAAGGTTTTTCACCAGTATGAGTTTTCTGATGTTGAATAAGGTGTGAGCCACGGCTAAAGGCTTTCCCACATTCATTACATTCAATCAGTTTCTTGCCGGTCTCGTTGCTCTGATGTAGAGTGAGGGATGTACGATGCTCAAAAGTGGGTATGTTTTCATATGTAATTTTCACTTGCTTGAAATAGCACTCCTGATTTACTTGTCTTTCAAACTGGGCTCTGTATTCCCAGTCTTCTGTAAAACTGGAACCCTCAAAACTACAGCATTTAAGGCTTTCCAACAGCTCCCAACTGAATGATTCTACTTCAAAGATACCTTTTCGTGGAAATTTTTCACAGTTGGACTCCAAGTCTGAAAAACATTTAAAAAAGTAAATACAGGCTGTTCTCCTAAAAGAAATAAAAAAATTCTACAGTAGACTAGAGAGCCAAAATGAAAATAATAAGTATGAAAGGTGAATGGCTTATCTAAGTGGCAGATATTGCTGGGCAATGTCTAAAAAGCACATGAAATCACATATATGAGCGCTTATATGGTGCCCGAAGGGCAAGAAAATATATTAAGCCATGGGTTCCAGGAAACCTGTTAACGATGCAAATGACAGAAACCACCCCAGACAAAACTAAAACATACAGGGGTAATGCCAACGCATGTGTGTGCATGCACGTGTGTGTATACATACATATCTATCTATATATTTTAAAAGTTATATGTATTTTAAATGAAGATTCATGTAATATAAAATTTGCCATTTATCCATTTAAAACAATTCAGTGGTTTACAATAAATTCCCCAATATCCTGAAACCATTGCCACTATCTAGCTCTAAAACATTCTCATCACTTCAAATAGAAATCCCGTGCTCCTTGAACAGTAGTCGTTCCCCATTTCTTTGGCCCCTAAAAATCACTAATGGCAGGGAATCACTAATTTTGTCTCTATGAATGCCTATTCTGGGAATTTCATATAAATAAGGCATCTATATTTTTGACACTTTCTAGAAACCATATGGTGCTGATGCCAATCAAAATGGAAATCTCTAAACTTTTTCAGTCTTCCCACTGCACTTAGAATAAACTCTACACACACTGCCATGGTCACAGGCTCTTGGCAAAGCAGGCCCCTGCCTGTCTTTGTTGTCACACTGTCTCAACCAAGGACAGGGCATCTTCATATTGAGCACTCTCCCTCTCCTTTCTACGTACCAACCACAGGCCTCCTTTGAACAGCTAGAACAAATCTAGGTCTTTCCCATCCTAGCCCTCTCATTAGGTTCTTCCAATTATTAAGAATCCTGCCCTGGGATTTTCATATGGCTGCTTTTCTCATCCTTCAGGTCTCAGATTAAAACTTTCAAAAATGTTTTCAGTTAGATAACTGATGCTCTCTCCCACATCTTATAACTCTTTTATCAGTTGTTATTACATTTTCATTTCCTTATTATCTGTTGATCTGTTTATTTTCTTGCTCCCAAATCTCCCCAAAGACAGAAACAGCATCTTTTTCATTAGCCACTGTCACTAAAACCTGGCCTATAATTGGCTTTTAATAATGGGTCATTTGATGAATAAATATCGGATTCTGGAGCTAGACCAATGGAACACATATAGAAAGGTCAAAAATAGACTGCAGTTTATATGGATATTAAAATTATAAAGGTGATTATCTCAAAGGGGAAAAGAATAGTTTTTGTAATAATGTTGGAGTAACTGAATAGTCATTTGGAAAAGGGTTTCTGCCTGAATTAATGATTCCCAAGGAGCTATTCTTATGGATCTCAATAAATGCCTGTTGCCTATCACTTTGAAAGGCTTTTATTTTTAGGTTAACAGTAGGTTACTTTATGATCTAGGTATAGGGAAACCCTCTACCAATGAAATAATGACAAAATCCAAAAGCAAGAAAAGATTGATAAATTCCACTAAACAATGGTGAAAAACAAAACCAAAAACTTACATATGAACAAAAAATACCAAAAGCAAAATCAAAAAAAGACAAATGAGAGAGAAAATATTTGAAACTTGGATTACAGTTAATGGGATAATCTTCATGGATTATAAAGAGCTCTTAAAAACTGAGAAATATTGTCAAAAAGATAAACATACAGTTACCATCTGATCCTAGGAATATATCCCAAAGAATTAAAAACAGGGACCAAGATACTATACACAGTACAGTAGCATTATTCACAATAGCCAAAAGGTGGAAAGATCCCAAGTGTCAACCGGGAGATGAAAGGGTAAACAAAATTTGATCTATCATACAATGGAATGTTATTTGGTCTTAAAAAGGAACGAAACTGTGATAAATGGTAAAACATGAACCTTAAAAATGTTATACTAAGTGAAATAAGTCAAATGCAAAAGGCTGCATATTGTATGATGCCAGTTCTATGAGGTATCTAGGATAGGCAAATTCAGAGAGACAGAAAGTAGAAAGGAGGTTATGAGGGGCTGGAAGGAGGGGAAAATGGAGAGTTATTACTTAATGAGTATGAACTGTATAGTTAAAAATGGTCAAACTGGTAAATTTTATGTAATGTTTATCACAACTTAAAAAATCTAATTAAAAAGTGGTTTTTTTTGTTTGTTTTTTGTTTTTTGCCCCAGAACTACAAGGAATCATACATAACCACCAAACATTCTGTGAAAGATAATACTTGTTACAGAATAGACAACAATGGGCTTACTGGCAATAAATATAGAATTTCAGTGGAGTCATAGTATATACACTGAATTTATGCATATTCAATGATCTGTGTTCAAAAAACACACAGAGGGTAGGAACCCCCGCCCCGCAATGTCCATGTCTGAATTCCTGGAACCTGTGAATTTATTATGTTACACAGCAAGGGTAAATTAAGTTGGAGAAGAAATTAAGGTTGCTATTTAGCTGACCATGAGATAGGGAGATCCTGGATAATCTGAGTGGGTCCAATAAAATCACAAAGGTCCTTATAAATGAAAGAGAGAGGTGTCAGAGTCAGAGAGAGATCTGAAGATACTATGCTGCCGGCTTTGAAGATGGAAGGGGCTATGACTAAAGGAATGCAGGATGTCTGTAGAAGCTGAAAAAGTCAAGAAAATTCTCTCCTAGAGCCTTCAGAAAAGAATGCAGCCCTGCAGACACCTTGATTTTACCCCAGTGAGATGCATTTTGGACTTCTAATCTCCAGAACTAAATGAATGTGTTGTTTTATGTGGTAATTTGTTACAGAAACCACAGGAAATGAATAGAAAAAGAAACAACTGAGTAATTCATCAGTGTATCACACCTGTTCAATCTTACCTTTTGCATCCATTCTCCTAAGGAAATGTAGGCTAGAACCAAAGCAAAGAGAAGCCAGAAATTTGGTTCTTGGTTTTTGAACTTTGTAGTACAGATGTCTTGGCGATTTAAGGCCAGCAAGTAAAATTTTGATTATATATACTTTTCTCCTTAAACATGAACTTTCAGTTATGTCTCTAAATCAGGCACTGACATACATTTTCTTTTCTTTAGAACCAGATGGCAAATATTTAGGCTTTGTGGTCCAAGAGGCAAAAATGAGGATATTATATAGGCACTTATATAACAAAAGATAAAACAAATTACCAAATAATAAGTTATCAATGGAATTCAAATAACTGATGTTATACTTAAATGATTATTATTATTTTTCTAATGCAGATGTATGAATGAGAATAGTAGAATTCTTTTCTGGGAAGGTAACATTTCACTTAACTTGAGTTCAAGGTTAGTGTTCTCCAGCACCAGAATTAATGGCATTTGTTTATCTGTTAATGTGGCTCTATAATGAGATTTTATGTATTTCATCTTGAAAATGTTTCATATAGGTAATACTGCCAAATACTGATATCAACCTACGAGCATTATGATTTTAATTGTGTATATGCATCCCTTAGAAGGCATTTACAGAATTTGATAGGTTTATAGGCCACAGTGTACAGATGACTGATTTATATCATACTGTCGGTGAAGAATAACACATACTATAAATTTGTGAAATATTATAAACACAACAATAGTATGAAACTAAAATTCTAGATCATTAAAACAAAGTAGAGTGGAGTGAAGAAAGGAGGGACCAGAAATGTATTAGGCTTTGTGGTCCACATAAGGCTTCTGTCACATGTATATATTTTGAAACCCTTTCAAAATGTAAAAACAGTTATTGGCTTGTGAGTGGTACAAAGCACTGGCCATGGGCTGGATCTGACCCACGAATTGTAGTATGCCAACCCCTGGCCTAAAGTATAGGGAAGTAAAAGATGGTAAAGGTCTTACTGTGCTCAGAAAAAATTTCAAAGATACTATTTCATACTATTCTCCAATAAAAGAAACTACGGAAGCTTTGAGGAATGGCTGATTTCAGGGATGAGGCAGGAAAAATATAAGATACATGCAGAACATGCTGTGGTACCAGAAAATAGAAAAGTACTAAGGAATGAAGGCACACTGAGAGAGTACAGGAGCCAACCTGAAGGAGTTCCCAATGGTTAAAGCTTGAACAACTGAGCAATAAACTAACAATGACAGTATTGGGCTATAACCCAGACTACAATACCCATGACCCCATACTGACAGAAACAAATCGCTGAATAAACGAATGGGAGAGGGAGTAGGGGCAGCTCTTCCTTACAGAATACCAATTAGTAAATGGAGTTTTAATGAGGGACATAGAAAATTTGCACTAGGCAATACTAATGTTACAGACAAGATCTCCCAAAGGATATAGGCAAAATGTATAGTCAAAGTATCTCCCCCAAGATAATTACCAATTACAGATGGAAAAATAGTAACTTTACAGGGGTAAAACATGATACCCCACTTTAATTAAGTGATCAAGGTTAACAGCACCATTAATAAGCCATCTTAACATCAAGTAACCCCTGATGTAGTACACAGAAGTTGATCATATCAGAGACGCACATAACATCAGTTCTGTGGTATTCCTGCCAAAGATGTATTATCTGTCTAATCATAAGAAAATATCACACACACACAAGGTGAGAGACATTCTCCAAAACAGTACTCATTGAAAGTATTAAAGCCATGACAGACTGAAGAATTGTCACTGATTGGAGGATGCTAAAGAGACACAGTAACTAAACGAAATGTGGGATCCGAGACTGGATCCTGGGACAGAAAGATATTAGAGAAAAACCTGATAAAATTCTATTAACATCTGTAGTTAACAGTATTACATAAAGTTAGTTTCCTGGTTTTGGTAATTGTATTGTGGTTAAGTAAAATGTTAACATTACTGGAAGCTGAATGAAGGGTATATGGGAATTCTCTGTAATAATTTTGCAAGTTTTCTATAAGCCTGAAATTATTTCAAAATAGAAAAATTAAAAAAAACTTTATGACAAAGGAAAAAATTCTATTTCATTCTTGAGGTAGGTAGATAAGTTTAAGCATAGTTTTAAAAGTCAAAGTAAAGACTATTCTATTGCAAACAGGAAGTACAATTTCAAAATCACTTGAGGGTAGAACGAGTGGTAATAAAATGTGAGCAAAACAGGAATAGCTGGAAATAAGAATGAGAAACAGAGAATATAAAATAAAATGGCAGGAAGAAGGACACATTTCACAATCAACAAGAATGAACTGAATTCCCCTATTAAAGTCAAAGAATCTCAGAATGATTCAAAAAGAAAACTCTAACAGAATCTTGATTACCATGGACACACTTAAAATAAAATGGCAATAATTAAAAAAAAAAGATAAGCAAGGACATGTCAATTTTTAACAACAAAAAGAGGGCATTTGATATCAGAAAAAGTAAAATTTAAGGTTAAAAGCACTAAGTGGAAAAATAAAGGATAGACTGTACAGATAAAACTATAAATTGCAATGAGGATCTATATTTCATCTTCACAAAACTGTACTGTGTAGTAGTAAAACATATAATACAACTCAGAATTTGATAGCACAATTATAAAGTTAAAAGACATGCAGATTCTAAATTATGTAATCAAAAGGTTTATAGTTAAATAAGGAGGCGAGTGCCTTATCCAAAGAGTACTAGTTTTAAATATACGTGGAACATTTTCCAAAGCTGGAACAATCTGACTTATTAACAATATTGGAAGAGAAAGGGCAGCGGATTGATTTTTTTCTTTGGGATGAGATAAAATTCCTGCCAAAATAAAATTCCATACTCAGTAAAACTATCCTATAAGAAAGAATGAAGAATATGGAATGAGACATTTTCATGTGGTCAAAAACTGAGAATTTATCAGCAGATTTACACAAAAAGAAATTTCAAGAGTATTCTTCAGAGAGAGAAAAAAAGGATCCCAGAAAACGGAAAGCGTCAGGCAGTCTGACTCTAGTCTGTCCTCAGCCACTACACATCCTTACCTCTCACAAGAGAATGAATTACTGAATTAGGTAGAGTGAGAAGCTGTTTTTAAGGAATGCAGAGACTTTCAGGAAAAGAAGGATGCAAAGTACAGGTAAAAAGGCTGCCACTAGGGAAGATGTGGGCACATTCCTTTTTGAAACGGGAAGAAAATATGAGAGAAGAAAGAACAGCGAGGACTTAATGGGGATAAGGGCAAGGTTCCCTTGGGAGCTGCTGCTGACAAGGTCTGTTTTTCATGTCTTTACATCTTGAGCTTTTATTCCTGTTTTTGGTAGAGCTCTGAGGAGACTTTCCAGATAAAACTTGAATTACTGTTATCAGTTGATTCACCCACTGGGCTACTATTGCCAAAGACCTCCCCTGTTGGATCAACCCTTGCTCACCTGAGCCCCATGGTCCTGTTATGTCATTTGCAATCATCCAGGGTTCTTTCCCTTGCTCCAATAAGGATATGACATCAGGCTTAGAAATGGAAAGTCCTGTTTATAGGAAAAGAAACGGGGAATGATTATGTTGTTCCAAAATTCAAACTTTGTCTCTTGGTCACCAAGGAAGAGAGACAATTACATTAAAGAAGATAAGAAGATTATCCAAAGGATGGGAAGATGGGGGTGTCAATGGAACTACACATTTATACTTCCGCAAAGCACAAAACAGAGCTTGGGAACAGATAGAAATTCAGAAATTCAGACAAAAACTTTTAAGTCCCCCCTAGATATTCACCATGAAGAAACTAGAAATTCCAGGAGGCCAGTCCCGAATTATTTGGAGTAGATAATAATAGTAGCTATTGTCCATCTGCCCTCTCTTTCCTTCCTAATCTACTCCTTGCTGTTCCTGGTCCTTCTCTGTGCCTGGACTGCTTAACTACAAGGACTGTACCATACTGGCCCTACCTTTTTCTACTGGGTTTGGCAGACAGAAAGCATCAGCAGGCAGGAGTTCAGGGTTTCTTATCTTTCACTCTCCTTTGACCCAGAGGTTCTGGAAAGAGCTATAGCTGCTGCCAGCCAGGCCCTTCTCCACAACTCTAGCTCTCACAATCTTCCACTGGCAGTGTTTCCTCCCTTTACCCATTCTGGCCGGAGGTGATAACAGCCTCCTACTGTTTTGTCCCTGGGAGCCTTGTTGCCCATCTGGCCCTGTATTACGCAATATTCTTACCTAGTGAGACCAAGTTACCAAAGTTCTCCAAAGTCACATCCTTATACAAGTCTCTCTGGGTAGGTTCCAGGCACTTCCATTCTTCCTTAGAGAACTCTATGGCCACATCTCTGAATGTCACCAATCCCTGAAATGATAAACCCACACATTCTAGTAAACAAAAGGACTTTTAATTTTTTTTCATTTATTACAAAAATAGTATAATGACCTCTATGAATCTATCACTCTGCTCCAACAATTAACAAGACTTTGCAAATCCTGTTTCATCTCTTCCCTTTTATTTTCTACCCCTGGTATATTTTATGGCAAATCTTACATACTGAACACAATAGTATGTCACTCACAAATACTTTAGTATCTAACAGATCAGAATGTTTTTAAAGTATAACCAGAATGTCATTATTACATTAGTAGCATTAACAATAATGTTCCTAGTAACTAGATCAAGTTTCAAATTGCCCCAATTTTCTTAATAGTGATTTTTTACAGTTGGGTTTATTCAAATCAGGATTCAAACAAGATCCACACATTGTGTTTGGTTGATAGGTTTCCTAAAGTCTCTCAAATCTCTAACAGTCCTCACAGAGCCTTTGAAAATTTTCTTGCTATTTATTTATTAAAGAAACATTTGAATCAGGAGAATTTCCTACATTTTGGATTTGGCTAATTGTATCTTCATACTGTAGTTAAACATGTCATTTTACTTCTGTATTTTCTTTGAAAAGGCAGTTAGATCTGGAGTCCTGATGGACATATTTTTGCTGGGGGGAAGGCATAAATTTATCAGAGGTGGTACTGTGTACTTCCTGTACTGTCCCATTAGGAAGCACATAATGACTGATTCTCCCATTTATAATGAGGTTAAAATTGATTAGTAGGTACGTTTTTAACAACCTAATCCATCCAGGAAAATGTTTTTAAGATGGAAATGAAGGGTGTTGTAGGAAGGAGGAGATAAAGCAAGCAAGCAAGCTAGGGCTGAACACCTATTTTATAAAGGAAGTATAAGAACCAAATCTGTATGACTAAAGGCCTGAAGGCTTTTCTGTGGCTACAGATAAGAAAGACCTTCATACAACAGGACTCTTCTATTTTCCACAAGGTCTAGGAATGAGCAAAATCTAGTTAAGTGGGTTCTTATAAATAAAAGAAATAGCATATACAAAACACACAGCAAACATGGGCCTAGCAAGTAATAATCTTCCTCTTTACCATTTCCCCCCAAGATAATAAAGAATCCACAAAGTTGTATAAATCTCTTATCTTAAAGAATTCACAAGTTTCAAATCTACCTGGAAGACTCAGGGCATAATTAGTTTGTGGTACAACCTAGGTTATACCTTCCCCTTCAGGATGTACTTGGGATCATGCAGAGGATGGTTTAGCTGCCACAATGCTGGGGGAGGATGGGTGAGGGGAGGTCAGTGCGCTACTGATATCAGGAATGTTAAGTGTCCTGAATTATCTGGGCTATGTATCCATGATGGTCTCATACGAAAAAGAACTATACTGCTGAAAATGACAACAGTGTTCCCACTGCTCCTGTTTGTTACATACATGAGCATATTTTTTGTTATGGTAAATTTTAAAATAAACAGAAATTTTTATTTGCTACATTATATCTTATAAGATATAATCTTTCTATTATTTTGGGGCATTTAGCTTAAGCAAGATTTGTAAAATCTTTACAGTTTATTATAAACTTGATAAAATCTATTATCCTCCACTGTCCATTTTTCCTTGTTTGTGAAGAAATGTGCCCACAATCAAAACATATTGTTCAACTTCAAAATGGACCATTTTATAGTTACTCATCTCTCATAAATTCCCTTGCAAGACTAAAGGACTTTTTAAATTAAAAAAAAATTTTCAATTATAGTTGACATTCAGTATTATTGTATATTAGTTTCAGGTGTATAGCATAGTGGTTAGTCATTCATATAATTTACAAAGATCCTCCTAACTGGTCTAGTACCCATCTGGCACCAAAATTAGTCATTATAATATTACCAACTATATTCCCTATGTTGTACTTTACATCCCCATGACTAATTTATACTTCTTAATTTCATTTCCTTTTTTGCCCAGACCCTCAACCCTCCTTCCATCTGGCAACCATCAGTTTGCTCTCTGTATCGATGAGTGTTTCAATTTTGTTTGTTCATTTATTTTCTTCTTTAGATTCCACATATGTGAGAGCATATGGTATTTGTCTTTGACTTATTTCTCTTAGCATAATACCCTCTAGGTCTATCCCTGTTGTGGCACCAAAGAACTTTTGATAGTGTGAAATGTTTTATAACTTTTCAAGAAGAGGGGTGATAAACAAACAAACAAAAAAACCCTTAAACACCGAGGTTAATGGAAAAGATCCAAGTTATCTTTTGGCCTCATTCTACTATGGTTCTGATAAAGGAGGCTCTCAAGAGAATATATTTTTGTTCCACTGGTACTCTGGTAAAAGCACTACGTACATATGTGAACACTGTTGAAGAGAGGGCCACAAAGGGAGGTGGAGCACCCTCACTCATTCCTTGGAATGGAGGAACTGGGCCTAGGTTACTCAACGGGGCTCAGTGAAATAGGGAAGTTTCAGGATAAGAACACAAATGTTCACATTATGTGGAGGAAAGATAGGTGTTATTTCAAGGAGAGAGAAAATTTCAACTTACCTGGGCCATGGCTTTTAGAACTACTCAGATTTCTCTAGGTTCTTCTCTTGGACAAATACAAAGTCCTGAAAAAGCAGAGTAGAGAGGGAAGAGACAAATTTCTCATAAATTGAGCTTGCCTCACACTCCTATATAAACGAGCTGAAAACAATTGTACTTCCAATGTTGTTTTGCCTCCCTTGTCCTCCTCTTGTTCCACCATACAACATTAATTCTAAGAACTAAAGAGTTAACAAAGCCTAGTCCCTTCTTAAACCCCAGGGAAAACAAAAGATGGATTCAAGGTAGATGTGTTCCAGCAGAGACACAGAATCCATGACCTCAGCAAGAGAAGTTCGGCCCTGACAGTCCCTTATCTTGTTGCTGCTAGTCTATATCCTAGATGGGGCCTAAATAGCTCCCACCTGTTCCAAACAGATCTTCCTTTGCAGCTGCAGCAAGATAGATCATAACTCAGATGCATCCACTTTATCCTCTAAGGATGAAGACAGTACTTACAGGCTAGGAGCACAGCATACCTGGCAGGCCAAACCTTTTGAAAAAGACATTCTTAAAACAAAGTCTTCCAGTTCCTCTGGTCTCAACAAACATAAACTTCTGGGTAGCTCCCTGGCTCTACTTTCTCCTTCTAAGTACAAAAGGGGGCCATACCACCTATACCAGAGGCTTTGTCAAAGCCTCCAGCCCCGGCTAAACTCACCAGACAGGAGCAAGAAAAACACAGTAACATAAGAATCTTACAAGCATACCTGCACATTCAGAATAGTGACCTGAATGGGAACTCAATTTGCTGCAGCCAGTTGGCCCAGCACTCCTAATTTTCCATTTAAACGCTCCCTGTTGCTTTCCTGCAGAACATCCTCACTGGCTGGCAGTTGCTGAGGCTAGAGTTCTGTGGAGAATAGCCTGTACCTCATGAGAATGAGAACTCGGGGGTTTTAGGGAGGGTAGTAAGGCTGGTTTTAATTAGAGGTGCAAGAAGCTTCCCATGTGGAGGTGTCAGAAGGAAGAGTAATTTAATCAATGGAGTGGTGTCAAGAAAAATTTCCTAAAATTACAGAACACGATTTGGGGTCTAAAAAACAGAGAATTTCAATAGATAGAAAAGGGACAGAAGAGCATTCTGAGCAGAGTGAAGCATAGTGGCAAACCAGTGGACCAAAAATATATGGTGTGTTTGCAGAAAATCATTTGAAATGACTTTTAGTTTCAGGAAAGGTGGAGACCAGTGCAGTCCAACAAACTTCATGTGATGATGCAAGTCTGTCCTGTCAATTACATAGCCATTAGGGAGTTGCAATCAGAATGGTGAAGTAGGTAAACACTATGCATGCCTCTTCTTAAGACCACATCAAAATTACAACTACAGAACAACCATCATTGAGAAACACCTGAAGTCTAGCTGAACGGAAGTCCTCCAAGTAAGGCTATGCAGAAAATGCCACACTAAATGGTAGGAGGAGTGGAGATGGGGAACAGGCTGGTACCACACTTGTGTGTGGTGGTTACTAATCAAGAGGGCTACCTTGGCTGCAGAGGTCCCCCCTGAGGAGCAAGAGGTCCCAGCCCCACACTAGGTTCCCCATTCTGGGGTTCCAGTACTGGAGAGAGAAATCTCCATGACCTCTGGCTATGAAAACCAGTGAAGATTATCGCTATGTGAGATGGAGGGCGTGAATGGAGTCCCAGGCAATCTCCTCAAAGGGCCTGTGCAGGGACTTACTTGCTGATGGAGTCTTCTCACTCTGGACTGGAACGCTGGAGCAGCTTCTTGAAAGCTGCCATGGACAAATAAGGAACTGAATGGTCTGGCTTCAAGGTGAGGGCTGGAGGGGCAGCTTTCTCCCAAACATAAGTGCTGGCAGAAGCCACTGTTCCTTTGTTGAGGCCTCCCCTCACCCAGCTTGCAGAAGCAGGCAGCTGCCATATCTGAGTCTCATCAACCCTGCTAGCACTGTTCACCCCATCTGGGTGATTCCTTGAGACCCTGCCCCACCCAACTTGTAAGCACACCAAAAACACTTACAGTGGCCTTTCCATACAAAAGGCTTTTCTTGGATTATGCTGTAGACTTTCTTCAAATCTCCTGAAGGTTCGCAAACCCCAAATAAGAATCATCTGGCTTTGGCGTGCCTCTTGCTAAGCAGCCCCAAGCCCAGCACTAGAAGCCACCAGGCTTGACTGGCGATATAACTTCTCCCAGGCACCTCCAAGCCCAACACAAGTAGCAACCATGTGCAAACCACTTTGTAGCTCATACCAAGTGGCCCCAGGCAAAGCATAGGCATCAGCTGAACTTGGCCTGCCACAGAGGCCCTCACTAGCGGCTCCAGAATCAACACACCTGGTGGCCAGTTTCAGACAACACCAGAGTATCACCTAATCACCTCCATAAAGGACATACCCAAAGAATTGACTCAGCAGGGATCAGAGCGCTGCTAAAGCAAATCCTGCTCCTCACACAACAGCTCCTCTACTGTAGTCACCAGCCAGTCCTACAACCAATCACCTTGAGGGTCAATCCCTCCCATTGATGTGCAAATAGCAACCAAGGCAGAACTGTAAAAGTAAGGCACACACAACCCACACAAGGAACACACCTGGAACAACACCCAGCTCAGGTGACGAAGAAGACTTCAACAATGGGCCCCACAGGACACCTACATAAGGCCACTCTACTAAGATGAAGAGACACAGCAGCCCTACCCAATACACAGAAACAAATGTAGAGAGGCAGCCAAAATGGGGAGATGAAGAAACATGTCCCAGATGAAAGAACAAAGTTCCAGAAAAAGAACTAAACAAAATGGAGACAAGCAATCTACCAGATGCAGAGTTCAAAACACACTGGTTATAATGATGCTCAATGATCTCTTGAGAACTTCAACAGGTAGAAAACATAAAAATGGAGATAGAAAATATAAAAAATAACCAGCTGGAAATGAAAAGTGCAATAGCTGAAATAAAAAATACATTAGAGGGAATCAATGATACATGAGACAAAGCAGAGAACTGAATTAGCAATTTGGAAGTTAAGGTAGCAAAAAAATACCAATCAGAACAGCAACAAAAGAATCCAAAAAAATGTGGAGATTTTAAAGGGCCTCTGGTACATCAAGTATACCAACAGTTGCATCATAGGGGTAACAGAAGGAGAAGAGAGAGGGCAAAGAATTCAAAACCTATTTGAAGAAATAAACATGGAAAACTATCCTAACCTGGGGAAGGAAGTAGACATACAAGTCCAGGGAGGACAGAGAGTCTCAAACAAGATGAAGCCTAAGAGGCCCATACCAAGACACATCATAATTAAAATGTCAAAGGTTAGTCAAAGAGAATCTTAAAAGCAGCAAAAGAAAAAGTCAGTTACCTGTGAGGAAGCTCCCATAAGACTGTCAGCTGAGTTCTTAACAGAAACTTTATAGGCCAGGAGGGATTGGCACAAAATATTCAAAGTGATGAAAAGCAAGGACCTACAACCAAGATTACTCTACCCAGCATGGCTATCATTTAGAATGGAAGGACAGATAAAGAGCTTCCCAAACAAGAAAAAGCTAAAAGATTTTATCATCACGAAACAAGTATGATAAGAAATGTTAAAGGGATGTCTTTACAAGGTAGAAAAAATAAAAATAAAAAATAAAATGGCAATAACTACATATTTAACAACAATTTGTTGCAATGTAAGTGGAGTAAATGTTCCAATCTAAAGACAAAGGGTGGCTGAATGGATAAGAAAACAAAACCCTTACATATGTTGCCTATAAGAAACTCACTTCAGACTGAAAGACACACACAGACTTAAAGTAAAGAGATAGAAAAAGATAGTTCATGTAAATGTAAATGAAAAAAAAAAAAGAAAGCTGGAATAGCCATACTTATATCAGACAAAATAGACTTTTAAACAAAGGCTATAACAAGAGACAAAGAAGGACCCAGTAATCCCACTTCTGCGTATTTATCCTAAGAAAACCAAAATATTACTTTGAAGAGACATGTGCATCTCTCTGTTCACTGCGGCATTTTCTACAAGTCAAGATTTGGAGACATCTGGTGTCTATGAATGGACAAAAGGATAAAGAAGGGGTGGTACATAGATACAATGCAATATTACTCAGCCATCAAAAAAGAATGAAATCTTGCCATCAGCAACAATGTGGATGGACCTGAAGAATATTGTGCTGAGTGGAGTAAGTCAGAGAAAGACAAAAGTCTTATGATTTAACACTTACATATTCTAGAGAAGAGAATAAAACAAACAAACAAAATAGAAACAAGCTCATAGATACAGTATTTTGATGGTTGCCTGATCAGGGCAGGGTTGGGGGGATGAGTGAAGGGAGGTACAAATTGGTAGTTACAAAACAGTCACAGGGATGTACAGTATGGCATAAGGAATATAGTCGGTAGTATTGTAATAACTATGTATAGTGTCAATTGGATACTAGATTTATTGGGGTGATCAACTGTGTAAGTTATATAAATGTCTAATCACTGTGTTGTACATAAATTATTATAATATTGTATGTCAACTATAATTGAAAAAAATAAAAATATAAAAAAATTAGGTGGAAGTAGGATGAGAAACAGGGTATATAGACTTAAAGTATTTCTCCCCAAGACACATTGTAACCAAGTGATTAAAGTTACCACTACTAATAAGAAGATAAATTGACTTCCTGGATCTCTTGCAATATTCTTGCCTCAAATTCATTATCTAAATTTAATCATGGGATGCATCAGACAATCTCAAATTGAGAAACATTCTACATTGCAGAATTTATGAAATAAATGGCCGCTTCTCTTCAAAAGTGTCATGGTCATGAAGACAAAGAAAGACTGACAATCTGTGCCAGATCAAGACTGAGGAGGCTTGCTAACTGCAACATATACTAGTGGATCAGATCTTTGCCCAGAAAAAGGATACTAAGGGACCAATATTGAGAAAATTTGAATAAGGTTTGTAGACTAGTTATTAATAGTGTATCAATATTAATACACTGGTTTTGATCATGTACAATAATTAAGATGTTAACAAATAGAAAAGCCGAGTTAAGAGTATATAAGAATTCTATTTTTGCAACAATTTTAAGTCTAAATCTAATTCAAAATGAAAAGTTAAAAAAAATTTTAAATGAACATGAGATGTACAGGGAGCAGGGAGGATATGGGCTTTTCAGTTCACCTCTAAGACACCCAGTAATTTACTCCAATGGTACACACTGAAGACCAGGTCAAGTTGGTGGGTAGGGTGGAGAGTGGTGATGGTCTTTGTTAGGCAAGAAGTTTCAGAAGAAGGAAAGAAAAGCACTACTTAGAAAACGAGTTTCAGGGAAAGAACTTGATGCACTTTAAACTTGACTTGTGGATGTTCAACAGTGATTCTTTCCTTCTCTCAATCTCTCCCGTGGAGAAAATTAAAAAAAAAAAAAAAAGAAATTATGGGAGACTGAGAGACTAAGACATTTTTGAAGGGTCATCTCCCTACTCTTCCACACAGAGGAGGAAGGTCAGAGAAGACTGGACATTATGCCCAATCCCAGTGTTACAGATTAAGGCTGAGGTTATCACTGCCTTGGTCCCCTTCCCAGGTTCTGACAGTGATTGGAGCACTGGAGTTGCAGGCACCTCACACTCACACACTTGGTACTGCACAAATGGTCAGTGTCACACAAACACAACCACAACCACACATCAACTCTTGTGACACAGGACACAACCACACAATCACAGACACCTCCACACCCTTACACATAATTATAATCTCAAACCTAAGATACAGAGTCAGACACTCTCATCACTGTGATACACAAAGTAGCTCCTTTAGACACAGACTCCCTACATCAACACCCACAAACGTCCCACACAGTCACAATCACGTACCCACTTAAGGGAGACACACAATCACTGGCACTCTGCTCCCGCCCACTCAACGTCAACTATTCATAACTGAACATTTACTCTGGAGACACACACTATCACTCTCACACAAGCAAAGCCATCCCACACCTGCGCACCCCAAAAGTCATAGACACACACAACTGCACATGGTACCACATACAGCTATAATATCATGCAACCAAAACCCATACATCCACCTTGGAGACACGCAATCAAATCACACAGATACCCGCACCCATCACACATTTACAACTACTTTGGCACCACCCAAAACAAGGAGTCTGGTCACACACACACCACAGGGACACGAGCAGTATTACCCCGCAGACACGAGGCCGCCGCACTCCAACACAGTGTCACACATCGTTACACCAACACAACTAGACACACACCCCGGAGACAGGCGTTCGCAGCCGCACACTCTCAAGCACCCAACCACACCTGGTCACACCACAAAGCCACGAGGACTCACGCAGAGCCTGGACCTCCAGCCCGCTACCGCCTGCCTGCACGAACAGACCCGAAGTTCTGGACACGCCCCGTCCCCGCCCCGGACGCCCAGACCCCTCACCTTCTGCCTCCCCTTGGTCGCGCCCGGGTCCCAGCGGAGCTCACGACCTCGCCAGGACGTCGAGACGTAAGGTTGGGCCGCTGTGAACTCTGGGAAACGTAGTCCATAGCCTGGCCAGCCAGACAAAATGGCATCTTCGCACTTGAAAGTCCGAACTTGGCACATTTGATACATTGCCCGGGAGGCTTCAAAGAGGGAATCTCCGCTCCCAACCTCCCACCGGGCTTGAGCCAATGTTCCTCTAAGGTTGGACTACTTACCCGGAGAGGCCCATAATCCCAGGAAGAGGCCGCTAAATTCCCGGAGGCGAGACAGAGCGTCGACCAACAAAGCCTTACGGGAAATGTAGTCCTCGGCCGGGGAAGCGGGGCCGCTGTCGACCGAAGGCAATCAGGTGCCAGCCTGGGCCGGCCGCGGTGACGGTGCGTGCTGCGTCGCAGAGGCTTGTGGGAGTTCTCCATAGCCCTCGGAGTGCGCAGGCGCAGCGCACCGAGTGGACATTTTGGTCTTTGTCCGTGGGTCGGTCCGGCCCCTGGGTCCACGTGGCGCGAAAGTAGGAGGTGGGATGTGGGCGTCTTGGGCCGGTCGGGTTCGGGAGGTTGAAGGGGAGGGTTCCGGGTTAATAGGAGCGCGGCACGCGGGAGGGGAGTGGGTTTCAGAGCTTCTGGCCTTCGTGCGGGGTGGGGCTGGGGGCCTCTGAGGAGGGCTTGAGCGCGTGTGACCCTGAGTTTGACTGCGTTTGACCGGATATTTGAAGTTATTGAGTAAGAAACTGGGTGCAGCATTGTGGATGGTGCATTTGAGAGGTAGCTCTACGGGACCAGCGTTGAAATAATAACATTTGAGCCGCACTTTTCTTGTCGAAAGTGCTGATGCTAACGGTGCCATCTTCCTGGAGCATCTATTTTACTTGAAGATTTGAAGAGGGGCAGAAAGTAAAGGGGTAAATAGTTTTAAAATGGAATTTTATATAAAAACGTATTTTTAAAAACCGGGGTAGAATGTATATTACCGTGATTTCTTTTTTCTTCAACCGGAAAGGAACTTTTTGTTTGAGTCAGCCTGATCTTTTAGATAATTAAATAGGGCTGCTGTTAAATCTGAGACTAAATATCAGCGTTATACTTTGAGAAACAGTGTCCAGATAGCGCAGAAGGCCCGGAATTAGGGAGCTAGAGGTTGTGGTCATAGGTTAGGCACAGTTACCTTCCTTCTTTGAACAAGCTTAGTTGTTGGAATGTTTATCCATCAGCCTGGACTCCGTTCTAGGCGTTCTAATTCCTGAATGAGTCGAGGTGTTCTCAGGTTGTACGGATTTTGTGAAGTAATGAAGAAAATTCTCTTTGAAAAGATGCTTTTTCTAAGGAATTCCCCCACAGTCATCCTTCACATAATTTTAAATAATAAGAGTTACTGGGTACCAAATTAATATGTACAAATCAGTAGCCTTCAAGTAGACAAACAACATTTAGAAGACAAAAACCACTATTTACAATAGCAATAAAATATAATGAGGAAAAAATTAAGAAATAGGAAGAACTGTTAGTAATTTTAATACTACTGAGAAACATGAGAGTAGATATACCATGTAGTAGGAAGAGGGTCATAAAGAAGAGTGATTTTAAAGTATATAGTTTTTTTTTCTTTTGCAACTAGATAAGCTGATTCCACACTTCGTATGGAAAAATAGACAAACAAGAAGAGCCAGTAAAACTGAAAAAGAAAAGCAGTTGCGATGTGGGTAGGTGGGAGCCCAAGGGTGACATGTTTAAAATAGAAATCCTCACAAATTAATTTAGTATTAGTATTAGCATGGAGCTGGCCTAAGAAGGGCAATTTGGTAATATCTGTAATAACTACAAATGTATTTTCTTTTTGACCCATTTATTTCTCATCTGGAAATTAATCTTACAAATGTACCTACATTTGCAGGAAATAACAATCACAAGGTTGCTCTTTGAATTTTGTTCATATTAAAAGGTTAAAGTATGTATTCAAAAATTAAAGTTTTTTTTTTTTTTTAAAGGAGGAAATAGTCCATGGAGCCAGACTGCTTCTAACTCATTCCTCTGCCACTTTGTAACTGAGTGACCTTAGGCAGGTATTAAACCTTGTGCTTCAGTTTCTCATCTAGTAATGTAGAAAAAATAATAGTATTTGATTCACAGGTTGATTGTGCAGATCATGGAGTTCTAAGTTCTCAGGAATAGTTCCCTGTATGTAGTGAGTACTGGGTAAATGTTAATTAGTGATGTTATTACTAATTGCAAAGTAACACTTCATTAGAAAAAGTACAGGCATTTGTACTGTTCCTGGTGAAAATTTCTGAAATATTCACATGTATAGGTGTTCTCATTTACATTTTAAAACATTTTTTGGGGAGGGCATTTTTTTTTTTATAACTAGAATGAGGAGGTTAGCTTTCTGTGTTTAAGTTACATTAATCTTAGAAACTTATCACCACTTCCGTCATGAAGTTCATTTTTTTTCTATGGTAGTTACTTTTCATGGTTCCAGTTTCAGAACCTCTGATGATATTTTTTCAAAAATCCCAATTGTGACCCTTTTTTTCGCTAGAATATGTAAGAGGTGTTCTTCAAATTGCGTAATATCAGGAAACATACTGTAAAATTGGTCCATTAGTGATGGTATTTTTCTCTTTATGACCAACGTGTAATGTGTATGGTTTTAGTTTGGTATCATAAAAATGTCCATTCCTCTTCAGTCATTTAATTGATGGTTTAACATCAATAAATAATTCTTGGCTGAATCAATTTCTTCAGGGGTTGCAAAGTGATGATTTTTTAGTTTTTTCATTCCTCTTACATTTAATTGATTGCTACTTCAAATCATGTTAAAATTTTCCTGTTTTTTTTCTTCTGTAAGCATCATTTTAAAGTTGTGTTCTAATAACAGCAACTAGTTTACTTTGTGACACTTATACTATCACAGTTTTAGCTCAGGGACACTCCGTCATGCTGCCTCCTGTCTCATTTTGACATGTCAGCATTTAACTTTTGAGAGCTTCTTGTACTCTAGGCCTGCATTGTACCTTCCCTCCCAGACTTGGAAATGGCCATGTCTCCTTTTGTTGGAGAATGGTGTTAAGAGACCAGGATCTGGATGCTGCATATTTTCATTGCTGCAGGGGTAACATTATTTCAAGGCCATTTCAGTGACACAGCACAGAAAATCTGTTTTTAAAAACCGTAAGTTCATATTAGTATTTCTAATTCAATATAAATACTACAGTATAATAATTAGCTCCTACGTGTATTTCATAGTATAAATTTTGAAACCAGTTAATATAAGTACTTATTTTCTTTGTCCTACAATGTAAAGATAGTCTTTGGAAACATGACATTTTATTTCCAGCATTCTGTTTTTAGTAGTTGTATTTCCATTTACAAAATATAGTAATTCTCAATTGCTGAAAATGTCAAATCCCAGAATTCAGCATTTTTATCCATGACATTAAAGCTTGCAGGAAGCAGCACTTTTTTCTCTAAATGGGAGGGGCTAATAGCAACCATCCACATGCTGTATCTCTGAAAAATTTCTTTGTAACTATTTTTGTCCATAGAAAGCATACCACTCAAGATGAGTATCAGAGTTCTCTGTTCTGAAGTCATTTGAGATAAATCCTTTCTTTGAGGAATTATGTTACCAAGTTAATGTACAGTTGGGTTTATTTGTTTCAGTTTGTCTTCAAGGACTGCTTTTAAATAAACAAATTTGATTATTTAGAAAAGTGAGTAATCCAGTTCTGATTAACAAAAAAATGCATTTCAGAGACATATCATTCTACTCCCTTCCCCATTACATTCTTTGTCTCAAGTATATTTTCTTGTTTGTTTCTTGTTTATCAAAGGGATTTTTTGTTTGTTTGTTGGGCCACTAATATATGTTTATTTTTCCCTCCTATCTCCTACCCTCCTTCCATAAATTCCTTTTTTCACTTTAACAATATGTCCTGGAGATCTCCTTTCTTAAACATCTTTTTTTCTTTTTAACTGCTGAATATGTAAGATGCTATAGTTTGCATGTACTGTAGATTCAATTGTTGGATGTTCTGTTGGACATTTGGATTGTTTCCAATCTTTTGCTGTTAGCTAACTACAGTAATGAATAATTTTGAATCTGTCATTTTGTCCTTATGCAAGAATATCTCTAAAGTACATTGCTACAAGTGGAGTTACCTGTATAGCTGAGTATTTAATACTCCCACTAGCAAAGTATAAGAGTACCTTTCTCCTAGAACCTTACCACCAGAGTGTTGAATAATTGATTTTTTGCTAAAGGCCTTAGTGAAAATTGCTATCTCAGTGTAGGTTTAATTTATATTCCTCATTATGAGTGAGACTGAGTATCTCCCATATGTTTAAAGGTCACATGTGTTTATTTGGAATTGTTTGTTTATATTCCTTTCCCCATTTATCTGTGCCTTTTCTTCTAGGGCCTGTAAACATTACATTAGGAAGCTTAGCCATTTGTGAAATGGAGTTGCAGTCTTTTTTTTTTCCAAGTTATAAATTTGTGTTTAACATCATTCACAGTGGTCACTTCTTTTTTAAACAGTGAATCGGAGGTTTTTGTTTTTATGTATTTATATTTGTCAATTTTTAAATTTATGGTCCTAGAAAGCCTTTCAAACTCCAGATTTTACCTGTACTTTCAAATCATTACAAAGCTATAATTTTTATAGGGTTTCAATTATTATATTTTTTATTTTTTTATATTTACATTTTTAATCCATTTAGAGTTTATCCTGGTATAGGATATTAGATGTGTATTCAGGTTAATTTTTTTCTAATTAGCTATCCAGTACTTTCAGCAGCATTTATTAAACTGTCTTAGCTTTACTGTTTTAAGATTCTATTTTGATCATATACTAAATTCTCACATGTATTAGGTCTGTTTCTGAACTTTATATTATTTTCCATCTTCTGGTCTATATATGTGTACCAATATTTATATCTATTTTTGAGGCTTTATAATTTTTTTTTATTATCATAGCTAGTCTTTTATCATTTGTCTTTTACACAGTTTTCTAGCAATTTTGTGTATTTGTTTCTCTGTGTAAACTTTGGAATCAACTAATCTAATTCTAGGAAAAGAAAACCTCATTTTTATTGATATATTATTAAACTTATAAAATAACTTAGGGGAAAAGGACATTAGATATTTATGATCTTAAATACTCCTATCCATGTACATGATTACTCCTACCCATGTACACCTACTTTTGGGCCCTCAGGAGTGTTTTCAAATTTACTTCATACAGGTTTTAGATACTTTTTACTAAGTTTACTTCTGGATATTTTATATTGATATTGTGAATGGAGTCGTGTTATATATGAAGCTTGTTGATGTCTATAAATTAGTTTCCCTGCTTAACTTACTGAGCAATTGTTTATAATTAAATTATGATTTAGGCAGTGAGCATCCTATTTTTATTTGGAATTTAACAGGAATGTCTATAATGTTTTCACATTAAATAAGATGCTGGCTTTTGTGGGCAGATGTAGATTATGATTACCTGTATAGATATAGATTACTCATGCTGCCTGGGTCTCTGGAGATGTGAGTAGAAACAAAAAGTTTAAGGTTGAGGCCACTGCTGTGCCTCAGGTGCAGCAACTAGGAAAGATCACATTAATCACAGAAACGAAAAGGTCTCCAAATTCTGATTCTGCAGTCTTTAAACAAAAAAATCAAATAACAAAAATAAGATAACCAGTAAGTTGTCCATTCCTAGTCTGTTTCTTTTCCTTCCTTTTTCTTAGTTCTTGTTTATCTTTTGTGTTCTTTTTGTAGCTTTGCTCGTTTCTTAATTTTTGTGTTTTTTAAAAATCTCATTTTGTTGATGTCGTTACTTTTTTATGTGTTTTGTTGCAATATCTTTCAGATGAGTTTATTTTTCAGATAAGCTAAATTATGCTGTTCATTTTCACTGTTTCTTAGAGTATCCTTGTATGGACACAGACATTATTTTGTGTTATTCATGTTTGTATGAGAGAGATTGTCCTAGACAAGTACTAGGAAAGAGGAGGCATAGTAGCATTCTGTGCTTCAAAACTCACATGCATCTTAGTTTTTAAAGCAAGGGACTTATTGATTAGTCAATGGTAAAACTGGTTTCATGATGAATTGTTTCACTTAAAATCATAGAACCTATTGATGACTTACTTTTTAAGCCTGTTCTTTCTGCTTACCCCTGCAGTCCTTTTATATTTAGTCTAGTTTTTGCTTTCATCAGTTTTCTCTTAGGGTGAGACCTGCTCGTTCTGTAAGGGAATATTAGCTGCAGTTTTTTGAACTTTGAATAGAATCCTCCTCAGCATTTCTATTATTTTCTAGGCTTCTTTGCAACATCCTTTTTAGGCCTCCTTGTTTGGGCCTGCCTTTGGCAGAGGTGCATGGAATTTGGGAGTTTTTTTGTCCCTAGTTTTATTGTTCATTATTAGACTTGGTTACAACAGTTCTTACTCAAGGTGAATCCCTCATTTTGAGAATGAATATTTGCTAGTTATTTCTGAGATCTGTAATGTCAAAGACTTACCATTGTCTAGTTTTTCTTGCTACATGTATCACTCTATTGTGGTTCGTGTACCACCTTTGTTATTTTGGGTGTTTTAGGCCACATTTACATATAATTTGGAGTTAACATGTGTTCTCTCTACTAGTTTCATTAAAGAGGTAGTGTTATGGATCGGCCAGTTGGTATTATTTCTCTGTTATTCATTTATTAATTAAGTCATTCATTTACTCGCTTGCTTACTTACTTAATGGTGACATTGGTTAACAAAATCCAATTGTTTTCATCTGTACACTTTAACAGTAAGGCATATATATATTTACACTGTGTGCTCAAGATGTGTGGAGGCTTAAATGGTTTGATGAATATTGCTTTCACATTCAGAATTCAAATAGTCTTAGTCTCTCTGCTCATATAATTGTACTTTAATTTTTAAGGCAAAAGGTCATTACTTTGTTCTTTTTCATAGGGCCGCTTCCTTGTGCACTCCTGGAAACTGCACCTTCCTCATCCTTCAGAAGGTCCTGAGGCCCCAGGGCTCAGCCTGAGTTTTAGGAGGGTACTTTGGCCCCAGCATTAACATTCTAGTGCTGTGTCATTTCCCCAGTAACAGGTTGTAGACTGATTAAACTGTATGTGATCCTCTGTTGGAGCAAGAAGACAAACTGGATGGTGGAGAAGGAAGTGGAGAAGAAATTGTCCAGGTGAGTGAATGATAACCAGACAAGTTACAGTTGTCCAGTCAGTATTGATACCTCTGAAAGGTTTTTAAGGACATTTTCTTATATGCCGTATTTTTGGAACATCACTTGGTATGAATTCTTAAGATATTTGAGTGACATTTCTAGTCATCATTTTTTCGGTTTTAGTACCCTGCTTCTTTAATTAGATTGTAGAGGACCAGATGCCCCTCTTATCTCTAATCTGGATGTCCACATCCATACTTCTTTGTACTGTCTCTGTGATCGTTCTCTCTCTCGTTACCTTCAGTCTTATATCCTCCAATGTGTATAGACTCCTTTCCTTACGTGTTGTCTTTTACTGGTTTTAAGTCTTTACCTATTGCCTGACAGGTTTCTTTTTATTATTTTGCACTTTCATTCTTTCAGTGGTTAAATGCCTCAGAATTATATTTTATATGTGATGATACTTCCTGTTGTCTTCTTATTCACCTCCCTCATTATACATCAGTAAACTCTGCTTCCCTTTCTTCTGTCTCTGTATACCTCTTTCAGTTGTTGCCTTAGAAATCAGTTCTGCCTTTCTGTTGTGTGGGTGTATGTGTATGTGAGTGTGAGAGAGAGAGAATGCATGAGTCTGTATTTGTTTTTTAATATAATACTTGAACTTGTAAAAAATCTTGAACAGTAAAGAATGAAAAAGCCTTTTCTTACCTCTAAGCCTCAGTCCTACACTTTTTCAAAATGTAGTTACTTTTATGAGTCACATCTATCCTCCTCAAGGCAATCTGTGAATGATCCAACATATGTTATGTATCTGCTGTAAATATGAATTTATAAAAGTTCTGTTTTCCTTTTCATATAAATAATAGTTATATGTATTCTATTGTGTAAGTAGTTTTTATTTCTTGGATTCTCTAACAATATAATTTATTTAACCTGTTTCCTATTAATGGCCAGTTAGGTTGTTCTCAGGCTTATGCTATTGAGGACACAAGTGCATATACTTATTTATATTGCTTTGCAGGAATATGCAGTTATGTTTATAGATTTGATAGAAATAGGCACATTGTTCTCAAAAGAAGTACACCAATTTACATTTCTACCAACATGATGTATTCATATATTCAACAGTTAACTTAGTTAATGATATGTATTAGGCACTATTTCAGATACTAGAGAAATGTCAGTGATCAAAGCAGTCAGAAATTCCTCCCTCCTGAGTCCTGTATTCCAGTTCAGGAAGACAACTTTGAATAAATAAATAAAAAATATATTCTATAAGATGGTAGTGAATTAAGGAGAAATGGCATTTAGAGGGCCAGTTGCTCAGGGAAAGGTCAGTAAGAAGATGACATTTGAAAGAAGATCTAGAGTGTAAGAGCGGGGCATTTGATATTTGGTGGAAGAATTTTCACCCAGAAGAAACAAAAAGTGTTAAAACTAAGGTTGGGCTTGCTGGTCTAGAAATAGTGCTCAGGGCAGTGGGCTGGAGCAGGGTGAGTGAGCAAAAGGGAGTAAGTATGTTTGGTTAGATAATAGGCCAAATCATACACTTAGGTCTTTGTTCTGAGTGATTTGGGAGACCAACAAAGGGTTTTGAGCAGAAGAGTGATAAGATCAGAATTACATTTTTGCTTCAGTATAGAAAATAAGGTATGGGCTGGGGGCCAGGCTAATATTAGTTGGAGGCTATTGCAGTAACTAGGTAAGAAAATAGTAGTTAAGCTAGTGACAAGTCAGATTCTTAAGGATTAGGTGATAGATTGATTATGTACATGTTGGTTATGAGAGAAGAGTCCTTGATGACTCCAAGGTTTTAACTAAAAGAGAATGAGTTATTTACTGAGATAGGAATACTTTAGGAAATTTGAAAATAGAGCAAGAGTTTCCTTTTAAAATTGTTAATTGTGACATGTCTACTGATCACCTAAGTCAGGTAGGCAGTTGGATATACAAGTCAGGAATTTAGGGAGATAGAAAGTTGTGACTTTTTCTGCTTTGCTATACCATCAAGCTGTTTTATAAAATGTTGGTGTCTCTTTATTTCCCTGCCTATCATTTTTTTTCCTACCTGTACTTTTCTTACTATTCAGGGATGTCAGTTGGGCCCACCATACCTCCTGGATTCAACCAACATACTTAGATTCTGTTGTTACAAACAGGGAGGTGGTGATTTGTCCCTTGAGGCTGGGCCTCATGTTTTTGGAGAACATTGTGCATGAGAGCTCTTTTAAAAATAGCAATGACACTGCCTACTCACATCTTTAATTCCTACTCTTACCAGCAGTGCAGTTTTTTTTCTTTTCTTTTTTTTTTTTTGGTTTCTCTTTCTTCAAAGACATGAAAAGTGGACAGAAATGTCTTTATTAAACTATTTTAGAAGGAAGTATTTATTTATGTTGTTTGTCACCCCTGTAAGAATTGTCTCATACTTCTGCCTTATTGATGCTTTAATGAACTGAGATCTTGCTTTTCCTAAGTGTTTCCTCATCTTTTGCTTTTATTTATTTTTTTCTTCTACCCTCTTACCAGAGGTGGCTCCTAGAACACTGTATTCTGCCTTTCCTCCTTCCTTTTATAAATTAATTCCTAGAAAGGACCCATTCATTCTGAAATAATAAGTAACTCTTTTTATATTTTTATTTTGGCAGCTCCAGCCTTTTCATTTTGCCATCATTTTATCTGTTTACAGGATAAACAGCTATCTGACTGACTTCATTCTCATTTTGTTAAGACAATGAAATCATTAATATCCTACCCAAATTAGAGATTTTAGCTCATTATTTTCAGGTCCAGAGATCACTTCAAAACAATTTCAGATTATGTTGATTATTTCTTTTATCATGTGATATGGTTACTCAAGCCTTTAAAAAGATAAACTTCAAACTAACCAGAAATGCCCTACTTATTCAGGTGCTACTTAACACTTGTTACTACTTTTATTGATTTCTCATCCGATTGTTCATGCTATTTAACATTTTCCATATAAGTTCAGAAGACCCCAGTTAATACTCATCTATTTTTATATTTTGATATCTAGAGTCTGTATTATGAATCTGTTGAAAGGAAGCGCTACTGTCTACAGTTTTGATTACATATGAGGTACTTTTTAAATAATATATGAATTGTGGAAGGATTTGTTGTGAATTTCTCAATTTATATTATGAATATTTTCAAAGATTAACATTGAAGAGTACAGTGATTTTTTTATATGCCCATCACAGAGTCAGTAATTAATATTTTACCACATTTGTTTTCTGTGTTTCTGTATCCTTATGCATGCATATGATGTGTGCTGCAACACTGATACTTCATTCCTAAAAAATTAAGTATGCATTTTCTAAAAATAATGTCATAACCAAAATACTACTAGCATACCTTAAACATTTAGCTATAATGTCCTAAATTATGTAATATTCAGTCACTGTTTCCCAACTTATTTCCCAGTACCTTCTGTAACATTTTTTAAAATGCCAGAATGCAGTCAAAGTTTAAACTTTGGGTTTGGTTGTCTTTTTTGCTTTTGTAGTCTAAACTTTCCTTCCGTCTTTCTTCCCTGCCTTGATATTGCCACTAATATTTTAAAAATATTTATTCTCAGCCACTCAAAGAATAGCTAGCATTTCAAGCTATAGTTAAGATGTTAAGACTTAGCTACATACAAATTTGGATTTACAAGTGTATGAAACACTTATTTTAGAAAAGTGAATCTGATTGTGATTAGGAGTTCAAGTAAAAGACAAAGTTGGAGAAATTTTTTTAGGAGCTTGTTACTGGACCTGCTTCCAGGAAGTTTTATAGATTCTAAAGTTAAAATAGAGAAGAGATCTTGCTAAGTCAAAGAAGGACATTAATGTGATGTACATAATTGTGACTTATTGGTTGCATACTTAACATGCTTGGCAGGCTCTTTCTCAGAGTTTGTGAACTTGTTTAATTTCTTCTTAGAATGCTCTTTCTCCAGATATCTGTAAGGATCACTTTCTTCCTTCATGTCTTGAATCTTGCCTTCTCAGAGGGCACTCTATCTAAAATTGAAACTCCTTATCTCTTTCCTATTTTTTTTCCCATAGCAGTTTTAACTTTTTAACAAACTATCTCATTTATTTATTCTCTGTCCACTAGAATGTAAACTTGATGAAGGCAGATAATACTGTCAGTTTTGTCCAATGCTGTTTATCCCTAGAGCTTAGACTGTGCCAGGCACATGTTAAGTAGAAGAAAAGGTATTTGTTGAATGAATAATAATAAAGTGTTTTGAGTAGCAGTTCTTAGACTTTCTGGTCTCTTTAAATTCATTTTATTTTTAAATAACAGCTTTGAGATATGAATCACACAACATAAAATTTATCTTTTTAAGATGTACAATTCAGTGATTTTTAGTGTATTCATGAAGTTGTGCAGCCATCACCACTATTTCAGAACATTTTTATCACCACAAAATGAAACTGATACCCCTTAGCAGTAATCTTTACATTCTAAAAACTTGAGGACCCCCAAAGAGCTTTGGTATATGTGGACTTTAGTGATAATTTACCTTATTTAGAAGTAAACTTGAGAAACTTTAAAATATGTATATTAATTTAACACAAATAATAATCCCATTATATGTAAACTTAAATCATTTTTATTAATAAAAATAAGTTTTCCAAAATAGTAAAAATTAGAAGACTGGCGTTTTTCACATTTGTAGATATCTTTATTCTGGTTTAGTAGAAGACAGTTGGATTCTCATTTCTGTTGTAACCTGTTTTGGTTGAAGCATATTAAAAAATTATGGCTTCATATAGATGTAGTTAGAAAAAGAAGAAATATTTTAATAGCTTTTTCAAGTAAATGTGGATATTCTTTGGTACTCCACCAACACTTGACAGTGGTAATTTTTTTAAGATTAGCCTCAATGTGGAATTTGAAACTTATTTCATTATTTTACATAACATCCACGTCTTAAACTTTTTGTCTGTCTGACGCTTTGCATGGATCTCTTACCCATTCAGGATTTTGTAACATGCATTGGTCATTTGAGTTATGCGGATCTTTCAAATGTTGACATATCTCATTATATCAAAACATCAGATTTTGTTAACATCACCACCATTCTCATTAGAAAGGTCTTTTAAGAATTTAGAAGCTATCAAACTCATGGAGGATACTGATTTTCCAGAATTTTAATTTTTACTTGAAAACTCAAATTCCGTCGTTGACAGCGTGTGCTGTCAGTTTTTCTTTTAAAGAATTGTCTTCATTTTGTCTGAAGAAAGTACCAAGCAGTACCCTAGTCTGGATAATCATTTTGTAAGGCGGTCATTTATTTAAAGCAAATTAATGGTGCCCATGGCTAGTGTAACTTAAATTATTTGCCCAAGTGTTTTTCCTTGAGACAACTATTGTTCATTGGTGAGCAAGAGAAATATATGTGTATGTGTATACTACTATTTATATGTATTTGTATATGTATGTAGTATGTATGTATGTATGTATAACATTTGCTTTTAATGGAACTGATGTTTGTCACTTTTTTGTTCTTGGTTTTCTGTATTTAGCACAAACTCTCTTGGATTTGCCTCAGAATAGTTAAAAACCCCCTCAGTACTAGTTTCCACATGATCAATTGTATTGGGAAATTCTTTCCATTTTTCCACTTGGAGATAACTACTAGAATTTTCTCCTTCAATCTGGACTGGCTGTACTCTGACCTGATAGCTCTTATCTTGTAACTTTTATCATCATTGAAGCCGCCCCCCCCCATGCATTTTCTTTTTTATGAATCATCTGTTGTTTTCTCCAACTACGAATTTTTGTGGAACACTTTTTCTAGTAGCATCCTGAGAGGAAGGGTGCATTTTGAAACGGGCACTTGCATATCTGAAAAATGCCTTTATTTGACTGTCCAATTGAATTGATAGGCTAAGCTTACCATTTTTTTCCTCAGAATTTTGTCTTCTGTCTTCCTTTTTGTTGAGAAATTGGGTGCCATTCTGATTCATTCATCTTTGAATGATATATGCCTTTTTTTCCTGAAAGCTTTTATGGCTTCTGTTTTCTCTTTTGAAATGTCACAGAGATGTGTCTAGGTATGCATCTTTTATTATTCATTGTGCAAGTTATCAAGTGGGCCCTTTAAAAAGTCTAGAGATTCATGATATAGATGAGAGGAAGTTTTTTATTCTTTGACTATTCTGATTAGTTTTCTCCTCTTGTTTTTTGGAACTTTTTTTTTTTACTTAGTTGTTAAACATATTACTTTGGTTTAGCCTCTTAATTTGTCATCTGAAAGCTTCTACTCGTGCTTATATTTCATTGACCAAACAAAAGCCTTTCCTGTTTTCTAGGGTAAAATAATATATTGTCCTTCTGCAATAAAGAGACCGTTATCTACTTCACATTCTCCATCCCCCACTCCCCAGTCTTAATTTCTCGGAACCTTTTCTTCCTGTTATTGTTTCTCTGATAAAACATCTTCTCATAATCATTTGTTATTAGTTTCAGAATTCTGTTTTTTGCTTTTTTTTTGCCTATTTTTCCATAGCATTTCCTTTTTCTATTGATATTGTGCTTTCATGTTAGTGGGGTTCCTCAATTGTGTGTGGAGTATTGGCTGCACAGTCACATTTAAGAATGATATGCTTAGGTGCTCCGAGTCTTCTGGTAGGCTTCATTGCATAAAAAATAAAATGCCTCGTGGGCCCAGGGTCTTCTCCTTGCAGAAGAGTTATACTTCCTTACTCTTAGAAACTTATGTTTGGCCAGATCCTTTGTTTTTCAAAAGAAATTCATACAAGCAACAAGTATTATCTTGGAGGGGCATCCTAATGTGGTTTTCTCATGGACCTTTTAGATTTTCCAGAGAAGGATGCTTTCAGATGCTACTATCAGGTTTGTATACCTGGTTGCCAGCCTTTTTTTTTTTTTTTGCCTCCGCTGTAGAATGGTACCATAGTTCTCACCATATTATATATAGATTTAATCACATTGATTTCAGTATAGCACCTCTCCCTTGTCAACCCATTTGTTGGGTCATCTGAGTCTGGAGCATCTCTGATTAAATTTCTGCAAAGAATAGCTTCCATTTCATATGAGGGAGTGGTCCTTTGACCTGGCAAGGAAAATAGAGGTCTAACAGCACCTTATATAATCTTTTTTCAGCTCCCATCCTTTATTTTTATTTTAAGGCACTTGATTTCCTCCATTTTCTGAATCTTTTTGATATTTTGTAGCACAAATTGCTTTGTTTGACCTTGGCATCCTCTTATGCAGTACTTTTGTTATTTGAACTTTCTCATTTCTCTATGTTGAAAATCTTCCTGTGCTTTACGTTATCAAAAAAAAAATTGTTAATATCTGTGTATACCAATGTTTCCCATAATATCCCTTTTGTGAGTTTTGCATTTTCCCTTTTGTCATTTAGTGGAGTTTTGAGAGGAAGCAGTTGTTGTTTTCCCTTTCCCTTTCTTAGGTGTCACAGGTTAGATGTTCAATTTTATGTGGTCATCTTTTTATCCTACTTACTAACTTCTCATTGTTACATTCAGTTGCTGAATTATGAAATGAGAAAGAATAATCTAAGCTTTGTGTACCCTTGAATGTTAATTTTCTACCCAGATACCCTCCACAACAGTTTCCTTGTCAAAATTTAGTTGGAGACATTGGTCGGTGAGGCAGCTTTTATATTGTGAAATGGGCTAGCAGAATTAATCCCAGCAATCATAGCCTGAAATTTTATTGCTAGTAATGGGAAATTCATAAATAATGATGATGACATAAAGCTTACATTTATTGAATGCTTACCATTTGCCAGACACAGTTGTAAACACTTTATACATTAACTCCTCTAAATGATGATTGTTTGTACTCCATTTTAGAAGAAACCTGAGAAGATGATGAGCAGATAGAGAGGCAGCAAGACTTGGGAAGCAAGTTGTATCCGTCTCCAGTAAAGAAAAGACTGAAGAAAAAAGAAGGAATATAAGAAAATTGGAAAAATACCTTTCTCTGATCTCAGAGAAAGAGGCAGCATCTTTCTCACCTTACCTAGAAAGAGTTTGAAACAGTTTAGACCTACTTAATCATGAGGGACATTGTATAGAAAGAATCATCAATTTTTTTAGTTTGAAAATCCTATCACAGCTTACCTTTTATGGTAATAACTTTTAAGTGTAAATCAGTGTGGAAATGCCTTCAGTTAAAAAAAATTGAATCCCATCTGATAACAGCATTTGTACTGGATTAGAAACTCTTATGAATTTACTGAATGTGGAAAAACTTTCACTCACGTGTCACACTTCAGTAGGTGTAGAATTCAGGCTAGAGAGAAACCCTGTGCTTCTGAGGAAAATTGAAAAGCATTTAGCTAGATGACAAATATTACTGAGAAGAAAATTTATACTGGATATAAACCAGTGAATGTAACAAAATTTGTTGAGTATTAGAAAATTTACACTTAGAGAAACCTTTGAACTGAGTATGGTAAAGTTTTCTCTCGAACCTTATCCCTTACTTTATATTTGAGAGGTTATTCACAGAGAGGTTCTACAGATGTAAGAAATGTGGAAATACCTTCAGCCAAAAGTAAATCCTCATTCATTAAAAAATTCATACCAGAGAAAAGTCTTGTGAATGTGGGAAAGCTTCCATTCAGATGTCACACCTCAGTCAGCAGAAAATTTGTAGCGGGGAAAACCCCTTTGCTTGCAAGGTATGTGGGAAAGTCTTCAGCCACAAATCAAATCTCACTGAACATGAGCATTTTCATAATAGAGAGAAACCTTTTGAATGTAATGAATGTGGAAAAGCCTTCAGCCAAAAGCAGTATGTCATTAAACATCAGAACACCCATACTGGAGAGAAGCTTTTTGAATGTAACGAATGTGGAAAATCCTTCAGCCAGAAGGAAAACCTCCTTACGCATCAGAAAATTCACACTGGAGAGAAACCTTTTGAGTGTAAGGATTGCGGGAAAGCTTTCATTCAGAAGTCAAACCTCATCAGACACCAGAGAACTCATACGGGAGAGAAGCCCTTTGTATGTAAGGAGTGTGGGAAAACCTTCAGTGGCAAATCAAACCTTACTGAGCATGAGAAAATTCATATTGGAGAGAAACCCTTTAAATGTAGTGAATGTGGAACAGCTTTTGGCCAGAAGAAGTACCTCATAAAACATCAAAACATTCACACTGGAGAGAAACCCTATGAATGTAATGAATGTGGAAAAGCCTTCTCTCAACGAACATCACTTATTGTACACGTGAGGATTCATTCAGGTGATAAGCCTTATGAATGCAATGTATGTGGGAAAGCTTTCTCTCAGAGTTCATCTCTTACTGTGCATGCGAGAAGCCATACAGGTGAGAAGCCCTATGGATGTAATGAATGTGGGAAAGCTTTCTCTCAATTCTCAACCCTTGCTTTACATTTGAGAATACACACAGGTAAGAAGCCGTATCAATGTAGTGAATGTGGGAAAGCTTTCAGCCAGAAGTCACATCACATTAGACACCAGAAAATTCACACTCATTAAAAACTGAATATCTTGAAAATTGAAAAGCATTCATCAAGAATTTACACCTCATAAGACATCAGAAATACTTCAGAAGCAAAGTCACAAAAGACACAAAAGTTAAAAACTTAATGGACACCAGAGAAATACAGAAGAGAAAAAAGACATTGTAATATAAAAATCCTATGCCTAACAACAACAAAAAACTACAGCAAAGGTAATGCCGAAACTAGACACATTTCCGCTAAATTGGGAATGGGAAACATGCTTGTTATCATTGCTATCTGCATAGATCTGGTGATTGTCACCAATATAATAAGAAAAATAAGTTTTAAGTATTGTAAAGGAAAAGACTTCTGTGGTATTAATTTAGAACAAAAGAGATTCTAGAAACACCTATGCATTTATTAGAGTTTAGGATAGAAATGTCATCAGGAGGTGAGAAGAAAATGGGACTATTTTAAAAATGATTTGGAGCTAATTTGTCCTCCAAGGAAAAAAAGACCATGAACTATATACAAAGGTAAGATCCATGGGGATTAAAAACAGGGATATGAAAAAGATATAGACTAAAAATAGTTATGACCTTGGGAGTAAGGAGACATTCCTTATAATGAATTGAAAAATGCCTAACAATTCTACTCTGAGTTTGTATGCTCAGGAAATAATGTACCGGGCTATTTACTGTGGCATGATTTGTATTAGCCATAAATTGGAAACAACTTAAATGCCCATCACAAATATAATGGCAGATATTTATGATGGGATATTGTATATCTGTAAAATAAAACAAATGAGGTCTGCATGTATTACAGAGAAAGATCTCAAAAATTTTGAGGGAAGAAATGAAGTTGCAGTATGACTCATCTAATACTATGACATTTTTGTAAATTTGGATTAAACTTGCCTCACAAAATGCAGTACTATATATCAGTAATGGATACATATATGTGTGTATGTTTTTAAAATGATTTTGAAATGAATTGGAAGGATACAGACCAAATTCTTGATAGTGGTTGCCTGTGAAGAATGGAGAAGGGAAAGGATGAGTGTGGGAGGGGTGTACTGGGGATTGGATAAAGAGGATTTCATTTTTATATGTAAACATCCATTTCTCTTAAACACGAGAGACTAAGTAAATATATATATATATCAAAATATTGGCTAGTTCTGGATTGTGGTATATGGATATCTTGTCTTATTTTTTGTACTTTTCTGTATTTTTAAATTTTCTCTAAGAATGGGCGTGAGGATGGGAACGCTGTACCTATAGAAATCTTGTTCAAATACATTCATTCCCAATGAAATACTAAACTTTTTATAGAAAATATTTCTAAAATTTTATCAATGAGTGGATGGACTTGTTCTCTATGTAGTATGAAATTATCTATTTTATTAAAATTAAAAGTGACAATATAATCCAAATGTGTTTATTTTTATGTGATATAGTGTATACTATATGGTCTGTTTTTACATTTCTTACCTAATTTGCAACATCTGAGTTAGAAAATTTTAAGAACTTTTAGCTAAGGATACATGCACAGACTTCATAAAATTTGTCTTTTTAGGCAAGTTTACTAGAATGTCAAATTTCCTATCATGTAAATATCCATAGGAACAGTATTTACAGTAAAAATTAAGTTTTTGATTATTTCACTTTAAAAAAGGAAATCATTTAACTTTCAAGTACTTCTACAATTAGAGTTAAATGGTAACTCCTGACTCTCAGTTTTAATCTGTAGACTATTTCATTCCCTTTGGTGCTTTGACAACCACTGTTTTTGTCCCCCCAGCTTTGTTGAGGTGTAATTGACAAAATTTGTAAGATATTTAAAGTGTACAATGCAGTGATTTGATATACATTGTGAAAGGATTTCCCCCATCCAGTTATTTATTTCTTTTACAGCGGTGGAGAGGATGGGGTGGGTATGAGAAAAGTAGGCCAGACTCTAAATAGAATTCTGTTATTATGTAAACCAGCCCTTCCTGAAGATGTTTTTTATTTAATTTCTCTTTTCAGTGTAACTTGATATAAATGTTATTAAAGGTTTTCTTTAATGATGAACATTAGCAATAATAGCATTTTGAGATTTTAAAAGCTGCTTTAAAAAAGGTCTTGGGGGTGGCTCCATAGTGTAGTGGTTAGCATGTCTACTTTACGTGCAGAAGGTCCTGGTCACACCCCAGGTGTGCCAGGCCCCGGATGTACACTGTGAGCATATGGGAGGAGATGCCCTGCCTTCAGAGATCCAGTTCTCAAGGGAAGACAGCAACATCCATAGGTCAGGGGTGGAAGTGGGGAGGGAGGAATTTAAGAAGGGAGGGGGAGTAAAAGGTCTTAAATTCATTAAATGCCACAACATTTACTGTGTATCTTTTATTTGCCTTTTGGGAGACATGACCATGAATTATCTACTTATCTACATGAAACAACCCTTTCTAATACAGAGTTCCCCCACTGCCTTTTTACAGTGTTACATACTAAATCTACTAAGGAACTGTATCGGATATTTGTACACCATTTAAAAATTGTCTCCATTTATCATTCTTTAGAAAGATTTTAGTCAAAAGATATTTTCTTAAACTACTTTTTTCTCCTTAGTCTCTGTGATTTACTTAGCTCCTACTCTACTCTTGTGTTTATACAGCTTTGGCGTCAACAGAATAAATCAGGCATGACCCAAAGACAAAACCATAGCCTAGGACCGTCCTCTCCTAGCCAGCAAGACTAATGGTATTGGCCCACAGAGGAAAGTTGAATCTGAAATTCAGAATCATTCAGCATATCAGGAGGCAGATGATCTGAATCCCCTAAGTACATATCTTACTACATCATAATTGGTAGATCATAGATGTAAGTGACTTCAATATTGGACTCCTGAATTGTTAAGATTTATGAGATAATCTTGGTTAATCCTACATTCCCTGGATTCATAGTACTAGCTATCTCATAGAATACCCAAAGCATGTGAAGGACTATAAAAGCCTTTTTTGTTCTTACCCCAAGTCCAGCAAAACCTCTATAAAGTGTTCTAATGCAGGTCATGGTCTTGATACCTCTATTCTAATAATTTCAGGTATTACATAGTTGTACATAGAACTATCTCTGCTTTCCTTGATTACATATGTATTTCCCATTTATGGTATTTTACATTTAAAATAGTATGAAGCAACACTTTTTTTTTTTAACCTGGCTTTGTAATTTAACTACCACTGGTGAATAACATGACTTTGTCATACAAGGTAGTTACCTGTCATTTACTTAGATTCTTTTTCTTCAGGATTTTATTGTCCAAATGAGTGCTTCTTAAACTTCAGAGTTCGTTACAATCACCTGGAGTGAGGGGTAGGGTTGTTTCTGAACCCCAATTCCAGAGTTCCTGATTCAGTAAATCAGGGTGGGGGCTGAGGATTTGTATTTTTAACAGGCTGTCAGATGATGCTGATGCTGCTATGCCAGGAGCCACACTGAGAACTGAAGCTCTAAACTGTTCAGAACAGTTCCATTGGGTAGTAGACAGTATGCATATTATTTCTCCATTTTATGACAAGTTTAGTGTGTTACATCTGTTTAGGGGGAGAGCTAAAACTAAAGCAAGTCATGGCTTAATGACTTTCATAAGACGTTTAATAGATGGGAGGGAAAGCTCAAACTTCTTTTGACAAATAGTTGCCTACTACCTGTTATATGCCAGATAGTATATAATTAATATCAAAGCAAAATGTTCCTGTTCTCTTGAAATCACTAGTTATCGTGCATGTGGTGGGGGGAAGAGTTAAATTTTGTTTGTGAAAAACAATGCACTAAAAGGAAAGTGAAAAGTGTGGGATGTGATTGAAGATTAAGGCACAGAAGGGTTATAGTGTGGAATTCTTTGATATTAAATGCAATGAGAATCTGCCAAAGGATGCTTGAGTGGCAGAGATATGATTGACATTCTGAAAAAGATCAATTGATGATTTGTGATAAGTGGATTGATAGGAGAATGAGCAGAAGCTAAGTGACCATTTTAGAGGCTGAGTAATCACTGAAGCAAGGTAATAAAAGTTAGAACAGAGATGCTATATTGGCAGTGGGTGGAAGTGGATAATCAGATTTCTTGATTTGAGCTGACAGGATTTCTGAGGTCCGTGTTGAAAGGAAGGAGGCATCAAGTACTATGCCAACTTTAAACTCTGACAGCTGGCTATTAAAATGGGACTATGGAGAAGCAGTTTGGAAGCAAATAGAATAAATTAGAGCACGTTAGATTTGAAAAGCTTATTTGACAGTGGAAATCAGGACAACTCAATAACTTTGGAATCAAAGGCCTTTAGATAGTGTTAAAGACAGGTGATAGGGTAAGATCACTTAGGAAAAGTAAAAAGGAAACAAACCCATGTTTGAGCCTTGGCACCCTAAGTCACATAGAGGGGGAAATGTAGCCAGTCTCCTGTGCTAACGAAGTAGGAGGCTATCTAGAGTGTGGTGTCTTAGTAGCCAAGACAGTAAAGTGTATGAAAATATAAACATTCTGTTGATTGCTAGTATAAAATGGAATAAAATGAGCACGGTTTTCTTTAGATTCGGCAATACATAGGCCAATGTAGACAAACGCCTTTTTGGTGGACTGCTGGGGTTATAAATCAGATTAGGGCAGCATAGGGCAATTGATAGAGGCAAAGTTCTGCTATCAGCTTGCCTGGTTTTGGAATCTGGTCCTGCCACTAATTTTGAAGCTTTCTGCAAGTTTTGTAACATTTATGCTTCAGTTGCCTTATCTCCAGTGCATCATCTAATAGAGTTGGGTGCATTAAATAATTTGCATTAAAAAATCTTAGAACATTGATCTCAGCATATCATAAATGCTCAGTAAATGTTTATTAGACTGAGTTAAAGAGTGAACATAGATAGGAAGAGGTTACAGCAAGTGTAGACGACCCTTGAAATGTTTTGCTGGAAGCCCAGAGGTGAGTCAGCTTGAAGCAGATGTGAGATTAAGGTTTGGTATTTTGGTATTTTGGTTTGTTATTAAAGATGATAATGACCCAATAAGATAACTTCAGGATAAAAATATTTGAGAATCCAAGAAAAGATGAGCTGTTGCATAGATGACCCAGTTAGTGGTTGAACAGATGAGAAGAGAGAATACAGGTGTCAGTGGAAGCAGATATGAGAATTTGGTGGCAGAGAGAATAAAAGGAGTTCCCATCTGGTGAAATATATTTTCTCAATGAAGTATCAGAAGTTTTTTGGTTAGAATGAAAGAGGAGGAGGGAATGTGTAAAATTTCAAAAGATAAAAGGAAGTATATTTAAGAGTGGAAGCATGCTCATAGATTCCCAATAAAATATTTAAGGTTTTGATTTTTTTCAGTAAAAATTCATTTTTTCTCATCAGACAACCCATCTCAGACATCCCTAAGATGTGTCCAAGTTGAACTATATGCCCTGGGGTTTTGTGTAGTTGACTTAGAACATACTAATGGTGGCTTTTCTCCAGTGATTATTTCTCTACCCTGAGATAAATATCAGACTTCAGAGATTTTATTGAGATACCACATGAAAGGGAATTTTGAGAGTATGTTATTGAAAGTTTTATATAATGAGATCATCCTACAAGAATGAAGATAAAATGCAGATGGGTTGGAGGAATAAACTTCAGGACAAGTCTGTTAGCTGGGTAGAATTAATTAGCATATGGAGCCAGAGAATTCCTGGTAATACATCAGGAATCTTGTAGAAAATAGATTGTCATATAAAACAAAGTACCGGTGACCAGACTAAAAGTATATCAAGGCTTAAACATTTATGCAAAATAACACATATATAATATATTTTGATTAAAGGAATAGTGACTATAAAATAATGTCTATTTTGTACAGTTTAAAGAACTTGAAGTTTTGAGAAGCAAATTTGTGAGTTATTGGGTTAAAGCATTCTAAGGTTCTATTTCAGGAAGATGGCAGACATAATGACAAGTATATAGTACATATTAAAGTAACCAGGATACCCACTAATAAGAGGAAGAGGGAGGTGTGGCAGGGAGAAAACTGAAATAGATGTAATGGAGGAAAAAATCAGTAAAGTGAGGAGGAAACAAAAAGAACAGATAAGTAGGAACAACATAGTAGATATCTACATCATTAATTCTAATAAATGGACTCAACTTTTCAGTTGAAATCAAAGATTGTGAAGTGGGATTTCTTTTTTTTAAAACAGCTATAAGTTAAGTAAGTAAAAAGATACAGGAAACATATACCAGACAAATAATTGATATCAAAGAGAAAGCTGTTGTATTTAAATATCAGACAAAATGGTCTTTAGGCAAAAACAGATAAAGTTACTAGAAAATGGTAAATTTTAAGTGACCAGGAAGATATGATTCTAACCTTGTGTATTCCTAAATATAGCCTGAGAATATTCATAAAGTAAAAATTAAAAGAACCGGAGAGAAACTGACAAATTTACCAGCTATTTTAAAACTAGAGCAAAGCCAATTCAAGATACACTATCATTTTTTAATTCCTTATTCATGCCTGAAAGGATGGAAAGTGAAGGTTTTTTAGAAACGATGGGAGCTTATAAATTGTGTAATAGCTTTGACCTGGTTCTTTCTACTCAGGGCTCTATTTCCTCATGAATTATGGGTAACCATTCAGCCTGGCCTTCCCATAGGGCTTTGTGAAAGTTGGAGGGCTCACACCCTTTTTGAGAATCCTTTCTTTTACAGTACCTTAAAGGAGGAATCTCCCCTAACTCAGGAGTGCTAAGAAACATGAATAGAGTGGTGTGGGAAAACCACATGACAATTTTTATCATCTTTAGGTCACTTATGTGTTTTTACAGTACAATAAAAATAGTAATTTCTTAGGGCATGGTAGGGAAGCCAACAAAATGATGAAAAATAAGTAACTATTTCTATATGATAGCCTTTCTATACAGATTCAGAATAAAATATGAGGAAGGATGGTTTAGCAAGGATGGATAAAATGATAATCCTGAATAACTAGAATTATGGCTTTCTTTTTTTTTACTACTTATTTCTATCTTTAAAAAGTAAATGTATTATGTAATAAAAGTGAACAATGAAAGTGTATTGCAGTCTTTGTAGAATTCCTGCTTGGCCAACTTGGAATCTTACTGGAAAAAGTCTGGTTATATTTAAGCTTTCAAATGTGATTGCATAAATGAAACTGATATTTTCTTACCCTCTAAACTTAAGTTTATAATACACATGATAAGTTCTTATTCACTCCTATTCTCTACCATTGTGAAAATATATATGAGAAGAGAAGGACCAGCCAATTGGTTAAGTTTCTCATGCAGATAATGATAAAGGCACTAGAGAAAGAGAAAATTCAAAAACTGATGTTAAAATTTTCAGTGAATGAGGAGTTTGTTTCCTAGGGTTGCTGTGGCAAAATCCCACCAAATTTAAAACAAGACACCAAGTATTTTGTTAACAAGCCACCAAGTTTGGTGCTTTGCTCTTTCACAGTTCTGAAGGCTAGAATTCCAAAATCCATAGGTGCCATCAGGGCCATGATCATTTTTATCATGGCTCTAGGGAAGAATCCTTCCTTGCATCTTAAACTTTTGTGCTGCCAGGCATTCCTTGGCTTGTAGTTGCTTCGCCACTTCAATCTCTTCATGTGGCTCTTTGTGTATGTGTCTCTAAACCTCTCTGTCTTTATAAGGACATAAGTTACTGGGTTTAGGGCCTGCCCTAATCCAGTATGATCTCATTTTAACTTCATTACATCTGCTAAGACACAGTTTTCAAATAAAGTTACAGTCACATGTATCACGGTTAGGATTTAACCATACCTTTTGGAGACATAATCTAATCCATAAACTTGAAATCAGTAAACCTAGCTGAAAAAACAGTTTCTGTGGAAATAAGCTTAGATACATAAATCCTTAAAATTACCAGCATGACTGAGCAAGTCTAGCTGGAATGCAACAACTTACTTAACCATACCCCTACAAAATAGATGCATGAATTTTATCAAAACTATATTTCAGAATGAGTTTTGAGCAAGTTCCAGTATAGAAAGGGTATAAGCATCGATACAGCTCTCACTAAAGGACTTCATTGTGAGGATGAGGTATAGAAATGTGTATGTGCAGGCAACAAAAAATAACACCTCCCAACCCCCGCTTTTTCTGGGATACATGTGATGTGAGGCATGAGAAATGAGTAACATCAACTCAAGCACTGTAGAGGAAGAGAAATCCTTAGAAAAAGCATGGCTAAGTTAATGCAGGATGTGGAGGTAAAACCTTTAGTGTTGAGGTTTGTGTTATGACTGGCATTTCTAAGGGCACAGACAGAAGTAGAGAAGTATGGTGTAGGATGGTTGACTGCAGTGGCCATGCCCACAGGACTGAAAAGTAGGGTTGAAGAGGCCCACAGTTTTGTTTGGCTTTCTGGTGTAAAGTTTCTGGACTAACTGCAGCCAGACACATTCATCTTTTTCACTTATTACCAGAACCAGTTTTTTTTCCTAACTTTGTTTCATTGAAATGGTTGAATGGTTGTCTGAGTTGCTGAGATAATTGAAAGAATCCAGGCTGATACATAATCCAGGGAGGAAATGGCAGGAAAAGCACATTTTTTGATGATAGAGCCATACAGAAAGTGGTTATTGGGTGAACATGCAATCTTCATTTGCATGTTAAAAATTGAAAAGATAACTGGTTTTCCCATAGTCATAACTCAGAATAAATGTCTACCATTCTTAGATTCTTGTAGAGAGCAATCTGAACTCACTTTCAAGGTCTCGTATTTTTTCATTTTTTATTTATGTACTCTATATATTAAGTAAAAATAGATTGTTTGATGGTCCCACAACTCACATTACACTTTTCCACATTAGCAATTTTTCTTATGCCTTCTGTTTGGAATGTGCATCTACTATAATGTTCAATTATCAGCTATCAAAATGTGTTAATCATCAAAGGCAGAGATCAGCTCTTAACTCTTCCATCGAACCTTTCTTATTCCTCTCTGCATTTGTCCACTCAGGAATCATAGATTTCAGAATAATTCCTCCCAATAATTGAGTCTTTAATATTTGTCACCGTTCTGAAAACTTTATAATGTGTCAATATTCACACCAAGTTTATGAAGTGTAGTCACTTAGAAATTTACATAACAGAAATTTCAAACCATTGATGGCCTGAGATAACACTGACATGAGAGAAAAGGAAAAACATATAGACCTAGAATATTCTCTGTACAATAGACATTTAAAAGGGCAAGAAAAGAACAGATTACAAAGTAGCAGTAATACTTTTAAAATAATAGAAGAGGGATTTCTGCCTCAGAAAAGATTGAGTAGATATACTTTTTTCCATTTCTCCTGCTAAGTACAAATAAAAACCCTGGGTGTTAATAGATAACAAATATAAGACTTTGAAAAGTGGAAAAAAAAAAAAAGAAGGGTTGGGACCAGTGGAATCTAAGAAATAACCTGGTGGTGAGTTCTCTTGGTTTTCTTTTTGCCTCATGTATCCCAGACTTGTATTCCAGCTGAAGAAGCTGGCAGTTCTGAAATGTCAATTGGTGTAGATAGGAAAAAACAAACAAACAAACAAGAAAAGCTTGTTTTCTCTCACCAAAGAACAAAGAAAAGGACTGCCTAGTAAGACAAGGAAACTTTTACCACTCTGCTCCAGCCAAACACCACAGGAAAAACTGGTTCCAGGTCCTATGGGGGCCCTGGATCTCCACTCTTGCCAGGCTGTTAAAGAATGCTTTCACCCTACCTCCCCTTCACAGGCGGTGTGTCAGAAAAGGATGAATAGATAGCTGGGATTTTCATCTCCAACAGTGGTTATAAGACAGCGCCCCCCTCCATTGTGTCAATATAGACTATTTTTGGGAGCTGGGACTCCCACCCCAACCCAGAAGTAATGAGGTGCCTGCACCCCTCCAGTCTGGATGATGTCAGGGAGGCTTACTGGAGAGTTAGGACTTTCACTACTGCCCAGTGATAACAAGGCCATAATACACCCCTGCAGGGTCAGTGGAGACCACCTGGGGAACAGTAATACAGTCTTACCTGTCCCAGCTGGGGTAGTTACCAGCAGATGCCTAATCAGGAGCTGAAACTTCCACCCTTTTTCAGCAATAATAAGGAGGCCTTCCTCAGATGTCAAAGTTGAGTGAGGAACCTAGACTTTACCCACATCTGGCAGAAATAAGGTAGTGTCTGCACTCTCAGCCATGACAGTGTCAGAGGAAGCCAGCTAGAACTGAAGGTTTAAATAAGATGTCTCACAATATGCCCCAAATACCAAAAATGTCCACATTTCAGTAGAAAATCACAATACCAAAACCAGGAAAATCTCAACTTGAATATCAATCAATAGATATTTTACTATGAACCTAAAACTGCTCTAAAAAATAAAGTTATTAAAAATATCAATAGATGCCAACACAGAGAGACATTAGAATGACATGACAAAGATTTTAAAGGAGCCATCATAAATACACTTTAATTGGCAACTGAAAACATGTCTGAAACGAAAAAGTAGAAGGTGTTAGCAAGAAATAGAAGACGAAAAGAAAAACTAAATGGAAATTTTAGAGTTGAAAAATACAATAACAACAACAACAAAAAGGTCCGTGATGGGCTCAACAGTAGTATGGAATGTACAGAGGAACAATTCAGTGAATTTGAAGACAGACAACAGAAATAATTCAGTTTGAAAGCAGAGAGAAAAACAGTAAAGAAAAACAGCCTCAGGGACCTTTGAAATAATAAAGAATCTAAAATTCAAGTTGTAGGAGTTACACAGGAAAGGGAAAATTAGGGCAGGACTAAGCAGTTGAAGAAATAATGGCTGAAAATGTCCCAAATGTGGCAAAAACATATACTTACAGATTCAAGAAGCTCAATAAAACCCAAAGAGTAAAAACCAGAGAAATCCAAACCAAGACGCATTATAATCAAACCTCTTAAAACTAAATATAAAGAAAAAATCTTAAAACCAGTGAGAGAAATGACACCTTATCTATAGGAGGAAACAATCTGACAGATTTCTCATCAGAAATGGAGGAAGTAGCACATTTTTAAGAAGTGAAAGGAAACAAACTGTTAAATCCATAATTCTTTGCTTAGTGAAAATATCCTCCAGGAATGCCTATTCAAATATAGAAATCCTAAATGTGTTTGTACCAAACAACAGAGCTGTAAAAAACAAAATTTGATAGAAATGGGTATGATGTCACTGAGAATGATGGAAAAGGGACCTCCACAGTTCCATCCTTCTACTGAAGCAATGATTAAGCTGGCAAATGGTCAGAATCAACTTTTTCAAAACTCCAGAATCTAACTTAAAAATTACAAAACTAGGGTAGTGCTTAATAAAAAACAAACAAACAAACAAAAAAAAACTGCTAATTTTCTATAAGAAGAAACTAGCATTTTTGCTTACTTATCTACTATCCCCCCAGTTCAAAGGTGGCTGTGGGTATGGTGGCCTGAATTCCTGGTAGTTTGTATTGTAGTTGAACAATACAGACTTTGTCCTCAAAGAATTATTCTGGTTTTGACCTGTCTGGCAGCTCCCTGAGTAATTAGCACAGGGGCCTGCCTTTGTTTCTCCTCTCCCCTCTCAGAACTCTAAGGGCTGGAGTGACCACCTGAGAGGCTTTTGTCAAAAGCATTTAAAGGCATAAACTACCTACAGCCACCTGTAGAGCCAGTAGACAGATTGAAAAGCCAGGGAAGGAAGAAACTGGGGAAGAGATACATTTCAATATTGACTACAACGCTACAGTAATTAAAACAGTATGTTACTAGAATAATAATAGAGATTAACTAATTAGAGTCCACAAATGAACCCATACATCCATGGGCAATTGATTTTTGACTGAATGCTAAGGCCATTCAATTGAGGAAAGAATAGTCTCTTAAAAAAACGGTGCTGGCCAAATCAACGCAGGAGAATGAAGTTGGATCTTTACCTGACACCATATACAAAAATTAACTCAAAATGGATCAAAGAAAGACCTAAACATAAGAGGTAAACCATAAAACTCAGAAGAAAACATAAGGGGAAATTTTCATGACTAGATTTGTTAATGATTTCTTAGATATGACCCCAAAAGCTCAAGCAACAACAACAACAAAAATGTAAATTGGATATCATCAAAATTGAAGAGTTTGTGCATCAAAAGATATTATAATAAAAGTGAAAAAAAAAACGACATACAGAATGGGGAAAATTTATAGATCATATATGTATCTGATAAGGGCTTAGTATCCAGAATTTATGATTAAACAACAAAAAGACAAACCAATAAAAATGGGTCTGTAACTTAGAGTCCTTTTTCTCCAAAGATATATAAACGTTCAAAAAGTACATGGCAAGATGCTCCACATCACTAATCTTTAGGGAAATGCAAATCAAAACCACAAGGAGATACCACTTCACATCCACTAGGATGATGATAGCCCAAACAATGGAAAATAACAAATGTTGACAAGAATGTGGAGAATTTTGAATTGCTAGAGGGACTTTAAAATGGTGCTGCTACTCTGGAAAACAGTTCGGTGGTTTTTCAATAAGTTAAACAGAATTACCATGTGACCCAAACATTCTACTTCTAGAGATATACGCAAAGAATTGGAAACGTGTTTTAACAAAAATTTGTACAAGAATGTCATAGCATAAGTTTTCACAATAGCCAAAAGCTAATCTATTAACTGATAAATGATGTATAAACAAAATGTGGTATATCCATCATACAATGGAATAGTATTTAGTTATAAAAATAAATGAATTACTGATGTTAAAATATCAATGAACATTAAAAACATTAAGTGAAACAATTCTGACACAAAGGTCACATATTTTATGATTTATTTTATATGAAATATTTGGAATTGGTAAATTCATTTAGACAGCAGATTAGTGTTTGCCAGGTGTTGGAAGAATGGTATGTGAATGCTTAATAAGTATGGAATTTTTTTGGGGGGAAATGAAAGTGTTTTGGAGTCTACGATCATACTGCCCTGAACAAGCCCGATTACGTCTGATCTCAAAAGCTAAGCAGGGTTGGACCTGTTTAGTACTTGGATGGGAGACCACCTAGGAAGACCAGGTGTTGCAGGCATAAAAATAAAAAAATAAGGGATTGTAAGCTGACAAGGTCCTTGCAATCTGTGAGGTCAACCAAGGGTTACCTCGCTTAAAAAAGAAAAAGAAAATGTTTTGGAACCAGATACAGATGACACTTGCCCAATATTGTGAATGTACTGAATGCTATGGAATGATACATGTAAAAATGGTTAATTTTAAGTTATGTAAATTGTACTTAAATAAAAAAATAAAGCTGTTCTGTCAAAAGAAACTTATTTTAAATATGTGTTTAAAAATCCAATCTTACAATCTCTTTTATTTGTTGTGTTTGTTATGTTTAGGCCAGTTATATTTAATATAATTACAGATAAAGTTCATAATTTTATAATTGTTTTTCTTTTACCCTTTTCCCCCTCGTTTTTCTGTTACCCTTTCCTGCCTTCTTTTGGATTCATATATTTTGTAATATTCTATTTTAGCTATTGCTTTTTAAAAATTATCTTATTTTTTAGTGGTTGTTCTAAAGATTATAATATACATATCTAAGTGCTCCTAATCTACTTAGAGTTGATATTTTACCACTTTAAAATGTAAGCCTCACAACCATAAAGTCTTACTTTCTCCATTTTATGCAGGAGTTGTGAAATCTATATACATTGACAACCCTCAAAGAGATGGATAATCTTTTTATATTCCACCAGATATGTACCAATTTTATTGGTCTTCCTTAATTCCTGATGTTCCAGGTTTTTCATTTCTTTTATTTTTCTTCATCCTGATGAACCTCCTTTAGCATGTCTTTTAGAGCAGAAATATTGGCAATGAATTCTTTTTAGTTTCCCTTCATCCAAGAATATTTTTATTTCACCTTAGTCCTAAAGGATATGCTCAATGGATAGAGAATTATTGACTGGCAGTCTTTTTTTTTTTTTTTTTTTTTTTTTAGCGCTTTCAGAATGTTGTTTCCTTGTCTTCTGGCCTCTATTTTTTCTCATAAGAAGTCCATAACCATTTGATTTATTGTTCTCTTATGTGTAATGCTTTATTTTTGTCTGACTGCTTTCAATTTTTTCAATACCTTTATTTTTTAGCAGTCTAATTATGATGTGTCTGGGCATGATTTTCTTAGAGTTTATTCTGTTTATTCTGTTCCAGAGCTCCTTGAACTTGTAATTTATGTCTTTCATGAAATTTGGGAAGTTTTTAGCCATTATTTTTTCAAATATTTTTTTCAGCATGTTATTCTCTCTTTCTGGGGCTCCAATGACATGAATGTTAGACCTTTCAATATTGTTCCATAAATCCCTTAGGTTTGTATAAATTCTTTGTAAAATTTTTCACTCTGTTCTTTATACCCAGGCATTTTCCTTGTTTTGGAAATCTACTAAGTCTGATATGAATGTAGCCATTACAAGTTAATTTTTATTAATGTTTGCCTGTCATATCTTTTTCCCACCCTTTTACCTTTAGCTATATCATTGTATTTCTGGTGGATTGCTTTAGACAACATATAGTTGAGAAATATTTTTTTTTCAATAGAATCTGAGAAAAACTGCTTTTTATTTGCTATATTAAGACCCTTTACATTTAATATAATTATTGATAAGGTTAGATTTAGGTCTACTGCTAGTTTTATGTTGGCCCTTCTGTGCTTTGTTCTTCTGTTCTCGCTTTTTTTTTCTTTTGAATTACTTAAATTGTGTCATAGTAAGAAATATATATTTGTTTTCTGTCTCTGGTTCTTGACAGAAAGCTCCTAAAACCCTTGTAATTTCCTGACTGATGGCGAGTGCTAGAAACATCTTTTGTTCTAATAATTGGTCTTTGACCCCAGTCTTGACACAGAGCTCCTAAAAACCTTATAACTTCCTGAGTGGCAGTGGTGATAGGAATGTTTTACACAGAGCTTCTAAATCTCTTGAAATTTCTTGGGCAATAGCAGCATCATTTGTTCTAATGAGGTGACTCTTGGTGGGTTCTGAATAGCTTCAGGATGAGAGCTGGTCACTAGAAAGATGAAACTGTGATTAGAATCTTGGAACTTCAACCCCACCCCCTCATATTCCAGGGATGGGAGAAGGGCTGGACATTGTCACTAGTCCTTCATGCTTATATAATAAAGCCTCCATAAAAATCCCTGAAGTAGGGGTTTTGCAGAGCTTCTAGGTTAGTGAACACATCTATATGCTGGGAGAGTGGTGCACCCCAAATTTATGGAGAAAAAAGCTCTTGCACTTGGGATGCTTCCCAAACTTGTCCAATGTATTTCTTCATTTGGCTTTTCATCAGTTTCCTTTATAATATCCTTTATAATAAACTGGCAAACATGTTAACATTTTCCTGAGTTTTGTGAGTCATTCTAGCTAATTATTAAACCTGAGGGGAGTTGTGGAAAGCCTTGACTTTGTAGCCAAGTTGGACAGGAATGTGGGTACCTTGGAACTCATTACTTGAAACTGGTATCTGAAGTGAGGGGCACTCCTGTGGGACTGAACCCTTAAACCTTGGGTAGTTATTGTCAGAACGAAATTAAGTTATACCAGCTGGGGTCCTGAAAGTTGGAAAATTGATTGATGTGGAGGAAAAAAGACCACACACATTTGATGTCAGATGTGTTGTGAGTGGAGAAGCAGTTTTCCATTAGAATATATATTAGTATTACATTTTCATTTAGTACTGTCTATTTGGCTTTATCTCTTTGTATGTTTTTCAGTAGTTCCTCTAGGTATATAATATACATTCCTATGTTATCACAGTTTACTTAGTTTCTGAAAGATATTTCCACTGGTTATAAAGTTATGAATTGGCACTTATTTTTTTAACCAGAGGATGTTTTACTGTCCTCTGGGTGCTAAAGTTTCTGATGGGAAATCCACAACCATTTGAATCATCAATGTGTAATGTGTTATTATTATAAATATTTTTTTTTTGCTTTCAAAATATTTTCTTTGTTTTGCAGCTATTTGATTACGATGTCTGTTTTTCTTTGAGTTTATCTGTTTGGGGTTCACTGAGCTACTTGAACTTGTAAATTTATGTCTTCCAAATTTCAGAAAATTTCAGCCATAAGTTCTTTACATATTTTTTCCTGCATCAATCTCTCCTCATCTTCTGGAACTCCAATGACACAAACTTTAGAGAATTTGATATTGTCCAACAAATTGCTAAGGATCTGTTCATTTTTTCTCAATCCTTTTTTCTGTTTTTCAGATTGAATAATTTTTATTGATCTACAAGTTCACTGACTTTTTTCTCTGTTATCTCTGTTCTGCATTTACGTCCATTTAATATTTTTTTAAAATTTCAAGTACTGTATTTTTCAGTTTTAATATTTCCACTTAGATATTTTCATAGTTTATGTCTTTTTAAAAATTCTATATTTCCATTCATTTCAAGAATGAAATGTAGCATAGTGATAATAACTGTCCTAAAGTATATCTGATAATTCTAACATTTGAGTCTTTACTTTGGTGTCTGTTGATTTTCCTTTTCCTTGATAATTGATCACATCTTCCTGGTTCTTTGCATATCAAATAATTTTGGATTGTATCCTGGACATATGGTAATGTGTTCCATTACCTTCTCCACTGCATTTTATAGTTGTCATATGTATTACATCTATTACAATAAAAACCCTATCAGACAATGTAATACTTTTTGAACAGTCATACATATGTTAAGAAATTTAAGAAAAGAAAAATAGTGTCATATTTTCTTTGGTATTTACCATTTATGTTGCTCTTTCTTACTTCTTGAAGATCCAAGTTCTTCCCCTCTTTCATTTTTCTTCCACCTTTGAGTTTTCCTCCAGCATTTCTTTTAGAGCAAGATGGTTGTGTTCTTAGAGTTCCTTTATCTGAGAATGCCTTTATTTCACCTTAGTTTCTGAAAGATATTTTCACTGGTTAATTTGCTAATCTTTTATTTAAAATTTCCCCCCCTGCTTTATTGATATATAATAGACAATTAGGTGCTCATATTTACATTGTACAATTCAATGAGTTTTTTCAATTATAGTTGGCATACAATAATATACCAGTTTCAGTTGCATAACCAAGCAGAGATCCATATAACTCACAAAGTGGTTACCCCATTAAATCTAGTACCTCTCTTCCTCTTTACATATTTATTATATTATTAGCTATATTCCCCATGCTACACCCTACATCTCCTTGTCTATTCTGCAACTATCTATTTGTACCTCTTAATCCCTTTGCCTTTTCTTCCCATCCCCTCAGTCCTCCTCCCATCTAGTAGTCCTCAAAATATTCTCTGTATCTATGAATTTATTACTGCTTTTGTTATTTATTTCTTCTTTTGGTTCCACTTATATGTGAAATTATGTGATATTTGTCTTTTTCTATCTTTCCCATTTCATTCAGTGTAATATACTCTAGGCCCATCAAGGCAGTATCTTTTCCATCCCCTTTTAGTCTGTGTATCTTTTAATCTGAAGTGGGTCTCTTGCAGGCAGCATATGTAGGGGGCTTGTTTCTTATCCATTCAGCCACTCTGTCTTTTGCTTGGAGAACTTAATTCTTTCCATTTGAGGTACTCGTTGATAGACGTGTAGTTATTATCATAGTTTATTCATGTTTTTGATACATGATTTTCTTCTTAAAGAAGTCCCTCCAACGTTTCCTGTAATACTGGCTTGGTGTTGATAAACTCCTTTGGTTATTTTTGTCTGGGAAGCTCTTTTGTCCTTTGACTCTAAACGACAGCCTTGCTGGATAAAGTATTCTTGGTAGTAGATCCTGGGGTTTAATCATGTTGAATATTTTGTGCCAGGCCCTTATGTTCTACATAGTTTCTTTTGAGAAATTGGCTGCCAGTCTTATGGGTTCTCCCTTGTAGGTAACTAACTGCTTTTCTCTTGCTGCTGTTAAGATGCTCTCTTTGTAGTTAACTTTCGGTATTTAGTAATGATGTGTCCTGGTGTAGGCCTCTATGGGTTCATCTTTTTTGGGACTCTCTGAGCTTCCTGGGGTTTTAGGTCTGTTTCCTTCACCAGATTAGGAAAGTTTTCCATCATTATTTCTTAAAATAGCTCTTCAACATCATGTTTTCTAGTATTCCTATGACATGGATCTTTTTACCTTTAATAGTGTCCTATAGGCTCCTTAAATTATTATAGTCTTGGCTTTTTTCTTGCCATTCTGATTGAGTGTCCTTGGCTTCCCCATCCTCTACACCAGTGGTTCATTCCTCTTCTTTATCCACTCTGTTTTTATTTTTTTTTTTCATCTAATATGCTCTTCATCTCAGATGTGTTCTTCATATCTGACTGGTTCCCTTTTATATTTTCCATTTCCATTTTTATGTTTTGTGGCTCTTTGTTAGAGTTCTCACTGAATTCATCTATACTTCCCCTAATTTCATTGAGCATCTTTATAACCAGTGTTTTGAACTCTGCATCTGTGAGATTGCTTGACTCCATTATTCCTGGATCTCTGTTTTGCTTTCTCATGTGGTGTCTTTGTCTTCCCATTTGGCTGCCTTTCTGTTTCTGTTTCTATTTCTTTCTGCCTTTCTGTTTCTAGTACAGCAAAGCTCCTAAGTCTCCCAGTCTTATTAGTGTGGCTTTGTATAGTAGGTGTCCAGTGGCACAATCCTGAGAGGAGTTCAGCTGCAGGCCAAGTTTAGCCCCAGTCTGTGCCTTTCCAGGGCCACCTCTTAAGATAAGCAAGCAATCCACAGATGCTGTGCTTATATAGCTGCCTCAAGAAGCCATGCCAGAAAACAAGGCCAGATGCCACTAGTGTGTCTTGGTGCTGCTCACCAAGGAGAACATAAATTGCTGAGGACACACCTGGATGTGGTTTGGGTATGGTTGTGAGTTGAGGGAGGCGGAGTTTGAGGGAATCTTCTGGGCAGAGTGACCTCTGTTATCCAATTTGGTGATGTCTCAGCTATAGCAGTGTTGAGTCCACACACTGGGAGTGGGGACAGCTCAACAGAGGAACAACGAATACCACAGGCACTTCTCTTGGGGAGACCCTAGCCTCTGGCCCTCACTCTGACAACTCAGTGTCCCTTTTAAAGTCCCTAGTGCCCTCCATGCAGCCAAACTGGTGCTGGTGCTCAGAGTGAACAGATTTGCCACTGCAAAAGTCCACTCATGGCCATGCCCCTTTAAGAGGTGCCTGAGGGTTCTGCTATGGCCTCTGTCCCACTCAGCCACTCATGACAGGGCAGGCTTGTGTCCTTGCCCTGTCCTACCTCCTCCTGTTGCAGGATAATTTCTTATTTATCTCCCTAGTTGTGGCACTTGTTCATAGATCTCAGGTGACTTTCCTTGCTGTTTGCTCTGTGATTCTGTCACAACTTTGATTTGGTAACAAGAGGGATGAACAAAGCCTCTATCATCTATGCCATTTCTCCTCCCCTAGATAATTGTTTAATTTTTTTTTTTTTTTTTTTTTTTTTAGCAGCAATATACCCAGGTTCAGACTGCATGTTCTGTTTAACCTTCTCTGGGAAATAGGTCCAACATTAGTTCAGTTTCCAAAGGCTTTGCTGTGCTGTTTTTGGTATGTCTATACATGTTCCACTCTGAGGTTATTCTAGGACTTGTGCAATGGTTTATATCATAGTTCAGTTCTCAGAGCCTTTATTATGCTTCTTTGGGTCTGTTCCACTCATGTAAAACCTGAGGGTGAGTGTGGGTGTTGTGTCAGTTAATTCATAAAATTAGGAGATGCCCTTCTCTAGGTTTCTCACCCAGGATTTTCTCCACATTCTAAAACTGCCTGTCCTCTAGTTAGAGTGGGTTTCTGTCAAAGTTCTGGCTACTCCCTTCCCCCATGCTGTCACACCTCACTTTTATGGTGAGGTGGTAAGAGCAGAGAATGAAAAAAATAATATACCCATTTTGGACCCCATGGGCTTCTTTTCTTGGTTCTGCTGCCAGCAACTGTAGTGGCAGTGCAGGCCTTTGACTGGGGCTGGTCTTAGTGCAAAGCTAATAGAGAAAAGAAGAGATTAAAAGGAGCCTCTTTTTCTAGCCCTCTGGATAGAAAGGAGGGGTTTCTCTTATAGCTTTTGCTATTTGCACCCATTGGAGTTCTAGGACATGCTCACCTTCCAGTCAAAGCCAGAAGTGAGAGGAGGAAAATATCCCAGTAAATAAGTCTCCACATTGTGAATTCATGTTTTTATCTCCTTCCACTTCCACTTGCTATTATTTATAATTCTGAGTCAAGGTTGTTGCTTTTTGTATTTGGTCCAGAGTGTTGAGTAGTAATCAGTGGCAGAGAGATACTAAGGGGCTTATTCTATTGGGCATCTGCCATCCCAGATCCTTCAGAATTGTCTAATTATATGCCTTAGAATGAATCTTTTTCATCCACTGGTGCTTGGTACTTGATGGACTTTCTTCTTGTTGACTCACGTCTGTCAGTTTGGGAAAATTTCCTTGTCTTTTTAATAATTTTCACCATTTTATTTTCTTTGTTTTTTTTTTTCAAATCCCTATTTTATTTAGTAGGTAGAAATTTTTGAAACACTGTCTTATCTTGACTCATAGTCTCAGGTATAAGATTCTGACTACCACCTACATGAGCAATGTATCAGCATTTACAGGAATCCCCTGCTTTTCAAAAGTTCATCTTATTCTACTACAATTTTATGAAAGACCTACATTAGTTTCTGTTTTTGAAAAGAAATCTAAAGAGGATTTTGCTTTTTTGAAAAAAGACAAAACAAAAACACTGTTCAGTGAGCTGTTACAGAGGCAGTACAGTCAGAGCAGCAGCAAGAGTGGCACTGCCAAGCTCCTTCTCCTTCCTTGGGAACTATTTTCAGCATCTTCTGCAAGCATCTGTGCTTTATCTTGATTTACTTTGTTCATCTGTTAACAAGATGTATCCAATGGTAACAGAAAAGCCTAATAAGGTTAGTTTTGGGTCTGGGAATGCTCAAAACATTTTTCCACAAAAATAAATGGTAATTGCTTCTTCGCTTTATACCATTTCAGCTTATGAAAGCTTTAGAAGGAACATTCCACTTTCGGATAGCCAGGATAACCTGTACACAGAGTCTCAGGGTCTCTCTTTAAGGATCCTACACTCTCCTTTGACTCTCTTTGGCAGTTGCCTTCCTCTTTTCCACATGACTGACTGTAACCTCCGTTTAGAGCTGCTTGTTTTCTCCCCACCCCTGGGACTCCCACACATCTCAGTGGGCAATAGGACTGTTGCCTAGAAGTCCTGAGTTGCCATCAGCTCAAGAAAGAGGCTCAGTTCCAGCTGGAGGAGCTTGGGCGGGTTCCCTAATAGCAGACTTGGTCCACTGTGTGCAGGACAACTGTGTTCTGCTCCAGGTGGATGAGGTGAGCGCAGCTTGAAACTGTATTTCACAGGATCCACCACGCCCCAGGTGATGGCTTGCTCTGGATTATATTTCTCAGGACCTTCCCCGCCTCGAGGCTCCCACCTGCCCAAATTTGTGCTTTGGCTAAATCTCTGGTGCTCTGGGTGTGTGGACTCAGGGATGCCTGAGGCCTTGTGGTTTAGGGCACCTTGAGCAGCTTGGCCTGAGCCTGTGACCCACATTGGCATTGTTGAAGCTTTTGGGGCTCTGTGCCTGTGGCTACTACTGCTGTCTGTCTCAGTTCCTACCCTAGAAGTGCAGGGCCGCGCTGCTGGCCTCAAGGGGTACGGAGTTTCCGGGTCGCTGGTGGGAGTTCCACTTGTGAGGAGGGTTCGGCCCAGTCGATCCAAACCAACCTGTTGCTGGAGGTTGGTGAGGGAGCCTGGATCTCGGAGCAGGGATCTCAAGGCTGTGGATGCCAGAGACAGCGAAGGGGAGGCACCTATAGCACTAGCTGGCTGTGTGACGTTGTGCATGATTACAACTGCAGAATTATATCAGTGGCTGTTTGCAACAATGTGAACAACATTTACGTGGCTATGTGTGACTTGTCTATGCTATGGGTTGTGTATATGAAGGGTTGATATCTGTATTGGCCAGTTTGTGCAAGTGTGATGGTACGACTGTGTGAATGTGATTGTATGTGATTGCATGTGAGCATTTGTGTTACTGACTCTGGAAAGAATAGTTTGGTGGTGAAGAGAGGTAGAAATGGCCTGAGCATATCCTCAGATTTCTATCTCAGATTTATATTGTCTGGATTATGACAGTGTGATAGTACTTTTGTTGATTTTTCAGAATGCATGAACAATGGTGTGTGGCTGTATGTCACCATTTGGGTTACTAACTGGGTAAGAATTTGGCTGTGAACCAGCTGGGCGTGGGGAGGTGGTGTTGTCATTTCAGTGTTTCTAATGGTAGGGTTGTGGCTTTGTGGTGGTGCTGTTCGTTCTCTGTGAGAGTGACTGTGGTTGTGGTTACCTTGTGTAATGATGTAGAAGTTTGGTAGTGAAGTTAAGTGGGTGTGGGAGGTGTCGTTCCTTATTTTGGTGTTTCTGGGATCTCTTGGCTGTGCAGTGATACTTTTGGGGACCTTTGAGACTGTGATGGGAAGTTGTAAGCATCTGACCATTGCTCAATGTTGACTATAGAAATGTAACTGGCAAAGGATGGGTGTGGATTCTTATTTCTGTGTTTCTGGAATTGGTATTAGTGCTTGTCCCATTTTTTTCTCAAGGCCTATCCCGTTTTCACAACAGTGCCTTCACACCCTCATAGGAGCAGGCCCTGTACAATTTTCTTTTGGTATCTCCTATTCCTATATCTTGTTGGGCACTGACGCAGACTGGGCATTATGGGAGTGATATGCATCCTGAGGTTAATTGTGGGTGATAGAGTTTCTAAGACCTTGTGACTATGGGGTCTCTGCTGCTGCTCTATCCTCCCACCTTATTGTGATAGGGGACTCAGTTTCATAGAAATGGCTCCCAAGTAGGAACACGAGTCCAGAGTAAAGTAAGACTACATGCCTTACACCAGATCTAGAATAAAAATGCTATTTGGAAATTTTCCTCAGTTTAACTCTGGGATAGGAGAAGGCGATCCCTTGCATCCTCTGAATTGCCCTACCGTATACTGCTCTGTAGAGGAACTTGGCTCTTCTCTGAGCCTGGAAGGGGCTGCTTGGCTGGACTCCCTCTGACCTCCCTCAGTGGTCTATGATAAATGGTGAGAAGGATTGAGGCTGTGATCTTTCTTGGTCAGTCTGGGTTAAAAGAAAATGAGTGAAATTTACAGAATCAGTAACACAGTGTACATAAAATAAACAGCACAGGATATGGAACAGAGCCACTGCTCAATAAATATAAATGTAAGTTCCACTCTCTCCTCTATACAGAGTTACTTATTTTGAAATTGCTATGGATTGAATCTTTATAAAATATTTTGTAAATCTTCACTTTGGATAGATTCTTTATAAAATGTCTTAGAAATCTTTAGAAAATGGGAGTTAATGCAACTCTAAATATTTCTTTATTTTGTTTCTCATTAATAATGTCTTTAAATGTCATATCCTTTTGCTATAATAAAACAGAACCTTGAGTATAATGGCTCTGAATATTGTGAGTCCTTCTAGCAAATCACAGAACCTTAGGGTGGTCTTTGGGAGCCCCTAGTGACACAAGCTCCCTAATAACCAGTCACCTAATGGTTTTAACATTTATTGCTGTTCCTTGTGGAATCAGTTATTACATTGAAGGTGGCAAAATACAGATCATCCGTATTGTTAGTTGGCATTTTTCTGTAATGTGAAATTTTCCTCTCTCTCTTATCTATTTATTTTTACAGCTTTATTGTGATATGATTAACATCTAATAAACTTCACAGGTTAAAGTACACCATTTGAACATTTTTGACATATGTATACACATGAATATGGCACCACCAAACATTTTCTTGTGTCTCCTTTCCACCTCATTCCTTGCCCTCAATGTCTATAGGCAACCACTTGTCTACTTTCTGTCACAATACTTTGCATTTTCTAGAATTTTGTATAAATGGAACATATATATTCAGTAGTTTTACTTTTTTTTTTACTGAGCCTAATTATTTTGAAATTTATCAATGTTGCTTTGTGTAACAAGAGTTAATTCCTTTTTATTCCTGAATAGTATTCCAACATATGGATATGCCACCATTTTTTTATACATTCACCTGGTAATGGATATTTGGATTATTTCCTGTTTTTGGCTATTACAAACAAAGCTGCTATAAATATTTGTGTACAAGTCTTTGTAAGAAAATATGCTTTTCTTTCTCTTGGGTAAATAAGACTAGAATAGCTGGGTCATATGATAGATGTTTGATACTTTTTTTGTTTCCTCCTTTCATGCCTTACTGTTTTATTTTGTGTTTTGTGGATTATTTTTTTTGTAATGAACTGTTTTTGGTTTCTTTTTAAGTTTTCTATCTCTTTATATTTTCATTTTGTTCACACATAATGTTCTTAACATTCTCCATCTTTATTATTTTTTTCTGAGAATCTTCAAAATAGTTATTTAAAGTGTTTATGTAGAATATTTGCCATTAGGTCTTTTCCAGGGACACTTTTTTGGTTGTTGATTTATTTTGGATGGGCCATATTTTCCTGTTTCTTTGTATGCTTTGTGATTATTTTTGGTCAAACATTGGACATTTGAATTTAATAATGCGGTAATTCTGGAAATCAGATTCTTCCCCTTCCCCAAGGTTTGCCGTGTGTGTGTGTGTGTGTGTGTGTGTGTGTGTGTGTGTGTGTGTGTGTGCGTGCGCGCTCGCATCTACTGTTATTTTTGTTTTTTTGATTGCTATAGGCTGTCTCTTTGCCAAAGACTAACCTGAGTTGTAAACTTGTCATTTAAATCTTTTCTGAGCTTTCCCTGGGCACTCTTGCATTTTTTCCAAATATTTAGATGTTTTTGAATGTCCTAGTTTTTTATGACTAGCTTCCAAAGGGGAAAGAGCAAAAAACGAAAAAGTGAGAAAGAGGGGCATGAGCTCTTTAAATCCCCTGGAAATCTCTTCAGCTGGAGGGAAAGGGCTTGAAACAATGGGGGAGGGTGTGCAACAAAAAAATGTCTGTTTCTTTGTCCACACCTCTGTGATCAGAAGCAGTAATCAATGACTAGAGCTAAGATCCCTAATACTTGGAAGATAGGGTCCCTTTTGCCCACCTCACTCCTGCAAGCTTCTGTGCAAGCTGCTCTAGCAACACATGCATAGCTGCCTGTCACACTGCCATTGGGGGTAGGGGATGAAAAGCTCCTACTGTGCTAAGAGTTTAAATTGACCCAAATTAACCACAATTAAAAACCCAAGTTTTCTTTTTTTTTTTTTTTCCTGGAAGTTGCAAGCCTTCAAGAGACACCAGAGTTCCAAAGTAGTTACAGCAGACAGATTTTGCCAGTGCCTTGGTTGTCTAGTTGAGAAGACATGTGCCTGGTGCTTCCTATTTCACCATCTTCCCAGAATCCTCTCCCTGATAACTTTTTAATAAATTGCCCAAATTGTTTTCTGAAGTGGTTGTGCCATTTTACATTCCCACCAGCAGTGTATGAGAGCTCTAGTTCCTCCACATCCTTGCCATAAACATGTACTGGCAACTCAGTGTCTTTCACTTTGCATTTTTCAAATGGCTAATGGTGTTGAGCATCATTTTACATATTGTATATCTTCTTTGATAAGTGTCTATTCCAATCTTTTGCCCACTTTGAAATATTGGGTTATTTTTTTATTGTTGAGTTTTGATGGTTCTTTACATATATTTTTGCAAATGTCCCTTGAATGTGTGGCTTGCCTTAGCATACTCTTAACAGTGTTTTTCAAGTGGTACTTTTTAATTATGATAAAGTTTAACTTACCTACATTTTCTTTTATGGATTGTGATTTTGGTATTAGATCTAAGAAATCTTTGCCTAAAAAGGTTACACAGATTTTTTTCCCTATGTTTTTAGCTTTTATATTTAGATCTTTGATCTATTTTAAGTTAATATTTGTATACAGTTGGAGGTATGGATCAAAGTTTGTTACTTTGCATATGGATATCCAATTGTTTCAGCATCTTTTCTTGAAAAGATTATCCTTTCTCTATTGAATTGTCTTTGCAACTTTATATTTTTTTAAAAATCAGTATTTAAAAATATGTGGGTCTGTTTCTGGATTCTCTATTCTATTTTGTTGATCTCTTTGTCTATCTTGACATAAATACTACACTGTCTTTATTATTGTAGCTTTATAATAAACCTCAAAACCAGGAAGTGTAAGTCTTCCAACTTGTCCCTCCTGGTACTTTAGACCCTTTGTATTACCATATGAATTTTAGAATCAGTTTATCAATTTTTACTCAGAAAAAAACATGTTGTAATTTTTTTCTTTCTGACTTTATTGAAATACAATAGACGATTAGTTGCTCATATTTACATTGTACAATTCAATGAGCTTTTTTCCAAATACATTTGGCATAACTATAAAATTAGTTTCAGTTGTATGACATGGTGTTTAGAGATCTATATACTTACAAAGTGACCACTCCACTAAATCTAGTACCCCTTTTCACCCTTACACATTATTTACAACATTGTTAACTACTTTCCTTATGCTACACTTTATATCTCCATGTCTATTTTCTAACTATCCATTTATACTTCTTAATCCCTTTGACATTTTTGCTGTCCCCCCACCCCAACCGCCTTCCCATCTAGTACCTCTCAAAATATTCTCTGTATCTATGAGTTTATTTCCAATTTTGTTGTTTTTTACATTTTTCTTTAGATTACACATGTACATGAAATCATGTGATACTTGTCTTTCTCTATTTCACTCAGCACAATACTCTCTAGGTCCATCAAGGCAATATCTTTTTCCATTCCCTTCTGTGTGTGTCTTTTAAACTGAAGCGAGTCTCTTGTACGCAGAATATGTAGGGGTCTTGTATTCTTATCCATTCAGTCACTCTAGCTTTTAGTTGGAGCATTTAATATTTTTCCATTTGAGGTACTTATTAATAAGAATATAGTTATTACCATTCTTTATTCATGTTTTTGATACACGTTTTTTCTTCTTAAAGAAGTCCCTCTGACATTTCCTGTAATACTGGCTTGATGTTGATGAATTCCTTTAGCTTATTTTTGTCTAGGAAGCTCTCTTTTGTCTTTCAACTCTAAATGATAGCTTTGCTGTATAAAGTATTCTTAGTGGTAGATCCTGGGTTTTCATCATGTTGAATATTTTGTGCCAAACTCTTCCGTCCTGCATAGTTTCTTTTGAGAAATTGGCTTCCAGTCTTATGGGTGCACTCTTGTAGGTAACTAACTGCTTTTCTCTTGCTGCTTTTAAGATGCTCTCTTTGTAGTTAACTTTTGGTATTTAATTATGATGTGTCTTGGTGTGGGCCTCTTTATTGGGACTCTCTGAGCTTCCTGGAGGTTTATTTCTATTTCCTTCACCAGGTTAGGGAAGTTTTCCAGCATTATTTCTTCAAATAGCTCTTCAACATATTGTTTTCATTCAGGTACCCCTATGACACAGATATTTTTACCTTTATTAGTGTCCCATAGGCTCCTTAAATTATTATTATATTCTTGGTTACTTTTTCCTTGCCTTTCTGATTGAGTGTCTTGGCTTCCACATCCTCTATATCAATGGTTGGTTCATTCCTCTTCTTTATCCACTGTTTTTTCTTTTTTCCCCATCTAATATGCTCTTCATCTCAGATAATGTGTTCTTCATTTCTGACTGGTTCCCTTTTATATTTTCCATTTCCATTTTTATGTTTTTTTGTATCTTTGTTGAAGTTCTCACTGAATTCATATATACTTCCCCTAAGATCATTGAACATCTTTATAACCAGTGTTTTGAACTCTGCATCTGTTAGATTACTTGATTCCATTAGATCTGGATCTCTGTTCTGTTCTCTCATGTGGTATCTGCGTTTTGTCTTCCCATTTTGGCTGCCTTTCTGTTTCCATTTCTAAGCAAAGCTCCTAAGTCTCTTGGTCTTACTAGCATGGCTTTGTGTAGTAGGTGTCTAGCAGCACAGTCTTGAGAGGGGTTCAGCTGTAGGTCATGGTTAGCCTGTGCTCCTCAGGGCCACCTGTTAAGACTCAGCAAGCAAGCCACAAATACTATGCTAATAGTTGCTTCAAGAAACCACACCAAAAAACAAAGCCAGCTGCCATCATTGAGAGTCTTGGAGTTGGCTCAGCAAGGAGCACCAGCCTTGCTGAGGGCACAACTGGATGTGGCTTGGGTGGGGCCATGAGTTGGAGGAGGTGGAGTCTGAGGGAACCTGCTGGGCAGAGAGACCTCTGTTATCCAGTTTGATGACATCTCAGCTATGGCAGCACTGCATCTGCATACTGGGAGGAGAGGAGGGCTCGACAGAGGAACAACGGGTATCACAAGCATTTTTTTCCCAGAAAAGCACCTTGCCTCCTCAGTATCCCTGTGTTAGTCCCTGCTGCCCCCTCACCTCCTTCCCCCCACCCTCCTGCAGTCAACTTGGTGCTGGTGCTCAGAGAGAACAGTTCCCTCACCGTGAAAGTCCGCTTGCAGATATGGCCCCTTTAAGAGGTATTTGCAGCTGCCAGCTGCTGCTGCCATAACCTCTGTCCCACTTAGCCACTCGAGATTGGGCAGTTTCATGTCTTTACCCACTCTTACCTCCAACCATTGCAAGGTGATTTCTTATTTCTCTCTCTAGTTGTAGTGCATCTATTCATCTAGGTCCCAGGTGACTTAGCTTGCTGTTTCCTTTGTATTTCTGTCACAACTTTGACTTGGTTGTAAGAGGGATGAACAAAGCCTCTTTTTTTCTATGCCATTTTCCCCCAGAGCCTCCATTGTTTCTATATTGAGCCCTGCCCCATCCCAGCGTGCAAATGCAGGCCACCACCATACCTGAGTCTCCATCAACCTGGTTAACACTGGTCACCCCACCCTGGTGGTTCCAAGACTGCACCCAAGCTAATTCCAGTGGCTTTTCTATACAAACAGTCTTTCTTGGCTCATGCTGTGGACTTTCCTAAAATTTCTCAAAAGTTCACAAAACTCAAACAAGTAGTATCTGGCCTCAGTGTGTCCCATACCTCTTGCTGAGCAGCCCCAGGCTCAGCACTAATGGCAGCCAGCCTCAGTTCATGGCTTGGACTCCTTAGGCTCCTCTATGCCAAGTGTAGGTGGCAGATAGCTGTGGATTGCTTGGTGGCTCATGCCAGGTGGCCCTGAGCAGTGCACAGGCTGCATCAGACCTTGGCCTGAAGTAGGGCTCCTCCCAGGAGGCCTCAAGGCCAGCCTGCTCAGTGTCTGACTTTTGACTAAGCCCAAGCACCACCTGGGACTGCATCTGAGGACAACATACCCAAGGGGCAGACTGAACAGGTACCAGAGACCAGTTAAAGTGAATACTGCTCCATAAATACAGCCCCTCACGGGGCAATCTTCAAAACCAATCTGAGGGCAGTCTCTCCCGTTGACCCTCAAAAGAGCAATCAAGGCTCAACTACATTAAGAGGGCACACACAACCCATTAAAGGGATATACCTGGAGTACCTGGCTCAGATGACCAGGGAAGATTGTGCTAGTGTACTCCACAACAGGTGTACTATATGAGACCATTCTACTAAGATCAAGAAACAGCAGCCCCATCTAATACATACAAATCAACACATGAAGGTAGCCAAAATGGGGAGGCAAAGAAACATGTCCCAAAACAAAGAATAAAACAAAGTTTCAGAAAAAGAACTAAAAAAGGAAATAAGCAATCTGCTAGACGCAGTGTTCAAAACACCAGTTATAAGGATGCTAAATGAACATAGGAGAAGAGTAGATGAACTCAGTGAGAACTTTAACAGAGACAGAAAACATAAAAATAGAGATAAAAAACATTAAAAAATCAGTCATAAATGAAGAATACAATAGCTGAAATGATGAATACATTAGGAGGAGTCAAAGTAGTTTAAATGAAGCAGAGGATTGAATCAGCAATTTTGAAAACAAGGTAGCAGAAAACACCATTTCAGAACCGCAACAAGAAAAAAGAATAAAAAAAAAAAGAGAGAGACAATTTAAGGGAACTCTGTGATAATACCAAGCATAACAACATTCACGTCATAAGGGTACCAAAAGGAGAAAAGAGAGAGCGAGGAATTGAAAACTTATTTGAAGAAATAATGACAAAAAACTTCCCTAACCTGGTGAAGGAAGTAGATACACAAACCCAAGAAGGACAGAGAGTCCCAAGCAAGATAAACCCAAAGAGGTACACACCAAGACACATTGTAATTAAAATGGCAAAGATTAAAGACAAAGAGAATTTTCAAAGCAGCAAGAGAAAAGCAGTTAACTACAAGGGAGCTCCTATAAGACTGTCAACTAATTTCTCAACAGAAGCTTTGCAGGCCAGAAGGTACTGGCATGAAATATTCAAAGTGATGAAAAGCAAGGACCTACAACCAAGATTACTCTACCCAATGAAGCTATCATTTAGAATTTAAGAACAGATAAAGAGCTTTCCAGATAATAAAAAGCTAAAGGAGTTCATCAACACCAACCAGTATTACTAGAAATGTTAGAGGAACTTCTTTAAGAAAAAGAAGAAAAAAAGATTGAAAAATGAATAATAGCATGGCAATAACTACATATCTATCAACAATTACTTTAAATGTAAATGGATTAAATGCTCCATTCAAAAGAGAGGGCAGATAAATGTGTAAGAAAACAAGACCCTTACATATGCTGCACACAAGAGACTCACTTCAGATCAAAAGATCCACACAAACTATAAATAAAAGAATGGAAAAGATATTTCATAAATATGGAAGCAAAGAAGCTGGTGGAGCAATACTAATATCACATGAAATAGATGTTAAAACAAGAGGCAAAGAAAGATTCAATAATCCCACTTCTGGGTATTTATCCAAAGAAAACCAAAACACTACTTTGAAGGGACATGTGAATCTATATGTTCATTGCAGCATTATTTACAATAGCCAAGATCTGGAGGCAACTTGGGTGACCATTAATATATAAAGAGGTGGTACACAGATACTATGGAATATTACTCAGCCATAAAGAAGAAGGAAATCTTGCCATCTGCAACAACATGAATGGACCTAGAGGGTATCATCCTGAGTGGCAAAAGTCATATGATTTCACTTATATGTGGAATCTAAAGAGCAAAATAAACAAAACAGGAACAAACTTATCGACACAGAGGATATTTTGATGGATTCCAGATGGGGGTTGGGGTTGGGGAGGTGGATGGAAAGGGGAAGAGATTAAGAAGTACAAATTGGTAGTTACAAAATAGTTATGGGAATGTAAAATATAGCATAAGGAATATAGTCCATAATATAATAACTATGTATGGTGTCAAGTGGGTACTAGATTTATTGTGGTGATCTCTCCGTAGGTTATATAAATGTATTATTACTATGTTGTTGACCTGAAATATAATATTGTATGCCAACTGAGATTAAAAATAAAAAATAATTAAAAGCATGTTGAATATGTATGCTAGTCCTTTTAATAAACATACCTATTTAAGCATAAAAACCAGTTTGCTGTTTATCATATAATAGTTTTTTTTGACCTTCATAGAAAATGCATGCTCCAGAAAGGTGCCCTCTTATTATCATTTTACAAATGCCTAACATGAGGCTCAGAGGTTAATTTCTGACACACAGATACAACCCTGATCTCCCAAAAAGGCGACCCACATCCACATATACACAACTACCAATCACACCTGTGGTCACAACTCAGCACGTTCTGACTCTCTGCTGGGGCCTCCTCCTCATCCGAGGACACACACACCCGCCCATCCAAGGTCGTGATTCCTTCCGTCAGGTACTCAACACGGTCCGGGGGGCGACATCAGGTTCTACTTTCACTCACCTTCGGCGCTGCTCAGGCTGAGACCTGGACTCGGGTTGGTGTTTCATCCCCTCTGCGTTCCGAGGGCGAGGCATCACCTAGAGACATCTCCCGGGCGCGGCGGGGTAAGTTTCGGTGGCCAGGACTAGGCTGGGAGCTGATAAGCATCGGTAGTTCAGGGCATCCCGGGAGGGGAGCCTGCTTTGCTGACCAGGACTGCATTTCCCACAGGCTCTGCAGCTCTAAACTACTGCAGCCAACTGGGCGACTCGTCCTGTGCGTACTGGCGACAGCCACGCTGCCGGGAATGAGCATCACTGGCAGCTCGCTGTAGCCCGCTCCTCCGTGAGGTGTTCCACGCCAGCACCTTGTCGTTGCGTTTGGTGGGGAGAAGCGGTAGATAAGCTCAAAGCCTCTTTCCGCGCTGACAGAAATCGGGAAACGCGCCGTCCGCCCCAGGACTACATTTCCCAGACGTCTCCGCGGCTGGCGCTAAGTCCCACGGGAGTTAGGCCCTCCCTGTCCTCAGTGGCGGGACTGTTGGTTGGTTCCACGGGCTCCGCTGCTGCGGGGCCTTCGGCTGTCGCAGCCTCCTGGCCATTGGGATCCGGGAAGGCCCAGAGTGAGGAGCACGAGCCCCGGCCCTTTGCGTTTGAAGCGGATTGAAGAAAGGAGATCGTACGTGTGCGAAAGAGATTGGGGTTGTTGTTTGTGCGTCTTCGTGGTGTGTGGCTGTGACTGTATGTGGCGAGAGCTCTGCGTCGTGGCGTGGGTGCTTGTGGCTGTGTTCCCAGAATGGGAGTGCAGTCGTGACTGCATGACTGCGCGCCGTTGTGCACGGGGAGGCGGAGGGACGGTGACTGTGCAGTTGGGGCTGTGTGTCCCTGTGATGGGCATGTGATTGTGAGGCACCTTGTGTGTGTGAGAGAGAGGGGGGGGTGTGTGAACCAGAGTTAGAAGTCTGTAAGTGTGTGGTGTTAGGCGCCTGTGGCTGTGCAGTGTGACCTCCAACCCCCACCCCCCAATGATTTGTGTGAGATTGTGATTGTCTGGTTGTGGGGCATTAAGTCTGTGGCAGTGCAATTGGCCCTTTGTGTGCCCCCTAGGTGTTTATATGGGATTATAAGTAACCAGGAGACTTGGTACCGCACTAAGTGTGCCATGGGGGAGGAGGGTTGTGATTGTGCAACTGTGACTTCACCACTCTGTACCTAGGAGACTCTGAGAGCTTATGATAGATTCTAGCCCTATCCTGTACCTACACTGGGCTGTACTCTGCAGCTTTCCCTGACCTTGTGTGGGTGGAGAGGGGCTGCAAGAAGTGTGGGATTCCAAGAAAAGGCAAGTATCTCATCGATGTCTTCTCTTTCCACAGTCTGTCACTAACAGGAAGAAGAAAGAATGGTTATTGAACATCCAAAGGTCAAGATCAAGGTGCTTTGGGTTTTTTTTTTATTCCCTGAAATCTTTCTTGTTTTTCAGGGCATTACTTTTTTCCTTTTCTGTCAATTCCCAACAATCAAAATTCCCTTTAAGGGACCTTGTCCTTAGTACTTCCCATTTGGATACATAATGGGGACTTGGGAGTTAGACCCCAAAACTCAGTTTCTTTTCTATCACCGCCATGTTAGTATTATTTTGACAAGTTATTTCTTGTGTGCCAAGTCTCCTCTATGATCTCTGCTTGCCTAGTGAGGCAAATATTAGAACTTTTATCATAACAACTGAATTGTTGAAAATAAGATTAGTGCATCACACATCACAGTCCTGGTATTGAAAACCATGCAGTTTATAGAATGGTGTTGGTTAATCTTAGTTCAAGTAGGCAATAAGTTCATTCACTTAGTCAGTATTTTTGGAGTAGGGTTAAAGGCTTGATCAAAGAGTGCTATATCAGTTGGACCAGGGATTTGCGAAGTCATATGTGGGTAAACACTTGTACCAGTTTTCTGGTCTATTTTGAATTAAATGCTCAAATCATCCTCATTAGGATTCTCAATCTGGAATCCTTGGACTATATCACTGTATTTCTAAAGGGAAGGAAGACTGTAATGATATTCATCAAAGGTTATAAAAAAGGTTGAACCATGGATCAATTTAAAAATAGAGACTATAATGCCTTGGGACAACCCTTGTGATAATAATATACAAAATTAGTTTTCATAAATAGGGAAATTTTAAGTAAATGCCACTATAAGATGACATTTTATGCAGCTAAATAAAACTATGAGAACATATGCATTTTCATATGACTAACATTAAGCAACAGTAAAATAAATATAAATATTCAAGAAATTGTTATATTTAAATTTCTCCCCTATCTTTTAGGTAGAGAAGTATTTGTAAAAGGGCCAAAAGAATGTGAGGTCCTCAGAATAATGGAGCTTGAGAACTATGTCAGTTTGAAGCTCATTAAATGTCAAGCTCTTCTGAAGCTCACTGGAGATTCACATGAAGTAAAAGAAATATCGTAAGGAGATTATGAATAAAAGGGGAAAATTGTTCTCAGCAGAATTAGGCTCCTTTTTTATCACATCCCTCAAGAAATCCTTCTGAACAGGATTTAGCATTTTGTCTTCCACCTCATAGATGATGACCACAACCATGAATACTTCCTCTGATAGGGCAGAGATTTTCTTCTCCACACACCTGTGCTCCCATGTTGCTTTAGTACAGGTGGTGATGGGGAAGGTGCAAAGGGGGGAAGGTAAAGTAATTGAACATTATTGACAGACAGCATGTACATAAGTAATGTTCAACATTCTAAATTTTATAACAGCAATTAGATTATAAAACATCTACAATTTGAAATTTTAGCTAGACTTTATTATTGGGAGCAGAGAGGTAGTTCTAGGTAGAGAGAAAGGTGTGCCCAGGTGAGTGAGGAGGGACTCAGAAGTTGGAAGCTTTGCATATGGACGTTCTACTGGTTTATATCTAGGCCACAGTCATTTCTCATTTGATCTGTTGCAATAGCCTACTAACTAGTCTCCCTACTTCCTTTGTAGCCTACCTAAAATTCCTTTTTAAGATAGCAGTCAAGGTGATTTTTCCAAACTGTAAGTCAAGATTGTATCACTCCTTGACTTAAAACTTCCTGTGACTTTCCATCTTACTCAGAATAAAAACCAAAGTTTCTATAGTGCTATAGAATAAATAGTCACAAATAGTCATATGTGATCTGGCTCTCTGTTACCTCTCTGACTTCTATGATTTTTCTTGTAACTTAATTCTGCCCTCTCTGCATTTGAGCTTGCTGATTTCCTTGCCTAGAATTTTCTTACTCCTGTTATCTGCATCACTTACTCCTTCAGTTCTTCAAGACTTCCTCATGTGTCTCCAAATTGGAAAAAAACTTCCTTGACTACCCTATATAAAATAGCATCTCAACTAACACATTTTCTATTACTCTTATCCTAGTGTATTTTTCTCCATAGCTCTTTTCTTTGTATTTATTGAAATAGACAATTAGTTGCTTGTATTTACATTATGTAGTTCAATGAGTTTTTCTTTCAGTTATAGTTGGCATACAATAATACACCATTTTCAGTTGTATAGCATAGTCATCAGAGATTCACATAACTCGTAAAGTGATCACCCTACTAAATCTAGTACTACTCTTTACCCTTACATCTTTATTACACCATCTTCCCCATGCTACACTCTATATCTTCATGTTTATTCTGCAGCTATCTATCCATTTGTACCTCTTAATCCCTTTTCCCATTTTTTTTGTCGCCCTAACCACCCTCCCATCTAAATAATCTCTATTTCTGAGTTAATTTTTGCTTTTGTTGTTGTTGTTGATTTTGTTCTTTAGATTCCACATGTACTGAAATCATGTGATATTTGTCTTTCTCTACCCGACTCATTTCATTCAGTGCAATACCTTCTAGGTCCATCAAGGCAATATCTTTTTCCATCCTTTTCCTTTTAGATGGTGTATGTCTTTCAATCTGAGGTGAGTCTCTTGTACGCAGAATATGTAGGGGTCTTGTTTTCTTTCCATTCAGCCACTCTATCTTTTGGTTGAAGAACTTAATTCTTTTCCATTTGAGGTACTTGTTGATAGAAATGTAGTTATTACCATTCTGTATTCCTGTTTTTGATACACGATTTTCTTCTTAAAGAAGTCCCTCCAACATTTCATATAATACTGGCTTGATGTTGATGAATTCCTTTAGCTTATTTTTGTCTAGGAAGCTCTATATCTGTCTTCCAGCTCTAAATGATAGCTTTGCTGGATAAAGTATCCTTAGTTGTAGATCCTGGGTTTTCTCATGTTGAATATTTTGTGCCAAACTCTTTTGTCCTGTATAGTTTCTTTTGAGAAAATGGCTTCCAATCTTATGGGTGCTCCCTTGTAGGTAACTAACTGCTTTTCTCTTGCTGCTTTTAAGATGCTCTCTTTGTAGTTAACCTTTGGCATTTTAATTATGATGTGTCTTGGTGTGGGCCTCTTTGGGTTCCTGGTTTTTGGGACTCTCTGAGCTTCCTGGGGTTTTATGTCTATTTCCTTCACCAGGTTAGGGAAGTTTTCCAGCATTATTTCTTCAAATAGCTCTTCAACATTTTGTTTTCATTCAGGTACCCCTATGACATGGATCTTTTTACATTTAATAGTGTCCCATAGGCTTCTTAAATTATTATTATATTCTTGGTTACTTTTTCCTTGCCATTCTGATTGAGGGTCTTGGCTTCCTCATCCTCTATATTGGTGGTTTGTTCCTCTTATTTATCCACTATTTATCCCATTTAATATACTCTTTGTACTCTTTAAATAACATGTTCTTCATTTCTGACTGGTTCCCTTTTATAATTTTCGTTTTCATTTTTATGCTCTTTGTGTCTTTGTTGAAGTTCTCACTGAATTCATCTATACTTCTCATAAGTTCATTGAACATCTTTATAACCAGTGTTTGGAATTATGCATCTGTTAGATTACTTGATTCCATTAGATCTGGATCTCTGTTCTGGTCTCATATGATTTCTGCTTCTTTGTATTCCCATTTTGGCTGCATTTATCTGTCTGTTTCTATGTACTGAGCAAAGCTCTTAAGTTTCCCAGGCTTATTAGTGCGGCTGTGTGTGGTAGGTGACCAGTGGTATAGTTCTGAGAGGGGTCAGTTGTAGGTAAAATCTAGCCTCAATATGTGCACCTCCAGGGCTGCCTGTTAAGATTTAGCAAGCAATCCACAGATGATGTGCTTATAGTTGCCTCAAAAGGCCACACTAGAAACTGAGGTCATCTGCCACCAGTGTGCCCAGGTACTGCTCAGCAAGGGACACCTGACTGAGTGAGGACACACCTGGATGTGGCTTGGGTGGGGCCGCAAGTTGGGGGAGGTGGAGTTTCAGGGAATCTTCTGGGTGGAGTGACCTCTGTTACACAGTTAGATGATGTCTCTCCACTATGGCGGAGATGTGTCTACACACTGGGATGGCGGAGGGCTCAACAGAGAAACAGTAGATACCAGCAGCACTTCTGTCTGGGAGAGATCCTCACCTCTGACCCTCACTTTGACAATTCAGTGTCCCTCTGTAAGCCCTTGGCACCTCCCTGAGCAGCTGACCTGGCGCTGGTGCTCAGAACAAGTGAGTCCATCAGCTCGAAAGTTCACTCGTGGACTTGGCCCCTTTAAGAGGCATTTGCAGCTTCTGGCTGCCTCTGTCTCACTCAGCCAGTTGGTCAGGGCACCCTCGCATCCTCGTCATGTTCTACCTCCCATTGCAAGGTGATTTCTTATTTCTCTCCCTAGTTGTAGGGCTTGTTCATCTAGCTCCCAGGCGATTTTCTTTATTTACCCCTTGTTTCTGTCACAACTTTGATTTGGTCACCAGAGGGATGAACAGCCTCTATCATCTGTGCCATTTTTTTTTCTTTCCTTCTACTCATTTTTTAATTGAATTGTTTGTTTTTTTGTTGTTGCTATATAGTTATATATTTTAAATATTAGCCCTTTTTTGGAGGTATGATTTACAAATATCTTCTCCCATTTGGTTATTTACATTTTTATTTTGTTGATAGTTTCTTTTGTTGTGCACAAGGGTTTTAGTTTAATGTAGTCCCATTCATTTATTTTTGCTTCTACTTCCCTGGCCTTTAGAGTCAACTTCATAAAATCTTCCCTGTAAGACCAAGGTTCATGATTTTAGTACCTATATTTTCTTCTATGTATTTTTATTGTTTCAGGTCTTATATTTAGATCATTGATCCATTTTGAATTAATTTTGATGTATGGTGGCATCAAAAAAGTTGAATTCTTTTGCATATAGCTTTCCAATCTTCCCAGCACCAGTTATTAAAGAGGCTTTCTTTTTTCCATTGTATGCTTTTAGCTCCTTTGTCAAAGATTATTTGCCCATATATCGTGGGTTTATTTTTGACTCTCAATTCAGTTATATTGTTTATGTGTTTTTTTCTGCCAATACTATACTGTTCTGATTATTCTAGCTTTGTAGTATAATTTTGAGTCAGGGAGTGTGATACCTCTAGCTTTGTTCTTTTTTTTCTTTTTTCTTCAGGATTGCTTTGGCTATTCAGGGTCCTTATGGTTCCATACAAATTGATGATTTTTTGTTTTATTTTTTTGAGAGGTGTCATTGAGATTTTGATGGTCATTGCATGAAATCTGTATATTGTTTTAGATAATATGGCCATTTTAACTATGTTGATTCTTCCAATTCATGAACATGGAATATCTTTCCATTTTTTTATGTCTTCTTCACTTTCTTATAACAATGCCTTGTAGTTTTCAGCCCTTGTATAGGTCCTTCATGTCTTTAATTGTTTATTCCTAAGTATTCTTTTTCTTTTATTTAAAATTTAATTAATTAATTAATTATTTTTTTAACTGAAATAGTTTTAATTTTTCCCCTGCCTAACCAACCCCCTTGTCCTCCCCCTGCCATGCTCTAGTAACCACTAGTCTACTGTCCATGTCCATGAGGCTCTGTTTGTCCTGCTCATTTGTTGCTTTTAGATTTATATCCAACATATAAAGGATATAATGTGATTTTCAACATTTTCTGTCTGGTTTATTTAGCTTAGCAGGATTATCTCAAGGTCCACACCTGTTGTCATAAATGGCAGTATTTCATTTCTTATGGCTGAGTAACATTCCATTGTATATATGTACCACAGCTTCTGTATCTAGTTATCTATTGTAGGACACTTCGGTTGCTTCCATGTTCTCACCACCGTGAATAATGCTGCTATGAATATCAGTGTGCAAATATCTTTTTGGATATGAGTTTTCAAGTCTTTTCTTTGGAGTAAATACCCAGTAGAGGGATTGCTGGATCATATGGTAGATCAATTCTTAGTTTTTTGAGGAACCTCCATCCTGTTTTCCATAGTGGCTGTACCAATTTGCAGTCTCACCAGCAGCATATGAGGGTTCCATTTCTCTGCATCTTCTCCAACATTTGTTATTATTACTTGTCCTATTGATCATAACTATTCTAACAGGTGTGAGATGGTATGTCATTGTGGTTTTGATTTGCATTTCCCTAATAGCTAGTGATGTTGAACATCTTTTCAAATATTTGTTGGCCATTTGTATGTCCTCTTGGGGGAAGTGTCTGTTGAGGTCCTCTGCCCATTTTTTGATTAGATCATTTGGTTTTTTGTTCTTATTGGGTTGTATGTGTTCTTTGTATATTTTGGATATTAGGCCCTTATCGGAGGCTTTGCTTGCAAATATGTTTCCCCATTCTTAAGGTTTCACCTTTACCTTGTTGACGGTTGTTTTTGCTGAACAGACGGTTTTTAATTTGATGTAGTCCCATTCATTTATTTTTGCTTTTATTTCTCTTGCCCTTCAGGTCAAATTCATAAAATCCTTTTTAAATCCAAGGTCCTTGAATTTAGTTCCTATGTTTTCTTCAATGCATTTTATTGTTTTAGGTCTTATATTCAGGTCTTTAATCCATTTTGAATTAATTTTGGTGTGGTGATAGACAAGTTTAGTTTTATTGTTTTGCAGGTGGCTTTCCAGTTTTCCCAGCACCATTGAAGAGGCTTTCTTTTCTCCACTGTATGTTTTTGGCTTCTTTGTCAAAAATTATTTGCCCATATAAACATTGGTTTACTTCTGGACTCTTGATTCTATTCCACTGGTCTGTTTGGAATTATTGCCAATACCATGCCATTTGGATTACTGCCGCTTTGTAGTATAATTTGAAGTTGGGCAGAGTGATGCCCCCAGCTTCGTTCTTTTTTCTCAGCATGGGTTTGGCAGTTCAGGGTCTTTTGTGCTTCCATACAAATCTGATGACTTTTTGTTGCATTTTTAAAAAAAATGCCAGTGGGATTTTGATGGGAATTGCCTTAAATCTGTATAATGCTTTAGATAATAAGGTCATTTTAACAATGTTGATTCTTCTAATCCAAGAACACAGAATATTTTTCCATTTCTTTGTATCTTCTTCAATTTCTTTTAATAGGGTCTTATAGTTTTCAAGATATAGCTCCTTCACATGTTTTGTTAAATTTATTCCTAGGTATTTCGTTCTTTTTGTTGCAATTGCAAAAGAAATTATTTTTTTACTTCTTTTTCTGACACTTCATTATTAGAATATAGAAACACTATGGAATTTTGAACGTTGATTTTGTATCCAGAAACTTTACTGTATTTGCTTATTGTTTCTAGTAGTGTTCTTGTGGAGTCTTTAGGGTTTTCTCTATAGAGAATCACGTCATCTGGAAATAGTGATGGTTTGACTTCTTTGTTTCCTATTCGGGTACCTTTTATATATTTCTCTTGTCTGATTGCACTTGCTAGGATCTCCAATGTTATACTGAATAACTGTGGTGATAGTGGACAGCCTCGTCTTGTTCCTGATCTTAGAGGAAAGATTTTTAGTTTTTCACCATTCAGTATAATGTTGGCTGAGGGTTTGTCATATATGGCCTTTATTATGCCGATTAAACAGATTTTGTGAAGTGTTTTGATCATAAATGGATGCTGTATCTTGTCAAAGGCTTTTTATGCATCTATTGATATGATCCTATGATTCTTTTATAATTTGTTTATAATTTGTTTATATGGTGTATTACATTAACTGGTTTGGATATGTTAAACCATCCCTGTGCCTCTGGGATGAAGTCCACTTGATCGTGATATATAATCTTTTTAATATGTTGCTGTATTTGGTTCACTAAGATTTTTGCATCTGTGTTTATGAGAGATATTGGTCTGCAGTTTTCTTTTTTTTGTGTTACCAGGTTTTGGTATCACAGTAATGTTGGTCTCATAAAATGAGTTGGGAAGTATAGCCTCCTGTTTGATTCTTTGGAAGACTTTGAGGAGAATAGGTATTAAGTCTTCTTTGAATGTTTGGTAAAATTCACTGATGAAGCCATCTGGACTTTTACTTTTTGGTTGGCTTTTGATAATTGTTTCAGTTTCCAAACTGCTGATCTTCTATTTAGATTTTTTAGTTCTTCTTGATTCAGTCTAAGAAGGTTGTATTTTTCTAATAGTGTTCCATTTCTTCTGGGTTATAAAATTTGGTGTTATGCCCTTTTTCATAGTATTTTTGTATGATCCTTTGTATACTTATGGTGTGTGTCGTAATTTCTCCTCTTTCATACTTGATTTTATTTGTGTCCTTTTTCCTTTTTCTTTAGTGAATCTAGCCAGTGGTTTGTCAATTTTATTAACCTTTTCAAAGAACCAGCTCTTTGTTGCATTTATTTTTTCTATTGTTGTTTTTTTTCACTTTTACTTATTTCTGCTTTAATTTTGATAATTTCTTTCCTTATGCTGACTTTAGGCCTCATTTGTTCTTACTTTTCTAGTTTTTTAAGATGAAGCATTTAGTTGTTTATTTGTGCTCATTCTTGTTTTTGGAGGTAGGCCTGTAATGATATGAACTTTTCTCTTAGGACCACTTTTGTTGTGTCTCAAAAGTTTTGATGTGTTGTACTATCATTATCATTTGTTTCTATGTATTTCTTGATCTATTTTTTTATTTCTTCTCTGACCCAGTTATTCTTCAATAGAATGTTGTATAATCTCCATGTAGGTTTGGTTCTTTTTGCTTTCTTTTTACACTTGATCTCTAGTTTCAAAGTATTATGATCAGAGAATATGGTTGGTATGATTTCAACCTTATATTTGTTGAGATTATCTCTGTGTCCTAGTATGTGGTCAATCCTTGAGAATGTTCCATGTGCACTAGAGAAGAATGTATAAGCAGCTGCTTTTGGATGGAAGGCTCTGTAAATGTCAGTTATGTCCAGTTGCTGTAATATACCCTTTAAGGATGTTATTTCCTTATTGATTTTCTGTTTGGATGATCTATCCATATCCGACAGTGGGGTATTTAGGTCCCCTACTACAATAGTGTTTTGGTCTGTTTCTCTCTCTAGTTTTTTTAATAATTGCTTTAATATTTTGGGGCTCCCCCATTGGGAGCGTAGATATTAATTGTTATGTCTTATTGGGGCATGATTCCCTTTATCATTATGAAGTATCCCTCAGTTTCTTTCTTTACCTCTTTAATTTTGAAGTCTATTTTGTCCGATATTAGTACTGTTACTCCACTTTTCTTTGAATGTCTTTTGCTTGAAATATCATTTTCCACCCTTTCACTTTGAGTCTATATTTGTGTTTGAGTCTATATTTGTGTTTGTGTTATATTTATATTTGCCTCTTGGTGGCAGCATGTGGTTAGATTTTGTTTTGATCCATTCTGCAACTCTGTGCCTTTTTATTGATGAGTTTAGTCTATTTACATTTAGGGTGATTTTTGAAATATTTTGTCTTCTTTTAGCCGTTTTATCATTTGCTTTCTGGTTGCTCAATGTTTCTGTTGCTTCTTTGTCCTTGTGTTCCTGTTTTCTTTATTTTGTTTGGGTTTTGTGAGTTTTCTCTCTGGTCCTTCTTGTTTTATGTTATATACTTCAGTTCTGAATCTTTGGTGTGTGGTTACCATTACAAATATGTGAAGGATGGTTATATACATGTACAGTCATCCATTTTCTTCTGCGCATGCCTTATCTTCATTCCCTTTTGCGAATTTGGATCTTTGAATCCTATCCTTTTCAGTCATAGTTGTCTCATTTTGTCCCTATGTATGCTGAATGTTCATTACTATCTTGCTATAGCAAATTTCTTCTTATTTTTTAAACTTATAATGTCCTGTTTTTTACAGGTTGCACTCCTCAGTTTCTATCAGCCTACTAGTCACCTTACTCCTAATTATGTATTTTTTTTTGTCATTTCATTTCTTTTCAGTATTTCCTGTAATGCTGGCCTCATGTGGAGATTTCCCTGAATTTTTTATATCTGGAAAGGTCTTAATTTCTCATTTATATCTAAAGGAGTGCTTAGCTGGATACATTATTCTGGGTTGGTAGTTCCTTCTATTTGATAGTTTGAATATTTGATTCCACTTCTTTCTGGCTTGTAAGGTTTGTGCTGAGAAGTCCGATGATAATCTAATGGGTTCTCCTTTATAAGTAACCATCTTCTTTTCCCTGGCTGCCCTGAGAATTTTGTCTTTGTTGTTGGTTTTTGATAATTTTAATATGATGCGTCTTGGTGAAGGCCTTTTTGGGTTGAGATAATTGGGTGTTCTGTTGACTTCTTGAATTCCAAGTTCCAGCTCATTCCTTAGATTTGGGAAATTATCATCCACTATTTGTCTGAAAATGCTTTCTAATCCCTGCTCCTTTTCCTCCCCTTCGAGAATTCCTATTATTCTTGTTTCCTCTTCTGATGATTATCAGTTAGTTCTTGTATTTCTGTTTTATTATTTTTCATTCTTTGGTTCCTCACTTCTTCCTTCTGATTTATTTCTAGATTTCTGTCTTTAATATCACAGATCCTTTCCTCCATTTGGTTGACTCTTGTTATTTAATTTTTCAACTCTTGCTATGTGTTCTTTATCTCCAGAAGTTCTATTCAGTTCTTTTTGAATGTTTTAATATCCTTGCTAAAGAACTCATTCTGCTCATCTAGTTGCTTTTTCTATTCCTGAAATTGTTGATATGATTTGTTATGGATCTCATTGAGTTTTCTCAGAAGTACCATCCTGAATTCTCTGCCATTTAAGTCACATTTGTCTATGTCTGTAAGCTTATTTTCTGGAGATTTTTCTCTTCCTTTCTGAGATGCCTTGTCACCTTGGTTGTTCATGGTATTTAATGGAGTATTTCTCCACCTGGGCATTAATGGAAGTGTATTTTGCTTTTTTTTACCCCCAGAAAGTTTTATCATATAATGGTCTCTGTAACCTGTTGCCAAAAAAGGTTTTGTGTTTTTTTTTGCAGGGTGGGGAGTTTCCAGTTGGTGGCATCTAAGCCTCTTGATCCCTGCCTTACATAAAGTCTTAGTAATACCTTTTTTTTTTCTTAGAGATGTTTAGTCATGCTCGCTACTCTAAGTCGCAGTTCCTGTTGGTGTTAGCAACAGTTTTGGTAGAGTTTGTTCAGATTCTTCTGGGGTTCTGCAGTGTTTCATCTCAGAGGGTGTAGGGGGAGGGGCTCTCTGGGTTGGGGAAAGGGGACTGCCACTCAGTCTCATTTTTGCAACTGCGGTTTGTAAAAATCAGTTGTTTTTTTGCCGTCTTCCCTTCTCTGCCTTTTGTCCTGATAACTGAGCAATGCCACCAGCTGGGTGGAACTCACAGCTCTCCCAGGCAGGGTTATTCAGGGAATTCCTGCCCCTTACTCCCTTCCTCCTACGGGGAGCTCCAGCTGCAAGAGGCAACTTCCTTGTTTCTCCCCATCCACCACCTGACACCTGGGGTTCTGACCCACTATAGCTCTTATGTACAGATCCCATGCTCAGACATGTTGTGCAGTTTGGGTGTTTTTTGTTGAGTTTTAGATATTTAGCTTATTGTTGTTTCACAGGGAGCGATCTGGGGACATCTCTCAACGCCACCATGTTTTCTATAAAAAAAATTATTTTTTTGTAATTGCAAATGGAATTTTTTAAATGAATCTTCATTGGTAGGAACACAATGAATTTTTGTACATTGATATTGTATCCTGCAACTTAACTGTATTTGTTTACTGTTTCTAATAGTTTTTTGATGGAGTCTTTAGGGTTTTCTATATAAAGATTCATGTCATCTTCAAAAAGTGGGAATTTTACCTCTACATTCCCAATTTGGATGTCTTTTATTTCTTTCTCTTTCCTGAATGCTCTGGCTAGGAATTCTAGGGCCATGCTGAATAATAGTGATGAGAGTAGACAGCCTTGTCTGGTTTCTGATCTTAGAGTCAAAACTTTCAGTTTTTTGCCATTAAGTATAATATTGACTGAAATTTTGTCATATATGGCCTTTAGTATGTTGAGAGGTATTTTCTTTCTATAAGCATTTGACTGAGCATTTTAATCATAATTAATATATTTTGTCAACTTTTTTTTTTTGCATCTGTTGGTTTGATCATATGATTTTTATCTTTTATTTTGTTCATATGTATCACAATGATGGATTTGCACATGTTGAACCATCCTTGTGCCCCTGGAATGAACCCCACTTGATGGTGATATATTGTTTTTTTAATATGTTTTGTAATCAAGTTGCTAGTATTTTGTTTAGGATTTTTGTATCTATGTTCATTAGAGATAGTGTTCTGTAATTTTTTTGTCTTATCCTTCCCAGGTTTTGGTATCAGGTTAATGTTGACCTTCTTAAAACAAATTAGGAAGTATTGCCTCTTCAGTTTTTTAGAAGAGTTTGAAAATTATATTAAATGTTCTTTGAATGTTTGGAGGAATTCACTAGTTGAAGCCATTGGGTCCTGGACTTTTACTTTTTGGATAGTTTTTGATGACTTAATTTCCTTACTGTTGATAGGTCTATTTAGATTATGCAATTTTTTCATAATTTAGTCTAGGAAGGTTGCATATTCCTAAGAACTTGTGTATATTTTTTTCTATGTTATCAAATATGGTGGCATATAGCCTTTCATAACGATCTTGTATAGTCCTATGTATTTTTGTGGTATCCATTTAACTTCTCTTTCATTTCTGATTTTGTTCATTTGAGTCTTTTCTCTTTTTTTTCTTAGTGATTCTAGCCAGAGGTTTGTCAATTTTTTTTCAAAGAACCAGTTCTTTCGTTAATTTTTTTTATTGTATTTTGTTTTCTATTTTATTTAATTCTGCTCTAATTTTTATTATTTTCTTTCTCCTACTGACTTGGGGCTTCATTTATTCTTTTTCTTGTTCTTTGAGATGAAATGTTAGGTCTTTTATTTGAGATTTCTTGTTTCTGGAAGTAGGCCTGCAATGATATAAACTGCCATCTGATTAACCCTTTTGCCATATCCCCCACATTTTGAAGTCATATTGTTCTAATTTGTCTCTATGTATTTTTTTATGTCATTTAGTAGCATGTTATTTAATCTCCACTCGTTTGTGGTTTTTCCAGCTTTCTTTCTGCATTTAATTTTTAGTTTCAACTTGTTGTGTACAGCAAATATGCTTGGTATGATTTCAGTCTTCTAAAGTTTGATGAGGCTAGTTTTATGTCCTAGCACGTGGTTTTTGAGAATGTTCATGTGCACTAGAGAAGAATATACTGAAAAGCTCTGTAAATTTCGGTTACAGATATTAGTCCATTTGGACTAACATGTCATTTAAGGCCTAGATTTTCTTATTGATTTTCTATTTGGATGATCTATCCATTGGTATCAATGGGATATTTAGGTTCTCTACTATATTAGTGTTGTCAGTTTCTCCCTATAGTTTTGTTAATAGATGCTTTATATATTTTGGTGCTCCCAGGTTAGGTGTATATATATTAATATGTGTTATGTCTTCCTTTTTCATTATGAAGTGTCCATCTTTGTCTCTCATTACCATTTTTATCTTGACATCTATTTCATAAGATAAAGTACAGCTACACCTGCTTTTCTCTGGATTCCGTTTGCTTGGAGTATTGTTTTCCACCCTTTCACTTTGAGTCTGTATTTGTCATTGCAGCTGAAATGCGTCTTTTGAAGGCAGAATATGGTTGGGTTTTGTTTTGTGATCCATCCTGTTATTCTGCATCATTTAATTGGTGTATGAAGTCTATTTACGTTTAGGGTGATTACTGACATATGAGGATTTTCTATAGTCATTTATTTTTTTGTTTTCTGATAGTCTTGTGTCCCCATTGTTTCTTTTCCCTTGCGTTTCTATTATTTTAGTTTGGTGGTATTCCACAATTTTTTCCTCCTTTTTTTCTTTCTTATGTGTCAGTGTCTTATTATTAGATTTTTTTTCTTGTGGATATCATTAGGTTTATGTAAAATAAAATTTCATATATACAGTGGTCCTTTTTCTTCTAATTGCATCTTAACTCCATTCAGCTATGCATGTGCTTTTTACCTGTTCTCTTTTGTGTTTTCGTTATCACAAGCTATTCCATTTTCTGTTGTGTGTTGATTTACAAATTGAAGTAGCTATTGTCTTTTTTAAAAAGTGTTTTTGCTCCTTTTAACTTTTGTATTATATTTAAGTGTTTTGTACTTTATCATGAACTAGGGTTGCAATTGCTTGTCTGTTAGTCATCTTACTCGTAGCATTGTATCCTTTTGTCTTTTTGTTTTAGGTGGAAAAGTACCTTTAAGTATTTCTTGTAAGGCAGGGCTTCTGGTGGTCAATTCTCTCAGCTTCTGTATGTCTAAAAAAGCCTTGTTTCTGCTTCATGTAAAGAATAAATTTTCTGGATAAATTATTTTTGTCTGGTGATTTCTCTTTTTAGTAATTTGAATATTTGATTCCACTGTCTCCTAGCTTGTAGGGTTTCTGCTGAAATATCTGATGATAATCTAATGGGGTTTCCTTTATAGGTTACTGTCTTCTTTTCCCTGGCTGCTTGAGAATTCTTTTTTTGTTATTAATTGTGACAGTTTTAATAATGTGCCTTTAGAAGGCCTTTTTGTTCTGAGATAAGTAGATGTTCTGTTAAATTCTTGAATTCAAGTGTCCAGTTCTCTCCATGGTTTTGGAAATTTCTTGACTATTTGACTAGGCTTTCTGTTTCCTTCTCCCTCTCTTTTTCTTCTGGTATACTCATTCTTATATTGCTCTTTCTGATAGAGTCAGATAGTTCTTGTAGAGTTCTTTATTTCTTTATTTATTTTTACTCTCAAATCTCTCACTTTTTCCATCTGAGTCATTTCTAGATTTCTACCTTTGATATTACTAATTCTTTCCTCCATCTTGTTTGCTCTATTTCTTAAGCTTGTTAGTTCATTCTTCATTTCTTTATTGAGTTCTTCATCTCCAGAATTTGTTTTGTTCTTTTTAATAGTTTCAGTAATTTGTTAAAGTACTCCTTTTGTTTGTTGATTTTATTTCTGAGTTCATTAAACTGCCTTTCTGAGTTTTCTTGTATTTCTTTGAGGTTTTTTTCAAAACTGCCAGCTCGAATTCTCTGTCATTTAAATCACATATTTCCATGTCTTTAAGTTTATTTTCTGGAGATTTTTAATTTTCTCTTTGAGCCACCTTGTTACTTTGATTATTCATGGTATTTGATGGATTATTTCTCTGCCTAGGCATTTATGGGAATGAAATCTGCTTTGTAAAGAAGTATTTGATATGTCACTAGTTTAGGATGTTGGTAAGTAAAGTGTGGTACTAAAACGCAAGTTTTTATTTTCTCCTACTTGCACTGCTGGGGCTTCCAGAATCTGTGGGCTGGTATTGCCTTATCTGTAGAAAATGTCCTGTGTTCCATGAGGAGATGGGCATCTCCTTTATGTTCCTGTCACCTCAGTTTCAGGGTACCTCTCCTGTGGATTGGAAGTGGCGAGCTACAGGTTTCCTTTGTGTGCCTGGCCCTGCCTTCCTGAAACGAGAAGTCTCTGGCAGAGCTTGCTGTGTCTGAGTTGACCCAGCTGCCTCTGCCAGGCTGCACCACTATGGGTGGGAAAGGGGTTGGTGGAGGAAGTGGGTTTCTGCATCTACAGTTCTGTTCTCTCCAGTGGGTTTAGCCACAATTAGTACAGACCAGTTAGCCTGGAAAGTTTTTTTCAGCTCTTTCTTGATCTCCCAAGGGAGGATTTTGCTTCTGTGTGAGCCACAGGGTGGATAAGTACCTGTATCTGCAGAATCTTTTGTTTGATGATGTGAGGCTGTGGAATGTTGTGACTCTTTGCACAGCTGCTCTGCCCCTGACCCTGGACCCAACTTCAATGTGTATCAGCCACCCACGTACAATTGCTGTCCCTGCCCCCTCTCGTTTGCCTAATGGGGTTGCACTTCTACCTTTCACTGCTGTTGCCTCTGCTGGGGCTGTATGAGTTCTGGACTGTGTTTGTGGTTCTGTCTTTATATTCCCCCTCTCCCACTCCATTCTTTTCTGCCCTGTTTGCCCTGATATGTTCACCCTTGGATGTCTCAATGCGTGGATCTCTCAGAGATGTTTGTGTGTTGAACAGGGAATTTTTTGTTGAATTATAGCTGTCCAACTTATTTTAATTTCAAGTGGAGGGACCTGGAGGTCTCCTCACGTTACCGTACTGCTTACATCCATGATACAGTATTTTAATTTTAGTCACCATGCTACATTACATCATCATGACTTATTTACATTATTGAAATATAGTATCTTTTTTTCGTTTGCATGAACATTTATCTTCTTTATGTAGAAACTTCCTTGCTTAGCTGAGCTCCATTCATGAACCCATCCCATATCCTTGCATTCAATCAGGAAATGAGCAGTGGTGCCCGGCAGCACCATCACTTTTCTCAGTGTCCCATTTTTCTCTAGCATATTTCACATTTGTGCACAGTGCTCTATGATGGAGCCTAAATATATTCCATTGAGGGAATTCTAGAGCCTCCTTTATCAGAGTTGTGGTTTAATAAAGTGAGATAGTTGATCTTCACAAGCCTGTTTATTTTCTTTAATTTTTGAGTTCCATCTTTAAAAAAGGCATGAAGTATTTCATATTTAAAAAGAGTAGTAAAACACTCATGTACCTACCACCTAGAGCAGGAAGGACTAGTTAAGATGCTTCTGTACCCAGCCCTCCTTCTCAAAGGATAACCTGTAAATAAAGAAAATTTTGTAGTTGTTATTTTTTGTTTTTCATAATTATTTTACTATATGTCCTAAACTATGTACTGTTAGGTTTTCTTTAGTTTTGACATTTTTAACAAGTAAAATTAGCCAGATGCATAAGTTTTTGAGAATTGTTGACTTTCAAAGCTATAAAGGAACTCAGAGACCTTGTTCAAGCTAAATATATATGTATGTATGTATGTATGTATGTGTGTATGTATGTGTATGTGTGTGTGTGTGTGTGTGTGTGTGTGTGTGTGTGTATAAATATATATAAAATAATAGAATGGTTATGTCTTGCCTTCCTAAAATGAAAGATACCATTTCAAAAAAGTTTTTTAAAGAATATGCATTATAAGGAAAAATGCTTTTATATTATCTAACAATAAAGATCTTTAGTATTTAGTCTGTATTTTAATTATATTAAAGTTCTCTTATGTGAACTTTATGTTTGGTAAATATTTTAGGAAGATTATGTCTTCCTTTAATAGATGAGAAAGTGAAGAGAGGAGCTCATATTTAGGAGTTTATTGTAAGTAGTAATTAGCATATCAGGTGTATTCTATACAGTCCTTTCAACTTTGCTGTGTGTTTGAAAATTTCCACATTAAAAATATTGGTAAGTCACGGATGATCATTAAAATAAATAGTAACGTGCCAGGCCTATAGGTTGCTGAGTATTTTTGTACTCTATTTCATTACTTTGGGAAACTACAAATAATTGTGTTTTATTCAATTAGCCCTAGCCATGTGATAATTGGAATGTCTCATTATATGAAGAGGGTTGTCTGCAGCAACAGGAATATTCAAGAAGATGGAGGTACTTTATTTTTACTAAGTTTTTTTTTACCCTGCCACATCCTTGGCCTGTCCCATTTGCTCGGTGCATTGTCTCTATCCCTCAGTGTCCTTTTCTATCTCTTCTTTCATCTTAAAAACATTTCTTTTAATTTCAGCAGTACTACATGGTTTTGTCATTTCAGTGGTTGGTGACTTTCAGGGATGTAGCTGTAGACTTCTCTCAGGAGGAGTGGGACTATCTGAACCCTACTCAGAAGGATTTGTACAGAGATGTGATGATGGAGAACTATAGCAACCTGGTCTTACTAGGTAAGGGTGTCTATTCCTAACTAACTTGTGAATTTTAGGTGTATCTTTCAATTTCCTGGGTGGATTTCTATTTCCTAGGGAGTTAGTTTGTGCTGAATAGATTAGGAGATGGGCAGCTCTTTATGATACCTTTGTCTTCTCCATTCTTTGTAACTTTAAATCTTGTCCTCCATGTAGTTACCTGTTTTCTTGAATTCAGGAACACCATGATTATGTCTTATTATTTTTTCTTAAAAATAGGTCTCTCTATTTCTAAGCCTGATGTGATTTCCGTTTTGGAGCAAGCGAAAGAGCCCTGGATGATTTCAAGGAACATGGCAGGAGGATGGTGTTCAGGTAAGGATTTAACAGATAGGAAAAGGCACTGTTGTTAAGAACCCAGTTGGTGAGGGAGGCAGCACCTTAAAGGTAATGATTGTGGAATCTCTCCCTCAAAGGCCCATTCAAGATTTGTGGAGATAAGACATAAGATACATGGAAAAATGTAAAGAATCTCCATTTTACCCACACCTGTACACTCTGTGCTACTCATCTGTTATAATTCTCTCCTCTTTCAAAGCCTTTCTTTTGAGGAAACATCCTATTTCATAAGACTTGGATCCACTTCTTTCCTTTTTATTTAAAAAATTTTTTTTTATTTTTCAATACAGTTGACATGCAATATTAGTTTCAGGTGTACGACATAGTGCTTAGACATCTATATCATGTACAAAGTGATCACCCCGATAAGTCTGGTACCCATTTGACACTATACATGGTTATTACAGTACTATTGACTGTATTCTCTGTGCTATTCTTTATATCCCATAACAGTTTTTATAACTGGCAATGTGTACATCTCACTTTTTTCCCCCTTTATGCCCAGCCCTCCAACTCCCTTCCCACCTGGCAACCATCAAAATATTCTCTGTATCTATGGGTTTGTTTCTGTTTTGTTTATTTTCTTTTTAGATTCCACAAATCATATGGTATTTGTCTTTCTCTGTCTGCCTTATTCCACTTAGTATGATAACTCTCCAGGTTAATCCATGTTGTTGCAGATGGCAAGATTTTATTCTTTTCATGGGCAATAGTCCACTGTATATATGCATCACTTCTACTTTATTCATTTGTCTATCAGTGGACACTTAGGTTGCTTCTATATCTAAGTTATGCTGCAGTGAACATAGTGAAGCATATTTCTTTTTGAGTTCGTGTTTTAGATCTCTTTAGATAAATTCCCGGATGTGGAATTGCTAGGTCCTTCTTTGTCTCTTTTTTAGCCTTTGTTTTTAAAGTCTATTTTGTCTGATATAAGTATTGCTACCCAGCTTTTTTTTGTATGTATTTGCATGAAATATTTTTTTCCATCCCTTTACTTTCAATCTTTATTTTCTATCTGAAGTGAGTCTTTCGTAGGCAATATATATATGAGTTTTGTTTTCTTATACATTCAGCTACTATATCTTTTGATTGGAGTATTTAATCCATTTATGTTTAAAGTAATTGTTGCTAGATAGGTAGTTGCCATTTTATTACTCATAATTTTGGTTTTTCTTCTTGCTAAACAAGTCCCTTTATCATTTTTTGTAATACTAGTTTGGTGTTGATGAACTCCTTTATTTTTTTCTTGTCTGGGAAGCCCTTTATCTGTCCTTCAATTCTAAACGATAGCATCGCTGGGTAATCTTGGTTGTAGGTCCTTGCTTTTCAGTACTTTAAATATTTCATGACTATTGCTTCTGGCCTGCAAAGTTTCTGTTGAGAAATTAGCTGACATATGGGAGCTTCCTGGTTTGTAACTAACTGCCTTTCTCTTGCTGCTTTTAGAATTCTCTCTTTGTCTTTAACCTTTTCCATTTTAATCATGTCTTGTCTTGGTGTGGGACTCTTTGGGTTCATCTTGTTAGGGACTCTCAGTGATTCTTGGGCTTGTATGTCTATTTCCTTCACCAGGGTAGAGAATTTTTCTGTCATTATTTCTTTAGATGGATTTTCAATTTCTTGCTCTTCCTCTTCTCCTTCTGGTACCTCAGTGATGCAAATATTGGTATGCTTGATGTTGTCCTAGAGGTCCCTTAAACTATCCTCATTTTTTTGGATTCTTTTTTGTTGTTGTTGCTGTTTTGATTGGATTTTTTCTGCTACCTTGTCTTCTAAATCGCTGATTTGATCTTTTCATCTAATCTGTTGTTGATTCCCTCTAAGGCAGTGGCCCCTAACCATTTTGGCACTAGAGACCAGTGCTCCTATGAGAATCTAATGCTTGATGATATGAGATGGAGCTGAGGTGGTAATGCTAGTGCTGGGGAGTGACAGCAAATACAGATGAAACTTTCCTTGATTGCCCACCACTCATCTCTTGCTGTGTGGCCCAGTTCCTAAAAGTCCATGGACTGGTACTGTTCTGTGGCCTGGGGGTTGGAGACCCCTATTCTAAGGTAGTCTTTATTTTAGTTACTGTATTCTTCATTTCTGACTGGTCTTTTTTATGTTTTCTATCTCCACTTTTATGTTTTCTGTCTCTTTGTTAAAGTTCTCACTGACTTCATTTACTCTTCCTCTAAGTTCATTGAGCATCCTTATAACCAGCTTTTTGAACTCTGCATCTGATAGATTGCTTATCTGCATTTTGTTCTTTTATGGGAGTTCTGTTCTTTCATTTGGGACATGTTTTTTGTCTCCTTATTTGCCTGCCTCCCTGTATTCATTTTTATGTATTAGGTAGAGCTGCTATGTCTTGGTAGAGTGGATTATGTAATAGGTGTTATGTGGGGCCCAGTGGTGCTGTTTCCCTGGGCACCTGAGCCAAGGTATTCCAGGTATGTCCCTTGTGTGAGTTGTGTGTGCCCTGTTATTGTAGTTGAGCCTTGGTTGCTGTTTGCATGTCACTGGGAGATATTAGCCCTCAGGTTGATTGGTTGTGAAGAGTGGCTGAGGCTACTTTGGAGGATTCTGCGGGGGTGACCTTATAGAGTGGGATTCCCTTTAACAGGGCTCTGGTGCCTGTTGAGTTCGCCCCTTGGGTGTGTCTTTTGTGTAAGTGGTTGAGTGATGCTCTGGTGTTGTCTAAAGCTGGCCACTGGGTGTGTTGGTTCTGGGGTCTCTTGGGAGGGACTCTGGTGGTGGCCAAGTTCAGCTGCTGCCTGTGCCCTGCCCAATGCCACTTGGTATGAGCAACAAAATGATCTATAGATGGTTGCCACTTGTGCTGAGCTTATAAGTGCCTGGGAGAGGCTAAGCTGCTGAGTCTGGCTGCCATTAGTGCCGGGCTTTGAGATGCTTAGCAAGAGGTACAATATTACTTTGATGTTCCTTTGAAGTACTGATGGTGGTGTCTGATCTTCAAAAATAAGCACAAAATAATGTCAGAAGGGCAGGGGTGAGAGCTGAGGGCTTGTGGTGGGCATTACATGATTGTTAAGCAATCTTATTTGATAATCAAATAAAGATGGGGAAGATGTTGGTGCCAGGTTATAGGGCAAACCAAAGCCTGCAGAATGAGACATAAAAAAAAGGTATGGGCATGCCAAGGCCAGATGGCTACTTACTACTTCTTTGGGGTTTTGAACATTTGAGAGATTTTAGAAAAGTCCACAGGGTGAGCTGAGACAGGCCATTTATATGGAAAAGCCTCTGGAAATGGCTTGGGTGAGCCTGCAAGTTGGCTAGGGTGGGTTCTTGGAAAATCATGAGAGTTGCGTGAGAGGTGTTAGCCAGGTTGATGGAGACTCAGGGCACTTGCCTGCACCTGCAAGCTCCATTGTGGGGAGTGCTAAACAAAGGAACAGTGGCTTCTGTGAGCACTTTTATCTCGGAGAAAGCTGCCCCATCAGTCCTTGCCCTGAAGTCAGACAGTTCAGTTTCTCCCTGTATGTTCCTGGTGCTTTTTGAGCTGCTGCCCCAGTGCTAAAGTGAAGATTGAGTGAGTTCATCAAGGTAAATCCATTCATGGGCCCTTTAAGAAGGATGCCTGCAATTCCAGCAGCCTTTCATCTCACTCAACCTCAATCTCTGCTTGTCTTCAGAGCCAGAAGTTATGGGGACTTCTCTTTCCAGCACTGAAACCCTGGACTGGGATTGTGGTGTGAGGCTGGGACGCCGCACTCCTCAAGGGGGACATCTGCAGCCGAGATAATCCTTCTGCTTTTCAACCACCATATGTCGGTTTAGGACCAGTCTGTTTCACATCTCTGCTACCTTCTGCTAGTCTTGATGTGGCTTCTTTTGTATATTCTTAGTTGTAGGGCCTCTGTTAAGCTAGATTTCTGTCTGGTCTGATGGTTCTCAGTGACAATTTTTCTGTAGTTTAGTTTAATTTTGATGTTGTAGGAGGAAGTGAGTACAGCATTTACTTACTATACCATCCTGACCAGATGTCCCACTTCTTTTCCTTCTAAATTTAAACTCGTATTTTGAAAAAGTCTCTTTAAATACATATTTAAACCTTTTTATTCATTTTTCTTATTGATCTTTGACTTTTTTTGACCTGTTTTGCTTTAATGCAGTAATTCCATGTATGAAAGGATGTTCTTTCACTTTTTATTAGCATTTATTGACTTAAAAAAATAATACAGCGTTTTCTTTGTGGGAATTGAAGTATATAAGTTATTAAGATACAATTTAATAAAGAGTCTAGAAGATGTTCATAAATAACTTGCAGAAAGCAGACTCAACCATGAGACTTATAATATAGAACTTAGAAGATATAAATTTCAAATAGTGCTGGGAGAAAAGGATATGCCTCCTTTTAGGAAAAAGTACACAGAAATGCTTATGGATAAGAGAGGGTAATAAATAAATTGTAGAAAATTTAGGTGTCAAGGAAAAGTGAGAGAGTAATTTTAAAATCAGTTGGTGACATTCTTAATATGGGCAAAAATGGGGCTGTACGCATAGACCGAGGGATTTTTTTTTAAATGAAAGATAAGGCTTTAAATTTTTTAAAATACTTTTAAATAATAGGAATACTATTCATTTAAAAAGTGTTCTAGTTGTAGGATATAGATTATTTTATTTCAGTTTTCTCACAGTGTCACAAATGTGTTTTAAAGATTTTTAGTTTATTATAAAAATTTTCAAATATACACAAGGATAGTAGAATGGACATCACATTAATAAATTCACTTTTGAGCTCCAGCAGTTATTAAAATGTTTTCAGTCTGAGATGTGAGATTCCTGGGCCAAAAAGTTTAAACCTTGTAAAACTCATGATATTCTAGTGCAGAAATGCATGATCCAGTGAAGCCAACTTATCCAACTCAGTTCATGCAAGTATGAATAGTTGGTTAATTCATCAAAAAAGTTAAAGTAAAAAAATATGGTATGCTACAGTCATTTTATTTTAACTGAAAATTTTTAATTACAGATTTTGTTTTTTACCCATTTTATAATGTCAGGGCAGGAATTTTCTTAGAAAATAGGTTTCTGATTTGGAGTTCTGCCTTATTTTTGTCTATACTAAACCCATAATGTGTTAGTCATAATTTAAACTTTCTGTTTTTTACGTGAAGGGGCAACATAAAGATTCTTGCAATATAATAAGAATAGAGAATCCGATAGAGCTGTCCTACATGGTAGCCCCTAGCTGCATGTGGCTATTTTAATTTAACTTAAAATAATTAAAATTAAATAAAACAAAAAATTTAATTATCCAGTTGTATTAACCATATTTCATGTGCTCAGTCATTACATTTAGCTACTAGCTACCACATTGGACAAGTCAGGTTCGAATATTTCCATCATTTCAAAACAATGTGTTGGCATTATATCAGTGTAAATAGTTTCTCTCCTGTGCACTAGGTTTTTCCTCCCAGTTGCCAGGACAAAGGTCAGATCTTTAGGGAAAGTTATTTTTTTACTACATAATAATGAATGTAAAATTCTACTACATTTCCTAGTTTTTATTAATTAGACTGAACATTATTTGAAAAGTATGTTTGTACTTCCTTTCTTTGTGAAATTTTGCCATTTTTTCCACTAGGTTGTTTAGGATTCCTTCCTTCCTTCCTTCCTTCTTTCCTTCCTTCCTTCCTTCCTTCCTTCCTTCCTTCCTTCCTTCCTTCCTTCCTTCCTTTCTTCCTTCCTTTCTCCTTACCATTTAAAAAATTTTTTTATTAAAACATAGCCAACATATATTAATTTCAGGTGTACACCATAGTTATTCAACATTTATATATCTGAAGAAGTGATCACCATGGTAAATCCAGCAACCATCTGACACTGTGTAATGCTATCACAATATTATTGACTGTATTCCCTATGCTGTATACCACATCCCTGTGACCAATATGTTTTATACCTGGAAATTTGAACCCCTTCTTTCCCTTCACTTTTCTTTCCCTTTTTTTGATTTTCAATTACAATCAATATTGACAATATCATTTTATATTAGTTTCAGGAGTACAGCAAAGTGTTTAAACAATTATGAAATGATCCCCCTGATGAGTCTAATACTCACTTGGCACTATATGTAGTTAGTATAATATTATTGACTATATTTTCTTTGCTGTACTTTACATCCCCATGGCTATTTTTTACCTGCCAATTTGTACTTCTTAATCCCTTCTCCTTTTTTACCCTATCCCTAAACCCTTTCCATCTGTCAACCATCAGCTTGTTTCTTGCATCGGTGAATCTGTTTCTGTTTTGTTTGTTTATATTATCTTTAGATTTCACACATAAGTGAGATCATATGGTATTCGTCTTTCTTGGTCTGACTTATTTCACTTAGCATAATACCTTCCATGTCCATCCATGTTGTCACAAATGGTAAGGTTTTAGTCGTTTTTATGGCCCAGTAATACTCCAGTGTATACACGTATCACATCTTCTTTGTCCAGTCCTCTATTGCTTGGCACTTAGGTTGCTTCTATATCTTGACTATTGTAAATAATGCTGCAGTGAACATAGGGGTACATATATCTTTCTGAATTAATGTTTTGGGGTTTTTTTTTGGTAAATACCCAGAAGTGGAATTGCTGGGTCATATGGTAGTTCTATTTTTAATTTTTTGAGAACCTTCTATAGTGTTTTCCACAGTGGCTGTACCAATTTGCAATCCTATGAACAGTGCAACATCAAAATTGGCTGGTTGATTGCATTAAAAATAGGAAACCTAAGACCTATTTGTGTAAATTCTTATTTATTTGATGTGAGTGAGGTAGTACATTGATATCCAGTTTTTTAAATAAACTATTCAGATGATTCTTATCTACACCTGAATTTAGAAACTACTGACTTTACCTTTTTTTTCTAACAATCTCTCTCACCTAAGTGTTTATGCTCTTGACCTCTTGCAAATTGAAGGCCATGAATACCATCTTCACTTCACACAGACATTATTTTCAGTTTCCCCCCCATTTCTACCATAGAAATTTTATATCTCTCCAAAGGGAAAACAAACAAACAAACAAAACAACACCATGTGTTTACTTTCTGGTTATCTTTCAGACTTGAAGTTCAGATGTAAGACAAAGGAATTATGTCTTCAAAAAGAAATATATGAAGTAACATCATCCCAGTGGATGATAACAGGAAAATGTCATAGCCTTTTGGGCTCCAATATTAGAGATAACTGGGAATGCAAAGGCCATTTTGAGAGGCAAGAGATAAATCAAGAGAGATATTTGAGGCAAGCATTAAAGACTTATGAAAAAATGCCAGCTTGCAGCCTGCAGACATCTCTTATTCTACATCATCAAATTTATCCTGGAGAGAAACTCTGTAAATTCAAAGAATGTGGGAAAGGCTTTATTTACGGCTCACGACTTATGCGACAGCAAGGAATTATTATTGGTGAGAAACTCTATAAATGTAAAGACTGTGGGAAGGTCTTTAGTCATTTTTCCTATCTTACTGAACATCAGAGAATTCATACTGGTGAGAAGCACTATGAATGTAAGGAATGTGGAAAAGCTTTCATTCGTGGTTCACATCTTATTCAACATCAGAGGATTCATACAAATGAAAAACCCTATGAATGTCAGGAATGTGGGAAGGCCTTTAGACAATCTGCACACCTTACCCGACATCAGAGAATTCATACTGGTGACAAACCTTATAAATGTAAGGAATGTGGGAAATCTTTTATTTGTGGCTCAGAACTCACTCGACATCAGAGAATTCACACTGGTGAAAAACCCTATGGTTGTAAAGAATGTGGGAAGGCCTTTAGACTGCGTTCACAACTTGGTCAGCATCAGCGACTTCATACCGATGAGAAATCTTATCAATGTAGGGAATGTGGAATGGCCTTTATTCGTAGTTCACAACTTACTGAACACCAGAGAATTCATCCTGGTATGAAACATTATGAATGTAAAGAATGCGGGAAGGCTTTTATTTGTGGTTCCCAACTTTTTCAACATCACCAAACTCATACTGGTGAGAAATCTTATGAATGTGCACAGTGTGGGAGGGCCTTTATTTGTGCCTCACAACTTACTCAACATCAGCGAATTCATGCTGCCAAGAAACCCTATAAATGCAAAGAATGTGGGAAGGCTTTTATTCGTGTCTCAGAACTTACTCGACATCATAGTGTTCATACTGGTGAGAGACCCTATGAATGTAAAGAATGTGGGAAGGCCTTTAGACAGTCTTCACACCTTAATCAACATCAGAGAATTCATAATCTAACATAACAAATATAGGAAATTCTTTACTTGCCATTCATTTGTTATAGAGCATCAGATTTCATGCTAGGGTAAAATACAGTGGACGTGGAAATTCCTTTGACCTTACTCTCACTTTTTTCAGAAACAGAAATTTTAATGTTGAAAAAAAAAAAGGATAATAAATGTGGAGTTTCTATCATGACTCAAACCTTGTTGAAATTCTACAAATTTATATTTTAAAAAATGGTAATTGAGAAAAGCTCCTATTTACTATTATGTGACATTAGGCAAATTATTTAACTTCTCTGTGCTTAAATTTACTAATTGGTAAACTGTTGATAGTATCTATATGTAATAATGAGTCTAATTCCAGTTTTGATGTTTGACCACTAACTTTTTAAGCATCACCTTCCCTATTCACTTTGGCCCTACATCTGAAAAACCTGATCAGAAAGCCTGTGTGCACCTCCTCTTTTGAAGCCAGTGGGAAAATTAAACTTTGCACATTCCAGACCACATTCAGTTCCACCTGCTCTCTACTATAAAAGCCAACCTATTCTGTTTGTTCAAGCTGCTTCAGATCTGCTTGTGCAGGCCATGTACTGCCCAGGAGTCCCTTTTGTGAGTAAGATTTTCAAAGTCTGTTGATGCATGGAGTATCATCAACCTCAACATTTGATGTAAAATTAGGAGAGAGGTCAATCTCAATTCTATGGAATGACCACAAAATAATTTGTGTAGCTGGCAGGACATTCTCTAGGCTTTATCACCACTGTTTAAGATCTTCCTTTTCTTGCTCTTAGCTTACTAAATGGGTAAAACTACTTTAAATAGTGTGGGAGATGGCTCTGCTTTTTGCTAGCAATGTTGTGCTTTGGGTTGTGCTGTTCTGTGCGGCATTCGCTGAGTCCTGCAGAGCCTCTGTTATATATTTTGTCATCTAAGTCAGAAGGTTTGATAATTGGTATTTAGGAATGGGTTTATGTGGCCCTGGGTTGTGTGTTTTGGCCTGGATATATATCAGTGTATGTCTTAGAATTATGTATCTCAGTTCCAGCATAAGCTATGACTGATGCTAGGCTCAGGGGAATGACTCTTAGCCTGTGACCCCTCATTGTGTGTCTCAACTAGATATTGACCCCTGCTCTACAGAAGTACTCAAGGGAAAGACCGATACCTTGTACAATATACGCACCCCTCAGCTGGTTGCTTGTGAAAGGGCAGTCATTTGAGAGTGAAAAAGCAGTCATGTGGTTTGCTGAGGTCTATACTCTTAAGAACAGATAGCTGAGATCTTTAAGTATTTCTTATGCTGCTGTAACCCGTGCCTCTATTACATCAAAGATCCTGATCCTCAGGGTTATTTGAAAGAACATCTATTGTGGCACAGATACTTAACAGATCCTACTACTGAAGGAAGAACCATTTCAGAGTTTCCAGGGTTGCCCTCTACAGAACCCTCACCAGAAGACCTGGTGTTGATAACACAGCGATCTGGGCTTCTTTAGTTATTTCGTCCCGGTAACATCCCCAAGGAGCTCCAGGTTTTTCTTGGACAAACTTTACAGAGCATCCAGTCTCTTTGCCCAAACCCAGGGCCCTACAGTGTAGGACCCACTGCCTCATTCCCTAACCCGAGTCAATGGCAACTTCTCTAGCCTCACAGGGATATAGAGGCCCCTGGGACCCTGCCACCACCCACAGACAACAGTCCTGTATACAACCACGATGATCCATTGTTCACCACACTACATGTAACCTTTAATGGCCTTCATTGATACCAGTTTCCAAATCATGGCAACCCCTGGACACCCCACTAAATTTAAAGGAGGAACTCTGTAATCTTTAGGGGCATTACTGGACATTAGAGTAAAGGCAAACGAGTCCACCTTTCCTTGATCATTGGCACAATAACTACCTAATTTTCTAGTGGTCACATTTCATATACCCACTTTGGGATTTCCATTATTGGAATAGATGCTCTAGCCAGTCATGTAGTCCATTAGAATAAAATTAAAACTTTGGCCTCATGAATTGGACCTTGTGGACCTGCCCCAACCCATTAAAACTATTGATATGGCTCAATGTAAATTAAAACAAGGCCTTTATTGATTGAGATCCAATATATAACATCTATTAAGAGAAGAGGTAATTACCCCACTGTTTCTCCATTTTAAAGCTCAATTTGGCCTGTCTTGGAAAGAATGGTATATTACAGTGGATTACCATAACCTAATGCCATGGTCCCACCCATTAAAATGAGGCCTATCATAATTGAAATGACCAAAAGTGTACAAATTTTAAGTTATGAGTAGATATGTGGGGTCTAATGTACAGCATGGTGACTATAGTTAATAATACTGTACTGTATACTTCAAATTTGCTAAGAGAATTAGTCCTAAGCGTTCTCATCACACATACAAACAGGTAACTGAGGTGGTGGATGTGTTAATAAACCTGATTATGGAAATCATTTCACAATATGCACATGTGTGTGTGTGTAAAATCATTACATGTATACTTTAAATACATACAATTTTATTTTTCAATTATACCTTAATAAATTAGGGTGGGAGGAAGAAATGACCAACACCATTCAAACTGCCACTGCTAAACACTTTGCTGCTATCAATTTAGCTAGTATATTCTATTCAGTCCCTAGTTCAACAGTCTCAGTTCACATTGCGCTTTGAAGGGATGCAGTGTTTTCACTTGGTTGCCCAAAGAATACTTAAGTGGCCTGGCTATTGTACACAACCTCTTTTGACAAGATCTCAGTCAGATCCAGGTGTCTCTGTGTTCCCAGGGTATGGCAATACACTGAAGACAGTATCAGATTAAGATATTCACTAGACACTGACAAAGAACATTAAAACATTTACCACTGCACTTACTGAGAGGAGATGGGCCCACATGAGGTCCAGGGGCCTGTTGCCTCAGTCAAATTCTTAGGCCTTATCTGGTCTGCCCAAGGGAGCTCTATTCCTGATGTAGTTAAAAGGCAACTTCTATTTTTATCAGCCCCAACCACTCTCAAGCAAGCCCGAAACCTATTAGGTCTCTTTGATTTTTGGAGGAAAAATATTCCTGTTTACAAATATTGCTAAAGCATATTTGTGCCATCTGCAAACCAGTGTGAATGGGGACCCTTTACAACAAAAGCCCTAGAGTCGATCTAGATAACCATATAAGATTGCTTCCTTTACTGACTCCTGGAGACTCCTTCATGGTGGAATCTCTGGCAACCACCAGTTATGTTTCTTGGGAGTCTGTGGGCCACCCATAGTGGCTACAAGTTGCCAATGAGTTTCCATTGCAAAAAGTTGCCTACTTCAGCCCCATGTTACATGCCATTAGAACTATAGGTGCTGACTGCATACTGGGCCCTTCTGGAAATGAAGGTTATCACAGAACCTGATCCTGTGACTCAATACCCAGGTGCTCAGTATGCCCTGGGTCATAGAAACAGTGCCCTGCAAGCTTGGCATGGCCACTGAAATCTTGCTGAAACTGTGTGGCACCTACAGGATAGCATCAAACATGGGCTTTCTGGCATATCCTACCTGTAGGAGGAAGTGACCTTTCCTTAGTCCCTTGCCAGATGCCTCTATGCTGGAAGAGCTCATCGCTGTCGCAGACCCCTTGGTTATCTGGGGAATCCCTTGGGATCAACTGAGTGAACATTAAATGGGGTTCATGCATTTTTGAATGGTAGCACCACTATCTCACATATTTGAGTTTGCTGCAGGACATTTTTATTCCTTAACCAAAACAACCCTGATAAAGGATGGGACCTAAGGGTCAGCTTTATTGGATGTATTCCAGGCAGACATCTTGGCTTTGGAGGATAACCTGGCTGACCAACCTGGACCAATAATCTGGCTATTTAATCCAACCATTGGCAACAACAATTTCTCATTCAAGACCTACCTCTTTTGTGTAATAAAGAACTTTAGGTGATTACTTGCCTCTTAGGCATCATCAAATATACAAAGGTCACACCAAGGCTCAGACTGCTTAGGTGCAATTTTATGCTCAAGCTAATAAACACATATTTTAGAGACTCTGGCCAAAACTTTCTCAGATGACATTCCAGATCCCATTTGACTGGTCCAGTGGACCCATGAAATGTCAGAGCATAGAGGAGCTTCTACCTCTAATTCTTTGGATGAATGCCAAAGGTTTCCCCTATGTTCTATCATGGCTAATGTGGTGACAAGCCAATGTACTCTATGTGGGAATATCTGTTATTAAAAATAAAGTTGGTGGGGTGTCATTCCATAGCAGTCCTGCCCCTGTGGTCTCTGGCAAATAGATGTTATCATACCACCACTGCTCTCCTCTGCTGGCGCCATTCAATGTCTTGACTATGGTGAACACCTTCACCAGCTTCTTATTTGACCTACCCCATCTTTGACATGCAAGTGCAGAACTGCTATACATAGCCTCCTAAAACATTCTTCATTCCCTTAAGAGTTCCAGACACTGTCCACCAAGGCACTCAAAATACACAACCTTGGCTTCTTAAATATATTTAGTGTAACCCCTCAGCTTGAAGCTGCTAATCTTCTAAAACACTACACTGGCCTACTAAAACAAGCCTTATTGAAATTACAAAATCAGTGGGGCCTTCTAAATGAGTCTTTTTCCTGCCAGTGTCCTTCATTAAACCAAATTTCTGGCCCCTAGTGCCCTCTATCAAAATGCACTGCTAACAACACATCAGTTGCCTTTTCTTGCCCTCTGGGTGACACTTCACAAATCAAGGTTAATGAAGATCATATTGAACTAGAAATCTCTCCCCTTTTCCATCCCTTTTGAGTCTTTTCCCCACCCCTGTTTCAATGGATTTTTAATTATAATTCATTCACTATCGAATGTGCCTCTGGCAATCTGCTGGGCTATTCAGGCGCCCTTCCCAGGGTTAGATTCCTAGAGTTAGCAAATGACTCTCTTTTGAGTGCACTGTCATATGCAAACGAATCAATCTAGATCCCTAAGCCCCAATGGCCATATTTATCAACTCTTATACTTCCTTATATTTCAGGCCAATTTCCCCCTGTTCTCATCACTCCAGGGCCAGGTATCATGGATAATACCTACACCTGGAGCCCACTGAAATGATTCAAACTAGCCAATCCTAAAATCCTGTCTAGCTTGCTTTGCCCATTCCTTCCAGTGAAAACCACAATAAAGGCTATTTCCTCTCTCTCCCTGTGACTGAACTTAATATTCTTTCGTGTGGCCCTGTGTGGCATGGCATGTGCCGTTCCTTCACTGGGAACTATGAGTAACAGAAACTATCTTTTGTCTCCTGATCTGTTGTTGGCTTCATGATACCAAAATAAAACTAAGATTTACATTTTAAAACATGGTCTCATTCCAGAGTGACCCCAGCTCAGGAATGTGGACTCCCACAAAACATAATGACCTGAAATTGGGACAAAATATCCACATTATGCCTTTGATGGTCATCAGCCACAGGTGCTTCAGGCTACAGCACCCATATGGCGCAAATGTTATTGCCTGGCTTTGTAACTTTTCATTTCCTGGATATGTCTACTTGTTAATAACTTGTGCCTGGGATACTACAGGCCATTGGGCAAACCCAAGCTGAAAATGTGACAGCCACTGGGCTGTATTTTGGTTTCACTGTTGCCCATACTAGCTTGAGTTCTTTAACGCTACGTCCACAGCAAACCACTAGATGGCAATATAATTCCATTTCTGCATCACTGGCAAAAATATCGTTTAAAGCAAAACCTATTGGCTCTTTTATTTTTATTTATTTATTTTTGGTTAAAGATGACTGAGTTTTTGCTTTTCTTCTCCTTTTTTTAATCCCCGTTCCCTCACCTTCCTTACCTTTGGTAACCATCAGCTTTTTGTCTATATGTGTCTATTTCTATTTTATTTATTCTTTTGTTATGTTTTGTTTTAGATTCCATATGTAAGTGAAATAATACAGTATTTGTCTTTCCCTACCTGACTTTATTTCATGTAGCATAAAATCCTCCAAGTTCATCCATGTTGTCTCAAATGGCAAGATTTCATTCTTTTTTATTGCTGAGTAATATTGCATTGTACACACACACACACACACACACACAACTCATTATACACTCATTTTTTGATGGACATCTAAGTTGCTTCCGTATCTTGGCCGTTACTAATAATGTAATGAACATAGAGGTGCACATAGTTGTGAGTTTATTTCTGGGCTCCCTATTCTGTTCCACTGAGCCAATCTGTTTTGCCTTATAGTATAGCTTGATATTAATAGTGCGATACCTCTGACTTTGTCCTTTCTCAAGATTGCTGTGGCTAGTCAGGGTCTTTTCTGGTTCCATGTAAATTTTAGAATTATTTTCTAGTTTGGTGAAAATTACCATTGGTATTTTGATAGGGATTTCATTGAATCTGTGGATTGCTTTGAGTGGTATGGACATTTTAATGATGTTAATTATTCTTAACCATGAGCACAGTGTATCTTTTCACTTTATTTGTACCTTCAGTTTCTTTCTTCAATATCTCATTATTTTCTGGGTATAGGTCTTTAACCACCTTGGTTAAATTTATTCCTAAGTATTTTATTCTTTTTGATGCAATTGTAAATAGGATTGTTTTTTAATTTCTTTTTCTGATGGTTTGTTATTGGTATATAAAAAGGTAGCCAACTTCTGATATTAAATTTGTATCCTGCTACTTATTGAATTCATTTATTTGTTCTAATAGTTTTTAAGGTTCTCTATAGTATCATGTCATCTGCAAGTAATGACAGTTTTATGTCTTCTTTTACAATTTGAATGCCCTTTATTTCTCTTTCTTGTCTGATTGCTGTGGCTAAGACTTCCAAGGCTATGTTGAATAAATCTGGTGAAAGTGGATATCTTTGTCTCATTCCTGATCTCAAGGAAAGTGCTTTGAGCTTTTCACCAGAGTTTGATGTTACCTGTGGGTTCTTATTATATGGCCTTTATTATGTTGAGGTGTGTTCCCTCTATTCCTACTTTCCCAAGAATTTTTATCATAAATAGATGCTGGATTTTGTCAAAGCCTTTTTCTGCATCTACTCATATGATCAAAAGATTTTTATCCTTCATTTTATTCAGGTGGTATATCATGTTAAGTGATTTGTAGATATTAAACTAAACTTTCACCTCAGGAATAAATCCCACTTGATCATGGTGTGTAATCTTTTTAATGTCTTGCTGAATTTGGTTTGCTAACATTTTGTTGAGAATTTTTGCATCTATGTTCATTAGGGATATTGGCCTATAATTATTATTATTATTATTATTATTAATTAATTAATTTTGTAACGTCTATGTCAGGCTTTGGAATCGGGGTAATGGTGGCCTCATAAAATGAAGTTGGGAGCCTTCCAGCTTCTTGAAATTTTTGGAATAGTTTGAGAAGGATAGGTGTTCATTCTTTGAATATTTGGTAAAAGTTACCAGTGAAGCCATCTGGTCCAGGACTTCTATTTGTAGGGAGTTTTTAGATAACTGATTCAGTTTTGTTAAAATTAATTGTTCAGTTCAGATTTTTTGTTTCTTCTTGACTCAGTCTTGGAAGATTGTATGTTTCTATAAATTTATCCGTTTCTTCCAGACTGGTTGAATTTGTTGGCATATAATTGTTCATAATATTTTCTTATATAATCTATTATATTTCCGTGGTGTCAGTTGTCCTTCTCTTTCATTCCAAATTTTATTTATTTGAGTCTTTTTTTTCTTGATGAATCTAGTTAAAGCTTTATCAATTTTATCTTTTGAAAGAACCAAACCTTGTTTTCATAGATTTTTTGTATTGTTTCTAGACTCTATTATTCATTCATTCATTCATTCATTCATTCATTTTCTATGGTGACACTGGTTAACAAAATCCAATGTTTCAACTGTACACTTCAACAGTAAGGCATACATATGTTTACACCATGTGTTCGTCTCCCATAACTTCTGTCACCACATATTTGACCCCATCTACTTCCTCACTCCCTCCTCCCCTTACCCTCTGGTAACCATGACCATGAATCTCTGTTTGTTTGTCCTGTTCATTTGTTGCTTTTAGGTTTATATCCCACATATAAGTGACATCATGTGATTTTCAACTTTTTCTCTTTATTTCACTTAGTATAATTATCTTGCGGCCCATCTATGTTGTCACAAATGGCAGTATTTCATCTCTTTTTATGGCTGAGTAATATTCCATTGTATATATGTACCGCAGCTTCTTTTGAAATTTCCACTTTGTTCTTTATTATTTCCTTCCTTCTACCCACTTTGGGCTTTGTTTGCCCTTCTTTTTCTAGTTCCTTTAGATCTAAAATTAGATTGTTTATTTGAGAAACTTCTTGTTTCTTGAGGTAGGCCTACATTTGCTCTGAATTTCTCTCTTAGGACTGCTTTCACTATGTCTCATAGATTTGGGGTCATTGTGTTTTCCTTTTTGATTTGTCTCAAGGTACCTCTTAATGTCTTCCTTGATCTCATTGTTAACCCATTCATTGTTTAGTAGCATGTTATTTAGGTTTTATGTATTTGTGTATTTTTTTTCCATGTAATTTTTAGTTTCATATCATTGTGGTTGGAGATTACATGTGATATGATTTCTATCTTCTTAAATTTACTGAGATTTGTTCTGTGGCCTAACGTGGTCTAGCCTGTAAAATGTTCCATGTGCATTTGAAAAAGATGTATATTCTGCTGCTTTGGGGTGAAATGTTCTAAAAATATCAGTTAAATCCATGTGATCTAATGTGTCATTTAAGGTTACTCTTTCCTTATTGATGTTATTTCTGGAAAATCTATCCCTTGATGTCAGTAGGGTGTTAAAATCCCCAACTATGTCTGTATTGCTGTCATTCTCTCCCTTTATGTTGGATAACATTTGCTTTATGTATTCAGGCGCTCCTATGTTGGGTGCATAAATGTTTATAAGGTTATATCCTCTTAATGGATTGATCCCTTTGTCACCATGTAATATCCCTCTTTCTCTCTCATTATAACCTTAGCTTAACATTTATTTTGTTTGATATAAGTATTGTACCTCAGGTTGTTTTTTTTTTCAATTTGAATTTGCTTGAAATATCTTTTTCCATCCCTTCTTACAGTCTCTCTCTCTGTGTGTGTGTGTGTGTGTGTGTGTGTGTGTGTGTGTGTGTGTCTTTCAACCTAAAGTGGGTCTGTTGTACAGCATATGTAAGAGTCTTCAGCTACCCTATGTCTTATGATTGGAAAATTTAATCCATTTACATCTGAAGTGATTATTGATGGGTACATAGTTATTGGCATGTTGTTTTTTCATGTTATGTTCTTTTCCCCTCCCTTCTTCTTTGTAAAAAAATCTCTTTAATAGTTCCTGTATTACTGGTTCGGTGTTGATGAACTCCTTTCGCTTTTTCTCATTTGGAAAGTTCGTTATCTCTCCTTCATATTAATTGATAGCCTTTCTGGGTAGAGTAGTCTTGGTTGCAGTTTATTGCTTTTCATCACTTTGAATATTTTCTGCCAATTCATTCTGGCCTGCAAAGTTTCTGTTGAGAAATTAGTTGGCAATCTTATGGGTGCTCTCTTATATGTAACAAACTGCCTTTCTGTTGTTACTGCTTTTGAGATTCTCTCTTTGTCTTTGACCTTTGTCATTATGATGTCTTATGGGCTTCTTTGGATTCATCTTGTTTGAGACTCTGCACTTTCTGGGTTTATATGTCTATTTCCTTCGCCAAAAGGAAAGTTTTCTGTCATTACTTCTTCAAATAGGTTTCAATCCCTTGTTCTCTCTCTTCTCCTTTTGATATTGCTAGGATGCAAATGTTGTTATGCTTGATACTGTCCCAGAGGCCCCTTAAACTATCCTCATTATTATTATTATTATTTTGCTGTTTCTACTGGGTCTTTTCTGCTAGAGTGTCTTGTAAATCGCTGACTTGATCCTCTTCTTCATCTATTCTGCTGTTGATTACTTCTAATGTAGTCTTCATTTTAGTTATTGCATTCTTCATTTCTGCTTATTTTATGATTACTATGTCCTTTTTTATACTTGTTATCCCTTTGTTGAAGTTCTCACTAAGTTCCTTAAGCATCCTTGTAGCCATTGTTTTGCATCTGGTAGTAGATTGCTTTCTCCATTTTTTTTTTTTTTAGTTCTTTTTCCAGAGTTTTCTCCTGTTCTTTCATTTGTGACATTTTGTTTATTTGTTTGTTTGTTTTGTTTTGTTTCCTCATTTTTACTACCTATATGTGTTTGTTTCTATGTATCAGATAGATCTGCTATGTTTCCAAGTCTTTGGGTGATGTTTTGTTATGGTTTGAAGGTGGCCACTGGTTGTGTTGATTCTGGGGTCTTTTAGAAGAGGCTTCTGTGCAAGCTTTGGTCACCAGTGCCTGTGACAGGTCCAGGGCTATTCGGAAGGTGCTACAAAATGATCCATAGTTTGTTGCTGCCTAAAATGGACCTGGAGGTGTGTGGGAGAGTACACACTGCAGGTAGAGACCAGCAGTTATCAGTACCAGGCTTCAAGCAGCTCAACCAAAGGTGCAGGCAATCTTGAGGACTGCTACAGCCTGCCAGCTATTCATAAGGTTCAGATGCTGAAATGTTTTGGGTGGTATGAGATTTGGGTGGAGTGGGGTCTCAGGGAATCACTGGTGTGGGGTAAGTAGTATTCAGTGGGTTAATGCAGTATCAGATTTGGTGCCAGTGTGGAGCCTAGGGCCAATCCACAAAAGTCTCAGAGTCAACTGAGGCCAGCTGCCATCCTCTTGGGGCCCACAGACCTCTGAGAGTTATCCAAGGAAAACTGCAGTGTATGCCAAGGTTGCCTGCCTGCCAGCCATGAAAAAGCCTCTGGTGGTACGCAAGTCAGGTGGGGTGGCATCTCAGGGAATTACCAGGGTGGAGTGAGCGGGGCTTACCAGGCCAATGAAAATTGGCCATGTTGGGGGTGGTGGTGCTCAACATGGGAAAAATGGTGTCTGCCCTTTGGCTATATGGGAGGAGGGTTCAACACAGGGACAATGGTGGCCCTCATCCTGAAGCCACACAACTTAGTTTCTCTATGTCTTTGTAACCTCCCTAGCTGCTACACTTCCACCAGGAACCAGGGTGAGTGCCTGAGAGTGAAGGAGTCTGTACATGGGCCTTTTAAGAGGATGCCTAGGTTTCTAGTAGCTTTACATCTCACTAGAATAAAAATCCTAGCTGATTTTTACTGTCAGATCTTGTGGTGGTTCCTCTTCCCAGCACCAGTGCTCCAGGCTTAAGAGCTTTGTGTGGGTTCAGGACTCCTTGCTGTACAGCGGGGACCTCTGCAACTATGATATCTCTCCCTATTCTTGACCACTTCACAAGGGTGCAGGGCTAGCAATTTCACATTTCCACCCCTCCTACCATTTTTGAGGTGCTTCTAAAAACAAGCTACTGGATGGGAGAAGATATTTGCTGATGACACATTTGATCAAGGGTTAATATCCAAAATTTATAAAGAACTCACACAACTTAACACCAAAAAAAAAAAAAAATCACTAGCAATCCAATTTAAACATGGGCAGAGGACCTGTATAGACATTTCTCCAAAGAAGACATAGAGATGACCAATAGATGTATGAAAAGATGCCCAACATCACTAATCAAAGAAATGCAAATTAAAACCACAATAAGATATCACCTCATACCTGTCAGATGGCCATTATCAGTAAATCAAAAGATAGCAAGTGTTAAAGAGGATGTAGAAAAAAGGAAACCCTTGTACACTGTTCATGGGATTGCAAATTGGTACAGTTACTATGGAAAACAGTTATGCATTCTCAAAAAATTAAAAATAGAGCTACCATATGACCCAACAATTCTCCTTCTGGGTATTTATCCTAAGAAATGAAAAACATTAATTCAAAATGATATATGCACCCCTGTGTTCATTGCAGCATTATTTACAATAGCCAAGATATTGAAGCAACATAAGTGTGCATCAATAAATGACTGGATAAAGAAGTGGTACATATGTAAATTGGAATATTACTTAGCTATAAAAAGAAATGAAATCTTGCCATTTGTGACAATATGGATAAACCTGGAAGGTATGCTAGATGAAATAAGTCAGAGAAAGATCAAATACTATATGATCTCACTTATGTGTGGAATCTAAAGATCAATATAAACAAACAAAACAGAAACAGCCTCACAGATGCAGGGAACAAGCTGATGGTTGACAGACAGAAGAGGGATTGGGGTCAGGGTGAAAAATGTGAAGGGATTGAGAAGTAGAAATTGGTAGTTATGAAATAGTCATGAGGATGTAAAGCATAGGGAATATAGACAATAATATGGTAATAATTATAAATAATTATGCCACGTGGTTGCTTAGACGAGTCATGGGGATCACTTTGTAAATTATATAAATATCTAACCAATATGCTGTACACATAAAACTAAAATAATATTGAATGTCGACTCTAATTGAAACACAAAGTATGTGCATGAGTGTGTTTAGGTGTGTAAATTTATTTTTCAGGAAAGGGTCATAGTGAATATGGCCTTAACAGATACATGATTCACCACTCCAAAAATTAAAAAATCGCTTGAATGTCAAATTTTATTCCACATGTTCTATGTCTATATTCTTTTCTGCTGCATTCTGTTGCTGTTTCACTGTTTTATTTTTGTTTTGTTTTGTTTTTGTGTGTGTGTGAGAGTGTCCTGATTTACTTTTCTGCATGTGCTGATTGCTATTCAGGTCAGCTACTTAACTTTTATTTCAATGAGTACAAATTAAAATTTTGTAAAATCTAAGTGATTCCATTTTCTAGATCTGTTAATTCCTTAGATCTACTGAGGATGCTATTTAAACTTATTCTAAAATTTTGTTCTCCTTATTCCTCTAGCCATTTTTTTGGGAGACAGTCTTCCATTTATTCAGCTTGATTTCTTTGTAGTCTGCTAGAGTGGAGAAGAGGATTTGAAGCTGACATTTTTTGTGTGAATTACAGGGGAGAAGTAGGTTGTTATGAGGCATCAGGTTAAGTCCTATGGATGTGGGTGTTCCCCTTTTCTTCTAGGGAATTACCAGCAACTGGCCTATGAATCGTAACCATATTCTCACCCTTATTGCTTTCCCCTGATGGCAAATAGTTATAGTCACTCTGGTCTCCAGAACATGGTGGGCAGGTTCAGTCCATTTGCTGCTTTTGGCTTCGTATCCTTTCCCCACCCAAATAAACACCAGTTGTTTATTATATCTTCTTTCCTACTCCTTATTCTGACAAACTATGAGCTTGAAACACCATTGGTGAGTCGCTCTTGCTCTTTGTAGCAGTGCTTTTTTGTTTTGGCTTGTGGTTTTCTTAGGTAGTAATTTGTTTTAACTACGTATGGTGTCAGATGGGTCCTAGACTTAATGGTGGGATCATATAGTAAGGTATATAAATGTCTAATCATAATTTTATACATCTGAAACAAATATAATATTGTATGTCAACTATAATTGGAAATTAAGTAAATTTTAAAAACAAAAAATTTCTTTCTTTGTTTATTTGTATATGTAGTTTCACTATCTCATGTATTTAAAAATCACTTGGGGGTGGCTCCATAGTGTAGTGGTTAGCACATCTGCTTTACAAGCAGAAGGTCCTGGGTTTGCGCCCCAGATGGAGCCACAGACCATACCCTGGTACACCAGGCCCCGGGTGCGCCAGGTCCCAGGTGCGCCAGGTCCCCCGAGTGAGCCTGGGGTGCCAGGCCCTGTGGGCACCAGATCCTGGGTGCACCAGACCCCTGGGTGCACACTGCAGTGCTTGGGAGGAGACTCCCAGCCTTCAGAGATCCAGTTCTTAAGGGGAGATGGCAATATCCGTAGGTCAGGTGTGGAAGTCGGAGGTGGGGAGAATTAAGAAGGGGGAAAAATAAACAAATAAAAAAAATCTCTTTGTCTTACTGAAGTTCCACCTTAATACATACTAAAAGTCCATAAAATATCTGCATCTTTTTAAAATAGTGTTTTTCCCAGCTTTATCAAAGTATAGTAGATAGTTGCTCATATTTACCTTGTACAATTCAATGAGGTTTTTTCAGTTATAGTTGGCATAAAATAATATATTAGTTTCAGTTGAGCAGTATAGTGATTACAGATCTATATAACTTATGAAGTGGTCACCCCACTAAATCAAGTACACCCTCCCCACTTACATATTTTTTACATTTTTGACTAGTTTCTTTATGCTATGCTTTTTATCTCCATGATTATTTTGTATCTATCCATTGGTACTTCTTAATCCCCTTGCCCATTTTTACCATCCTCTCAATCACCCCTCCCATCTAGTAGCTCTCAAAATATTCTCTGTATCTATGAGTTTGTTTCTATTTTGGTTATTGTCATTGTTATTTTGTTCTTTAGATTCCACACGTATGTGAAATCATGTGGTATTTGTCTTTCTCTACCTGACTTACTTCATTCAGCACAATACCCTCTAGGTACATCAAGGCAATATCTTTTTCCATCCCCTTCCTTTTAGTCTGTGTGTGTTGTTAAATCTGAAGTGAGTCTCCTATAGACAGCGTATGTAGGGGTCTTGTTTTCTTTTTTTTTTTTAAATTAAGTTTATTGGGGTAACACTTGTTAATACAATTATATAATTTCCAGGTGTACATTATATTTTAACATCTATATATTCTATTGTGTGTTTACTACCAGAAGTCTAGTTTCCTTCAGCTACAGTATATTTAATCCCCTTTACTCACTTCACCTTCCCCCTAAACCCTATATTTGACCCCCTTTACACTGTCTACCTCCCCCTCATCCCCCACCCCACTATAGTCCTCTGATAACCACTAGCCTATAGTCCATGTCCATGAGTCTCTGTTTGTCCTGCTCATCTGTTGCTTTTAGGTTTATATCTCACATAAAAGTGATATGTGATTTTCAACTTTTTCTGTCTGGCTTATTTAGCTTAGCAAGATTATCTCGAGGTCCATCCATGTTATCACAAATGGTTGTATTTCATCTCTTCTTATGGCTGAGTAATATTCCATTGTATAAATGTACCACAGCTTCTTTAGCCAATCATCTGTCATAGGACACTTTGGTTGTTTCCATGTCCTCGCCACTGTCAATAATGCTGCCATGAACATTGGTGTACAAATATCTTTTTGGATATGGGTTTTCAAGTCTTTGGGGGTAAATACCCAACAGTGGGATTGCTGGATTACTTTGTAGATCAATTCTTTGTTTTTTTGAGGAACCTCCATACTGTTTTCCATAGTGGCTGTACCAATTTGCAGTCCCACCAGCAGTGTATGAGAGTTCCTTTTCTCCACATCCTCTCCAACATTTGTTATTACTTGTTCTGTTGATTATAGCCATTCTAGCAGGTGTGAGATGGTATCTCATTGTGGTTTTGATTTGCATTTCCCCACTAGCAAGCGATGTTGAGCATCTTTTCATATGTTTGTTGGCCATTTTTATGTCCTCTGGGGAGAAGTGTCCAGATCCTCTGCCCATTTATTGGTTGGATTGTTTTGTTATTATTGTTGTTTGTTATTGAGTTGAATGAGTTGAATGAGTATATTTTGAAAGATAGGCCCTTATTGGAAGTGTTGCTTTCAAATATATTTTCCCATTCTGACGGTTGTCTCTTTACCTTGTTGACAATTTCTCTTGCTGAGCAGAAGCTTTTTAGTTTGATGTAGTCCCATATATTTATTTTAGCTTTTACTTCCCTTGTCTTGAGGTCAAATTCATAAAATCCTCTTCACGTCCAAGGTCCTTGAGTTTGGTTTCTATGTTTTCTTCTATGCATTTTATTGTGTCAGGTCTTATATTCAGGTCCTTAATCTGTTGTGAGTTAATTTTGGTGTGTGGTGCTAGACAACAGTCTAGTTTCATTCTTTTGCAGATGGCTTTCTAGTTTTCCTAGCACCATTTATTGAAGAGGCTTTCCTTTGTCAACTGTATGTTTTTGGCTTTTTTGTCGAAGATTATTTGCCCATATAAATATGGGCTTACTTCTGGACTCTCGATTCTGTTCCACTGGACCTTGTGTCCCTTTTGCTGCCAATACCATGCTGTTTTGATTACTGCCGTTTTGTAGTATAATTTGAAGTTTGGCAGAGTGATTCCTCCAGCCTCGTTCTTTTTTCTCAGGTTGGCTTTGTCAATTTGAGGTCTTTTGTGCTTCCATACAAATCTGATGATTTTTTGTTCTATTTCTTTAAAAAATGCCAATGGGATTTTGATCCCCATCTTAGATCTGTAAAATGCTTTACGTAATATGGTCATTTTAACTATGTTGATTCTTCCAGTCCAAGAACACAGAATATCTTTCCATTTCTTTGTATCTGCTTTGATTTCTTTTAAGAGTCTTGTAGTTTTCATTATATAGCTCCTTCACATGTTTTGTTAAATTTATTCCTAGGTATTTCATTCTTTTTGTTGCAATTGCAAAAGGAATTATTTTTCCACTTTTTCCGACACTTCGTTGTTAGAGTATAGGAACTGCTATAGATTTATGAACATTGATTTTGTATCCAGAGATTTTACTGTATTTGCTTATTGTTTCTAGTAGTGTTCTTGTGGAGTCTAAGGTTTTCTATATAGAGAATCATTCATCTGGAAATAGTTTGACTTCTTTGTTTTCTATTTTGGTGCCTTTTATATCTTTCTCTTGTCTGTGCTCGCTAGGACCTCCAATGTTATATTGAATAACAGTGGCAATAGCGGACAGCCTTGTCATGTTCCTGATCTTAGAGGGAAGGTTTTAGTTTTTCACCATTAAGTCTAATGTTGGCTGAGGGTTTGTCATATATGGCCTTTATTATGTTAAGGTATTTTCCTTCTATACCGATTTTGTGAAGTGTTTTGATCATAAATGGATTCTGTATCTTGTCAAAGGCTTTTTATGCATCTATTGATATGATCAAATGATTTTTATTTTTTAATTTGTTTATATGATGTATCATATTAATCAATTTGCATATGTTGAACCATCCTTGTGTCCCTGGGATGAATCTCACTGGGTCGTCATGTGTAATCTTTTAATGTGTTGCTGTATTTGGTTTGCTAGTATCTTATTTAGGAATTTTGCTTCTGTGTTGATGAGACATATTTGTCTATAATTTTCTTTCTTTGTGTTATCTTTACTAGGTTTCGTTATCAGGGTAATATTGGCCTCATAAAATGAGTTGGGAAGTATTGCCTCCTCTTTGATAGTTTAGAAGAGTTTGAAGAGAATAGTACTAGCCTTCTTTGAATGGTTGTTAGAATTCACTAGTGAAGCTATTTGGTCCTGGACTTTTACTTTTTGGTAGGTTTTTGATGATTGTTTCAACTTCCATTTACTCGTCTATTTAGATTTTCCAATTCTTCTTTATTCAGTCTAGGAAGGTTGTATTTTTCCAAGTACTGGTCCATTTCTTCTAGGATATTATATTTGGTATTATATACTTTTTCATAGGATTTTTGTATGATCCTTTGTATTTCTGCAGTACCAATCATAATTTCCCCTCTTTCGTTCGTGATTTTGTTGATTTGTGTTCTTTCTTTTTTTTTCTTTAGTGATTCTAGCCAGGGGTTCGTCAAAATTATTAACCTTCTCAAAGAACCAGCTCTTTGTTGCATTTATTTATTTATTTATTTGTTGTTGTTTTCAATTTCATTTATTTCTGCTATGATTTTGATGATTTATTTTCTTCTGTTGACTTTAGGCCTCATTTGTTCTTCCTTTTCTAGTTTTTTTTTTTTAAGATAAAGTGTTAGGTTGTTTACTTGGGCTCATTCTTGTTTTTGGAGGTAGGCCTGGACTGATATGAACTTCTCTCTTATTACCACTTTTGCCATATCCCAAAGGCTTTGATATTTTGTACTATCATTATCACTCATTTCTATGTAACTCTTGATCTCCCTTCTTATTTCTTCTCTGACCCAGTTATTCTTCTGTAACATGTTGTTTAACCTCCATGTATTTGTGGCTTTTCCTGCTTTTTTTTGGTAGTTGATCTCTAATTTCAAAGCATTATGATCCAAGAATAAGATTGGTATCATTTTAACCCTCTTATATTTGTTGAAGCTATCTCTGTGTCCCAGTATGTGGTCGATTCTTGAGAATGTTCCATGTACTCTAGAGAAGAAAGTATAAGAATGGTATGGAAGGCTCTGTAAATGTCAATTATGTCCAGTTAGTCTAATGTGTCATTTAAGTATATTATTTCCTTACTGATTTTTCTGTTTGGATGATCTGTCCATAGCTGACAGTGAGGTATGTAGATCTCCTACTATGATAGTGTTTTGGTCTATTTCTCTCTTTAGTTCTGTTAGTAATTGATTTACATATTTCAGGGCTCTCTGATTGGGAACATAGATATTAATAAGTGTTATGTCTTCTTGGTGCATGATTCCATTTATCATTATGAAGTAGCCCTCAGTATCTTTCTTTACTTTTTTTTTTACTTTAAAATCCATTTCATCTGATACTAGTACCACTACTCTCACTTTTCTCTGAATGCCATTTGCTTGAAATATCATTTTCCACCCTTTCACATTGAGTCTATATTTGTGTTTGGATCTGAGATGTGTTTCCTGGAGGCAGCATATGGTTGGGTTTTGTTTTTTGATCCATTCTGCAACTCTGTGCCTTTTTATTGGTGAATTCAGCCCATTTACATTTAGGGTGATTATTGAAATATGAGGTCTTCTTATAGCCACTTTATGTTTTGTTTTTTGGTAGTTCAATGTTTCCATTTTTCCCTTGTTTTTATGTTTCTTTTTTTTTTTTATTTTAGTTGGCATTTCTGAGTTTTATCTCTGGTTCTTCTTGTTTTATGTTATATACTTCAGCTCTGAATCTTTGGTGTGTGGTTATCATTACGAATATGAAAAGGATGGTTACAGATATACAGTCGTGCATTTTCTTCTGTGCATGCCTTATTACCATTCCTCTTTCTGAATGTGGATCTTTGAATCTTCCCCTTTTTAGTCATATTTGTCTCAATTTTTCCCTATGTATGTATATACTATCTTGCATATATCTTGCATACTATCTTGATAGTATGAATGCATATACATTCAATATTATCTTGTTATAACAATTCTCTTCTTATTATTTAAGCTATAATGCCCTATTATTAGTAAGTGTTGCACTCTGTTTCTGTTTGCCTGATAGTCACTTTACTCCTAATTGTGTATTTTTGTCGTTGTTCTTGTTATTTTGTTTTAGGTGAGCTAACTTCTTTCAGTATTTCCTATATTGCAGGTCTTGTAGAGGAGAATTCCAATTTTTGTATGTCTGGAAAGGTCTTAATTTCTCCTTCATATCTAATGGAGAGCTTAGCTGGATACATTATTCTAGGCTGGTAGTTCCTTTCACTTAATAGTTTAAATATTTGATTCCATTCCTTTCTGGCTTGTAAGGTTGTGCTGAGAAGTCCGATGATAATCTAATGGGTTTACCTTTGTATATTACCATTTTCTTCTCACTGGCCACCTTGAAAATTCTATCTTTGTCGTTGATTTTGATAATTTTAATACAATGTGTCTTGGTGTAGGCCCTTTTGGGTTGAGGTAATTGGATGTTCTGTTGACTTCTTTAGTTCCGAGATCCAGCTCATTTCTTAGATTTGGGAAATTCTTGTCCACCATTTGTCTGAAAATGCTTTCTAGTCCTTTCTCCTTTTCCTTGCCTTTGGTTATTCCTATTATTCATGTTTCCTCTCCTGATGGTATCATTTAGTTCTTGTACTTCGCTATCATTATTTTTCATTCTTCAATTTTTCTTCTTCCTTCTGATGCACATCTAGATTTCTGTCTTTGATATCCCTGACCCTTTCCTCCATTTGGTTAACTCTATTTCCTAAGCTTGCTACTTCATTTTTCAGCTCTTGCAGTGTGTTCTTCATCTCCAGAGGTTCTATTTGGTTCTTTTTGAGGCTTTCAATATCCTTACTCTGCTCATCTAGTTGTTTTTTCAATTCTTGAAATTGTTGATATGATTTGTTTTCAATCTCATTGAGTTTTTTCAGAAGTACCACCCTAAATTCTCTGTCATTTAAGTCACATATTTCTATGTCTGTGAGCTTATTTTCTGGAGATTTTTCTCTTTCTTTTTGAGATATCTTGTCACCTTGGTTGTCCATGGTGTTTAATGGAGTATTTCTCTGCCTGGGCATTAATGGAAGTGTATTATGCTGTATTGTATTCCAGAAAGAAGGTTTATTATATAAAGTTCTGTCTGTAGTCTGTTGTAAAGAAGGCGCTTTTCTTTTGGTTTCCTGTAGGTGGCGTCTAAACCTCTTGGACCCCCGATTTATATAGTGCCTTAAAGTAGCTCTTATGTGCAGATTCCATGCTCAGACGTGCTGGTGTGCAGTTTGGGTGTTTTTTGTTGAGTTTTAGATGTTCAGCTTATTGTTTCAAAGGGAGAGATCTGGGGACGTCTCCACCCCCATGTTTTCCATTGAAATGCGGCTCACAGCATTAGTTGCCCGCTGGGAATGGAAGTGTAGCTTACAGGGCTGACCACTTTTGCTGAGATTGGAAAGGCCACTCACAACAATGGCCACTCAGCTGTGAACACTTGGTCCTGAATCACTGGGAACTGAGTTTAGCAGCAAGCCAATAACAGTGCCTCTGGCAGTCTGCAGGTTGGGTGGGGTGGGGTCTCAGAGAAACAGTGGCAGCCAGATTAATACAGCCTCAGTCTTACTGCAAGACTGGTAACTGTTGTGAGTTCCCACATAAGACTCAGGTCACAGCAAGACCAGCTACTGTGTAAGACTGGCCCATGAGTCCTCACTATCTCCCCAAGTTCGTGTTGGCACTGGTAATCTGCCGGACCTTATCTCTGAAATGGGGCTCACAGGCTGGCTTCTGTTGCTGGAATTAGAAATGCTGCTCACAACAATGCCCCCCCCCCCATGAATCACTTCACTCTAAATCACTCAGCTCAGAGCTTGGCAGCCAACCCTAAACAACTGTTCTTGGTGGTCTGCAGGTTACGCAGGGTGGACTGATTCCCTCAGACCAGAGTCTCCTGATGACTCTGTAGTAGGGTCTGTACAATCAAGCTGCTGTGGTCTGTAGGGCGTGTGGACTAAGGCACAATGGTGGCTACCCTTCTAGCACTCTTTCTGACTTCAGATAATGGAAACTTTTTCATAATGAATCCATGTGAGCTTCAGATCCACCACCCATATCCCAGGTGAGTGTCTGCAGGTCAGACAACCTTTGTGCGGGTCCTTCAAAGGGAAGTCTAGGGCCTTAGTCATCTTCCATCTCACCCAGATGGCCGGAATCCCCTCTAGTTTCTACAGTCAGAGTTATTGGAATCTCCTCTTCCCTAGGCTGGGACCCTGGTTTGGGGAGCCCCCAAATGTGACCAGGACACCCCTCTCCTTCAGGAGAGCCTGTGCAGCCTCACTCTCCCTCCTGGTGATCCTCCACCACCCGTGGGTGTGGGTCCAGCTGGATTTGGGACTTTGCCCCTCCTTCCGGCTTCGATGTGGCTTCTTTATATTATCAGATTGGTATTATGATCAGCTGGACTGCAGGTGATTCTCCACATTGATCATTTTATAATTTGGTTGTAATTTCAATGTGGTCCTGGGAGGAGACCAACCCTGCTTTTACCTAGTTTGCGTCTTTCCCCTCTTTTGGGACTTCTCTTGTTTTCTTATCCATTGAATTTCCTATCTTTTGGTTGGAGCACTTAATTCTTTTCCATTTGAAGTATGTATTGATAAACATGTTGTCATTACCATTCTTTATTCCTGTTTATGATACATGTTCATTCTTCTTTTTAAAGTCTCTCCAACATTTCCTGTAATACTGGCTTGGTGTTGATGAATTCCCTTAGCTTGTTTTTGTCTGGGAAGCTCTTTATCTGTCTTTTGACTCTAAATTATAGATTTTTTGGATAAAGTGTTCTTGATTGTAAATCCTGGGTTATCATCATATCGAATATTTTGTGCAAGTCCTTCTGTCCTGCATAGTTTCTTTTGAGAAATCGACTGCCATCTTATGGGTGCTCCCTTGTAGGTAACTAACTGCTTTTCTCTTGCTACTTTTCAGATTCTTTCTTTATATTTAACCTTTGGAATTTTAATAATGATGGGTCTTGGTGTGGACCTCTTTGGGTTCATTTTTTTGGGGGACTCTCTGACTTTACTGAGGTTGTATGTCTATTTTTTTCATGAAGTTAGGGAAGTATTCCATCATTATTTCTTCAAATATAGTTTCACTTTCTTGTTCTCCCTCTTCAGGTATCCCTATGATATGATGTTATCCTTAATTTTGTCCCATAGGCTCTTTAAATTATTGTTATATTTTTGGTTACATTTTTCTTGCCATTCTGGTTGAGTATTCTTGGCTTTTCTATCCTATGTACTGATGTTTTCATCCTGTTCTTTCTCTACTCTGTTGACTCCCTCTAATATATTCTTTATCTCAGATAATGTGTTCTTTATTTCTGACTGGTTCTCTTTTATAATTCACATTCCCATTTTTATGTTTTTTAAATCTCATTGTTAAAGTTCTCTCTGAGTTCATTACTCTTCCCTTAATTTCACTGAGCTGCTTTATAACCAGTGTTTTGAACTCTTCATCTGCGAGATTTTTAGACTTCATTTTTTTTATTTATCTCTGTTCTGTTCTTTCATATGGTTTCCGCTTCTTTGTCTTCCCATTTTAGCTGCCTTTCTGCATCTGTTTCTACGTATTAAGCAAAGCTCTTAAGTCTCCCAGTCTTAGAGTGGCTTTGTGTAGTAGGTGACCAGTGGCACAAGGGGTGAGCTGCAGGCCAATTTAGCCCCAGCTTGTGCCCCTCCAGAGCCACCTGTTAAGATTCAGAAAGCAATCCACAGGTGCTGTGCTTATTGTTGCCTCAAGAAACCACGCCTGAAACCGGGTCAGCTGTCACCAGTGTGAGTCTTAGTGCTGCTCAGTAAGTGGCACAAGATTTGCCAGGAACAACTGAATGTGGCTTGGATGGGGCCATGAGTTGCAGGGGAGGTGGAGTTTCAGGGGATACTCTGGGCGAAGTGACCTCTGTTTTCTAGTTAGATGAATCTCAACTACAGAGGTGCTCTGTCTGCACACTGGGAGTGGGGAGGGCTCAACAGAGGAACAATGGATACCACTAGCACTTTTGCCTGGTAGAAAGTCTCACCTCCAGCTCTTGCTCAAACAACTCAGTGTCTCCCTATAGGCCCCTGATGTCCCCAGAGCAGGCAACCAGGTGCTGGTGCTCAGAGTAAGCAGGACCATCACCGGGAAAGTCTGATGGCGAACATAGCCCCTTTAAAGGCATCTGCAGCTGCTGTCTGCTGCTACCATAGCCTCTATTCCATTCAGCTGTTCAGGACCAGCTAGCCTCATGTCTTCACCCCTCCTACCTCCTACTGTTGCAGGGTGATTTCTTCTTTCTCTCCCTAGTTGTAGAGCTTCTGTTTCTCTAGACCCCCAGGTGACTCTGCTTGCTGCTTGCTCTGTGTTTCCTCTCAACTTTGATGTGGTTGCAAGAGGGAATAAGCTAAGATTCTATCATTTGTGCCACTTTGCTCAGTTCTCCAATTCTGCATCTCTTTATGAACTTTCTATTCTGTTCCATTTATGTTCACCAGTATTACAATGTTTGAGTCTTTATAACATAATGTTATGTAATACAATATAACTAAACAACACACTTCTAAATAATCATGGGTTAATAAGACTCAAGGTAAAGTAAAAATACAGTGAACTAAAAGGAAATAAAAAGCAAAGTATAAAAATTTGTAGGAGGCAGTTAAAGCAGGTATGAGAGCTAAATTTATAGCACTGAATACATATATTATAAAATGTAAAAATTCTCAAATAATCTCAGCTTCATTATGGAACCTAAAGAAGAGCAACATAATGCAAACTAAACAGAGCAAAGAAAAAAGATAAGAACAGAAACCAATACAACTGAAAAAATAGAAAAATCAATGAAATAAAGAGCTGATTCTTGAAAGATCAACAAAATGGACAACTTATAGAAAGAATTACCAATGTCCATATGAAACAGGGGAACAGGGGTTATCACCATGCAGACATCGAAAGGACAATAAGGGAATACTACAAATAACTATACACATAAATTTGATAACTTAGATGAAATGGACTAATTACTTGAACCACAAAACTACCACAAAAACAAAATATGAAAGATAATGTGAGTAGCCATATAAATATATAAGGAAATTAAAATCTTTCCAAAAGAGAAATCTCTAGGATCAGATAATTTCACTAGAGAATTCTACCAAATGCTTAATAAAGAACACAATCTCTTCCAGAAAATAGAATGCTAGTATTACCTTGACACCAAAGACACAATCTGCATAAAAGAAATACATAGCCCTATATACTTCATGAATATAGACACAAAAATCCTTAAGAAAACATTAGTAAATAGAATTCAGCAATACATAAAAAGACTTCTACATGACTACATGGTGTTTACTCCAGGAATTCAACACTGGTTCAATATTTGAAATTAACATAACACACCATTTCAACAAACTGAAAAAAACTCACAAAATCACATCAACTGATGCAAAATTAACATTTGAGAAAATTCATGATAACCACTCAGAAAAATAGGAATATAAATTTCAATTGATAAAAAGTATCTTTAAAAATGTACAGCAAATATTACACTTAATTGTGCAATAGTGAATTCTTTCCCTGAGGATTAGTAAGCAAGAATTTCTTCTCTCACCACTCTTATTTAACCCAGTGCTTGAAGTTCCTGTGTTAGAAGGAAAGACTCTAAAAGGCATTCAGATAGGAAATAAAACTGTCCTTATTTATAGATAACATGATTATCTATGCAGAAAATCTCAGCAAGGGGTTAAAAAAATTCTAGAACCAATGAGTTCAGAAAAGTCACAAGGTAGAAGATAAACATGCAAAAATCAGTAGTATTTCTATATACTAGCAATCAATATGTGAACAATGAAATTAAAAATACATACTATTTATAATCACTCGAAAATACATAGGTGTAAAACTCAAAACACATATAGGACTTGTATGCTGAAAACTATACAATACTGATGAAAGAAATAGATCTAAATATATAGGCATACTATGTTCATAGCAAACATAGTAAAGAGATAAATTTTCTCCATATTGATACACAAATTTAATGTAATTCCTATAAAAATCCTAACAAGAATTTTCATAGACATATTGTTGCTGTAGCAAATGTCTTAAAACAACACAAATTTAATATCTTATAGTTCTATGTGTTAGGAGTCCAAAATGAGTCTCAGTGGACTAAGAGCAAGTGTGAGCAGGCTGCATTCCTTTCTGGAAGCTCAAGGGGGGTGGCCTTCTTATTCTTCTTTATCCTTCTCCTCATTCCCCTCTTTCTTATTATTATTACTGCTGTTATCACCATTTTCAGCTCCTAGAGGCTGCCTGCCTGCATTCTTTGGCTCATGGCTCTCTGTATCCATTTTCAAAGCAGGCAGCAATGGGTAGAATCCTCACAATGAACACATCATTTTGATTTCTTCTACCTCCCTCTTCTATTTTAAAGGCCTTATTTATTATATCATGCCCACTTGAATACTTTAATCCAGAATAATTATATTTAAGGACAGATGGTTAGCAATCTTGATTTCATTTGCAAACTTAATCCCTCTTGCCATGTAACAGAGTTTCATAGGTTCCAGGGATTAGGATGTTAGATATTTTTGTAGGGCCTCTACTTTGTCTACCATAGTAAATATAAATCAGATTATTCTAAAATTCAAATGGAAAGACATAGAAACTAGAATAGGTAAAGTAATTTTGAAAAAGAATAAAGTGGGAGGAATTGCTATAGCCAATTTCAAGACTTATACAGATACAATACCAGAGACTATGGTATCCACAGAAACCGACCAATGGAACATAAGAAAGAACTCAGGACAAGATTCAAATAAGCATGCCCAAAGGTGCAAAAAAAGAAAAAAATTCAATAGAGAAAAGAAAGCCTTTTCAACAAACAATGCTGGAGCAATTGGGCATTCATAGGCAAAACAAAACAAAACAAAACAAAACAAAACAAAACAAAACAAAAATCTACCTAAGTCATGTGCTTTATAATTCAAACAATATATCAATCACAACATAGGATCACGGTCATGTAACACAAATGTACTAAAAATGGATTACAGACTTAAATGTTAAAGCATAAAACTATAAAAACGCTTAGAAAAAAAGAAAAAGAAAAAAAATTGGGGTGTTAAAGCCAGGCAAAAAGATCTTAGAGTTGACACCAAAAGCATGATTCATAAAAGGGAAATTTGATAATTGGACCTTATTGGAATGAAAATCTTTTACTACTCTGTGAAAGACCTTACAAGGATGAAAATACAAGTTACCTGAGGGAAAATCTTTGCAACTCACATATGTAAGTACTAATATCTAAAATTTATAAAGAACTCTCAAAATTCAACAGTAACTCCCCCCATATAATCCAGTTAGAAAATGGGCAAAATATATAAACAGAAATCACAAAAGTGGCTGTATAATAGCCAATAAAGCACACAAAAAGTTACTTGCCCCAAGCAAGTTCAAAATCCAACAGAGCAAATTCCATTCTTTTTCAAGGCCTGAAAGTAATCCCTGCAGTTTGAGACTCTGACCTCTACGTTGCATCTCAGCTCTCAAGGTCCACAGCTCCTCAGGCCTCTGCCTCTGTGACCTGAGTCATTCTTATTTTTTCTTGAAGGGCAGCACATGTTTGCAATCAAGTATCTATTAGCCCATTTCCTCTGTCCTTTTCAGTCCACGCTAGCAGCATTTATGCTCATCTATCATTCAAAGACTTTGTGGGTCTCCTGTGTTTGTCAAAGGGATCCACAATTAGACAAGAGGTCCCTCCAGAGATCATTCTTGGGTAAGCCCATTTCTAGTGTTTCTCCTGAAATGGTTGATTGGATCCATGAGTTACACACCTAATGCTTCAGAAAAAGGTTGTAGCCACACCCTCTGTCTAGAACAAGCTATCCCCACAATGAATCTCCTAATTTTAGCATCCTCTACAGTTTGGATAGTCATAATATTCCAAAGGATCAAGTTTTGGTTCCTTTTTAAGTTTCTTCCTCAATATTTCTCGCTTCTCTCATATTTTACTACAAGCAGCAAGAAGATACCAGGCCCCACCTTTGGCATTTTCTTTGGAGACTCCTCAGTTCCAAGTTCCTCACTTACAAGTTTGCTTTTCTGTATAGCTGTGGCTGTGAACAAAAATCAGCTCCATTTTTGTGTCCTGGATTTCATGCTGTGACCGTTAACCAATCTTACTGTCCTCACTGAGCATACCAAAGCCTTCTAATTGGTGACTGTGTTCTCTAAATGTACACAACGTAGCCATAAATATTTTTGTTAGTAACAGCTGGACTAGCTTGGCAACCAAGATAAACATCAAATTGGTGATAGTATCAATTATAAACAATTATCTATCACAAGACCATCAGGAGTTATGGCCTCTGGAACGTACTGCATTCTTTCCCCCTTTCTCTTTGTCAATTATTTGTACCTGATTGATACTATTAAAAAAATATAACAGGAGTCTGTTAGCAGAGAGCGCTAGGTCATCTGTCTGCTCTGACCCTACGTCCCTGTAATTAAATTACCCTATAATAAATTCCATTATATTTTACGGAGTTGTTTGCATTGTCCTTTGATCTTACCTTCTCGTTATGGTGGCGATTATACCTTTGCCCCACTATCAATGTTCACATAATTGTAGGACCAGATTCAGCCAAATTTTCTGCCACTATGTAACAAGCATCGTCCTTCCTCCAATTTCTGATCAGTTTCCTAATTTCCTTCTGAGTTCTCACCAGAAGTGCCCTTAATTAATATTTCTACCAACATTCTGCTTATGATGATATATATATCCTTTAAGAAAATGGAAGCTTTCTCTATCTTGCTCCTCTCATCTTGAGACTGCATCAAAGGCACCTTTACCATTTATAAATCTAACAGTCTGTTTAAGGCAATCTAGGAAATTACTCTCACATGGGTTAAACTCCAGACTCTACCCATTATTCAGACCAAAAACACTTCTACATCTGCAGGTATTTGTTTCAGCAAACCTCATTGCCTGGTATCAAAATATGTATTAATTTTCTGTGGCTGTTGTAATAGATCACTACAAATATAGTGGTTAAATCAATAAACTGTGATATATTTATCTTAAAAACCAGTGGTATATATTTTAAAAAGTTGTATTTATTTATAAAATTAATTTTGATATACTCGATTTTAAATGAAAAGTAAAAAATTAAAAAACTAAAATCAAAGAAAACTTTATATTTGTTGTGACAGCCTGCTGAAATGTGGTAAGGGTAAGAGTTAATTAAAACCTAAAATTAGACAAAGGCCTAGCTCCTGGAACCTTAGCCACATTCTGTTAATCATGAAACTTATAACAATGGGCTCAAACGCTAACTGCCTGAGTGACTATGCTTACCTGCGTGGCATGAGAAACAATCAATTGTACATACGCTGGAAATTACTGCTTGGCTACCATCATGGGAACATAGGCTGTTAAGAACATAACATTCTAACAATAAGCATTCTGCTTCTGTACCCCCGCTTGCACACCTGGTCAGTGGGTTGACAGGTAGTGAATAGAAGAAAAGTAGATCTTTGTGTTCAGACAGAATGAAGAATGTGACTTAGGTCTTAAAAACCTTGTACCTCTACATTTTGGGGCTGTTCCCGGCAAGGACAGCTGCCGGCTAAAAAACAGCCTTTGAGAACATACCTGGTTTGGTCTATTTAGTGTTGGCCACATTTGTCACTTTGAATTTTTGCAGGAACACTTCAAGTACATACTTTTTTATGGTCAAACTTTTGCAGAATGTCTTTTCATTGCTCCTTTCCTCCTCAGCCAACTGAGATAAAATTTTACATAAATACATATTTATTATTCAATATACATATTTTTATTTCCAGAGGTTCGCATGAAGAGAGCTTAGTATAGGATTTGGGAAATAATGGAAATACAAAATGTAAAAATAGGTTTAGGGTATTTCTTGTCTGCCTTAGGATGACAAAAGTCTGGGACTGGCATACTTGAGTTTTTAAAATTTTTGTCACAATAAAGATAGTAGTAATGTGTCTTTTCTAATAACAACCCACCCTCTTAACTACCGTAAATGACATATTTTGGGGGGTACAGCATCTATGATAGGAGAGTAGAAATTAAAGAGATCTTGGGAAATAGCTAAGAACATAAATCTGTAGAGATATGCAATGACTAGCACAAATATTTTTATGACTTATATATAGGACTTCCTATATTGGCAATTCTCTTAGGTAAGAAAACAGCCTAGTCTGTGAGTCCATAATAGTACTTTTAAGTTGTCATTTACATACTGTCCAACAGTACACCATACCATCTAGTACCTCATACACAAGACCCACAAAACAGAAATATTATGTCCTACATACAAAATTGAAGTGGTATATGCATACAATTGTTAGGTTGGGGGTGGGGGGGCAGTGTGTGGTGGGGGAAGTGCCAGCCAGATGCCTGCCTGGAGACTTCCCAGCTTGATTTCGGAATCCAGACCTTCCAGCCGGACATTGAAGTCCAAAGTCCAGAATGCCCAACTGATAAGGGCCCACCCTAGAGCCCTGGCGCCACCACCCTAATCTGGATGCTCAACTAACATTTAATTGACATTCCCGCTCTATACTGTACCCCCCACAGAACCCCATAAAAACTGCGCCCTCCTGCCCCAGGGCACGACTTCTCTGACCCCTCTCCTCTCTGGACCAGAGAGCCTCGCCGCCCGGGAGCGCTCTCCCAATAAACGCTGCTTCTAAAACTTCTGTTGGCGTGTCACGCGTTTACCTTACATTTGGTGCCGAAACCCGGGAGAAGATAGTGTCCCTGGCCTCCCGGCCCTGAGGGGACCGCTCCTCCCTCTTCCGGGACCTTCACTGCCCACCTCCTACTGTCGGATAGGGTAAGTTCCCTTTCAGTCTCTCCACCCTCTCCGGGCCTGGCCCTCCGGGACCCCTGTCTGCAATCGCGGCCGTGTCAAGGGCCACTCTCCGTCACAGTTGACTTCCGGCCTGGTACAATCACGAGAGACGTCTCTAACTTGCCACGGTCCTTCCTGCCGCTGGGTTAAATCAGAGTCTTGGGGACGCCTGACCTCTGGTTTCACCTGTCCGGGTGGCTGAGACCATGGGAGCTTCTAATTCAGAACCAGACCCCAAAAACTCCGCTTGGGTGTCTCTTATCAAATTTTAGCCGTCTAGGCCTCGATCAGGATCTGAGACCTAAAGGACTGACCTTTGACTCTACTGTCGCCTGGCCTAGATATCCATGAGCTAAGTGGAACGCTGAAGGAACTTTTAACTTTCACATCCGGACAGATCTAGAATGGGAAAGTTGGTGGAAATCCCGGATGTGCAAGCCTTTATTGGGAGAGCAAACCTTTTGAGATCTACGCCCCTTTCCCTCCCTCCTCTAGTCCCTCAGCTCCTCCTCTGTCACCCATCCTGCCAGACTCCACTACTCACATGATATACCCTTCTCGTTCTCCTTCCCTTCCACCTGCTCCATCCCCTATCTCAGCCCCTACCGCTCTTCTTCTGTCCCTGCCCTCACTCTGATCTCCTCTGCCCTGTACCTGCCCTCACTCTGATCTCCTCTGCCCTGTTCGAGAGGTCCCCAGGCCTGAAGATGTCGTCCGAATCCACATTCCTTTCTCTTTACAGGATCACTCTCAAATAGAAAAGCGGTTAGCGTCTTTTTCTTCTAACCCCACTAATTACATCAAAGAATCTCGCTATCTCACTCAGGCCTATGATCTAACCTGGCACGACGTGTTTGTCATCCAGGCCTCTACCCACACACCTGAAGAAAAAGATCGCATCCTCACCACTGCCAGGGCCTATGCTGACCAAACTCACCTCACAGATGCCACCATGCCCACTGGGCCTCAGGCCGTGCCAGGAGCTGACCCGGGATGGGAATACCAAGCTGGGCAGGATGGCCGCCGGCGATGTGACTTAATGCTATGATGTATCCTCAATGGCATGCAAACTGTCTCCAACAAGGTAGTTAGCTCTGGTAAACTTCTGGAAGTAAACCAGGAAGCCGACGAAAATCCAGCTTTAATCGTCTCACCGAGGCTCTTACTCAATAGACCCGCCTAGATCCAACTTCCCAGGCGGGCACACAATACCAGACACCCACTTTACTACCCAATCGGCCCTAGATATCAGAAAGAAGTTAAAGAAGGCCCCCCATACAGGAATCGGTGAAAATGGCCTTTAAAGTTTTTAATGCCCGCGAGACAGCTGCATCTTGCTCACCAGCAGGGAGCAATCCAAACCCAGGCCTTGGTAGCTGCCTTGAGGCCGGCGGGCCCCAGGGGCTGAGGAGCTGGGGTTGAACCAAAATCAGCCCCCTCTGGGGCATGGTTCTCTGATGATGTGCCCCTAGAAAGATGCAAGAAGGGGTTAAGACTAGAAGCCTCTATGCCAACCGCCACAGCAGCCACATTTCCTGATCGAGTTACCTGGCGATTACATCGGTAGGCTATTGTTTAACTCTGTTCCCACAAGAAAGAGGAGGAGGAATTTATGGGAAACATGGTATGGGAATCTGACCCGCTTTCTGCTTCTGTGCCCCCGGTTACGCATCATATCAGACCACCATTTGGTGACGGGTAATGGATACATGATGTATAGATCCACTGTGACTGGGATATAGCGATTAATGAATTTTTGGGTATAAAACTGTGGACCTGAAATGGGTCGAGGCTGCTCCTTTGGAAGGATAGCCGCCGGCTAATAGACTGCCTCTAATAGCAGAGCACTCAGGGTGAGTCTGGTTATTCCGGTCACAACAGTTCAAATGTGGCCACGAAGGCCACTGGGCCCGTTAGTGCCCTAACCCACAGGCTCCCACGAAGCCCTGCCCGATCTGCAGACAGACAGGCCCCTGGAAATCTGATTGCCCAATGACCGGATCGTCGTCGGCGCCTCCACGCAGGGGATCATCCAGTCAGGCAACACCTTCACTGGAACTTCTCGGGTTAGCGGACAATGGTGAGGCCCAGACTCTGGGACCCCACTCACTCTCGCCGAGCCCAGGGTCATGCTCCAGGTAGCGGGTAAGTCCATCTCCTTCCTGGTGGACACGGGGGCTACCTTCTCTGTTTTGCCATCTCACTCGGGTCCTATGGTTCCCTCACCTATTTCGGTTATGGGGACTGGCGGCACAGTCTCATGCCTGCCTAAAACCCTCCCTCTCTCATGTTCTCTGGATGGCTTCCCCTTCTCACACTCTTTCTTAGTCATTTCCTCATGCCCAACTCCCCGCTTAGGTAGAGATCCCCTACACAAGTTAGGGGCCTCTCTCTACGGAAGGCCACAGACACAGGTCTCTCCACTCCTGCTACCTCTCCTAGCACCAGATTCTATTCCTCCTGCTACCCTTTCTGACCCTGTCAATCCCTCTGTCTGGGACACATCTACCCGTTATTGCTACTCATCACACTCCCATCCGTATTTGCCTCAAAGACCCTTCTCGCTATCTAGCTGGCCCGCAATTTCCTATTTCTGAGACCCTCGTAGGGGCCTTAAACCTACTATTAACAGACTTCTCGGCCAAGGGATCCCCATTCCTACTAGCTCACCATGTAATACTCCAATCCTACCTGTCTATAAGCCCTCCGGAGCCTACCGGTTGATCCAAGACCTCCGCCTTATTAACGAGGCAGTTGTCCCACTCCACCCAGTAGTCCCCAATCCATATACTCTCCTTTCCCACATCCCCCCTTCCACAACTCACTTCACAGTATTCGATCTAAAGGATGCATTCTTTACCATCCCTCTCCACCCTGACTCATACTTCCTTTTTGCCTTTACCTGGGAAGACCCAGACCCCCGTGCCTCCGGACAGTTAACCTGGACAGTCCTCCCTCAGAGGTTTAGGGACAGCCCACATCTGTTTGGCTGGGCTTTAGCCATTGACCTGACTTCCTTGAAACCAAGCATGCTCCTACAATATGTAGACGACCTGCTCCTTTGTAACCCTTCATTTAAACAGTCTCAACACCGCAATCCTCCTAAACTTCTTAGGGTCTAGGGGATATCGGATTTCACCTTCTATGGCTCACTCTGTACCTTGTCTGTCACGTACCTCAGAGTAGTCTTAACTCCGACCACCAAATCTCTTACAACTGACAGGATCCAGCTCCTAAAAGATTTGCAACCCCGCCCCCCCAGGATGCTGAACAGATTCTCTCCTTCTTGGGCCTCACAGGGTTTTTCCGACATTGGGTCCCTAACTTTGCCCTATTAGCTAAGCCACTGTATCAGGCAGCCAAAGAAACTCCTACAGGCCCTCTTACTGCTTCTGCTCTCCTTAAACAGTATTTTTCTAAGCTCTGAGCTTATCTACCTTATCTCTCTCTCCTCCAGAGCTTACTTAGACAGCACATGGACTCGTGCCTCCAAGCCCCTGCAACAGACCCAGCTACCGGACCAGCTTCCTCGAATAGTGATCTGCTGTCTCCGGGGGACCAGGTCCTTCTCAAGGAGCTACAGCCTCGGTCACTAGAACTTCAGTGGTCAGGTCCGCACACCATCATACTGACCACACTGACAGCTGCCAAACTCCCGGGTTATTAGTGCTGGTGCCACCTCACTCGCCTAAAGCATGCTCTGCCCCGCGATGCATGGTCTGTTGAACCCCTGGGGCCCACCAGGATCCATCTCCACCACCAGCCTTCTGTCTCTTATTCTCCTCTTCACCCTTCACCTGTCATCCCCCAGCTCACCTGATCTTTGTCTCCCTGTAACTTCAGTACCTCAGCTCATCCTGTATAGTCAGGCAGAATTCCGCATCCTCTACACCCCTCCTCCCAGCACCACCATCCTTGCCTAGCCGTATTCCTCCCTCTAGTAGTAGGAGTTTCCCTAGCATCTTCACTGGTTGCCACTAGCCTGGGAGGGGGTGCACTATCCAATTCTATCACTGTTACTAGAGTCCTGGCAGAAAAGCTTCAACTTGCAGTTGATGCCTCGGCTCAGTCCCTAGCTTCACTCCAATGCCAAATCACCTCCATAGCTCAGGTAGCCTTACAAAATCGCAGAGCCCTCGACCTTCTGACAGCAGATAAAGAGGGTTCCTGTCTCTTCCTTGGAGAAGAATGTTGCTACTGTATCAATGAAACAGGCTCAGTTGAAACTAATGTAAATACCCTTTCTAAGCTCAGTGAAGACCTCCGCCAGTCCCACCCAGAGGACAAGGCACTCTCCTCTTGGTGGAGATCGTCTCGTTGCTGTAATTGCACCAATTCTAGGGCCTATCCTGCTCCTCTGTCTACTACTAATAGCCCCATGTGTACTCCGATTCATTCAGGAACGCATTGTGAAGTCTCCCGGATCATGGTCAGCCAGCTACTTTTACATCTATCCATATGCTCGCCTCCCCACCAAAGTCCCAGCCTCAGACCCCCCTACCTATTCGCCCCTGGTCAGCAGGAAGTAGCCAGATTTGACTCAGTGCCCCTATACCAAAGAGGTCAAGATGTTAGGTCAGCAGGGGAAGGGCCAGCCAGATGCCTGCCTGGAGACTTCCCAGCTTAATACCAGAATACAGACCCTCTGAATAGGGCCCACCCTAAAACCCTAGGCACCACCACCCTAATCCGGATGCTCAATTAGCATTTGATTAACATTCCCCACCCTATACCCCTACCCCCACATAACCCCATAAAAGCTGTGCCCTCCCACCCCATGGAGCTACTTCTCTGGCTCCTTTCTCTGGACCAGAGAACCTCTGCTAGGGAGCTCCCTTGCTTTTAAAACTTTTCTTGGTTTGTCTCGCGTTTACCTTACAGTCACCATGTTAACATATAATAGTATTTACTCCTCTACAAATAGATTTATTCAAATGAAATCATTCCTATTTTCTCATAGTTCTGAATATAGAATCTGTAACCTACTTGTTATTTTACTAATATACATATTCTGCCTAAACTCATTAAAAACCTGAGCATAAATAGTTGTGAAGAGCCGGTTGTAAACTGACAAGGTCCTTGCAATCTGTGAGGCCAAGTAAGGGTTGCCTCACCTCCACAAATCCTAAGAATGGGAAAGTAGGAACTGATGGGGAAAACAATGCAAATTATAGCAGGCTATGAATGGTGGGAGTAATTACAGAAATACAAATGTTCATAGAAGGAATGGAGGTTGGGTGGGGATAATCTAATTTTAGCCAGCAAATGTATGCTCTTGTATAAAAGCAACTTGCAAAAATAAAATCGCTCCCTACTCCATCATCGGTGGGTAGTGGGCCTCCCGATCCCAGCTTTCTGTCTTCTTTTCTCAATCTCCCACCATTCCCACTCAGGTTTATTTTCCAGAGCCGCACTGGACATGGCAGGATTTACCATTTGCTGGACACAACAAATAGTAATTACTAGTTAAGGCTAAATTTCACAAAGTTTTGTCAAATCATAAAAGGTATACCTTTTATGTCCCTTTCAAATCTAAATTTTTATCATGTCTTATTTTCATCACCCATTGTTACTTTTTGCTCTGAAATGATCTGCAAGACCAGGACAAGCATGTTTACATTTACTGCCCACTGATAATTGCTGCCCCTTTCTATAGGGCTTGTTAAAAAAAAATTTTTTTTGGCTTAAAAGAACAGATTTATTCTGCAATCAAGTCATTGGCAGGGTGACACTCTCTGAAAGCTCTGAGGCAGAAACCATCCCATGTCCTAGCTTCTGATAGTTCAAGGTGCTCCTTGGCTGTGGCTTCTTCTCTGCCTCCCTTACAAGGACATCTGTCATTGGATTTAGGGCCCACCAAGATAATTCATGATGATCTCAAGATCCTGACCTTCATCTTCAAACACACTTTTCCCCAATAGGGCCACATTCATAGATCCTGCGAATTAGAGTGTGGACATATTTTTTTTGGGTGGGGGTACTACTCAATCTACTACAGCAGAGCTGGTAGTTTCCCTGGATTGATCTGCTTAGTAGAGAGTCGTAGGTACTTCTCCAGCAGCTCTACAGTTGGCCTCCTTCAAAGAAACCTGCCCAGTCATGGGCCTCATATCCAGGACACCCATCATTGGGTCTGTCCACTGAATCCATGGTGACAGGCCATCCTAGGTTTGCCAGGCTGTCCTGAATATCTTCTCTCACCCTGGTGGGTCCTTGGCCCCTGGATCTCAAAGGGTCCAGAATGTCATGCTGGATTCTGGCCAGGGCCTTGTTAAACATTTTTTTTCATGTCAGAAACTTGAACTACCAACCATTTTCCTGCTTAGATCTGGTTTACAGTTCTGTTCATTTTGGGGTGGAAAAAACCCAGCTTATTTTAATTTCTACTAAATTTTATAACACACTATAAATGTATGTAGGACAAATGGGTTAAAATTAACCTCCTCCAAAAGGGCATTTAGCAACACTGTTTAAGTTGCTGCTGAGCTTAGTACTTTCAAAGAAAACAGATGTTACTGTCTCAGCAGATTTCCAATGCTCAAACATCAAAACCTCTCCAATGATTTTTCATTTGGGATTTCCAGAGACCCACATTTTCTGTGAAATAAATCAAGCTATAAAAGACTTTATATAGGTTCATTATACTATATATATGCTTACTCATATATATTTTTATAATTGTGTCTACTGTGACTACTGATGCTGAAAGTGTATGTTATGGCTAAAAGTATCCCATAACCATGACAATTATAAAATTCCCTCCAAAATGACTTTTGTTTTTTGTTTTTTTTTGTAAAGTTTAAGCCACAGCTAAGTCTTTCTACATTTGACATTCATATATTTATGACTAACAACATTCTCACAATTATAATATCATAAGGATTTCTTTTTAGTAGGAATTTTCCACTTGAATGATTGCTAAAGACCTTTCTCCTTGGATTACAATCAGAGCTATTACTCTCCAAAGCAATCATGTTAAGAAATGTCTAAGAGAAGTTTGGCAGTTTTTATCATAGTTGAAAAAGCTTACATATACCCTTGGGGTGGAGTAAAAATCAACAAAAATACACACACGAAGAAATATACAAGAATATTTATAGCAGTATCTTTATTACATCAAAAACCATAAAAAATACAAATATCCATTAAGAGGATAGTGGCATATTTTAAAAATGGAATTGTATACAACCTGAATATGAAAACACTACTGTCACATGCAATAATGTATAGATCTTAAGAATGCTGAGTGAAATAAGACACAAAAGAATTCATGATGTATGATGAGAACATATAAGTTTAAAGACGTGAAAAATACTTCACAATGTTATAAGCCAAGGAAGCATTAATCTTTAGGGAAATAACAGCTACTTTTTATTCCATTGAGTACAATGAGAAATAGAGTTTATATTTTCTTTCTCTTATGGAGAACTGCTTATAACTATTTTTAATCTTGCCTATACATATGTTTTTAAAAAATAAACTGAGTCAGCAGAATTTGAAAAGTTTAAAAATTAGATTCACTACTTATAGAGTTCAGTAACAATGACCATGCCCTTTTTATACTAATAAAAAGTAGACGAACAGTTATGATGTATGGTACTTTAAATTAATAACAATTACATTTTTTATTTAAATTACCTTATTAGCATGCTTTCAAAAAAAACCTAGTTTTATAGTATGCTGGAAAGACTTCACAGAGTTTTTACACTTCTGTGTTTTCTCCCTTGTGAGTTCTCTGATGGACAATTAGGTTTCTCTTGTAACTGAAGGACTTACCACACTCATTACAAGTGTAGGGTTTCTCCCCTGTGTGAGTTCTCTGATGTACAATGAGATTTGTCTTCTGACGGAAGCACTTGCCACATTCATTACATTTGTATGGTTTCTCTCCTGTGTGAGTTCTCTGATGATGAATGAGATATGACTTCCTGCTAAAGGCTTTTCCACACTGAGGACATTCATAGGATTTTTGGCCTGTATGTATTTTCTGATGTACAGTGAGGGTTGCTTTCTGGCGAAAGGACTTCCCACATTCATTACAAATGTAGGGTTTTTCCCCTGTATGAATTCTCTGATGTAGGTTGAGATTTGTCTTCTGACTGAAGGATTTTCCACATTCATTACATTCATATGGTTTCTCTCCCGTGTGAGTTCTGTGATGATCAATGAGGTATGACTTCATTCTAAAGGCTTTCCCACAGTGAGGACATTCATAAGATTTTTCCCCTGTATGTGTTCTCTGATGTGCTACGAGGGTTGTCTTCTGGCGGAAGGATTTTCCACATTCATTACAAATATAGGGTTTCTCCTCATTATGAGTTTTCTCATGAAGAGCAAGGGTTGTCTTCTGGGAAAAGGATTTCCCACATTCATTACAAATATAGGGCTTTTCCCCTGTATGAGTTCTCTGATGTACAGTGAGGTTTGCCTTCTGGTGAAAGGACTTCCCACATTCTAAACAAATATAAGGTTTCTCTCCTGTATGAATTCTCTGATGTAGAGAAAGTGTTGTCTTCTGGCGGAAAGACTTCCCACAGTCATTACACTCATATGGTTTCTCTCCTGTATGAGTTCTCTGATGACGAATGAGGTGTGATTTCAATCTGAAGGCATTCCTACATTGTGGACATTCGTATGATTTCTCCCCTGTATGTGTTCTCTGGTGATCAGTGAGGGCTGTCTTTAGGCGAAAAGATTTACCACATTCATTACAAACAAAGGGTTTCTCTCCTGTGTGAGTTCTCTGATGATCAACGAGATATGACTTCCTTCTAAATGAATTTCCACAATGATGACATTGATAAGGTTTTTCCTCTGTGTGGATTCCCTGATGCAGAATCAGTACTGACTTCCTGCAAAAGGACTTCCCACATTCAGTGCATGTATGTTTTTTTTCAATATTGTTTGCTCTTCTTTTATTATATTCAGATGGGTTTTCCTTTCTGTAAGCTCTATGACGTGTAATTAAGCCTCCTTTTTTAAGAAATGATTTCTCACAGTCATTATAACCAAGTGACTGTGCTGGAGTTTCCATCTTATGATAATGCACAAGCACTTCATTATGAATGGCAGCACTGCCATATTGATTATGGGATTTGACTCCATGGTGAGCTGTCTCTGGTTTAGTTTTGAGAAGTGATTTCTCATATCTATTGTACTCACTAAGTCTCTTTCTTGTAGAACTTAGATTACTAATTAGTTCTGAAACATTTTTAAAAATCTTTCCATGAGTATCATATTCAGGAATAAAATTTTTTGAATTTATAGGGCTTCTGCTTAAAGTAAATGTCTTTTCATATGCGTTTCTGTTTTCCTTAGTCAGTTTTCTGTGGTTAATGAATATGACTGATCTAGAATACTTATCTTGGTGTTCCTTGAATTTCACTAAAAAGTCTTCAGCTTTCCAGTTTTCTTCTAGAAAAGAATATAGTTAATAACAATTTGTGAATCTTTGCACATTCGCAACAACAAAAAAATTGTACTAGGGTCTATTATATGAAGCAAAAAAGACCCAAGAAAAATTACTCCCTGCCTGAAAAAGTCACAAAAGCTAAATAAAAACTGCTTCAGGGTAGAAAAGAATGAAAACATAAACTGAACACTAATAACTTTTCCAGTTTAAATGAGAACTTCATAAAGAAAGCTGATCGGATATAAGAAGTAGTGGGGAGAAGACAAAGAATGATGGAAGAGTGATTGATACTTGGATAGGTGGATTCGGAGGCAATGAAGGGAGCCTCTCAAGGGCATTAACCTTTAAGGAGAATGGACCAGATTAGTATAAAAGCTTATTCAGTGAAAATATTAGAGGAAGGATAACTTTTGTAGGACACAGATCAGAGCCTATGCTTTTATACATCATCCCTAGATAGCAAGGTAAAACATTTTAAGTTTTCACTACTCCTATCCTTGTAGCCACTGATGGCTAACTAATCTTTAAAAGCATTAATTTCCTAGTGTTTAGAAAAACAATCCTACAGTCCATGTATAATCCTCCATTTAGCTGGAAATCATTTTCCCTTGCGAAGAACTAAAAAAAAAAAAAAAAGGAAATTTAAAACAGACTAAGGGTATATTCACCTGTGTATTCAGACTGCTGTTACTATCAATTATTTCAGAATTGTCCATTTAAAAAAACTTATGACCATTAATTAATTATAACTATTCCTCTTTTCAGTCACTGACTTTATTTTTTCAGGTTTAAACAAAGACTGTTCAAGACTTTCCTAAATACAGTAACTTTCCCTAACTTCAGTTCAGCTCATTCATTCTAGTTCTAAATCACTCATTAACTTTATCCTTCATTTTTCTTTTAAGTTTAGAGGTATAATTTATTTTGTTACTTTAGTCATCTACATTTAGTGGAATAATTTTAAATTTAGGCTCAAAAATCTTTTTCTGCCTTGAGTCCATTACCACCAATACCAACACAGAAGGAATTTCTTCTGTAAACAAAATTTTATGTTCCCTAGATTCACTTTTACATTCAAACAAGTTTTCAAGGTTGCCCCCATATCTGACAAATCTCATCCATAAAAGTTTACATAATACTGCATGATAGGTAAGTACTGTTTGGTAGAGTCAAAACATTTCGATCAGAATTTAAAGAGCCATGGTCTGAACAGGTATATCTGAAAGAAATTTACAAGCACATGCTTTCTGAATGGGGGGAAAAGATATCTCCTCTGTACAGCTCCACAAACCATTCATGAAGCAACTACTGAATACTTAACATATTATATAGCCCAGCAAAGAATATCGAAACAGAGGGTCTTATCTTTGAAGGAAAGAATCCTTAAGCATAAACCATGTACAATCAGGTATTAAATTATATAATCATATCTAAGCACTGTGTTATAGTTTGTAAGTAGTATGAACATGCAGAAAAAAGTGGTAGATATGATGTGGAGTAGTCAAGAAATAGTTCATGGAGAATAAATCTCAACACTGTGGAAGGGAATGCAACACAAAGAAAAGTACAGACATGATGACAAAACCTACATGTATGAAGAGTCAGAGCACTAAATCAAGTGGAAATTGGAAAGAGTTTTCCAGAAGAAAGAGAAATAAAGTTGAAAAGATCAGATTAAAGTTTATTATGTTAGTCCTTAAATGAAGAGCAATTTTAGTTTCATAAAACAAATAACAGCAAGTGATATATCTTGTCAGAAAAATAACAATATAAATTTAAAGTTAGAACAAAAATTATACCAAAGCCAAATGGTAATTCAGTAGTCAAGACACAAAATAAGAGAGTTGTTATTTTGTATGATGTCAGTGACAAATGAAAATATGGGAGGGAGTTAATATATTTCACAGGCTGATAACTTTACTATGAATTGTGAAGAGATTCTCAATGATGGCAGACACAGAAAAATGAAGTGGATATCAGGTGAGAAAAATAATATAGTAATAGATAATTCAAAAGAATTAAAGAGATAGAAAAGTTAGTGATTTTCTTTTCTGACATACTGTCATATAACAGGTGAGACATCATAGTACAGAACTCCTAAAGGCGTAGAATGAAGGTGAAAGAAATGTGCAGAGTATGTTCATTTAGAGGCAACAACATAACACACAAAACTTAAGTCCTGAGAATGAATGAGATTATTATAATTCAAAGGCTTATCCCTTGAGAAATCAGACAAGTAAGACTGAGTCAAGTAAAGAATATACGTTAAAAAAAATTTGTGTGACTATTATATGCTAGGTATTGTTCCAGGGAATCTAGCCACAGTAGTGAGGAAAACAGATCAAGTTAGAAATAATCACTCAAAAAATCAGGATAAGAATGAATTAATATTTTACCCAAATCAGGACTGATTTAAAAAATGAGGGTCAGCCGTATAAAATGAACCATCAAATTTAATGGAAGTAAATGCTAATTGTAAAATTATCAGTCTGGGCCAAGGCAAGAAAGTTTTAAAATAGCTAGATTTATAGTGAGAATGGCAACTTAATACAAAAAACAAATATAAAGTAATAAAAGAAGGAAAATGGAAAGCAAATAGGAAAAAAACACAAAATTTCTAAAGATAGATTTAAGAAATCACATCCCCCACCCCAATATCTATATAATGGCAAGGAGATAATTCTGAAAAAGCTAGAAATAAACACATTTTAAAAAATCTAAAAAACCCACAGCCCTATAGTACATTTTAATTATGTCAACAGTGGCAACTATCTTTCATAATAATTATGCAAAATAGGAAAGAATATTTACAGGCAAAGTGATATTTGAAAGTTTGCTTTAAGTCAGCAGGCACGATGGTTATTTCAAAGGTTAGGAGCCTTTGAAATAAGTAGTGAAAAGACACTCTCCAAATGTTTCAAATATGCCAGCCAGCACCTGACCACTTTAAAATTTACTTTCCACTAGATTTCATCAGCCTGAGAGTCAGAATCTCACCTAAGCAAGTATGACCTGTAAATGATGTCCATGGCTCTTCTCCTCGTTCCAACTTGAGGATCACATCAGGCTTGGTCATGTGACACCCTGATTAAAGAAGATTTGGATTAAGTTGCTTAGGCTTCAATACACTTGAAAAATTAGTAAGGTGCATTTTCAGTACTGCAAATTAATATACACCTTTGTATAACAATAAACTTAACACCCTGCACCAGGTAAGTGAAAATGCAATCATCCTTTATACTAACCAAAAAGGATGCCTCACCTCTTATCCCCAAAATTCAAAATGACACATAGATTAGGCATTCTGACAGGAAATATATGCTACTGAAAGTTTCAGAGATGTTTTCTTACCCACAGAAATGAGGTGGCAATAGTTTTCCAACATCACATCCATGTACAGAGTCTTCTGAGCAGGATCCAGGTGTTGCCACTCCTCCCGAGTAAAGTCAACAGTCACATCTTTGAATGAAACCGATCCCTGCAAGGGAAAGGAACTGTATTCAGAACAGGCTGACTAGATATTGGGACTAGTTTTGATTCCATTCTTTGTGGCACTCACATGAATACTTGTAATGAAAGCCTATCCTTTTCCTTGTTTTGTGATTTACACTGTGAAGGAAATGAAAATCAAAGTATGAATTCCTGCTGGCAGATTCATTTAATAACTCATTCTAAAAATATTTATTATGAAGTCACTTTGTACCCCCAAAATGCATTCTTTTCCTGGCATGCCAAGATCGAAAACACTATCCCTGCTCACAAAAAGTTAAAGCTTCAAAGCATGTAACACATACCTTCAAGAAAGACACAAACCTGGAAGAAAGTGTTACAGTTACTAAACCAGAAGTTTGTGTGAGATGCAGTGTATCACAAGGTCAGAACAATTTTCTCTGGTTTCACTGGGGAGGTTAATTTTTTTCCCTTCGAGATTAATGGATTAATGTGTTATGCAAGAAAACCATAGTTTTAAAATGCATGGAATGACTTTCAATATCCAGTAATAACACAGTGAATTGGTCATGAAAATAATCCCTCGGATAATAATTATAAAAGGTGAACATAATATATAAAAAATAAATAATGGCGCTGAAAAGCAATCAAATCAAACAAATATTCTGAAAGGACAGCAACTACAAAGGCTATTAGTTTTTGGCTTTTTTTGCATGAAGGTACCTGAAACCCCACAGCTCTTAAGGCAGAAAACCACAGTGTACATGCTCAAAGGTAGAAGAGAACAGAATTTAGGGAGGGCAGATGAGCTGGAGATTTAGGGATAAATTCTGGAAGTGAGAGAACAATAGAACAGATAAGATCTAAAATCTGAGTATAAACTCTGCCAGAACTCCAGGTTGATAGTTAAAGTAAGCAACTGGAGAGATCACAGAGAACTGAGAAAAAGGCAGACAGCAGACACCAGAAAGAGTTTTGAACAACAGAAGTGCACCTAGTAAGATTCTGAGATTTCTTCATTTAACAGCACTCCACAGTCTGCTAAAATAGCTCAAGCAGATTCAGGTGTCAGAAGGTGGGGCTGACAAAGCAGCAGGAAGTATAAGGGAAAAAACTTTAGGAAAAAGAGAACTGGAGAAAGTAAACCCCCAAATCTATGTATAAACTCACTAATTCCTTGCCTTTGAGCTGACGTACATGATGAGCTAACATACATGAACACAAGGAGAACCTACCTCCCCTCAGGGTGCAGGGTAAAAAGCAGCAGCTAGAAGCTTAAGAACTAAGCTGATCTATCAACTGCTTCACACTTGAGGGAGAAGGGGGTGGGAGGCAGTAGGGCATAGTATGAAGCTTGATTCCAACCAATTGCCTGTGAGAACAAAAACCAATAAACCTCAGCAACAGACACAATAGAATTTATATTATTATAACATATTATTCACAATGTCATGTTTCTAGCAAAAATTACTGGACATGCAAAAAAACAAAACTAAACTAAACTAAACTAAAATGGGCGGGGAAATATGACCCCTATTGAGAAAAAGTCAGTCACAGAAACTAATTCCTCGTGAACGCTGATGCTGGATTTTACCAAAAAAGGCTTTACAGCATATGTTCTAAATGTGTTTAAAGAAGTAACAGAGTGATGTCAGAAGCATGGCAGCATGAGGGATCTCCCCAGAAATCTCCCCTTGAAATAACAATGTGCTGAACATCTACAATTCAAATAACACCCAATATGCACACAAGCACATCAGAGCATCTAAAGGTGAATAAAGCCACTAGTCTGGGAGGTGGATTAGGACAGAAGAATAAAGAAACTGATAGGAGCTGGAGCTCTCTGCAGGACAAGGGGGAGGGGAGGTTTCGTGGCCGGTTCTTGGTCCTTTGAAGATCCAGTCGTGAAGGATCAGCATATTCCACACAGTGGTGCCTAGTAATCAGGGCAGAGACTGAGTGTAGATGAGCGACAGCTGTGTCTTAGCAACTGCCATTGCCAGTGGGAGGGTGAATCACAGAGCCTGGTCACACCTCCCTTCCCGGTATCCTCCCAGAGCTAGACCCCTAGCCCCAGGGGAATTTGAATAATCAGTACTGAAACATACACTACAGTGACATCTAGGCAAGATAGCTGAAACCTGGAGGCATAGCATTATGGGAAGAGAAACAGCTACAAACACTACCTCATTTCCCAATCAAGGAAGGAAGCTAAGGGGACTTTGCATCTGACCTTGGGGCAGTAATGGGACTTCAGGGCCTTTTCAGAGGATTGAAACCCCATCACCCAGTGTATCCTCCAATGAGGGTGGATCTCTGGGACTGAGGTGACCTGGGTGCAGAGGAAGCACACAGCCCACCAGAGAGGAAGGGTCATTTTTAATCTCAACGCAGAGTGTGTTAGCTGGAGAATTACTGTTTAAAAATTAATTACTTGCTAGAAATTACTGTTTGGCTATCGCCATAGGAACATAGGCTACTAATTATGGAAACATAACATTCTAACAAGCTTTCTGCTTCTGTACCCCCGCTTGCACACCTGACCAGTGGGTTGACAGGTAATGAATAGAAGAAAAATAGACCTTTGTGTTCAGACAGAATGAAGAATGGGATTTTGGGCTTAAAAACCCTGTACCTCTACATTTCGGGGCTGCTTAATTTGGGGTTTGCGTACCCCTGGCAGACCCAGTTGGCTGAATAAAGAGTGTGATTCCTATAACTCATTGAGAGTTCTGGTGGTCCGTGTGTCTTTCGGGGGCTGGCAGCCACAACAAGAGGTCCCAGAAGCTTGGATTCCACCTACTAGAAATCAAAAGAAAATCCCCTTTTTATCGACCTCCTAAAGAGACAACACTGAACAACATGAACAACCAACATAACAAAGCAGCTCAGAAAGAAAGAGAAAAATTTCCAGAAAATAAGCTTCAAGACATAGAAATATGCAATTAAAATGACAAAGTGTTAAGAGTGGAAAATTTTCAAGTGAGTCAATTTCTGCTTGCTTGTTTGATGTTAACCAGGGTGTGGTAATCTGCTTAAAGATAGGCTAAAGACCAACTTCTGCTTTTGTGGTTTTAAGCTTTTTAAACTGCCTCTCTTGGGGGTTCAGGACTGGTCCCTTCTAACACTGAGTGGTAGAGGGTTAGTCACCAGCCAGATAATAAAGGCTCATAATTAATCTCAATTGGCTCCGTGGGCCTTAGAATTGATTGTGCCACAACAAAAGAATTTGAGACTGCACTGCATAAAAAACTCAACAAGATAAAAAAAAATTCTGATTGACAGTTCAATGAACTCAGAAACAAAACAAAAAACAATACCTTACCAGAGAGAATAAAGCCCTAAAAAAGAACCCAACAGAACTTCTTAAAAAAGATGAAGAATGAAATCGCAAGCTTAGGAGATAAAGCTGACCAGAAGGAGAAAAAAATTAGTGATATGAAAAATAGAGCTCTATAGAAAAATTATATGACACCATCAGAAAAAGCAACTGAGAGGGAGTAGGAAACAGATAACCTATTCAAACAAATAGACAATGAGAATTTCCCAAACCTATGGAAAGAAGAAAATCTTTTGTGATGATGTGCCCCTAGAAAGATGAAAGAAAGGGTTAAGACTAGAAGCCTCTATGCCAACCGCCACAGCAGCCACATTTCCTGATCGAGTTACCTGGCGATTACATCGGTAGGCTATTGTTTAGCTCTGTTCCCACAAGAAAGAGGAGGAGGAATTTATGGGAAACATGGTATGGGAATCTGACCTTTTCACGTTCTGCTTTCTGCTTCTGTTCCCCCGCTTACGCATCATGTCAAACCACCATTTGATGACGGGTAATGAATACATGATGTATAGATCCACTGTGACTGGGATATAGCGATTAACGAATTTTTGGGTATAAAACTGTGGACCTGAAAAGGGTCGAGGCTGCTTCTTTGGAAGGACAGCCACCGGCTAATAAACTGCCTGTAACATCAAAGCACTCAGGTTGAGTCTGGTTATTCCAGTCACAACACTTTGAACACAGGAGGCAAATAGCAAACCCAATTATCTCAACCCAAAGAGGCCTTCTCCAAGACACCTTATATTAAAACTGTCAAAAATTAATGACAAATTGTTCTCAAGGCAGCCATGGAAAAGAAGATACTAACTTATAAAAGAAAACCTGCTAGACCATCGGACTTCTTAGCACAAACCTTACAAGCAAGGATGGGGTGGAACCAAATATTCAAATTACCAGAGAGAGAAATTGCAAGCCAAAAATAATATATTCAGCAAGAATAAGAGATATAAAGGAGAAATAATGACCTTTCCAGACATACAAAAAGCTGAGGGAATTTTCCACCACAAGGCCTGCATTACTGGAAATACTGAAGGGGTCACTGTACCTGAAACAAAAAGACAAAAAATTACATAACTATTAGTAAGATAACTGAAACGCAGACAGAAGCATGAAAGTGCAACCCTTATTAAAAATAGAATATTATAAGCTTAAATATTACATAATGGTAAAAGGCAAAAATAAAAACCACTTCAAAACAGAAGAAAATTAGAAATGAATATATAGCATATATAGGAATAACTTGAGGCAACAAAAACGGAAAAAGGGAGTAAAGATCCAAATTTGCAAAAGGGAATGAGGATAAGGCGCACACAGAAAAATGGACCACTGTGTGTGTGTGTGTGTGTGTGTGTGTGTATGTATATCCTTTACATAAACTCAGTGGTAATCACACACCAAAAATCCAGAACTGAAACACATACCATAAAACAAAGAGGGAACAGAGCGAAAAATCATAGAACAAAATCAAATGAAAATACAGAAATGGAGGGATAAAGAAACAATGAACTAAAAACGTTCTAAGATCAGGAACAAGACAAGGCTGTTCACTAACGCCACTGTTATTCAATATAACATTGGAGGTCCTAGCAAATGCAATTAGACAAGAGAAAGATATAAAGGGCAACCAAATAGAAAACAAAGAAGTCAAACTGTCACTACTTCCAGATGACATGATTCTCTATACAGAAAACCTTAAAGACTCCACAAGAACAATACTAGAAACAATAAGCAAATATAGTAGTCTCTGGATACAAAATCAACATTCAAAATTCTATAGCGTTCCTTTACTTTAATAATGAAGTGTCAGAAAAAGAAGTGGGAAATATAATTCCTTTTGTAATTGCAACAAAAAGAATAAAATACCTAGGAATAAATTTAACGAAACATGTGAAGGACCTGTATAATAAAAACTATAAGATCCTATGAAAAGAAATCAAAGATACAAAGAAATGTAAAGATGTTCCGTGTTCGTGGATTAAAAGAATCACCACAGTTAAAATGACCATATTGCATAAATCCCATCAGCATTTTTTAAAGAAATAGAACAAAAAATCATCAGATTTGTATGGAAGCAGAAAAGACTTCAAATTGTCAAAGCCATCCTGAGAAAAAAGAACGAGGCTGGAGGAATCACTCTGCCAAACTTCAAATTACACTACAAAGCGGCAGTAATCAAAACAGCATGGTATTGGCAGCAAAAGGGACACAAGGTCCAGTGGAACAGAATCGAGAGTCCAGAAGTAAGCCCATATTTATATGGGCAAATAATCTTCGACAAAAAAGCCAAAAACATACAGTTGACAAAGGAAAGCCTCTTCAATAAATGGTGCTAGGAAAACTAGAAAGCCATCTGCAAAAGAATGAAACTAGACTGTTGTCTAGCACCACACACCAAAATTAACTCACAACAGATTAAGGACCTGAATATAAGACCTGACACAATAAAATGCATAGAAGAAAACATAGAAACCAAACTCAAGGACCTTGGACGTGAAGAGGATTTTATGAATTTGACCTCAAGACAAGGGAAGTAAAAGCTAAAATAAATAAATGAGACTACATCAAACTAAAAAGCTTCTGCTCAGCAAGAGAAATTGTCAACAAGGTAAAGAGACAACCGTCAGAATGGGAAAATATATTTGAAAGCAACACTTCCAATAAGGGCCTATCTTTCAAAATATACTCATTCAACTCATTCAACTCAATAACAAACAACAATAACAAAACAATCCAATCAATAAATGGGCAGAGGATCTGGACACTTCTCCCCAGAGGACATAAAAATGGCCAACAAACATATGAAAAGATGCTCAACATCGCTAACTATTAGGGAAAATGCAAATCAAAACCACAATGAGATACCATCTCACACCTGCTAGAATGGCTATAATCAACAGAACAAGTAATAACAAATGCTGGAGAGGATGTGGAGAAAAGGAACTCTCATACACTGCTGGTGGGACTGTAAATTGGTATAGCCACTATGGAAAACAGTATGGAGGTTCCTCAAAAAAACTAAGAATTGATCTACAATATGATCCAGCAATCCCACTGCTGGGTATTTACCCCAAAGACTTGAAAACCCATATCCAAAAAGATATTTGTACACCAATGTTCATAGCAGCATTATTCACAGTGGACAGGACAAGGAAACAACGAAAGTGTCCTATGACAGATGATTGGCTGAAGAAGCTGTTGTACATATATACAATGGAATATTACTCAGCCATAAGAAGAGATGAAATACAACCATTTGTGATAACATGGATGGGCCTCGAGATAAACTTGCTAAGCTAAATAAGCCAGACAGAAAAAGTTGAAAATCACATATCACTGTTATGTGAGATATAAACCTAAAAGCAACAAATGAGCAGGACAAACAGAGACTCATGGACATGGACATGGACTATAGACTAGTGGTTACTAGTGGGGTGGTGGAGGAGGGAGGAGGTAGGGTTAAGGGGGTCAAATACAGGGTATAGGTGGAGGGTGAAGTGGGTAAAGGAGCTAAAATATACTGTAGCTGAAGAAACTGGACTTTGGGTGGTAAATACAATAGAATACACAGATGCCAAATGATGATGTATACTTGAAAATTATATAATTGTATTAACCATTGTTATCCCAATAAACTTAAAAAGAAACAATGGAGACACTGAGCGACCTGAATACAAAAGATAAAATGGGTACAGAAAAATTCCATATTTCAATAATCATCCCAAATGTAAATGGAATAAACCCACCAATAAAAAGGCTTAAAGTAGCAGACTGTATCAAAAAACAAAACCCAACAATAGGCTGCTTTCAAGAGACATTTCTTAGCTATTAAGGACAGAGACTCAAAACAAGTGTTGAAAATGATACTCCAATAAAACGGCATCCAAGAAAAGCGAATTAGCTGTACTGTATCTGACAAAATAGACTTCAAGAAAAAAAAGGTAATGAGAGACGATGACCCTTCATAATTATAAAGGGAACCATACATCAAGAAGACCTAAACTTATCAATTTATGCTCCCAATTAGGGAGTATCAAAATATGTAAAGCAACTACTAACAGAACTAAAGGGAGAAACTGACAAAAACACATTATAGTATGGGACCTAATTGGGAGCATAAATTGATAAGTTTACCCCATTAATTGTCAGCTATGGACAGATGATCCAACCAGAAAATTAATATGAAAATATTCTTAAATGACAAGTTAGACCAACTGGATGGATGTAATCAATTTATAGAGTCTTTCATCCCAAAACAGCAGGTTATTTAGTCTTCTCTAAAGCACACGGAACCTTCTCAAGATTAGACTATACGTTGGAAAACAAAACTAGCCTCAACAAATTTAAAAAGAATGAAATCTTACCAAGCATACTCTCTGATCTTAATGCTTTGAACTTGGAGATCAAATGTAAAAAGGAACAGGAAAAACTACAAATACATGGAGATTAAACAATATGCTACTGAAGAATAACTGGGTCACGGAAAAAATAAAAGGAGAGATCAAGGGATACATAGAAACAAACCAAAATGAAAATACAACATATCAAAACTTTTGGGACATAGCAAAAGCACTAATAAGAGGAAAGTTCATATAATTACAGGCCTATCTCAAGAAACAAGAAAACCCCCAAATAAACAACTGAACATCACTTCTAAAAACTAAAAATAAATAAATAAATAAATGAAGCCCCAAGTCAGAAGTAAGGAACTAAACAAAATTAGATCAGATTTAAATGAAATGGAGAACTAAAAGACAATAGAAAAATTAATGCAACAAAGAGCTAGTTTTTTTGAGATTAATAAAATTGACAAATCCCTGGCTAGACTGACTAAAGAAAAAGAAAAACAAATAAATAATTCAGAAATGAAAGAGGAAAAGTCATGACAGATACCACTGAAATACAAAGGATTATTCAAGATTACTATGAAAAATTATACGACACCAAATTTAATAATCTGGAAAAAATGGACAAGTTCTTAGAAACATATGACCTTCCTAGACTGAAACATGAAGAATTGGAAAATGTAGACTGATCAACAGTATGGAAATTGAAACAGTCACCAAAAACCTCCCAAAAAGTAAAAGTCCAGAACCAGATGCCTTCAAAAGTGAATTTTACCAAACATTCAAGGAAGATTCAATACCTATTTTTCTTAAACTTTCACAAAAATTTTAAAAAGAGGCACTACTTCCTAACTCATTTTAGGAGGCCAATGTTATTCTGATACCAATACATGGTAGAGGTTAACAAAAAAGAAAACAAGAAAAAGAAAAAAAGAAAACTATCTCTCATGAACACTGATGCAAAAATCCTAAATAAAATACTACTAAATTAAATACAACAACATGTTAACAAAAATTATTCACCATGATCAAGTAGGCATCAAAATTGTAGCATAGGGATGGTTTAACAAATGCAAATCGACTGATATACCATATAAATAAAATGAAGAAAAAAATCTTATGATCTTATCAATAAATTCAGAAAAAGTATTTGATAAGGTGCATTATCCATTTATGATTAATATAGTTAATAAAATGGGTAGAGAAGAAAAGTATCTCAACTTAATAAAGGCCATATATGACAAACCATCAGGTAGCATCATACTTAATGGTGAAAAACTAAAACCTTCCCTTTAAGAAGATCAGGAACAAGACAACGGTCTCTGCAATCACCCCTGCCATTCAATATCATATTGGAAGCCCTAGTTAGAGCAATTAGGCAAGAGAAAGAAATAATAGACATCCAAATTGGTAATGAAGTCAAATTGTCGCTTTTTGCAGATGACATGATTCTCTATATAGAAACTCGACCCCCCAAAACAAAGAAAACTCTTATGGCTTCACTAAAAAACTAGTAGAAATAATAAACACAGTAATGTTTCAGGATATAAACCAATATTAAAAAATCCACAGCGTTCCTATATCCTAACAATGAATTTTCAGAAAAAGAAACGAGAAAAACAATTCTTTTTGCAATTGCAACAAAAAGAATAAAATATTTAGGAATAAACCTAAGGAAGAATGTGAAGGACCTATACACTGAAAACTATAATACATTATTAAAAGAAATTAAAGCAGACACAAAGAAATGGAAAGGTCTGGGTTCTTATATTGGAAAAATCAATATAGTTAAAATGACCTTATTACCTAAAGCATTATACAGGTTAAACGCAATCCCAATCAATATTCCAATGCCATTTTTATTTTTAAAGAATCAGAACAAAAAATCATCGTGAACAGGCAAAGCAATTCTGAGAAAAAAGAATGAGGCTGGAGGTGTCATTCTGACTAACTGCATTTATACTGTAAAGTGACAATAATCAAAACAGCATGGTATTGGCAGAAAAACAGACACAGAACAGTGAAAGAGAACTGTGAGTCCCGAAGTAAACCTTCACAAATAATTATTGACAAAGAAGCCACAAACATACAATGTAGTAAGGAAAGCCTCTTCCATAAATGGTGCTAGGAAAACTGAAAAGCCACCTGCAAAAGAATGAAACTAGACTGCTGTGTATCACCATACACCAAAATTATCTCAAAAAGGATTAAGAACCTGAATATAAGAACTGAAACAATAAAATGCATAGAAGAAAACATAGAAACAAAACTCAAGGACCTGGGACTTAAAGATTTTATTAATTTGACCTCAAAGGCAAGGGAAGTAAAAGCTAAATGAATGGGACTACATCAAATTAAAAAGCTTCTGCTCAGCAAAAGAAACTGTCGACAAGGTAAAGAGACAACCATTCAAATGGGGAAATGTATTTGGAAGCAAAGCCTCCCATAAGGGCTAAATATCCAAAATACACAAAACTCATATGACTCAATAACAACAAAAAGCTTCTGCTCAGCAAAAGAAATCAACAAGGCAAAAGAAAATCAACTGAATGGGAGAAGATTTTGCAAACAACATCTCTGATAAGGGCCTCATATCCAAAATATATAAAGAACTCATACAACTCAGCAAAACCAAACAATCCAATCAAAAAATGGGCAGATTACCAGAACAGACAGTTCTCTCAAGCAGACATACAAATGGCCAATAGACATATGAAAAGATGTTCAAGTTCACTAACCATTAGGGAAATGCAAATCAAAACCACAATGAGATACCACCTAACTCCTGTCAGAATGGCTACCATCAAGAGGACAAGTAATAACAAGTGTTGGAGAAGTTGTGGGCAAAATGGAACCCTCATACACTGCTGGTAAGATGTACTCTGGTACAACCAGCACGGAAAACAGTATGGTGGTCCCTCAAAAAAGTAAGAATTGATCTACTATATGATCCAGCAATCCCTCTTTGGGTATTTACCTAAAAGAACTGAAAACATTTATCTGCAAAGATATATGCACCCTGTTGTTCACAGCAGCATTATTCAGTGTCCAGGTAATGGAAGCAATCGAAATAGCTTATCCTATGATAGAAGGTTGGATAAAGATGTGGTGTGTGTGTATATATATACATACATACACACAAACACACACATATACACAATGAAATATTAGTTAACCATATGAAAAGATGAAATACATTTACAACAACATGGATGGATCTTGAAATAATCATGCTAAATGAAATAAGCAGACAGAAAAAGTTGAAAACCACCGATTTTACTCATATGTGGGAAATAAACTGAAAGCAACAAACATGACAAACACTCATGGGCATGGACAGTGGATGAGTAGTTACAAGAAGGAAAGGGGAGTCGGGGAGGTAGACACAGGTCAAAGGAGTCAAATATTTGTTGATGGAAGGAAATCTAACTTTGGGTAGTGAACACAAAGTGTAATAAATATGAGATATTGTTGAATTGTACACTTGAAAGTTGTTTGATTTTATTAATTGATGTCCCTCAATAAATTTAATTAAAAAAACCCCAAAACTAATAGAAAACCTGGCATGGAATATCAGAATATAAACTATAGAAAGTACCAAGTGAAAATTCTATGGGTGAAAGTATAATTACTGTGGTAAAAAATTCACAATATAGTCTAAATAGCAGACTGGAAATAAAAAAAAGAATCAGCAACCTTGTAAATAGACCTATAAAATTAAGCAATCTGAATAGGAAGGATTAAAAAATAAGAAAAAATGAATAGAAACAAAGAGATCTGTGGGTCGATTTCAACACAATCAAATACAAATATAATTGGTGTCACAGAAAGAAAAAAAAAGGTCAGAAAAAATTTTAAGGCAATAATGGCTTAACATATTCAAAGTTATTAAAAACTTTAACTTACACACCAAATTTAATGAACCATCAAAAGGATAAAAAAAGAAAATTACACACCTCAGAAAATTCTGATCAAACTGCTAAAAGTCCAAAAAATAATTATTCAGAGAAATTATCTATTAAAACGGAAGTTAACATAAAGTGATTTTCAGATAAAAGATGAAAGAATTCATCACTAGCAGTACTAAACCATCAAAAAATGGTAAAGAGAGTTCTTGAGGTTAAAAGTAAAAATGTCACCCAATGATAACTAAGCTCTTTAGGAAGAAATAAAAAGGGTGAGAACAGCTATATATAAAAGACTGTATCTGTAAATATTTAAGAAAATATCTGTAACACAAGAGCTATAGGCTGGAACTTGCAAAAAACCCCAAGGTGTACCAAAAGGATGAGACATGCCATTTATTACTCACAAGGTAGGGGAGCTCAGATGGCAGTTGGCTGAAGTTGCAAGAAAACAGTACCTGACCAAGAGTGCGCAGAGTTTTTATACACACAAACAGAGGGAGAGGTTATCTCATTATGGAAGTAGTCACGATCTCCGGCAGGATGGAAATGTGCTGCTTGGTTACAGGAGCAGATACTGTCCATAGGAACAACAGAAAACATCTCTGGAAGGAAACACTGTTGAAAGCTCTTTGTTTACTGCCTTCCTTATGGCTGTTGACTAGGCAGCCTTATGTCTTCTGTGTACGTGGAGGGGCCTATGGTCTGAACTAACTCAACAATATCCATTTCCTGCCTTTAATAGACATGACTGTTTCAAGCATGCATTGGTAGACATTTTCTGTTTATGCATGAAACCAACCATAACAATATATATTCAGAATGAATGAGCAAAGTTGTGTTTCAATAAAACTTCATGTATGGAAACTAAAATTTGAATTACATAAAACTTCCACTGGTCAGAAATATTCTGCTTTTGCATATTTTCACACTTTTAAACTAGGAAAACCATCCCTAATGTATAGTGTGTACAAAATCAGGCAGCAGTTTGGATTTGGCCTATAAACTGTAGGCCATTGGTTTAAAGCATTCTAAAACCAGTTACTACAAATATAAATATCTCATACATAAAAAAACAAACAAACAAAAACAAACAAAAACATGGTGAGGTCAGTAAATAAGACTTAAATGTTGCAAGAGTGATGTAATTTACCTTAAGTAATTCAGTATTATTTCTAAGTTAAAGGAGCATGTTGCAATTCCTAAAACCACAAAATAATACAAAGAGATAACTAAAATGTCAATAGAGAAATGAAAATATATTATTAAAGTGTATTTGACATAAAATGCAACAGGAGTTGGAAGAGGTATAGAAAAACATGATAGGAGGAAGCTTAAATGCATACTACTAAGTCTAAGAGGCCAATACGAAAACACTAGATACTTTATGATTCCAACTATATGACATTGTAGAAGAGGCAGAATTATGGAGACAGTAAAAAGATAAGAAGTTGCCAGATATTAGAGGAGAGGAAGGGATGATTTGGTAGAGAACAGAAGATGTTTAGGGCAGTGAAACTATTCTTTATAATACTATAATGGTGAATACATGTCAATATACATTTCCCAAAATCCATGGAGCACACAAGATCAAGAACGAACCCTAATGTGAACTATGAACTTTAGGTGATAATGATGTGTCTGTGTACATTCCTTGATTGTAACAAATATACCACTTTGGTGCAAGATACTGATATGCATGTGTAAGGGTAAGAGGTAAATGGGAACTCTCTGTACTTTCTACTCAATTTTGCTGTGAACTTAAAATTGTCCTATAATATAGAGTTAAATGGATTTTAAAAACCCACAACAGATTAAGCAATCAGAAATAAATAGCAAAATGGCAACCCTAAAGTCAACTATCCCTTTAATGTATTAAATGCAAATGGACTAAACACTCCAATAAAAAAGGCCAAGATTATTAGGATGTATAAAAAAGCAACACTCAAATATGTCCGGTTTACAAGAGACATGTTTAAATACCATAGACACAAATACCCTAAAGAAAAAAAGACAGAAAAAACATAAACACCACATGGAAAAGCTGATATGGTTATAGTAAAAGCAAAACATAGATTTCAGGTTGAAGATTATTATTCCTACAGACAATGGAACATTCATAATAATAAAAGAGAAAATACATCAAAAAAGTATAACAATTACAAATGTATATGTACTTAAATAACAGTTTCAAAACACATGAAGCAAAAATTAACAAAAGTAAAACGAGATAAAAAGCATCCTAAGTCATGGCTGATGTTGTTTCCCAGTAACCAAAAGAAGTAGGCCAAAGGTGGGGAAAATCTGTAAACATTCATAATCTAAAAAATACTGACAATTTCCTAACTCACTTGATATTTATAGAACACCACTTTCAATTTCACAATGTATATTTTTTCCAAGAGCAAATAGACTATGCACTAAGACAGAAATAATCAAACTTCAAGAGATTGAAGACAATCATACTGTTCTCTGACCACAACTGAACTAAATTAGGTATCAGTAAAGACAGTGTATCTAGACAAGCCCCAAATTCTTGCAAATTAAATAATGAAACCTGAAGTCAAATTCTTGAAAGTACCAATAAAATTAAAGAACCTCTAGGTAAGTGGATTAAATACTAATATGGCCACTGTCAGATCCTACATATACTAAATAGGTAACAAGGGAAGATCACAAACAAATTAAAGGCAATAAATCAGATAATGCAGATGAAAGGACAAATGTTTTCCCTTAAAAAACATGTTACCCAGAGAAAAAAAATCATGAAAAACCTAAACTATTAAAGATACCGATTTTGCCATTTAAAAAGTTCCCACGAAGATTTTTCTAGGTCAAGAGTACTTCAAAGTAAATTCTATCAAACATTTAAGAGTTAATGAGAATATTACACAAACTCCTTTTAAAAAATAGAATACTTTCCAATTTTACAAAGTGAATTTTACATTGTTACCAAAACCAGAAGACATTGAGAGCATATTATAGACTAGTACCCCTGATGAATACCAAACAAAAATGTTAACAGAACATTAGCAAATTGAGTAAAGTGATATATAAATGCATAACACATTCTAACCAAGTGGTGCTTATCCCTAGAATGCATGGTTAGTATAACATCTGAACACCATAATATAATCACCATAATATGAGAATAAAGTAGGAAAACTATAAATGATCTTTTCAAATGAAAAAAAATTAGATAAAATTTAATATCTACTTATATTTGCTCTCACCAATTCTATTCCACACTACAGACAATGCATAAAGAATGATAAAGAAATATTAGACACATAGATTGGAAAGGGAGAAGGCAAACTGTATTTATAGATAATGTGAACAAATATGTAGAAACAACTAAGGAATCTACAAAAAAAATACTAGAAACAATAAATGAATTGAGCAAGGTCACAGGATACTAATATCAAAATACAAGAAAAATTCTGTTTTTATATACAAACAAAAGAACAACTGAAAATGAAATTACTAAAGTACAAAATTAAAAATATCTGTAAGACCTGTGCATTGAAAACTACAAAAAGCAGCTGAGGAGAAATTTTAAAAAACCTAAATTAACGTGGAGATACACCAAGTCTATGAGTTAGAAGACTTACTGTTGTCAACTTACCAATTATCTCCAACCAATCTATAGTCTTCAAAAACACAGTAACAATTCAACAAGGTTGTTTTACAGAGATCAATGTTTTCTAAAATTCACATGGAAAAGTAAAACACAGCATATCTAAAACTGTGTTTAAAAAAGTAGAAATAGAAGATTCACATAACTTGATTTCAGGACTTCATATGACGGTGTTAACACTAGTGAGAGGATAAATATACAAAACAATAGAATGCACTACAGAAGTACACTTACATACACTTACATGACATGAAATGATTGTCAACAAAAGGCTCCAGGATAACTCTGGAGAGAAAGAATGTGTTTTCACAGATGACCCTGGAAAAACTGATCATCCATTAAAAAAAAAAAAACACAAACCTTCAACTTGACCTTACAGAGTGCAAAAGAATTACACTGAAATGGATTATTCACTTAAAAGGAAAAGCCTAAAACCACAATTCTTATTTGGTAAATAAAGAATAAAATATGCACAACAGTGGTATATGCAAAGCCTTCTGAGATAGGACACAGAAAGCATGGATGATAAATTTAAAAACCCAATATAGTGGATTTTGTCAAAATTAAAAATGTCGGCTCTGAAAGACACCATTAAGAAAATTAAAAATCAAGTCATACACTAGGAAAAGATATTCACAGTACTTTTATCTGACAAAAGACCCATTTCTAGAAAATATAAAGAACTCTTACAACACAAGAATAAGAAAACAATCCAATCAAAAGTTGGCAAAAGGTCTGAACTCGGAAGATTATATAATTGAAAATTAGCAAAATAAAATGTGCCAACCATTTTTATATCAGGGAAAAGAAAATTATAACAACAAAATACTATCACACACTTGAAAGCATGACTGAAATTATAAAGTGGCCATACCAAGTGCTGGTAAGGATATGAAGCTACTGTAAATCTTGTACTTTACTAATGGGAATGTAAAATGGCACAACAACTTTGCATAACAGCTTTACAGCTTCTTATAAACATACATTTTTCACACAACCCACTGATTCCACAACTAGATATTTACCCAAGGGAAATTAATATATAGTCCACACAAAGACTTTCTCTGCAAATGTTCATAGAAGCATCATTCATTATAGTCAAAAAGTGGCAAAAAAAAAAAAAAAAACTACAAAAGTCAGTGAATAAACAAATTGTGGCATACATATGTTGGAATACTACTCAGCAATACAAGGAATATTCTCATATATACAACAACATAAATTACTTACAAAATCATGTTGAGTTAAAAAGGCCAATCCCCCTAAAAGCACATATTCTGTTATCCCATTTACATGAAATTTGAGAAGAGACAAAACTTATATAGGAACAGAAGAAGATATACAACTACTGAAGGCTTGGGGTGGCAGTGGAACAAATGGTTGTATGGGGGCATGAGGGAACATTTTGAAGTAATGGAAATTTTATATTCTTGATTATTGTGGTGATTACATAGACCTATATACTTTTCAGAGTTCATGAACTCTACACTTAAAATGGGTGTTTTGCATTGCATGCAAATTATACCCCAACAAAACTGAATAAAAATAAGTGGGTTGATGGTTTTGTTTGGAGAAGGGAAAAATAGCTCTTACTTGACTGTTAACTCCGGATACAACTATAAACTCCAGGTAAAATATATTAAAAAAAGAGAAAGAAAGAAACTATTTGAGGGCACTGCAAAGTGATCCAAATGGACAGAAAGCGGAGGAGAGAATTAACACTTGGAAAAACAGAAGAGCGTTGGGAGAATTGTCAATTTATACTACTTTTAGTCTGAGGGTAGAGCCCAAGTACAGTTGAACCTTGAAAACATGGGTTTGAACTGTGTGGGTCCATTGATAACGTAGATTTTTAAAAAATATGTACAGTACTGTAAATGTATTTTCCTTATGATTTTAATAACATTTTATTTTCTCTAGGTTACTTTATTGTAAGAACACAGTATGAGATACAAATAACATACAAAATATGCGTTAATCAACTGTTTATGTTATCAGTTGTTTATAAACTGATTATTAAGGGTCAATTATAGCCACTGTGCGTGGCAAATAAAATTCACTCTTACTGGCTTGAAGAACCAAAACACAGAGTTTAGGACAATAGCAGCAGGCAGAAATGAAGAAGGAAATCACAGAAGGAGGGGAGGCCCAAGGTTTTTAATAAACTATGTTCACACCTTTGGCTGATATCTCAATTAGGCATGCAAGCATCCTGGTTAAACATAAAAGAAAGCAAGGATTCAAGCTGCCACCATCAGCAAGTCTGAAGTTCGAGGTCTGGGTCGAGCCAACTTAACTGTCTAATAAAACAAAACAAACAGATCAATATTCTCTCACTTCCACGTCTACTATAAGTTCTCTCCTACCAAAAACAGGCCCCAAATGGTAAACTGTAAAATATATTAAGCATGGTTTAAAGCACTGGTCAACTGACAGGACAGAATGGTAATCCCTCCAAGAAGAGACACAAAGTTTCCAGGTCACAGCTCAGGGAGAGGAAACACAATCAACCCAGCAGTTTCCCTGATTTTAAGAAAGAGATCAGAGTTTGGAGAGTCCAAAATAGCTAGAATTGCCAGGCAAAATAATGAAGAAGAAGGAGTATGAGAGAGGGGGAGGGGAAGATGCATGGGGGCGGGTGGAGGGAAAGGTGGGGACAGAGAGACAGAGAGACAGGGACAGAGAGAGAGACAGCAAGCTGGATCTGGCCCATGGGCTACAGATTGGTGACTTTAGTAATGGGACTAAATTAGTCCTAGAGCAAATGTTACTCAACACTAAAAAAAGCTTTAAAGCAAGCCTCAAGAGGGTCAAAATGATCTAAAGTAACTAACTCTTTAAAGGAATATAACAAAATACAGCACCCAGCAATTTAAAATTCAAGTAAAAAATTTCCAGGCATGCAAAGAAGCAGGAAAATAGATTCCATATTCGGGGGCCGGGGGGGGTGGAACTAACCCAAAATAACAAGGTAATGGATTAAATAAATAAGGATGTTAAAACAAGTATTATCAATATGCTCCATAAGCTCAAGAATGTAGAAGAAAAGATGATCATGATGAGAGAAACTGAAGATAACAAACAGGGTCAAATAGGCTTTCTAGTAAAAACATATGATGTGAAAAATATAACAGATGTAAGTAAAAGCAGATTAGACAGTGAATAAGGAAGGAGCAGTGCACTTGAAGAGAAAGCAACATAAGCTATCCAAAACAATTGCAAAAGCATTTGGCTGCACTACAATAAAACTTTATTTATAAAACCAGAAGGCATGCCTGATTTAGCCTTCAGGCAATAGTTTGCCAACCCTTGGCCCAGGGCAACCACTAAAAAAATAAAGAGGTATTTCTAATAAGTGAATAATAGAGAAAAAATAGAATTTAAAAGAAAACAAGAAGAGAAAAAAAAAGAAACAATAAAAACAATTTAAAACAATTGGGAAAAATAGAAAAATTGCATGGTGGTATATTTAAACCAAAATTATTAATAATTACATTGAATAAAAATGGACTGAAACTAATGAAAAGGTAGAGTGTCAGACTGGAGAATAAAGTAAGACTAAACTACATACTGTCTGTTAAAGACTCACTATAAATATAAAACATATGTTAAAAAGAATGGAAAACAGGAATACTATGTAAATAGTAATCATAAAAAGCTTGAATGGCTATAATAATATTAAACAAATTATTTCAGAACAAAGAATTTATCAGGGATTGAATGAGGCATTTCATAATGATAGAGGGGGGTCAATTCATGAGAGCACATAACAATCCTAAATGTAAATCTGCCTAAAAACAAAACTTCAAAATACATCAAGTAAAAACTGATAAAACTAAAAAGGAAAAACAGAAAAAGCCACAATTATAATTATAATTATAATTAAAAGTTAAGATTTCAACTTTTCTCACTCGGTCAATAAAGACCTATAGAAGACTTTACATCTACAATCAACCAAGCTGACATGATTATTTAGAGAACACGCCATTCAAGAACACCAGGATATACATTCTTTACAAATGCACATAAAACATTCATCAACTTAAACTATAATCTGTGCTACAAAAGTCTCCATAAGTTTAAGAAGGCTGAAATAATATAGAGTATGTTCTCTGAGTGCACAGAATTAAACTACACATCAATGACAGAAAGCTATCTGGAAAATTTCCAAATATTTGGAAATTAAACACACTACTTCTAAACAACCAATGGATCAAAAAAGAACTCACAAGGGAAACTGGAAAATATTTTCAACTGAATGAAACTGAAAGTGCAACATGTCAAGATTTGTTGAAGGCTACTCAAATGGTGCTTAGAGGGATATTTATAGCATTAAATGTTCCTACTAGAAAAAAAAGAAGCCTCCTGTCAATGATATAAGCATCTCTCTACAAAACTAGAATGAGTCAATTAAACCCAAAGTAATGAAAAAGGCATTAAAAAAGATAACAGTAGAAGTGAAGAAACAGAAAACAGAAAAACAATGGAGAAAATAAATGAAATCCAAAGCTGGTACTTTGAAAAGATCAATAAAATTGATAAACTTGGAGCCAACTGACCAAAAGAAAAAGAGAAAGAAATTACCCATAATAGAAGGGGCACTGTTAAAGATTGTACAAACATCAAAAGGATAAAAATACATATTTTTGATAATTTTATGCTGATAAATTTTACAACTGAGATAAAATGGACAAAATTTCTTGAAAGACACAAACTACAAAGGCTCACTTCAGAAAATAAATTGATAATGTGAATATCCCTGTCTTTTTTTAAGTCCTAAGTCTTATTAGGGAACATGAACTGCCAGTTAAACACCTTCCCACAAAGAAGTCTCAAGGATCAGATGGCTTCCACAGTGAATTCTAACAGTTGAGGAACAAACAATACCAATTCTACACAAATTCTTTTAAAAAATAAGAGAGAATTTGTCTCAACTCATTTTAGTACTCTGATACTAAAACTAGACAAAGATGTTGCAAGAAAAACTACAGACCAGATTCTTTATGAACCACAGACAAAAGAATTCTTACCAATGTATTAGCAAACACATCAAGCAATATATATGTGTACACACACACACACACACACTGACCAAGTGGGGTTTATCCTAGGGCGACTAAGTTGGTTTAACACTTCAAAGTTAATCAGTATAATTCACCTTGTTAATAAAAAAAAAAGACAGAGAGAAAAGCCATACAATGGAGAAAAAACTTCTCACAAAATTCAATACCCACTTGTGATAAAAAATATCAGCAAACTAGAACTTCTTTAACTTATTAATCTGATAAAGAGCATCTATGTAAAACCTTTAGCTAACATCGTACTTAAACACTGAAAGACTGAATGCTTTACCCCTAAGTCATGAAGAAGCCAAAAATGTCTGTTCTTGCCACTTCTATTCAGCATTGTACTGAACGTTCTGGACAATGTAATAAAGCAAGACAGAAACGAAAGGAGCTCGGATGGAAAAGAGTCATTATTCATATATGACATCATTGTCTATGTAGAAAATCCTTAAGAATCTTCAAAAAAATTACTAGAATAAGTTAGCTGAGAAAGACTGTAGGTCAATATACAAAAATCAATTGCATTTTCATGTATTAGCCATAAACAAGGGGAACTTGAAATAAAAATGAATACCATTTACAATACCATAAAAAAATACTTAGTGATTAATATATTTGACAAAAAATTTGCAAGACTAGAACACTGAAAACAACACATTACTGAGAGAATTTAAAGATTTACATAAAAGAAGAAGTGCATCATAGTCATGAATTGGAACACTATATCATTATTAATAAATTGTCAGCGAGCATTTTAATATTGTTCTCTCCCCTAAGAGACTGCATTTATATATTCCTCTAATGTGCTTTGGGTCTGATGATATAAAAACTTTAAGATGAGTTATTGTTTAATATTATTGGTATAGTTTCTGTTTGGGATGATGAAAAAGTTCTGGAAATAGTAGTGTTGCTTACACAACAATGTGAATGTACTTAATGGCACTGAATTGTACCCTTAAAAAGGGTTAAAATGGTAAATTTTTTATGTTATGTCTGTTTCACTACAATTAAAAAAAAAAGCCTAAAAGTGTAAGATACCCAAAGATCCATACATGAGCACTATGGTGAGCATTTAAAGGACTGGAAAAGGAGCAAAGGTGTTAAGTGGGAAGACGAATGACTGCCATGAAAGAGGCACCCAAATAAAGATGACATCAATGGGGATGAAGGATCTGTGGTACAAAGAATAAGATTCACCACTATGGTTTTAACACTCGGAATGGTTATTTAGGATAAAAATTATTTGAACATCGTTAGAATATAATAATAGTGGTAGATTGTGAATAGGAACAGGAGACTTCAATGAGAAGAGAACCAATATAGAAGTTCTGAAAGAAAACAACGAGAGAAATATTTTTGAAACTAAGAGCAGAATATTTCAAAGAGTTACACTCTTGGTTCAGTAAGGTGATAAAAGCAAATATGTTTATCTCTGCATCTAAATTTAAAAATTAGAAAAAATTCTAAAATAGGAATAAATCTATAATGTCATTAGTATACTGGAATGTGTTATTGGCAGGCCACAGATTTTTAGGAATTGTTAGCAGCCAGGAGCAAAATCAAAGGACAGGAGAAATACATGAGTCTCAGTTTTTGTGAAATCTGTCAAGCACAGCTCTAGTCTTAAAGCCTCAAGACAGGACTCCTTGTCACTTACTAATAGCAATCTATCAATCTCATCTCCATCTTGACTGTTTTTATCCATAAAGTTTGTGCAGTAATATATTCTCATTTAACTTGAGAAAATGCATTTTTGTCCCAGCATTGCTTCTGGAAGAAGACTAAGAAACATGCTAAATGACATGCCAATTTAATGTGTGAACACTGGTTAAAATTACAAGCAGCACTTGTGGAAGGTAAATGCTTATCTAGCCAATGAAGGAAAAGATAGACAAAAGGATTTAATACAAGAAAGGCAAATGCTCAAACATCCTCGGTGGGTTGGGGGAGGGGTGGAGACTATTCAGAAAGGAGAGAGAAACACACTATCACCTCACCTGAGCCATAGTTTTGAGTTCTGCAAGGGATGACCAGTTTTCCTTTGGGATCCTCTTTGGAAAGGGGTGGTTCCTAAGAAGGTAAAGCCAAGATGAAAAGATGCCACATACCACTACACACACTACGCCTTATGACTCTCTTATGACTCAAGTAAAAATGCCTCCATTTCCCTTGCTTTGGCCCTTGTCTACTCTGCACATTCCACATCAATACAGCGCAGGAGGATCAGCTAGACAAATCTTATTTTATCCCCAGAGGCAGAAACACAGGCTGTTGGGACAACAGGCTAAATTTTGGGAAAGCTCCCTTTTTCTGTTAGCACTATCTTTTCTTACCTAAGCAGCCTACTGATATTAACAACTTCCAAGCCACATTCCGTTTACACTGTCACCAGCACTATATGAGAATATCTGTCACCCCTTATGAATACAACTAATATGAACTTCTTGATGCCTATCTAATAGGTATAAATTGTGGTTCTAGTTTTTATTTTTCTTATTGTGAGAGAAGATAAGCTTATTTCTTAATTTTAAAAAACTTCTTTAGTTTCTTGTCTGTGAACAGTATTTTATTATTCTTTTGTCTTTCTATCAGTTTTATTTTCTAGATTGATATTAGATCTTTGAAAAGGAAAGAAATTAATCCTTTATTTACTTAATTTTTTATACTTTCTCTTTTGACTTTTTCCCACAAAAATATCTTTAAAAAAATGATGAGCCATCTGGTTTAGTACCAGTAGGTATTTGATTGCCTGTATTTCCTCCACTCACCAAAACTGCCAACTTAATCATACACTTTATTTCCTTTATGTATTTGACTAGATCTGGATTTTGTATTTAGTTCCACTGATGTGTTCATTTAATTGCCAAGATCACACTCTGCAGTTATTACAGTTTTAAAATGCATTTCAGTACCATGTAGGTCTACTTCCCCCTTCATTATTTTTGTCCTTCAGAATTTCTGGCTTGTTAGCTTTCTCTTAAGAACTTCAGAAAACTCAAATATTCTACTGAAATTTTAATGGAATTGCATGAAATGTTAAGGAGTTTTGACATTTTATCATGTTGTGTCTTCTCATCTATTTATTCCAGTCCTTGTTTCTAAGTCCCTGAGAAACATAAAAATTTTTTTAACACATCATATCTCATGTTTCTGATGGCCACTGGCCACTTCCCATAGTTTTCATTATCTACACATCTGTGCGCATGCACACACACATATATAAATATATGAAGTGTATTGCTTTCTTTATGATTTGTTTCCAGCAAACCTCTGAGTTTTTAACAGGACGGTAATTCACACCCTGATGCCACTGGGAACTGAAGTGATAAGAGGATGTGTGTGAAAACTGTAAATGTATCCATGATTTGGGAGGGCAAAGTAACTAAGTTGGCTAATTCTCAGCTGAGCTCTAAATGGGGAACCCATTAATGGAGCCTACCTGAGTTGACTTGGATCCTCCTGTCCAAGAGGACTAGAGAGACTAGACTCACCAGAACTGGGTCACAGCATGCTTAGAGGAAGCACTGGGGAGGCAACTGGATAAGTGTCTGTGCCTATGAGAAGAAAAGTGTACCTGGAAGTTCCCAGTGGGTTCTCTCAGAAAGGAAGAGATAACTTACACTAAATTATAATTGGATCAGTCATGTTAGCCTCTTCCTATTCCTGACTTTTGACTTCTCTTCCTTTTTTCATCTTCCAATCCACTCTAGCTGGAGACTACCCACTTAGAGGGAGTAAAGAGGAGACAAAATAGAGGTTGAGGAATTACAGAAGAAATTGATCATGTATTTTTTCGCACAGGTGGCTTCCATCAAGGAAGGAGAATTTTCTGCTTTTAAAACAAGTTTGAGGTACTGATTTCTACAATGAATATTTTACATAGCTAAATGACTATTACAAGACTGATCTGGTGTAAATGCCCCACAGATTTTTTTTTTACCTTCAAAATGACTGAAAGAATTATTAAATCTGCCCAGGAATTCATCCAGCAGCAGAAAAAAATAAAAAAATAAAAAATTCACCCAAACAGAAATTTTGAGAATGGCGGTTACGGGTCCTACTGATTTCAACCTTTTGGTCATTAGTCAACATGGGGTTTCCCACTATAATATCCTACCACTTGAAAATTATTTTAATTTTACTTCATCCCCTCCATTTAAAAAATCTCTACTAATTTTGTCTAGTTACCAGAGTCAAATTCTACAGGCATATAAAATAACCAATATTCAGACAATCTAAACACTACAGACTTAACTAGTCATATGCGTCCAATTCCTCAAGCGCTCCGTCTCAAGTACACAGTGAGCCACGTTCACAGTCGCCACTGAGCGAGCACACAGAATACTTCAGAAATTAGACACAGGTACACTTACATCACTCAGGACACAACCACTATCCTCCAGGCACTCATGTCACACATAATCTCACGGAGCCCATGACAAGCTCCTACACAAAGCAGAAACATTTCGTTCACAAATCCCTTGCGGCTGCCTCTCCAAAGTCGCAGAGAGGCTCAAACACAAATCAACTCTCACCTAGTTCCAAAATTAGACACAGGCTGAGGCCCTAGCACTTTCCCGACCCAGCGGAGTAACATCCCACGGAGTAACACGTGCCCAAGCACACCCGAAGACAGGCGCAGAAAGCTACAGAAATGGAGCCTCCGAGCGTTGCCAGGCCGCGCTCTAACGGCCGGGGTTCCCTCAGGCGGCGGGGAGAAAAAATAGTTCCTCCCCACGTCGAGGTCTCAGTCCCCTCGTCGGGCTTCCAGTCCCCTCCTCGCATCTCCCTAGCTTGGATCCCCCTCTGCCTCCTGGGCTCGCGCCAGCCCGGGCTCCCGATTCCGTCCTCGGCGTTGCCGGCTTGGCTCCCGGTTCCTTCCCGTGCCTAGCTTCTCCCTTCCCTCCTCGCTATCTCTAGGGGCCGGACTCTCGCCTTCCTCCCCAGTCCTAGGTCCCTCTTCCTCGCTCCCCCCGGCCCAGGTTCTCGCCTCCACCAGCCTCACCTCCGCCCAGCGGCCGGCCGTCTGCGCCTGCGCACTCCCGCGCCGGCGGCACCTCCCGAGTGTCTCCGCGGCCGGGGGGGGGGGGCGCCTTCTGCACATCCGGGCTTTCCGGCTTTGAACTACATTTCCCGCCGCCCCCGGGCAGCTCTGGGCAAGAACTCAGATCGCAGCTCTTTTCTGATTCTCCTCCCTTAGTCCTCGAATTCGTGCTGGTCCGAGTGGTAACCAGAGGCTGGGCGCCTGGCGCTCGCGGTGTGGACGCTGGAGCTCGGGGTTTGAGCGTGTGTACGCGGCCGGGAGGAGGCGGGGGGGGTGTGCGCGGTGAAGGGGCCCCGACGGCTGCGTGGCTCTGTTCGAGTGTTCCTGCCCCGGTGCCCGTGGCTGCGATGTGGGGTGTGTGGCACGGTGCCTTTTGAGACAGCGCATCCGAAGACAGTGCCCTTGTTACCTAGCGAGGTGCAGGAGGCTGTTAGTTCTGTGGTAGTTAGAAGTCAGGTTGTGTCACCGAGGTGGAGCTTCCTTTCTGCAGGTCTGGGTTTAACGTTGGGCCTGAGGGCTCTGTCGAAGATCTCCCTGAAAGTATATCTGTGCCTGAAAACTACAGGTGCCCGTGTTGGAGTTGCCTGGCACGGGAGCCGGACCTGAGCTGCCTGCCTCTTGGCACCTGCCCCTCCAGTGCCCAGCATCTTAACGCAGAGGGGGTATCTGTGGAGTGAGTGTCGTCCGCTGAGGGGCCAACTTTAGGTTCTTTCCTTTGTTAGGCTAGGGTCTGTACCCCTGGGTTTCCTGCTGCTTCCTCTTTTCTCCAGCTTTATGGTCGCCAAAAGGGGAGCCAGGTATTTGGTGGGATAAAGGTTGCACACAAGCAAAATAGGAAACTTGTTTTGGGAATGATTTTTAGAGTTGGAAGTGTCCCTTAGGAACTGAGTACTAGGAAGACATGGGGAGAGCCTAGGAGGAGGATTTACTGTGGAAGCTGAGGTTAGTTAGGTTCCTTGTTTCAACATTCCCAAAGTTGTCTCCCTAGGAAGCTGTGAACTTGAGGAAAATTTCATCCCCTGAATAGTAAGAAGGGTTAGCAGTGCTCCCAACTCCCTTTTACTTCCATGTGAGTATGTGTGTGGTAGATGATGAATTTCTACCAGTGTAGCCAGTCTGCTCTAAGAAAGGTCCGGTGGTGTCTCCCAACTCAGCCCTCTCCCTCCCACTTCTCCTGCAGTGCAGTTCTATGAGAGAAATGCCCTGAGGAAAGGAAACCAAGCTGAAGGTCAGGGATTTTGTTGCTGTGGTTCTGTGTTTTTTTTTGTTTTTGCTTTCCAGAAGGAGTATTTGCTCTCCTTTCTCCTGAAATCCTTAGGTCACAATTAGGACCTTATGATGTACTTTGTTTACAGAATGTGATAAAAGTACCATTGTGAGACCTCTGAGACAAAGCAGCTTTTGTTCTTTTCTTCTTCCTGCCCTGAGACTACCATGTACTGAAGGCTGGCTAGCTTGCTTGAAGACCAGAGATTACTCCGAGACTTAGGCCCACCTGACAGCAACAACTGCCAGATATTTTAGTGAAACTATTTTTGACCATCCAGCCCCCACCAAGCCACCAGCTGACTGCCATCACAAGAGTAAGATCAACAGAAGAACCACTCAGGCCAAATTGCCAATGCTCAGAATAATGAGCTAATTTTTTTGTTGTTGTTTGTTTAAGTCACAAACTATTGGGGAGTGGTTACACAGCAATAGGTAACTGAAATAGGTATTTAAACTCTCTAGACGTTTTCTTTCACCTTGTATTGATAAAATTGTATTGGTCAACTTGTTTCAAGTGATTTCTCTCCTGATATTGTATCTTGAAAATATTCCATAAACTTCATTATTTTCCACAGCTTTGCATTTGTCTTAATTTTCTATTACATGGATATTTTTAAATTTATTTAGCCATTAACTTTCCTGAGCAACTCTTTCTCCTTGCCATCCAGCTTCAGTGTCTTTATCAACTTAACATTCTGTTACAGGACCTTAGGGGGACATAGGTTCTTGTCATTTCAGGGGTAGTGTAGACTCCAGAGTGGGATGACTCACCCACTCAGAGGAATTTGTTCAAGGGTGTGATATAGGGCCTATGTACATTTATTGAATAATCAGTTGGGTCTCCCTGATTACAATAGCTCTTTTCCATTTTCCAATTCAAAATTTGCCTTCTGGAGCCATCTGACTTTCTTCACTGTGGCTCACTGGGGAATGTGATTCTTTAAGGTTATTGACTAACTTTCTGAAGGATTGGTTTAAGGTTCCTAGAGGTGGAAATGGGCATCTCTGCTGTGTTATTTCTAAAGTGTCATCATACCAATCTTCTAGATTACTTTTTAATTTCCTTTTTAAAAAATTTTTCTCTTACAGTTGACATTCAGTATTTTATATATTCGTTTCAGGTGTACAGTATAGTGGTCAGACATTTATATAACTTACAAAGTGATCCCCCCAGTAAGACTAGTACCCAACTGGCACCTACATAGTTATTACCATATTATTGACCATTTTCGCTATGTTGTACTTTACATCCCCATGACTATTTTGTAACTACCAATTTGTACTTCTTAATCCCTTCACCTTTTTCACCCAGACCCCAACACCCCTTCCCATCTATATAAACTTGGTTTATTCTCTGTATCTCTAAGTATGTTTCCATTGTTGTTCATTTGTTCTTAATGTAAATGAAATCATATATTTGTTTTTCTATTGTCTGAGTTACTTCACTTAGCTTAATACCCTCTAGGTTCCATTCATGTTGTTGTAAATGTATTTCTTTTTTTATGGATAATATTCCACTGTATATATGTACTACATCTTCTTTAAGCAAACATTAATGGATGGGCACTTAGATTGCCTCCATATCCAGGCTATTACAAATAATGCTGGTTCCATGTGCACTTGAAAAGAATGTATATTCTGCTGCTTAGGGTGAAATACTTTTAAAGTGTCAATTAAATCCTTCTGGTCTGATGTGTCATTTAAGGCCACTCTTTCCTTGTTGAGTTTATGTCTGGAAGATCTTTCCACTGATGTCAATGGGGTGTTAAAGTCCCCTACTATGACTGTTACAGCGGTCCCTAACCTTTCTGGCACCAGGGACTGGTGCTCCTATGAGAATCCAATGCCTAATAATTTGAGGTGGAGTTGAGGCAGTGATGCTAGCACTGGGGAGCAGCTGCAAATACAGATGAAGTTTCACTTGCTTGCCCATCATTCACCTCCTGTGTAGCTTGATTCCTCATAGGCAATGGACTGGTACTGGTCTTTGGCCCAGGGCTTGGGGACCCTGCTGTATTACTGTCGACCTCTCCCTTTATGTCCATCAATATTTGCTTTATAAATATAGGTGCTCCTACATTGGGTGCATAAATGTTTACAAAGGTTATAGTTTCTTGTTGTATTGACCCCTTTATTATTATGAATTGGCCTTCATTGTCTATTTTGTCTGATCTAAGTATTGCTACCCCAGATTTTTTTTTCATTTCCATTTGCATATCTTTTCCATCTATTTACTTTCAGTGTGTGTCTTTGGATTTGAAGTCTCTTGTAGGCAGCATATGTATGGGTCTTGTTTCCTTATCCATTCAGCTGTGCTGTCTTTTGATTGGAGCAATTAATCCATCTAATTTTAAAGTGTTTACTGATAGGTAAATAGTTATTGCCATTTTATTATTCATAGTTTCTATCTTTTTCTTTCTTTTTAAAGAAGTCCCTTAACATTTCTTGTTATATTAGAACTCCTTTAGCTTTTTCTTGTATGGGAAGCTCTTTATCTGTCCTTTGATTCTAAATGATAGCCTTGCAGGGTAGGTAGGTCCTTGCTCTTCACCACTTTGAATGTTTTGTGCCAGTCGCTTCTGGCCTGCACAATTTCTGTTGAGAAATCTGCTGTCAGTCTTATGGGAGCTCGCTTGCAGTTAACTAAAAGCTTTTTCCTTGCTGCTTTTAAGCTTGTCTTTAACCTTTGTCATTTTAATTATGATGTGTCTTGGTGTGGGCCTCTTTGAGTTCATCTTGTTAGGAACTCTATGCTTCCTGGGCTTGTATGACTATTTCCTTTGCCAGGATAGGGAAGTTTTCCGTCATTATTTCTTCAAATAGGTTTTCAATTCCTTGCTGTCTCTCATCTCCTTCTGGTACTCCTATGATGTGAGTGTTGGTATGCTTGGTGTTATCCCAGAGGCCCCTTAAACTATCTTCATTTTTTTGAATTCTTTTTCCGTTTTCCTGTTCTGATTGGGTGTTTTCTGTTCCCTTGTCTATCAAATCACTGATTTGATCCTCTGCTTTATCTAATCTGCTGTTGATTCCTCCTGGTGTATTCTTCATTTGTTATTGCAAACTTGTCTTTGAAATTACTGAGATTTGATCCTCTGCTTTATCTTATCTACTATTCTTCCTGGTGTATTCTTTGTTATCATATTCTTCATTTCTGACTGGTTCTTTTTTATGGTTTCTATATCTTTTTTTTATGCGTACTATCTCATTGTTGAAGTTCTAAGTTCCTTGAGCATCTCTCTCAGCAGTTTTTGAATGCTTGCCTCTGTTTTGTTCAGTTCTTTTTCTGGAGTTATCACCCCTTCTTTCATTTGGGACATATCTGTCTCTTCATTTTGGCTGCCTCTCTGTTTGTTTCTATGCATTAGGAAGATCTGCTTCTTCTCCCAGTCTTGGCTTGGTGGCCTTATGTAGTAGGTGTCTTGGCACAGTCTTCCTGATCACCTGAGCAAGTTGCTCCAGGAGTTTCACTTGTGTGGGCTGACTGTACCCTCTTGTTGTAGTTGAGCCCTGATTGCTTTTGGCACATAAGTGGGTAGGATTGACCCTCAGGCTGACTGGCTTTATGGATTGGCCATGACCACAGCGTATGAGCTCCTGTGCCAGGACTGATCCCGTGGAGTGGGATTTATCCAGCAGGCACTGGTACTAGCCAACACCATCCTTTGACTGTGCTGTTTGTGGGGCTAATTTGGTGGTGCTCCATTGTAGTCTGAAGCCAGCTACTGGTGTATTGGTTCTGGGGCCACTTGGGAGGGGCTCTGGTGCAAGCCAAGTTCATCCCCAAGCTTGTGACTGGTCTGGGGTTACATAGTAGAGCTACAAAGTGTCTGTGGTTGGTTGCTGCCTATGCTGGACCTGGTGGTGCTTGATTAAGAGAGGCCACACTGGAAGCTGAGTCTGGTTGCCAACAGTACTGGGCCTGGGATCACTCAGCATAAGTGCACCCAGAGGCTGGCTACCACCTGTCAGCTGACTGTAAGTCTCAGCCACTGAGAGACCCTTTGGCAGTACATGAGTCAGATGAGGCACTGTTCTCAGGGAGTCACCAGGGTGGGAGAAGTGGTGTTCACCAGGTTAATGAAAATTCAGATTTGGCCATGTCAGGGGGCAGGCTCAACACAAGGACAATGGTGGCTGTCTCTCCAGCCCTTACCCCGATGCCACACAACTCAGTTTCTCCCTGCATGTATCTAGCACCTCACACCATCCCCAGCCACCAGAGCCCTGGGTAAGTGCCCCTGAGAGAGTGAGTCTGTGAAGAGGCCCCTTACGAGATGCTCGAGTTTCTGGCATCTTTCCTTCTCACTTGGCTACATGGAATTCCTTCTGATTTTCACAGCCAGGTGTTGTGGAGGCTTCTCTTCCCAGCACTGGTGTCCAGGCTGGGGACCCCAGTGTGGGACTGGGACCCCTTGCTCCTCAGGGGATGTCTGTAGCTAAGATATCCCTCCCAATTTTTAACCTCCACATGTGGGTGTTGGATAAGCCTGTTTTGTGTCTCCACCCCTCCTACCAGTCTCGAGGTGGTTTCTTCTTTATAGCCTTAGCTCTAGGACTTCTGTTCAGCTTGTCTTAAGATTGTTCTCTAGGTTGACTGTGCTATAATTTAGTTACAATTTTGATATTGTTGTAGGAGGAGGTGAGCATAGTGTTAACCTTCTCTGCCATTTTGACCAGAGATTCAACATCCTTTTCTTCCTGATGATCAAGGGGATGTTCTGAATTTCTGCATAGCCAGATCAGGCCTAAGCCCCATTTCCTCTTTATGTGCAGAGTTTCAATTTATAAGGCAAATGTGACTTCTTTGTTAGAGCAATGGTTGGTGTAGAGGATGGCAATGAAAGATTTGAACCTAGGTAAGTGTGGGCAACAAGTAAGAGGACTCTATTGTGTATAGAATCTTAGGACTTAAGGTTTAGAACCTTTAAGGTAGTATGTGAGCATCTCTGACAGGCTTCACATCTAGGAAGAAAGTTCAGGCCTCTTCAGTCAGGATTCAAACCACTACAACAATATACATATCTCCTATTATTTTTTTCTGATGGTAAAATTAGTAGATTCTTAATTCCAAATAAAGAGAATACAGACAAGCTTAAAGTAAAGTTCACATACAAACAGCATCTTTACACATTTTATTCCAAATCTTTTCACCTGTTTCTCTATGAATTAACACGTGGGTATAGGCATATAGGACTTTCTCATTCAAAACAGAATCATATTGCAATACTGTTTTGTAATCTAGCTTGAATCAAATCTTAAACTCTCATAATTTTTTGACTACATTATTTGTCTGGATATGCTATAATTGATTTAACCATGTCCCTATTGTAGTATATTTAAGTTTGTTCCCACATTTCCCCATTATTATACAGTGTTTTGCTGGACATAAGCGAAGTTTCACAATAAAAATAAGCGCATAGCCTACTATAGAACCCATCAACTACACTCTTGGCCACTTATCACAGAGAAATGAGAAATTAAGTTTACACAAATGCTTGTATAGGAATGTTCATAACAGCTTTATTTGTAGTAACCCCAAACTGGAAATAACCCAGATGTCCTTCAACAGGTAAATGGTTAAACCAAGTAAGGCATATGTACATCATGGAAAAACACTCAGCAATAAAAAGGAATGAACCATTGAAACACAACTTAAGTGGATCTCCAGTGAATTATGCTGAGAAAGAGCAATCTCATAAAGTTACAAATTGTATGATTCCATTTATAAAACATTCTTAAAATGATAAAACTGTAGAAATGGAGAACAGATTAGAGTCTGCCAGGGATTGGGAGGTGGGGTTGAGAGGAGGTGGCTATAAAAGGTTAACACAAGGGATCTTTGTGATAGAACTGTTAGAAATCATGATGGTGGTGGTGGTTGTATGACTCTACACGTTATAAAATTGCACAGAATAAATATACTCAGAGATACACAAATGGGTGCATATAAAACTAGCAAAATATAAATAAATTCTGTGGATTATATTAATATCCATGTCTCGGTCATGATATTGTACTATAGTTTTACAAGAACTTACCATTGAGAGAAACTAGATAAAAGTATGGGAATCTCTCTCTATTATTTCTTACAATGGCATATACATCTACAATTATCTAAAAATCAAAAGTTAAAAAATTGGCATTTGGAAAAAAGTAAAATTCTGTTCAACTCTCACACCATACCACAAGAATAAACTCCAAACAGATCAGGGATATATATGTAAGAAATGAAACCATATAGGTCCTAGAGGAAATCATAGGTGAATTCCTGTTTAATTTTAGTGTAAGAAAGAAGTTTCTAACCATGACTCAGGAAACAGATGCAGAAAAACAAAATATTAAAATTTTGAAATATTTAAAGATTTAACTAAAAATTTTAAGGAAATGTTTACAAGATATATCAATAGATAAAGGGCTAATATTCCTGTATTAGTTTACTAGGGTTACCATACAAAATTACCAGACTGGGTGGTTTAAACAATGGAAATTAACTTTCTCACAGTTCTGGAGGCTGGAAGTCCAAGATCAAGGTTTTGGCAGGTTTGGTTTCTCCTGAATTCTCTTCTCCTTCTGTGTCCTCAAATAGCCTTTTCTCATTACACAGGAATCCCTGGTATATCTCTCCCTGTATGTCACAATCTCTTATGCACTACTTAGATTGGAAAAGGCCTACTCTGACAGCCTCATTTTAATTTAATACCTCTTTAAAGGCCCTATCTCCAAATGTAGTCACATTCTAAGGTACTGGGATTTAGGGCTTTAACATACAAATTAGGGGGAGTGAATTCAGTGCATAAATTCCTAATATTTAAAAAAATCTTCATTTTACCATAATACAAACATTGAATCATGTTGTACATATGCAACTAATATGTCAATTATACCTCAATTTCAAAAAAAACCCTTAAAATTGCAAGAAAGACCAAAAAAAGACCAAAAAAATGGATAAAAGAAATGAACAGACAATTCACAAAAATATATTTAAGTGACCCTTAAACATATGAAAAGAGAAAAGCAAAATGATACTGAGACTTTAAACTTATTCAAATGATAAAAATTAAAAAGTATAATATTCTTTTGGTAAGACAGGGTGTAACATGCAGAATGGTGACCTCAAAAAGATATGTCCACATCCTAATCTCAGGAACTTGTGAATGTTACTTTATCTGGGAAAATGGTCTTTGTATATATAATTAAGGACTGTGAAGTGAAGAGTTTATCCTGGATTGTCTAGGTGGATCCTAAATCCAATCCGTGCCACTTGTGAGGCAGAGAGACTGCACAGGCAAAGTGACTATGGAGGCAGAAATTAGAGTGATGGGGTCACAAGTCACGGAATACCTACAGCCACCAGAAGCTGGAAAATGCAAAGAACAGATTCTCCCATAGAGTCTCTCAAGGGAGTCTGACCCTGCTGACACCTTGATTTTAGACTTCTGGCCCCAGAACTGTGAGGGAGAATAAATATTGTTTCAAACGACCCAGTTTGTTATACTTTGTTAGAGCAGCCACAGAAAACTAATATACAAGGGATTAGGCAGTCTCATATTATTGTTAATACAAGCATTTGTGGATAATGAAAGGGCTTCTATGGAGAGAAACCTCACTTTTATTCTACAGAGCATTTAGGAACTTGCTCCCTGGCATATGTCATCAATTTGGCTCAAATAAACGCTTATAAAAATTCTCTTCAAGTTGGGAGATTTTTTATATCCACACTTTGTAGCAGGGAATTTGATAGTACATGTGAAAACTATCTATACATTTACCTACCATCCAGTTTTTGGAAATGTACTTCCGTCTTTTCAAAAACACAGCCCTTACAATGGATGCTCTATAGGTTTACCTGTTGGCATGGAAAAATGTTTACCAAGTGTTAGATAAGGAAGGTGGGTTTCAGAACATTTAGCCAGTCCTATTTTTGGAAGGAAAGGCTATGTATAGAAGGAGGGTAAAGTGATTTACAATAAAACTCATAGTGGGCAACTGTTATTTTAGAAGTCTCTTCTGAATTTTAATGTTTAGTATGTAAACCAAAGTTCCACAGGACTATTCTGAGGAATTAGAGTTTTATTCTGATTTGCAAATCAAAGAACCTAGCCTTTGGCATGAACTGATGACATGCTCTGAGGTGAGAAGAATAAGGCAAAGGTTTTAAAAGCCCGAGTAAGAGGGGGATAGGTTGCTAGGGAAACAGGTCCATAAACTTACATCATTCATTTCCTGATTGGAGGGGGCAACTGGACTCTCAGTAGTCAGCAAGTGGGGTTGTAAGATAAGAACAATAGTTTCCGTTGACTCATGGTCAGTAGGTAGAGTCACAGGATATGGCCAAGATTTGGAGTCATAAGACATGGTCAGCAGGGGAAAAGGGTCACAAAGCAGGGGCCAATGCCTAGTTTCCCTTGGCATCTGCAAAATAACTGGTAAAAACAAGTTTTGTGGTGAAATAGATAATGCAGGAAATGCAGTTCATCGGGTAGCCAGAGTTTAAACTGCAAAATAGCCTAGTTACTTGAGCAAGATCAGAGGCCAAATTGCAGGGGGATCTAGATATTCAGTCACAAAATTATGTTAGAATCCTCAAGTACATGTATATTTTATCAGTACAAGTTCTCTAAGGCTAACTCCTTTCTCTTTGAAACTGGAGGGGATTATAGAAGGAGCAATAAAGATCTGAGACTAAAAAAAATCAGAATTTTATTTGGGGACTTAGAGGATTCGAAACCTGGAGACAGATTCAGGAGAAGACCTGCTATATGCTCTGGGAAGACAAAGGAAGCCTGAGCTTAGCAAGGCAAAAAACAGTTTTTCCTTGGCTGTCTAACCTGGTATGATGACTAGCTCAGGAAGGATTGGTCAGGTCCTAGTGGTGAGACTTAGATAAATGTCAGCATGACAGGGAGGCAAGTTCCAGGATGTGCTTCGCAAGCACAGAAGTCCAAAAGTTCAAACCTCATCTGAGTATAGATGTGATTGAACCTGACTTTGCTAATGGCCTCATGACTCCCATTTTAGGGCCCTTCGACATGCTTGACTCCATTTTCAGATGATTCTGTTCACAACTGGTGACAACTTTTGGAACTCAGGCCAAAGAGATTTCAGTTCTTTGGCCTGACCACTGAGAAGAAAGTTTCTCATACTTCTCACTCTTCACAGCAGTTAAACTTTTACCTGCAATGGCTTTCCTCTTCTTGGAGCTCGTTTAGTTAAATCACTTTATACATCATTCAGGGCTGTCTCCTTTCCTGCAGTAAGAAAATCATGTAAGTCTTACAGGTAATAAAGTCCTATATATAGGAGAAGATATTGTCACCTGAATATCATGTAGGAAACTCTACTGTTCCCAAATACCTAAATTATGTCACAAGCTATGCTTGCTTACAGGAACTAAGGTGAACTGCTGATGGTTAACCTCAACACCTACAGACAGCTCATTCGAAGGTGGTGTTCAGACTCTCCCAACCCATGACCACTAGCCAACTTGTCTTCATTAACATAATAAAAATCACACCCAGGGGAAAGAAATGTACACCCCTAGGCACAGTGAGTGCTTTGTGCAACAGAACCATTGGGGACTGTGCCCAGCTTTCCCAGAGGTCACTGCCCACTTTCTAAGAATTCCCCACCCCCTTATCCTACCTACCCAGTTTCTTTAAAAGCCTCCCATCCCAAGCCCTAACCATGTGGAGGAGGACCTTTTAAGCATGAGCTCACCCTTCTCCATTCCTCCATCAAAGAAAAATGTTGCTGTGCTGCTTTACTGAACTCCGTCTTTCTCTATTAGCACAAACTGAACTGGGCAGAAGGACCTTGGTTTGGGTCCCTGACCCAGAAGGGCTGGCAACAAAATGAGACTTGGGTCTGCTGTGGTAATGTCAATCAGAGAAGAATAAAAATGCCAGAGAAAGACAAGGTCACCTTAGGTGTCAAGAAAATGAAACCTCAGTAATAACAAAATGCAGTTTGTTTCCAGTTATACAAATGTTAAATCAGTTCCTCAAAGGCTCTCCAGAGACTCATAATGAAGGAAAATACTTCCAGCAGGTAAATTATAAATATTGAGGCAAAATATTAACTGGCAAAACAGGGTTCCAATATCACATCCTTGTAGTTAAATCCCTTTGAGCAGGTTTCAGGCAGTTACTTTCCACCTGGGAGAGCTTGACGGACATCCTTGGAAGTGACAGTCTTGCAAATGACAAAACATTCCAACTCTACAAAGCTTAGTCCCATATGATCCTGGGGGAAAGGGGAGGGTGGGCCAGGCACATGAGTTAGATAGCATGTAGAAGAAATGTCTCTGGTATTGTTCAGCTTTCTGAGTCCAGCAAGAATACAGATGCGCCTTAAGATGGGGCTATGTCCCGATAAACCCATTCATTGTTAAGAGGAAAATAATCATAAGCTGAAAATGCCTTTAATACACCCAACCTACCAAACATCATAGCTTAGACTATCTGACTTACCTTAAAGGTGATCAGAACACTTACTTTAGCCCACGGTTAGGCAAACTCATCTAACATGAAGCCTGTTTTGTAGTAAAGTGTTGAATATATCATGTAATTTATAGAATACTGTACTAAAAGTGAAAAATGGACAGGTTGTATGGGTATTGCTTTCACACCATTATAAAATTGGAAAATCATCATGAATCTGGGTTCGTCTGAATACTAGTTTAATAAATTCCAGAACTTCAGAATGAGATATTAAGTATTCGTTAAAAATTAGTCTACAGCCATGCCACCCTGAACAAGCCCAGTCCCGTCTGATCTCGGAAGCTAAGCAGGGTCAGGTCTGGTTAGTACTTGAATGGAGACTACTTAGGAAGACTGGGTGCTGTAGGTGTAAAAAAAAAAAAAAAAAAGAATAACAAAAAATATAGAAAAAAATATATACTGACAGTGGCAAAAGCAGGTTACTACACATATGTACAACTACCCCATTTATCAAAATATATTCTATCTTTCCAGATAGAATATCAGACATTAGTAATAAAAAGAAAAATATCTGGACTTATACATTTAAATATTAACATTGGTAACTTCTAGGCTGTGATACTGATCTTTCTTTTATTTAAGTATACTTCCATGAACTTACATAAATTTCAACTTACGTATACTTCCTATTTTCTTTGTGAGAACTATGTATCAATTTGAGAAGATACATTTTAAGGTATTTCTTAAAGGGAATTTCTTCAAAAAATTGGTGAAAAAATTCACTGTGGTAAGTCTTTAGGTTAGGTTTACAGCTCAGCATATTCTAAATACAGTTAGCTATGAGTGATTTCTCTTATGATCTCTTCCAACAAATTTAGTATTCAAGCATGCCTGTGGGGTGTTAGCCTACAGAAAAGCTAAGAGGTTCAAACCTTGGTCTTGCTGCTTTGTTTTATATCTTGATATAAGTATTTATTTCACTTCTGAAATATTAGCCATAATGTCATGCAACCAGTGGGAGAATCACCTTGGATCCAACATCAAGAGAATAAAAACTGTAGAACATAAACTTGGCTAGAGAAAATTCATTCAGACTGGCAGTTCTCATGAATTCGCAATAATTGGTACATATTGCTATAGTTAGAACACTTTCTTATCAACTCCCATGGTTTATCATTTGTACTTCTCCAAAGGTGTTTATCATGCTCTGCCTTTGACCTACTTTAATTTTCCCTGGTGAATGGAACAACAGAAAGGTAGCAATTATATCTTATTAATCTGTTTCTTCCAAGTAAGTATGCACAACTTCTTGCATATTGAGGGCATGCCCAATGCTTTATTCAGAAATCCCACTTCTAGGCCACTTTGTCTTGGGAAAAAATAGAAATGAACAAAAAGGAATTATAAGGATGTTCATTGAAGAATTCCTGATAACTAATAATTAGTAAAAAGAAAATGTTTGAGAATAAACAATGTATTAAATAAGATATGATAGACCACATTATAATCATTATGATTTTGGTCCCAAATTAATGATCAAAAAGTGATACTCATCAGGAATGGCTCAGTGAAGCAGACAGGATAGAGAGCAGAAGGGAAGGCATAGTTGGAAAATGGTAGAATCTAGTAGTTAAACAGTTAAAGACTGAGAGCCTTGGAATTCAAATTCTGGTTCCACCTCTCCGGAACTCTGACACTTTAATTATTTTAGCTCTTGGTGCCTCATTTGCCTAATCAATTCACTGGAAATGATACCTCCCTTACAGGGTTCTCAGGAGGACTAATGAGATAATACATGTAAAATACTTAGAATAGTGTATTAAGGTTCCTTAGAGAAGCATATTCTAAAAGATGTGTGTGTGTAGAGAGAGAGAGACAGAGACAGATGTTTTAAGGAATTGGATCATGAGTTTGTGGAGGCTTGTTAAATCCAAAATCTGCAGGGCAGACTAGCAGGTTGAATAGCCAGGGAACAGATGTAGTTTGAGTCCAAAAGCTGTCTGCTGGCAGAGTTCTTTCTTGCTCTGGGAAAGATCAGTCTTTGTTCTATTTGGCCTTCAACTAATTGGATGAGGCTCACACATATTAAGGAGAGTAATCTGCTCTACTCAAAGGCCACTGGTTTAAATGTTAATCTCATCCAAAAAACTACCTTTATGTTTCATCCAGAATGATATTTGACTGAATACCTAGGCATCGTTGTCTAGCCAAATTGACACATAAAATTAGCCATTATAAGTCCACCCCTTATCAACTTGTCACCTGTACACATTTCTTTAAGCTATATTTAATCTCTGAATAAAGACAATAGCAAGATCATACTTCCACCTAACATGTATAACTACCCTGCATACAACCAAAAAACACACTAATGCTTTCCTCAGAAGAGGGAACTAAGTCCTTGGGTGATGTTTACTCTTCTTCTTGATATCCCATAACTTAAATGTTGTGATGTAAAGTTAATAATATTTAACTACTATGACATAAAGTCAGTAGATCTTATGTTATATGATAAAGCGGCAAAAAAGGGAAGCAAAGATATTTACTACACACACACACACACACACTGAAATGAAGAAACACTCATGAGAATTACAGTTCTCATTTCTGAGACTGACCACATGGTCATAGCTGGCATTTATAACTACCTTCTTCCATGACCCATTCTATATTCCCTTTGCCATCAGCAAGCGCCTCAGTGGGTCATGATTCTTTACTTGGTGGGGTGACCCAAACATTACTGAAGAGACTGGCCCATCAGTAGTCTTGCCTGAATAGTGTTGTAATTTTCCCCTCATTTTAATCACAGGACGTGTTAATACAAAGAAATGCCTGAAAAGATTTGCCATGCATCAGACACTCTTTAACTCCTTGTGGAGTAGCAGTCTGATTTCTCCTTGGTAGCCAAGGTCAAACACCCCAGCCAGCACAGTAACTACATTCTTTGCCTCTTGATTTAGAGGGAAGAGGAGCTCAAAGTGGCAGGAAAACAGTCTTAACTTCCAATTTAATGGAATCATGTGTCTCCTAGTGGAAGCAGTCTTCTCTTTGGAACCAAGACTTCATGGCAGCAAAGTACAGGTTGTAGGGACAGGAAGCAAAAATTTTATTATAGGTCCACTAGGAGTAATAGTGAGTAGTGACACTCTCATTTCTACCCCTTGATTCTTGGCCTCATGAACCCTGGCTATGGGACAAAACAGATATAAGATGCTGATCCACAAGCATATACAGCCTTTTGGAGAACCTTGTTCCAGCCCTGCAACATACTGCAACCTAGCTGGCATTTGAATTGAGTCTTCAAAAGGTCATTCCACTGTGTGTTCAGCCAGCTGTTTCAGGATGGTGGGGTTGTTTTCTTTTTCCCATATCTTTCTATAATGTTCTTTTCCACATCTTTTCCCTTTTAATTCAGTGAGAATCTGGTGAGGGTAGGTATGAACAGGTCAGTTTGGTCCATTTCATTACAGTGTTGGGACACTGTTCTGCATCTCTAAATTGCCCCTACTAAAGAGCATGGGGCCTGTCTTTCTTGATTCTATCAGACTATAGCTTCATTTCCTCCTTGTTTTGAGTAATATTTGGATTTGTCCAGCTTCCTTATAATCTTTTATGTATGTGTGTATCAGAGGCAAGACCATCTCATGTCATTTTTTTTTCCTTTCACCCATCAGCACTTTCTTTGGATTCTGAGTTCTTCTAAGAATCCAAAAAGAGGACTAATAAATATGTTGAATTTTAAAACAGGCATGGCCCATGTAAATTGGTGTTTTCTTGTTACTAAAGCCAACACTTCGTCTTGTTATTTTTATAACAGCCATTCTAACTGATGTGAGGTGATATTTCACTTTAGATTTGGTTTGCATTTCCCTGATGATTAGTGATATTGAGAAACTTTTCATGTACCTGTTGGCCATCTGTACGTCTTCTTTGGAAAAATGTCTACTCAGATCCTGTGCTCATTTTGATATCAGATTGTGTTTTTGTTTTTGGTCTATTGAGTTGTATGTGTTCTATGTATCTTTTGGGTATTAACCCCTTATCAGATATATAATTTACTGATGTTTCCCCCCATTCTATAGGTTGCCTTTTCATTTTGTTGGTGGTTTCATCTGCTGTGCAGAAGCATTTTAGTTTGATATAGTGCCATGTGTTTATTTTTTCTTTTGTTGCCTTTGCTTTTGGTATCAAATGCAAAAAAAAATCCTCTCCAAGACTGATGTCAAGGAGCTTACCACTTATGTTTTTTTCTAGTTTATGATGTCAGATCTTATGTGCAAGTCTTTAATTCATTTCTGATTGATTTTTGTGGGTGATATAAGATAGTGGTCCGGTTTCATTCTTATGCAAGTGGCTGTCCAGTTTTCCCAACACCATTTATTGTACAGACTTGTTCTTTCCCCACCATATATTCTTGGCTTTTCTTGTTATAAATTATTTGTGTGTGTGTATGCGTGTGTGTGTGTGTGTGTGTGTGTGTGTGTGTATGTATATATGGGTTTATTTCTGGATACTCTGTGTTCTGGTCCATTAATCTTTCTGTCTGTTTTTATGACAGTACCATGCTGCTTTGATTACTATAGCTTTGTGATATAGTTTGAAATCAGGAAGTGTGAGCCTTCCAGCTTTTTCCTTCTTTCTTAAGATTGCTATAGCTATTAGATATCTTTTGTGGTTCCATACATATTTTAGAGTTGCTTCTTTTATTACTATGAAAAATGCCACTGGAATTTTGATAGGGATACACTGAATCTACAAATCTTTTTGGGCTGTATGAGCATTTTAACAAAATTCTTTCAATCCACAAGCATGGAATAGCTTTCCAATTCTTTGTGTCTTCTTCAGTTTCTTTCATCAATGTCATGTAGTTTTCAATATACAGGTCTTTCACCTCCTTGTTTAAAGATACACTCGAAATGAATGGTGTTGGATATCTAGGTAGCCATTCTGGAATAAGATAAAGCCTCATCTATATCTCATCTACCATACAGGATAAACTTCAAGTAAGTTGAATGATTAATTATTAAACATGCTACCATAACAAAGAACATGAATGAAGTTTCACAGAAAAAAAATAAAAAAAGACTCTTATAAAAAGAAAACTTCTATCTCAGCTCCAAAGACAAAAATAGACTCAAAGTGAAAGGGTGAAAAATGATATTTCAAGCAAATGGCATTCTGAGAAAAGCAGGAATAGCAGTACTGATATCAGATAAAATAGACTTCAAATAAAAAAGGTAAAGAAAGATACTGAGGGACACTTCATAATGATAAAGGGAATCATGCACCAAAAAGACATAACATTTATTGATATCTATGCTCCCAATCAGAGAGCCCCAAAATATGTAAATCAATTACCAACAAAAGAGAGAAACAGACCAAAATACTATCATAGTAGGGGACCTAAATACCCCACTGTTGGATATGGACAGATCATCGAAACAGAAAATCAATAAGGACATCCATAAATGACACATTAGACCAACTGGACATAATTGACATTTACAGAGCCTTCCATCCCATTCTAATACATTCTTCTTAAACATTCTTCTCTATTGCACAAGGAACAGTCTCAAAAATCAACCACATACTGGGACATGGAGATAGCTTCAGCAAATACACAAGGGTTGAAATCATATCAGCCATATTCTCTGATCATAATGTTTGAAACTAGAGATCAACTGTAAAAAGAAAGCAGGTAGAACTACAAATACATAGAGATTAAGCAACATGCTATTCAAGAATAACTGGGTCAGAGGAGAACTAAAAAGAGATCAAGAGATACATAGAAATGAGTGATAATGATAGTACAACATATCAAAACTTTTGGGACATGGCAAAAGCAGTCATAAGGGGAAAGTTCATATCATTACAGGCCTACTTTCAAAAACAAGAATGAGCCCAAATAAACAACTTGATGCTTCATCTTTAAAAACTGGAAAAGGAAGAACAAATGAAGCCTAAAGTCAGCAGATGGAAAGAAATAATCAAAATTGGAGCATAAATAAATAAAATTGGAAAAAAAAAACAATAGAAAAATAAATACAACAAGGAGCTGATTCTTTGAAAAGGTTAATAAAATTGACAAACCCCTGGCTAGACTCAGTAAAGAAAAAAGAGAAAGGACACAAATAAACAAAATCATGGATGAAAGAAAGGAAATTATGACAGACATTGCAAAAACACAAAGGATCATGCAAGAATACTATGAAAAAGTATATAATACTAAATTTAATAACCTAGAAGAAATGGATCAGTACTTAGAAAAATACAATCTTCCTAGATTGGATCAAGAGGATCTGGAAAATCTAAATAGGTTGATCAACAGAATGGAAATGGAAACAAACATCAAAAACAATCATCAAAAAAGTAAAAGTCCAGGACCAGAGAGCTTCACCAGTGAATTCTACCAAATGTTCAAAGAAGATTTAATACCTATTTTCTTCAAACTCTTCCAAAATATCAAAGAGGAGGCCATACTTCTCAACACACGTTATGAGGCCAATATTACTTTGATACCAAAACCTGGTAAGGATAACACAAAAAAAGAAAACTACAGACCAATATGTCTCATGAACACAGATGCAAAAATCCTAAATAAGATACTAGCAAACTGAATACAGCAACACATTAAAAAGATTATACACTATAATCAAATGGGCTTCATCCCAGAAGCACAGGGATGGTTCGACATATGCAAATCAATTAATGTGATACACCACATAAACAAATTAAAAAATAAGAACCATATGATCATATCAATAGATGCATAAAAAGCCTTTGACAAGATACAGAATCCATTTACGATCAAAACACTTGACAAAATTGGCATAGAAGGAAAGTACTTTAACATAATAAAGACCATATATGACAAACCCTCAGCCAATATTAGACTTAATGGTGAAAAGTTAAAAACCTTCCTTCTAAGATCAGGAAGAAGACAAGGCTGTCCACTATGACCACAGTTATTCAATATAACACTGGAGATCCTAGCAAGTGCAATCAGACAAGAGAAAAATATAAAAGGCATGAATAGGAAACAAAGAAGTCAAACTGTCATTATTTGCAGATGGCATGATTCTCTATATAGAAAACCCTAAAGACTCCACAAGAACACGACTAGAAATAATAAGCAAATACAGTAAAGTTTCTGGATACAAAATCACTGTTCAAAAATCCAGTGTTCCTATACTCCAATAATGAAGTGTAAGAAAAAGAAGTGGAAAAATAATTCCTTTTGCAATTGCAACAAAAAGAATAAAATACCTAAGAATAAATCTAACAAAACATGTGAAGGACCTATATAATGAAAACTACAAGACCCTATTAAAATAAATCAAAGAAGATACAAAGAAATGGAAAGATATTCCGTGTTCTTGGATAGGAAGAATCAACTTAGTTAAAATGACCATATTATGTAAAGCATTATACAGATTTAAGGCAATCCCCATCAAAATCCCATTGGCATTCTTTAAAGAAATGCAACAAAAAATCATCAGATTTGTATGGAAGCACAAAAGACTTCGAATTGCCAAAGCCATCCAGAGTAAAAAGAACGAGGCTGGACACATCATTCTTCCCGACTTCAAATTATATTACAAAGCGACAGTAATCAAAACAGCATGGTATTGGCAGCAAAACAGACACATGTACCAGTGGAACAGAATTAAGAGTCCAGAAATAAATGCATATTTATATGGGCAAATAATTTTCAACAAAAAATCCAGAACATACAGTGGAGAAAGGAAAGCCTTTTCAATAAATGGTGCTGGGAAAACTGGAAAGCTACATGCAAAAGATGAAACTAGACTGTTGTCTATCACCACACATGAAAATTAACTCAAAATGGATTAAGAACCTGAATATAAGACCTGAAATAATAAAACACATAGAAGAAAACATAGGAATTAAACTCAAGGACCTTGGACTTAAAGAGGATTTTATGAATTTGACCTCAAAAGCAAGGGAAGTAAAAGCTAAAATATATGACTGGGACTACACTGAACTAAAAAGCTTCTGCACTGCAAAAGAAACAATCAACAAAACAAAAAGGCAACCATCTGAATGGGAAAATATATTTACAAGCAGCCCTTCCTATAAGGACCTAATATCCAAAATATACAAAGAACTCATTCAACTCAATAACAAAAACAACAAAAACAAACGATCCAATCAACAAATGGGCAGAGGACCTGAACAGACATTTCTCCCTAGAGGACACACAAATGGCCAACAAACATGAAAAGATGCTCAACACCGCTATCAGGAAAATGCAAATCAAAACCACAATGAGATACCATCTCACACCTGTTAGAATAGATGTTATCAACAGGACAAGTAATAACAAATGTTGGAGAGGATGTGGAGAAAAAGGAACTCTTATCCACTGTTGGTGGAACTGTAAATTGGTACAGTCACTATTGAAAACAGTATGGAGGTTCCTCAAAAAACTAAGAATTGATCTACCATATGATCCAGCAATCCTTCCACTGAGTATTTACTCCAAAGACCTGAAAGGTCATATCTGAAAAGATATGCAAATAACAGCATTATTTACGGTGGCCAGGAAATGGAAGTAACCAAAATGTCCTATGACAGATGACTGGATAAAGAAGCTGTGGTGCATATATACAATGGAATATTACTCAGCCATAAGAGATGAAATACTACCATTTGCGAAAACATGGAAGGACCTTGAGATAATTACGCTAAGCGAAATAAGCCAGGCAGAAAAAGTTGAAAACCACATGATATCACTTATATGAGGGATATAGACCTAAAAGCAACAAACGAACAGGAAAATCAGAGACTCATGAACATGGATAATAGACTAGTGGTTACCAGGGGGTAGGGAGGAAGTGGGGAGGAAGTAGGTAGATGGGGTCAGATATGTGGTTACAGAAAGAAATCTAACTATGGGAGGGAAATACACAATACAATATATTATATACGCCTTACTGTTAAATTGTACACCTGAAACTTACTGGATTTTGTTAAACAATGTTACCAAAAAAGATAAATGAAAATAAATTTTAAAATGTTTTTTAAAGAAATTAAAAAGTGTCCATAGTACCCAAAGCAATCTACAGATTCAATGCAATCTCTGTGCTACCAATGATATTTTTCAAAGAACTAGAACAAATTATTCTAAAATTTCTATGGCACAACAAAAGACCCCAAATAGTCACAGTGATCTTGAGAAAGAACAAAATTAGAGGTGTTACATTACCAGATATCAAACTATACTACAAGGCCATAGTAATCAAAACAGCATGGTACTGGAATAAAAACAGACATATAGATTAATAGGACAGAATAAAGAACCCAGAAATAAACCCACAGCTATATGGTCATTTAATATATGATAAATGAGTGAAGAATATACAATGGGGTTAAAGACAGTCTCTTCAATAAATGGTGTTAGGAAAACTAGATAGATATATGCAAAAGAAAGAAAGAAAGAAAGAAAGAAAGAAAGAAAGAAAGAAAGAAAGAAAGAAAGAAAGAAAGAAAGAAAGAAAGATATATGCAAAAGAAAAGATAGATATATGCAAAAGAAAGAAAGAAAGAAAGAAAGAAAGAAAGAAAGAAAGAAAGAAAGAAAGAAAGAAAGAAAGAAAGAAAGAAACTAGACCACTTTCTTACACTACATACAAGAATCAACTCAAAATGGATTAAAGACAAATGTAAGACTGAAACCGTAAAACTCTTAAGGAAACCTATGCAGTAAACTCTTTGACAACAGTCTTAGTAATATTTTTTTGGATAGATCTCCTCAGGCAAGGGAAACAAAAACAACAATAAAGAAATGGGACTACATCAAACTAAAAAGCTTTTGCACAGTGAAAGAAATCATCATCAAAACAAAATGACAACTTAGTGAATGAGAGAAGATATTAACCAATGAATGATACATCCAACAAGAAGTTAATAGCCAAAGAATATAAATAACTCATACAACTTAACTCCAAAAAAACCAAATGATCCAATTTAACAATGACCAGAGGACGTGAATAGACATTTCTCCAAAGAGGATGTAAGAATGGCCAATAGATAAAGAAAAGATGCTCAACATCACTAACCATCAGAGAAATGCAAATTAAAAATACAATGAGATATCACTTGACACCTGTCAGAATAGTTATCACTAATAAATCAACAAACAAGAGTTGGGGAAGTTGTGGAGAAAAAGTACCCCTTATGCACAGCTGGTGAGATTGCACATTGGTACAGCAGCTATAGAAAACAGTATGGAGGTTCCTTGAAACATTATAAATAGAACTACCATATGACCCAGCAATCCCACTGTTGGGTATTTACCTGAAGAAAATCAAAACACTAATTCAAAAAGATATATGCACCCCATATTCACCATAGCATTATTTACAATAGCCAAGATATGAAACGTAAGCATCCACCCATAGACAAACCAATAAAGAAGATGTGATATATCTATACAATCAGATATTACTTGGTGATAAAGAAGTGAAATCTTACCATTTGCAACATGAATGGACCTTAAGGGTATTATGCTACATGAAATAAGTCAATAAGTCAAAGAGAAATACAAATAAACATGATTTCACTTATCTGTGGAATTTAAAAAATAAAATAAACAAAACAGAAACACTCATAGATACAGAAAACAAATTGATAGTTGCCAGATGGGAGTGGGGTTAGGAGACTGGGTGGAAAAGGTGAAAGGATTAAGAAGCACAAATTGGCAGTTACAAAATGGTCATGGGGATATAAGTACAGCATAAGGAATATAGTTAATAATATTGTAATGACTATGTTTGGTGTCAGGTGGGTACTAAACCTATTGGGGTGATAACTTTGCAAGTTATATAAATATCTCATCACTATGTTGTATACCTAAAACTAATATAATATTGAATGTCAACTGTAATTAAAAATTAACAAAATTTTAAAAACTGATGCTGCCAAATCTTATTCATGAACTAGCCTGGTGCAACATAAATCTCCTAATGGATTCCCTGAGAAATAAATGCCTTCCCTTCCTGACAGAGATCTCTTTGCACATACCCCCAATAATTCTCTTATTTCTAAAAGTGTCCCAAACAAAAGGCTGTTGCTTACTTACTGAAATCAATCAAACCATCTCACTCATGTCTCTGAAGAATATCTAAATCATCTAATGTGTAATTCTACCTAAGCACTGACCTTTTCCCAACAAATTAAAGAGGACTATTTCTGCATCATGAGAATTCTTAGACCAAAAGAGCACAAGAGGGAGGAGTTGCCAAGTGATTATATGAAAATTAACTGTAGGTAGGGCATTTCATGAAGCATTGGAAAAGAAAGAGATTCATCCTCATGGTAGCATCATTAACTGGGAAGAGAAGGCCTAGAGACCTGGTAATTCTATAAGTCACTATTTGACATGGCATTTTAGATGAAGTTATTCTATATCCTGAATATCCTGAACAAAAATGCACTTCATAAAACAAAGAAAAAGCTCAAAATGACTTCTAACTTGGCTTTGATAAGCAACTGCAAAACTTTTCTCCTTTCATGGCTTCTTTAGGAATACAGCTAAACATGGGAGGAAAAGGGAATTAGGACATACATGGCCTTAGACCCCAGACAGGCTCCAAATAAGAACACATTCTTCATCATTAGTGTAAACAATAATAAAACAGAGTCAGTTTAAAATGGAGCTGGAGCTGCCATGCCAGAGGAACAACCTTGCACATCTTATGCCTTAAACTTTGAAATGTTAAAACGTGACAAAATAACCTCTGGACTGGGCATAAGACAACATGTGTCCCAAATAACTGCAACAATAACAAAAGAGCAGTTATTATGACTACTGGACTGATGACTACTGGACTGAAAATTAAAAAGTTTAGAATTAGTGTCATTATATCATGTTGTCTGCACCAATGGAAATGCCTTCCTTCAACTGATGTAATTTCTCCTTTTTCATAAATACCCACTGTCTTTCGTTCCTAACTGGAACATTATTTAGGCTTCTGCTGGAATTCTGATTCCAAATAGCCGGTGTTATTGATCTCACATAAATGCTTGTTGCCTCTCACTTTGGCAGGCCTTTTATTTTTAGGTTAGCAGCGTAAGCCTCTATCGTCCATATTAAAAAATACCAAGATGTAATTCATGTCTGTATCATAAAGAAAAGTCAGGTACACTGAAGCCTGGAACTGGAATCTGCTCCTGTTCACAATAGTTTCCTGTCAACGAAGCTATGAAAATGCTGTGGATCTACAATAGGCAGCTTGCCTCCACAGAGCTTTCAGAAGCCATCTTAATTAATGTCATGTTTCCCCGCCTTGGGGGAAATTTCATATGTAAAATTTTTCTAATAAACACAGGGATGAGCTTTTTTTAGTTGGAACCATCATTCTAGGTCTCATATTCAACATCTTTTTCACGGCTATTTCAGTGCAATGTGGCTATAAGGTGAAATGACAGAGGCAGTGAAAGAAAACCCAGTGCAACAAACTCCAAGAAACTATGGAACTTATAACTGGCTCCAGAATGGCTACACTCAATGTACAGCATGCCTACTGTGTATTAAGTACCAGGTTGGACAATGGATACAGGGTGAGTGATGAAGGCAACAGAGAACATGCTTTAAAACATGGACCTGGGAGTCTTTGACAGGCACAGATGAAGGTACATGGGAACCCTGTCCACAGATTCCTCAGGCCCAGAACTGCGAAAACGAAGCTCTACCCTCCTAAACAACAACACAACAACAACAACAACAAACTCCAAAAAACAAAACCTACACCAGGCCAATTTTGATCAGTCTTTAGTGAGTACAATAGCGCGGTAGCAGGAGTACTCGGTCGCAGTATCACATACCTCACAGTCACAGCCGACCCGGCCGTAAGAAGGGCCCCGCGCCACTCCCAGTCCCAGGAGCCTGGCCAGGGCCTCCCCACTGCGCAGACACCCAGCACTGTCACCCACTCACGCACACACCCTCATGCTCCTCTCCTGCGTTGATGCGGTCACAGAATCGCCCACCCACTCGCCATCACCTTCCTCTGAGGGACTGACACACAACCACGGGGACTCCAGCCTTCCAGCTGCACGAGGGAAACTCCGGGCCTCCTCCGGCAGGCCTCTCCCGCAGCCTGGCGCGCATCACCTTAGCTCACCGCCCAGGCTGCGACCACCAGGCTAGCAGAAAATGGACCAGCGGCGGCGTTCGTGAGCTCCCGCATGGCCTGAGAGAAACGCAGTCCAAGCCGGACAAGCGCAGACGTAGGTGCAGCCAGACCCGGGCAGCGGCGGCTGGGCCCCAGGAGCTCGGGACCGGCCGCCCCGCCGCCTCCGGGAGCCCCGCCCACCGCGGAGCCCCGCCCACCGCGGAGCCCCGCCCACCGCGGAGCCCCGCCCACGTGGGGCGCGCACGCGCAGACTGCCGCCCCGGGCGGGGGTCGTGGCCGGGGCGGGGGCCGTGGCCGGGGCGGGGGCCGGGGCGGGGGCGGGGCCGTGGCGGGCCCGGGGCGTGCGTGTCTTGGCGGCTCCGAGGAGGAGGAGGAGGAGGGAACTGGAAGCTCAGGGTCCGGCGGGCGGACAAGGCAGCGGGACCCAGTGAGGAGGCCAAGGAGAAAACCAGGAGTCCCAGCCGGACCTGTTAATCCTGAGAGAACCGGAACCGGCCCCGCGGTAACCGGACGCCCAGATCCGTGCGAGTGGGGGGCCTCGGGCGTGGGCCATGGGCAGGACCCTTAGGGTGACAGTCGAGTGTGACTGGAGCGAGCCCCGCGAGGAGGAATGTTGTGTTTTGACCTTGGGGTAGCGGCGAGCGGGGCCTCGCACAGAGGACGTGGGGTGTGTGTGTGTGTGTGCGTGCGTGTACACACCGAATGAGGCTTCCGGTCCCAAACTACTGCTGATTTTCGGGTGCGTGCTAATCTGCGGGAGGTTATGGCCGATTGTGTGGAAAAGTGGACAGAGTAGTGTTGCTACGTGGGCTTTCATTCGCCTTTGTCTATTTTTAGATTAGGTGTGAGTCGTATTTGATGAGGCTAGGTGATGGTGGAGAAAGGAAAGTGATTTGTGGTGTGATTTTGTGATTTTGCCTGGAATTATGTAATGAAATGTGCTGTCTGAGATTGTGAATGATATAAAAGAGGGCTATGGTTTTCTGAAATAAGTTTGACTGAATGTAAACTATCCATGTGTTTGCAACCTGTTATTTTTTGTGATGGTTTTATGACGAACTGGATGACCACTGTCTAGTTGGGGATGTAAGATTTGATTGTCTGAATAGTGTTCATTAAGTCTGCCTGCAAAATTGTAACTCAGCAGGAACTTAGCAAATAAAACAAGAGTGTAATTATTAGAAAGGAAGAAGTAACAGTTTTATAATTCCCAAACGGTAAGGTTCATTGCAGGGAAACACCATATGAACTAAACCAGTCTGTTAAAATGAATAGTGTTCCGTGGGTAACATGCAGCAAAAAACAATTTTTACCCATAACTAGTGCTTTCAATACTGATATATAATTGACATTTCCTGCTTCTGGATGAAATTTATGGCAAGTTAAATAGTTTTTTTTTTTTCAGGCATTCTAAGAGAATAAAGAATATTTGGTACACTTTTAATCACCAAGCCAATCTCATTTTAGTAATTGAAAGTTATTTTGCTAATTAAAATATACTTTAGACCTCACTTAGCAAAATATTACCCTTTCTGCCTGGAAGCCTACAGAGGCTTCTATTTCCATATATAACCTACTAAAAGTGTTGCTTACTAGTTAATACTTCAGTTAACTAGTAGTGAATTACTAATAGTTAAATCTCAATAATTAACTGCTTATTAAGTAATGTGAAACAGATGAGCCAATAAAGAGCTGAAGTAGAGAAATAGAAAGTCCGGATATTCTCAAGTATATAGGGATAAGTAAAATGGACAGATGGCATTTCACATCAATTGAGAAAACATGGATTATATAATATGTAGTTTTGCTAACCAATGAAGCATGGGGAAAAATCGTTACATGGCAAAAATACTTTAATAATAGTATGAATAACTGATGAAAATTATTTGCAACTTAAAATAGAGTTAATTTACTAAATTAAAAGAAAAGATAATGTTGACCATATAGGCAACAAAAATCCATGAGAAAAAGACATACTATAAGATCCCATCACAGAAAATAAATAAAACCTCCTTTAAACTAATTAAAAGGAGCTTATTCTTATAATAAGGAATCTGTAAATTAGAATTACAGTATGTATTGATAGCAGAGATTAAGCAATGATTGTCAGCTGCACTAATCAGGGTGTGGGGAGGTATTCTCATGATGACAGTGTAAATTGGTAGGAATTCTGTGAAGATCATTTTGGAAATACATAATAAACCCAGCCTTTATGGGAGATTATGGTGGAGCTATACAAGGAAAAAGCACAATGTTCACTCTCTCCAAGCCACAGCAGATTCCCTGGAATTTATTCTACCCCACAAGAGATTGGCTTTCTGGTATTGGTAAGGAGCAGGAATTGTCTGATTTTCCCACTAATCTTTGTCCTGAATTTGTGTGAGTATACTGAGTGGGCAAGTGCTGAAACAGTGAAATTGATATGGATTTAACTGAGAGATTATTCTGGAAGACCTAAATCAGATATGGTTTCACATAGCTTCTTGTTTCACATCCTTCCATCTCTGCCTTCTCAGGACTCTTCCATTTCCAAAAGAAGAGCACAAAAGAGAAGGTTCATCTCTTGGAAATCTCAAAGCCATGCCTCAGGTGAGATGATATTTCATCTCTTAAAAAACTTTTTTTCGGGTTATATGAACATTTGCTTTACTATCCTTAAATTCCCTGGTTATTAGGGTTTGCTTCTGTGAAACTGGTCTCCAGCAGGGCTCAGATTAAGATGAAGCACGCAAGTATCCTAGGAGTATGCTCAGAGCTGTGCATCCATAAATTTTGCACCCTAGGTGCCTCGCCTGCCTCACCCTAAGATGCAGTCCTGTTCCTAGTTTCTCTTATTCTAACCAGATAATCGTAAGCTTTCCCCAAGTATACCTTCTAGTTTTAGTCATTGTTAATGTATTAGTTGGGTTTATCATCATTTCATTTCTCAGTCTTCTCACAAAAGTATGCTGGAACAGAAATGTATTATCTTGATTTAAATAGGAATATTACTTGAATGAATCTAGTCTAGACACTGATTTGAGGTCTAAGTTGTGATGAATAAAGGAGCAGACATGGAACAACCTCAATCATTCCCACTGACCTAGGTTTTGCAGTGTTATAATGGGAGGTAGACTTGATAGATCACATCATTAGTTTGTAGTAAAATGTCCTGTTTTGTGAGGTTTTTCAGTATATTTACTTGTAAGCTTGTCAGAAAACACATTTTGCACTCCTCTCTGATCCTCCTGTCTATTCTATCCATGTCTGCCAGCAATTTCTACAAACTGTGGCCTGCCAATGAAAGCCTTTACAGTATTCTAATGTTTTTATAGATTTATTATATTTTTAATTTTTTCTAATTTTTATATGGGTTCAAGAGAAGGAAATGCACATGCTAGTTCACTCTTGAAATAATCTGCTTTTGAATCAAAGGTGGTACTTTATTCTGTTTTTATTTTTTTTCCAGAAAATTCCTCTTTATCTACCAATTTTTAAAATACTGGTTTTCTAACGATGCTAATTGGTTCTCATCTCTTCACTGACTCTTTTTCTCTTTTCACAGTCAGATTTACTGTAAAGATTATACTGATCACATTCTAGGGATTCTCAAGTACTTCTCTCCATCCTAGACCCCTATCCAGAGAGTCAGAACGAAATATCCAACAGCTAATCACCACCTGTATGTTCCATGGACACTCCAAGTACATTTCCAAGGTTTACAACATTACCTCCTTTGGTTCAGCTTATCCTTTCTTTTGTTACCCATTTTCATTTTCTAGTTCCAGTACCTACTCACTTGCTTATACAAGTAACTGAAGAGCTATTTCTCTTTTTTCTACTCTATAACCAATTTATGACCAATTCTGTTGCAATTCATCATAGCAACCAGTTGTCCACTATCTAGACCACTAATAATACCTTAATCTAAGAGACATATCTAACCATGTTTGTCTTTCTCACCTACCACACTTCAAGCTTTCTCTAGTTTTCAAAAGTGTCATTGCCTGTAAAGTACAAATTTTATCACATAACATATATGCTAACTTAATGTTTCCCCAATTTCTTAATACTCCGTAACACAGCAGACCCAAAGTGGAGTATGCACTAAAGTGGAACATAAAAAACAGTATATTGAAAGGGAGGAAAATACTCAGTTTACATTCAAGAGCAGTAGTCATTAATAGTGTGGATTACCATTAATACCTACTGATGGTTTATAAATAAATACAAGTCTGTTGGGAGTGTGCTCAGTACATTTAACGACCATTGCTCTATAGGAAAAAAATCTAGTATGATTCCATTAATATGTCCACTGCCTACCTCCATATACCTTTTTCTTCTTAGAGATCATAGACTCTTTCTTAACAAGTTGTGTCTTGCTATTTCCTGAATTTACTAACTCGTTTTCCTCTCCCCGTGAATTTTAAAAGCTGATGTCCTATAGATCTACAAAACAAATTCATTGTGAGTACAAAATTTTTATGTCCTCAATGAAGCCTTAGAATAAAAATGATATTTTTCTTTACTTTGTAGCACTTTCCCTTGTACATATTTCTGTTACTGTATCTGTAATATCTATTGATTATATGTATTTACATGTAATGCCTATCTCTTCGCCTGTAACTTCTCATGATTGTAGTCAGTTTTATTCATTTTGGTCTACCAGGCAACCATTCACATTCAAGGCAAATAGTATGATCTCATAAAGTTTTAGCATGAGATAATAATACAGATGAATGTATTTTTCAGAGAGACTATTCTGCAATATAAAACACAAAATAAGAAAACTAGTCTGACTACTGAACATGTTCAGAACTAGATCTCCAATATCTAGTTCTCACTAGTTTAAATCACTTTAGGATGAACTAGAGTATGCCCTTACAGGGTTCAGTGTCATTCAAGGATGTGACTGTGGACTTCACCCAGGAAGAGTGGCAGCAACTGGACTCTGATCAGAAGGCCCTCTACAGGGACGTCATGTTGGAAAACTATTGCCACCTCATCTCTGTGGGTAAGAAAAACTCCTTGAATCTTTCAGTTTCATTCATTTCTGTTCAAGAGTTTTTTGAAACTTATGGAACTTTGGATTTTAGGGATCAGAAGTGATGAATCCCTTTTTGTTAGCACAAAGTATGATTATGTCCTCACTTGCCCAGTGCAGGGTATTAACTTTGGTAAGACATTAACGTATACCTTGTCTGCTGCCCTGAAGCTATATCTTTCTCTTCCTTCAGTAGTTTTGAAGCCCAAGGAGATTAGAGCAAATCTCATTTTTTATTATCAGGATTTCACATGACTAAGCCTGATATGATCCGCAAGTTAGAAGAAGGAGAAGAACTATGGACAACAGAGAGAATTTTTCCAAGTCAGAGCTACCTGGGTGAGTCTATACAGATAAAGGCTCATGGACTCAGGTAGTTGACACCTTTGAATGTTGTGGGTATATTTTTAATTGTGGTAAAGTACATATAACAATACAATTTACCATCTTAACCATTTTTAAACTGATAGTTCAGTGGCATTAAGTACATTTACATTGTTGTGCAACTATCATCACCATCTATCGCCAGAACTTTTTTCTCATCTTGCATAACTGAAACTCTGTATTCATTAAACAGTAACTGCCATTACCCTCCTCCCCATAGCCGCTAGCAACCAACCACCATTCTACTTGCTGTCTCTATGAATTTCACTACTCTTAGGTACTACATAAATACTTCACTATTCATGTAAGTGGACTCATATGGTATGCTTTTTGTGACTGGTTTATTTCACTTAATATAATATCCTCAAGTTTCACCCATATACTTCATTCTTTTTAAGGCTGAATTATATTCTGTTGTATGTATATAAAACATCTTGCTTATCTATTCATCTGTCAGTGGACACTTACTTGGGTTGCTTCCACCTTTTGGCTTCTATGAATAATGCTGCTAAGAACATGTGTGTACAAATATTTATATGAGTCACTGTGTTCAGTTCTTTGGGGTATAAAACCAGATATAAAATTGCTGGATCATACAGTAATTCTTTGTTTAATTTTTTAAGGAACTGCCATACTATTTTCCATAGTGGCTACAGTATTTAAATATTACCACCAGCAATGCACAAGAGTTCCAGTTTCTCCACATCCTTACCAATACTTATTATTTTCTGGTGTTTTTTGATAGGAGCCATCTTACTAAAGACCTGAGATCTTTGTAAAAACCTATACATGGCTGACTTCCATGCCTCTAAAATCTAAATTTATGTTTAGATAACATTCCCCAAGAAAGTACTTTCCTTGTTGCCTTATGTTTATAGAGATATTAGCTGCTTATCTTACCAAGAATCCACTCCAAGCTTTCTTGGAGTAATGTATGTAGAGATCTTAAATGTGAAGTTCTTTGAGTTCTGACAGAAATATGAAGTCATTTATCTCACACCCCAGTTAAGATAAAAGACACTTCCAGTAACCTATTAAGTTCCAACAGGCCTCTTCCAAGTCAATCCCTCCCACTAGGACAATTATAGTTGTGATTTCTATTAGCATGGATTAGTTTTGTCTATTGTAGACTTTTTTCATGTCTGCTTTCTTTCTCTCAGCTTAATGTCTGAGAGATTTATACATGTTTTGTCATATATAAATAGTTTATTTTAATTGCAGAAAAGTATTCAATTGTGTGAACACACCAGTTTATTTATGCCTTTCTTGTTGATAGACACTTGAAATCTTCCACTTTGGGGCTATTATGAATAAAACTGCTGTGAACATATTCTAAAGTTTTTTTTTTTATGGACATGTGTTTTTACTACTTCTCAGTAGGCACCTAGCAGTTATTACTGTTCATTCAGAAGGCAGGAATATAATTAACGTTTTTAGAAACAGCCAGTGTTTAAAAATTACTGTACCATTTTAAACTTACCAGAAATATATGAGAATTTTAACTGCCTCACATTGTCATCTACATTTGATGTTATCAATATTTCCATTTTGGCCTTCTCAAGGGTATGGTAATATATTTTTGCAGTTATAATTTATATTTCTCATATAACTAATGATGTTGAGAACTTTTTCAAGTGCTTTTTATATCTTCAGAGGTGTCTATTCGAATACTTTACCCATTTTTTATTGGGTAATACATCTTTTTCCTTTAGTAGTAGGAATTCTTTTTTTAAATTAAATTTTTTAGTTTCAAGTACACAGTCCATTGGTTAGACATATAGTTTATAAAATGATCTCCTTATTTGCGCCTCTCCTCTAATTTTGCACCTAGCCAATATATTAATGCTAACTGCATTCCCTATGCCATGCTCGCCATCCCCATGACCACCTATGGGCTACAGTTTGTACCTCTTTAACACTTCACCCCATTCTCCCAGCTCCCCAAACCCTTCTCATCTGTCCATCACCAAATTGTCCACTATATTTGTGAGTCTGTTTTTGATTAGTTTGTTCTTTTTGTCCCTTAGATTCCATATATAAGTGAAATTGCATGACATTTATCTTTTTTTATCTGACTTATTTAACTCAGCATAATAACCTCTAGATCCATCCATGTCATTGCATGTGGTTTGATTTCATTTTTTTAATGACTGATAATATTCCATTGTATATATGAACCATAACTTCTTTATTCAGTTGTCTGTTGATGGATATTTAGGTTGCTTCCATATCTTGGCGACTGTAAATTATGCTAGCATGAATACTGGGTTGCACAGATCTTTATGAATTATTGTTTTGGTTTTCTTTGGATAAATATCCACAAGGGCAATTGCTGGGTCAAAAGGTATACCCATTTTTATTTTTTTGAGAAACCTCTAGAATGTTTTCCATAGTGGCTATACCAATTTGCAATCCTACCAACAATGTATGAGGGTTCCCTTTTCTCCGCTTCTTTGCCAATGCTTGTTTTTCTTTATTTGTTGATGATAGCCATTCTGACAGGTGTGAGGTGATATCTTATTGTGCTTTTAATTCACATTTCTCTAATGATTAGTGACCATGAGCATCTTTTCGTATGTGTATTAGCCATCTGTATTTCCTTTTGAAGGAGTAGTATCTGTTCAGGTCTTCTGCCCATTTTTTAATTGGATTGTTTGTATGAGTTCTTTATATATTTTGGATAGTAACCTCTTATCAGATGTATCATAAGTGAATATCTTCTACCATTCAGTGGTTGTCCTTGTTTTGTTGGTGGTTTCCTTTTCTGTGCAAAAATCTTTTAGTTTGACATAGTCCCATTTGTTTATTTTGTTTGTTTGTTTCTCATACCTGAGGAGATGTATCCTAAAAGAAATTACTGTTAGCAATATTACAGTTTACCGCCTATGTTTTCTTCTAGAAAGTTTATGGTTTATGGTTTTGGGTCTTATATTTAAGTCTTTAATCTATTCTTTTATATGGTGCAAGAAGGTGGTCCAATTTCTTTCCTTTTTTTTTTTTTTTGCATGTATCCAATTTTCTCAATACCATTTATTGAAGAGACTGTCTTTACCCTATTGTATATTCTTACCTTCTTTGTCATATATTAAGTGAGTTTACAGGTGTGGGTTTATTTCTGTTCCATTGATCAATGTATCTGTATTTATGCCAGTAGCATGCTATTTTGATTACTGTAGCCTTGTAGTATAGTTTGATATCAGGTAGTGTGACACCTCCAACTTTGTTCTTTTTTCTCAAGATTGCTGTGGCTATTCGGGGTCTTTTACAGTTCCATATAAATTTTAAGATTGTTTGTTCTACCTCTCTGAAAAATGCCATCGATGTTTTGATAGGGATTGCATTGAATCTATAGATTGCTTTGGATAAGGTGGCTATTTTAATGATATTGATTCTTCCTACCCATGAGCACGGTATATACTTCCATTTATTTGTATTTTCTTCAATTTCTTTTTTCAATGACTTATAGTTTTCTGACAACAGGTCTTTTACCTCCTTCGCTAATTTGATTCCCAGGTATTTTATAGTTTTGACACAATTGTAAATGGGATTGTTTTCTTAATTTCTCTTTCTGAAAGTTCATCATTGGTGTATAAAAATGCCCCTGAATTCTGAATATTTATTGTGTAACCTGCTTCTTTACTGAATTCATTGTTCAGTTCTAACAGTTTTTTGGTGGAATCTTTAGGGTTCTCTCTATATAGTATACATATATCAGCAAATAACGAGAGTTTTACTTCTTCCTAATTTGGATGCCCTTTTATTTCTCTTTCTTGTCTTATTGCTGTGGCTAAGATTTCTAATACAGTGTTGAAGAGGAGTGATAAAAGTGGGTATCCTTGTCTTGTTTCTGATCTTAAGGAAAATGCTTTTAGCCTTTCTCCATTGAGTATGATGTTAGCTGTAGGTTTGTCATATGTGTCCTTCATTATGTTGAAGCATGTTCTCTCTATTCCCACTTTGCATCCATTTTTATCATAATGGATGCTGGATTTTGTCAAATGCTTTTTCTGCATCTGTTGATAAGATCACATGTTTTTTATCTTTCAATTTGTTAATGTGGTATATACATTAATTGATTTGCAGACATTGTACCAACCTTGCATTCCAGTAATAAATCCAACTTGATCATGGTGTGTGATATTCTTAACGTATTGTTGAATTCAGTTTGCTAATATTTTGTTGAGGATTTTTGCATCAGTGTTCATAAGAGATATCTGCCTATAGTTTTTTTTTTTTTGTAGTGTCTTTGGTTTTAGAATCAAGGTTATGGGCCTCTTAAAAGGAGTTAGGGAGTCTTCCCTCTTGGATTTGTTGGAATATTTTGAGAAGAATAGGTGTTAATTCTTTTTTGAATGTTTGGTAAAATTTGCCTATGAAACCACCTGGTCCAGGACTTTTGTTTTTTGGGAGGTTTTGAATTACTGATTCTATTTCATTGATGGTAGTCGGTGGGTTCAGATTTTGTTTATTCTTGACTCAGTCTTGGGAGATTGTATGTTTCTAGGAAGTGTCCATTACTTCCATTTTGTACAGTTCGTTGGCATGTAATTGCTTGTAGTATTTTCATATGATCCTTTGTATTTCTGTGGAGGCCATAGTTATTTTTCCTCTTTCATTTCTGACTTTGAGTCCTCTCTCTTTTTTCTGTGATGAGTCTGACCAAGGGTCTGTCAATTTTGTTTATCCTTTCAAAGAACCAGCTCTTGGTTTCATTAATCTTTTATATAGTATTTCTCGACTCTATTTTGTTTGTTTCTGCTCTGATCTTTATTATGTCCTTCCTTCCATTTACTTTGGGCTCTTTTTTTTTTTCTTTGCTGTTCTTTTTATAGTTCTTTTATGTGTAAGGTTGGATTGTTTATTTGAGCTTCTTTAATTTCTTGTAGTAGTAGGAATCCTTTATGTATTCTGGATAGAAGTCTTTTGTTATATATATTGCAAATACTTGCTCTGTGGCTTGCCTATTATTTTAATTATGTCTCTTAATGAGCTTTAACTTTGAAGTCCAGTTTATTTTTTTGTTGTTTATAATTGTTTTTTAACCTCTCAAACAAATATTTGTCTTCTCTGAGGTTGTGAAGATAGTTCCTTGTATTTTCTTGTAAAAATGTTATGGGGGGGTAAATAAATAAATAAATAAATAAATAAATAAAACTATTATGTATATTTTGATATTTTTTATTTCATGACCCATCTCATGTTAAGAGTTGTTTATAATGTAAGGTAAGGGTTGAGTGCCTGTTTTCTTCCACATAGATGGATGTTATTTTGTCCCATCACTTGTTGAATTGAATGAAATTACTGTTTATCTTATCAAACATTATATGATCATGTTTCTATTTTTAGATTGTTCTTTCCTTTAGTATGTTTTAAGTCCTATTACCTATTAAGTCCTATTACCTGTTCTTTGGTTATTGTAGCTTTATAATAACTCTTGAAATCAGAGTAAGTCCTCTGTCTTCTTTTTAAAAATTGCTTGGGCTTGTCTGGGTCATTTTCTTTTTCTAGTACATTTTAGAATCAGCTTCTAGATTCTTTAATTAAATGTGCTTAGATTTTTATTGGTGAGAACTAACATCTTAGCAATATTGTCTTCCAGTCCATGATAAAGCTTTCCATTTGAGTTAGTGTCTCTAATTCCTGTAAGCAGTGTTTTATTATTTTTAGTATAGAGGTCTTATACATTTTTCATTAAATCTATCTCTAAGCTTTTATTATTTATTTTTTATTTTTTTTATGTTACAGATGACATACAATATGATATTAATTTAGATATTTATCTAACTTAAAAAGTGATCACCCCATAAGTCTAGTACCAGCTGGCACTACAGTTATTACAGTATTATTGACTATATTTCGTCTGCTACACTTTACATCCCATGTTGTTGCAAATGTCAAGATTTCATACTTTTTATGTCTATATATAGGTACTAATCTTTTTCTAAAAAAATTATTTAGGTGACAGTGATTAATAAAATCAAATAAGTTTCAAGTGTAAAATTCAACAGTATGTCATATATATATATTGCATTCAACTCTATGTTATATATACTGCATTGTTGTTCACTACTCAAAGTCAGATTTCCTTCCCTCACCAAATGTTCAACCCCTTTTATATCTGCGCCCCACCTTCTCTCTGGTAAACACTAACCCACCACCCGTGTCCATGAGTCTCTGTCACGGTTTTTGCTTTCAGCTTTATATCACATATGAGTGAAATCATATGGTTTTTGACTTTTTCTGTCTGACATAATTCTCTTAGCATGGTTATCTCAAGATCCACCTATGTTGTCACAAATGGCAGTATTTTATCTTTTCCTATGGCAGAGTAATATTCTATTGTATATATGTACCACATCTTTATTCAGTCATCTATCATAGGACACTTCAATTTCTTCCATGTCTTGGCCACTGTGAATAATGCTGCTGTGAACATAAGGGTGTATATATCTTTGCAAATAAATATTTTCAGGTCTTTTAGGTAGATACCTAAAGAGGGATTGCTGGATCATATGGTAATTCAGTTTTTAGTTTTTTGAGGCATATCCATACTGTTTTCTATATTGTCTATACCAACTTACATTCCCACCAGCAGTGTATGAAGGTTTCTTTTTGCTCACAATCTTTTCAACACCTGTTATTATTTATCCTGTTGATGATAGCCATTTTAACAGGTGTGAGATCATATCTCATTGTGGTTTTGATTTGCATTTCCCTAAAACCTAGTGAAGTTGAGTATCTTTTCATATGTCTGTTGGGTATTTGTATGTCTTCTTGGGAGAAGTATCTGTTCAAGTCCTGTGCCTACTTTTTAATTGGATTTTTTGTTGTTGAGTTGTATGAGTTCTTTATGTATTTTGGATATTAGGTCCTTATCAGAGGTGTCATTTGCAAATGTATTCTCATATTCAGATGGTTTCTTTTGCTGTGCAGAACTTTTTAGTTTGATATAGTCCTATTATTTTTTATTTTGCTTTTACTTCCTTTGCCTTTGAAATCAAATTCATAAAATGCTCTTTAAGTCCAAGTTTCTTAAGTTTAGTTCCTATGTTTTTTGCTATGCGTTTTATTATTTCAGGTATTACATTCAGGTCCTTAATTCATTTTCAGTTAATTTCAGTTAATTTTAGTGTGGTGATCAACAACAGTCTAGCCTCTTTCTTTTGCAGTTAGCTTTCCAGTTTTCCCAGCACCATTTAGAAGAGGCTTTCCTTTCCCTGTTGTATGGTTTTGGCTCCTTTATTGAAAATTATTTACTCATAAAAACATGGGTTTACTTTTGGACTCTCAATTCTGTTCCATTGGTCGGTGTGTCTGTTTTTCCACTAATGCCATGCCACTTTGATTATTGTCGCTTTGTAGTATAATATGAAGTTGGGCAGATTGATACTTCCAGCCTTGTTCTTTTTTCTCAGGATTGCTTTGGCTATTCAGGGTCTTTTGTGCTTCCACACAAATCTGATGTCTTTTCGTCCTATTTCTTTAAAAAAAAAAATACTATTGGGATTTTGATGGCAGTTGTATTAAATCGGTATAATGCTTTAGGTAATAAGGTTATTTTAACTGCGTTTATTCTTACAATCCAAGAACACAAAATATCTTTTTATTTTTTTTGTGTCTTCAGTATATTTTAATAATGTCGGAAAATTTATTATTAGAGTATAGGAATGCTGTGGATTTTTGCACATTGATTTTGTATCCTGAGACTTTACCATATTTGTTTATTAATTCGAATAGTTTTTTAGTAGAGCCTTCAGGGTTTTCTATATAGAGAATCATGTCATCTGCAAAAAGTAAGTTTGATGTTTTCATTTTCTGTTTTGATGTCTTTTGTTTCCTTCTCTTGCCCGATTGCTCTAGCTAGTACTATCAATACTATACTGAATAATAGAGGTGATAGCAAAGACCCTCGTCTTGTTCCTGATCTTAGAGGGAAGGTTTTGAGTTTTTCACCATTAAGTATGATGTTAGCTGAGGGTTTGTTGTGAATGGCCTTAATTATGTTGAGGTATTTTTCTTCTGTACCCATTTTATTAAGTGTTTTAATCATAAATGGATGTTGTATATTGTCAAATGCTTTTTTCTGCATCTATTGATATGATCATATGGTTTTTATTTCTATTTTTTATATTAATCAATTTGCACATGTTGAACCACACCTGTGTTCCTGGGATAAAGCCCATTTGATCATAGTGTTTAATCTTTTTAATGTGTATTTGATTTGCTAATATTTTATTTAGGAATTTTGCATCTGTGTTTATAAGAGATAGTGGTCTATAATTTTATTTTTCTGAGTTATATTTACCATGTTTTGGTATCAGTGTGATGTTGGCCTCAATTTTTTGGAAAAGTATAAGAAAAATAGACATTAAATTTTTGAATGTTTTGTAGAATTCACTTGTGAAACCATCTGGTCCTGCATTTTTACTTTTGAGGGAGGTGGGTGAGGTTGATGATTGTGTTAATTTTCATACTGTTGATTGGTCTATTTAGATTTTCCAGTTTTTCATGATTCAGTCTAAGAAGATTGTATATTTCTAAGAACTTCCATTTGTACTAGGTTATTAAATTTGGTGTCATATAATTTTTCATAGTATTTTTATATGATTCTTTGTATTTTGAAGGAATCTACTGTGACTTCTATTCTCTCATTCCTGATTTTTTTGTCTTTTTTTTCTTCTTTAGTGAGTCTAGCCAGGGATTTTTCAATTTTATTAATCTGAAAGAACTAGCTTTTTGGAGTAGACAAAAATGGCGTATATAATAGAGGCTCTGTTCATCCTCCTGACGACCGAATCAAAGTTGTGACAGAAACAAGTTGCAAACAGCAAAGAAATTCACCTAGGATCTAGATGAACAAGCCATACAAGTAGGGAGAAATCTAGAAATCACCCTGCAACAGCAGAGGGAGAATGTTGTAAAGACGCAAGGCTGCGCAGTCCTGAGGGTCTGAGTGGGATGGAGGCTTCCGCAGAAGCTGCAGCAGTGGCATGTCCACAAACATACTTTCTTGGTGACGGACATGCTCGCTTTGAGCACCTTTGCCAGTTCAGCTGCATAGGGGGCACCAGGGACTTAAGGGGGACACTGAGTTGTCAGAGTGAGGGTCAAGGCGAGACTCACTCTGTACAGAAATGCCTGCGATATCCATTGTTCCTCTGTTGAACCCTCCCCACTTCCATTGCGCAGCAGCAGCAGCTCCATAACAAAAACAGCAGAGGTTGCTCGACCTAGAGGATTCGCCGAAACTCCACCTACCCTAATTTGCTGCCCCACTCTAGCCACATCCAGCTGTATCTTCCCTTAGGTCCCCCTTGCTGAGCAGCACCTAGACTCTCACTGGTGGCAGCTGGCCTCGGTTTCTGGTATGGTCTTTTGAGGCAAATATAAGCAGAGCATCTGTATATTACTTGCCAAATCTTAACAAGTGGCCATGGAGGGTCACAGGCTGGGGCTAAGTTTGACCTACAGCTGAACCTCCCTATCAGAACTATGCCACTGGACATCTACTTCACAAAGACTTGGAGACTTAAGAACTTTGCTTATTAGTACATAGAAGCAGACACAGAAAGGCAGCCAAAATGGGAAGACAAATAAGCAGAAACCATATGGGAGACCAGAACAGAGATCCAGATATAATGGAATCAAGTAGTCTAACAGATGCAGAGTTCAAAATACTGGTTATAAAGATGCTCAATGAACATTTGGAAAGTGTGAATAAATTCAGTGAGAACTTCCACCAAAGAGATAAAAAACATAAAAATGGAAATTATAAAAGGGAACCAGTCAGAAATGAAGAACATACTACCTGAGATGAGAAGTATATTAAATGGAACAAACAAAGTGAATAAAGAAGAGGATCAAATGACCTATATAGAGGATGGGAAAACCAAGGACTCAATCAGAATGGCAAGAAAAAAGAAGCCAAGACTATACTAATAATTAAGGTGCCTATGAGACATTATTAAAGTCAAAAATATCTATTTCATAAGGGTGTTGAAGAGCTATTTGAAGAAATAATGATAGAAAACTTCCCTAACCTGGTGAAGGAAGTAGACATAAAACTTCAGGAAGCTCAAAAAATCCCCAAAATTAGGGACCCAGAGAGGCCCACACCAAGACACATAATAATTAAAATGCTAAAGCTTAAATACAAAGAGAGGATCTTAAAAACAGCAAGAGAAAAGCAGTTAGTTATCTTCAAGGGAGCACTCGTAAGACTGGCAGCTGATTTCTCAAAAGAAACCATGCAAGACAGAAGGACTTGGCACAAAATATTTGACGTGACAAAAACCCAGGTTCTACAACCAGGAATACTTTATTCAGCAAATCTATCATTTAGAGTTGAAGGACAGATAAAGAGCTTCCTAGACAAAAATAAGCTAATGGAATTTATCACCAAGCCAGTATTACAGTAAATGTTGGAGGGACTTCTTTAAGAAGAAAAAGAATGTATCAAAAACAGGAATAAAGAATGGTAATAACTACATTCCTATCAACAAGTACCTTAAATGGAAAAGAATTAAGTGCTCCAACCAAAAGATAGAGTGGCTGAATGGATAAGAAAACAAGACCCCTACATATACTGCCTCCAAGAGACTCACTTCAGGTTGGAAAACACACTAAAAGGAAGGGGATTGAAAAAAAGATATTACCTTGATAGACCAAGAGGTTATTTCACTGAATGAAATGGATTGGATAGAGAAAGGCAAATATTGCATGATTTCCTGTACATGTGGAATCTAAAGAACAAAATCAACAACGACAACAACAAATGTGGAAATAAACTCATAGATACAGAGGATGTTTTGAGGGCTACTAGATGGGAGAGGGTTTGGGAGGGATGGCAAAAATCAGGCAAAGGGATTAAGAGGTACAAATGGATACTGAAGAATGGACACGGAGATATAGAGTGTAGAATGGGGAGGATGGTTAATGTAATAAATATGTAAAAAGGAAGAGGATATTAGATTTAGTGGGGTGATCACTTTGAAAGTTATGTAGATCTCAGATCAGTATTCTTTACAACTGAAACTGGTATATTATTGTATGTCAACAATAATTGAAAAAAGAACTCATTGAATTGTACAGTATAAATACAAGCAACTAATTGTCTATTATATTTCAGTTAAGACAGGAAATATTTTAAAAAACAGCTTCTTGTATTAATTTTTTTTTATTGTCTTTTGGTTCTCGATTTTATTTAATTCTGCTCTAGTTTTTATTAGTTCCTTCCTTCGACTGACTTTGGACTTTATTTGTTCTTTTTCTAATTCTTTAAGATGTAATGTTAGGTTGTTTATTTGGGCTTGCTCTTGTTTCTTGAGATAAGCCTGTAATTATATGAAATTTCCTCTTATTACTGCTTTTGCTGGGTCCCAAAAGTTTTTATATGCTGTACTTTCATTCTTGTTTGTTTCTATGTATCTCTTGATCTCTCCTTTTATTTTTTCTATGACCCAGTCATTCTTCAGTAGCATGCTGTTTGATCTCCACATATTTGTGGTTATTTCTGCTTTCTTTTTACAATAGATCTCCAGTTTCAAAACATTATGGTCAGAGAATATGCTTGACATTTCAGTCTTCTTAAATTTGTTGAGGCAGTTTTATGTCTCAGCATATGATTTATCCTTGAAAATTCCATGTACACTAGAGAACAACGTATAAGCTGCTGTTTCGGGATGAAGGGCTCTGTAAATGTTGATTATGTCCAATTGGTCTAATGTGTTATTTAAGGATGATACTTCCTTATTGATTTTCTGTTTGGATGGTGTATCCATAGCTGACAGTGAGGTATTTAGGTTCTACTATAATTGTGTTTTTGTCAGTTTTTCCTCTTAGTCCTATTAGTTGTTTTAAATATTTTGGTTTTCCCTAGTTGGAAGCATAGATATTAATATGTGTTAGGTCTTCTTGATGCGTGGTTACCTTTATAATTTTGAAGTGTCCATCATTGTCTCTACCCTTTCTATCGTGGTCTATGTCATCAGATTTAAGTACGGTTACACCCACTTTTCTCTGGATGCCATTTGTTGGAATTATTATTTTCCACTCTTTCACTTTGAATCTCTGTCCTTGCAGCTGAGATAAGTCTCTAGAAGGCAGCCTATGGTGATTTGGCTGGTTTTATTTTTGTTTTGTGATTATTGAAATATAAGGTTTTCCTATGGTCATTTTATCTTTTGTTTTCTGATAACTCAGGGTCTCCATTGTTTCTTTGTCATTGTGTTTCTGTCTGTTATTTTTGTTTGGTGGTGTTTTGTTGATTTCCCCTCTGGTCCTTCTTGTTTTATGATGTGTATCTTAGTTATGGATTTTTAATGTGTGGCTACCATTAAGTTTATGTAAAGGATAGTTATATATTTATATTTTGTTTTCTTCTGTATGCACCTTATCTCCATACTCCTTTGAGGAATTAGGTCTTTACTTCCCTTTTCTGTTTTTTTTGTCTCAAAAATTATCACTGAACATATATGCTGACCATTCCTTTAAGTTGCAGTAGCTATTATCTTCTTTTTTTAGTGGAGCTTTTTTTAGTGGGTTTTTTTGGGGGGCCTTTAACCATTATGTAATATTTAAGCTTATAATATTCTGTTCTTAATAAGAGAAGCACTCTCCTGTTTCAGATGGCCTGTTAGTCATCTTAATCATAGTTATATATTTTTTGTCCTTTTGCTCAGGTAGAATGGCCTCTTTCAGTATTTTCTGTAATGTAGACCTTGTGGTGGAGAATTCCTTCAGCTTTTATATGACTAAAAAGGTCTTTATTTCTTTCCTAACTAAAGGAGAGCTTTGCTGGATATATTATTCTTGGCTGGTAATTTCTTTCTTTCAATAGTTTGAATACCTAGTTCCACTCCTTTCTTGCTTGGAAGGTTTTTGCTGAGAAATCAGATGATAATCTAATCAGTTTTCCTTTATAAATAGATGTCATTTTTTTTTTCCTGGCTGCCTTGAGAATTCTCTTTATCATTATTTTTTAACAACTTTAATATAATGTGTCTTGGAGAAAGCCTCTTTGGGTTGACATAATTGGATGTTTTGTTTGCTTCTTGGATTTGAAGATCCAGTTTTTTGATAGGTTTGGGAAATTCTCATTGACTGTTCAAATGGATTCTCTGTTCCCTTCTCCCTCTTGTCTCTTTCTGGTATACCCATTATTCTTGTTACTTTTTTTCTGATGGTGAAAGATAGTTCTTGTAGAGTTCTTTCAATATTTTTCATTCTCAAATCTCTCTTCCTTCTGCATCATTTTTAGATTTCTGTTTTCAATATCATTAATTTTTTCCTCCATTTGGTCAGCTCTATTTCCTAAACCTGCTATTTCATTCTTTATCTCTTTGAATTTGTTCTTCATATCCAGAAGTTCTTTTGGGTTCTTTTTCAGGGTTTGGTTTTAATCTCCTTGGTAAAGGATTTGTTTTGTTTGTTTATTTTGTTTCTAATTTCTTGGAATTTGGGGACAGAATTATCTTGCACATCATTGAGTGTTTTCAGAAGTGCAATCCTTAATTATCTGTCCTTTAAACCACATATTTCTATGTCTTTAAGCTTATTTTCTCGAGATTTTTCAGTTTCTTTCTGAGCTGCCTTGTCACCTTGGTTGTTCATGGTATTTGATGGACTTAATGGGAGTGTGCTATGCTTTTTTAAAAAATATATATAATATAGTGATCTCCTTTCAGGAGGTTAGTAAGAAGGGGGTTTGCTTTTGACTTCCATTAGGTGGTCTTCAAGCCTCTTAGATCTCTGCTTTGAGACTAAAAATGCTCTTTCCTCTCTGCTTTGTGCCTCTAAGATCAGGTCCCTCGGTCCCAGGGCTCCACGCTCTTGAATGTGTGTGATAGGTGATGTGGGTCTGAGTCTCAGAAGAGGACCTGAGGGCCTATTTCTGGCCCAGCAGTCAGATGCAATGCTTTGCTGCTTCTTTTTGGCTCTGCCTGACTAGATGGGGATGGAATTGATTGGGAAAAATCTGCTGGATGTGTGGCTATTTTCCTTAGTGCTGTCCCTCAGGTTTCTGATGTCTTGCTTTGATATCATCACTCCTGTCTCTGGTACCAGCTGTAGTATATGTTTCAGTACTGGTTGAGCACATTCTCCTAGGGCTCAGTGGTGTTAGCTCTGATATACATGGAGGTGGGTGCCTTCTGGGTTGGTGGGGTGAGTGCCCATCTAGGCTCTGTCACTCAGCCTCCCTCTTTGCAGTGGTGGTTTCTAAGCCATAGCTATTGCCCCTCTGCAGTCAGTGTCTGCCCTGCCCTCTGCCCTGATCCCTGGGCTCTGGTGTGTGGAATGTGCTGATTGCTTAAGCAGCACTGCTCTGAGCTTCCTTGGCAACATAATGTCCCATTCCCCTTTTCTTGCAGGGAGCCCAGCTGTGTATTGCAGCTCCTTTGTTTCACACTCCTAATCATCCTCCCAGTCTCATGCAGATTTGCCCACCTTTGGATCCTCTGATGCACAGATCTCTCAGATGTGCTTGTGTGCAGGTGGGTGTTATTTGTTGAGTTTAAATGTTCAGCTTGTTATTTTAAGGAGAGAGATCTAGGGATATCCCTTATGCTTTTTTCTGATGTCCCCAATCTTCTTTATCCAATCATTTATTGATGGATACTTAGTTTGCTTCCATACCTTAGTTATTGTAAATAATGCTGCAGTGAACATTTGGGTCTATCTGTGCATTCTCTTTGAAGAAATGTCTTCAGGTCCTCTGCTCATTTTTAAATCAGATTGTTTTTGTGATGTTAAGTTATATGAGTTCTTTTGTATATTAACCTTTTATCAGATACATCATTGGTGAATTTCTTCTCTCATTCAGTAGGTTGTTTTTTTATTTTGTTTTCCTTCACTGTGCAAAACCTTTTTAGTTTGACATAGTCTATTTGTTCTTTGTTGCTTTTTTTTTTTTTTTTTTACCAAAGGAGACCTATCCAAAAAAATGTTACTGAGACCGTTGTCAAAATGTTTATTGCCTATGCTTTCTTCTATGAGTTTTACAGTTTCAGGTATTACATGTAAGTCTTTAATCCATCTTGAGTTTATTCTTGTAGTCTAGTTTTATTTTTTGCATTTATCTGTCCAGTTTTCCCAGAACCATTTATAGAAGAGACTGTCTTTACCCCCATTGTATATTCTCACCTCATTTGTAATAGGTTAATTGACCATACAGATGTGGGTTTATTTCTGGTCTCTATTCTGTTCCACTAATTTATATTGTCTGTATTTAATACTATGCTGTATTTAGTACCGTGCTTGATTTAAGGTAGTGACATAAGAAAGTGTGATACCTCTAACTTTGTCCTTTCTCATCATTGCTTTGGCTCTTCAGGGTCTTTTGTCATATGAATTTTAGGATTATTTGTTCTAGTCTGTGAAAATGTCATTGCTATTTAGATAGGGATTGCACTGAATCTGTAGATTGCTTTGGCAGTATGGACATTTTAACCATGTTAATTCTTCCTATCCAGGAGCATGGTATAGGCTTTCATTTAATTTTATCTTCTTTAGTGTCTTATAATTTTCTGAGTACAGGTCCTTTACCTCCTTGATTAAATTTATTCTTAAACATTTTATTCATATTTAAGTTGTTATAAATGAGATTGTTTTCTTAATTTCTCTTTCTGATAGTTTGTTATTCGTGTATAAAATGCAACTGATTTCTGAATATTTCTGTCTTACTACATTCCTAAATTCATTTATCAGTACTAATT